>OY720429.1:235562061-236898327 GCA_963082735.1 Pocota personata | reverse complement strand
TCTAGGAAACTGAAATTTCCTAATCTAAGACTATTCGCACGCACAATAAGCCCCTGGGTTATCTAGGAACACATAGTATAATGAAAAAGGGTCAAGACCTAACGTAATGAGTTTCGTTATACGGGTAGTGCAGAGGATTTTTTGTTCCCGCGATTTGAAACACCGACACCTTAGTCAAAACGTCACAAGAGACAGATATACCTTCGAGGTAGTCAAGAGGTTCTGCAGTACATTTTGTCAGCGCCAATAGCGCGGAAATTAAGCGGACAATCACTCTTGCCAACCGCTGTTTCTTTGGGCTTAGAAGATAATTTCTCATTAAATACTATAACTTATTCCATTATAGCTGAAACGATTTACAAAGAGGCTAAAGAGTTGCTTGGAAAGCGACAGGGCGACAAGGTATTAGGACACTTAAAGCTAGAATTAGCGAGTAAGATGAATCATGTGAAAGCAAGGTGTGATATTGCTTGGGCGCATGTCTTAGGTGTCCGCCCAACAGACTTTGATTTTGCAGCCAAAGAATTTGAAGAGCTTGCTAAACTGGGTCTGCCAGAAGCTAACATGGTATTAAACATTAATCTATACATGATCGTCATTTTTCTTTTAAATGTACTTTCTTCTATTCAGGGTATGGCATATTTATATTCAGTGGGTGTTGGTGGTAAAAATATTAGCCAGCCGCTGGCGTTGATGCATTATACTTTAGCCGCGCTAGGAGGCGATGTTTATGCACAAATGGCATTGGGCTATCGCTATTCGTTTGGCATTAACGTACCGATTAGTTGTGAAAAGTCACTGTCATTTTATAAACGTGTCGCGAAAATCGTCGCTTCGAAGATAACATTCTCGAGTGGACCGATTGTTCATCGTGTTCGACTTTTGGATGAACTGGAAAATTCAGGAAGTCAGGAAACAGAGTTGGTGGATTACTATCAGCTGTTGGCGGATAAGGGTGATGTACAGTCGCAGGTAAGATTAAAACAATAAAACAATAGAAAGGGTTTTAAAGTTTTTCTTAAAAAATTCAGGTAGGCTTAGGTCAACTGTACTATCAAGGGGGCAAAGCAACTGAACAGGATCTGCAAAAAGCCTTAGAATACTTTACACAAGCTGCCAACGCTGGTAATGCAATTGGGTATGCTTTCTTGGGAAAACTCTACTTGGAGGGTAGTGAATACATCCAAGCCGATCATGAAGCTGCCTTTAAATTCTTTAAAAAAGCTGCTGAGTTAGGCGATCCAATTGGTCAGAGCGGTTTGGGTTTGATGTATTTGCAAGGACTTGGTGTTACTCAGGACACCACAAAAGCATTCAACTATTTTACTCAAGCTTCCGATCAAGGTTGGGTTGATGGTCAGCTTCAGTTGGGCAACATGTACTTTAGTAAGTCAATTCAATTCATCTTCTGTTAGAAAACTTTTTATTTGAATATCGTCTACAGCTGGAAATGGTGTGAAAACGGACTATAAGCTTGCTCTCAAGTATTTTAATTTAGCGTCCCAATCAGGACATGTTCTGGCATACTATAATTTAGGTGTTATGCATGCTTATGGTTTGGGAATGCTGCGTTCTTGTCCAGCTGCTGTAGAGGTAAGTTCACTTGGTGATCTTAAATGATTGGGGACTAAACCCCGTTTGTAGTTCTTTAAGAATGTTGCCGAACGTGGCCGATGGAGTGAGATGCTTATGCAAGCCTATAATGACTATAAAAAATACGAGATGGATACCGCATACATGAAATATGCCCTTCTCGCAGAAATGGGCTATGAAGTGGGGCAGAGTAATTCTGCTTTCCTTCTCGATCGCAATGAAGTTACAATATTTAATGACCGCCACGAGGATTTGATTCGTGGTTTTTACTATTGGAAACGGGCTGCAGCACAAGGCTATTCCGCTGCCCAGGTTAAACTTGGAGACTACTACTACTATGGCTGGGGAACAGCGGTTGATTTTGAATCGGCAGCTTCTTTATATCGGTTAGTGGAGATGATTTATTTATGAAATGCAATGAAATTATTTAAATCCTATTTTTTTTCTCTGTAGGAAAGCATCGGAACAGCATTATAACGCCCAGGCAATGTTCAACCTTGGTTACATGCACGAACAAGGTCTAGGAATGAAGAAGGACTTGCATTTGGCAAAGAGGCTGTACGATTTGGCAGCAGAAACTAATGCTGATGCCAAAGTTCCTGTTGCTTTGGCGTTGTTGAAACTGCAAATTATTGCCAAACTTGAAACAATGAAGGAGGTAAGGAATTGATTGTTTTTTTTTTTTAGTTACCCCGTCCTTGGACTTAAAAGTTCTCCGGCAACTTACCGCCTTGTAAGACATGGCATTTAGAGCTAGGTTGAATTGGAGTGACTCTCAATAAGGTATACTTAGACCAAAACAGTTACATTGCGTTGCTGTGCGACTAAGTGAATATGCCTACTCCTGAAACCATTTGATTTTCGCTATAAATAATTTGATTTTACCCGAGCTGGCGCTGCTCAGTTCATTTAGGTCATTGAAATGGTTGATTTCAGCAGACCCACTGTAGCTTTTGTAATGTTGGTAGGCACAGAACACGGGCAGAGGAGGTAGATAGCATTTTCCTCTTATTTCTCACCTCTGCGGCTCGTGTAATAGTCATTACTTAGAATGCAGTATCCAGTCGAGATGTGATTTTTTAACTCACTACTAGCGATAGTTGCCTTGCGGCATTGCTATAATTAAGATGCTTCCTTCTATAGTTTGCTCTGCCTAATACGTCAGCGTGAGATGGCGAACAACATATGCGCATTTATGATAGCTATACCAATGCTATTCGTACTGGATGAACATTATCTTTATTAATTTGTCGATGGCACAATTTCCAGAAATGTCGGAGTGATCTGTTACTCAGCAGAGGATGTGGTTGTACTATTCAGGTATTTCACTAAGCGAAATGCGTCTTTCACTGCCCTAAATCTAACAATATCTGCCTGAGATATAATACTTGTCTTCAGCTGGGCGGTAGTTTTTTTTTTTTTTTTGTTTTATTGGTCATCACCTAGAACTGGTCTTGAAGCTTGTAAAAACCAGTGATGTAGTGTAAGGAAAAGGAATAGAGAAGTGTTAAAAAGTGGGCAGGTGAGGATGTTATTCAAAGTTCCTGTTAAATGGCTTAAAAATGAGCTTCTGTGATTGAGCGCGAAAGCAAACTCTCAAGTACATACATTGCAGAATGAACTAAAAGTATGTTACTATTAATAAGACGTTCAGACGGGACACAACTATATATTTCTTCCGAACATTTGTGGTGGAAATACGGCTAACCATCGCAACATTCCGGCAGTGTTGGAGCGAAGGAATTTGGTGGCATGTATCCGAAGACTTATCACATTCTACAAGTTTGTGGGTGAACACGATCAAGTAAACTCAAGTTTGTGACGGGAGCTTTCGCCCATATTTGTGAGCTTTCATATATTGAAGTCCGCAGGAGTGGAAGTGGAGAATCCTTGGCATCTAGCACCACCTTTTGCAGCATTAAAAATCTGGTTCCACCTAATATCAGGCTTAACATATCTACATACATACATGCCAAGCATTAACAAACCATTGATTTCCTCAAGATTTGATGAACAGCGGCATTCGGCCTGGAAATGCGCTATAAAAAGTGGTTGCACCCCATTGAGTGTGAATTATTTTGTATTCCGAGTGCGATCGAGTTTGTCCATGCCACAATCATAGATTAGACATTAGTCCCCGGATCAATAGACCGGTGGATTGTAGCCGTTCTGCTTGTTGAGGGATTAGCTTTTCTTGTGCGGACTCTTGTGGGATGATTGTTTTCTCAAAACTTGATTGAACATCGGCACCACCCTCCTTACCAGCAAGGTATCTTACCTCTTCTGCCTTCTTACCAGGGCGGTCGAGAATCGGCTATCGCGACTCAGCTACTTTTTGCTGAATTGTTTTCCACAGTAGTGCTCGATCTTAAAATGAGTTCGTGGGATTGTATAAAACACTCCTTATTAGCATCATCTACAGTATCCACATCCAGTTTTTAATGCTGAATTCCGGCACTACGATCTGAATTGATTTACTCGAAAATGTTGGTTTCACAAGGCTATGTATTCACCGTTCTAGATCTCCACTTTAATTGGGCACTTGGCCAGGTTGATTCATGGCTCTGTTCATACGCCACCAACAATGCCGCTACTGATTTGATCACTGGCACTATCCTCTTAGGTGTGAATGATTATTCCTAACAGAATAAAGAGCATTAATCCTAAGGCAAACTCGTGGTTTGACCAGAGCTGTAAAAAGTCTTCGGTTTTATAAAGCCAACAAATCGCAGGAAAACCGAAAGAAGTTTAGACAAGCCAGAAAAGACTGCAATGCCCATATTCGACGTGTAAAATTCTTACATGACCAAAAATTGAGCCAAAAAATCCTATAATGTTCCAAAGGTAGTACAAATTTTTAGTCAGTCGTCAAAAATATTAAAAAAAATTCTGCCTCGTCTGCCATCCATACCCTCATTTACAATCAGCTGTCAGCTCCGTAAACAAAGCCAATCTGTTTGCTTCTCACTTTGCAGCGAACTCCACGTTGCCAGATAATGCTTTGTCTCCTCCTGTATTTGAGAGCGTTAAATTTTGGATGGGACAAGTCCACTTTCGCCCTCGTACAGTTGCAGGAGTACTTAACGGTCTTAATATAGGTACACAAATCCGCTGGTCCAGATGGTATCCGCATAGCTTTGCCACGTTGCCAAAACCTCTGCGTAAGCTTTTCTGTCTATCCTACTCTTTATGGCTCTTTCTGAGTAGATGGAAAAAAACATTTGTCCAGCCTGTCCCTAAAAAAGGCGAATCTTCCTCCCTGTTCAATTACCGACCCATTGCACTTACGTCCCATATATATAGCATATCTCACCGGGAAGTGGAACGAATCTCCCCATCACTTCGGCGAAACTAAGATGGTTGCGCTACATATTTCAAACAGAGTTTGGCATCAGACTCTTTTGTCGAAAATGCGTGCATATGGCGTCGATGAGCCTATTCTTCAATGGATTAGAAATTACCTTTCGGGGCGTTCAATACAAGTTGTTTTGGACGGCTTCAAGTCTGCAATCCACCAAATAAATGCTGGTGTTCCCCAAGGCTCTGTTTTGTCTCCGACTCTTTTTTTTTTATTTTTATAAATGATCTCTTGTCTGCAATTTTTTAATCCAATCCATTCCTTCGCTGATGACAGTGCCCTCAGTTTTTCATATTCGTTCCCTAACACACGTCCTTGCTCTTCGGCCCTAGAAGAGAAACAGCAACGTATGTTAAACACATTAAATTCCGACCTGGACAGCATAGTCAAAACACAACACAATGCTGTCTTCTGTCTCTCAAGCGAAACCAAAACCCTCAACCATTATCCATGGATGGTACTTGAATCATTAAAACCGAAAGACTTATCATTAATAACCATCTTCGATGGAACGATCACATATTCGAGGTCGCTAAAAATGCTGCAAAATGTCTAGGATTCCTTAAACGGTGCAAGAAGTATTTCACCCCGTCTAACCTGGCTTCAATTTATAAGGCATTCATCCGCCCATATCTGGTCTGGTGCACCCAAGACCGTTCTGCACATTCTTGATAAGGTACAGAATCGCGCGTTAAAACTTATAGGCGATAGAGACAAATGTCTCATGCCTCTCCCTGTTTTATCGTTATTTTTTTATAAAAAATGCTCCAGCGAAATAGTCAGTTGCATTCCTCCTCTTCAAAATTTCACCCGCAATACGCGTCATGCTTCGAATGCACATCAGTTCACATTTAAGCCCAATTTCGGTCGTACTGTCAAGTTTAGGGATTCGTTTATAAGTCGAACGACACGAATAAAGCCAACGTGCACAGGCTTCTCCTCTGTTCTACTTCCCCATTTTCCAAAACGCCTGTGCCCTAAAAAAATATAAGGGTATTCATATTCCCTTTGGCGCGCAAATTATGAAAAAAAAAGATGAAAGGAAAGATATAGTAGGAAGTGGGTGGGCGTGAAAAGATGGGAAGACTATTTGGGGTTGTCTATCACTTCGACTTTGAAACGTCATTAAGGGATTATTTCGCGATGTAGTCTCCTGCCGGGAGAATGTGCTCCCACGACATGATCTCATCTAGAAATGTACGTAGCCTTATTAATAGCTGTAAGTTTATTAGGGATAACTCTTCCGTGCAAAGGACAATCAATTCCCGCTGTCAGCGTTCTCAAAGTCTATTAAGAACAAATAAAGCGGATTCCTGTATGTAACGAGTTACTCTGTAATTACGCGCAGAGTGCTTTTGTGGGTGGTGGGAACGCCAATTGAATCAAGGCGTTCTTTGATTTATTCCAAAATTCCAGCTATTTTTGGAAACGGTAGGTAGAAATTGCTTCATCTGTATGAGTGAGATCTGCCAATATATTTGGCACTAGTATAAGAAGATCGGTATGAATCCCACTAAGGCATGGCTTTTTTTTGTACAACTTTCATGATGCTGGATATTGCATTTACATAAGACAAATGTTTATAATCCTGACATAATTTTTGAATTTACATATGTCTTTTGTTAAATACATGCATATGAGTTCTCACAATTTCTATTTGCAGTCTCCGTACAAATTTATCTTCTACTTGGATGAAAATATAGCAGCCAACTGGGATCTGTACATGATCACAGTATTGACACTTCTTCTTGGAGTTATAATGTACACAAGGCGCCCACATCAACATCAACCACCGACACCAAATAACGAGGCTGAAGAGCAAGGGCCCCAACAGCCAAACCCCAATTCTCCTACACCAACACCACCTCCAGACCAACAAAACAATTCTACCACTACAACTACCACCACGACCACCACCAGTCAGAGTGGATCTAAGTTGTCATCGTCACAACCTACTGTCTCAGTAGCATCTACATCAAGTGCATCCACGAGTGGATCCAGTAAACCGCAACAGCAAGACTCGCCTACTCCATCAACGTCGTCATCATTATCAACCCAATCGTACGCAGCAACAGCGAAACCAACTCACTCAGTTATATCCGATAACGAAAGACCTGAATAGTCATAACGAGTTGCTTCGTTTCTATTATAATTCTAAAAGAAATTTAGTTCTTTGTAAATAATTAAAATTCATAAAATGTATTTTTTTTAATTATTATTTGCGTGAAACAATGCCAGTTGTTATCCGTCACACCGGTCACTGCAATTCGTGGTATCACTAAATTTATTTTTATTTTATTTTTTTTATAATAATTTTGTGATCTTTTTGTCGTCTCGTTGTCACTGTCGTTGATTGATGGATTGATTGAGGAAGAAAAGAAAATCAAGAATAGATGAAAGCCTATGCACAGCTTGTAAATAATATGGAATAACGTTATTTGTATGAAACTATACTTTATGCCAGTTAGATTATTTAAATCGCATTTTTGATATAAAACAGACAAAGAAAATACTTTAGATGGCATTGTGTTCTCGCTTAGTTTCCATTTATTCTTTGCTATTCCATATTGAGATATGTATTTTTTTCTTTTCTTTTTGAATAATTAAAGTTAAAAGTAAAAGAAAAATAAATAAAAACAAACAAAATAAATGGGATGAAAATAATTATATTAGTACACTAATATGCACATTCTAAATGAAATGAGATAAATAATAAAAAAAGGAAACATTTTGTAAATAACATAACGAATTAAACGAACCACAAAAATAAAAGACTTTAATAATTTATAAAAAAAAAGAGTGCAAATTCTTTTATTTGTGATGATTACAAGTTAGTAGGTCTATTAGATGATTATTGTGCTCCACACCTATTTAACATCATCGCCACCTGAAGGAAAAAAGTTCTCCGAAGAAAAGTTCAAACTAGTGGAGGAAGGAATCTCCTACGGACCATATCTGGAAGTACAGAATGAACAAATCGAAGGACCGTTTACTGAAGAAGAGCTAGGAAAAGTCACCTTACCGAAGAAAACAGCCGGATCCGGCAAAATTGCACCGAATCTAATTAAATATGTTGGGTATGATGTTAACAGTATGCTTAGGAAATTATCCCAGCAAGGTGGGAAGGAACCAAGATCCCATAAAGAGTGGATCGAAAGCCTCATAATCCCAATTCATAAAAAAGACAGCAGCTACGACTGTAGTAATTATCGTCCCATGCCTATCATCAACTACCAGTGTTTTTCAAACTTTTTGAGTACGCGACCCCTTTGTTAGTAAAAACATTTTGGCGACCCCCATATTATAATGTGTTATTTAAAAAGCTACATACACTGAACCCCTTCCAAACCCGGTCTAATTACACAAGATTTTACTTATGAAATTTTCTCCCGTGTTGCCAAAAATAAAAAAAAAATTGTAGCAGGCCTTGCAGTAAGTCTGGGTAGCGTGAACTAATTATTGCACAGGCTGGTGTTTACGCAATCAGGGGTTCACGCTACCCAGGCACCACTGTATTCATTTTTTTGAATTCTTAAGTGCGCATCAAAATTGTCACTTAATTTTTATCAATTATCTTTTATCAATTATCATTTCTCGCTGATCTTTTTGATCACTTAAACATCTTGAATAAGAGCCTCCAAGGGAGAGAAGAAAGCATTATAACTGCAAAAGACAAAATCAGAGGATTCCTCGCAAAACTTCGTTTGTGGTCAGAGTCTTTACAAACAAAAAATTTTTAATTATTTTCCCTGCGTTCAAAAGATCCTCGAAGAAATTTCATCAGATGAATCGATATCAGTAAGCTCCATATTCATCTCATGGTACAGAGTTTGCATAATTTAGAGAAGAAACTATTAAGTTACTTTCCAGAACTGGATTCTGAAAGTGGAACTGGACAAAGATGGATATTAAATCCTTTTTTGAATATGTCAGTTGAACTCGCCGAACTACCATGAGTAAGGATAAAAGAAAATCTTATAGAATTAGCTGCAGATGGCATGCTGAGAATGTAATTCAATTTAAAAACTATTGACAATTTCTGGATAAAGAGAAGAGGAGAGTGTCCTGAGCTGGCAAACGAAGATTGGTTGTTACTGCCATTCGCCACTTCATACCTGTGTGAAGTTACATTCTCTTCAATGTTTGACATTAAAACTAAAAAGAGAAACAGGCTAAATTTGGAAAATGATTTAATCGTAAAAGTGTCAAAGATTAATCCAAGATTTCAACGTTTATTAAAAAATAATCAGGCACATACATATGTTGCACTAAAAAATTTTGTGTTTTATTTTATTTTTTTTTTATTAATCTTACCGGCTTGCAACCGTGACCCCCCAAGGAACTCTTGGCGACCCCCTAGGGGGTCGCGATCCACAGTTTGAAAAACACTGAACTACAAGATCCATCAAATGAAGTGCTGCCAATTCAAAATACTGTAGTTTCTTTATTTCTAAAGTTTTTGATTACATATTGGGGCGGGTTTCCATTATGAACACTGATCAACATTTTTTTTTTTTCTGGCTTAAAATGGCCTAAAAAACATAAATATAATATTTTTTCTTGAGGAAATGAACATTTTTTTTCGCATTTGTTTATAGTTGAGAACAGTGTTGCCAGTTGTATACCAAAAACTGTCAGGCAGGCGCCTGTAATAAAGTCGGGTGTATTTAAAGTATGGGGTGGGTGGCTCGCTAACAGGATTTTAGGCCTTTTTCCCGCAGGGTTTAGCTGCTCACGTGACTTCGCGCTCCGCTAAGGGTATGTTAACAACTGTCAGGCAGGCGCCTGGAGCCAAAGTTTAATTATATTTACTCTGGGGTATTTAGCAGTATAATATTTTCAGTCAATAAGAAAATATCAAAAAAGACAAAATTAATTTTAAATTATTTTAAATTTGGGACATATGGCAATACTGTAACAGTGTGGCTCTGTTATGAAATTCGTGGTGCAATATGAGGATTGCGTGTTAAAAGAAAATCAAAGGCGTGCGTCTTTACCAAAAACTAAAATTGAATTCTTTATTACGTAGTAATATGACATAGTAAAATACACAGAAACCAATGGTGCCTAATGGCAAGAAAAAAAGGAGGAAAATAATCGACAGGTAGATGTCGTTGCGCTCACACGACCCCTTCTTGTAAAATTGACTCCTGGCAATTTACCTCTCATAGTCTTGGAGCCATCTTGGTGGTTTTCGGGAGCGAACCGGTGCTGTATCCTTCCGGTCGACGATTTCCTCAATGTCTTTTTCTTTGTCACTATCTTCCATTTGATATACTGATGACCCATCACTCGTAGAATATTGTTCAGTTGGCAACTCTTCCTCATCGCCGGTATTTGTCTCAATGATGTTTTGTAATCCATTGTGAGTGTCAGTTAGCAGCTGATTGTTGTTTCTTTCTTTATATCTTTTTATCTGTCCGGTGTGAACGATTCTTATTATTTCTTGTCCAAGTTCGTTGTACTTCCGAATTTTTATAACGTTGTCGCCGAGAATATTTGTTATTTCATATGGTGTCGGTTCATATATTGGGCATAATTTGCTATTTTTATTGGGATTTAATGCTAGTACCAGATCACCCTCTTTCATGGTAAAGTTTAGTCTATGTTGATCGATACTGGTTTTTGCTTGACTTTGTGATTTGTTTAGCTTTTCTATTGCTGTTTGGCGGGCTGAGTTAAGTTGTGCAATTTGTTGTGGTCTATTGACTTGGCACTCTACCGTACCCAAAAGAAGTTCGTCCCGAATTCTGGCTTCGAATCCATGGAGTAGATAGAAGGGTGATTCTTGAAGTGATGAATGTTTGCTTGCGTTAATTGCTTGTACTATTTCAGGAATGTAAGATGACCAGTGTGCGATGTCCCTTTCGGAAATGTATTTTCGGAGAATTGAAGAAACTGTTTTAACTTCGCGCTCGATAAGTCCATTCGATTCGGGCCAATATGGTGGAGTCGTGCGACTTTGGATTCCGTAATCTTTGAAGAAATTTTGAACTTCGAGTGAGGTGAAGCTGGTAGCATTATCATTGATGATGGTTTTCGGTGCGCCGTAAATTAGAATGATTCTGTTTTTTATTAGGTTCGTAACATGGCGCGAACTAACGTCGGGGACACATTTTGCAACAATGTATCGAGTTGTGTGATCAATTAAAATTAGAATGTTAGTGTTACCTTTGTTGTCTTTTGGGAAGCTGCAGTGATCCATTGAAATAACGTCAAACGGTCTTTCCGGGATTGTTCTTGGTTTCAAGAGGCCCAGTCTCTTGGTGGTCCTGTGGTTAAATTGCTGACATGTGCTACAGCTAGATACGTAATCCTTGCAGTCCTTGAAGTATGATGGCCAGAAATAGCGTTTGGATAGTTTTGAGAATGTCTTTTCATTGTCCATGTGTCCACTGTTGTCGTGACACATTTCCAGAATGGTTGTTTGAAGCGATTTCGGTATTTGGATGCATCCGCGGCCTTTATTGTCTTTGTGCATCAGGATGTTATTCTGGATGCAGTATTTTTCTTTGATTTTTTTGTCGTTTTTTGTATTAGAGTCTCTAGTTAGAATTTGTAATATATCGTTGCATTCCGGGTCGTTGATTTGGGCTATTGAAATTCGCGATTCATCGTTTGATTTTAAAATTAGTTGGGCTATTGTATTTTCCGAAATTCTTGAAAGTGCATCCGCGCAGATATTTTGTTTGGTTGATTTGTGTTTTATTGTGAAATTGTATGATTGTAAATCTAGGAGCCATCGCGCGAATTTACGATTAAATTTGCTGTTTTGTAATAAACAAGCGGTGGTCCAATTGTCCGTAATTATTGTGAACGATTTTAATCCGTATAAATAAATATGAAATTTATTAGTAACCGCCCAGTGTACTGCTAGGCTTTCTATTTGGTTAATATGTAAATTTTTTTCACTATCGGCAAGCGCACGGCTAGCATATGCGATTACTACTTGCTGATTGTTTTGTTTTTGTAGAAGGATTGCTCCCAAGCCGGTTAATGATGCGTCAATTTGAACTTCCGTTGGACAATTATTCCTAAAATGTCCCAGTATTGGTGGAGATTTTAATTTTTGTTTTAAAATTTCGACTGCTGCTGCTGCTTCTTCTGTCCAGATGAATGGGGATGAATTATATGCGTTGCGGATTGGTAATGATAACTTTGAAAAGTCTTTGATGAACTTTCTGTGATGAGATGCAAATGCATGGAATGATTTAGCGTCTGTTTTTGTTTTGAAAATTTTGTTGTATCTGTCGATGGAGTTTGTACGGGAAGGATCTGGACGTATGCCGTGTGCTGAAATACCATAGCCCAAGAAGAATATTTCCATTTGGAAAAGCTGACTCTTTTGTAGAGAAATACGTAGTCCGCTTTTGATTATTCGTTTAAGTGCGTTTTCGAAATTTCTAATAGCCATGTCAATGTTCGGAGCTGATTGACCTACGTCGTCCATGTATGTAATAGTGTTTTCGGTGTTATCGAATGTTTGCTTCATTATACGTTCCATGGTCTTTGGCGCATTGGTCAGTCCAAATGGCATTCTCATAAATTCGTATATACCGTCTTGAGTTATAAATGCTGTTTTGTGAATGTCCTCTGGTTTGACAGCAACCGTCATAAATGCTGTTTTAATGTCCATTGTGTTGAAAATTTGTGCATCCTGTTGAACCAGTTTCTCTATGATGTCGTCGATGTGTGGAGGTGGAAAATTATCTTTATATAATTTTTTGTTAAGCTGTGTATAATCTATTGTCAATCTGCGTGGGGTACTTGGATGATGAGGCTGGTTAACTATTACAACTGGAGAGGCATATTCAGATTGCGAATCTCTTGCAATGTTTAGTTTTTTCCAATTTTCTACTGTTTCGTTTATAAACTGGCGGTCGCTCCATGAATAGCGGTAGGGCTTTCTGCGAACTGGTATATCATCTACTGTACGTAAGGAATGTTGATCTATGGTGCAGTATCCTAAAATCTCGTTGTCTGTCGAGAAGGCTTGTAAATTGTTGCTGACTATTTCTCGAAATTTTTGAATTTGTGTTGGAGATATAGATTTCGGAAATGTTGAGATTTGATGTTCGACTTCTTTTAGAATACATGGTGGTATAGTCTGGCTTTGTTTTAATATGCAGGAATTTATATTTGTGTGTGTGGTGTAGCCTGAGTTCGTATTTTGTTTTAATTGGACATCTCCGTTCGTTTCGACAGTTATGGTAATGTTATTGGCCTTTCTCCAATCGCTGCCGAGTATCAGTGGTATTGGTGCATTGTTTACCACCGCTACAGGACCAAATGTGCAACATATGTCGCCTACTGCAACGAATAGGTCAATTTGTCCTACAGGTCTACACTCATTGTCAATGGAAGTTATTGCTGAGCCTTCGTATTTTTGAACTGTATAATCAGGTGGTATAGAACGACGATCGATTACTGACTGTTCAGCACCGCTATCGATAAGAGTGGAAATAGGTTTTCCATCGAATGCATAGGCATCTACGATGGGTAAGCCTCGATCACCACCTTTTGACTTCAATGCGCAGTTTGCTTGTTTTGGAGATGGTTTATTTGGGCAGTTGCTCAGTGAATGACCAGTTCTATTGCATGTGTAACAGGGTATTGGACATTGCGAAACGGGGTGTTGACCTTTTTTACAGCGTGGGCATACATAAGTATTTATTTTTGTATTTTCTGTGTATGCTGGTTTCTTGAAATTATTGTCTGTAAAGGACTGTGGCGTTCTAGTGTTGCGATACATTGTTGTTGTGTTGTGGAACTGTTTGCTGGTGTGTTTTGTGTCATCGTCAAGTTTTTGCCCCAGTTCGAATAGTTCGGTTATGGTCGAAGGTGTGCCAATGCGTAGAATACGGCGGTCTGTATTGTCAGCAACACCCTCGAGTAAATACGCAATTTGATCTTCCGTAGGAATATTTACATTCTTTGGGGGCTTAGAAATAATATCTAACTTACTGCTGAAGTACTGGATTATAGATTCGTTCGGCCGTTGGATACGTGCATTTACTCTGTCATTCCATTCGCGTAATGTTGGTGTCTTTATGAATCGTTTCCTGAATGAATTGAGCCATATATTCCAGTCGTCCCTTGAATCGCCTTCGAAGTTCTGCCAGTTTCTTGCAATGCCCGTTAATTTGCTGGTGCAGAATACTAATTTAACCTCGTCACTCCATCCGTTTATTTTTGCGGCTTTTTCGATGGATTTTATGAATTGCTCGGTGGAGTTGCTATCTTCCCCGTTGCATTCCAAAATCGTTTGCGTCATGTCTGGGTTGATGACGACAGTCTGAATAACTGCTGGACAAGTCCCTACCGAACTAGAAGTACCTGCTGATGGTTCGATTTTCCTTGCTTTAAGGGTAGATAGGATTTTATTGTGTTTGATTATGATTTGAATTAACTCATCTTTTGTTGTTGCTGTTGTTTCCAGTCCTCTTGATTTGACTTCTGTTTGGAGTGCATCCTTCGTGAACTGGTTCAGAATTTCTGCGTCGATGGTCGTTTCTAAGAGTTGCTGGACGAGAGACATTTTGTTGTCGGGTGTTGGTTGTTTCTTTATTGTATGTAGGTTGAGATACCGGCTGCGCCATGTAACAGTGTGGCTCTGTTATGAAATTCGTGGTGCAATATGAGGATTGCGTGTTAAAAGAAAATCAAAGGCGTGCGTCTTTACCAAAAACTAAAATTGAATTCTTTATTACGTAGTAATATGACATAGTAAAATACACAGAAACCAATGGTGCCTAATGGCAAGAAAAAAAGGAGGAAAATAATCGACAGGTAGATGTCGTTGCGCTCACAAATACCTATAATATTTTCCAACATTCACTGCATTCACCACCCCACCCATCTGTTGGCGAAGAGGGGAGTAACAGAAATCACTTAGCACAAGCGTTATGCGAAGTGAACGCGTCCATTTGTGCAATTTGTAAACATGCACTTTTCTGTGAAAATTGAAAACTTTAAAAGTAAAAACAAAATAGAAAAAAAGTTTCCGCAGAAAAATTCTTTTACAGTAAATCTTAGATTAAGTCAATTTAAAAAAAAAAAAATAAAAAAAATAAATTTGCTTAGTGCGCATAATGGAAACCTCAGCCTGCATATTTTAAGACCATGTGCATGCATTTAATTTTATGAAAACCATGTCACTGTTCGATATAGTTCCCTCTAGCGCGGATGACGGCAACAATCCTTTTGAATGCTGCACGAATGTGGTCCTGTGGGATTCGTGACAATTCCCGACGAAGCGCTGACTTCAATGTTTCCACACTTTGATATTTTTTGTTGACACCTGCCGAGTATGGAGGACCCTGCTGCGAAGAAATGACCTGTGGAGACAGTGCTGAGTCCTGTAGGAATGTTCAGATATTAGCACTGAATTGTTTGCGTGGCCAAGGAATCAACGCATCATTTCGGACCTTTTATTAGTACATTTCCTGATTCACTTTAACTCTCTGGTCGATAAAAACAAACGGAGAGCGTCCGTTTGCAGTTACAGCAGACCAAACCAACGAACAGCAAGTCGTTTTTGTAAATTATCGTTAGACTTGTTCTGCAACCAGACATGTTGTGTTTGCTGAACAGTAAACATTTTTTCAGCAGAAAATACCAAATACTGCAGATTACCGGCTGCGTGCAAAGCTTTCAATGCTTTTGTTCTTTGAAGGTGAACTGCCGTTCGTGCCGGTGTTAAATCTTGTACTTTTTGTGTCATATTACAGGCTGGATGCATGGCTTTCAGTGCTTTAGATCTTTGAAGGCGAACTGCCGTTTGTGCCGGTGTTAAATCCTGTACTTTTTGTGTCATATTACAGGCTGCGTGCAATGCTTTCAGTGCTCTAGAGCTTTGAAGGCCAACTGCCGTTTGTGGCGGTGTTAAATCCTGTACTTTTTGTATCTTGGAGGGCTTCAATTTAAGTTCATTTCTCAGTATGCGCCGTATGCTTCAGTCGGACACTTTCAGATCTTTAAACAATTTTGCTGCGCTCTGACGTGGATTTCTTTGAATTCAAACCTTTACCTTTCAGACCATTTCTGATGATGTTGCTGTTTTTCCAGGACCACCTCGAAAGCATTTAGCGATGCTACCAGGTGTGCTGCAACTCACCAAGTAGAACGATAAGCTTCCTTATGCTTGTAAACAACTGGATAGACTGTATAAATCAACAGTTATCACTGCTATCAGTAATGCCAATGTGAAGTTGGTAATACTTCATTTGACGGACTCTGTATATGTAAACAATGCACGAAGATACTCAGGAAATGACTGAGGAAATCCATCGAACTTAGTGTAGAAGAATGTAGTATACTACAAGTGAGGAAAATATGAAAAAATAGGACTTCCACCAAAAATACAATGGAACGACAGTTTTCGGGTTTTATTTCAGAACAATCTGAACATAGAGCTCGACAATCTTTATGCATCAAATACCTATCCAAATATCGAGAAACCAGCAGAAATAATTAAAATAGCTATCCCACACTAATGAGGAAAAATGTGGATGGTAAGCAAAAGCGGTTTGATAAAGAGTGTTCTCGATGGCTTTTTGAGGTTCTTGAGGGCCTTTAACACTAGAACTTTCAAGTGTCTTTATGGAGAAACCAGTAAAGAATTTAAGCATCTCTGTTACAAGAAAAAAGTAACATTTGAGCAACAAAAAATTGCCGTGTTAAATACGAGTAAGTTGTGATCATCTGGCTTATTTTGGAAAGCCGCATGCACCAGAATTAAAAGACCACTATAGGCTACTTAATGTAAATCTCAGCAGTTATTCAATATGCGGCACCCGTGTTATTCAACGAGTTCTTGGTTGAGTTCTCATTGTATGAAGTGCAGCAGATCATCAAAAATTCTAAAACCAAGAAAGCCCCACGAGACGAGCGCATTTCTTTTGAATTGTATAAAAATTGTTTTATAGAATTTTTGGTTGCGTTTACAGCAGAGATCAACGTTATTAAGGAACAAAAAAGGAAGTTATGGAGTTGCATCAAATTACAGAGGAATCTCCTTCTTGAATACTTCACAATGAGTAGAGGACAAGAAAGTTCTAAATGAATTCCAAGCTGAGTTTAGGAAGAATTACAAAATAATTACTCTTCGGCTCCTGTAGCGTACAAGTTCATAGAATTTTACACGTATGTATTTCCATTTACGGTGACAATTTGTCACTTTGACTACGGTAATTGGGCTCAACTTTTGGTGAAGAGCTTCGATGGTTCCCTTGTGGTGATAAGGATTAGCAAAGAAGATGATGGAAGCATACTTTAAAGCACATTATAAAAATAAATAAAGAAACATTCGACGAAAACCTTATCGTATCACATTAAGTTGAATGTTGTATATTTAATTTAATTTTGAAGCGATGTCGCTTATCTAGTATTTCCCGTTGACGTCGGTTACTTACTTGACTTTAAATTGCGTTACAGACCGAGGTGGATCTGGGTCTCAACCAACAAGCGTCTCTATCCAGCCCGATCTTGTGCTAGCCGCCTCCAGTTTTGAACGAAGTCGGTTGAGGTCCCTTTCCACTTGTATGCTCCAATTTAGGTAAAGTCTTCCTTTACCGCGTTGTCCCTCCGGGCTGGATTCGAAAACTTCCCGGGCCGGAGCGTTGATGTCCATTCGCACCTTCTGACTAGGTCGATGTCGCTGTACAACCAGTATAGGTCGTTGTTTCATCTTCCCGTCCAATCCCATCGATATAAACGGGACCAAAAATCAAAACATCCACCTTTAATAACGTCCGTGTTCTGCAACATATAGCAGGACTGGTCTTATAAAAAGTCACCTTAGTTGTGCGCGAAAGGGCTTTGCTACTCAATTGCCTTCTTAGCCCAAAGAAACTACGGTTGACAAGAGTGATTTTTCGTTGTCCGTTTATGCGAATTATATTAGTATATACATATTAGTAAGGATTTCCACCACCGACACGCCTTGAGTTAAAACTCACAGTGCACAGATATAATTTCCAGATAGGTCCGTTAATTCTGCCAACGCCATAAGGGCGGATATGAAAAGGAGAGTTATTCTCTATTTAACCGTCACGATATTATCGAGTGGTTATGAGCGTAATCACTGAACAGGGGACTCTAAGTTCAAGTCCCAGAAAACACCAACAAAATTGTTCACCTCTAGCGTATGCCTGAAAAACATCCAAGAGTAAAATTGACATAATAAGTTTTTCTCAATAAAAAATATTGCCCTTCGGATGCACACCATTCGTGTATCGCACAGCGTGAAAGGCTTCGAGAAGCTAGGCCCTGTATGGATTGTTAGCAACAAAATATGTATTGTATTTACATTTATTTCTAATCCAACCAATAGGGATGAAACGGAACTGAAGGAAGCTAAAAATGCCACCAGAAACCAAAGATATCGACGTGGTAGATGTCCAAGAAGTCACAAGGGGATAAAATAACTAGGGAAAGAAGGAAAGTCGATATTGCAGTAAATGTATCCATTCATACTACTTTATTGCCATTATTGACTTTACCTCCTAGGTAGCATTGAGCTAAGAAAACTCCTAAGATTCATACATTTATCTGGGTGGTTTAGTCTAGTGGTCGAAGATTGAAATCTGAGAATGAGAAGTGGATTTATGGTTGGTATATCCTCATCTGATAGTTGGTACTTGCCCAAGCATTTCAATCTTTTGTGGGTCAGTCCCCCACATGACTCTAGAAGATATTCTGGAGTCTCACTGGACCCATTGCAGAATCTGCAAAGGTCTTCGTTTGTTATAGCTAGTTAACTTAAATGCTCCCCGAGTTTACAGTGCTCCGTTTGAAAACCTGTTAGGATACGTAGGTTTTTCTTGTTAAGGCAGATGCACGATCCAGTTGTAGTGACCCAGAAGTTTCCTAGCTTGCCTCAGACCTGGAGTACTGACCCAGATTCTCGCCCTATTTCTTTCTCTAACTTCTTGAATTCTTCGCGTATGGTGTGGTTTCTTATTCCACAGAATGGTTCAGTATGCCCTGAAACTTGAGCTTGTGCTCCCATCCCAGGGCCATTTCCGCCACAATGGCCTTCTCGAATGCCTTGAGGTCCTCATCATCGAGCATCTCCTGTGGATATTTAGCAAGTAATACCGCAACCTGCTTGGATGCAGCATAGCGTAGCTGAAACAGGGCTAGCTTTCGCAGTCTCTGCCTGGAATCTCTTGGTACTCATCTGTGTCCTCATCTTTTTCTGCACATTACATGCAGGGGGTGTTATCTCCTGGATGCTCCACTGCCTTTTTCTTGGCATCCTCAGGTGCGAAACCCGTAGGTACCAGCGAGAGCTCGCACCACTAAGTCCCTTCCTCAGTGGGTCGTCTAACCCTCCAGGTTGCTCCAGTGGTGGCATCAGAGGGCTTGATCGTTTTTTCTTAGTAGGAGCTACTTTGGATCGAGAAGCAGAAGGAGTCCGAACTATGCTCGGCTTCCTGGCTGCTTCTTAAGTCTCAGGGGCACTCCTCGAGGTTGTAGCGGTCTTTTGGCTGGAGCTAGGTTGCTTCCGCCGAGAACCTCCCTCTTGGCTTCTACCTGGCCGACTTCGTCCAATTAGGTCTTCGGCACAGAGCCTGTGCTCCATACGAAGAAATCGTAGACACGTAGACACACCCTGCATCCTGCTTATATTGTTTTTTAGGTTTTTCTTCGGTTTTTTTTTTTTTGTTCATAAAACCCACGTTTATGAACAGATTGTCCGCTGCACCAGAGCCCCGTATAGTGCAGTAAGACCATGGTTACTCCCTGAGGCGGTCTGGTATCAGAGAAGATCAGTTAAAATACAGCTGGTATACCCCCTGGCTGCAAACCATCCAATATGCACGGCTCGCATAACACCCTGGATTAGGGGAGAAACTGCCTATTGGTTTCAGGACTCTTCTAGGGATAGTTCCCGAGAATCATTGCCCTTACTCAGCCTCTACACCACGACAAGGTTGGTAATCAAGTAGAGAGTGCTGAAATCAATGTGTTACGCCTCTCGCAGCACCAATTTTCTTACAAACAAACCCCGATACTTTATATATATTTTATTTGTATTTTTTCGCCAGAAAGAGTTAAGTGAATAATTTCAGTATGCATGTGTTCGATTGTATACAAATACAGTTAAAAAAAAAATCAAGTGAATAGCAATAACTTAGGCATAGTAATTCAAGTTGGCCTTCTTCTTGGCCTGCACCTCCATTATGGCGTCCATAAAGTCTTCGTGTGTAACACAAGTCGCCGATCGCCGCAGAGCGATCATACCTGCTTCCACACACACTGCCTTACACTGGGCCCCATTGAAATCGTCTGTGGAGCGAGACAATTCCTCGAAATTAACATCTGGGCTGACATTCATTTTTCTCGAATGGATTTGCATAATTCTAGCCCTGGCCTCCTCATTCGGATGTGGAAACTCAATTTTACGATCCAAACGCCCTGAACGAAGCAAAGCTGGATCCAAAATATCCACACGATTCGTGGCGGCAATAACCTTAATGTCAGCAGTCGAGCTGAAGCCGTCGAGTTGATTCAGCAGCTCCAACATAGTACGCTGCACCTCACGATCACCAGCCTTTTCAGAATCGAAACGTTTCGTACCGATTGCATCCAACTCATCGATAAATATGATTGCTGGGGATTTTTCCTTGGCCAGGGCAAACGCGTCACGTACAAGCTTTGCACCATCACCAATGAACATCTGAACGAGCTGTGGACCGGCCAGCTTCAGAAAAGTGGACTTTGTTTGAGCAGCGCAAGCACGAGCCAATAGAGTTTTGCCAGTTCCAGGAGGCCCGTACAGTAGAACGCCTGGAAAATTCAATAATCGTACAAACCATTGGAGATGTATGGTGGGACTTACCCTTTGGTGGATGGATGCCTAAATTCTTGAACTTTTCCTTATGCGTCATCGGTAGTACAACGGCTTCGATGAGTTCCTGAATTTGTTTATCCAAGCCACCAATATCCGAGTACTGCTCCGTTGGTCGTTCATCCACTTCCATTGCCTTAACTCTCGCATCATACTCCGCTGGCAGGGTCTCCAGAATCAAATAAGAATCTTTGTTAACGCCAACCAGATCGCCGGGCTTTAATTTCTCCGCATCCACCAGGCCAATCACGGGCAAGAAGTACGCCTGACGTGTCGACGTCTTGATGACAGCACATTTGCCCTTGCGTTGATTGTCCAACACCAAGACCGCTCCGTCGTCCTCCTCCTCTTGCGGATCGACATCCAAAAGTTCAATGACATTGGACACCAAGTACGGCAGAGTTTTATTGACCTAAATAAGCGAGTGATTAGATGGGAAGTATGGAAGTATATTGCGTACCTTTATTTTCTCCGTATTGTCCTTTATTTTTTCATTTTGCGT
Source organism: Pocota personata (assembly GCA_963082735.1). Lineage (NCBI taxonomy): Eukaryota > Metazoa > Arthropoda > Insecta > Diptera > Syrphidae > Pocota > Pocota personata. Next base: position 236,877,018 of record OY720429.1, on the reverse strand, counting down.
CTGGACTTCGTGAGTAATCCGCATAACCTCACTCTTCATAATTTTTATTTCATTGTCCATCAACCGAGTGCGACTCACAATCTCATCGGTGGACATACGAAGAACTTCTTCACCAAGTGATTCCTCACCATCTTCCCAGATGGATTTATCTTCTAAGGTTGCAGCCATATCTAGGATTTTTTAAGAGTAAAAGATATTCCCAAAACAGTTTGAAACAATTATTCGATGACTTGTAAATTTTGGTGCAACTTTTCTTTTGACAGCGAAACACAGAGGCTTGTTGGTTGACAGTTGCAGCACAAAACAAAAAGATGACGGGGTTTCGATGGGTCTTTGCGAATCGAAATGATATACGGTGAGTCTTAGTGATGTGTAATGTGAGTGGTGGGTTATCGATAACGCTGAAAACTTTCTACATAATGAACCCGTTTCCATCATTCATTTTGCAGTTATCAGTAATTACCATATCTCTTAATTTGTTTGTCACACCAGATAGAAGGTATGTATTTTCGTATCTTTTATATATAAATTTACCTAAAAATACTGGCTTAAGATATCTGGGAAAGAGGAATCATTCAATACCTAGAGATAAATATTCATTAAAAAGATGTGATTTGTGCTTGTTTTGAGTTTTACATGTTATTATTATTTTTCCAAAAAATGTTCGTTCTATAGTTTTCATAAACTACTAATTGCTGGAGTCAGTAGGTCTTATGCAAAAAGATGAGTTCAAGCTGTTTACTCACTTTTCTGAGATCTTTATTAATATGGCATGCAAAAGTAAATACACTAACCGAGTTAGATCTCATGTTGTGAGCTCGATCTCAAAGTGTTGAGATCGATCACAAAGTGATGTGAGACAGAGCTTGTTTTGATATGCAAAAAGATGAGAAAACGACTGATTGCATGAGATCGATCTCATAAATATTTATATTACATGGTATTTCCCTTACTCAGTTCATATATAACTGTCAAGATGGCCGAATTTCAGCTAAATATCGTTACAAATTGAATTTATAGAAATAGAAAGTGTCCAGTTGGTGAAGATTTTCGTCGGCTGTATAAGCAGCTATAATTTTTAGTACTGCATACTTCTTCCTCGCTTCTTATCGGCACTTTCTTGACTTATTTTAACTTTCCCGACTAAAAATTATTGTTTGTATATTGTACCTCCGGCTGCAGTCCGGTGCATATCTAGAGCCTGTGGGGTTACAATTCGAGGCAAAATAGAAATCTCCATTCTAGACCTAAGAGTTATGATACCTTACATGGCAGATTTTGGAAAAAAAAGATATGTTGAAAAGATTTTGGTGAAAATCTATATATGAGGTAATACGGATGTTTTCAACACAACTTCATACCCAGTTTTTGTTTAAATTTTCATATAGCTGTACTTTACTTATTGAAGAACACACACAAATTTTCTATTTCTCGGCTGTTCGTAAGAGATTTTGCTTAAAATTGAAATTCTACAGCTACTAAAGGACAGCCGGATAGGTAATTCTTCAATAAATGTAAATTTAAAAGCACTTTAATAAAGCATGGACATGTAACATATATAGGATGAACAATTTACCTGTATGTAGTACATAGTGCAGTTTATTATTTTCTTTTAGGCGGAATAGTTTTCATAACAACGACGAAAGCTGAAACAAAAATTGGTTATCGTTCGAACACATCTTTCCATATTTTTCCAAATACTAAAACTTGAAATAAATCAATAACACCAAAATGTTTAAAAAAAATTTAGAAAGCTTTTCAAAGCCTTTAAGAAACATTTCAGAAATGAAAAAAATGTTTTCCAGATGTTTTGCAAATGTTGTGGACAAGCCTTTATCAGCATCTTATTTGGCTCTAGTGAAAATGTAGTATAAGACTTTCACAAAAAAAATAATTTCGAATATTTTTTTTTTTTTTTTTTGTGTAGTACGAACGCTTTAGAAACAATCCTTTTACTAGCAAAAATGAATCTTTATTTTATATGTTTGAAATATTTTCTTTGATATTTTTGTTAGGATTATGAGTTAGTGGGTGAAATCTCATCCAAATAGTGAAAAGTAAAAGAGCTGTTTTGGGATACTTCGTGCAAAAGAGAATGAAAATGTATGAAAAGTAACTGACAACTAGTTTGTGTTTTGCCAGTGTTTGTTTAAATACATCCGCTGGTTCGTGCAGGATGGGAGGTTTCTAACTTGATATATTTTCAGGTTTGTAATAACGATCGAAATTCCATCGGTGATCGGATTAAAGCCTACATCGATCAACTTGGTCGATCGGGATATATGTATTTAATTTTTTGGTAAAAGTTTTTTGAATAAAAAAACTCAAAAACCATGTTAAAGGCGATGTAACTCTATTTCCAAAACAATAAATGAGAAAATTAAAAAAAAAAAATAATGAGGACATGTAAATTTATGGGATGGTAAGGGGAAAATTGTAACAAATCTTCTGACACAAATAATTGTTGAAAAATATTGGAATACTTGGTGTAAAAAATCAAACGTATTTACTTATTTATATACCCGACATAACAAAAATACGTTTATTTTAAATTTGCCTAGATATTGTCAGTTAACTTCGAGTAAGGCCAGTCGTATCGCGAAGTTTTCTTGCTTCCTAGTTAATATGTCGTGGGAGCCGTGGCTCAGTGGTTAAGTGGGTGATCACTGAGCGAGAGCTTCAAGGTTCGAATCTAAGAAACACAAAAATAAAAAATAAAGTTTTCTCACGGTCCCACCTCTCGCGAACGTCTGACAAACATCCGAGAGTAAAAATTGTCATGAAAAGCTTAATCGAAAAAAATGTCCTTCGGAAACGGCATAAAACTGTAGGCTCCAACTATTCGTGAGGCGCACAGCACGAGTGGCTGCGAGAAGCTAGGCCAAGCCTGGGCTGTTTTTGGCCCAACATATTTATTTATTTAGTTAATATGTCATCTAAATCTTAAGTGGTGGACTGTTGCATATTCAAGGTCGCGATATAAGTCAAAATTTCTAAAATACCATGGAGCATTTACAACTTATGATTTTATTTTGGGAGTGTTGAAATACCTACTTCTATGTAATTTTTAGCAGCACTCCCACATAGCTGAATGCCGTATGTCCATACAGGTTTTAGTGTTTGTTTATATATTAAAAGTGTGTTACGTATCGACAAAACAGATCTTCTGTCAATGAGCCAATCCCGTTTTCTCAGCTTTATGTTAAGTTCTTCTTTTTTTTTTCTTGTTACTTCCATCGCAATTTATCATCCAAATTCATTCTTAAATATTTTTCTGTATAGGAATAAGGGATTTGAATTGGAAACTAACATGTATTGACTTTACGCTATTTAACTTTATTCCCCGTTTCTTAGTATAGTAATTGTGCAATTCGAAAGGCTCGGCATGCCGTTTGTGAATAGTATATAGAATGTTGGGCCTAGTATACTTCCTTGGGGAATACCAGCTTTTATCTCTTTCAACCCGGAATATGCGTCTTCTTGTTTTATTCGAATATATCTATATGTCAGATAAGACTCTAATATTCTTGTATAGACGTACAAGAATATTGATAAACATGCCACTTTATTTTCTGTTTTCATATTACTCATTTTTTTGACAATTTGATGCGTAAGTCGTCGTGAGTGTGGCGACACGTCGCCTAAGTCAAGATTGGGATAAAAGTGACGTGTTGAATTAGTTGAAAAGTATGTTCGATTTAACAACTGGCAACTACAACGTGATTTCGCTTGCATTTCATATAAATTACGAGATAAGGCTCAGTAAAAACGAGAATTGCGTGCAACATATAATGATTTTTTTTGTCATAAATATAGGGAAAAATAAAGGTTCAAGAGATCTAAAATTTAAAGATAGCAAACAAATAATCTTTACATATGGCAACGGTGTTGACGAGTTTTATTTGGTTCCATTTCCAATTGTCTCGTTCTCTCGGTTCATTTCGTTCATTTTCATTCAATCGAACTTATCTCATTGCATTTCAAATCGTGATTGCGGGTGGAACGCATGTCGTTTTGTGGCGCTCTCTACCTTCCGTATTTTCATTTTTATTTCTCCTCAGTTTAGCATTATTTTTCTTTTGTTTTGTGCCTTCGTTTTTTTTTACGTGTCCTTCAGCGAAATCATAAATAAATTAAATTTAATTCTACACCAGCGAAGTGTAATCAAGTGCGCATTTTAGTGTGATATTCCCGTGAGTGAGAACAGAAATGTCGTTGACATTTCGCCGCGAATATTAAATGAAAAATCAAATGAAATGTGAATAAAGAAAATACAGTGGAAAAATATAAACCAAAAATAAAAATAAAAAAATACAGTCTCCCTTCTCGTACGCATTCCTCAGACAGTAAAAAGGAAAACATCGACGAACGACGAACGATAATCCCAACAACGAAGCGAACTGTAAAATGCAAAACTAATTTGCTATTCTGTTATCTATTATTCTTGTTTCTCGTTTGTGCCTATTTTACGTCCCCACCCTCTCTTCGCGTATTGAGTACAGGAATTTACAATTAGAATAATAAAACAAAAAAAAAAGATTGGGATAGAGAAATGCAAAAGAGGCTATTGAAACGCTTCCTCCCGCACCTAATTCAAATTTGTATCTGGTTGGTGTTGTTGTTTTTATTTGCTCGTGGCTGCGTGCGTTAAGGGCCCCGTCCATTGTTGAGCTCGCTTTAGAGAATTATATACATTGGAGTTTATCTACAATACTGACACACGCCGTCTGATGCTAAAAATAAACTTGGAATTTCTCATGATTCTACCGAGTGGCACTTAATTGTCGTCTCTATCGAAGGCTGTCGTTGGGAAATGTTTTTTCTTTTAATCTATGCCGCGTATTCCAAACAGGAGGGCTACTATAAGTTATTTTGGGTATCTACACGTATCATATATGACTCCTTTTTTGTTCAACATAGCAAGATTGATTAGTGTGTTGCTGGTATGGCTGGCACATTCCAACTCTTGCATATGTCCTGATATTGGTTGTAGGTTTTTCATCAAAACGGATATTGTTCCGGATTTGAGGTCAGTCGAGTGGAGCTCAAATAGAGTTGGCATTTATTTCGGCTGAAAGAATGGAATACACGCATTGACTCGCTCTGGTCAGGACTTTTGTGTAAATCATTTTGTACGTTAGCCTAGTATAAATGTTCTTCTTTTTTCCTTACGGCGAGGTTATGATCCGGAGTAGAAGGATCACAACCCTCCAACTGTACTGCATCCCTACTGGTACTGCATAGCCGGTCGTACTCTATATTTCTTTTCATGGGTTCTTTTACATAAAGGCTTCCCCAAATCTTCGAACTTCTTATTCTATCAAGCTTTGTTACACCCACTGTCATGCGAAGCATCTTCATCTCCGCTGCCGTTAATTTGCCCTCATACTTTTTGTACAACTGATAGCGCACTTCTTCGCAAGACCTTTGCAACATCTAAGTATATATCACTTCAAGGCGAGCTTTTTCATCTCTATTAGTGGAGGAGCACTTTGACCAAGCTTTGAAAGCCGATTTCTTTTCCTGTATCACTACTTTAGCTTCATCTGTCCACCACCATGTTTCTTTGGCGTGTTGGCAGGGGCCTTTCGACATTACAAGCAGTGATTTGGCTTTCTCCAAGCAAGATCGCTGTAGGGAATCCCACATATCTAGTATAAATGTCTTTCATTGAATATCTGTCGGTATAGAATGGATGAGTTCGATACTAGTTTCACGATGAGTGCGTTTAATCTTGAGCTTGGAAGCCGAAATTCGGTACATAACATTCTCTGGATCTTAAGCCAGTGGCATTTTATATACATTTAGACGTTCACAATTTCTACAATGCGGGGCGTTTTGTTACGAAAAGATCTATTTTGCTTTCTCAAAGCTATTTACAATAATGATTAAGACTTATTGTGAATATTTCCGCGGATTCATAGAACTTCGGATACAAAGAAAAAAGTCGTAGTCACAAATTACTCGTATGTGGTAAAATCTCCTAAAAATCGAGAGTATATTCTCTAGTAGAAAAACTTTGAACTAAAAAGTTCACACCACCACGCCCATTTTATTAACTAATCTACTGTCCGCCATATTGGATTTATCGAATAGGCATATAGCCAGTGTCACCCGCGTGACAGATCATTTGATGCCTTACTGTCAGAATGCAATGGGGACGCTAAAGCTAAAGCGGTCTGTGAGTTGAAATACACACAAAATCAATGCTGTGAACACAATGATAAAGTTTAAGCCATACATATGTACATACAATACAAACACGTGAAACACATAAACTTCTTTTCGCTTTACTGTTGTCGGGTAATTCTCTTGTAGCGTTGATGTGCAACCACATGTAAAGCTTAGTGTACACTTTGTCGGACTGCATCAAGAAAATTTCACCCGGTAAAATTCGCTCTCTTACATTTTCTATGAAGCGTAGTACACTTTGCCGAAACGCAGCGGGCGAGACACATCGCTGCTAGGCTTTTTTGACATAAATAAATATAATAATACATATTTAACGCAAACAGCCCACATAGAGCCTAGGACCTGTTGTCACAGTCATCCCTGTTGTACGTGTTGTATTTTCCGCACAAAATAAAGGATCAACAGCTTTATTTCCGTACATGATGACAATTTTTATAATAGATTACTCAAACAATTACATTAATCAAAATTATAAAGTATTTGAATTACTTGGTGATCAAGATTATACGTAATCAATATTTTTGATTATATTGAAATCGCAATTACTTAGTAATTGCGGTGTTAATAAAATATAATTTTGGTTACAGGTAATCAGTAATTGATTACATTTATTATTATTGTTTTCGCAATTTATTTACTAGAGTAGGGTCCTGTAATTTAGTTTCGCTAATATTCATTTAGCGGACTTTAATAAGGTTGCAAGTTAAATTATTAGGGACGTTTTTCGTTGGACTTTTTTAGGATGTGAGAAAATGGAGGAAATATCATCCGCGCTCCACACACTCAATTTTCACACACCACGTCTAACCACGCTCTTTAAACTAAATTTCCACTCTTTCATCCTCCAAAACATCAACCACCTGTCAAAAACTCCATTTCCACCCATACGAACTCTAAAAGATCAACCTACCACCTCATACTTCATATCCACCTGACGCAACACACACATTCTCTTGAAACTGAAATGTAATTTTCTTGTAATCGATTACAATTACAAATTGCAGCAATTGTGATCTTATATGATTACCGATTACCTTGTAATTGTAATTTCGGTAATATAATTACAGATTACAAAAAGTAATCGTAATTTATGAAATATAATAGATTACATTTTGTAATCATGTAATCGGTATTCGATTACTACGATCGATTATATACGTATAGTCTTATGTTCTCCTATGAACAGGCAGCCTTACCTACAGTTTTTTTTTCTTAATTCAGGAAATCTACGAATAGATAAAGAAATTGTACATAATACAAAGCAAACAAATTAAAACAACCAACAACAAGAGAAAAGCAGAAGAGGAAGCAAATAAACAAAAAAAAAAAAACGCAGATTTCCATGTTGAATTAAAACAATTCGCCTATTCACCTAATTAAAATTTTTAATTGCGAAAACAAATTCACCATAATTTGGTGGCTGCTCCAAAGTTGGGGGGCCGCAGACAAGAAACAACAAAACCCCATCTATTCTCTCATCATTCTCACTTTCAGTGAACTAATTGATTTTCTTTTTGTATTTTTTTTTTCTTTCTTCTTTTTCGTATTTGTGTTCGCCTCCAGTTGTATGTTGAATTAATTCGCACTAAACAAGTTAAATTAATAGTAAAACAAAAGCAAACGAAAAAAGTGCTAAAAAAGTGATTTTTTTTTTTTCAAATTCAACGACAGGTGCTCGACAAGTGCTGCTCGCGTTCCAGTAGCTGCACACATTGCATTGTTTGGTCGATTAGTTTCATAGTTTTATTTTATTTTCAACTCGATGTTGATTTTGTAAAAAGAAAAAAAAAAAAAAAAAAAAAAAAGTTGCATTCCACACGCGCAGAACCAAAAATATAAACAAACCCCACTGGGAAAATAAGCCATTTTGAAAATGTTTGGCCATGAAAAAGTAATGATGAATGGAAATGGTGGTGGTGGGAGCGCAGTCGCTGCCACAATTGCAGCAGTAGTCGCCGCACAAGCTGTACCAACAGCAGCAACAACAACAACAACCGCATCTGCATCTACATCAGCTGTGGCAACAGCAGCAACAACACCAGTGGGAACATCAAATAGTTCCGCTCCAGCTGCAATCAGCAATGGGATGAATGGGGCGAACCAAAGTGCAAACAATCATCGTGGTAAGTCTATTTATTGTTTGGATACGCAGTATCTATCGCATGATCTATGTGTTTGTTCATTTCTTTGTAATTTGTTAGTTTTTCCGAGGTTTAAATCTGTTTGGTTATTGTTGTTATTTTTGTTTTTTTTTTCTTTGCTCTCTGTGAGGAGGATGGGTAACCACTGGAGCAATTAAGAGGGATTTCAAAATGTTATGCATTACGCTAACACGGAAGATATAAAAGTGTCTAACTATTTAATTTGTTTGTGCTTTTCGTTTTATATAATGTTTTGTACGTTATAAACGTTGGAGAAATGCTTGAAAAGTTCGTATGCTGACGAACTAAAGTGTAACTACACTGGATTGCACGTTGTTGCTCACATAAGCTATTCCTTTGTAGGTCGTCCAGTTTGAAAGCAAAATTAGCAAAATTGAAGGAAATACGATAGTTAGCATTTTCTCACAATGTGCACGACTGGTTCGAATTGAATTTTCGAAAAATCGTTAAAAGGTAAAAAAAAGACGGTCATGAAAGTGTTTGATGTGCCGAGGATTCCGGAGCAATTACATTAAATATACAGGGTTATACATTTTGTACTTTAGGATTTTAATTTAAAATAATATAAAAAGTATAAAGATTTCAATGAAATTTGTTTACTGTCTTACATAAACTTGTACTATGTCATTATGTATGGAATACAAGATCGTTTAAATGGCCGACACGGGAGTATTTGCAAACTTCGATTCTTGTGAGGTTATTTTCGATGACTTATCGGCACAGTTCTGACCGTATTGCGGCAATGGATTTTGGTTTTTAAGTACTCCAAAGTTTGGAGATTGTTTGCATAGACACGATATTTTCATAGAAAGAAATCCAACGGGATCAGATCACACGATCTTGGTGGCCAATTTATGTCGTAAAATCTCGAAATTAAACGGCCGGGGAACTTTTCGTTCAATAGAGCTAAATTTTCCTGTGTTCTGTGACACGTAGCCCCGTTCTGTTAGAACCACATGTCGCTCACATCAACGTGTTCAATGTCAGGCCCAAAAAAGTTGGTTATCATTTGACCAAAGCGCAGAGAATTCACCGTAACAGTGGCGCCTTTGTCATTTTCAAAATAAAGGCCCAATCACACCGCCCCGGTCCACAGCGCGCACCAAACTGTCACCCGTGATGGATAGAATGGCCTCTCAACGATCACATTTGGATTCTCAGAACCCCAAATTCTAGAATGTTCTTTGGTTATGTAGCCGCTGAGCGAGAAATGGGCCTCATCGCTGAGGAAGATTTTGTTTGAAAAATTGGCGTCAACTTGTTAATTGTTCAGCACCCAATCATGTATGTTGAGCGGTGTTGAAAAGATTCAGATTGTTAAATGGAAAGGCAAGAACTAAATACCTGTCACTTTGTATGAGAGATGAATTTGACAGATGCCATATGGCAGGGATGTGAAATCCCAACCTCGAATTGAATGAAAATGATAACGCTTTATATATGTATGTATTTTATAGTACTTAACCTTTTATTGCTTAAACGGCTGGGTTGATTTTTTTTTTATTTTTCTCGGATGAAGTCATGCTTCGAATGCACATCAGTTCACGCTTAAGCCAAATTTCGGTTGTACTGTCAAATATAGGAAATTCGTTTATAAGCCGAACGACACGAATGTGGAATGATCTATCAGGCTCTGTATTCCCCCATCACTACAACCTTCAAATATTTAAAGACAACGTGCACAGGCTCCTCTTCTGTTCCTCTTTCCCCTTTTCCTAATGCCCGTGCCCTGAAACAGTTTAAGGGTCATTCATATCCCCTTCGGCGCGCGCAGACTATATAAATAAAAAGGAAAAATAACGGAACTATATATTTTGGTAATCGGCGCATTTGATTCCCATATAATATTATATCTATACAACCATTTTTTTTTTTTCAATTCACTTCCAAAACTTTGTTGTTCTTTCACTTATTTAAAATGTTGGAGTCTTGTCCAAAGTTCAAAAGTTATGAGGGTTACGTTTTTACTTTTTGAGTTCTGAAACCCTGAAATCGTCAAGCTTTAACCGAGACATACAAATATTACATTTTTTTTAGCGAAAAATTGAGTCTTAATATCTTGTCGATGGTAGACTTTCCTGGCCTAAAACCGCACTGATAATTACCAATCAGGTTATTAACGAAAGCTTTTATGCGACCACACAGTACAGCAGACAAGGTCTTGTAGGCAAAATTTATTAGACTGATGTCTCTGCAATTTACGCAGTATCTCCCATTAAGCCGGTATACTTTCATCTGACCAGATTTTACAAATGAGTTGCTGCATGCCCCTTACCAGATCATCTCCCCTTGCTATAATAACTCGGCTGGTAGGCCATCATAATGCTCGGGTCAACGGAAGTCTTGTCCAAGTGTAAAAATTAATTCTGCTTAACAGCGTACTGTTGGTTGTCAGTACCGTTTAACAGTCCGTAGAAATCGACCGCAAGCTTCTCTTACAAAAAAAAAGTCAGCGCTCCACCCCTTCTAGATCCTGTGGTGTTCTGCAGCACTTCTTTATAAGCGTCTTACTTTGCTGCGTGTGCTGGCCGGCACTCTTAATCAAACCAGGGATTTCGTTGTGATCGCCAAGCAACGGTCAGCCAAGTGTTCTTAGCAATAAATAGACGCTAGAATATAATGAAATAGTGGTAAACTTACCTTACTCAATTTTTATAAAGCAAATAAACGTTGCTAAGATTTTTCTGAAAGGGAATAATGGCTAGAAAACAGTTTTATTTCGAAAATAATTTTTTTGTACTCATCAGGTATTCTTGGCATATTGACGAGTAACGATTGTCAAGGATTTTATTATGAAACGGTACAATCGATTTTTGGACTAGTCAAATACGTTGACTGTTTCACAGTTCACTTGTCAACTACTCCGAAAGTTTATAAAACGAAGATTTGACGAAGAAATTTCACTCATCAAGAAATCAATTTTTATGTCTACTTACTCGTAGTCCAAAGAAACGATGGTTAGCAAGAGTGATTCTTCGCTTGATCTTAGCGGTAGTGTCATTTTTTAAATTAGTTACATGCAGGGTGACGCCTGAATTTCCGAATGTGGTTACGTTTGAAATGACAGCGCTGTCATTCTGTGACGATTGTATTCTATCATTGCGGTCATTTAATCATGGAAAACTACACACTTCAATAGCGCGTCGAAATTGTGAAAATTTATTTTAAAAATTCCCGATCTCTTCGCCAAACAATATCATCTTCAGCAATGAAGCGCATTTTTGGCTGAATTGCTTCGCAAATAATGAAAATTGTCCGGATTTGGGACGATGCCAATCCGCAACAGTTTCAGAAACTTCTTTAGCATTCAGGAAAGCTTACTGTTTGATGTGGATTTAGTTCAGGCGGCGTCATCCGGCCATACGTCTTCCGAAATGAGTGAGGCGAGGCTGTAACTCTTAACGGTGAAAGTTATCGAAATGTAATAACTGATTTTTGTTTGGCCTGAATTGGATGATATGGTCATTAAAGAGGTGATGTGAACTGACCGCCACGATCGTGCTATTTAACGCCCTTAAACTTTTTTCTTTGGGTCTACGTTATATCTCTGATCTATGCGAATGAACCAGCAACAATTCATGACCTGGAGAATAACGTCATTGAAGCCATTGGTGTAATCCAATCCGATTTATGTGGAAGCGTCATCCAAAATTGTGTCTCTCGGATCGTTTTCTGCAAACGAAGCTATGGAGGCCATTTGAATGACATGATTTTTAAAACATTGACACATACAGGTGATTTTATTCAATTCAATATTCGAGCGCCCTTATTGAAAGACCTTCTATTTATAGACGGCCGGTAGACAATATCCTTAACCGACTTCTTTTTGAGTCACAAAGGCGTTGAGTGTCTTTTTTGATGACAACATTATATTTTGTTTTATTTTCTCGTTCATTACTAAACCCATTTTCGACGCAGCTGGCTTACTCACGATGACATCACTGTGCAGTAACGCGTTCAGATCCTATAGATTATAAGATTTGTGCTATAAAGGCCTTTGCAGCATTAACGGATCTTGAATTGTTAACTTAATTCTCTTCACACTTTTGGATCATAAATTTTTTGTTAATCAGTTATTAATATTTCCACTTTTCCATTCACACATAAGGTTGCCTGAGTATCATTTTGAAAATTTAAATATATTCAAAGCCAGCGGCTCCGTTAGAAGATTTTCCCCAATATACAACAGGAACTATGAAAATTATGAACAATAACTGCTGGGAACAAGTCCATTTCAGCTCACTGCCACACTATAGATAAGATGAAGACAATAATAATTATATTCCCTTAGAATACGCAACGAAAACAATAACCGCTACACTCTCACTATAATCTTTAATCACGAAGCAGTCTTTCATCAAATATGCGCATAGGTACCTACCTATACTTAAATATGAAAAAAAAAATTTCACATTCGTTGTCTGAAAAATGGCTTTCGTTTCCACTGCAAGACCACTGGCGAATAACAGGTTACCTCAATATAGTTAATGACCAGGTAATTCAAAGTGACTTTGACTTTATTTTTTTCTCTTTGTATTTTGATGACGTTTAATGGACAAACGAATGCCGTCTTCCACAATTGCGTGTCACCTGACGATAATTACGATGTAATGAACTTTCGTTTCTTCCTCGACAAAAAAAAAAACAGGAAAAACTCTAAAGTTTCTAACAAATGAGTCTACTTAGCATTATGGAGCTTTATTGAAAAATGGGGTGTATCAGCAAACACCATAAAATTTTATTTTATTTTGAGTCTGTACCACTGATAAGGATGTTGTTTTTTTCAAAAACCAATAATACTCGTATGTATTCCCTTGGCAATAGCTCATTAGCCGTCTGAGAATAATATTATCATCATTGACAAATATTGTTGCTGGTAATTCTTAAAATAAAATCCATTACATGATGCGTGTGTGTACCTATTAGGGATAGGCAAAGAAAATCTCTTTCATTCCCGTTGACATGGTGTTTATTTTAGTCTCACAATCAGTTTATTTCTGAACCCTCCTTTATAAACTTACGATGAGAGAATAGATACAATTTAAACGAATCCACCCTACAATTTGACAAGTGTGGTTAACGTTTGAAGAATCAGCCGTCGAGGCACATCTGTTTATGGGAATGTTGTTTTTTCTTAGATGAAATATACTCTACGGAGAGTGGTCGTCTATGATGCCTGTGAGAAGAAATGTGTACAATTAGGGAAATTTGTTTAAGTTCGCGGAATGGGATAAAAAAATACGGATATACAGTTATGGACAATAAAATAAGGTCACCCGTATACTTAGCGTAATATACATTGCATCGAAAAATTGCACATACAGCAGATAATTTCGCACATAAAAAGGCTTATTTTTAAAAATAAAAGTTTATTTTAGAAAATTTTATTAAATATCATTTCTTTCATTTATAATGCACAGTAATTAACTTTTTTTATTTAAATATTTTACTTGTAGGATAAAAAAAAACAAAAATCAAAATTCAACTTCATAAATTCACCTCAAATAATTGCACACACAGTACATATAAACATAAATTTATTGTTACTTTTAAGGCTTTAAATGAGCATTAATAGGATGTATGGTATCCTTTGGCTAAAATGACTTCCCTCAAACGATATTTCATTGATTCCACCAATTTTTTAGTTTCATCAGGAGATATGTTGTGCCACTTCTGTAGTATAACCTGCTTCAACTGCTGTCTATTTGTTATATTATGCTGCCGGACTTTTCGTTCCAATAAATCCCACAGATGCTCAATTGGATTGAGATAGGGTGATTGAGGGGGGCGTGGGAGAGTTGATTTGCAATTGTAGACCAACCAAGTTAATTCGGAATTATGTTTGGGGTCATTATCTTGCACCAGCATAAATCCGTCTCCTATTCCCAATTTTTGAGCACTGGCTTTAAGGTTATCTTTTAATAGTGACAAATACTGGAATCTATCCATTGTGCATTCAACAAAAGTGATGTTTCCAAAGCCGTTAGCTGCCATGGAACCCAAACCATGACATTTCCACCGCCATATATACCATACGTCGACCATCTGAACCAAATATATTGTATTTACTCTCGTCGACAAAAATTACTTGTTACCAGAACTCATCTGGTTTGTTGACATACTCTTTGGCATACTCCAAGCGCTTGATGGCATTTTGCTTTGATATGATTTCTACGAGCTACGAACCCTTTGTAACCCTTAGTATATAACAAATTGCGAATGGTTTGAGATTTGTAGCTATTTGAGGTGACCCAATTTTTGGATCAGCCTTGACCATTCGCTCAATAACTCGTTCATCTCGCTCAGTTAGGATTTTTTTTTCTGCCTCTTCCTATACCCATGTCATATGAATAATTTTTTTCAAAATTTTTTACTACAAATTGGATTGTGGCACGAGGTCTACTAACTGTTTCACTAATTTCTCCGTAACTTTTTCCCTCAGCTTTTAACTTTACAATTTTTTTTTTTTACATCTATAGGCATTTTCTTATGATTGCCTTCCATTACTTTCTTTTTTGATTTAGTTTTCAAAAGATAAAATAAAAGACCACCAAATGCGAGTGTATACTACTAAATATCTTAAACTTCTATTGACTGTACACAGCTGCAAAAATATTTACCGTTAACCGAGTATTTACGACAGAAACAGGGTGTATGTGCAATTAATTGAGTCGAATTTTAGGCTGTAAGCACAAACTTTGGGTGTGTTCGTCAAAAAAACTTTTTTTTAAAATTTTTCTTTTTTTAATCCTGATTAACATATGACATCGAAAAATATTTGGTAAACTTTTTTAACGATGGCGTTGTATTTTGGAAAAAAAATACGGTTACATTGGTAAATGATTTGGTGTATGTGCAATTTTTTGATGCAGTGTAATTATATAATAAATTTATTTTTTGTTTTAAGCTTAAATAGCAGGCTTAGAAAAATCAACAGAAAAATTTTCAACTTCATTGAGTAAACTTAAAAAATTATAAGGACAATAAAATAGGGTTCAACGTCAAATAATAAAAAAAAAAACAAATAAACAAGTGAATAAAACTGGTTAGCAAAGATAAGATACAAGTAGATTAATTTGTATTTAGTACTTTGTCGACCTGCCTTTTTGACCTAATACAGCCTTACATCTAGAGGGCATTGAATCTACCAACGCCCTACAAGTACTTTTTGGTATAGCACATACCAAGCCGACTGTACTTTTTGTCACAACTCTTCCTTGGTTTTTGGTTTTATTAGTCCGATTTGTTTCTTAACAATCCCCCATAAAATTGGATTAAAGTCGTGGGATTGTGCAGGTCAAGTCATGAGATGTACACCGTTGTCGGAAAACCACTTCTTGGCTAGACCCGAAGTGTGTTTCGGGTTGAAATTCCCGAGACAGTGGCATTTCCCACTCGGCGTAAGGCTGCATTATGTCTTTTTTTTTATAATTTGCACATGTAAAAGGGGATATGAATACCCTTATACTAATTTTTAGAACACGTGCGTTTTTGTGGAAAGGGGAAGAGACAGAGAGAAAGACAGAGTGGTGTAGTTTGAAACTCAGGTGGTATTAAGTTTCTGTAAATTCCAAGGGTGGCTGTCCAGATAACTGGGGATTATTTTGTTTGTTTTTCGCTAATATTGTCGTTGCTTATGATTCACAGTATTTTTTCCGTCCTCCTGATGTCATCATCACGATCAAGTTGCATTTTAGCCATATGACCACCCTACTGCCAGTGTTATGCCTTCACAGTAGAGTTGACTTAGCTTTTCCAAGTGATCGACTTTTTTATTTATTTCATGCGAAATAAATAGATGATTCTTGACATCAGGATTCAAACCGTGAATCAACAGCGTGACAAGCGATTATGTTACCACTACACCACGGCCACCTCAGTCTTTAAGTATGTTAACATACCTGTGCTTGTCTATCATACCTTTAATCCAAAAAAGATGCCCGACTCTATACCACGAGAAGCAGCACCATTATATTACCACCTCCATGTTTAAAGGTCTTAGTGGTATAGCGGGGATTCAGCTCGGCATTTTTTGGTCTCCTTACCCAAGGTCTGCCATCGTTGCAAATCATGTTTATTTTAGATTCGTCAGACCACAATATTTTACGCCACTTCAGCGCCAATTCATGTGCGAATTCGCGAACAATTGTCGACTTCTTTTCTGTCTCTTTGTTAGCATTGGTACCTTTGTCGATTTTCTACCAAAGAGATTTTTTTTCCACCAATCGTCTTCTTACCGTCCGAGATGAAATTGGTGCTCCTAATTCGCACTGAATTGCCGCAGCTGACTTGAAAGGCTTTTGACTTGAGAGAAGTTTGATGCGATCGTCCTCTCTTGGAGTCGTTTTGCGCGGCCTACCTCTTTTGAGTTGTGCTTTTTGAGGCAACAAAACATTATAAATGAAGTTCTGAGATCTGCCCGTGGTTTTGGCTATTTGGCGTTGGCTTTGTCCTTCGTCTCTTAACTTGCGTCTCGTCAGAACAATGTGTTGCTCGACCCATTTTTTTGTGTTTTCTTCGTGAATTCAAGCTAACACTTTATATTTTATCTAAATATGTTAAACTCAGAACAAAACACTTACAATTTTATGAAAACTATTTCGAGTTTTTCGACTTTTTTTAATTATTTCAAACACTGAAACTGTCTTTTGTTCATTATGATTGACAAAGGTTTTTCGAGTGTCCGTTATCTATGATGATTCGAAGTGGTGCCAAATTTGGGTATTCTTAGAGGAGCATGACTACAACTATTTTAAACAGGATGTCGCTGTTCAATAAAGGACGAACGACAAAATTATTGAAAAAAATTTGTAACAAAGACGTGACCCTATTTTATTGTCCATAACTGTATTTCAATTTTATGATTTAATTTTTCAATATAATATCCTTAAACATAACAATTTTACTAAACGTTAATAAAAATAATTCTAAGGTTTGCCTTCAAAATGCTTGTTTACGGCTACCTGTAGCCTTGAAATGCTTTCTTCGAATATGGGAAGAGGAATAATCACTAGGTGAGGATTAGCTAATTCCTGGGACCCAGATAACTTCATAGTCATGCCATGGCAATTTGAGCATTGCGAACCGGTGCATTGTCATGAAGTAAGAGCACGCCTTCTGTTAATCTCCCTCTCCTTTTTCCTGTGAGTCCCAAAACACTGTTGGCGTGATTTTCCCAGCCTTAAACTTCTTTGAGGCTGGATCACCCCTTTTACGCCACTGCATGGACTTCTGCTTTGACTCAGCGGCATAATAATGAAGTTTCATCTCCAGTAACAATTTTTCGAATGCGTTGTCTCCACACAGCTCCAAAAACTGCTTACAACATTTCACACGGAATTTTCATTTTTTTTTTCATGCGGCGTACGCATTCTGGGCAACCCACCTTGAGATGATTTTTGACTCCCGAGATAGATAGAGCATCTCCCTATTTCTTATCAAATAATTAAATATATTATAACTATTATTAATTTTATTGTTAATTAAAGTTTTGTTTAATATAAATAATTAACCTTTTTTTAAATACATTAAAGTTTTGTTAATATTTTAATTCATTGGGTAGTGCATTAAAAAGGTTTAACCCTTTGTACAATAAAATAATTTGAGATCTATTAGTAGTACAAAAGTATAAACAGAATATAAAATATTCCTCATTTCTTTATTTTGCAATATTTGCAGTCTGTCCTTCGTCTGAGTCGGGCCCAATGACAAAATTGTTGAACAATATTCGAAATGCGGCTTTATAATTACATAATATATTTTTATTGCACTATATATCGATAATTTACCTCTAATTCTTCTAAAGAAACCAATTTTCTTTGCTGTTTTCTTACAAGTGTATCTGAACATCAAACTATAATTATTTATCAATAATTACTCCTACTACTCAAGCTCAAGAGCATGATAACTTGGTTAAGGACCTTACCTTGGCCTCAATAAAGCGTTGTCTTCCTCTTGTCCTTTGGTTAGGGTTAGGGGCAAGAAAAAACCACACTGGTGGACCTCTGATCTTGGACCACTTAGGAATACTTGCAGAAAACTTTTCAACAAAGGCAAAAGTACAAGAGATGCATCTGACTGGGACTCGTACAAAGAAACCCTAAAAACATGTAAAAAAGAATTGAGGAAGGCCAAACGTAATCTTTGGAGACTCTTTTGTGGTAAAATAGAAGAATCTTCTGAGGCGTCTAGGCTGAGAAATATCCTCTCGACAAATCCTTCAGTGCCCAGCTGTTTGCTAAAAACAGATGGGTCTTGGACAACTTCTAGTGTAGACACATACAATTTACTTATTGATACACGCTTCCCAAGTAATTCCCTAACAGCCAACAATATTGACTCTATCAAATCAAATGCTCAAGAAACCAACCTCTCAAGTCTGATTGCGCAGGACAAACTCCTTTGGGCGCTACATAGCTTCAAACCATACAAATCCGCTGGACCAGACGGCATAACACCTGCTGAACTACAAATGTCTTCTGACATTATCCTGCCAGTTCTAAAAAATATTTTTCAGAGCTGTCTGTATCTGGTTCATATTCTATATTCATACCCAAAGCTGGTAAATATTCACATGCCAGTCCAAAAGACCTCAGACCTATTAGTCTATCATCTTTCCTTCTAAAAACACTAGAACGAATGATTGATATTCACTTACGTGAGAGTATTGACACACGACTACTGTCCACGGCTCAACATGCATACTGCAAGGGCAAATCAGTCGAAACAGCATTGCATACGTTAGTCAATAAAATCGAATACTCCATATATCATAAGGAGTACACTATGGTAGCTTTTCTAGATATTGAAGGCGCTCTTAACAACGTCCACTCATCTGTGATAATCAAAGCACTATCAAATCTGAAGTTAAGTAAGCCGCTGTCGCACTCTTCTCTTGCAAAAAGCCATTGCAACTCTACTGCGAAGGGGTAACACTGGCAGTAGGGTGGTCATATGGCTTAAATGCAACTTGATCGTGATCAACGTCCACTCATCTGTGATAATCAAAGCACTGTCAAATCTGAAGTTAGATAGTTCACTTGGCAAGCTGATTAATTTACTGGTTAATGGTCGGATTATCAACTCAAACCTGGGTGGGTCATCTGTCAGAAGATATGTCAGCAAGGGTACCCCTCAAGGGGGCGTCCTATCCCCACTTCTTTGGGATCTGGTGGTCAATGAACTACTATTAATCCTGGAAGCTGAGGGTTGCGAAGTAATCGCTTATGCGGAGGATGTTGCTATAGCAGTCTCCGGTAAATACACCACTACCTTAAAAGAGCTCCTACAAAACGCTTTGAATAAGCTATCTAGATGGACAGCTCGGTGTGGTCTAGGAGTGAACCACCACAAAACCTAACTCTTCTCAAGAAAATACAAAATCCCACCTATTGACCCCCCATCCCTTAATGGGACAAGCTTAATTTCCTCCAACTAAGCAAAATACCTGGTCTTACTTTGGATAGGAAACTAAGCTGGATACCTATATACAGGAAAGAGTTAAGTAAGCCGCTGTCGCACTCTTCTCTACTGCGAAGGCGTAACACTGGCAGTAGGGTGGTCATATGGCTTAAATGCAACTTGATCGTGATGATGACATCAGGTGAGGGAAAAAAATACTGTGAATCATGAGCAACGACAAAAAAGCAAAAACAAACAAGCTCCCCAGTTATCTGGAAGCCACCCTTGGAGTTTACTGAAACTTAATACCACCTAAGTTTCAAACCCACTACTCCCATCTTTCTCTCTCTCTCTCTCTCTCTCTCTCTCTCTCTCTCAATTTCTACAAAACGCCCGTGCCCTGAAATATTTTAATGGAATTCATATCCCATTTGGCGCGCAAATTATAAAAAAAAAGAAAAAATTGGGTGCAAATTTGGCTTACAAATACAGACTAACTCACTGGCTCTATATCTCGGTCATTAGACCGATCCTCATGTACGGGGTAGTTGTCTGGTGGACTGCCTTAGATAAGGCAACAAACCAGAAGTTATTAAGCAAAGTCCAACGTTCAGCTTGTCTGTGCATTAGTGGAGCACTGCGGACGACACCTTCCGCAGCTATGGACATTCATTTTCATTTACGAGTAACACCCCTTGATCTTTACGGCAGGCAAATGGCAGCTAACTCAGTTATTCGCCTTAAAGTCTAAAAAAAATGTATGGCCACGCCTCCATCTTAAATAAATTTAACATCTTCCCTGAAGACATTGACTACACCATCCCCATGATATCTGCATCTTTTCAGACAGCCAAGCCGCAATCAAATGCCTGGAATCTTCCTCAACAAATTCTTTAACAGCTCTAGACTGCCGATCGTTTCTTATAGAAATGGCGGAGCAGTTTAATATTCACCTAATTTGGGTGCAGGGGCATAAGGATATTCCAGTGAATTGTAAGGCTGGCGAACTTGCCAGACATGGAACTACAATACCCATCCTTCCGGGAAAAAGTTTACTGGGTATGCCTATCGCTACATGCAAACTTAAATTAAAATCCAGCTACCGTAAAGACAAATTCTAGGTGGACAAGGAGTACAACTTGTCTAGCGACAAAACAGATTTGGCTTATGCTGGATCTGAAACGCTCTAGGAATTTGATTTCTCTAAATATGAAGTATATTAGTGCTGTTATAGGTGTCATTACTGGAAACTGTTTAATAGGCAAGAATGCAACACGGCTTGACGTATTCTCTAACGATTTCTGCAGAAGCTGCATGGACGAGGAGGAGGAAGAGACTATTCTTCACCTTTTTTGCACCTGGCCAGCTCTCTCCAGGAAGCTCCACATAGGAGCCTTCTGTTTCAATGACCTAGATGATGTGAATAATATTGACGTTAGGTACATTCTACGCTTCATCAGAAGCTCCAAATGGTTCAACGAGTAGGCTAGAGGCCGCGTCTCAAACACATGTGGTATCACAATGGTCTAAGTGTGTTGGCTTCTTTTGCTGACAGCCACTTCAACCTAACATAACCTTACCTACTCCTAAATATTTAATTTCATTCACTTTTTCAATAACTTCTCCATTTAAAACAATGTCTTTATTTCAATCCCCGTTAATTAATATTTGCTTCTATGTTCCTTAGTTCGATGTTTAATTTATCGATGCACTCGTCGACTGAAGACCCCGATACGAACAATAAAGTGTCGTCTGCGAACTGGTAAATTTTCGATTGCCTCAGCACTTTCTCCATACCATTTATATAAATGATAAACAGCAAGGTTCCAAGAACTGCACCCTGCGGTACACCCAACACTACTGGCTAAAAGTTTAACGTGTACTCAGTGATTTTAGTTCTCTGTGTTCTGTTCGAAAGGTAACTCTTAAACCACTCTAGCTCCACTTTTTGAACTTCGTATTTCTCTATTTTTTTTTTATTAAAATTCCTCTATCTATCGTGTGGAACGTTCTCTGTAGGATGATCGTGTAAAATTTTGAAACTCGTTGTTTCGGATATTGTGAACCTTTTTTGCAATTTCTCTTAGTTTGAGTCGACTGTCTTCCATCAGGGCATATTCGACTTTTAGAACCATTTCATGTGTTGTCTCCCAGGGAGGTCATCATCTTCTAATGACTCTCTGTCTTGTTTAAATAAGCACGATCACTTGTAAACCATTGTTTTCCCAGTTCAATAAGTTCCGTAAACTGTTTGCATTTGGCGTATATTTGCTACACTTTTTCCTTGTTTTGTGAGGAATTTAATTACTGCGGGGAACTCAATATTTGACATTTTTAAAATTATCACAGTTTTCAACTTATTCTTTTGACTACTGCAAGTGAACTAATTGGCATTATTACCTCATAATAAAAAAATCATTTTAACCACACCCCTTTTACGAACAAAATTCCCTGCGTACTAGAGGACCAACTTCCTCTAGCACACAATCTCAATATGGAGAGGTGTCATAATTTAATTTATTAAATATCTCTGAAATGTCGGAAGAGATTCTAAATTTATTTTATAGCACATAAAATATACTGAACACGCTCTCCGAAATATTAGGTAACATAAAGAAGATGAAAGGCCCGGTTCGCCCTCGAGATTTAATAGGGAAATAGTACCAACGAGGTTGGCGCCTAGCTACTTAACAAGAATATTAAATTCGAATCATAGGACAGTGATATATTTGGGAATGCTAAAAAAAATTTATATTCCAAAGCAAGTTGTCCTCGAAACTAACAGAAATATGCGCATTTATAGAAAACAGCCAAAAGTAATCAATCAAATACGACTAATGTACGAGTACTATGTATGTGGAATTTTGAGTACGTCCAGTCGTTTCAAAAAAGGACGATAAAACTATCCATAATTTCGGGCAAAACTGTAAGAAAAATGAAAACACCTCTCCAGTTTTCGCACGGGAAAGATATGAAAGCCCACTTAAAAAAAAAGAACCCACAGTTGAAAAGCCCGCAGTCGATTTTTGAAAAAGACCGCACATTTGCGGGCTAAAACCCAAAAACCTGCAAAATTAATGATGTATAGGTAGAACTCAGAGTTTAACTCTTTTTCGCGGGCGAAATTGATGGTGCGGTCTTTTTCGTTCCGGTCTTTTGTGTGCGGGCAAATGTTTTGCGGTTCTTTGTAAATGGGCTTTCGTAATGCGGTCTTTTGTACCCAACCCTTTTCGAACTTTTTAAGTTACGCTTCTTTTGCAGCTCTACATATGACCATCCTCGTCTGACATGAAGCCTTATTTCTTGGAAGGCCTGGTACGTGTTCGAGAATTTGCTGCCTCTGGTAGCTCATTAAAATTTTGGACCATGACATTATCGCCCAAATGGTTTAGTACCGCCTCTTTTCATCTTTTGAGCTGATCCTAATCCGAGATCAACCATGAATCGTTTAATTAATAAAAGCATAACACAAAATAATATTACAAACTGCAAAAATAAATAAATATGCGACACAAATAGCTCATTTAGGGCCTATTTTTTCGCATACAAGCTTATTGCGTGTGTTTTATTTTCTGCACAGACAAGGGACCTCCTTGCCGAATCCGAACGGAAATTGAGAAGTTTCTCATGACAATTTTACTCTCGAAGTTTGTCAGACGTTCACCGTTGTGTTTTTACTAAACTTTCAAATCTGAACTAGCCCCTGAGTCATGGCGCCCAGCCTCTTTAAAAACTCCTCCACAAAAAAAAAAAGGATTTCTTTGCAGAATTCTATGAAGAATCGCAGAATTTGCTAATGTGCATCAATTTCGCTAGGAGTACACCATTACCTGATAGACGTTCTGCTCTAGAATGTGCTGCATGTTCACCAATTACTTTCGACTTAATTGGTGAGGAAATCCCCAGTGTTGAATACTGCTGGTTACCCAGAAGCTACTTAAAAGTCGGACTTAATTGGTGAGGAGATATTGATGTGGGTGGTCAAAGGCTTTGTACGAATCAAATCCCCGGTACCGTATAGCTTCCGGCGCAGTTTCAAAATCGTACGACGTGGTGCATTCTGAAGGTTTGCTTGGCGCGCGGAATTATATGAATTCAAAGACCTCACGAGAATTTTGCCTCTATCCTCGTTAAAGCCCTGAAAAGAATTTTGGATTACAATCCAAGTCGTCTCCGAGTTTTTGGAAGATTAGAAATGTAACTAAAAATGTTCGAACTGGTTTCCCAAGACCTCCATTCAAAATGCAGGATATTTCGGTTCCCCAGTACAAGATAATCAAAAGGCAGGTCCTGCAGTTTCCGCTCAGCCTGGATCTTCCGGTTTCCCAAAACTTCCTCAAAAAATGCAGGACTGATGGTTGTCCCAGACTGCCCTAAAAAGGCGGAACTAGTATGTTCCATGATAACCTACTGATTTTCCAAGACCGACATACAAAATGCTGGACTTTGTGAATTTCCCAGTATCGTCTCTCAAAAGATTTAAACCTAAAGATTTCCCAGTCATAACTTGCTGGTCTCCCAAGATCGATCTTAAAAAAGCTACTCGCACACTTTCCGGTGTTTTAAGTAGGTGGAAGTACTAATAAAACTTTTAAGTATCATAGCTAGATTAGTTAAGCTACAGCCTACTGTAGCAGTTCTAATGTGTTATCCAACCAATTGTACATCTGTTCACATGAACCGATAGCTGTGGCATCATGCAATCTTGTCAAGGAGTAGACAGAATTACCTAGTGTGTGTCGGCAATGGAGCAAAAAACATTATCAGCAACAGTGACGTTAGAGCAAATCGCAATAAATTGACTGTTGCTGGCGCTGGTGGCTGGTTTAATGTTCTCGCTTAGTAGTCATTCTTTTATATTTTGGAGCTTGATGTGTGTAATAAAAAAAGTCATCAACTGACCAGGTTGTAACGACAACAAAATAATTACTCGTACCTACGTAATTAGCTGAAATCCGTCAAATTTGACAGTTTTTCTCTGGATCATGACATCATATGCAAAGTTTTTTTTTTTTTTATTCAATTCGTCAAAATCGTTTCTGAGTTATATCACAATTTATTATATAAATAAAATCAAAACAAAACTGAGATTACTACGTTCTAAAATACACTCCAATAGACATTGTTTGTGACTTATGCAATGTCATTCAATTTAACAATTTGTTAAGCTCGTGTTACGGATCACCCTATCCATGTCAATATGCCATTGATCCATTGAATTAATTTTGTTGTTCCCCTCTGCTGGATATTGACGAAAGCTCAGTATCTAAACTTAGTCACCCGTAACCCGACCAAAAATGGCTTTAACACTCCTGGCCCGTCACAAAGATCATCTCTAGGTAATTTCACCTTTCAAATGCAAATGTAAAAAAAAAAAAAAATAAATCCCAGTATATCCCCTCCAGTGGTGACTCTATACTCCACTCCATTCCATTTCATTTTGTTAATAACAAACAAAAGGCATTCATTAGCACAAACAACAATAAACTATACAACATCGCTCATCGCGTGGTGATATAACTTTTTTTGTTTTTCATTTTGCGAAACCATTTTTGTGTCGTGCATTCGAATCGAATCATACCGTCGTGATGTCATGCGTCGTGTATTGATTTCTCAGAGAAGTTGCTGTACTTTGACGTTGGCACAAAACTGCATCAAGATACGAAATTTTGGCACAAATCGTTAGTCGTTTGCAGGGAGTGCCGGCGATCCAAAATTTGTCAAATCGAAAAATTCGCAATGAAACGTGTCCTCGAAATTGGTTGTTTTTTTTGTATCCTTGCTGTTGCCATTGTCATTGTTTCGATTAAGTAAACAACTATAACTTTACTACTCTTCCCGACAGAAGAAGGTGTGTGTATCGGGAAATTGTTGATTTGTTTCGCTTTTGTTTTGTGTATGTCTGGGGCAAACGCCCTTCTAAAGGAAGCACTGCCCTTTCGCGCAGACACCCGGTTAGATGTCTGGCTTGGGAAAATCCTAATCGGTTATTGTATTTTTCTTTTTGTTTAGTTTTTCAGTGTTTTACTCAGTGCGTGTGTCATTGCAGACGTGTCTGTTGGTTACGACAAAAAGATTTATAGCTGCATACAGCACATGCCATAATAAGTTTTAGTGCGGAGGGTTGTCGTGGTTAGTCGATTTGCGTTAGAAAATGTATGCTTTAAGAGCAGGTGTACGTACATAAGTGCGACTTGAAAACGAACCTAAACATGCAACAGTGTAGATTAGTGGAAAGTGCAAGAGGTGTATTCTCCGTGTGTCAGAAGTGGATCTCGTGACAGTGGTTATTTCATTTTATTTGTTTTCATTTCCTAATGTTCGACCGTTGGTTGTTTTAATTGCACACGCAGAGGAGAGGCTTTGGTAAGTTGCATTGCTAATTTATTGCTATAAGAGCTGGAAGTTGTTAATTAAGGAGAAAGGTGGGTCAACGTGTCGGTTCCATTCATTAGATTACATTTTGCTATAAAAGTGAAGTGTACGAGTATAGAGAGGGCTGGCAACAAAGTAATCATAACCAGAAACAATGACAACGATGAGAAGAAGGTGCTCATTTAAAATCTGGTTAGTGTGAGATTTAAAAGGCAATTTGAATTCATTATAGTAAAAGATTTCAGAAGCTATTGCGCACTTAATTTTACAATTTAAAAATGTCTGACGGAGAAAGAATTTACTGACAAGGTTTTTAATTATGAAATTGCTGGGAGAGTGCAAATGTTTCGTTCGTCGATGTAGTAAAATGGACAACGGGATCCTGAAAAAGAAATCTAAGAAAATATTTCAAAAATATGAGATAAATATATAAGATTTTCGCTGCGAAAAATAGGATTTTAATGCTATCGATACTCTTGTGAAAATGTATGTGCGCCCTATTTTATGTTAAAGCCTTTGCAGGCGACAATTAAAGTACTTTTTGAAAACTTTTTCTTACGCGGTAGCTCGAGCAGGTCCACTTGGTACACAGGCTTATAGAGCTTATAGCCGCAAAACTGCTGGGCTAATATGACCAAGCCTGCACCTTAACGGGTCAAAGGCACTGCTAAGACACCGTAGGAATAACATCTTCAAACTTACGAACGAGACTAGGAAATTGCAAACAATGATTTCTGCAGACGCTGCAGAAGTAGGAGACTACAGTTCACTTCAACTGTTCATGTTCATCCCTTGTCCATATTAGACGGGGAACTCTAGGAAAATAGTTTTTCAAGGATCTAAGCGAATGTCTTCATCAAAAAGAGTATTATAGATAGTTACAGAGTAGACAATGGACCTACACATGTTCGTCTAAGTGCACATGAACGAGGAACCCCTTCTATCTATGTACCTACTCGTATTTTTATCTATGCTGAAAATGTGAATAAATATTTTTTTTTCTTTAGTATTAAAATTATGTTTTTCTATTTTTCTAATGTAAAAAATAATGAAATATTTCGAAATATATCCGATGTGTAGTGTTCCTTACCAGAAAGGCAAACGGAACACTAATGGATTCAACACGGTGTCTGTCTTTCTGCCTGTCCGTCTCTCCGTCTGCCCTTATGTCGGTGTGTCTGTTACACGCTTGTAACTTTTGAACTGTTTGTACTAGATTACTGAAATTTTACACAAAAATACAATGCGGTAGTCCAAAAGTAGTTAAGGGCATAATGTACCCCAATAAAAAAAAAAATCAACTCACCATATCTTACCCCGTCTTCATCCGATTGCAATAATTTTCAGACAAACGTCTGACATAATTCTAACAACTCAAAACCCATATTTCATCAAAATCTATCGAGAGAAAATCGTGTGTTGAGTCGACTCGACTCTCAAGCGACGCCGCATCGCTTTGAGAAAAGTTTGTAAAGAAGTTCGAACTACACAGTACCATATGACAACTGGCCATAAACTGTATCGCGTGTACATTACCTTAAGCTTCGCCGAAGATCGGATATTCACACAAAATAATAGGGACTGGCAAAAACGAGTTTTTTTTTCGAAAATCTGACGAAAAAGTTACATAAGCAGTTATGATAGGGCCCAGAAGTTGTCCTAGACAAGTCCGTTTTCTATTTCTTACATGATTTGAAAATTGCACACTTTTATAATAAAAGTCACAGTTATTTTCAGACTTTTATTTTTTAGGTCAGCAATAAAAGTTATTCCATGACTTTTTTGGTTTTTTTTTTCACGAAAAATTATAGTTATTTGAAAAATTTTATTTATTTCGATCTGAAATAAAAGTTATAGTGAGATTTTTATTTTTTATTTTTGATTCGAAGTAAAAACTATTATGTTTTTCGGTAAAGAATTTACAGAATTAGCGTAAGTAAAAGATTCATTACAGACGAAGTATCAACACGTAATTGAAATCTTACATAATACTGTCCAAGCTATGATGTATATTTGGTAGTGTTTGAAAAATAGTTATGGATTTCATCTCAATAGTACCAAGTTTTTACTACGTGATCTGACTACCTGTATTAAAAATAATAATAATAATAATGCATATTTGAAAAAGGCCGCGGGCATGGCCACATTACTATTCTAGTTAGCTACGTATTTTATAGGTAAGTGATGACATTGAATGACATATGAAAAATGTGAGTAATTATTGAACTTAACGTTCAGACGAGGTGACAACCGTAAAGTACTCGTATTAACACGAGTATGAATCGTAAATTTAAGATCATGTTTCTCCTTTTGTAACTCTTTAATAAATTGATTGGTCTACTCTTTTTCCACGCCCAGACTTTCCCATTTTGCCATTCAATGAAACGCCATCTACAGCTCTTTTCTCAAAATTCAACTCAGACAGTTAGTTCATTATCTTTGAGTGAGTGAAATGTTTTTATGAAGATAGTATCGATTTCGTTTGCCCCGAGGAGGATGTTCCCATCTCATATGATACTGACACGCCGCAGCTACAACATAACCAGCATAATCGATTTATAATTGCCGCACATGAGATAACCGTCTCGCTTATATCAATTTCCAAAGTAAATTTTTTACACGCAAAACTAAAAAGAAATTATTCAAGCCCGCACACATTTTACTAGTATGCTGGAGAAACGGACAGACAAATGCTATTAAAACCTAAGCCACCATCTCATACCCATCATCTTAATCGTTCGCATACGGTTGTGGTAGATGCTTGCAGTACAAGCATAAATAAGCGCTGCATTCGCACTCGCGTTAACTGCTTATACAAACAGAATGAAAATGTTTGCTTTTCATAGAAGCAAAACATCCTTTTATCGCCTCATCACTTAAGGTGGATAAGTAGAGCGGATTTGGCGGAGAAGGCACTTTAATTTCGCTTTGTTAAGTGCGTGCTGAATGAAGATTTGACGACTTCCAGTCGGAGGCGCTTCATACTGGCGTCACAGCTGCTGCTAGTGTCTGTGTGATAAGTAAATGAAAACGGCCGATGGCGGTTTTGAACTAGCATTATCTTTGCCCAGACAATGAATATTTACAGTCAGCGACATGAATTTTGATACACAATACATTTGGTTTAATTTGTGTGTGCTTTTTGGAAGAATGACTCGGCTTATTCATATTCAGTCAGCGCTTAAAAGAGATTGGCGAAATGCATTCGAATTTGTATAGGACTTCGGAAAATGGAATTAGAGTGCATTTATCTTTTGGAAATTTAAGGTTTTTGCCTGGAAGGAAGTGGAACTTAGATCGATTCGTTTTAAACTTCATATCTAGGCTGTATAGAGTCATACCCAAAACTAACTTCGGCATTTTGTGAAAATTTGCATTTTGTATGAAAACCGGCTCGAATACTATTGATTCATACTCGTACTTCGTTTAGAATTGAGTAGTATCCTATCCTACTTGACACGGGATTTTTGCTTTTTTATCAGACCTTCTAAGTCGTGTTACGTCTCTCTCATGACTATATTGTGATAAGACAGTTTCCCCGACGTACAACCCCCGAGCTGGAGGGTTGACTCGTTGGCTTTGCCTTCGGCTAGTTGCGTTAACATTTTGAACGTAAAGCCATCGCAGCCAGTTTTTCATCACCGCGTGTATACTGTACTTCCACTCAGCCGTCTAGATCGTTCGGTTGTGTTGAATAGTGTCAAACATGTGATCCTTCTTTGTGGTTCATTTCACGTTTAGGTATATACCTGCGGCAATATTACCACATCAACAGTGTCTGCTATTCCCGGCCGTGTTCTGTAATACTATTTATTTTCACTCGAACCATTCTCAATCTGAATTAAGTAGTGCAATTCTTTTGTAAGTAGATACTCAACAGACCGCGTTTCGCCTGCGTATTAAAAAAAAATTGAGAGCATGTGGGTTTATGAGGAGTTAGGCGAAATTTATAACAAGTCTTCTGGCACAAACAGTTGTGGAAAAATATCGGAATACGTGGGGTAAAAAGTCACCTCTCTATATACATATATAGAATCAGGATTCATCACTTTTTGCGGTTTAAATAAAGGAGTTGAAAACATAGAGTCGTTTTCAACTTTTTCCACGAAATATCGGGCGAAACCAACGTGCCTTTTTCGCTCGTCATTTGAAATTCGTGAAACCCATCGAGCAGATTTCTCCGAGTATTTCTGGTGATGATTTAATATTTGTGACACAGCCATCGTTCTTCACATATCTTCACCTATCCTGAGTCAGCCTTGGATCATCGTCACTTTGTGGTCGAAGATTTGAGAGGACAATAAGAGGTTTTCCCCCCACAGATAAATGCCCAGTTTGAAGTCTTTAAAACCATTTGAAAACAGTCACGAGGTTGGTGTATTCACGTCATATGCATTTTAGAATTCATGGAAATTTGAATTTCAAGGAAAGGTACCCTCAAGGTGATACCAATTGATTTATCATTTCAGTTAGATCTGGGCCTCAACGAAAAAGCGCAACAATATTTTATTAATCAGAAATCTGAGGGTGTTGAAAAAATGTTATACGAGGGTGGGTCAATAAGTCCCTGAAAAATGAAATAAGGAACACTCTTTTCGGTATAAAAACATTTTATTTTTCAACATAGTCTCCTTTTAGCTCTATACACTTCATCCAACGTTTCTCCAATTTGTTGATGCCCTCCTTCCTGGTGAAAAAGAACTTTTTTGTTCGCCAAATGCGCCCGTTTTTGCTTCAAATCGTCTTGGAATCGATCCAGCAGCTCTGCGTAATATGCGCCGGTGATAGTTTTACCCTTTTCAAGGTAATCGATGTGAATAACACCGCGCGCATCCCAAAAAACTGTCGCCATAACCTTGTTTGCTGACAAACCCGCCTTGGCCTCCTTCGGCTTCGATTCACCAGGAGAAGTCCATTGTTTTGACTGTTCCTTGGTTTCTGGTGTGTTGTGGTGAATCCAGGTTTCATCCACGGTTACGAAACGGTGCAAAAACTCAGCCGAATTTTTCTGGAACATCGCCAAACACACCTTTGAAGTTGTCAAACGAATGCGTTTGTTGTCGATTGTGAGCAAACGCGGCACCCACCTTGCGAAAAGCTTTTTCATGTCCAAATATTTATGTAAAATCGAAATCACTGAGCCATGTGATAAGCCTGTGGCCTCTTCAAGCTCGCGCACTTTCACTCGCCGATCGTCCATTATCAAACCATGGATTTTCTCGACCATTTCTGGTGTGGTGACCTCAATTGGGCGACCAGAACGTTCGGAGTCACTTGTGCTTGAACGACCGCACCGAAATTGAGTAAACCAGTGGTGAATGGTTCCAATCGATGGTGAAGAGTCCCCATAATATTTGTCAAGCTTTTGTTTGGTTTGCGTGATAGTTTTTTCTCGCAAAAAATAGTGTTTAATGAGCACTCGAAATTCACTTTTTTCCATTTTGACGAAAATGCTAGTAGGCGTCTATTTGACAGATCTGTCTGAAAATTTGGGTGCGTTCTTTTGAAAGATGATTCTTGACAAAAAAAAATTAAATTTAAGGTGACGACACAATTTGTGTTAATTTTCAGGGACTTATTGACCCACCCTCGTAATTTTGAGCGTACAGCGTGCTCAAGTACCCCTAGTAAGTATGTATGCAAGTGAGTGACAGCCACAGTATATCTACAGGAGGTGCATACATATTCGCAACGTGGGAGAAATATTAAAGATCAGTAGGGACTTCTTCTTTCTTAAAAAATTAATAAATATATAAATAAAAATATTATCATACTGTCAAGTTTTAAAGAATAATTTTAAAGTACTTTTAACCAAGGAAATAATTTAGGAGAGATAACCTCACCCGATCACGTTTTCTTTGAGAAGAAGTTTTTTAAGCAATATTATTTGACAGTTGTTAGCAATTTAGTCTTTTACATTTTATGTTATCTTAAAGTTGGTACTAGATGACAGAGTTCAGCATATTCATATTTAAAAATCTACCTAACCGTCGAACTGTAAGTTAATAAATCAGTTGCGACATTTGTCCGCTTGAATACTCTTCCATTCAAGATGTTGCTTTTGTAGCATCTATCATTTAGTTTCCACCATACGGGGAAGTCATGTTAATATGTAAATATATTATGAAATCAAACGTGGGAAAACCAGAAGAAAGCTGTGATAGTATAATACATTGTTGTTAAAATTATTTATCTTTGGTTTTCATGATTTCAAGGTAGCCTATAACAAATACAATAAAAAAATAATAAATATCTTAAGTATTTCATTCTTTTATGTGTCACTCTTTTAAAGTCCTAAAATCAAAAACTTAACTTAAATTCAACAAACAAAAAATAAATACATTTATATAAGTATGTATACCTACGTGTCTAGAATAAGCATACAAGTTTCATCAATATTCACTCAAAAACAGTAGCCGCAGATTAATTGCTGATAATTGTCTACGAATCTTAACAACCCACATTTAGAGAGCATTATAATGTGGTCTCAGTAAATGTTTGTAAATGAAGCGTAGAAAGTCAATAAAACCTCATTCATAGATACGAAACATACGAGTATTATCTCTTCTTGTGAAGAGTATTTGCGGAACTAATGTCGCTATGCGTATAGATAAACAAAAGTTAACAACTTTAATGACCTTGTCCCACTCGAAAGTGTAATTAAATTGAGATTAGATAATAATCGTATGCGTGCCATCTTTTGAACCTCTCTTCATGTTTTGTGGTTTGTCAGTCTACTCGAACTACACAAACATATACCCAAGTGTTTCAATGTTATTTATGAGATTGTTTTGGGGAAAAATAATAAAAAGAAAATTTCGCCATGAAGATTGCGATTGTGGTTGCTGAAATACGAGTGTGCTGATACTCTCCTCCATACACTTGTTCCACTTTTTTTTCTTCTTTGCGCAATGAAATTTAGTTGATTGTCTCAAATTGAAAGTAAGTCTCTTCGCTTTAGAAAACGTTATATGAAAGACCTTGTATTTAAGTGGGACATTGAACTCACCACGATTCATCCGTTTGGGTGACGATCAAAGACGTTAAAGAAGAGGACTATTTTAAAGTATCTACACCCAGCGACTGTGGTATAGGTTCACAATAATTATTAAAATTTGGGAGCCATTTGTTTTAGTGATTTATGAAATTACCCATCTAGCTATTTTGAAAGTTAAAAATTGTCAAGATCCTTTTTGTTTGAAATTGGTGGAAAACCTACCTTTTGTCGATTAGGTTTTTTCCCGAGTTCGTATTCAAGTGGCTTATAGTTTTAACCCAAGGTATTGATAACTTGAAGGTTATACATATTTGTACATATGTATATTCCAAAAATTTATTTTTCTTTCTACGGTGAAGCTTTGTACGTCACGTTAAGTGTAAATTAAAAAAAAACGGAGCGCTAATGGATTCAACACGGCGTCTGTCTGTATGTCTGTTTGTCTATCATACGCTTTTAACTTACAAAAAAAAAAAAAAAAAACAAATATAAAAGTATTTTCCATATCAGAGCTGAAGTTCGGAACTATTATACCATTTTCTATTTTGATAAAGTTTGTGCAACAAAACAATTTGAAAGCAAGACAAAGGCGGTTTCCCCCCTTTATCTCCGAAAATAGAAAGTGAAAAATCTGAGAAAAAATTTAAGAGGATGTAACGTCATGACGAAGTAAAGGGAACATTAAAAAAAAACAAGTTTTCTCGCGGTCCCACAATTCGCGAACGTATGACAAATATCTGAGAGATTTTATGTCCCAATCGTGCAGCGCACACACCACCAGTGGCTGCGAGAAGCTAGTCCTGACCTTTATCTACATTGAATCTGCCCAAGCATAAATTATTACCTAACACACATTCATGAAGACTGTATTCCCTACTTTCATTCATTCTATTATTCATTCATTCATTTAATTCATCATTTATTCATTCATTCATCCATTAATTTACTCATTCGTTTATTCGTTCATTCATTCATTTACTCATTCATGCATCCAATCCAATAGCATCTTTACAGTCTTGGATTTCTAGATTAATTTTTTATTCATACATATCAGGTCAATTTGGGAAGCTTAGCTGGTACTTTCGCCATAGTTTGCCAACATGCTAAAGAAGAGGAGATAAGACACTAAATTGATGTGTACCCGTGCTAGGAAACCATCGAGCAGGAGGGCCGTCTATTCGTAATTAGATTGATCTATACACCACGCAAGGCCTCCACCAGAAGATTCAAGAAAGCACGCACAATCGTCGATGTTGTTGAAAGCTCATTCAATATTAAGAAAGGTAGCTTCTTACTCCCTAATCATTTTTCAATGCGTCCTAGGTACCGATACTATAAACTTTCAAAGGAAGAGATGATAAGATGATAGGTCTAACATGCAAAAGAACGTGGCCGGAATATAAGGTTTCGAAAAACAAGTTTCATAGTGGTGGACCCAAAATTCACACAAGAAGTAATTTGGGTAGAAAACACTGATTTTTAATTCAAAATCGTAAATGTTTTACTGATTCACATAGGGTTATGTATGAAATAGCATATCGGGTAAATGGCCTTCATGGCTTTGCTGGCACATACGCACTCTTTTGTCGAAATTTCCCATGACCGTTTTGCATAAATGTGGCAGAAATTCGTTGATACAGCGCTCAAATTGCTCTTTCAAGGCGTGGGTGGTCGTGGGCTTGTAGATATAAACCTTAGACTTCAAAAAACCTCAAATAAAAAAGTCCAACAGCGTTAAATTGCACGATCTGGGCGGCCAATTCTGATCACTAAAACGGGAAATTACACGACCGGGAAATGACCCATGCAGTAATTGAATTGTTTCTCGGGCTGTATGGGATGTGGCTCCGTCTTGTTGAAATCACATGTTGTCCACATCTTTATCTTGTAATTTAGGCACAAAAAACTGGGTCATCGCGATAGCGAGCACCATTAACTGTTATTGACTGACCACCCGCATTTTCAAAGAATAATACTCCGATGCCTCCAGCCCAAAATCCGCACCAAACAGTGATACGTTGTGGATGCATTTGTTTCTCAACAATCACTCGTAGATTTTCTTGATTCGACAATTTTGACGGTGAAGATGATTTTGTTTGAAAAATTGCGAACTGTAGCTGCTAAACCTTCATTATTTTTAAAATATTGCTCAACAATGAAAACGCGTTGTTCTTTCGTGTAGCACGCCATTTTTAATAACCCTGAACTGTCAGCTGTCACGCTGTCTTTTTTTTTATTTTCGTTGGCAACACTTGGCGCAAAATTCAAATCTTGCGTGAATTTTGGGACACCCTTTACTTACGAGTACTTAAGAAAAGAATAAGACTTGTTTGAAAAATAAATTATTTGCCACATGATTTGCGCGTGCCCTGTCCTTGCCCGGAATAGAAAGGTGAGTTTACGTGAATACCTTTTCAACGATTTTTGTGTCTGTACGGCCAGGGTAAATAGCTTCATCATGAAAAATAAATTGTGCTAGGAGTAGACGGGAGAAATCACTCCGTCTTTTATTGTGGCACAACAATGGTCCTTTTAAGTTTAAGAGTACCTCACCGTGTGCCACCAAAGACTGCATAGAGATAAGTTTGTAGGCCGGTCACCTACATCACGATAATGCAGCGGTACACCAAGACTCACTGGAGACTATTTAAGGAGTACCAACGTAAGTCTTTTAAATCACCCTCCTTGAAGCCCTGATCTAGCCCCTTGTGACTTTAGTTGGTGCCCGTTAAAATGCACCTGAAAGGCTGTCACTTTTTGACCGAAGATGAGCTCATTGGGGCATTTTTCGAGGACATTGAATTGGTACTGAAGGAGTAATGGGAATTTTGGTTTGATGTTTGAGTTGCCTGGAATTGCTCGTTGGTTGAGGTTTGGTTTCTATCTGTGAAGAAGTGCATTACCAAAAATGGTGACCTCTTTGAAAAAGTCCTTAATGATAATAATTATGCAACACCCTATGTATGTAGCTACTGCACTGAGAATAAATAGTTCCAGAAGTAGACGGACAAAATCACACCCGCCTTTTATGGTCGCCGTGGGTCACCAAAGACTGCAATAATATGTAGTTGTTTAGATCCTTCGGTGGAGTAAAGTATCTATGGATCCATTCCTTGGTAAAAATTCATCCAAAACCTCAGCAAATCAATTTTGTTTACTATTCTATAAATTGATCGATGTTGTACAACACAATTATCAGTAATATGTGTTGTTCAGACAATTCTAGAGAACTCAAACAAAAAAAAAAAAAAAAATAAAGAGTTTCCTTCTAAGATTAGAGTTTTATTCATTATTAAAAGATTATCCAAACCATTGCTGATTTCTATTCACACTCTCAAAGAATCAACATCAGTGTTCTGTATGTCAAAGATCATCTAATATAAAATTTAAAAAAAACATCAAAGACCAAAAATCCCCTGCTTTTATTCTCTCAAGCAACCCAAGCGCGCACATTTCTACATCTGTAATTCATTTCATTTGTCTGATAATAATTTATGACTATAATAGCACCACATTTTGAACATGCCCTACGATCTTCAGTTAAGTTAGAAAAGATTTTTATTTCAACCGTGAACAATTTTTGGGGGAGATATACGAGTATACAATCAATTAGATCTCAACGGAAACTATAACAACTCAGTTGGGAGCCTCGGTATCTATCTGATTTTGAAATTAAATGACAATGGTCTGCTGCATCCGGTGACACGGAGTAAACCGTATAAACTGATTACTGTTTACTCTAAGGAAAGTGTAGAAAGATTTATTTATTTATTTGGATAACAATTTTTTTGATGATCACATTTTGTGGGTCAAGATCATCAATAATGGATCATTAAATAGTTATATTCATTATGTAGACAGCGTGGATAAAGTAGAAGACGAAAATTTATCGATAACTTCCTGTGTGATAAGATCAGAACTGAGCTTAACTCGTAGTCGTTGATTGCACTGAACATTTTAAGACATTTTAATTTGTTGTTATAGAAGGTTACGAATGGTGGCAAAATGTGTATCTGCTGTCGCTAATTTTATTGATCGATATTGTGGTAGATATATATATATATATACAATGGTTTATATTATTTCGTAGTTCCTGGAAAAGCTTTTAAATTAGCTCAGAGATCAATAGCTTAGAGATCAATAGGCGTTTTGTTCAGAGTGCGATCGGAGTGCGCTCTAAACTCAAAATAAATTTACCGAGCATTGTAAGCAATAGTCTGAAATTCCTTCACCTTAAAATTGCCATTAGTATTGCATAAGTCTCCGCTTGAAAAACAGACGCATGTTTACCTAACGAAAAGTGAAGCCTAATGTTGTCATCCTCCACGAAAATTCCAGTACCAGACCATTGATGGGTTTTGAAGTGATGTGTGAAAATTCGACTACTCATACAGTTCCTTCCTGGCTCAGTTTTGGGAAAAATCCAGTCCTGAGCATGAGGAAATTCGACTTTAAATTCATAAGAAAAAAGTCTAAAGATAAGTAACGCGCAAAATCATCGAAGCTCCAGTGAGGGTTATATCAAAAGCCACCTCTTTTAAGACGGAAGATAGCTTTTATTGTGCTGCCCATGATATAGTCGTAAATATCAAAAGGAGGAAGGTTCAACAATGCATCTAGACCAGAGCGAAGCATGCTAGAGAAGGCACCGTGCCGCCGAGGCAAACTGTTCTATGCAGTTTAGTGAGAGAAGCAGTGACAAATTTTCGCGAAAGCTTTTTCCACCAAAGAACCGACGCATATGTTAAGAAGGACTTATCATTGCCGTGTAGATCCGTAGGATTTTTTGTTTGGTGATAAGCAGCATGACTTGCCGAAAGCACCTACGAGTATTTGCTGAGTTTGCTGAAAAACCCTCCTTAGCCTTCTTCGGCTTCGATTCACCAGGAGAAGTCCATTGTTTTCACTGTTCCTTGGTTTCTGGTGTGTTGTGGTGAATCCAGGTTTCATCCACGGTTACGAAACGACGCAAAAACTCAGCCGAATTTTTCTGGAACATCGCCAAACACACCTTTGAAGTTGTCAAACGAATGCGTTTGTTGTCGATTGTGAGCAAACGCGGCACCAATCTTGCGGAAAGCTTTTTTATGTCCAAATATTTATGTAAAATCGAAATCACTGAGCCATGTGATAAGCCTGCGATCTCTTCAAGCTCGCACACTTTCACTCGCCGATCGTCCATTATCAAACCATGGATTTTGTCGACCATTTCTGGTGTGGTGACCTCAATTGGGCGAACAGTGGTGAATGGTTCCAATCGATGGTGAAGAGTCCCCATAATATTTGTCAAGCTTTTGTTTGGTTTGCGTGATAGTTTTTTCTCGCAAAAAATAGTGTTTAATGAGCACTCGAAATTCACTTTTTTCCATTTTAACGAAAATGCTAGTAGGCGTCTATATACAATGGCTGCCACAACAAAACTATTTGAAAGATCTGTCTGAAAATTAGGGTGCGTTCTTTTGAAAGATGATTCTTGACAAAAAAAATTAAATTTAAGGTGACGACACAATTTGTGTTAATTTTCAGGGACTTATTGACTCACCCTCGTATTCACTGCCAGAAAACAGACAGTACCCTTCCCGTAAAGAAAACAACCTCAGTTTTGAGAGAATTAACCGAAAGCCCATTCCTAGGCACCATTCATTGATCATGCCTAGGGCTATCTGTACCTTACTGCAGACAGTCTCTAGGCATGATCTGACAGAAAGTACAGCAACATCATCCGCGTATGCCTGAGCGTAGACGTTAGAGCTGTTGAGAGTATTTAGCAGAAATGTACAATAACAGTGAAGATGTCATGAAGTCACTTTATCCTATCAGTCAAATTCCTTGGATATGTATAATTGTCGTCAAATCCACTTTTCCTTAAAAAACGATTCATCAAAAATTATAAATGCAGAAAATAAGGACCTTTTGACCAGACAAACAGAACTCAAATCTTTTGTATACATAGTCATGTCATAAACGCACTCATCGTGAAACTAGGGTTGAACACACCCATTCTATATTGACATGAGTGACATTTATACTAAGTTAACGTGCAAAAAGATTTATACAAAATTCGTTTGTAAATATGGAGTGGGGCGATATTGAAAACCATGTTGTGGTATTGGCTTTCAGAAGTGTAATATGGAAAGAAGCGATATTTTCCGGGCTTTGCGACCGCTTGGAATCAATTGGTGTATCGAACTATTAAATTGTTTCAGAACACTGGTGGAGTATCTTATCTGGTCCGTCAAAGATCGGGCGCCCTCTATGTCTATGCCCGGTCATCCAAAGAAGCTTCAGAATTCATTCCCGAGTTGAATGCGCCGGCTCAAAACAAAGGTGGCTCTAAAACAATGTGCCGGACTTCACAGCAGCATACGATTGGCCGTCTGGCAGTCCAGACCTCAATCCTTTGGATTATAAGCTGTGGTTTATTTTCGATTCAATGGTTTGTTCTACTCGACACCCAAATATTCAGTCCTTGACGAAGTGCGTGCTGCGATCGATGAGTGGCTAGAGCGATTCAATGTCACCAATTAATTGTTTAAATAATCATTAAAGTTTTGCAGAAAAAAAAAAAATCAAAATCACGAAAAATGTGTGTACCGGTTTATGACTTGATTAGGTACTCGTACACATGTATGTAAACGTGTGACATGGAGTATAAGAAGAGTAACAAGCAATCGAAATTCAAAATAAAATGTTACACCAATAGTCTCGTTCATTTGTCACGAATCCTTTATGTAAAGCATAAAGCAATACATTTGAAGAAATACCAACTATATTCACTGAATGTTTCAACATTCAGCGCAATAACATCGCACTACCGCGTTTGTAATTTGTATTCAAAAGATAACCGTCTCTTCGGTTTAGATCCACAATATCGGCAAGTATTCTATTTTACACTGCGTGGTGCATAAGTTGATGCCTCTTTAATAAACTTTAACTAGCCTTCAAAACCTTACTCGTATTTCTTCAATTTGTAACAACAGTCACGAATGTATTAACACTTGTGGCGCCATTGTCTGCGCTTATGTATAGTTGGTATTGTTTTTTCCCAGCAGATGGAGTTGATATTTGAATTTCTACAGAACGCACTGTCATTATTCAATGATATCAATTTCCGCGTTGTTGTGTTGACATTCACGTAGGTTGTTTGCATGATTGTCTAAACCCTTACAATCACGAGAATAATTTAAGTCACTTAATCTGATATAAGAGCTCATCTAATATAATTTCAAAAAAAAAAACAACCCAAATGAAAAATGTCACGAATTATCATTCAACTTTCAACTCGCAATAACATGGTGTAGTCTCGTGTTAAAGATGACAATTTAGATTGTCGAGAGCTTGTAGTTCCCGAATCACGATCGCCCCTCTTTTTCAATCACCTGCAATTAATTTATACATTTGTGTGCCCCAATGTGTTTTGCACTGCATCCCATTCAATGTGCAATGGCTAACATGACGAAACTAACTTTCAAACATTGGAGATAAATTAAAAGAAAAAGTAATAATAGGGGAAAACCTTGCGCAACATTTCATTGCAACACGATAATAGCTGTCGCATGTGATTAGAAATTTTTGAATTATTAATGATGAATTATTGTTAATTAAAAAAAAAACAATAAACTGAAAGCAATGTAATTAATACACTCTGCACCCAGCTGCAGTGTGTAATGAATTGTGGAAAGCCGAGATTTGTGATTCTTTTTCTGTAAATTATTCATTATAACATGGAACTCGTAAAAGTGTCAATCTACTTAATTTTCATCATTCACTCAAGGGATAAAGTTATACCATCTGTAACTGGGTGTTAACATAACGAATTGTAATTGATTTAGAGTGTTTCGGGGACGGGGTTTATGAAGTGCTAATTTTATAACTATCCACGAATGTGTAACCGATATTACCCATGATAAATGCATTTGGTAAGCAATAGCGTTACACAAAGTTCGTCGAAATACGTAGTAATATTGTTCATTTCATCTCATGCATACGAGTATATGTAGGTACGAATATGCATAAGTATACAGGGTGGATTCCATTTTAGACGATCAAACTTTGAGAAGTGATATGCCGTACTAGAACAGGAAAAATCATCGTAATACATTGCAGAGCTAGTACGCGAGGGATGCTTCTGCAATAGTGAGGGACTTTAACCAGATCTAAAAAACCTCCCGGTTTCGTCATCACGAA
Organism: Pocota personata; assembly: GCA_963082735.1. Classification (NCBI taxonomy): domain Eukaryota; kingdom Metazoa; phylum Arthropoda; class Insecta; order Diptera; family Syrphidae; genus Pocota; species Pocota personata. The sequence continues at coordinate 236,835,705 of OY720429.1, read as the reverse complement.
TGGGATTGCACCTAGTCGTTCGACTAATCAGCAATTCATTTTTATCGGATTTCATTTTTTTATCGGATGTTTATCGGATTTCAAGACTTTTTTGTTTGACAATATTACCTAATTTCTTGGCCTTAGCTAACTCTTACAGATCAAGAGGTTTTAACCGTCTTAGTCTTCTCATTACGTTGTCAGTATTTAATAGTTCTGTCATTTCTATGTTAACGTGGTTGAGAAGCCTACTTTTGTGCTTTGAGAAGCTTTTTTAACTTCATCTTCAACCATTTCAATATTAAGATCTCTATGTACATATATCAACGTTGCGTATGTACCAAGGTCCATTAACTATGTCCCTTAGTATCTTATTTTGGAAGACTTGGATTTTTTGTAAATTTGTTTGGCATGTGCATGCCCACAACTGGAGGCCATAGGTCCATACCGGTTTCAGAACCTGCTTGTATAGCAATAGCTTATTGTAGTTGGACAGGGATCGCTGTTTCATCTGCTTCTGAGGCCAGGGCGTTGATATAGTTTCGTTTGTCACGTCATACGCTACGCTGCACTTCTCTCATTTTCTTTCGATACAGGGACTCTAGCTCGTTCCTCCCTACTGCTGGGGTATCTACATAAGTAGCTTACGTTCTTCAATTCGCCTCCAGGTATCCTCGGTAAGTCACATGCTGTCTTGCCTGAAAATTACTGAAATCTGTTAAAGTATCCATAAAAATATACACGTATATATTAAAACTCACAAAGCAGTGTTTCTTTCTGAAAAATATACGTCAGCTCTAAGTACGTGTATGCTTTCAATATATGCATCGCTGGGCCAGAACTGCTCCCACATTACCGATTACAAAAAAAAGTCCATTCGAAATAACCTAAACGGGACACATAGACGGGTCCAGATTTTGTCAGTAGCCAGTTTAAGGCAAGAAGGCAAAATCTGTATTCGAAGGTGTTTCACCGAAGTCGTTTTCCTTGTTGCCCATTTAGCAGTTGCTGACACTGCTGTTTAAATCGACTATTACCTGTGTATCGGATCTTCACTATTGTGAAGAGCTTGCGTTCCGGACTTAGACTCAGCAGCCAGTTATTTATTTTCCTGCCATTCGATTTCATTCAGCTGGGAGGCATTGCGGATTCTCTTTCCTTCGAAGTACCTATTCTGCTTTGTACTATTCGCTTGTCTTTCTTGCTTCACTCTTTTTAAATGTGCACCACTCTTCATCATGATCTTCATGATTCCTTGGTCATCTGCATTCACTCAAGCTCTAGCTACTGCAGGCTTACTAAAGTGTCTATCTCTTGTACTGACTTTTATCCATTGAACGAGGTAATATATATTGAAGTCTATTTTCTTCAAAAGTGTTGAAATATTGATGTTGTTTTTTCTTTAAATATATGTATTCGTTCAAGCGTCAAATTGATGCGTGTTCGTAGAGATAGGTATATAAGAAATGTCCGTAAACCTAGTGTTAAAAATCACAGTCACGTTGAGATGCAAGTTACCATTGTCAATGAAAAGCTTTTGGAGGAGGACGTACCTACAACTATTTGAGTGCATTACATTCAAATGCTTACCCAATAGCATTTCCGGCATTTTATCTAAAAGAACACATATAAAGCCGATAAAACCCATTCAATCGAAACGCCACAACTACACAACAAGAAGGCCAGCAACACTTGTTCTGCCTCCCTGTCTGCCCACTTGGCACTGAATTGCTTTGGCGATGACGTTGATTGCATAAGACGCCCATCATCGTTCCGGCCAACTGTGTGTATAGGTATATTAAGACTTTCAGTTTCACCGAAAGAATCTCTTTTACAAGAACAAAGGACGGAAACTAGGTTAACGTTGAATGATGATGATGATGATGGGTGATCTGGTTTGCATCGAGTGTCGTCTGAGCATTGAATTCCATCAAAAATTGCAGCTAAAACATGTAAAAATTAAGTCATCTCCACCACCCATCTACTCGTATGTATTTGTGGTACTTTTGTTCTAATTTTGATGAAAAATTTGCAAATACTTGTCTTGCGTGTGAGTGGCGAAAATTAATAGGCCATATGAGTCTTACTCAATGCCATAACTACGACTATTGAAGCAACGATAGACAAGTGCAGCTTTCATTATTAACCACGATAATGGTCAGAGTTGGTTATGACCAACAGTAAACGCAAGGTATCCATTAAGTGAACAACCACTCGGCAGATAAGTAGCAACTTTGAACTTATAAATTATATCCGTGTGACTGTGATTCATTCTGTTGAGGAATTTACCAAAGATACTTTCATAAGGTATTAGCAAAGTTATCGATATTAGAAAACAAGTTCAGTTAAATCCCCCTGTCAAGTAGTTTTTATGTCAGAAACACGCGAAGTGATCGTTGTCATCTTGGCGGCGGCGTCGATGGTATGTTTACTGTTTACGTTTTGTGCCTGAGATAGGTTACAACAAGAACCAGTTCCCCCTTAAAGTCTTTTGGCAGTCATTAGTTTCGGTTTTCGGAGTGTTTATTTTATTTATCTTTCATTAGTTGATTCCATTTTGGCAAGCCTTCGTAATGCGATTTGATTTAATGAATGTCTTACTTGGAAGGAACGAAATGTATCTGCAGCAAGTAGGTACGCAGTAGTTAATTTTTAGCAACAGATTTGTTCAAGGCAATTAAGAGGGATTTCTATTTTTATTTTTATTTTTCTCTCTGTTGGGGATTATGTGCCTTTCTGTGAAAGAAATGTAACACGTTTTGTGTATATGCCTAGAAATATCTAGAGATACACGTTTTCGGAGTGAATGACCATTTGGAGTAAATCGATTGGCAAACCACTTAGGGCAATTTGAGGCAAAGTATTTATGGGGCCTTGTGCTCGGTTTTATACGTGTTTTGTGCATGTCCATGAAATAAGGCTTTGCACTTAGATTGTTTATACGATACGAAGAGCAATGGAATGGTTGAATTAATACGAGTACTTACCTTCTCTGTGTCAGTAAAAATGAACTCATAAGAAATATATACATACATATCTTTGAAAGATATTGTGATTTCTTAAATTTATAGTCAGTGGTGGGTGTACTTTTAGGTAAGAAACAATAAGCAACTGGTCTTGTGATTGTGGTTTCCTGTTTTCCTCCAAATTGTAAAACGGAATACTAATGGATACAACATGGTGTCTGTCTATACGTGTGTCTGGCATGCGTTTGCAATTTTTTAACCGTTTAACCTAAAAAGCTGAAATCTTTCAAACATAGCAGGGTAATTCCATGCAATGGTGACGATTTTTTTTTTATTATCGTGCTCAATGAAGCTAAATCATATTTAGTATAGAATACCTTTACTAGCAACACTATTGTTTCAAAATATGGCCCTTTTTTATTACTAACACACACAAATAGATATGTATGTGTCTCTTGCGACAAACTCATAAAGTTACGTGAGTTACAGAGTTCATGTAACGCGAGTTACTTGTTGTTTCGAATTATTAAAAATCAATTTTAAGACTTACTAAGGTTTAAAGTTAATACTCGTAATAACTATTCTACCATCTTATTTTATAATTGCTTAATTTTTTTCATCTGAACAAAGTTGGAAACTTATTCATTTAGATTGAAAGTACTATGTCGCCTGATGTAACATGAGTTACCAGAAGCACACTAAGCATTGAGTAGGAAATTAATAAACATGGTTTTGTTTCTTTTACTTATTTTTTTTTTTTATAATTTGCACGTGTGAAAGGGGTTATGAATACCTTTATACTAATTTTAGGACACGGGCGTTTTGAGGAAAGGGGAAGAGACAGAGAGAAAGACAGATTGGTGTAGTTGCTTTGAAACTCAGCTGGTATTAAGTTTCAGTGAACTCCGAGGGTGGCTGTCCAGATAACTGGGGAGCTTGTTTGTTTTTGCTTTTGTCGTTGCTCTGATTCACAGTATTTTTTTCCGTCCTCCTGATGTCATCATCACGGTCAAGTTGCATTTTAGCCATATAACCGCCCTACTGGCAGTGTTATGCCTTCGCAGTAGAGTTGACATAAGCTTTCGGAATTGATCGACTTTTTATTTATTTCATGCGAAATAAATAGATGATTATTGACATCAGGATTCGAACCGTGAACCTGTAGCGTGACAAGCGATGATGTTACCACTACACCAATTAATTATTCTAATATATAGGGCAGTTGGGTAGAGATTTATTTCTAGGTTAGAAGTAAATGTAACATGAGTTACCATGGAATTACCCAATGTGGTATATGATGGACCTAACATATTGTAATTACGGGGAGACCATTTTTTTGCCAGTTTTCTCGCTGGTAATATGTTTGTGCATGTTTGGTATTTTGAATTTGTGTTTATCAGTTTTGCTGTTTAGGGGATGATTTGTTTCAAAGGTCTGCAGCCAAACAGTAATATTTTTGCGAAGATAAGCTGTTTCGGCCGAAACAAATGTTAAAACCGAGGTTTGGTTTTGGTTTCTGATTCGGCCCAAAAACCCAGCTTCAGTCAGATACTTGTAAGCGATAATTTCCCCTTCCTTTGGCCTACTAGACTATCGTGACTTTTGGCCGCGGTATGGTTGTGTTGATGGTTTGATATCTTTAAAAGCCTGACATTTTTTTCTGGGTTTCGGCTGTATTGGCATAAACAGACCCTATAAGTCTATCCTTTTATTTTTTAAAACCTGCGTGTCCTTGATCTTGATTTTGTGCTAGATTTTTTGTGGTAATTTGCAACTTGGATCTGTTTCGTCAACGTTGTATAATATGTTCTGCTTGCAGTAAAACATTCAATTTTCTCCAAAATTTTAATGTTTCCGCTGAGCCTTGCAATTGCCGACTAATCAGACGAAAACTCTTTACAAGATCTGCCCAGGCAAACTTCACTAACTGTAAGCCCCTTATCAATGATGAGCTGTTAGTGTACAACTAGAGATCTATGCGTATACTATAGATACTGTCATGGCAGATGTTCCGAAGACCTCAATGGAATGATCCATAGAAATACGATATTTGTGCTTTCTACAAGGCAAGTCACCAGGGCCCATCACTTGCATGGTCACCTGGTAAATTTTGTAAAAGAACAAGTAGGATTTTGAAATTCACTCCCAGGAGACATTCTCGGCCTGACAATGAAAGACTGCGATTTTCAGTTAAAAAACGATTTTATTTTTCTACATAATCTCCCTTGACTTCAACACACTTGGTCCTCGTTTCTCCAACATCAGTATTCCTTCTCGGAAGTCAGAGTCTGGAAGGCTGTGAAAATATTCATCTACGGCCCTCTCAACTTCATTGGATGCGAAGCGCTTCCCAGAAACAAATTTCTTCAAGTTTAGGAACAGATGGAAGTCTGAGGGTGCCAAATCAGGTGAATAGGGGGGATGGCCGAGCAAACCGTACCCCAAATCCCGCAGTTTTCCCATCGCCAACGCACACTTGTGTACAGGTGCATTGTCCTGGTGAAAGATGATTTTGTTCTTCTTCAAGCCAGGCCTCTCTCTCGCGAATTTTGGCATCCAGATCAAGGTCAAGAAGGTTGGAGTAATATTCGCCTGTAATTGTTCTGCCTTTCTCAAGGTAATCAATTGACAGGATCCCTTTCGCATCCCAAAACACACTGGCCATGACCTTTCCGGCAGATGCGATCGACTTCGCTTTCTTTGGCGCTGAACCACCGGCTTCCAACCACTGCTTCGACTGCTGTTTCTTAGTGGTGGACCCATGTAGTGGTGGACCCATGTCTCATCCATGGTGACAAATCGCCGCACAAAATCGGTCGGATCCCTATTGAATCGGTCCAAAGATTGCCGCGAAAATCGTTTGCGCATTTGCTTTTGATCGGCATTCAGCAAATGCGGCACCCATCTTGCGCGGAGCTTTAGCATCCCTAAGTGTTTGTGCGAGATGTTTCACACCCTCTCTTCCGATATACACACGGCCTCAGCTATCTCACTCAACTTCACTCGCCTATCGTCTAAACGATATCATGGACTTTTTCGATGGTTTCGGGTGTGGTTGCGGTTTTCGGCCGTCCTTCACGTGGGTCACTTTTTAACGGTTGACGTGGAAGGAGCAGAGTCCCCGTAAACTTTTGTCAACTTTGGATGAATTTCCTTAGGGGTTAACCCATCCAAAACGAAGAATCACCGCACGATATTCAAGTTTATCCATTTTAACGAAAAACACGCAAGACGTCTACTGCAAAAATTCGTGTAAAGAAACTACTTGAGAGAACAAGTTGAAACTCGTCATACGAACTAATGAGAAGTGCACCCAGGCAGGAAACATAAATTTTTGCTGATTGGAACTCCATCTCTGCGTCAGGCCGAGAACTTTTCACCTTGCCCTCGTATTTCCAAAAGCTTTCAATCTCCAACAATTCAAGAGCAAAATCAACAGGCATCTACAAAAATCCCGGGCGCTGGCTCAGCGTTATAGGTTTGCCTCTCCATTAAAGTACGTGTCAAACGATTAAAGTACGTGTCAAACGATCACAGTTATTACTGTCAAATTAGTCATGATGAACCACGAACTGAAAAATAATTCCAGCACTGATGCATTGGTCAAGACGTTATGATAGATAGCTATAGCTTTGGGCTAGTCAGTGAATTTGTCTACTAAGGCTCCTCTTATAACTCGACATTGTCGCTAAGAAACCGCCTCCCTAATGGCTGTTTCTCTTGAATAATTTAGAAATTGAGTAGCAAGCCTGTCGGAGACAAAAACCATTCGAGTCTGCCAAGATGTACGAAATAGGTCAACGATGCATACTCGTAGAGGAAAAAATTCAAAAACTGTACGAGTTGTGCAGCAGAACCGACCTGGCGAGTAAAATACTCTATTAGCTATTAAGAGCACTCATAATCCAGTCTGGAGTACACAGTAGAAGTAAGTTTAGTTTACCTCTGACGTTTTGATGGGTATCCATTAACTTGCTTAGAGTTTCTGGACAATGTTTCTAATCGGCCTTTCCTTATACCTATATATACCCATTCCTTCTTAGAATTTCTCAGACGAATCCTTGATTCAAAAGTTTCTTATTCAATCTTGTACAGCCTTCGAATGTAATGATATAACTTTCTATCTTTCTTATTTCCAGGCTCAGATAGTAACAAACGTAGAAAATCGAAAAGTCGTAACTCAACCGTCCCAAATTCGTCCACATACTCAAGAGATCATCTAGATGCGTGGCTTGAGACATGTCTAAAAGATGCAAGCTCAACACAATTGTCATCTTCATCAGAATTCCTGGATTATAATCCATCAAGTAGTTTTCAATCGAATAAAAAGACTCAACCACAGCAACAGCAACAACAGCAGCAGCACCAACAGCAACATCATCAACACCACCAACAACAACAACAACAATTTCAACAAAACTATCAGCAACAATTTGGTGGTAATTTGAGACATCCTACATATCCGGCTCCATTTAGTCAGGGCTTCCAAAAGGTACGAAACGAATTTCTCGCAACTGAAATTATTTACATAATCATCCCCAACACTTTCCAGAGTGTGCCAACATTTTTCAAAAACTCATTGAATAATCGATTTGCTTTCAATCCAAACAATCTACTTCAGCATACCGATGGTTCAGTGGAATTCGCCAGTCTTCCGCCGATCGTTAATCTATTGGGATCGGAGAATGGAAATAATTCAACAGATGTCCTCGATGGCAGCAGTAATCCAAATATGAGCAGAGGGTGAGTTTGTTTGACGTCCTGAAATTGTTTTTTTTTTGTTTTTTTAACTGTGGGCTGAGACAGTTTCAGGTTCAGTGATCCATGTTTACTTAATCCGTCCGATAATGATTCCAAAGTAAGTGGCCAAAATACACCAGATCGCAGGAATTACACAAATCCATCTGAGATGGAGAATAATAAATTTTTTGCAGCATTAATGGAACAAATTAATTTGTTACACGAAACAAATTCGAAAATTTGCCGAAATCTTCATGAGACTAAAGGTGAGTTAATCATAACTTTGGTCATTCTCAACAATTATCATTCTTCATGTTACATTTACACTGTCGAATACTACTCTCGCTTGTAGTTTATGTTTATCGTCATAAAATTATTTATTTTTAGAAGAGCTTATTATTTTTATAAGGAATGTATTTATTATTTGTTGTTTTTATGAGAGTTTATTGTTTTATATTTTTTATATTTTCCTATTGAAACGAGAAGCCCATTGCCCATTACTGATCATCTATACTGTCAGCAATGGGCACGCCTTCGTCTGTGCTTCGCTCTTGAAGGATATGCTTTCCATTGCAGTCATCAATTTTAGAAGATTCAGTAGAATCCTAGTGGACTAAATATCATAATTAGTATCGCTTGGTCTGTTCGTCTGTCAGTCTGTATGAAAGTTCTAATCTCTAGAACCATTGAACATATACTCGTATAAGAGATATGCAGCTATTTTACAGTTCTACAAAAAAACCCATTAAGGGCAATTAGCATTTCGGGTGCACTAGTTTTTATCTAAAGTTATTTGTTTATTATTCCCAGTAAAACCAACATCGCTAATAGTAAACTCTCTTACCGTTACATTTTTTGGAAGAGGTGCTTCTTTACATTCATCAATCAACCAACCTTTTATGCGATAGGTCTGGGTTTCGAACCTATATATTTACATGCGTTTCGTACTTAATGGGCTAGATGGAGTTATAGTCCAGTGAACTGTGGGCTTGAACCAACTAGTTTCTCCAGCTAGCTCGATCTTTTGCCAACTGAGACCAGTTTTACACACAAAGTTGGTTGGTATAACTTTCGACCAGTGATGTGACATTTGAGAAAAATTCAAGTAGTTTGCTAAATAGTGAAGTCTAATAGGATGGACATCACTTCGCCTTCGCACTAATGCAAAGTTGTTAACGTATGTAATGAAATTCTTCAAAACGGTTATATTGGCAAAAAGTTCTAACTGAACCCCTTGCCAATTAATTTATTCCAAATTGAATCTCTAACAATAGACTAAGATGTATGCCGTTCTTCAAGGCGGTATAACTAGCATTTCTAGAAAGAACTTTGCTTTTGGTGGGCCATCTGTTGGTTTCTTTTTAAATTACATGTTATTCTGACACTGACAGCTCTTTCGCGTTCAAAAAATTGACAGTATCACATCTCCGCTGTACGAAATGAATCGATTTACGCTTGAGCAATGTTGGGAAATATTGAAAACTTATTTCCAAAGTGAATGCTGCGTTGCCGAAACAGTGCGAATTTTGAAAAGAAATTTCGGTCGAAATAATGTACGCAAGTTTGTGAAGAGAAGAAGTTCGTGAGATTGGCATGCTAATTGATAACTTGGCGCTCAGCCGAGAATATGGCTGATGTTGCTGACAGTGTGCGCCTAAGCCTGAGAACTTCAACTCACAGATCTTAGCAACTGAACATTAGCCGCACTAACCTGAGGAGAATTATGCATAAAGACCTTGGATTATTGCTTTACACGGTTCAATTGACTCAAGAATTGAAGCAAAATGACCACCCGCTTCATTAGGTATCGCTTTTCTGTTTGGCCTTTAGAGCAGCTCGAAATTGACGTCGATTTTGCTAAAAAAAATTATCTGTTCGGATTTTTATCTCTCGACGTATTTGAGGTTAGAAAAACCCACATATAGTCGTAGAAAAGCAAATGCATCCTCGGCGTGTGACTGCTTGGTTTGGTTTGTGGAATGGCAGCATTATTGGTCCATTTTTCTTCGAAAATGAAGATGGGAACAACGTTACGGTCAACGGGGAGCACTACAGAGGCATGATAACCGATTTTTTGTTGATCAGAAACTGAGGCAATGCACTTAAGGCCGATCTCTAGTTGCAGCAAGATAGAGCTACGTGCCATACAAGTCGTCCAACAATTGATCTTTTCCACAAATTTCATAAATGTGTAATCAATCGTTTTGGTGATGTTGCTTAGCCTCCGCGGAGCTGCGATTTGAGGCCGTTGACTTTGTTTGTGGGGTGCAATTAAAGATCAATGCAATGACAATTTAGAAACGATTGAAGTATATAAGCACAATATTGATTGAGCTATTCGTGAAATAGAGCACCGAACCATCGAAAATATCTTGCGGAATTAGGTTGATATGATGGGCTACTGACAAGCCAGCCGCAGAAGTCATTTAAATTAAATTATTTCCATAAATAATCGGAAAGTATACACTCTCCAATTTTTTTATAGCAATTTTAAAAAACCGACAGATGGCCAAACTTATTATTATATCCGTGTGAGTGACAGGGCGGTTAGCCCTTCACACTTAACTTACACTAAGGGTTGACATTTCGCGATAACGTTTGCACTACGTATCAAGGGCTAATAGCAAAAAGACTCAATTTGCTAACTCAGCCACACCTAGAAAGATATGGCCTACAGGCAACTGGGTTAAGACAAGTTAACTTAAAAGCAAGACTCGTGTGGATGTCGACAGGATTGTGGTTAGAGCAGGTAATTGTAAAGTTGGAAACCACACAGCTATTCATTCAATAAAATAGACACTATCGTTGTTGTAAGGACCACAATGAGAACGAAAATGAAAGTCCAGCTCACTAAAAAAAGCACATCAGTCAGGCCCCGCTTTGAAGATTTTAAGGAGATCTCTGAAGAAAGTATTTAAGAGTTGATCTTCTTCTTTAAATGTACAGAATAAATCTAAAAGTCTCTGATATATTACACCGTACTTCTCAAGACTCTGCCAATTAACACAACTTAACTACCTGGAAATAGAACATGAATTTGAGCGTATTTTACAGATCCCGCCCAACGGGAGAACCGAACGCACGACCCTAAGATGGAGAGGCTCTACCAACTAAACCGGCCGTTTATCGACTGAGTAGGACGGTCTGGGCTCAGTCGGTAGAGCATGAAACTCTTAATCTAAAGGTCGTGGGTTAGATTGTCGCATTGGGCGACATTTTATTTTTACAAATTTCCTCAAGAAAGGCAAGCCTATAACTCTGTGACACGCTACATGCAATACTGGCCAAAAACGTAATCATGATTATAGTTAGATATGGTGGTATCTCACCGGGCCACAAGGGGATGGGTACATATCTATCATCGTATCTACAAAGATTGGATTTGTTCTTGGGAAATTTCGGAAAAAAGTGTCCCTGACTAACTATTCACTTGATTTTTTCTAGGTTTACATTTTTTGGGGCGGTGGTGAGAACAACTTTTGGTAACAGCACATTTTGCCATCTACTCATTTATAATCAAACCCACGATAGGCGGTAATGATTCGAGTTTCTTTTCCAATAGCAATTTTGAAGAAGCTCCATGCCAGCGAGTCGGCTTGCCTAAAGCGTCTGGTGGTATTGTACACCTCGACGATATATTTCTTCGAACCTTGACGGAACAACGAGCGGTCTCCATGGTCAATCTGCACGGACAAATAGGTTTAGCAGGAATCCAAACATAGTGTGATAGAGATCATTACGAGTGAGTAAGTTTTGTATCGGTGGGTGTACGAGTATACGGTCACTAGCAGAGGATCCGTAAAACGTCTTATGCTCTGTGGCTATCTGTCGTGGTTTAGGTTTTTGCCCACAATCAGACGTGCCTGCTATTACGACAGGTTTTATGACCTTGAGAGGTAGTCAACTTCGACTAGAGGATACATGCGGTCTTACTCTCTTCCTCGGTTCACCTGAATCGATAGTCAACAACGGTGCTAGAAGAGAGTGGCGTAAGGTTTGTTCTGCCAACACTTTCCACAATCCTTTCTTATTGGAAGTGGTTTAAGATCTCATTTTAAGAAATAATCTATTGATTTCAAGGATTTTTACAGGTTTGATCCAACGAGCTCTTGTAAGCCTCCTGTATGATTACCAAGCTCATATTATAGACATTATAGACAAACATGTGTTCCATCAGCACAAAGTTCATTTTCAGTGGAAAGCTAACAGGCAGAGTTAGGATTGACTGTTTAGATTACACAATGGTTTTCAAACTGGGAACTCATTGGTAGGTCAGCAAGAGATGGGCTTCTGTTTGCTGGCGATGTGTAAAGCTTAAAGCAGAACGTTTACATTTCATATTTATATTAAAATTTACTTTTAATTGTTTCCATGTGTAGTTTATGTTGCTCTTTATGTTTAAGTAATTAACCGCTAGTACTCACCTACATCAACACATCGCAGTAAAACTCCAAAACACATCACAAACACACTCACTCTAAACATACATATATGTATTTTTTTGTTAAAATAAAATCAAAATTATATGTATAAAAGAAATATTATTTATGTTCCTTTTCTATCTTCCATATTTTTGTTTTTATTTAATTTTTGTGTTTATACTTACTTTCTCTTCGTTTATTTTATTTTTTGGAAATTTATTTATGAAATCCCCTCCAAAACAAAAAAAAAAAAAAGTTGATATTGAAGCTTTAAAACACGCACCTAATTGGGGTTTGAGACACCGTAGAGATAGCTTGAGTGGACTAAGCACACACAGCCAACCTCTGGGTTTTGGCTTTGGCACACAAAGTCCAGCGCCAACGTATCACTCAGGTACTGATGTTATTGCTAAAATTTGTTCTTGTTTTTCTCTCGTTAAATTTATGTTTTCTCTCTGTTGGAATATACGTACAAGTGGAGACTTGATTTGATTTTAAATATTTATAAACGTTCTTTAGGTGCATATACACCTGGAATGATGACTGATGTTGTTAGAGAGGTAAAGGAAGCAGCGAGAGTTAGAGAAGATGCTTTATTGAGCAGGTAATAATTTCATGTTTCCACTAATGTAATTTATTAACTTTTTCCTGTACCTTCCGCAGGGTAAAAGCAATGGTGGAGGAGCGTTCATGGTCGATGGGTGAGAGTAGCCTGCGAATGATGCGTGATATTGAAGAATTAAAAGTAAGAAACCGAATCTTTAAGGAAAAACTATTTTTTTTCTAAAAAAATCTTCCTCTACAGTCACAAATCCAACATCTCAGAACCGATCGCAAAGAGACTAACAAACGAATCGCTCACTTGGAAACAGAAAACAAATACATGCGCCAAATGTTAGCCTCCATTCTGAACAATCGTGGCAGCGACATAATCTATGAAAATGAAACTCTACGTTCCACATCACAGCGCAAGAATTTTCAAACAAACGAGATACGACAGCCAAAACGTGCCAACAGTCTGAATCTTCATTACGGTATCATCCATCAAGCAGCTGAGGAGGAGGAACCCATGAATGCACTTCATATCGCCGAACAGGGACCTGTTGGTGTGACCTCAATGGAATCGTCCGACCAACGCAACTCTTTTTCCAGCTCTGATGGCCAAACATCGATTGTTAATTCGACATCAAAAAACGGCTGGCCCGAGGATAGGTCTTCTAAAAGAGTCGCCCAAAAACCAATCGCCGCTGAAGAGACACTCGAATTACGAAAGGAACTCCAGGAGGCAATAGCCGCTCGGAAACAAGCCGACAATCGTATTATCGCGTGGGTGTAGTAGAATTTTTGGTCTAGATTAGTTACTCTATTGTAAGCTTTTGAAAATCTCCCTTACTAACTCTTAATCTCTCTCTTTTCAATTTCTCCGGTCATGCTTATTTGACACATTAATACGCGCAGTCTGGAGAATATGGTTAAGAAGCTTCAAGTGAAGCTCCCAAACGGTGGGGATGAACGGATGATGGTAGTTGTTGGTGGTAATACCCATATGATGATGGGTGGTAGTAAAAATGGTGGTGGTGGTGGTGGTGGTGGTGCTACTGCTCCTCCTGCTTACAGTTTTCTCACATGTTCGTCATCGTCATCATCATCGCCGGCACCAAAGGTAAAGGCAGAGCACTCAACAGCAACAACCGCACCAACAACCGCATTAGTATCATCTGCATCTTCTGCGTCACAAATTTTCCAAATAAACAGCTCAAACCAAATGCATTTGGCACATCAACAACAGCAACTACAACATCAGCAACTGCAATTGCAGCAGCAGCAACAACAACAGCAGCAGCAACAGCAAGGTCATTTACCGGCTAAATTGAGCTTAGCTGGGCCCATAACTGATTTATAGTTTTAACTATCAAAGAGACACAATTCACAGGATACCAACAATAACACTGTAGGCAGGCAGCAGTTGCCACACAATTTTTTTATTTATTTATGTTTTGTTTTTTTCTTATTTTTTATTTTAATGCTAATTGTTGTTATAACTGTCTCAAATAGTTTAGAGATTTTGAAATTTTATTATTTGTTATTTAACACGCGGTGGAATGAGTTTGTCCGGTGGGGGGAAGAGTTTTAGTGTCTTTCAGTTAGACTGCTGGATAGTCATGAATTCAAACAAATTTTCCGAAATTACCACATACTCGCATTTTGGAAAACTTTTTAAGAGTGCTAAATCATTAACTTCGTTGACGACATTCATTCATTTCTTGTCATACAAGTATAACACATAGAAACTGTTCCATTTTGGGTTTTTACTTCATCTGGGAATGGTCCTTCGAGCCGAATTTTCAATTGAATCATCATTATCACTGAGAATAATTTAATCATTCTATGAATTCTAATTAAAAACTTATCATTGCCCTATTTGAAATGTATACATATTAAAGTCTATAAAGCGAAGGTGTAAATGAAACCGGAGTATGTATTATAAATACATGAGTACATACTTACTGATACACTAAGTAAAACCAAAACCATGCAATAAAGTTAATGCAGAACCGAAATACTATATAGCGAAAGCAATTAAATTACTGATTCAACGAAATCTTTCTTTCATTCGCGTATCTGTCTGTCTGTCTGTCTATCAATATCTTCTAGCTCTAAAACTATAAATTGCCGGTGTCATTTATATATGCACAGTGATACCCGTATATCGGTGGAAAAAGTTCTTTCAGTAGATTTCAAAAATATGTTTTTCGAATTTAAATTTTAGAATATTAGCTCATAGTGGAGGGAAATCCGGCGAAATATGAATGCCTCCTATTTTTCAACTTGCGAAATGTTTCTACAGCAGTTACAATCCGTCTGGAACAGATCGTATGATACCCTATTCCTCATCTTCTAACCCATCCCTAATAAAGTGATCGTGGCGTTCTGAAATGTTCAATTCAATTTAGTATATGCGTATCTTTCTATTCACTTTTAAGAGATTTTATCAGAAAAATTGATTTTATGGCTTATTATAAGAAAGTGGGTGTGTTTGTAACTATTTGTTACTAAAGTTCATGGATTCTAATGAGATCTTTGAAACTAAGGCTTACATATAACCGTAAGGAGCTTTAAAAAAGTAATATCAGAAAACGCCCCCAAAAAGTAGGCGTGATATTATACGACATATGGACGAATTGTAGAGAATATGAACATCTTCAGCCTTTGCCAAATGTATTATTAGGCACCCTTTAAAATTCGTTATATCTTCAAAAAACAAAAAGTTTAATGAAGTAAAAGGAAGCAGGTATGATAAATAAATAGTTTTATTGGAGATTATTAGCCTTTGGCCTTTATGACTGCAGCGATTCTTTTGGGCATAGTGCTGACTAGCTTGCGACACTCTTCCGAAGAAATATCACTCCACTCTTGCTGTAACACATTTTTAAGTGTTTCTTTTGATGAAATCGAGTGCTCCTGGATCCTACGCTTTAGAACACTCTATAGATGTTCTATAGGGTTGAGATCCGGGGACTGCGCAGGCCACTCAAGCATGTCTATATTATTCTCCTCAAACCACCTTATAGTTAGAGCTGATTTGTGGCAGGGTGAATTGTCTTGTTGGAATTTGACATTTTCCATGTTGGTGTCTCCGAAAATGTTGGAAAAAGAAAGTTGAAGTACATTTTCCAACACATTTGTGTACTTGAGGGAATCCATACGACCATCGCACACATGCATTTCACCCACAGCGCTGGCAGCCATGCATCACCAGATTATTATACCGCCTCCACCGTGCTTAACAGTCTGTAACACGCATTCTGTTGTACTCTTCTCCAACACTTCGTCTCACAAATTTCCCACCAGGGGTGCCAAATATCTGAAAATTGGAAAAAAAGGTATTTTAAAAATATAAATTAATCTAGAGAACATCAAAATTAGTTAAATTTTTTAATGTTTAAATTAAAAGTGATTGTATATTGGACCAATCTTCTTCAATGAAATGCACATATTTTCGACCACTCCAAGCGTGCCTTCTTGTTTTTTTCCGAGAGCCACGGCTTCTTCCTTGCTTTGCATATTTTAAGTCCAACTTCCCCAAGTCTTCTAACGGTTCTTGAAGAAATTGTTTTTCCTCGATCTTTCGACAACTCAGAAGCTAGCTCAGATGAGGTTTTCTTTCGATTTTTCATCGAAGATCGTATTACAAATCGGTCCTCCCGAGGCGTGGTAATCTTTTTTCTTCCGGATTTTTCGCGATTTACGTACGAACCAGTCTCGCTGTACCGCTTAATTGCATTTTGCACTGCACAACGTGAACAATCCACTTATTTTGCTATTTCAGTTTGATTTTTGCCTTCTTCAAATGAAAGCTGTATTTTAACACGTTTTGTCAGACTAAGATCACTTGTTTTTTGCATTTTAAAAGAAAAATTATCAAATTTCACTTTTATGAACAATAGAAAATAAATTGGTCACGCGTCTCTCGATTTCGAGCAATGCATAAACCTGCTATTGCATCATAAAAGTGCATTGGTAACCTTTCTTAAAAAATAAAGGACCTCATATAATGACGTCATAATTCATAAAATTCAAACTAATTACTTGCGAGAAATGATTAGGCAGCAAAGAGAAAAAGAAAAGGGTGCCTAATACGTTTGGCCAAAGCTGTATATATTTAATTAAGGGGATATTTTTCAGTTTCTAGTAAAAATATTGAAATATTCGCAGTGAAATCGTCAAAAGGATCATGGCTTGGCTTCGTGTTGTCAAAAGTTGGAAGGAACGAACCCTTCGTTTCTCGACACTTCTTCGTGTTCTGCTACCGAGGTCTTGCAGTTAGCTTCCTTGTCCAATTCGATTTTGAAGTTCTTTACCAAAAGTGATTTGGATTAGGTGCTTATTTGTTATGACACTTATGACCGTTTTGCTTTCCCAGTAAATATCAATTGGTGTGTGATGAGCACTTGCACACTTTTCAATATTACGAAGACTCTTAGAAATGGTTTGCGATGGCCCTGTAGTTTGACAGGTAGCAAAATAGGTGGCAGCCGCTAACTGCCCACATATTTGTGTCTTATGGCGTAGAGCACTGCAACTCATTTTACTTTGACGTTCTGGTGGGTCGTTTACTATATAGCTTTTACAGCGGAGGTTCGTCTCAGTAATTTTGAGCCTGTAACTGCCAAGCAAGCTATACGCTCTGAATTTTATTACGCAGTTGGGCATACACATGTACAGGGTGCGAATACTATTTGAGGACAAATTTGAAGAAAACGAAAATACTCATAACTTATGCAAAAAAACGTTTATTAGAATATAATTTGCACATAAATACATATACGCCTGTAGCCCATATTTATTCAATAAAACCACCTTCAGCATCGATAACAGCCTCAATTCGTGACCGGAAATATGACCATGCCAGAATTGAATGGCCCTTGTTAATGTTGGCCATCATTTAGACAATGGCATTCTTTTTGACCTTGGATAGTATTGTGGGTATGTTTGTTGGTTTTAAGTTCAACTACGCCCTACACAAATTAATCCAACGGGTTAAAGTCTGGTGAGTTAGGTGGCTATAAGTTTGGTGCTATGTGATCATGAAAATTGATCGCTATCCATCCCTGTGTCGTAGCGGCTTAGTGTGCTAGCGCAGAATTCTGCTGGAATACGTATGGGCTTCCTTCACTTACACTGTCTATCCAGGGCTTAACACCTGCCACTAGCACTTCGATGTATCCGGCAGCAATAACTCGAAGACGTTGTGGGAAAAATTAGGGGGTACAATGTACATCCAATGGATATGCTTTGGCTTGAAGTTCACAACTCTGATTACGCGTTGTCCCGATTCTTTTTGAAGGGAACTCGTTTTAGAAATGCGGAAGTGATTTTTCGTCCAGTTCTGTTGCGTCAGTAACGTTTTATAATGTTATTGCGTGTATAAATCTGCTCAATGACGAAAATGAATAAATAAAGTTACTGCAACACAAGGGGGACAACTTTCTCTCTGTGCTGCGCATATTTTGACGTTGGGCACCAATTTTACATTTGCAGAGCTGAAATTATTCCTTCCACCTTAAAACTCTTCCCACATAATCATCATTAATAAAAAAAGTTCCAAATTTGTTGCATTTGTATTAACAACAATATTATACTATACCTACGTATATTTTTATTAATTATTATTCTTATAAGCTTATATATTTTATTTCTGTATAATTAACGGCTCGATTCTAATCGAATCTAAAAACACGCTTATATTTTAGTTTAATTAAAAAAAAAAAAAAAACTATAAGCGTGCATTTATGACCCATTCAATACAATCCACAAATTCTCGAATTATATCTAATCTGTGTTCTTTTCAACAAAAGATATTATATTCCATTACACACACATAAACTGCATTCTTTTGTCGCCTTTATTTTTACCACTTTGTTTTATTTCTTTTATTTACCAACTTTGTTACTAAAAACTTGTGTTTAATATAAAAAAAAAGTACCTAAAGTAGATAATACAAAATCAAAAAAAAAAATATATGTATTCAAAATGAAATCCGAATCAAAGCATTATAATAAACAAAATACAATAAATTATATAAATAATTATATTATACTGTTTAAGTAGTTTAAGTGCCATTTACATAAGCAAGTGAAATAGTATTTAATATTTATTTTTCTATTTCAAATATGCAATGTTCTTTTTAATGTGTATTTTGTTAGTGTTTAATTTACTTTACCATATATGTACTAGGATTAGAGTTTTTTTTTTTTTTTTTTTTTAAATAGAAATTGTTTTAAATATTATAAGCGTTCACAAAAAGTTCACTCTTTGTAAATGTTTCTTTCTTTTTTTTTGTTTTCATTTTGTTCATGTGAAAGTTTGAAAAGTTCTATCGGGTATTGTTAAATTTATCACAATAGATAAATGGTTTTAATAAAAAGAAATGTTTAATCAATTTTAACCAATAAAAGTTTGTATTATTAATTTTTAAACTCATTTAGGTCTGCAATGAATGTCTTGAAACCAGTTCCAAGACATTCGTTTTATTTCAAGTACACTTCATTATTGTACTCACAGCTTGAAAAGTAAAATGAATGAATCATCTAATATATGAAGTGATTACTATATGAGTATTGCACTCATTTTAAACCAAACACTTAGTGCAGTGTACTCATAAAAAATGGGTATTCATAAATTGGGTATTCATAAAAAAATGTGTACACTAAACTGAGTACACTGTTTTATACTAAAAATCAACCAGTATTTGCAATCGTTTTATTCAGTGCACTCAGTGTACTCAGTGTATTTTTTACAGTTAACATTATAAACTATTTGCTCACATCAAGCAAGTTCAAGCACCCAAAGTGTGGGAGAGAAACAAAACACTGCACTCATTTTGCTATCAGGTGACCGAGTATTGTGCAGCAACTGTCTTTTGTGGTGTGGTACTCTTTTTTGCTGTACACTTGTTCGAATTATTGCAATGAATAGAGTACAATGAAGTAGTGTAAATGAATACATTCATGCAGACCTCTATTTTAAACTCATATCGCTAAGATTTGCGACGCGAAGTACAACTGAGCTTAACCTGACACATGTAGATACTTAGAGATAGAGGGAATGGTAGAGATGCCCCAGCTGAAAGATCATCGAAATATGTTTAAAAAAGTAAACGAGCTACGAGTTGTACAGATCGAGACGGGAATATGCTCTGTGACCGAGATAAAAAAATGCTTCATACCATATAACTCGTCAATGCTGTCAAAGTACTCCCAAGTAGTGGCACCGTGAACACTCTGTTATTTTTCTTAATTCGTTTGTATGTTACCGTGAGATTAAGGAACTTTCGTCCGATTTCTTATCAGGATCAGTCTTCTTAATCTCACTTAACACTGTGCTTCAAATTGCTGACTTCTTATTCTTTCCCATGGTAAATTCATGTTTATGTTTGGTTTGACTTTGGAGCATAGCAGTCCATATATTACGATCACTCAAAAAATAAGCAATAAAATATTTGCATATATTATGTAAATAAAAGATTCAAATTGTTATAAGTTACCTTTCATCAATTTTGTACACAAAGTATAGGGTAAAATAAATAATAATAGCTAACGAACTGTAACAAACAAAAGCTTATCTAAAACAAACGAAAGTGACAGCAAAATAATTGTTGCGCAGGTTGT
The DNA here is from genome assembly GCA_963082735.1 of Pocota personata. Lineage (NCBI taxonomy): Eukaryota > Metazoa > Arthropoda > Insecta > Diptera > Syrphidae > Pocota > Pocota personata. The sequence goes on along the minus strand of OY720429.1, from coordinate 236,815,428 downwards.
TCTGTTTTGACATTTGGTTTCAGCAGTACAGCCAAATTGCTGAACTTGTTGCTTTTATGTTGCCGCAACACTGATTTTTTGAATTGGGTCGTACTTAAAGGGTGAATACTTCGATGAATTGCTAAGTACACAACAAGATGACTTTTCGCCAAATAACTAGCAATTTCAAACAGCCCAACCACTAGTAATTCCACCAACATGTAATTAGACTGTACGCACTATAAACAAAGAAAAACAAAGCGCCGAGCGTCGACAGCCTTCTAGCCATCCGAATGTGGAATGAAATCCAGAAACTAGCATCACACCTCTGGGTTCAAGAGGACATCATACTAGACGATTGAAAAACTGGTTTGCTATGTCCTCTTCACAAGAAAGGCGATAAACTAACCTGCAGCATCTACAGAGGGATCGTACAGTTCAATGGGGACAGCAAAATCTACGCACATATTCTGTTCTCTCGCATCTGAAACCATCAATAGAACTCTCAAATGCGCACTTTACAAACACTGATCCAACCTATGGTTACCTATGGGGCCGAAACTTGGTGCATGACCAAGGAACATAAATGACAACCACCAGCCGTCGGACGAAATATACTCCGAATTATATATGGTGCTGTACAGATTGACCAATGCGTCTGGAGAATAAGATACAACCATGAATTGAAAGTGCTACACATATAATGAACCAGATATTGTCAAATTTATCATGATAATAACTCAAACCCTGAAGGACACAGATCTCAGGGCAACCAACAAAAGAGATGGCTAGATAGCTTTTGGAAAGTCTAAAGCAACGGTTTAATAGTGTATTTTTCCTTTTTATTCCATTTACAAATTTGGCAATTCTGAGATTTTACAAAAAAAAGTAACAAACACTTTTCACTTGTAGTAACGAAAACAAAAGAAAAAAATAATCCTTAAAACTAGCAAACCACTTTCTCTTTTTTTACTTTCTTCACGATGTTAGCCGATGGACAAATCGTATTATTCAGACATTCCAGACATTTCGGTTTAGTCGGTGTACAAATAGTCTGCCCAAAGCCAACCAATAAGTAATTCACTTCCTTCCAGCGATCATATGGTAACCAAGATTCCAATTCCTTTCGGGTCTGTTCAGGTTCCTTAGTTTCCTTTCGCACCCAGCCTAGGCGATTTGAAATACGATGGACATGAACATCGACACCTGAAATTCGAATATTTTACAATAGAAGATCTTATATGCTCTAAAAATCTTACCAATTCCGGTTACAATATCCCAAGCGGAACTCATGCAAATGTGTGCCATTTTCGGTCCAACTCCTGGCAACTTAATCAATTCTTTAATATTTTTCGGTATATCCGAGTCGTACTTCTCTACGAGAATCTTTGATGTGTTCTTTAGATATTTGGCTTTGTTCTGGAATCAATTTATAAACATGTAAGTAGAAATGGTAGGTAAGGGATAATCACACCTTATAGAACGACACTGGATATAGAAGTGCCTCTAGTTTTTGCAAATCCATGTCGGCAATAGTAGATGGAGTGCAGCTGTTTTCTTTTAAACGATTCATAGCCTCGTAGGTCACTTGGTCTTTCGTTTGACTAGAGAGCATCAGTGCCACCAGAGTTTGGAATCTCTGCGTCTAAACGGAGGAAAAAATAAATGTAAAGTTGAACGTGGTTATCGCCAGGGTTTTTTTCGATTTCAAATATATACAGGGTTATTTAATTAGTGCTTTAGGATTTTAATTTAAAATAAAATAAAAAGAATTAAAGATTTCAATTAAATCTTTTTAATGTTTTAAATTTTAGACTATGCCATTATGTATGGAATACAGCATCGGTTAAATGGCCGTCACGATAGTTTTTGCAAACTTCAATTCTTGTGAGGTTATTTTCGACGACTTCCGGCACATTTCTGGCTGTATTGCGGCCATAACGGATGTTGGTTTTTAAGTGCTCCCAAGTTTGGGCATTGTCTGAATAGACATGATCTTTAGCGTAGCCCCACAAAAATAAATCCAACGGGGTCAGATCACACGATCTTAGTGGCCTATTTATGTCGCCAAATTTTGAAATCAAACAGCCGGGGAACTATTCGTGCAATAGGCAAATCGTTAATTTTCTAGCACCCAGTCGGTGCATGTTCTGCGCATTCTATGGTCAACAGGCTTTAGTTGTTGTGCAAGCTGACGTTATAGGGATGAAGATTCAGACACAAGCGCAAAATATACCAAACGGTGGTGTAGGAAATGTCCAATTGCTGAGGGTTGTCGGCCACTGAGGCACTCACAGCGGCTATGTTTTCAGTTGATCGGTGAATTCAAAAACGTCAACAAACTGTGTAGTGTTGCTGCTTCACAACAGGCTTTGTATTGCTGTTGCCCTGCGCAATATATTTTCACGTTTATGAACAGTTGCGTTGCAATGCTATACACAAAAGGACAAAATAAGCAAACAAATATTTGCATATACATGTTATGTAAAGAAAACATTTCACAGATACCTTTCATCAATTTTTCACACAAAGTATAGGGTAAAATAATAATAATAATAGCTAACGAACTGTAACAAACAAAAGCTTATCTCAAAACAAACGAAAGCAACAACAGAACAACTGTTGTTGTTTTGATTTTTGGTTGCGCTGGTGTTACAAAAAAAAAAACACTTGATTTGAGCAGTACTGCCAAATTGTTGCTTTTATTATTGAACTTGTTTTTATGTTGCCGCAACACTGCATTTATGTATTAGGTCTATATATCAAATTATTTGCTCAGTTGGACGATTATAACGGCTTTAGATCGCAATACACAGATATTACAGAACTATTGTTTTTGCATTAAAACGCAACAAATTTGAATGTATTGAGCGATGGTTAAACGATCCATATTGTGAAATGGCAAGGCAAGAACTAACTACAGATGTGGTTTTGACAGATGCCATATGGCAGGGATATTAAATCCCAAGCTCGAAATAAATAACTCGGAAAAGTGTAAAATTAACCTTTGTTGGGTGCCGGGACATAACATTCCAGGGAATTGTAAGGCCTATGAACTCGCCAGGCATAGAATAACAATACCCATTCTACCAGGTAAAGGTAAGTTGGGTATACCGATCGGTAGATATAAACTTAAACTAAAGATGGATGCTATCGAGAGAACAAACCGCTGGTGGACAAGTGGTACAACATATCTAGCGACAAAACAGATTTGGCTTAAACTGGATCTGAGATGCTCTAAGAATTTGATTTCTCTCGATAGATAGCATATTAGCGCTATTAGTCTTATAGGCTTGGCGTATATTCAAACGATTTCTGTAGAAGCTGTATGGACGAAGAAGAGGAGGCCACTATTCTCAGCATCCCAGGCAACTACATTTAGGAGCCTTCTGCTTCAGCGACCTAAGCGATCTGATAAATGCAGACATTAGAAGCCCCCTACGCTTCATCAGAAGCACCAATTGGTTCAACAAGTAGGTATGGGGACATTTTTCCCTCAAAATTCATGTGGTAACACAATGGACCTATCATCGGTTTCTTATCTGGCAGCCTCTTCAACCTAACCCAACCAATAAAGACAAGTATTGGTTTCGTGAAAATTGTCGATTTTGAAATTTTATTCGACCTTGGAAGGTATGGCCGACTGCAGCCATAAAGGTTATATCTGGGATTTAAAACCTCGCTGTAGGTAAGAACACCGTTTGAAGCATTACAGTGCTACATGACTTTTTATGTATAACACAGGGTTGTCTACTGAGTCCTCTTCCTTTTTCTATATTCGTGGATGACCTCACATCGTTTCTACAGGAGTCATGTTCAACGAACTAAAGGCAAAACAGCTTCTATACGCTGATGATATAGACATTCTTCCGGAAATCCCAACAATGATGCAAGTCACTACAAATAAGCTTCAGCAATACTGTAGTTTGTCGAACCTTGAAATCAAAAGTAAGTGTTTCGGAATGGGTTTGGTCGATACACATAAATGATATTTGCATCACGTTTGGTCATTGATAGAATCTACCTATATTTGGATCTTTTACTGGACAAATTGATAAATTTCTTGTCTGTTCGAGAGTTCCGGTGGGAGAGCTTTTCTTGTTGTTTCCAGCAATTTAGGTCTATTTTTAGTTTGCTAGTAGGTACGTCACAGAAGGGTTCAGAGCCGATGAATTGAGATTGGGAGCCTGATCTGGCCAAGTTTTCAGCAATCTCCTTGCCAGTGATGCTCTTGTGACCAGGAACCCAGAAGAGTGAGATATTATTGTGAGCTGCAAGAGAGTTTGTAGACAATTCCAAACTAGCTTATACTCAAATTTGAATGATTTGAGAGCTTTAAGGACCGCTTGGCTGTCTGAAAGAATGTTTACAGTTGATCTTCAGATGATTCTTCTGATGCAGATGGAAGTAGTGTATCCCAGTGGCACCGTTAATTTGAAGTTCGGGCCGAATACTTTGGCACTTACTAGATTTGCCACCTTCGAGTCGTCGGTGTACCAGTTGGATTGGTGCACCATTTGAGGGATTGCGGGTTATCTTTATAGGAGTGATTTAGATTTATTTGTTTGGTCATGAAGTCAAAAATGCATACTGCTGGAGTGGACAGTAGTGAAGTTTTGTTTAGGATCTTTAGATGTCCTGATAAATCGAAGGTCTTAAAGAGATTTAGGACAGTTTCTAGCGCTGCACTTCGACAAGTATGCATCTCACCCGTAATTCCTACAGATGCAAGTCTTTGTACATTTTGAAGCGTGGATCCGGCGTAAGTTTGTTCAACTTTTTCCCACCACACAATTGAGGCCTAAGTAATAATTGGGGTGACAATGGTAAGATATATTTAATAAATCATTTTAGGGGGAAAATACATACTTTCGTCAAGAGTACTGTCTAGTTATATTTGAATACTGCTTTGAAATACCCGTAAGATATAGTAAACTAAGCATTTAAAAAAATATATATATAAATATTTTTTGATAATCCTTTTGACGGCTTAAGCAAATACTACGAGGGTGGGTCAATAAGTCCCTGAAAATTAACACAAATTGTGTCGTCACCTTAAATTTAATTTTTTTTTGTCAAGAACCATCTTTCAAAAGAACGCACCCAAATTTTCAGACATATCTGTCAAATAGTTTTGTTGTGGCAGCCATTTTATATAGACGCCTACTAGTATTGTCGTTAAAATGGAAAAAAGTGAATTTCGAGTGCTCATTAAACACTATTTTTTGCGAGAAAAAACTATCACGCAAACCAAACAAAAGCTTGACAAATATTATGGGGACTCTTCACCATTGATTGGAACCATTCACCAGTGGTTTACTCAATTTCGGGCGGTCGTTCAAGCACAAGTGACGCCGAACGTTCTGGTTGCCCAATTGAGGTCACCACACCAGAAATGGTCGACAAAATCCATGGTTAGATAATGGACGATCGGCGAGTGAAAGTGCGCGAGCTCGAAGAGGCCACAGGCTTATCACATGGCTCAGTGATTTCGATTTTACATAAATATTTGGACATGAAAAAGCTTTCCGCAAAATGGGTGCCGCGTTGGCTCACAATCGACAACAAACGCATTCGTTTGACAACTTCAAAGGTGTGTTTGGTGATGTTTCAGAAAAATTCGGCTGAGTTTTTGCGCCGTTTCGTAACCGTGAATGAAACCTGGATTCACCACAACACACCAGAAACCAAGGAACAGTCAAAACAATGGACTTCTCCTGATGAATCGAAGCCGAAGAAGGCCAAGGCGGGTTTGTCAGCAAACAAGGTCATGGCGACAGTTTTTTGGGATGCGCGCGGTATTATTCACATCGATTACCTTGAAAAGGGTAAAACTATCACTGGCGCATTTTACGCAGAGCTGCTGGATAGATTCCAAGCCGATTTGAAGCAAAAACGGCCGCATTTGGCGAAGAAAAAAGTTATTTTTCACTAGGACAATGCACCGGCGCACAAGTCCGCAGTAGCAATGGCAAAATTGCATGAATTAGGCTACGAACTCCTCCCTCATCCAGCATATTCCCCAGATTTATCCCCCTGCGACTATTCCTTGTTTCCAAACATGAAGAAATGGCTCGGAGGTAAGAGATTTGGGTCGAATGAAGAGGTCATCGCTAAAACAAGCGCTTATTTTGAGGGGCTCGAGAAATCGTATTATTTGGAGGGCATCAACAAATTGGAGAAACGTTGGATGAAGTGTAGTGTGAAGAGCTAAAAGGAGACTATGTTGAAAAATAAAATGTTTTTATACCGAAAAGAGTATTCCTTATTTCATTTTTCAGTGACTTATTGACCCACCCTCGTATATATTGTGAATTTGTGACTAAGCGAACCATTTACCGTCAAATAAAATGACAATTCAATTCAAAGAATATCCCCTTCCTCCTACAGTAACGCTTTCTTTTACAGTGAAGAAAAGGTGGGATGAGTGTGGCTAAAGCTATCTGCTAACTTTAAAAATTCGTTATTGACAAATTATTTTAATTCTCAAGGCTAAGAGTATGTAAATGGATATATAAAGGGTGGGCCATTCGAAATTGACGTCGATTTTGCTAAAAAAAAGAATAATTTATTCGGATGCATTTTCATCTCTCGCTGCATATGGGGTTCAGAAAACCTTTGGTTTGTGGAATGGCGGAATTGTTGGTCCATTTTTCTTCGAAGATGAAGATGGCAACAACGTTACGATCAACGGAGAGCGTTACAGAGGCATGATAACCGTTTTTTTGTTGACCAGAAACTGAGGCAATGCAATTAAGACCGATCTCTGGTCTACAAGCCGTTCAATCGATCTTTTGTTCAATAATCGTGTGATCAGTCGTTTTGGTGATGTTGCTGCGGAGCTGCGATTTGAGACCGTTGGGCTTTTTTTTTGGACAATATTGATCGAGCTATTCGTAAAATGGAGCCGCGAACCATCGAAAATATTCTGCGAAATTGGGTTGACATGATGGGCTACTGTCAGCCCAGCCGTGGCAGCTATTTAAATTAAATTATTAACCATAAATAATCGGAAAGTGTACTCTCTTCAATAAAGCGAAAAACTTTGAAAAATGTTAAATGGATTTTTTTGTATAACAATTTTAAAAATAAACCAACAGATGGCCCACTCTTTGCTTACCTAGTAGGGACAAAAATACTATTACTACATTTGTTGCACTCAAATATACGGCAAGGAATTAGGCGTACCTAGAAATTGACATAACAGTTATTTGATTACAACAATATTTGTTTACGCATCGCTGTCGTAGTCGTAGCGTTTCATAAGAGCAGTGTAATCAGAATTCCGATTTTCAAGACACTGCAGCCGCTAGGGTTACCCAAATGTTTGTTTAGCGGTACATACATATAATCGAGCAAGCAATCTAGTTGCCCACATACGGTACGAACGTCACAAAGTCGCCAAAACCGAGTTAAACAAACCCTTTTCGAAAGCAAAAAAAAAAAAGATGAATGTAACGCAAAAGTCAATAAGCCGCATATCACGAAGGACTTGGAGCTGGGTTCCTTGAAACGGCATACTAGACAATTATAGATGACTGTGGCCCTTAAAATATGAGGGTCCAGGCTCCTGTTCAAAATTCAATTCACCGATGAAAAAATACTGTGCAATTAGAATTTAACAAACAGAATGGAAGGGTCTATGTACGGTCACCTGAGAAAGCGTCAGAGTTGGTTCCAAGGGTACGGGAAGAATATCATCCAACCTAAGTCATTATGACATGGTTACTTATCTACAATTTTGCGAAAAAGGCGTCAAAACTTCGGCCAAAGTTTACCAGGATACCTAGCAACATTCTGCACGAGCCCATTAGGCCAAAACTACCTAGCTCCAGAAAAATGTAACCCGTTTCATCAGTACTGAAGAATAGCCAGCCCAGACCTCAACCCAAAGGAATACAAATAGTGGACATTGGGTGCCACAAAAGATTCCCTAAAGGGCGCTCTGACCCAAGCTGTGGCCAACTTCTCAATCAATGAGGTGTGTGCTGCGATTGATGAGTGGCTAAAGCGACTAAAGGCCAAAGTTGCGGGCACATGTATCAATACATACTGAACATTGTATCACATTATCTTTTGAAGTTCAATTTTTTTAGCAATAAATGTGTGTAACCGTGTTTTTGTCCCTACTAAGCAGATTGCAAAACCGAGAAGCAACCGATGGATGACAAACGTGACCTCACCTTTTGATCAGCGTTCTCATCGGAACACTTGTGACATCCCATTGTGTCAACGGGAGCATCTACATTCGCTCGCATCAGCTTGATGTTCTCTAAAATTTCAGTCCACCTGTTTGGCTCCCATTTCTCCACTTTAACTTCGATGGGCTTTGGAGAGTCTTTTGATTTTCTTTTCCCTTTGATTGTTACTGGTGACAATGTCTCTTCTTCTTTTGATACCTGTGTGGAGTCATCTAAGAAGGGCTTGATTTTACCAACTTTTGGCGATTCTTTGGGGCTTCTTTTCGATTTCACCGCAACGACGTCCTTCTTCTTCGATTTATCTTTGACAGTTTTTGGTGATACTGCAACAGGCATCCCCTTCGGCAGAACTTCTAGTGGACCTTCAACCTCAGCCGGTAACTTCTTCAAATCATCCAGAAGTCCTTTCATTTCAGTGGCTGCTTTCTGCGACGCCTTTACCTTCCTCGTGGGCTTTGCAATTTCTAGAACCGCTTCGTTAACCAACGATGGAATCGGTTTAAGCTCAGTCGTCTTCTTGATTCGTTGATTTCTTGTTTGAATTGGTGAAAAATACGGAGATTTGGCGCCATTTACTATATCTTCAATATCCTGTGAGCAAGTGGTTTATTTGTCAATATTTTTTTATTACATAAAAGTTTTAAATTTTAGTTTCATACACGAATAGGCTCCACTTTGACCTTTTCCTGTTGGATAAGTTTTTCCGCCAATTTTTCGGTTTTTCGTGACGAAGTCATTTTCGTGAATATACTGCCGATTTTCTTAAATAAATTCATTAATGTGATGATTTGTAAATGAACGAAATAAATAAATGTTGAGGGGTTCTTTTGAAAATAAATAAATAAATAATTAAAAAAAATAAATTAAAGAAAACAAAATACAAAACCAACGAAATGTCAAAATTAACATGTGTTCAAATATGCATCTGAATAGTTGCTGTGGTGAAAGGGTAGGTGGCATTGCTCGCACAGCTAATATCCGAACTAGGTTTGTCCTAAAAGGTACCCACTCCTTGAAGATTATAAAATGTCCTAAAGCGGTTCGTGCTGTTGGTGGCAAGTTGAAAGTTGCCTGCTGATTTCGTTTGTATTAAACTAGGAGGTGCCCGAAGGGAATTTTGTTATTAGCGACGCTAAGCCCACGACCGGTTATTTTGAAAATATAATTTAGCAATAAATAAAATATTTTATGAGTCAATCTCCGACAGAGATGCACTATAAAGAGATTGCAAACTTCGGGGGTACAGTCTTTCGAACTACTCGTACAATTTTAAAATCTCGCAATTTGCCAGTGTACAGCTCCCATGCAAAACTATAAATGATCCACTGATATGTACATCTATCTATTTTCTATCTTCTTCTTCTTCTTCTTCTACTCCCGGTGCCAAAAAAAAAAGAAAAACGCCAGTCTATGAAAATTTTATAATTTTATGACTTCCGAGTGCGTTCCTCTCATATTATATTTTTAACGCTTATGTATGTACGATTGGAATTTTTCTGTGATATGCTTATTCTTTTTGATGTATAAAAGAAAAAAAAAACAGTCAAGTCTAGACCGCGACAAAGCGTTTTGTGAACAGTTTTTTGGTGTTGTGCAAAGCAGATAAAGGACGTATTCTCGCTCTTCATGGCGAAAATTGTTCAAATAGGCGAATCGCAGACGTTGTGGGATGCCACGAAAGCAATGTGAAACGGCTTTTGAAGAAATTAAGCTCGACGGGCAGTACGGAGAGGCAACCAGGAACGGAAGACCCAAAACAACGACAACACGGCAAGATCGGATTTTGGAGCGCATGCCTCTGAAAAACCGGATAGCAACTGTCAAGAAATTGAGAAAAGACTTCAACGAGAGATGTTCTATTAACATCAGCACGCGGAGTGTTCAACGCCGGCTAAATGTAGTTGGTCTTCTTGGTTTGGGGATACATGACAAATTAGGGTCTTGGCCGTATTTTGCGAAATACAAAGAAATTATTGCTGATGGTGTTATTCCTACTATAGAGAAGATATTGTGCTACATCACAAGTTAAATATTTCAGGATGATTCCGCTCCCTGTCATAACGCTCATTCCGTAAGTAAAAACAAATTTCGGTCAAGAATTTAAACTCAAAACCACTTCTAAATATTGTCTTCTTTCAACAGATAACCCAATGCAAGGCAGATATTGGCGTTGAATCCCTAAATTGGCCACGAAATAGCCGTGACTTTAATAATGTAATATGCGAGCTACGGCTCGAGTAGATAAAACGTTATTCTGTGAGATTATTTCTTTATTTTCTAGTCTATAGAACAATTCAAGTTCATTCTGTTTTTCGCAAATTCTTTCCTTACAAGGTCTCTTTCTTCTCAAATCACTTTATCTCATTCCAATTACTTAATTCACAAATCCAAACTAATTACTTCTTCTTGTTAACTCTTAACTTTCAATTTATCACAAAATTACAACTTCGCCGATTATCACTTTTCCAATATCTTCGTGCGGTTCGAAAACCAACTGTCCTGCCTCGATCGCCATCTGTCCTTATATAGTCGCATTTCTGATAGCCAGAAACTTCTAGCAAATTCTTCGACCACTGGAACAAGAAAATTCTGATGTAATAATTCCAAGATGACAGCTGGAGCCAATAATCTCTTGTGGTTATAATTCTCTCTTAATTCCGCGACGTCGTCTTAGATACAATCCGTCTCTTACCGTGGACACAAACCTCGAATGAAAAGACACTTCGGAATGTGTTGCATACTTTTGGAGCGTAGTTATTATGCTACATTATGTTACAATATGTATAACTTTTCTATTTTTTTTTATTTTTTTTTTTAAGCTACTTAAATCGACCTTAAAACTATGTAAGCAGGCCAGGCTATAAAAAGCTCTACCGACTTTGCCCCCTGTGAGGCTACCCCGAATCAAAAGGAAACGACGACGGAGTTCCCTCTCCGTCCCTAAGCCACCAGAGTTTCTGGTGCTGTCTTACTAAATCTGCCATATCACGGCTTGATACCGCTCTACGACGCTCCGTGGTGCTGTGTGCGACGTGTCGGTCGTAGTTAAGTCGCCTGTCCGTAGCATTTCGGGCAACGTGGTAGATTAGCGGCATCGCTACCCTATCCTGTATCATACCTTCTCTATCTAAATATAGGAACGCTTCTGGGGGGATGAAGCCGTTAAGACGCACCCTCTCGTGATACAAATCATTGGGGTAGTATGCCCCAGAGATCAGGTTATTCATCGACGACATTGCTCTTACAGTGTGCCTTCGAATCATATTGGAAATTATCCACTCTGTTTATGTTCGCCCTGTTATATAGGACCTCATTAGAATAGAATTTTATGTACTGGGACTCTGATGTTCTGTACAACTGAAGACAAGCCCTAAGGCAAGCCTTCTCAAACACCCGAATCCTTTCCATCCAGCTTGCTCCCACGTTGAACCACACGGGACATCCATATACGAGCATGGGCCGAATAAGGGCCATGTAGCAGATTACCTTCACCCTTGCATTGAGTTGGCTGCTATGAAACAGTCTCTTTGTAAGGGCAAAAGCACCTCTGGCTCTGACCAGAGCAGCATCTACATTTTTGTTAAAATATAGATATTGATCTAGCCAGATCCCAAGGTATCTAACCACACTTCGACTCGCTAGTGGCTGCTCGTGCTGTCCCACGATTGAGAACTTCCGACAATTCTTTCTGGTATCCCTGAAGGCCCCAGATAACGACGTTCTAAACAGAATAGTCTCTGTCTTCTGGAAGTTGATCTTCAGCTTCCAGGCGTCGCAGTATATCCTGATCTTATCGAAATCACGCTGCAAGAGTATTGCAATGACCTCGAACTTTGGTCCTGACCTATACACGATCAAGTCGTCTGCATACGCAATAGTATGGGAAAGAGATCCTACGAGATCACTCGTGTAAATGTTAAAGAGGATCGGCGAATAAACCGCACCTTGTTGTAGACCGTTTTTGATTTCGAACGTCCCAGCAGAAGTCACATTGCCATTTTTCACAATGAACTGTCTACTGTACCCAGTCTGCTCAACTTATAGAAGAGTCCTTCTAGCCATACGGTATCGAATGCCTTCTCCAAGTCAACCAGGCAGGCACCCGTGCATTGTTTTTTACTTTTGTTCCATTGGATATCAGATACCAGTTTAGACGCGACATGTACAGTCTCATGACCCGCCTTGAAACCGAATTGGTTATCCGGAACTATATGCATGTCCTCAACCCACTTAGTCAGGGCTCTATTGACCACTTTTTCGAATGCCTTGCTGATGTTCGGCAGGAGACTTATAGACCGGAGATTCGCCGGGTTGGATGTATCTTTACCTCTTTTGGGAATAGGCTGCACCACTGCTGTCTTCCAATGCACCGGATAATGTGCATTATTCAGCACATTGTTAAACAGGGTAGTGTAAATGTCCACCGCTTCTGGAGGGAGATGTCGAAGCACAATGTTAGATATTCCATCGATACCTACTGATTTCTTCCTTCTCAGTGAGTCGAAGATCGTTTGGAGCTCCACCTTCGATATGAACGGGGGATGTAACCCCTCATTGGCGACGACATTATTTGCCCAATCATTGAATATCTAAAAGAGTACTTGTAGGATTGAGGTAGTACGAATAATAATCAAAAGTCGCTTATTTTTGTATTGTATTTTTTTTAATTTCAATCAATTTCTATCAGAAAAATTAAATTAATTATTAAAATTAATTTTTAAAAAGAAAAAAAGAGTACAATGAAACTTGAGGTAGTACCAATAATAATCAAAAGTAGCTTATTTCAAAGCAATATTTTTTATTGTCTTTTTCATTAAAATGATATATATTCTCATTTTATTTTATTTTTTTTGTTTTTATTTAGGACTGAGTGTAATCGCGCCACTAATGGGTATACAAATATTGTCGTAGTATATTCTTTGAGCTCAGTTTTCCTTTAAGAATTCTTTCAAAAGATTTCTGCATGATATAATTAATAAGGATTTGTTGTTCTTATTTCGGCTTGAGATAGGGGTCACTTCTCCATTAGGTGGTTGAACGTCTTCTCCTCCCTGACTTAAAATAATTAAGCTCAAGGCTCCTTCAATTTCGCTTTGGGTTCGGCTGCTACATAAATAAGGAACTGCAAAATTAGAGTAAACAATTAAAATATGAAATATAAATCTAAAGTAAATAGCTATTACTTGTTTGGTCGACTTCGCTTGATGAAGCCATGTTGCAATTGAATGCAATCGAATGATTTACACTCAGATATTTGCAAACGTTTTATACTAGCCAGCGATCGGAGCGATCTGTACAAATTTTCGCCTATCTTACTCATCCTAATTATTACGCATTAGTCCTAGTCCATAGGCGGGATAGACCCAAAAATGCACACTCCTGCTAATTACTCTGTGACGAAGTTGTGTAATAAAAATAATTCAATATTTCTCCCTGTTTGCTGCTGTGAAATCCATTAGTCTAGCTTTCTTCTCAGAACTGTTTAGTTATTTTGCATTCAATAGCCTTGGTGCGGGTTTACCATGATTTTGGTTTTTTTATAAGACATTATACACAATCTAATTAATTTGAAAAGTAAATTACGGTATGTAACTACATGGTGATTCTTAAATGTGGGCCGCTAATTCAAAATCTGGTAAGACATTGAATTTTGAGCAAAACATGCTGATATGTTATATATGCATTGTTCTTTATGATTATCTTATCCGTACCAGAATGGTATAAAATAGAACACTAATGGATTCAACACGGCGTCTGTCTGTCAGTATGTTACTTGCTTATAACTTTTGAACCGTTAGACGAAGAGAGCTTAAATTTTACACACAAATAGTATACGATGAACCTAAAATATTTGTTTGGGTGCTCATTTGGGGTTCAATATACCCTAAGAAAAATTAATATTTTTCCATACCACCATGCGACATATCATATTAAAAATAAACTTCCAGGAAATTCGTATATTTAAAATATTCTTTTTGAATAAAGTTTTTTGAACAAAAATCCTCAAAAACTGAGGCAAAACCGATGTTTTCCCCACATACTCCAGAAAAAGAATAGAATTTGTAGAGTCATGAGAAGGTAATGCGAAAAGTATAAAACTTCTCCTCGCTCAAGCCGTTTTTGGAAGAAAATTAGAAGATGCGGGGTTAGAAATCACCCCACCATATCTAATTCCATCTTCATCTAATTTTGATGATTTAAAGGAAAACATCTACATGTTTGGCAAATCTAGAAGCCCAAATTTCATCAAAATCAGTTAAGAAGGTAGTTCATGAGTTAGATGTGTGAGAAAAATAGTTCGAAGATTTTTGAAACTCCTTCCTCATATCTTAACTCCACTTAATCTGATTTATATCGGTCAGTTGAATTTCATCAAAATCTGTTTAGACGTTCTTGAGCAAATAGGTCAAATAATATAGTTTAAGTATTTATACACCGCCCCCCAAATCTTACCCGCAATCCATCCGATTTTGAAAATGTTTGATGATACCATAGATACATATTTACAAATTTCATCAAACCAAACAGACAGGCAGCAATGGATTAAAAAGTACGAGGGTGGGTCCATAAGTCCCTGAAAAATGAAATAAGGAACACTCTTTCCGGTATAAAAACATTTTATTTTTCAACATAGTCTCCTTTTAGCTCTATACACTTCATCGAACGTTTCTCCAATTTGTTGATGCTCTCCAAGTAATACGATTTCTCGAGCCCCTCAAAATAAGCGTTTGTTTCAGCGATGACCTCTTCATTCGACCCAAATCTCCTACCTCCGAGTCATTTCTTCATGTTTGGAAACAAGAAATAGTAGCAGGGGGCTAAATCTGGGGAATATGCTGGATGAAGGAGGAGTTCGTAGTCTAACACATGTAACAATTTTGCCATTGCGACTGCGGACTTGTGCGCCGGTGCGTTCTCCTGGTGAAAAATAACTTTTTTCTTCGCCAAATACGACCATTTTTGCTTCAAAACGGCTTGGAATCGATTTAGCAGCTCTGCGTAATATGCGCCAGTGATCATTTTACCCTTTTCAAGGTAAACGATGTGAATAACACCGCGCGCATCCCACAAAACTGTGGCCATGACCTTGATTGCTGACAAACCCGCCTTGGCCTTCTTCGGCTTCGATTCACCAGGAGAAGTCCATTGTTTTGACTGTTCCTTGGTTTCTGGTGTGTTGTGATGAATCCAGGTTTCATCCACGGTAACGAAACGGGGCAAAAACTCAGCAGAATTTTTCTGGAACATCACCAAACAAACCTTTGAAGTTGTCAAACGAATTCGTTTGTTGTCGATTGTGAGCAAACGCGGCACCCATCTTGCGGAAAGCTTTTTCATGTCCAAATATTTGTCATTGATCGTATTTGTTTTGATCGATCATAGATACTTCTTTTCACCAGATTAACAAGCGATATTAGTATTCACGTAAAATTGCGGTACGGAACACTAAAATCAATCAATCTCCTTATCTTGGCTCGATTTTTACTAAATTTCTACCAATTTCGAAAATTCTGCTTTTAATGTTAATCGAGCATAAAATACCGAGAGCACAAAATCGTATAACATTTTAAATCAAAAATTAATACAATTTTTAATAATATTTTTCAGTTCAAAATTTAAGACATACCCTGTATGAGATAATTACAAAACAACTCGCTAATGACTTCGTCACAGAGTAATTAGCAGGAGTGTGCATTTTTGGGTCTATCCCGCCTAAGGACTAGGACTAATGCGTAATAATTAGGAGACAGGTAGGCGAAAATGCAGATCGCTCCGATCGCCGGCTAGTATAAAACGTTTGCAAATATCTGAGTGTAAATCATTCGATTGCATTCAATTGCAACATGGCTTCATCAAGCGAAGTCGACCAAACACGTAATAGCAATTTACTTTAGATTTATATTTCATATTTTAATTGTTTACTCTAATTTTGCAGTTCCTTATTTATATAGCGGCCGAACCCAAAGCGAAATTGAAGGAGCCTTGAGCTTAATTATTTTAAGTCAGGGAGGAGAAGACGTTCAACCACCTAATGGAGAAGTGATCCCTATCTCAAGCCGAAATAAGAACAACAAATCCTTATTAATTATATCATGCAGGAATCTTTTGAAAGAATTCTTAAAGGAAAACTGAGCTCAAAGACGATACGACAATTTTTGTATAGTGACGCGATTACACTCAGTCCTAAACAAAAACAAAAAAGTAAAATAAAATGAGAGCATATATCATTTTAATAAAAATTGAAAAAAATTTTAAAAAAAAATATTGCCTTGAAATAAGCTACTTTTGATTATTGTCCCTACCTCAATTGTACTCTTTTTTATTTTTAAAAATTAATTTTAATAATTAATTTAATTTTTCTCTTAGAAATTGATTAAAATTAAAAAATATACAAAAAAAAATATTACACTGAAATAAGCGACTTTTGATTATTATTCGTAGTTTTTATAAGGGAATTTAAAAATACCCTTAAACTGTTTCAGGGCACATGCGTTCGAAAAAGGGAGTAGAAGAACAGAGGAGGAGCTTGTGCACGTTGGCTTTGAATGTTTGAATGTTGTACTGATGGATAAATACAGAGCCTGGTAGATTATTCCACATTCGTGTCGTTCTGCTTATAAACGAATCCTTATACTTGACAGTAGATCAAAATTGATCTTAAGGGTGAACTGATGTGCATTCGAAGCATGACGCATATTGCGGGTGAAATTTTGAAGGGGAGGAATGCAACTGCCTATTTCGCTGGTGCATTTTTTATAAAAAAAAAAAAACGATAAAACAGGGAGAGATTTTCTTTTTTTAGTTTCCTCCTTCTGCATCCGTATTAACTTTAATTGCTCGAACAACACCAAACGTTGAAGTTCTCCATTAGTCAGATTTTTTGTCTCCTTAGTCTCATTGAACTTCAGTTTTCTCCGTTTTGTTACTGGCAAATCTCGCGCAGTACTGGATATATGTATGTATAAGCTGCAATTTCACTTTGCATCCGAATGGGATCATCTGCTCCTACAAATAAACCAACTTTACGTAAACGATGTTAGTGAAAGTACAATAATTAGCTTCATAAAACAATAAGAATCAGGAATGCACGAGATAGATGAGTTTTTATCAGCGTTCAACAGCTCCAAAAATCACTTCCCATTCTTTGAGCTTTATGGGCTTATTTCCCGTTTTCTTTAGGTCTGCCTTATTATTAACATCTGTTTTAATATTATTGACCCTCTTCCTAATTTGTTCTTCCGATAGTTGAACACCAGTCATAGCCTTATATTCATTAATAAATAATTGCATAGCATCGGACTTCTCCTTTTTCGTGGACGGTTGTTGTGACTTATGCGGTACGGTATGTTCTGCTAAAATTCGCACAAAAGCTGGTTGCATTTGACTAGTGGGAAATAATTAGCAAAACGAGATTGATTACAAAACAAAAATTAAAGAAACATTAAATGACAATACGAGCTATCGGTATAGCTTTCAAATCAATTTTTTTGCAATAGCGATTGAGAAATAATACAAAATATAGGTAAGTATATACTACCAATTGTGGATGAACTGATAGTACTTACTTGAATGAATCCAGTATTTACTAGAAGTATTTCCTAGCAAGTCATAACTTATTTTTATGTGTACCAAATCTAGTAAATAAAGGGTGACCAGGTAGCAATGATAGTTTTTCCAATTGTTATGTTTCAGCAGCTGTCAAAGTTACCAATGACATCTAGCTGTCATGCCTTGTTTGACGTTTCCCAAACCTGTGGAAATTATTAGAAAATATTATCGAATTTCCGGCTCAGTTGTAAATACGCAACGTGAATTTCGTCGTGAGGTCGGTCGTCATCATGGATTTAATGCGCAGGTAATTCGTCGCACCATGGAAAAGTTTAAGCGTGAGTACACTCTTTTGGATCTTAAGCCACCAACCAGACAGAGATCATTGTGAAATGAAGAAAACATAGCCGCCGTAAAAATGTCGATTCGGCGCGGAGAGTCAACCAGGCTTATTTTGGATTTGGGCCTCCATCCGTATAAGATTGTGCTGACGCAATAATTGAAGCCGCACGACCATAGACAACGCCGTGAGTTCGCTAATTGGGCGATGAAAATGTTGGCCGGAGATCCGGATTGTGTCCAAAAAATCATCTTCTTGGACGTGGCCTATTTTTGGCTCAGCGGCTATGTCAGCAAGCAATATTGCCATTATTGGAGCGACCACAATCCACAAGTGTTCGACCAAGCATCAATACATCCACAAAGATTGACTATTTGTGCGGCATCATCGGACCTTCTTTCGAAATGAGGAAGGAGACACCGATACCGTCAATGGTCCTCGGTATAGAGCGATGTTAATCGACTTTCTGAGTTCTAGAGTTCGATATATCTGAGTTAAATTCAGTAAACGATGAACCCTACAAACCCATGATGGGCGCCGTTGAAAATGATGTAGCAAAAACATTAGACCTAAATATCACGTCTGTCCCCTTAGAGACATGTATTTTTCGCTCCCACAATAAGAATTGCTTTAAAGTACAGAAATTGAAAAATAACATCAAATTACTTCCGAGCGATTTAAAAATATCGACACCCCATTAATCCGCAAGCAATATTGTTAACCATTGTAAACTGTATCTGACTTTAAATCGTAAGTGTTTTTTAATAGAAATATACTGACTATTTACGGTTTTCCACTATTTTGAATTTCAGCTACTCGTATGTACTACTCGCTGTAGCGCTGGTCACTAATGATATTGAAAATAATTTGGAATGGCTACTTCTACTTGGAAACAATTGCAGTCTACCATCTCAGTCACCGATTCTTACGATTTTCATTTTAATCCACTCGTCTTTTATTGGGAGACTACGGGGTATGCAAAATTGTTGGCTCAAGAAACGCGTAACCCGCCCACGAAGTGTAATTCAAGCTCTGTGGATTGGTACCGGTAATCGAAGTATCTCAGGTTACTGATTATATATATGTATACATGATATATTACTAAATAAATATATACTTAAACAAATTTAAGGAAATTTGTCAGGAAAGGCGTAACCCACCCACAAAGTCTCATAAATGTGTTCCAAATGGTATTACAGTAGAAAACAAATAACTTACCACTATGATTACGAAATCCAAAAATAAATAAAAATATATAATGCCAAGGAGAGGCGTAACACACCCACAGAATCCTATGAATGTTTTTAAATTGTATGAAAACAGAAACAACAATTTCTATCACTATCGCAATTATGAGCTAAATAAGGTACCAAATAAATGCGAAATTGCACAGGAAAGACGTAACTCACAAAGTACACCCACAAAGTTACGAAATCAATGGAAGATATGCCTCGCAAAGACTTTAAACTCCCAGTATTTCAATTTCGATGCTCCAATTCATTTTCGTTTTCGAAGCTATCATTATTCATTTAAACAGTCAAAATTGTTCGTATTTAAGTGTCCAAGTAGGTACCAAGTGCATAACTTTCGGAGTGCGTGAGTCGCTTCCCCCGCGCCAAAGACTTTAAACTCCCAGTATTTCAATTTCGGGCAGTTTCTCTCGTTCGAATTCTTTTTCTTTTTCAAAGCTATCACTTTCCATTCAAACAATAAATATTGCTAACAGTTGTATGTGCAAGTACTCCGGTGCATCATTTCCGAAATGTGTAAATCCCCAATATTTTATTTTTGGGCAGTCGCTCGCGTTTCATTTCGTTTTAAGTTTCCGAATTGTGTGGTTCGCTTCAGTCGCGGCAAAAACTTTAAACTCCCAGTATTTCATTTTCGGACTGCCGCAAGTATTCCAGTGCATCATTTCTAAAGTGTGTGGATCACTTCGCTAGCGGTAGACTTTAAACTTCCAATATTTAATTTTCGAGCAGTTGCTCGCTGTGCGCAAGAACTTCGATGCATAATTGTTATCGCTTCGTTCGCGGTAAAGACTTTAAACTCCAAGTACGTAATTTTCGGGCAGTCGCTCCCTACTCCTGCCCGAATTGATTTTCATTAATGATACTATGTATCAGTTTAACAACTCGGCGCAGCTGGTATACTGCATCGGGCGTGGCGACGGATGAAGCTCAAGCCACCTGGCATTGACGGAATATACCGAGCTATGCTGAAACAAGATATTAGTCAGTTGCTGCCAACTCTGAAGAGAATTTTCACTACTGGCTTGGCACTGGCATATATGCCAACCCCCTGGTGTTCAGTCAAAGTAGCTTTCATACCGAAAATCGGCATAGATGACTACTCTCTCGCTACATGTGCGCAAAGTTGCTTTGATGGTACATCCTCTGTCAGAGATGCGCTTCAAAATCTGGTCAGCAGAATAGAATATGCGCTTAACAAGAAATAATATGCGATAGGCGTTTTCATAGACATTGAGGGTGCCTTTGATAATGCTACTTTTGACAGCATGTGTAGCTCCGCCAGAAATCACGGCGTAGAAGAATCACTAGTGTTGTGGATCAAAGCAATGCTGGTGAACAGAACATTGACTATAGTTGCAGATTGTGGCCGGTGTGTTATGGCAGTTGTAAATAGGGGCTGCCCACAACGCGGTGTTCTGTCTCCACTGCTTTCGTGCATGCTGGTTTACTCCCTGTTGAACACACTCAATAGTTCTAACGTCTACCCTCAACCATATGCAGATGATGTCGCCGTTCTGTCTGTCGAACAGTGCCTAGCGACTGTCTGTTCTAAGGTGCAGATGGCCCTAAATGCAATCGACGGTCTGTCTCAGCCAGTGCTAAAAGGCGTCACTATCCAACTCTCCAAGGAAGCCAAATATTTAGGAGTAATCTTAGATAGCAAGCTTCTTTGGACGAAACATGTCAAGCTGAAAACTTCCAAAGCTATGTCAGTCTTTCGGCAATGCAAATGTGTTTTCAGCAAGACATGGGACTTGTCGCCAAGGAAAGTACTTTGGATCTACATGGCAATGATAAGACTCTTCCTCTCATATGCGTCAGTTGTTTGGTGGAATAAGCTCTCACGTAAATAAGTTACTACTGCTTTCGCCAAACTCCAAAGAACGGTCTGTCTCGGCTGCTTGGGGGCTTTCCCCAGTACGCCCGGCTCTGCTCTAGACGCCTTGATGACCATTTAAAATGCATTCATGGCATTTTGTGAGTGGGCTATGCCTCTCGTGAGTCTTGTCAACAAATTTGTCGAATCCTATAGTGATCAGAACTAAAAGTCGCGTCCATTAAAATCAAACATGTAAAACTTTTGAACAAAAATCCAATAAGAGTTACGAATATGAGCCAATGCATCATTTACTTATTCACCATAAGTATCAATATAAGCAATGTAGCGTAACAGCTACAATTGCAGGTGGTCTTCTTCAGAATCCACTGCCTTCTTTTCTAAAAAAAAAACAAATTTCACCCCTTGTGTCAAAATGACTAATAGCTCGAAACATATCTTGTCGTATACAAATTATGAGCTAAACTCAGTAATCCAAACAAATATGTATGTTCAATAATAATCGCAAACCATTATCCTTGAAATTACCATCCATTTGTATTAGAAGGACACCGGCCAGTGGTATTGTTGTTGAACTCAAGTTGAGGATTCCCTCGCATCAGTTACGATCCTTTAACCAAACAAAAAGAGCAAAACAAAAAAAAAAAAAAACCGTCATTCGTTACTACGTGTTACGCAAAAATACGAAATATTGATACCAATCGGTCAAAATATCCGGAACGAATTTCCAATCAGAATATTTTTTATTGACTAAAGAATTGAAAGGAAACAGGAATAAAAATGGTCCTCTTATGTGGAACTTTTGCAACACCAAGCTATGTATATTCATCTGGCTAAGGGTTGTTTATGAATACAAACACTTGTGTATGAACCAAATTAGGTGTAAAAGCGGATGCCATAAATATTGGCAATGTTTCCACTTTACTGAGTTCTAGAAATTTACGTCGATTTGTCATAATGAAAACGTAATAAGCATAAAACATTTTCCCAAATAACATTTTGTGTAATGCCAATTTGGACCCACCCAATACTATGCTTGGAATGCTTTCGAGTTCAAATTCGAGAAGAAAGTGGAAATAGAAAAGAGGAGAATGTGGAAGTTACAACATTTGCAAAGATTTCGAAATAGTTTTCAGTTATTAATTACAGAATGTTTTATGCAATAAATTAAACGAAAGTTATATAAATCTTTAAATGACTTTATGTAGATAGAAACACAGGATTCCTTATCGGATTAAAAGCGACAAAAGCGGAGAAAGGTATCCTTTGCAGAAGGTATGAGTACTCGTATGTGTGTGGATTCCAATGATCAGTTTACACGTAGAGTTTGAACGATACTATCAATGCTGAGTAAGTATCGATATTTTAAACGTCGATAACGATATTTGAATACTCGGTACTTTAATTCGATACTATGAGTAAATTGTTCATATTCACTTTTATCCCTGTATCTATTCAGTAATAGTATCTATACATAGTATGTAGTTCGACTCTATCCTTTGAAAAAGATTCAACATTTAATTTCATTTCATGATCTTTGTTTATCTAAAAACAAAATGGAATTATTTTTAGCTCCTGTTATTTCCCCGATTCTCCTTAGAGATTCGACCCACCGATGCTTGGAGCTGCTGAACCAAATGAAATCAAGGAGCTAATAAACATTTTCAAGCCACTGAAATTTATTACTCACCTATAATCGCGCTCGACAGCATTCATTTCGAGGTTGGGATTTCACATCCCTGCCATATGGGATCTGTCAAATCTATCTGCCATCCATAGTGGCAGAAAGTTAGTTCTTGCCTTACTTATCATTTTACAATATGAATCGTTTAATCACCGCTTAACGTATTAAAATTGTTACCATAAAATGACCATAGAATCCGCAAAACATACGCTGATTGGGTGCTGGAAAATCAACAAGTTGACTCCAATTTTTTGAACAAAATCTTCAGAGAAGAGGCCCATTTCTCGCTCGGCCACTACGTAAACAAACAAAATTGCGTAATTTGAGGTTTTGAAGGTTCCAAATGTGATCGTTGAGAGGCTATTGCATGCACCACGGTTGACAGTTTGGTGGGCACTGTGGACCGGCAGCGTGATAGGGCCATATTTTTTTTCGAAAACGACAAAGGCACCATTGTTACGGTAAATTCTCTGCGCTATGGTAAAATGATAACCAACTTTTTTTTGGTCTGAGATTGGAGACATTGATGCGAGCGACATGTACTTCCAACAGGATGGGGCTACGTGCGAAAGAACACAGGCAAATTTGGCCGACCTTTTAATTTCGAAATTTGTCACAAAGATTGTGTGATCTGACCCTGTTAGAATTTGTTTTGTAGGGCTATGCTAAAGACAATGTAGACAATCCCCACAGTTACATAATAGCATAGTCTAAAATTTAAAAGAGCAAACAAATTTCATTGAAATCTTCAATACATTTTATTTTATTTAAAATTAAAATCCTAAAGCACAAAATGAATAATCCTTTAGATTTAATGGCATACATTTTAGGAATGCAGATGCATGTGAGAAAGGACGAAAAATTCCTCGGGATTAGAAAGCGACGATGCCCCCTGGCAAATTTGATTTCTAATATCACCGCAAGAAGCTTTTACAAAAAGGCCGAATAATAATCGAGGGAAGATAATGAGTTAAACCATGAACTGGCGTTATATTTGAAGTCTGTGACTCCTTTGAAATCGGAGGTTTTAAGAGAGACTTGGAAGGACATGAACAGGAATATTACAACACGCCGCAAAAGAAGCAACTTCCGTAATTTCAGAAAGGCTCTTCTCTAAGGCCAGAGCAACCGTTACACAAGAAAGAAACTGATTTGGGACCAAGAGGCTGCAGGAGCTGCTCTCATTTGCAGGCCGGCTTGAAGAAGAAAGGCTTTCATTTCAATAATGCTTTTTATTTTATACATTCTATCAGTAAAGTTTACTAATTCCAGAGAGAATCATTCGTCTTTGTACTCATAATATTTTAGCCTTTTTAGTTTTATTCAAAAGGTAAGGTTTACACGGCGATTGACGATTTTAGGTGGCACTGGTCACAAATCAGTTTAATGTAAACCCATATCATGTTTTTGTTAAATAATTAGTAGCAAATTCTTCCCCATAAACTTTTAGAATTAATGCTGGTGGATAAAGTGCCTATTGATCCCTAAATCGAACGTTGTAGTAGGTCTTGTAAAACGTGATTGACTACAGACTTCCTGACAAAAAAGATCAACAATTTCATAAATATATTCCTTGGCCATATTCGTTTTTCATGCACCAGTATATTTAGTTCTGTGCTATCAGTTTAAAGGTTTGATGAAAATCCACTATTCGACTCACTATTCACTATTAAGACTATGAATGCAACTCGCTAATCGAATTAAACATTTGCCAACATTAAAATTAGAAACACGTACGTCCCAAATTGGGTGCCAATTTGCAATAAGTTATCCTCCGCAAAAGGGGAACTAAACGATAAAAGTAAAGTCGGCTTCGACTCCATTATCCCCTCAGAGTATATGAAAGAGTCAAACTAATGAGTTAGACCTTTAGAAGAACTCAATGACTTTTCATTAGATCACTACCCTTGGAAGACACCTGACAAAAAGAGAAAGTAAAAGATCTAAATAATGGAAGAGTTAGGAAGTGGAGGGAACTCGAAAAAAGAAATTAAGAAGTTAAAACCTAACAAAGCTTCTGGTTACGACTTAAGAGTAGTTGTAAAAATGTTGCCCAGAAAAGCTTTAATTAAGCTTTTCAATATTATAAACGCTGTGCTTAAATTGGAATACGCCCCGAGTAAACGGAAAATTCAGGAAGTTATAATGGTTCTAAAACCATGAAAACCGCCGAGTGACAAGAAGTCGTATAGACCCATTTCGCTTTTCCCAATTATATCCAATATTTTCGAGAGGATACTCGTATTACTCAAGCACTTACAGCCGTTTATTGAGGAACATATAATCACTGACGTAATTTAGAAAGCTCTTGAAGAAAAAATAGATTTGCTCAAGCGTATTTCTTGATGTCTCGCAAGTCTTTGATAAAATGTGACATGCAGGCCTGAAGTCCAAATTACGATAGATTCTATCTGTACGCCTGTCCTGTATTACATACTGACAATATATAGTATCCCGGGAATAGACTCTTCCATGTCAGGCACGAAATCGAATACTCGCAATTTAAAGAAATTTCAGATGACGTGCCGCAAGGAAGTGGTCTTAGTCTCCTTCTGTATCTTCTATATTCCCTTGATATATCGCTAGAAGAGGTACCGTCTTAGCTACATTTGCCGAGGATACTGCTTTACTAGCAATAGGTACTCGTAAAACGATCGAAGAAAGAAGTGTAAAACTGCAAAGCGCTCTGAATAATCTAAATGAATGGACAAAGGCTTAACGGATCTCTCTTAAGGAAATCAAATCGAACAACTTGCCTATCCTCGGTCTATATTTCGTTCGAATACCAAGGAATGACACTCGACGCAAAACTGAAATGTAAGTCGCACGTAAAAAAGAAACGTAAAGAGTACTGGTTAATTGGAAAACAATCCAAGCTTTACATTGAGACTAAGCTGCTGAGATAAGCTGGTCTTATACAAGCAATTACGGAAGCCGGTGTGGATCTATAGTATACAACTCTAGGGTTGTACCAATAAAACTAATGCCAAGAGAAATTGCGGCATGCATCGTGGTACATAAAGAACGATATACGAGTACTCAGATATCTTGGAATTTATACACCCCAAGATGAAACCAAAAACTTCACGCGAAAGCACAAGACTCGATTAAACGGACACGTATGTAAATAACACATTCCTACAAATTCTGGACGAAAGAAATCTACTACGTCCTCTACAGGCAACAGAACTTCCGACTTAGCACGATAAAGACTAATCGAAAGACTCCTGCCAAACGTCTTTTTTTCGTAATAAAAAAATTGCTTGATAAGTCTTAATTTAGTTTAAGTAACCAACAAATTTATGTCGAATCTCAAACTAAGGTACTATGAGATTTCCACCTACCCTCAGAAAAAAAAAAAAAACAAAAACTGCATCTTTCAAAGTTAAAGGTATCACAGTCGTCATACTAAGTGATTAGGATATGATTTTTTTTACCTTTATTTGGCCTCCAGATATCTGATTGAATGATTTTTAGAGTTGGTAACCTACTTAATAAAATCGACGCTGTATTAACCAAAGGAACTATCGGCTAAAAGGAGCCATTTGAAAAGCTTAAAATATTGGAGTGTAATGTTCAAAACCGTATCCGCGAGATTAATATTGTAAAAGATATAATACAAACAAACCATATACTATTACACTTATACGAGTACCATACCATTTATTACTTTATCGCTTGTAATGTAGGTACAAGCTTTTCTTAAGAAACCAGTCCGAGTATGTGAATGTCATTAATTTTAGCGATATTACTTCCTCAGCGCTTTCCCTTCGCGTGCCCAAGAATGCCAAACTTCTTGCTCACTGTGCAATCTATTACGAATGCTGAATCGGTAAATGAGCTTAAAAAATGCATTGATTAACTCTAATTCTAGATCTTAGAGTGCATTGAGTGAACATATACTCTAAAAAAACACAATAGGCGGCTATGCTTAGAAGCGGATTTAAATGCTGATATTAAGACCAAGTTGCTGAGATGTTTTTAACAAACTTTATGTTGCCTATGATTACTTATGCTAGTAGGGCTAACAACCTCTGGGAAATTATTTGGCTAACTTCTACCTGTATATCTTTTTTTTAAATTGTAAGAATCTTATTTAGTAAATCCAACAAGTAGGTAGACACACCCTATACAAAAACATGGCGAAATTATCGCGGACTAACTTAGTGGATTTAGAGATTTGATCAGCCACGGTGGCTTATTTTCTACCTTAAAAAAAACTAAAACTTAAGGAATTATGAAAATTTTATGGAAAACAAATTATGCTAACATAGTCCATAAAAATATCCTCGGGTGGTCCATGTTTCTAGCCTCAACATTGTTTTTCATTAAGAATTTTCCCAAAATTATTTATCTCCCACCACCCTTCTCGCAGCTTCTTCATTATTGTTTCCGTTGCCCATGCATAATCTCATAAAGTAATAAATTATCAGTATTTAAAAAAAAAAAAAAAAGTTAACACTCCTTTCGCGTGCGATAGCCATATCCTGGGAAGCATCTTCAAGCGCGGACGCCATACAACGCCATTCGGATATGGTTCGCTTAACACGGCAGGGATTACAGGAAAATTTTCAATTAATCCCAAGCAACCCTAAATGAAGTTAATTTTTTTTTTTTCTCTTTTCGCCATGACGTCAAAAATTATTATTATTACTGTTATTTTGTTGTTTCATTGTTACGCTTGATTATTTAATAAGGAATACTATGAAAACACTGTAAATTACCTGACGCTCTAAGCAGTAGACTACCATCACCCTATTACCGTCAGTCTCACCCCTGATTTTAGAGATTTTATGCTTTTCCTTGAGTTTTCACTTTTTCGCGTTCATTCGTGGAGTCCTGTTTCCGACGAGACTATGTGTGGTGGGATAAAAATTCGTCACAGTGTTAATTTAGTTCATTGTAATCATAATTAAAATTGTTACGCGCTTAATTTTAATGTCATCATTAGGCAGAGAGAGAGAGAGAGAGAGAGAGAGAAAGTAGAAAAAAAGTTGAAGAGTCCTTTAGGTTACGATACGTCGACGAAAGAATAAATTTTGACGGGTTGTTCGTTGTTTTTTTTTTTTTTTGTTCATCCTGTAGGAACAAATCAAGGACTCGAAATTGTCGATTGAGGTTAGCGAACGGGTGCTTATTTGTTAATGAAGGATAAAACCAAGCTGAAAGGAGGGTTCTCTAATTAGTCGAGCGATTTTCTTTTTTTTTATATTCCCAACGAGTTTGTTGCGCTCCTTTTAAGGAGTCATTCACTTAATTGTTATGTTCGATGAAACGTTGCTGACTTTTTTTTAACTTCTTTTGGTTGGAAGGTTTTACGAGTTTAAAGTAGCAGATGGTGGTTTAGTAAATGAGTGAATGACTGCCGCAGACTGAGAAGTAATGTGACTGATGACGTGATGACAATTTAAACGGTTTAGTGTGACTATTTGTGAAATGAGAAGTTAATTGCCCGGGGGTTGTTAATTATGGCTGTTTTGCGGATAAAGGCGGCTAAAGCTCGCAGTGCAGTGTGGCATAATAAGAGCAATTATGTATGTACATACCTCAATGGAGCACTCACTATTGTTGAGTACTATCGAATGAATTCGACTATCGATTTCGTTCATTCATTCATTCAGGAAGCGGGAAACAAATCAAAATAAAGTACACGACTGGGTTGCACTTACGTTCAGTTCGATATTTGAAGAAAATCGATATTTTTTTAAATCGATTTTTTTTTTTTTTGACTGTTGGTACGATCGGAGGAGTAAAACAGGTAAAGTACCGTCATGTGTAATTTTGGTGGCAAAAACCTATAGCATATGTCCACTCCAATTCATATACAAATCGTTAGAGCCATTTTCAAGAAAATCGATTTTTTCAAAACCTGTCAATAGGAAATTAAATTTTTGTTTAGAATAAAAATTCCGATTTAGCCTCGAATTGTGACCTCATAGACCCTACATATGTAGTTTTTTGTAAATCAATCTTGCCGTTTGAGCTGCAGTCGGCCATACATACTTACAGACATACAGATGACAGACAGACAGACAAAATTGAGAGATACCCTTTTTTGAGATTCTCTGGTATTGTAATTCCAAGATTGATCAAAGCGTCTTATACGAAGTCACTAGTCAGTAGCTGTCTGTGAGAGGGCTTTATTACTCATTTGTCTTTAAGCCCAAACAAATAGAGGTTGGTAAGAGTGATTTTTAGCTTGATCTCTGCGCTGGTGTCACTCAGCTCGTCGATATTTCGATACTATCGAATAAGTCAATAGTTTTTTTTCTGATAGTTTCTGTCACTACTTAAAAAGCACTAGATGGTAAGACTACTCGTATTCTTGGAATGGAGCGAGACCATCACCTTATGGTACCTTATGTCCACCTTCATACTGTAGTCGTCCGAACAAATTAAACCATCTCGTCTAGACGACCCAGGTATGACGTCGACAAAACCACTTAGGGACCATCTTGCCAAGGAAAAGAGACAACCGGTAGCGTCACCGGAAAGATATTGATGAGCACCGGGGAGTGTACAAAGTATGCTTGTAACCGCAACAGAAGGTATTTTCAGGAGATCTCAGAGATATCGTTGCCTGTTTGATCACCGATATTTGAAGGCAGACCAACTTGAAGTATGCATTGCAGCCACGCACGCAGAGGGTAGAAACAGGCCATGCACGTAGCCAGGAATTTTGCTGGAACGGATCTCTGACACGTACTTATAGCCACAATGCAGACGTTATTAATACAAATCTTATTATGGAGTTTGTTTGTACTGGTTGTCTGTAGGTAGGTCATATGTTCTTCCTTGTTATGATGCAGCTAGTTAATTCACTTTACCGAGTTGGATTTCGATAGGTAGTGCGGAAATAATTGTTCCTTATGATCTGCTTGCCTGGATAATTCGTCAACTCGCTCTTTGTGCTCCACGTCCCTATGATCTGGAATCCCAGAGCAAAACGACTTGAAGCTAATCACCTATACGTGTATCTCTTCTGTAGCGGCCTGACTAATATTGAATAAAACAATCTAACTTCGGGCGTGGGGTCGTACTTCAATTAGCTCCTAGGAGGATTAATTGGGAATTGATCAGGATGGAAAAGATTTTGATAATTTAAGAAAACATTAGTCAGACGTGGGTGCCTTTAATTCATTAATATTGTTAACCACCACTAGACTTGTAACCAGTACATACAAGTAAAAATTGAACGTGTACTTTCCTGTCATTTAGTCGTCTTTGTGTTGAAGCCCCCATTTCTTGCCAAATGTTCCATGGTGGATTATACTTCCTTAGCCCGTTTTGCTACATATAGTTTTCAGTTAAACTTTGTTCTAGAATAATATTCAAGTAAGTAGCCCAAGAGGATTACAAGAGTCATTGGCCGTTCAACCGCGGTAGAATGAAGTCAGTTACCCTGGACCTTCTCCCTGGTTACATGTCCAAGCTGAACTTGCGTCACAGTACGGTTTTGTACCTAGCAAGGGCAATATCATTACAGCGATCAAAGCACTCAAAATAAACAAAGTGGCAAGGTTTAACCGAATTACCGGCGATATATATTATACAAGTTTTGCCAACAAGAGACATTTCACACCCACTCATAGCTTGGAAGACCGAAGTCTTCTCTGACGAATGGAGGAAAAGAATGATTAACAAGCTTCCAAGGAAAGGTAACCTAACCGGGTGCTAGAACTGCAGACGTGCTTCCCGCAATCTATAAAAATAATAACTCCCAAACCCATTGAGAAAAATCTGAAAAACACTCTTACAATCCGCAAGAAGCAACACCAATACCTCAAGGATCGTCATCGAACAATGTATGTATCTCCGCAATACTTGCATTTAATTGACTTCGAGAAGGTGATGACGCCGACGGTGATTTGTGCCGGTTATCGCATAGAATTACTTTCGTCAAATATACATCGGTTTGGTGATAGATGAAATCTGTAGGGGCTGAAAATAAAGTCCCCAAATCTTAAGTTGCAGAGAGTACCTAATTGACCTTATATTGGGGAAGATGGGTGGAGATGAGACGCATCGCCAGGATCATGAAAGACTACCTTAAAATGAATCCTAGTATGTGCTACTCAAACAAGAACAGATTTTAATTTTTGAAGCAATGTTTCATGGGACAATAAATACAAAGCCCAAGTGACTGCAATAATTACATACAATTCCTGTCTACCGAAAGTCAAAAAAAAGTTCAAGGCAAACAAAATGTCTCTAAAACGAAGGTCATTAAAATTCTAGGCTCATATAAAAATTGCCGCGTAATCAGAGCATCCACACGCAATCATCACACATCCTGAAGAACGTAATTCCTTTCTTCTTAGTTGCTACTGTATTTAACAAGGTTACTGTGATTGATTGGAACGACATGACATGAGGCTAATGCGTAAAAACTTCAACACTCCTTAGAGACTATGCGTACCTAGAAAGTCATTTCTTCGTTCGGGGAATTCAACAAATTCAGTTCCAAGAACCGGCAATTCTCACCCCCATCCAATTGTAGTGACTTGCCGTTTTCATGTGTGATGATTGCTATAGAATAATGATTAAGGAGTGTTTGATTTCTTCTTTCAGTTTCAATCTTAATAAACGATTGAAAAAAAAAACAAGTCCTTAGGGAAATATGCGGAGAAAGTATTAGAATGAGATTGCAAAAACTACTTCTTGAAATTCTTTATGAAATCTCGCATTTCTCTAAAAGAGATACTCATTGTTGATAGCTTTATACCAAACTGAGAACATTCTTAATTCCTCTTTTCCTAGGTGGAATTTTCTTTTCAACTAAAGCTATGGGTTGACTGGACACAGACCGTTTTAAAAAGGATTAAACAAATGAAATATGGCCGGCGCGCGTAGTGCATTTTGTATTATTCCTTGGAGAATAGACAGGATAAGCTAAGGGTAACTGGTTTTAATAGGAAAAAAACGACGAAAACGAAAGGATTTGTACATTTTTAAACGCTGCAAATGAAGACAAATGAACGAAGGAGAACAAAACAAAGATACGAGTAGAAGGAAAAAAAGATACTTTTTAACTTTCTAATTACTTTTCAAAGGTGTGCTTACCCAGCCGTATATTGAAAACTTGAAACAGGCAGATGCGACTTGCAATTAACTTGATTCTTGTTTTATGTTTTAATAAATCAACAACAGTGTAATACAAATTGCACATGAAATATTGGAAAGGCATTCCTGGGGGGAATTTTAGACCTTTTTTTTTCTGTGGACAATCGCTTTCGGCTAAAAACTTTACTTCTTTTCTAGTAAAAAAATTTAACTGAGTTTGATTTCCCCCATCCTTCGTGCCTGGCCTTTGATAGAGAGAATATGTATTTTCCCGGCCGCTTAATCCTGTCAGAAAATCAGAACATTTGTGGTGAACATATAACGCATGGACAGGTCTCCGAGATGCTTTTAGATGCCTGTTAATTTTCACTTTCTATAGCTCTAGATTAAATGCTTCTGGGAAAATGCCTCCTGAGAGTACATTCCAAAATTTACTTGTCTTGTAGCAGAGGAAATTTTGATAGAGATGATCGCACGGTTGGTGGACATAAAGGTGATAGGCCCTAGCGACTTGTCTTTTGGAACGCTTAAATGTTGCTTTTCTAGGGATTAGTCCATTGAGGTCTTCTGAACATCCGCAGTAGTATTATCTACAGGGTGTTTTTTATGTTCCAGGCCAATGTTTTTTTTTTGACTAACTATGAAACGAAACACAATTTTTTTAGTGCCCGATTATTTGGTTTACAACAATTATGTATGGAATATTATATCGGCCAAATGGCCACCTTGCAGATGCGTGCTCTTTCAAAGATATTTTGCAAGACATTTTGGCACATTTCGGGTGTTATTTCACCGATTTCTTGAATAATGTTCTCCTTTAGAATCGGGATTGTGGTTGGCTTGTTGCCGTAGACCTTCCGCAGAAGTCGGGGGCGGTCAAATCAGGAGATCGATGGGGCCAATCGATATCACTTCTGATTGACGATATGAGTCTGGGAAAAATGTCTCCTAAAATATTCATCGTATCGTTAGCTGTTTGCGATGTGACACCGTCCTGTTGAAACCGCATGTGTTGTAGGCCCAATCGATCCAATTCGGGCACCAAGAAGTTTTTTAACATATCACAATAGCAACCACCAGTAATTGTTACAGCATTGCCTCTTGCGTCTTCAAAAAATTTAGCCCAATTATGATTTCTTCTCAAAAATTCTCGCCGGCGTATAAGGTACTTTTCCATTAGTTGTTGAGTCAAATGCTGGGACGAATGCAAATCTCTTTTGATTATTTTAAACGAACTTGCCGGAGACATTCCAAATTCTTGTGCACGGCCTCCAACTGAGGTGCTCGGACTTTCATCAATATTGTCTCTTACTGCAGCAATAAATTGTACGTACGCTGCGAACTCGGTCCGACTTCACTTTACCTGCCAGTGTATACTGAGTATCAAAGTTATTCATTATACGCTGAATGGTTGACTTGCAAGGCAAAATTGAACAATTGAACAATTATTTAGATAAAATGTTTTAATAACTTCCACATGTATTGTTATCGACTGCTATTCGCAGCTGTCAAATGCGAATTGACAAATGCCCACTAAACAAAAATGGCGGCCAAATAATATTGAAACCTGGAACATAAGAAAAACCCGTATATCATAGGTCTGCAATCAGCCTTCCTTGAGCTAATGGTTGGAGATTGAATAGTAGTGCAGGATCTTCTGCATTATATGCTGTCGAGCAGATGAAGAGAATGTTCGGGGCTAAACTCCTAGTGTGAAAACAATACTCAAGCCGGGTCTAGCTTGTGCCTTATACAGGAGGAGCTATAGAGCTGTAAAATATCTTTTAGCTCTAAACAGGTAGCTTAATTTTACGGATGCCGATTTTGAGCTATTTGAAAGGTAGTCGTAGCTTGTTGCACCTGTACCGTCAAGAAGATTCATGATTTTCTTAGGTTGAACAATTCAATGGACGACCAATTTGATGCTGTGGTATAGAATAGGTGTTATTTTTGGAAAAGTGGTGAATTGGCTCTTCTTCTCATGGAAGTTTACTAGATTTGCTTTTCCCCACTGCAAGATTTTCTGCATATCTGACGATGTGTATATACAGTCATTCGAGCAAGATAATATTGTTGTTGTCGACTACAGTGGGTCAATGATGTGAAGTAGATATAGAGTTGAAGAAAGTATAGATCCCTGAGGTACTCCAGGGTTTGCAGTAAATTTTCCATTCAACCGCAGAGCTATTGTAGTCCATAGGAGGCCAGCACGCTTAATATTGCACTATGCCACACTTGATCCAACGCCTTTTGGATATCCAGGACAACGGCTTAGACCATCTACAAAAGTCTTATATTTATTTGCAGCGTTAAGGTTTGATTTAAATACAAAGTATTGATTTAACAATACGTTTTTCTGTTAGATTCCTCTTTTTACATGACTGTATAACCTCCTTGTTTGCTGGCTGTTAAGGCTTATAGGTGGATGTATATCTCTTTGTGCTCCATATTTTTTACCAGAAGTTGACGACCTAGCCCATTAGAGGACCAGAAGAAATGTTTTTGTTCTCTCTTTCAAACTTTCCAGTCCAACAGGTCAATTTCCAGTCAATAAATGCAACGGCAAACTGATGCGTTCAAAATATTTCATGTCAATTAGGGGTCGAAACGTCTCACCGTCTCATCGTCTCATCGTCTCATCGTCTCATCGTCTCATCGTCTCATCGTCTCATCGTCACGTCACGTATTGTTTATTTGGAGTCCTATTATACGCAATCGAATAGTTCCTTGAACTATAAAAGAGGAACTCGAAAAAGTGGATCTCGTAATTTTTCCTGTCCGTCTGTAGACTAGGCTGCAGGCTAAACGGCTTGACGGATTTTCTTTAAACTTTATTTCTGGGGCCTGTGGGCCACTCTAATGATTTCGATAAAAATTAATATCTGCCCTGCTCTTTATTTTCTTTAACTCCATTCGTTCGAATGTCTTGTAATGTAATTTTTATTCGTAAGATTAACGATTCTTTCACAGATAAAACGATACGATCCCAGTATAATTTATGTCAGTTGGATTCGGTGCAATGTTAACTTTGACTAGTAAAAGTGGTTAACTTTGTTTAAAAGTAAAAGGTTTTTATTATTTAATTTTATTTTTGCACTAAATTCAGTCTTTTTCCCACCCCATAAATTTAGTTGCCTAAAACTACTGGTTACTCTTCTTATACATAGGAATGTAAATATGGCACTGTGTGTCGCCTTCATTTGAAGTGGAAGAAAATTCTGCCTTCTGGGAGATATTCCGAACTAAGACTGCATGGTAAGTGAAAAAGAGTGAAAAAGCTCACCTTGAAGTGATATATAGATCTGGCGAAGTGCGCCCAATTTCAAGCAAAAAGTATGGAAGGCCTCTATCGGGAGTTGGAGGAAATATCGTCTTCGGCGTCTAATAGGAACCAGGCTATACAGGAGCTTCGACAAAACAACTTGAACAAGGCAACAACTATCTTCAAAATAGCCACCCAGAGAAGAAGAAATGCACAGGAGATTCGTTCCCCAAAGTTCATTAACAAAGCTCAAGGCCAGCTTCTTCTGGAAGACGACAAAATTTTTAACAAATGGCGACAGCATTGTGAAAGACTTCTGACCGAACAGTTTCTCCGCGTATATTTCCAAGAGCCGCTCCTAACCATGACGAAGTATCCGACATTACTGTCGAAGAAGTTAGAAATGCTCGAAAAAAAGAAAAGCGGTTGAGCCAGACGAGATACCATCTGAGTTCTGGAAAAAGATGGGAGACATCGGGTCCAGGTGTTTCATGATTCTTATCTCCAAACTTATGAGCAGTGATCCAATGCCTAATCAGTGGAGGGAAAGTTATCTTCTGCGTTTGCACAAAGAAAAGGCGATACGCGAAACTGCGATAACTACCGTTCTGTTAAGCTGATGTTACACACCATGAAGATCGTTGAGCGGGTATTAGATGGCCGACTACGAGAAATAATACGGCTGATGACAAGTGCGGATTTGTCTCGTGTAAATCAACAACAGATGCA
Source organism: Pocota personata (assembly GCA_963082735.1). NCBI lineage: Eukaryota > Metazoa > Arthropoda > Insecta > Diptera > Syrphidae > Pocota > Pocota personata. Next base: position 236,779,531 of record OY720429.1, on the reverse strand, counting down.
ATCCAAAGTATAAGGATCATAATGGAAAAAACATCGTGATTCCTTAAAGGACTTGCATATGGTGTTGGTTGATTTTGAAAAAGCCTTTGATAGAACCAAAATATCTCTTATGGGTGGCGCTAAGACAAAAAGGAGTTCCAGAAACCTACGTGCGCATGATCATGGACATGTATGAGGGAGCGAAGACAAGAGTAAGATGTCTCGCAGGGGTCACCGAAGAGTTCCCAATCAAAGTCGGTGTACACCAAGGAAGCGTCCTTAGTCCTTTGCTATTTATTGCAGTCTTTGATTATCTGCTTGAAGGAAAAGTGACGGACCCCAAAGTGCATCAGTTATTCCTTGCTGACGATGGAGCTATCATATGTGAAGATCAAACGTCCCTGCAATGAGAACTTGATGTATGGGTGTATATTTTGGAGGGAAATGGGTACCGTATTAATTCAAAGAGACAGAGTTTCTGTGCTTCCCGTTCTTTGATCCACACCGGCCTATTCCAGACATTTACTTGAATGGAAAAGTGCTTCCCAAGTGCGAGAAGTTCAAATATCTGGGATCTATGATCAATAGCGAAGCAACTTGTGATGATGACATCAATCATTGCATAAGCGTAGGGTGGATGAAGTGGCGGGAAAACCCCGCTATCTTCTGTGATCGAAAAATGCCCCTGAAAGGAAGGCTCTACACCATAGTTGTACTTCCGGCGCTCACATATGATGAAGATGCTTCGCATGACAGCAGGAGTAACAAAGCTGGATAGAATAAGAAGTTCAAAGATTCGAGGAAGCCTACATGTAAAAGAACCCATCACAAGCAAGATAGAGCACGACCGCAGCAGTTGGTATTGTTATGTTTAAAGGAGAGATCCTTCGAACCCCATCAAAAAGGCAATGAATCAACGTTCCTACACAATCGCGTAAAAAAGGCGGACCAAAAAACAACTGGAGCACACAAATGCGAAAACACCATCATTTGATTGGCCTCAGTGACGAAGTGATCCGAAATTCCCTTCCAGTACTTCCTGAGGTCAAACCGGCAAACCCCACAGGCGGATCAGTAGGGATGCAGTAAAGTGGGAGGGTTTTGATCCTTCTACTCCAGATCATAACTTCGCCGTAAGGAAAAGAAGAAGAAGAAGAAGAAGGTAAGTGAGAGGATTATTACAACTTTATCTCAAAAGTTTAAAACTAACACAAATTTTGGTAAATTCTGCCATAATTTCTTGTATTCGTTTGATATGAACCAAAAAATTTTCAATAATAATAAATTCTTATATTTTCTTTCAATTTTAAATAATAAAGGTTAGCTCAGTCGTTTAGAACAATAAATTGTAGCAATTTTAACATGGCAACATCTAAATTTCGTTCCACAAATGTCACACATGGCCCACCTCTATTGTGAACTAAAAATTCAAAATTAGGGGAATACCCGAAATGTTTAGTTTCATTTTTGAATTTGTACAGTTGCATAGATTATCATTAACAGGAATAATGTTGCTCCAAATTTTAATTAAAAAAACATTTAATTAAAACTGCAATGCTGCGAGAAGAACTAACTGTTAAAGAAAGGCAGTTAATCAAATTACATGATAATCCAAACAAATTGTATTCTCAAATCCCAACAACATCTTCGCGTAGTCGGTCTACCATTCGGAAGGTTATAAAACATTATGAAAACTAATACAGAGTTGAAAACAAGGACAGACCTGCAAAGCTTACAGTTCGAGAAAAACGCAATATTAAGTACGTAATCGACTAAAATCCATTTATAAGCTCTCGAAAAATAAGTGATGACCTTGGAAAATAAAAAAAAATAAAAAAAGTGCATCCTGAAACTGTAAGAAGGTGTATTGTTAGTAATAGATTTAAATCATGCTCACGTAGAAAGAAACCATTAATTAGTGTAGTCAACAGGAAAAAGTTCGCAAAAAAAAACTTAAACGAGTCTACTGAGTTCTAGCACCTTAGGGTGCTTCCACACCGAATGGAACAAAAACGCGTTAGACAAACGAAACTGTTTTCTTATGTTTTTTGAAATTTAAATACACAATTTTAAATACGTGTGACCCCATTGAATAAAACAAAACAAAGCTGGCAAACGATAACGTTTTTGTTCTACTGCTTATGTCAAACATTACATGTGGGTTAATGGAGCAACGTACATAGAAATAAAAAAGTAAATCATTTTAAGCAAAAACACGAGAAAACAGTGAAGTCATAGTCAAGAGACAAACACATTCAATCAAATGAGGACGCCTACATTAACTCAGTCAAGCAAACAAAACAAAAAAAAATATTTCTCGAATCATGCGAACGATGTTTCATTCGTTCATTTCATTAATTTTTCAGAAATTCGTATCCATTTTTGTTATAATTAGTTTAATCAATTCCAACAATTCATCGAATGCATCAAAACTCATTCTTATGTAGTTTTTAAATATTTTTCTTTATCCTGGCAAAATTCATTAATAAATTTGATTATAAAATGTTCATTATTATTGTTAATTAAAACTTTATTTCAAAGCAAAACTATATTGGGATAAAAATACATTACTTTTTAAAAGATTTTACAGTTTTTGCATGAAATAGTATAAGATACACTCAGTTGTCAGGTGACAAGAGGCGAATGTATCAGATAATAATTAAAGTATTATTAAAACAGTTGCTGGGAAGGATTAAAAAAAAAAAAAATAAAGTTAGGTAGGTTACTACATGCTATATATGTACATATTCTTTTAACAAACTTAATATATAAACGAAAGAAAATAAAAAGAAGATCCAAACAAAATCCAATTAAATTATATCATAGGAACAAAAAATTCCTCAATTGCAGAATAATTAAGAGATAAAAGCCACTTTTTGATATTAAACAAGAAAACTATTTTCACTCTTTCGCATCTAAGGTTTTCAGGTAGTAAATTAAACAGTCGAGGCGCAGTGACAAAGTAAAACCGTGAAAAGTGCGTTTTATTGATAATAGGTAATGTGACAAAATTTCTGTTTTTTATCTAATCTAACAGCATAGAATCTAGAATTTTCAAAACATACAGTAGTGTCCGCTTATAACGAACTCGAAAGGACCGACCAAATTGGCTCGTTATAACCGAAGTTCGTTATAAGTGATATGCTAAAAAAAATCATCAACTTTTGTTTCGAAAATCAAAAAAAGAAAAGAAAAAGTATTCAAACCAATTTTTGAACACATAAAAAACAAGTATTTCAGTACAGAGCATTATATTTTTATTAATTTTTTATTTGAAAAAGTCAAGAATTTTAGTTTGATTTGTTTGAGAAGATTTCAATTGGTTTAAAAACAATTCGACGTCTGCAAATCTATTGAAATTTCTTTGGGGAGTGTTTTGTGATTGAAGAAAAGCACGAAGGCCCTCAGCAAAGCGTAACGCATCAGATATTGGTGCTGGAGCTTCTACAAATTCATCATTCTCACTTGCTTCGACGTCTTCATTCTCGTCAACATCTGCACTACCGCTTACAGAATCCACAATTGCATTATCATCCAGAAGTTCTACACTTATAATGTTGTCATTAAAGTGCACATATTCTTCAAAAGCATCGCTTTCGATAACTGTTGTTAATGCGTTTTGAGAACCTATGTCTTCATCGTGGTTAAGTCTCAGCCAGTCAACTAAGGGGAATTTCGTCCTGTAAATCGAAATTGTCCTCGCTTCTGATGAATCCGCCATGTCGAAAACTATTAAAAATGGTTTTTTGTGTAACTTTTTGCCTTTTTGAATTAAATTTATTGCGTCTAGTAGGTTTGGTGTAAAGTTTTCTTCTTTTTTTTCAATTGAATTTATCATTTTCATGAGAAGCAAATGCCGATAATTGCTTTTTAAACTGTGAATGACGCCTTGGTCCATAGGTTGCAGCCTCGAGCTTGTATTAGGAGGCATGAAAACTAACTTAATTGACGTCAAATCCTTTACCTCAGGATGTGCCGGGCAGTTATCCACTAGTAATAGAATTTTCCTATCTTTACGACGTAATTCATTGTCCCACTGCCTTAACTCATTTAAAAAATTTCGAAAGTCATCCAAGCCCTCTGATTATTTTTGTAGTTCACCGGCAATTGTTTGATGTTCTTAAAGCACCTAGGATTTTTTGGTTTTCCTATGACCAGCAGTCTTCTTTTTTCTGTACCCAACAAATTTGCCACCACCAATACGGTTATACGTTCTTTTGATAGTTTTCCACCAATGCATGTCTATCCTTTAAAATGCAATGTTCTATTAGGGGTCAGTTTATAGAATAAACCAGTCTCGTCGCCGTTGAAAATGTCCTCATCCTTAGAGTTTCCCTTAATACTTGGCCATTTGTTTTGCAACCAATCATCGACAATACCCATGTCAACTGCTGCCGCTTCCCCAACAATTTTTCCGGTGCTAAGATCATGCTGTTTTTTAAATCTATTTAACCAACTCTTGCTAAGACTGCGTTCCTGATTCGTAAATTTCCGACCAAACTCTTCGGCTTTTTTTTGTAGAATCGCACTACTCACGGTCACATTGTTAGCCCTTTGTTGGCTAAACCACTTCAACAATCCACTATCCACCTTCTCGTTTGTAGGTTTTCTTACTTTTTTTTACCTTTGAATTTGTTTGATTGAAGTGGTCCAGGATCTCCTCCCTTTTCTTCCAAATTGTGCCAACAGTCGATTTACTTAGACTCATTTCCTTGCATATATCGCTTTGCTTTACACCTTGTTGTAAAAGCTTTATTAAATCGTATTTGTCTTTTAATGTGAAACATTTTCTTTTTTTATTTGATACTAGATCTCCCATTTTACTTAAATGTCCTTTCTCTGTCCAGAATGTAACTCAACTAATTTGTGCTGCCTTTCGTTTGTACCGAAAAAGTTATATTGAAGGACAGAATGTTGACGTTTGAGAATGTTGGTACGTATGCAGCTATACAGTTTTCGGGGAAGTCCCGAAAAGTTGGGAAAATCCGAATGACAAATTTTTGGTTCGTTATAATCGGACATTTTCTTTATTTGACGAGCAAATATGCGAAAGTTCGCTTTAGGCGGGTTCGCTATATGCGAAATTTTAATTCATTATTCTTATGGGGCATTGATTGGGACTTCATGAAATGTTTCGTTATAACCGAGAGTTCGCTTTAACCGGGTTCGCTATAAACGATTACTACTGTATTTTTGTAAAACTTTGTAACAATGTAAGTGCCTTAATGGTAGAGTGTCAAGAAACATGAATAACTCAAAACTAGGAGTGCAACGATTTACTTTACACATAATTCTAACTGCATGTTTTTGTTTTATTAATAAAGTTTTTATATTAATAAAGTACGAGCCACCCCAGCAAGTCAATCCATACTGCAGCTTGGATTTTAACAAACCATTGTAAACAAATTTTAAAATGGGTAAACTACAGTAGAGATTGGTATGATAGAGCTGTTTAACTACTCTATTTAGATACAGCTTCAGATAAGAAGTATGCTCCTTCCAACTGATCTTATAATCCAATATAATATCCAAATATTTAAAATTGAGGACACGTTCAATTTCGAATCAATCGTCACTGCAGCTTTGATTGTCTTTAAAGGTAACAAAATTGTGCTGGCAACCAACTAAACAAAATCGTGTACAACTCGGCGAATGAAAATATAGAGCTAAATCATCACAGTCTGTACCCTTGATCTTAAAGAACATGAATTTGGTTTTCGTGCTGATTATGAGTCTATGCTGCTTGAACCACTTTCTTAGGACATCTAAATCATTATTAACGTCCAAAAATAGATTACAATAATTGGTATTAGAATACGAAAGAGCAGTATCGTCAGCAAAAGCAGTTATTTTACCGTTGGATAAATAAAAAATTTACATAATTTAAAAATAAATTAAAAACAAGAAGGGACCCATAACAGAACCCTGTGGAACACCCATGTTAACTTCTTTGGTTTAGAGCAGAGATCCCCAAACTTTTTTCTCTCGTAGACCACTTGCCATGTTTTTCGGTTTTGGGTAAACCCCCTGCTTACTTGATATTAATTTCTTGCAAATTCATCAACTTTAAATATGTTTTTGACATCTGGTATAGTGCTACTCACTATACCAGAGTGAGCAAAACATAAATGCTTTTAGTGGAAAGGATGAATAATAAATTTTCAACATTTGGCATCAATTTAGTTAGGTTTGATCTCAAATCTAATCCGTTAATGATGCCCAGTCCATTAATTTTTTTTTTTTTGTTTTGTTAGGAGATTGGCAACCGCGCTGAAACCCCTTTCCACTAAGTATGAGGATGAAAAAGCAATTAAATACTTTCTCGCGATATTCCATAATACGGTATAAGTAACAGGTATGTCTTTTTGAAGTCAGATTAGCTGATATCCGTTTCTAAACTGTATCTTAAGTTCTTTGTTAGTGCTTATTCCGATCGATTCCTCTTGTAATATGATATCCATTTCTTCAATATCACCATATGGATTGATTATCCACTGTGGTATTACTATAGTCAAAACATCCTCAAACCTTGTTTCAAAATCTGAATAGAGCGCATTTAAATGTTGAACGTAGGTTAAAATGTCGTCTTCCTGGCAGTTTGTCTGTGACAAATTGGGAAACTGGGAAAATTCGCGCCATGCAATGTTTTGCTTCATTAACTAAATTCTGGCAAGAAACGCTGGAATGATGGACTTTGTTTTAATCAAATTTAGACTGTCACCTTGTAACTGCAGTTAACCTCATTAAATTTAGTAAACAAATCTGTTAAATAGGCAATGTCTGGCTTCCACTTGATTAAATTTTCTTTTAAAATTGGATCTTTAGCATCCAGCAACTCTAAAATAGTCTCAAAAAGTGCAAAAAATCTTGTCAAACATAAGCTTTTCGATAGCCAGCGTACTTCAGCGTGAAGGAGTACGAGTAATTGATGAAAGTTCTCGAACTGCGCAAATAACCGCGTATTCAACGCGTTGCTTCGGATTCGGTTTACTGCATTAATGACTAATTGAAGAAATTCATGCAATCTAACATTCAGATTTTTAGCAACTAAACGTTCTCGATGGATGACGCAGTTTTTTTTTTTTTTTTTTGTTTTAAATAGCTTAGCACGATAACGCCCAACCATGGCAGATGCTCCATTTATAGCTACTAATATTATATTTGATAAAGGAATTGTTTTTTGCCATGAAGTAATTCTTCAAAATATTAAATACTCATTTACCTTTAGTGTCGGTTGTCAATTTTCTCCGTGAATTTCTTGATCCGTAATAAAACGAACATATGCCAATAATAATGCTTCATTTCCAGGTAAAGTTGACTCGTCCAGCTATACTCGTATAGAGAAATGGGTCGTTTGCAAATAATTACACAAAAAGCTTTCAATATCATAACTCATTTCATCAATACGTCTTTCAACTGTGTTGTTGCTTAAAGGAATTCTTTTAATGATATCAGAGGCAGGTTTGTGTAAAACAATTTTTAAACCTTCTTCAACGGCTGGCAAAATTAACTTTTCTCCGATAGTATGCGTTTTTCCGTATTTGCTATAAGTAGGGAGATATTGTAAGACTCCCGCAAACCATCCTCGTCTCTTTGTGACGTCGAAGCGAACATTCTGTCCAGCGTGGGTCTCTTCTCAAGTTTATCTTTGAGTGTTTGAAAGTATTTGAAATCTTTACCTGTTCAGATGATTCTCCAGCTTAGATGGTTTCATTGCGTCATTGCATAAGACTTTGTTGCATAAAAGGCACATATGCAATTGTTTGTCCGACAATGATGGAATGAAGCCAAATTTCAAATAATCAACACTGTACTGTGTACGTTCCTTTTTAGATTCGGACATGTTTAGTATCAGTTATCTTTGGACAAAATTAATCTATTTAAATAAGACATAGCAATAAGACAAGAATTTCTACTGCACGTATGCATGTAACATCATGATACTTGCATATCATTATGTGCAGGTTTTTATAAGTTCAAAGTGAATTGCGACCACAAAGCGATTGCCTACAACTTACACAATTTTATGAAATATACTAATTTAATTTAATTTACATGTAATTGAGTTAGTAAATGGAATAAAATAGTGCATTTTAAAATCCATCTGTGTACTATCTGTGTATGTGGATTATTCCATTCATGGAAAGACAAAATTAAAGCCACGACCTGCTTAAATGAGATTCACTATCGTTAACCCCCATTTACATCTCATGGACCCCCAATTTTTTTTTTTTCGCTGACATGGACCCTTTGCAGGTCGTCGTCCACCCCTGGGTGTCGATATAGACCACTTTGGGAATCACGGGTTTAGAGGATCCAACTAAAATTGTTTAACTTTTTCACTCAACATAATATACGAGGGTGGGTCAATAAGTCCCTGAAAACAAACACAAATTGTGTCGTCACCTTAAATTTAATTCTTTTTTGTCAAGAATCATCTTTCAAAAGAACGCACCCAAATTTTCAGACAGATCTGTCAAATAGTTTTGTTGTGGCAGCCATTTTATATAGACGCCTACTAGCATTTTCGAGTGCTCATTAAACACTATTTTTTGCGAGAAAAAACGATCGCGCAAACCAAACAAAAGCTTGGCAAATATTATGGGGACTCTTCACCATCGATTTGAACCATTCACCACTGGTTTACTTAATCTTTGCGCCGTACATTGATGTATTGAAGCAAAATCTGAAAGATAGCGCATCAAAATTAAGTCTTTCAAATGTTTTCCACCTCCAGCAAGAGACATATCCTAATACCATATGCATATAGCCTACTCGTACACAGTATGAAATGTGGTTACTTTATAACACTCCGCACATGCTGGTGATTCCTCTATAGGGTCCAGATTTAAAGCCCACTGGAATGCTTTGGAGCAAAAGGTTCGAAAACACGAAATAAGAAGCAAATCTCAACTCAAGGAAATGGAGTTGGAAGAGTGATGGAAAAAAGGGTATTTTTAAGAGGATTCGGAAATAAATGGAAATTAGGCCAGAGGAAATTACGCCAGAATTTTTTAAGGGAAAAACGCCAAAAAATTTATTTTACTCAAATTTGGAAAAAAAGCAGAATTGTATTTGGAAAAAAAGGCAGACATTTTGGAATTTGTGCCACACACTTGTGAAACAAGAGCCAGAAAGCAAAATGGAAATTAGACCAGAAAATCCATATATTCAAATTCAAATTTCATTTTCACACTATGGGAAGCGGGCCACAAAAGTACTGTTAAAATACAGGCGCCTGCCAGAAAACAAGCATTTACAATTGTACCCTACCAATTTTTTCGGGATTTTGAAATAAGGGAACGAGTAAAGCTAAGTAAGTTTTTTTTTTTTAACAGGAGCGTAGCCACGCTCAAATAGCGTGTAGGCACTGCGATCAGAGAGATCTATTGTGCCAGAGACCACTATTTAGGGCAGCAGTACTTCAACTTTCCTTATGAAAGCTATAATTATGGCTGCGGATAAGTTCCTTAGGTCTAATGGAGAAATTATCTCCTTTAAAAAGAAGCTTCTCCTACTTCTACACAGAGCTACACACTCACATAGTATGTGTCCTACAGTTTCGTCCTCTTCTAGGCAGAGGCGGCAGGTAATATCCTCTGAAATCCGTATTTTATTTAGGTGCCAGTAACTAGTAAGGAAGTTCACAATGCTTCTTATGTCATTTCTGCTATATTTTAGGATATCAGCTGCCTTTTTTTTGAAGGGTTGGACAGCTCTTTTAGCTTGTCTGAGGTCTTAGGAGTTATTCCAATGGAAAATGTACATGTAGCGTTCCCAATTTTTTAGGGTTAGTTTGAATGCAGAATCAGATATTCCGCAAAAGGGTTCAGGTCCAATGAACAACTCAGAGAAACCTTTTCAGGCTAGCAGGCTAAGTAAGTTAAAGCTCATCAATAAAACGCTAACTTATCAACATTTTTTTTCTTTCATACACAGTCCATCACTATTCAGCATCATTTTTGCATCATAATTTTTTAAGTAGCATATGTACACCACACTGTTCTTATACCAATTTTTTTTTATATATTTGTTTTTGTTGAACGACGTATAAAAGCTTATCAGAAACAATTTCATACAAAAAATTTATTACAATTCTTACAAGTGTCAATGATGAACGCTCGAAAGGAATTAAATGACAACGTCTCAATATTACCACAAAATCAAATTACTAACGCAACAGTTAAGTTAGTACAACAATATACAGTTTTCTGGCGTTTTTTCTAAACAATGGAAAAGACGCTAGAAAACTTTTTGGAAAAAATTACTGAAATTCCGGAAAAAATGCTAAAAGAGTTTGGACCAGAATTTTGTATGAAATTGTTTTTGCGCTTTTTCCTTAAACAATTCTGGCGTAATTTCCTCTGGCCTAATTTCCGGCAGCCATAAATCTTTATCATTTAACATTTACAGATGATTTCGGGCATGTGAGCACTGCGACTGGCAATTATAAAGCGTATCCTGCCGGTCCAATTTCGGACCACTTTTTCGAGCATCTGGCGCCGTATACCCGTAATAACTCACCCTATATTGTCTTCCAAAGTTTCAATCGTTATTGGTTTATCCACGTAAATAAGAGATTTCACGGACTCCCACAGCAAATAATTGAGCGGCGTTAGATCGCAAGATTTTGGTGGCCAATTTATAGGTCTCAATCTTGAAATCACTCTCTCATCAAACTTTGATTTCAATAAGCCTTCTTTTGAAATCACATATCCCATTCTGTTGAAACCACATTTCGTTCTCATCGATGTCACGTAAATTTGGAAACTATTCTAATCTCTCTGTATCGGTCATTATTGCCAGTAACGCCAATGAGCTCCTGTCTCATTTACAAAAAAAAATAAGGCCGGATGATACCACCACGCTGCTCAATTTTGCTTATTGACGTATCCGTTGAGCCAAAAGTGAGCTTCCTCGCTGAACACAAATTTGTCATAAAATTCCGGATCATCTTGAAATTGGTTTTGAGCTCATTCAGCTAAGGTCCGACGCATGCCATGATCCAACGGCTTCAATTCTTGCACCAATTGAATCTTGTAAGGGACTACGAGTAGTCCAAGATCCCTTCGCAAAATTTCCAAAAACGTTGGTGAATTCCCTGCCAGACAGGCTCAAAACTGTCCTAAAAATGAAAGGATATCGAACTAAGTATTAGAGAGCTTATATTTCCGTCAAAAAGTGGTATTATTTTTCATATTTCCTAATTATTGACAGGTGTTATGACACTTAAATTGCTATAATTTTTGTTTTTAATGATTGAATTACCTACTTTTGTTTAAAATTGAAAGAAAAGATATTAATTCATTGTCACATTATTTGTTGTGCCTTGACTTTTGTGAACAGTTGTACAGTGAAGTTTTTTTTTTTTATATAATTTGCGCGCCAAAGGGGTTATGAATACCTTTATACTATTACAGGGCACGGGCGTTGTGTAGATAGACAGACAGAGAGAAAGAAAGAAAGATTTGGCGTAGTGGTTTGAAACTCAGATGGTATTAAGTTTCTGTAAACTCCGAGGGTAGCGTCCAGATAACTGTGGAGCATTTTTGTTTTGCTTTTATTGTTGTTGCTCATGATTCACAGTATTTTTGTTCTGTCCACCTGATATCATCACGATCAAGTTGCATTTTGAGCTATATGACAACCCTACTGCCAGTGTTATGTCTTCGCAGTAGAGTTGTGAAGATACGAGTAAATAGCATGTGCAGAAAATACTGAAATACAAATTTTATTGCAGTGAAAATTGTATGCATCCCTAACTATAAAGTGGGAAAAGTAATATGTAAATAAGTGGGCGGAATAATGGCGTCTAAAAGCGGAAGGAATGACAACTCGCACACTGTAAATTTTATAATAGGTCACCACTACAAATTTATAGTGCTATGAGCTTGGTAGTTACGTTTGGCCGAATGTCATAGATTTTCAGCAGTCCCTGTCGTAAACAGAATAATCAAATACTCCTGTCCACTTCTGCTGTGAGGGTTCTAGTCTTCTAGTTAGTTAGGAAACTAGTACTTCCTTGCAACAGTATTGCTCTATTGTTATCCCACGTTAGCTATTTGGTTTTCACTTTCGCTCAGGACAACAAAAATGTACCCCAAATTTTCGCCGAATATCATAAATCTTCACTGCCTCCAATACGTTCACGATTGACATATCAATAAACCGGGTACTCTCCCCTTCCATTGACTCAAGTCTCCCGGAATTGATGTAAAAATACTCGTAAATTCACATTTTCTTGCTCCGGTCTTTACCGGAAGACGAAAGAATAACTTTGTTAAGATCCAGTAAAATATACGTAGATTTCTACTTTCCGTCGGAATTCAATAAGGAAAAAGTAAAGTTTCATTACACAACGCAACGAAGGGTTGACAATAATCCTAGTTGAAAGGATTATAATAGAATAGCGGAATTAAATTTGCGAGTTTCATCAGGGAGGACGCGCAAAATCGTTCACATATATATACATATACGACTATATGCGCATACACGGTGTGCACTCATAGGATAACAACGTTACCCATAAACTTGTTTTGCATTGTTGAATATTGTGGGACGAAAGTTGTTTGCTAAGTGGGTCCTTCGTGAGGATATGAAACCTAATAAACCGCGATTTTCTTTTTTCAAATCTAAATCGTGGACTATTTTCTGTACATCAAAGTCCTTGTTTTCTAGATTTGTTCTATTTTAGAGAACGCAGGTACCCTTTTGTGTACGATGAAATCTTTTATTCCGTTGGTAGAATTATTAAGTGGTTGTTGTTGTGCTGTAGGGGGAGGGGGAATTGAAAATGGAAAACGCACAATTTCGTTTGTGAAATCAAAACCTGTTCAATATACATAAATTGAACTCACGTTCAAATTTTGTTTTTCAATTTTAATACTTTCAGGTTTTTTTTTTGGCGAAAGGATAAAATGGAGATGCGTATATATTCTGGCGGATGGTGAAAGTTGTAATGTTGTTAGAAAAATATTTGAATTTGGCGGAAATTCGATTTTAAGTTGAATTTACTTGAGGGGTTGAACATTTTGGTTGCCTACTGATACTGTACCAAATGGAATTGCGAAGTGGCTTCTTGAAAAGCCAATGAATAAGCAATTGGAGTGCTTTTATATGGGAGTTGTTGTTTGACTGACAAATTTGTTCTTCCTGGCCACTAATTAGCAGACCTGGCCCGTGGCCAGGAGATTGTAGCCTGTTTAAGAAATTTATCGATTACAATATTGTTCCAAGAATTGAAAAAGAAAAACAGTTCTGTTAAATGAACATAAACATGCACACACACATCCACTGGTGCGTTATTGATTGCAATAACACGTGATTGCTTATGATTTTTTTTTTTTCCAAAAACTTGCATTTGTGCTTACTACTTCGCACTAATCAGAAAATTTTATATTCAAATCGGTGCAACCATTTTGGAGTTGGGATGGCAAACGGCTCATAGAAGCAGCATTGGCCAATGTTTGTTGGTTCGCTAAAAAAACGAGGTGATGGCTCTGCAGACGAACACCTACAACACTACTAGTGAGTCCTACTTCAACGCCTCCTCGTGGCGTCTCCTGGGAATTTCTTCGGAAATTGCAAAGTTTGAAGAGTGCGAATGGCGAGTCTCTTGCGCCATTATAAACAGGACAAGTATTACGAGTAGTTGGTCTGTGGCCTAGCGAGCCGCAGCCGTAAAATATTCATTGATCCGAAACGGCAACACGCGCCTCGGATACGGACGGATATTTCGACCACGGACAACAATTAGATTCTGGAACGTTAAGAACCTCTTTGACAACGCAAAAAGAAGGTCCCCAAAACTCCAGATTCCTCCAATTAGAGTGCGAATTCAATTATGTGGTACAAACTGGACATCCAAGGAGCAAGTGAAATTAGATGGTGGGAACACGGCATCCAACCCTCCGAAACAGGCAAAAGCTTCCTGGTCTGCTCTGAGAAACCAACGAACGCTGCTCGCGAATATGGAGTAAGGCTCTTATTTACACCTAAAGCTAGAGACAGCCTTATGTTCTATTCAACTTATGGTGACAAGGTTCAAGAGTAAGGTCAGGAACATAACCATTATCCAGTGCTACACTCCGCCAATTTATGCGGATTTATTTATGATTTCTACAGCAAACTATGCGCATCCACCTATTCAATGCCTAACGGAGACGTGATGGGAGATTTTAACGCGAAGATAGGCAACGACAACACTCCGCTCAAACATGTGATGGGACCACACGGCCTCGGAAACACAAAGGACGATAACGGAGAAAGGTTTGTTAACTTCTGCAAAATCAACCGCCTGGCCTCAGCAGTAGAGCGCCCCGAAATAGAAGTTCAGTACCGCATGAAGGGAAAAGAAATGCAGCGTAGTGTAAGACGAGACAAGCGTGACTATATCAATGCACTAGCCTCCAAGGGTGAAGCAGCAGCAAATAGGTGCGATGGCAGGACCGTCTATATTATTACTAAGGAACTCGCTGGTGGTCAAAGTTTCAAGCTACATCTAGTAAAAGGACTAGACGGAAATCTGCTGACTTCGGATGAGGAACAGCTGGCCAGATGGCGGAAACAGTTCGCAATAGTGCCTAACCACCTGGGCTACAGTGATTTGGACCCAAACTTAGGTGAGCCTTTCTGCTGAGATATTCTTAGGAAGTATCTAAAATATGCAATGTTTTCAGCATAACAAACAAGCTGAGACTGTTCCGATCAAACGTGGAAACAGTGCTACTTTATGGGTGTAGTACTTAGAAATTGACCAATACCGTCACAAGGAAGCTGCAAACCTTCTTAAATAGATGTCCTTACAACATTTTAAAAATCTTCTGGCCGAATCGTATATAGAATAACCAACTACACGCTATAACGGGCCAGGAGCCAATAGACATCAAAATACGGAGCAGGAAGTGCTAGTGGAATGGTCACACCTTACGCCGCGAACACAGTTCCATTGCGAAGTATGCCATGCAATTGAATCCATTTACCCAATCAGGCTGAAGACTGGGCCGCTCTAGGCAGACATGGAGAAGGACAGTCGAGGAGGAATCCAGATCATTGGTGATGACTTGGAGGGAGCTCAAGCGCGTTGCAGAACTCCGAACACGATAGCGCGCAAGTGTTGTTGATGCTTTTTGCCCTATGAGGGGTCAGAGGACATAACTCACTAAACTAACTATCTTGGAGTTAGATGCTTGTAAAGTAAAATGAAATGAACTCATAAAAGGGTTTAGAAAATGGATTCTGGTTCCTAAATTTAATTCTCTTACGAGTAGCTTCTTCTCTTCATGACAAATCGATTGACATACAATATGTTGGGATATCGTCAACCCACTTAGTTTAATTATCATAAAATAGGCAGTAGATACGAGTTTATCATACATAGATAGAAGAAGGACAAGATTTTTGCATTTTTGCATAGGAATCCAAAAAATTAAGGCTTCGCCTTCTTGCTGACTCTTTATGCAGAGATATCCTTATAATCCATGCCTCAAAGCTCCCATAAAATGAAAAACTAAATGATTCATAAAATTATAAGTCAAGAACCCTTTACTAAATTCAGACACTTTCAATAAATATGGATTAAAATGCCTTCTCAAAGCCTCTTAGAGAAGCTCTACAATATTCTCAAAATTATGTCCATGTATGCTTTCAGAAAAAATAAGTTACCGCTTTTCCCTTCTGAATTAAGAACCCCCAGTCAAACAACCCTAAGAACCATTTACCAAAATCAAAAATTACATTCGCACATTTAAGCGGTGTAAACAAAGTATAAATTTCTCACATATGATTGCACATATTAAAAGTTATGTTTATTGGAATATAATGCGATGGTGCGTCGCTTGTTATCCTTTTATTCTGTTTTCCTCTTCTTTTTTTTGGTTGTTACTACCAAACCTTATCCTTTATGCAAAGGCGGTGGCATCAAGGGTAGCATCTCATAAATCTAAAGCAGTTAAATTGTTAAACAAACGCTTTGGGACACATACGCGTATTGGGGTTATCACACCCTTCCGGCGATGTGAATCCTTTCATTCTTTGTAGTGTGTTTTTCACTTAGTATGTCCTTTTATTACGCGTTCAAATTATGAGTGTCCTTTGAGCATTCATACGACAATCACCCTTTCCCTTCGGCCATGGTAACTTTCATAGTGAATGTGAAGTATGTGCTCTGAGGGTTGTCCGAAGGACATTAGTGGTGTTATGCACGATTTGGGATTTTTTTCAAAGTATTTTTTGTATTTCCCTTGATATGAAATTATCGAATTTATGAGTTATTTCGTCGCGTTGTTCAATGGGATGCTTTTACATGTCCTTTGTCGTGTAATTTAATAACCTATGTATGTACAAAGGTTAGGCATAACTCTAAACTAAAAGCATGTCATTTTCATAGTTTATGAAAAATAGAAAGGGAAGGGCTAGGACAAATATTTTAGGGGTACATTCACAATCTTCATAATTTATGTTATATTGAGATGGAAGAAACGATTTTAGTAAATAACATGTGCATTATTCGTGTCATCCTCCTTCTAAACTCACAGTTTTTATACTCGATTTCGAAGTACCACTTTAACATGAGAATTTGGAAAGGGTTGCCACCATTTTGCCTAACTCGAAGTTAATATTTTTCAATTATGCGAAAATAAGCACAGATCATGAGTCCCCCTTCTATATTGGCCAGCAAATGTTGCTTTGTTTGCAAAAAACTACAAACTTTTACCTACGTCGCCTAGGAGACTTTAGAACAAATTTTATTTGGAATAGAGCACTAAACCTAAGGCAAACTCGTGGTTTGACCAGAGCTGTAAAGAGGCTATCAGGTTGAAAGAAGTAAGTTTTCGGTCTTATAAAGCCAACAAATCTGAGAAAAACCGAAAAAAGTTTAAACAAGCCAGAAAAGACTGCAATGCCCATATTTGACGTGTAAAATTCTTACATGACCAAAAATTGAGGCAAAAAATCCTACAATGTCCCAAAGGTAGTAAAAATGTTTGGTCATTCGTCAAAAATATTAAAAATTCTGCCTCGTCTGCCATCCCCACGCTCATTTACAATGACATTCCAGCTGTCAGCTCCTTAGACAAAGCTAATCTGCTTGCTGCTCACTTTGCAGCGAACTCCATACAGCCAGGTAATGCTTTGTCTCCACCTGTATTTGAGATCGTCAAATTTTCCATGGGACAAGTCCACTTTCGCACTCGTACAGTTGCAGGAGTACTCAAAGGTCTTAACATACACAAATCCGCTGGTCCAGATGGTATCCCCCCCCATAGTTCTGAAGAGGTGTTCTTCTACGCTGGCAAAACCTCTGCGTAAGCTTTTCTGTCTATCCTACTTTTCAGGGCTCTTTCCGAGTAGATGAAAAACAGCATTTGTCCAGCCCGTCTCTAAAAAAGGCGAATCTTCCTCCCCGTGCAATTACCGACCCATTGCACTTACGTCCCTTCTTTCCAAAGTCATGGAAACGCTGATAAATCGTCAGCTTATGAAATATCTCGATGATCTCTTGTCTGCAACTTCTAATCCAATCCATTCCTTCGCTGATGACAGTACCCTCAGTTTTTCATATTCGTTCCCTAACTCACGTCCTTGCTCTTCGGACGTAGAAGGGGAACGGCAACGTATGTTAAACACATTAAATTCCGACCTGGACAGCATAATTAAATGGGGTTCAACCAACAGAGTGGAATTTAATGCTTCCAAAACACAATGCTGTCTTCTGTCTCTCAAGCGAAACCAAAACCCTCAACCATTATCCATGGATGGTACTTGCATCATTGAAACCGAAAGACTTGCCATTCTCGGTATGTGTGTTAATAACCATCTTCGATGGAATGATCACATATTCGAGGTCGCCAAAAATGCTGCAAAATGTCTAGGATTCTTTAAACGGTGCAAGAAATATTTTACCCCGTCTGATCTGGCCTCAATTTATAAGGCATTCATCCGCCTTAAGCTGGAATATAACGCCCATATCTGGTCTGGTGCACCCAAGACTGTTTTGCACATTCTTGATAGGGTACAAAATCGCGCGTTAAAACTTATAGGTGATAGAGACATTGTGAATTCCATTCATTCACTAGAACATCGGAGAAATGTCTCCTGTCTCTCCCTGTTTTATCGTTTTTTCCACAAAAAATGCTCCAGCGAAATAGCCAGTTGCATTCCTCCCCTTCAAAATTTCACCCACAATACGCGACATGCTTCGAATGCACGTCAGTTAACCCTAAAGCCAAACTTCGGTCGTACTGTCAAATATAGGGATTCATTTATAAGCCGAACAACACGAATGTGGAACGATTTACCAGGCTCTGTATTTCCCCATCACTACAACCTTCAAACATTTAAAGCCAACGTGCATAGGTAGCTCCTCTGCTCCTCTACCCCCTTTTCCCTGACGCCGTGCCCTGAAACAATTAAAGGGTATTAATACTCCCTTTGGCGCGCACAGATTATAAAAAAAAAAAAAATAGAAATATAAAAATTCATATGCACATGCAAAAAATCATGTCTCAGCATTTGATTAAAGTTAAATCCGCGTACAAAAAATGTGCATCTTAAAAGTATTTTGATTCAATGAATATGTAGCCACAACTTGATTAATGGATGCGAAGTGTTTCTTGGCAACACTCCCTATTTACATTTTATTTTGACACAACTTTGGATTTGAATTGAAGAACAAATTCACCAAGTGCTAGTCGGACTTCGCGCCGTTCGTGTTACGTACTTTACTTCCTCGGTAATACGCACGAAAAGTGAAAGCTATTAGCATACATTTTGAAAGGATAATTCAAGAGATTTTGATAAAATTTAATTTGTATATTTGTTCTAAAAATTGTCGAAATCGTATAAAGTGTGGGTAGTATGTGGAGATGGGATTTTAACAATCTCTAAAACATCCCTGTTTGTCACCTAACTCAAGGTCTCCTGAACGGATTTTGATGAAATTTGGCTTGTAAGCTTAGGCTGACATGGTAGTCACACTTGATTATCTTAATCGGATACGGGTACCGCAGGAACCACATAACGGGTGAAACTGGAGTTTTTAATTAAAAATCATCGAAATCGGATGGATACAAGTTAAAAAATGGTGGGGTGACTTTTCACATTGGATTTATTTTTCCTTTTTCAAAAACTACTTGTGCTTGTATTATAATTTTCCCTTAAACCTTTGCACTCTCGTTTTGTAATAAATTTGTTACCAAAAGTGAACAAATATTGTATGTATTGTAAATTTAGAAGCGTTTGTATTCACGAAAACGAATTACTCCAAAACTATGCACCCATACAAAATAAAGCGCATGACTGAGTTTTTTTTATAAAAATCTTTTATAAATCTAAAAAACAAACTTTTGACAATTTTCCAAAACTTTTTATGCCATAACCTTTCATATTTCAACAAAATCAATTTGGTCTTAGCCGAGAAATAGCCAATTTTCAAAAACCATCCAATAAGTAAAATACCGTTATTCGAATTATTTATCAAAAATCTGGTACGACACCTATTAACATATATGTATACCTCGTAACTCGAATCGAAAAGGCTCTTAGTGTTGATAGTGTTGAAAAATTCCGAAAAATCACTGAAAAAAAGGGACAATAACACTTTTTCAGTATTAGTCTTAAAAACATCCTTTTACTACTCGTTGTATTTAATAAGAATCAGCAGATGAATTCTGTATTTATTATTCATCAACAACGTGGGCTCTACCACCTATTAATACGAAATAACTTAGGACCAAGTTTTCAGACTTGAAACTTTACTCCGAGTCAAATTAAATGCATCATTCGACTAATTAAAGAGATTTTAACCTAACATTTTTAGAACTTAGTAAATGAAGGGAAAGTGGTGGCCACGGTGTAGTGGGTAGTGTGTTTGCTTGTGACCCGAACTGTGCAGGTTCGAGCCCGGACTGGGGGCAGCAATCACAGCCACCCGAACATAAACAAGAGAAACGAACAATATCTAAGTTTCTCCAACCACTACACCAAAAAGGAGTTTTTGCCTGGTAGTACAATGGACACAGAAAAATTGAGTCTTAGTGCTCCGGGATTTGGAAATTTCCTTTAAAAAAAAAAAAAAAAAATGAAGGGAAAGGAAGTGAAAAATTACCACAAGATTGATTCACCATCAATTCCATTTTGAGTGTGATTGTATTAGTATTACTCTTCAGAGAAAGGAGAGGACTGTTTGTGTGGGCCCTTGAACTCAACTCGATTCTTCGTACCCCAACTAACAGTAGATGTTCGCTGCCGCAGAGTTTCCACTTTTTGTTTTTTTTTTTTAAAACTAACAAGCAATCCATTGTGAACAAAATTCTAAAATAAATGATTCAGTTTAGTAAATTATTTAAAAAAGGATAAAAGGTCACAAAGACTTAAGAAAAAAATGGGTAAATTTGGCCAATTTTGGAAAAGTAGTTTCATAGTGGAGGACAGTGATAAAAGGGTTAAATTGCGACTTTAGTCCGGACCCCTGGATCCCAGATATGAAGTAGGCTGCAGTCGGCCGCTCATCCACACAGACCAACAGAAGGACAGACAGGCAGAGTTCCTTTATTATAATAATACCAAAATTAGTCAAAATCCCAAGATTGACAATTTTCACGAAGCCAATAATTGCCCTTTGTAAGTAAAAGACAAGTATAACCACACGAGATAAGGCGTTTAGAGCAGTTCAATCCCATATCACATAAAATGAACCAGATATATTGTACATTAAAAGTAGGCTCTGACGTAAAGAAGATGTAAAGTAGCGCTGCTACTGCGATCGTAGAAAGTTTGCTATTTTTTTTTTATCTAAATGAACCCGTTTGCTACTTTGTTACTCATTTTTCTCATTTTGATATTATTGTATACTTTTCTCACAATCTATAGCATAGAGAATATTTACTAGTACAAAATGCCAAATAACTCTGCAACCACCACCGAAAATAAATTAATTAGTCGTACCTATTTGAATTTGAATGCCAGATTCTATAATAGATTTGTGTTCAAAAAAAGGACGTCCAAGAAACTCTATTTTACAAAGGGACCTTAAATTTAATGCTTACGAGATTTTCTACATTTTTAAGGACAGTACATA
This sequence comes from Pocota personata, assembly GCA_963082735.1. Lineage (NCBI taxonomy): Eukaryota > Metazoa > Arthropoda > Insecta > Diptera > Syrphidae > Pocota > Pocota personata. Next base: position 236,758,473 of record OY720429.1, on the reverse strand, counting down.
TCCATTTAAAAAGTGAATCATTGCAAAATCTGATCAATATTTACTTTAATCTTTTTGATTGTCTTAACGAGAACAAATTGTAGGTGGGACTGGCCATAGTCCTAGCTTTTCGTAACACTCTGAATGGTAGGTACTAAATTCAGAAAAAAAATTCTAAGTGGCAGCACTGGGTAGAACAATGGTCGTTGATGACCGATGAATAAAAAAAAAATTTTATTGCGATTTCCCGTCATTTTTTTGAAATTATGGATGCTCTCCTGATACCAGTGCTCAGGTTGATGTGAGCACACATCTCGATAGTATAGAGTTCAGCCTAAAAAACGTTGCGATACATTCCTAATAGGTTTGAGATTTTGTGGTTGGGTCCAAAGATGCCAGCATCAGTATTCAAAACGATTGCTTTAGGATCGATTTCCGGACCCCAACTGTTTCACGATCTGAGATCTCTATCTCAAACCTTCTACCAAAGTAGAGAGACTTGGACATAAGGTCCGGGACACAGCAAAGCATATCGCTGGATGTTATTGAAGAATGACCATGTGAACTCTTGAATTTGTTGATCTGAGATTTTCTTTTCGCTGCAGATTAACTGCGCTCCGCATTGCTACTTTTTTGATAAAGAGATGTAGGGGAGTAAGCCGTAAGATTGCTTCCAAGGCATCCTAGCCTTTGTAGTCGTTGGAGCTTGGTCCACCATGTAAAAGATGCATATATTGCGACCGGTCTAATCACAGTGGTGTATAACCAATAATATCATCTTTGGGGATATCCCCACGTTCTACCATATATACGCCAATAGACCCACATGGCTTTTGTCGATTTGATGATTTTATTTTTATTGTGAATATTCCAATTTAGTCTTTTGTCCAAGGTCATACCTATTTGACTTCATTAGAGAACTCAATATGCATACAATTAAGAGTGCTATCCCAAGGTTTAGTGTTCTCTGTTTTGGTAAAAGGTACTAGCACTGTTTCCTAGGATTGCTCGACAGTCCTTCACTGTCATACTTGCCCTTGATTATAATAACTAGATCGTTCGCGTACCCAATGGCATCGTAACCTAGATCTCTCAATTTTATTAATAGATTATCTCTGACGATTGACCACAAAAGAGGTGAAAGAACTCCTCTTTGCGGTCAGCCTTTTACCACAGTAACCGTCACAGATACATCGCCAGTGGTAGATGTGATTACCTGGCTTGTTAGCATTGCTCTAATCCATAGGTTACTTGGTTTGTCAATGCCTCTACATTCCAAAGCCCTATTTATGGAGTTGTATCTGGTATTGTCAAAGGCATCCAGAATATCCAGAAAGGCACACAATGCTATTTCCTTGGAGCGATAAGCTCCTTCTATCTGTGTTACCAGATGGTGGAGGCTTCCTCTGTGGATCTGCCCCCCCTGAACTCACATTGACTAAGGTGCAGAGGTGTAGTATTTTCTAAAATACCTCTAATATGTAAATCCAGAGAAAGATGTTAGGCTAATTGGTCGGTAAAATTAAGGAAGCTCGCTTGGCCTATTTTCTGACTTAGGCATAAACAGGACATTTACTTTCCTCCAGATCTGTGGTATACTCGTATATCCCAAGTTAAAGCTCCCAATAAAGCAGTCATGGACGGTAGTATGTAAAACACTTCGGATTACTAATATTTGCGATGGGTATAAGCCTAGGCCATCCTTGATAAGTAGTGAAATACTGCTAGAAACAAAAATGTCCACCTCCATAGACTGCTGTAAAAATATCCATAAATTTTACCGCCCATACATAAATAAACTTTTCTCTTCTGTTTCTTGCCACTTGCCACTTGCTGCCTTGCAAAACGCATGTATTGAAATTGAGTTACATTTTTATGCTCATCGCTAATCCTTAAAATTGCACGATAACAAGAATGTCCTTTTGTATAACCGCACGTAAATCGGACTGGCGTCAAACTTAACAGGGGTGCCATAAAAAAGTATAACATGAATAGCATTCCACGTACAACGTGTCAATAAAAAGAATGCCATAAAATTAGCCCCCGCTTCGATGAGTTTTTATCGGCGTAATTCCTTCGAGCGTGTACAGTAAATGCTTCCATCTTTTGTGGACTAACAACTTCATGTGACAGAAGCAATATATAAACTTTGAGCTTTAACGATTGAGTGTCGTTGGATGAGAGTTTCCCCGCCACCCCATGGGAGGCAATTTAAAATGCAATAAAATATCGCGTTGAACATTTCCTTCCCCAAATTTTACGAAAGGATTTCGACATAACTCATAGACTTTATGAAATCCTGCGGCAACAGCCGTGGCGCAAAACATTCCGGTGCCAACAAAGCACAGACGATGCTCTTCGAGACATCGAAATAATTAAGGCATTATACAGAAATGATGATATCATTCGAAAGCCATATGCATATCAGATGCCCCACCACCACTGGTTGGTATCCTTGCAACTCTATAAATTTTTGGAAAATTCATTAAAATTACCCCCTTCAGCACCGCCCGCTCACCCATAGAGGTTTTAAAAATATCATCAAGGATACTCGTGCGATAATTTTAATCACTTTGCTAGATTTCTCCCCCTGCTTGCCATGAAAGCGAAGTGGAATTATAATTTCCGTGATAATTTTACAACAATTCATGGGTCCTGCGCAGCCCCATGTCAGTGTAAGCTCGCATTAAGTGAAAGTTATAGTAATTCGCGGGCTGTACTATATCCTGCAATGGGGCGGGGAAGCTGCCAAAATCGAGTGCATAAATTAATTTTTGTGAAAATATTTTAATTTATGATAAGCAAAATTGAATGTGGGTGGCTGGATGGTTTTCGCAATTTCCATTCATTTAATCGCGTTTGAGGATTGCGGGATTTATAACAACGTGACCACTGGCTCATGAAATGTCCGCACTGATCCTTTGCCGGGTGAATTGATTTTAATTATAATTTCCTTAGTTACCAAACTTTTTATCAGCGGTTTTGGTCGCATAAGCGAATCTATTGCTCATAAATTAAAATTTATTTCATTTGCTAATATCTAATTGGATGCTAATCGATGGTTTGCTGTGGAACGAATTTAGTCGGTGAAGTAATTATTGGTGGTATTATCCAATAAATGGACAGTAATTGATTAACATTTGGAGAGGGAAGTTCGAATGATTAAACGTAAACGCTCTGCTACCTGAAGATGTCCCTCCTGGTGCTAGCTGCGTTTACTTTAGGAGCAAAACACATCTTTCAGTTTTCTTTGGAAACTGAAGTAACTGGAGTTGGTCTAGAGGGGATATGTAAGTCTTCCTTGTCTACCTCGTAGATTCCGACAAAGCTTATTCTTTTGCGAATCATCGTTTGTATGAACAAACAAGAAGTGCAATGCCGCCAACATTAAGATGATCAATGGTACGATTGTCAGTAAACCATCAAGAATGCCTCCACTGATGTGCTGAGTTTCTCGCATCTATCACCAAAAAACCCCTGGTTTGACGAACAGTGCCGCAAAGCGCACAGAGCAAAGCAAGAGGCTTATAAAGCGACGCTTCATAGGGTGATAAGAAGAGCTTACAATATCTACAAGTAGAAGAGAAGGAAAGAACACCAGCTTGTAAGAAAGAAGAAGAAAGAATATGAGAAATTCGAGACCGAATCAATGGAGAGAAAGTGTTAGTATAGGGATGAAGAAGGAAATCTGGTACTAAAGTCATAGTCGGTGCTGAGAATTTGGAAAGATCACTTCTGTGGACAATTAAACGGCGGTGACGACAAAAACTTCACTGTTTGGCAGAATACTATATTCATCCCGAACGATGACGATCAACAATTTCGTCCACCCGATCAAAGTGGATAGTAATATATTAAATTCAACAAGGCTGCTGCAGCCGACAGTCTAACTGGCGAGCTATTTCAAGCAGCTGGGGGTGTTACATACATCAACTCATCTACAAAGATATGGTCGGATGAAAGTATGCCCGTCGAATTAGCATCGTTTGTCCGATCCTCAAGAAAGGAGACTCTCTGAACTGCGCCAACTACAGAGGTATCAGTCTTCTCAACATCGCGTATGAGATACTATCTGCCATATTATGTGGAAATTTTTATCATTTTGTCAATTAGTCCGTATCAGTGTGGTTTTAGGCCAGGAAAGTCAACCATAGGTCAGATATTCATATTGCGTCAGACTTTTGAAAAAACACAGGAACTCTTCATCGATTTTAAGCCACCTATGACATGTTTAGTTTTGGCATCCCTGCCAAATTCGTCCGTCTTTGCTGCAGGATGATGATGGAGAATGCACGCTGCTATGTACTATGACGAATCCACATCACCAATGTTTTTGATGTCAGAAAAAGACTATCATAATCAATCAATCATACTTAACCGGATTGTACAAAACTCGCAAGCTAACATCAGGGGTACGATCTTTCAAAAGTCTGTACGTCGTACCAGTAATGACGCCGACGACATTGATATAATTGAAAAAACTCAGCGGGCTTTTAGTGATGCTATTGAAACGAAGGCGGCGAAAATAGGTTTAGCAGTTAACGAGGGCAACACAAAATATATGCTGTCTCTAAAAAAGGACACTCATCATCGACGACTTGGACAGAACGTCACAATAGACAGCAACAGTTTTGAGGTAGTGTAGGACCTTGTCTACCTAGGTTAGGTTAGGTTGAAGTGGCTGTCAGCAAAAGAAGCCAACACACTTAGACCAATAATAGATCCATTGTGATACCACATGTGTTTGAGACGCGGCCTCTAGCCTACTCGTTGAATCATCTAGAGCTTGTGATAAAGCGTAGAATGTATTACATTGAAACAGAAGGGTCCTAAGTGGAGTTTCCTTCTTTGGGAGAGACCTGGGCAGGTGCAATGAAGGTGAATAATAGTCTCTTCCTCGTCCATGCAGCTTCTGCAGAAATCGTTAGAGAATATGCCAAGCCATGTTGCATTCTTGCCTATTAGACAGTGTCCAGTAATGACACCTATAACAGCACTAATATGCTTCCTATTTAGAGAAATCAAATTCCTAGAGCGTTTCAGATCCAGCATGGGCCAAATCTGTTTTGTCCCTAGACAAATTGTACTCCTTGTCCACCTAGAATTTGTCTTTACGGTAGCATAAAGCTTTAATTTAAGTTTGCATGTAGCGATAGGCATACCTAGTAAACTTTTGCCCGGAAGGATGGGTATTGTTGTTCCATGTCTGGCAAGTTCGTCAGCCTTACAATTCCCTGGAACATCCTTATGCCCCGGCACCCAAATTAGGTGAATATTAAACTGCTCCGCCATCTCTATAAGAGACGATCGGCAGTCTAGAGCCGATCTTGTCTACCTAAGCTCCGCTGTAATTTCAAACAATGACACCAGCGCAGAGGTCAAGCGAGGAATCACCCTTGCCAACCGCTGTTGGGCTAAAAGGGCATTTAAGTAGCAAAGCCCTCTCACGGACTACTTAGGTGACTTTATATAAGACCCTCATCATCCCATTCCCGCTATATGATGTAGAAGCATGGAAAGCCGGATGAAAACACCCAGTGATTTTTGGTTCCGTTTGTATCGACGGGGAATTTTTATTTTTTTTTTTTTATAATTTGCACGTGTGAAAGGGGTTATGAATACCCTTATACCAATTGTAGGACACGGGCGTTTTTGAGGAAAGGGGAAGAAACAGAGAGAAAGACAGATTGGTGTAGTTGGTTTGAAACTCAGTTGGTATTAAGTTTCAGTGAACTCCAAGGGTGGCTGTTCAGATAACTGGGGAGCTTGTTTGTTTTTGCTTTTATCGTTGCTCATGATTCACAGTATTTTTTTTCCGTCCTCCTGATGTCATCATCACGAGCAAGTTGCATTTTAGCCATATGATCGCCCTACTGCCAGTGTTATGCCTTCGCAGTAGAGTTGACATAAGCTTTCGCAATTGATCGACTTTTTATTTATGTCATGCGAAATAAATAGATGATTATTGACATCAGGATTCGTATCGTGAAGATGTAGCGTGACAAGCGATGATGTTACCACTACACCATGGACACCCTCAATGGAATGAGACCCAATACCCGAACTCTTCCGGTTGAATAGCCACATCGACTTAGTCAGAAGGGTTCGAGTTCATCCTCAGAAATGGCTAAGACATGTAGAGCGAATAGACATCAACGCTCAGGCCTGGATAGTCTTCGAATCCACCAAACGCAGTAAAGGAACACCTCGCCTTAGGAGAGTGTTTTTAATGTTAATATAGAGAGCATACGACATGTCTTGTCCAATGAATAGCTAGTAGCAAGAGAGATATATTACGTTGTAGTAGTATGCCAGAATGATTTGAGACTTGAAGCTACTTTTTATTTATTAAAACCTAATAGAGCCTAGGGAAACTAGGAGACCCTACAATAGATACTTGTTGCACGGTTGTCTCTCAGCCTAGTGAAACGCAACATGGCTTGGTATTTCCATGACATTAAAGAATTGGCTATGGATAGTCTGTTGTTAAACATGATTAATTTTTTCAACTGCAACCGGGTGGTTGATTATCCATTCGACAGCATTCATGATGTGAACAACAACATCCTGCGAGATCTAAACATGCCCTCCTTGAAATAAGAAATCACAAAAATTGATACCAATTACATAAACAAACTTGAAAGTCACCCCAATCCACTTGCTAGATCCCTCCTGTACAACGAAGGGCACAAACGTCTAAAGAAAAAAGATACAATAGACTTAATTAATTCACATAGATATTAAAATATGTTATGTGTGCTAAACTTCTTTTCAAATTCCTACTATGTATTAACTTTTAATTAGAAAATTGTTCAACACACTGGCTAAGAATAGTTCTCTACTCGTACTTGAGGCTTAAGATTTGTTGTAGAAAGCTATTTTTCAAATTGATTCAGTAAATAAAAAAAAATTCAAACTTAATTACAGTACCAATTCGTGACTGCTCCGGCTCAAATGTTAATTACTTTTCCAACACATATGCGACACTCATTTAAATATCTCAATTTTATTGCTTCATCGTAGTTTCGTCTCAAGCTGTTGCAAAAAGACCATACTGGCAACGTTTAGCAAAAGACATCTTTACTCGTATAATTTGCATAAAAGGATTCACATTAATGAACAAGAAAAAAATATGCTCCTAGATTTCAGACCTCTTGCATTTGCCAACGGATAGCAACCACACAATTCTACTCTGAAACCCATACGCAATGATTTTAATTAGTGCCCCTTCCACATAGTAAACTCTGATATGCCCGAGTCCTTTTCATGCTAAAGCAATCACCGAGTACGGGTACACGTACATGTGTCTTTTGATATCGAATATCAAACATTTGTAGGTATGAAAGGATTCGATCAAATAGGATGTGTCACCCTAGAGATTTACACCAATTAATGTAGCAGCTAGTGACATAACTACTTTGTGCTATGTAAACAGGATTTTTATAGTTCCGAGTATGAACCATTCGATTAAGCCTGGTGATGAGGTTTCTTGAAGGAAACGGTCTCTTGTGGCAACCGAGGGTTGTTTTGTGCAAAAAATTAGATTACATCGTTACGCACGTGAGTTTAGATAGTTTGGCTTAGATCCTTCGTAAGGATATGCAAATATTTGCTAATAGTGAAACTATGGATAAGATTGTGTTATTAACTACTCGTATTATAATTTCATCTTGCTTTGATGTATTAGATTGATAATTGCACAATGTGTGCTAAGATGCTCTTCAAGTGCTCGTAACTTAATTATGTGTTCTTAGAATTGAGTTTACTTGAGTTACGATAAGACCAGTTGATTTACTATTTGCAAATGCTAATGAGAAAATTGTAAGGATGTATCTAACAAAAGATAATTAAATCGATAAATTCTCCAGAGGAACATTCATTTAGAAAAAGAGATTGTAGTCTTTAGAACGTTTTATGGGCTGAAAGTTTTTATCTGTCACCGATTCAATGAATCACTACCAGTTCTTACGGATGGTTATAAAATAAACAATGGAATAAACACATCACCTACAATCTGTCAAAGTTTCTTTCTGTCGACAAATACAGTATCACCGCATATAAGCTTTAAAATCCCTAAGGCTGAATTATAATAGTCGGAAGCAATCGGAAGCTAATGTCATAATTCTACGTTAAGTTTCCTTCAGTACTGTCAATTGCTCAAGTAACCCATAATAGGCGTATGTGTTCGTCCGATCACCGAAATCAAGGACCATCGGGAGCTGTTAGTACTTAGACGGGGGACCGCTTGTCAACTTTACATACGTACAGCGAATGGATTCGCTCTTTCGTAAGCGAGCAAAAGTGAACGAAACTTAACGAATCGAAGCAAAAAGCTATTATGGTCACACAATACAAATCCTGTGTATTCGCTGTGGTCGTACGAAAGCATTCTACTATTATAGTTCAGCCTTTACATCGGGCGTTCGAAAATTCCGTACAATCTCGACAGGTGGTGGTGCCAGCCGTAAATTAACGTTTGTTTCATGTGGTAACATTCTTCAAACCATGACATACAAAATATTAGACAGATATGTCATTTAGTTTATGTTTGACAGCGATTGGTAGCAGATAACTTGTCGAATCTTTACAAACATGGAGAAAAGAGAGTTTCGTGTAGTGACATTAATTTGAAGTAGAAAACAGCTCCGGAAACCAAAGCAAGGTTGGATTAATATTACGGGGACTCTGCACCTTCACTTGAAATAATTTACAAATGGTTGCGACATTTCCGATGCGGTAATGCCGAGAGTCCTGGGCGTCCAATTGAGGTCACCACACCAGAAATGATCAATAAAATTCATGGTATCTTGATGGACGATTGAAGAATTAAAGTGCGTGAGATTGTAGGCATCTCAAATGATCATATGCGAACGAATTTCCCACGAACTGCTTTCCCATCCACTATATTCTCCAGATTTAGCCCCTTGCGACTATATTCTGTTTGCAGACATGAAGAAATGGCTTGGAGGTAAGAGATTCGCATCAAATCACCGCAACAGATGTATATTTTGCAGAGTTCGACAAGTCTTATTACTCTGATGGCGTTGGAGCATAGCAGGAAATTATCTTGGAAAAAAAATGGATTTTTGCCGAAAAAACATGTTTTCTATATTGTACGAAATTATCGAACGTCCTATGTAGCACAATAAGAATACATTACAATGAATGACTTTAAAATTTCGCATGAAATAAATAAAAAAAGTCGATCAATGGCGAAAGCTTATGTCAACTCTACTGCGAAGGCATAACATTGGCATTAGGGTGGTCATACGGCTAAAATGCAACTTGATCGTTATGATGACCTCAGGAGGACGAAAAAAATACTGTGAATTATAAGCACCGACAATAACAGCAAAACAAAGATACTCCCCAGTTATCTGGACACCACCCTTGGAGTTCACTGAAACTTAATACCACCTAAGTTTGAAACCAACTACACCAATATGTCTTTCTCTCTGTCTCTTCCCCTTTCCACAAAAAACGCTCGTGTCCTAAAAAATTAGTATAAGGGTTTCATATCCCCTTTGACATATGTAAATTATATATTAAAAAAAGATAAAATACTCGTAAGAACGCGTTGAGAAGAGTGTAGTCAAATAACACCGAGTGCTACCACCTCTGTCCTCTCTGGAGAAAGTACAAGAACAAAGGACATCAATCGACAAATAATTAAGGATTTGTAGGGCGGCTCGCAGTTGATGGAGCAGGTACACGATGTTCATATAGAATCTTGAAATTTGGTACATAAGTGTAGACAAAGGAAAGAATTTGGATTTTTCAACATGGCTTCCAAAAATGGGCGGTGCAAGGGTGTGAAAGTACAATTGAAGGCATCCGAACCTGTAGGATACTTCTACTCAAGTCTAGTGCTTGGGGTATAAACAAAGGTTAAAATGAGTAAAATCGGGCTTTTAAATATCGTTTAGAAAAAAATTGGAGGGGGGTGGGGAGGATGTATCAATATACCCTAAGGTCATCAATATGGGGTATTTCCGGTCAACGTAGAATCCTGAAAATTTGAAAAATGGTCTAGAGGTAGCATTTAGGGTGCAAAAAAATGAGAGTGGTCGAAAAATTGACTTTTCTTAAAAATGGGTGAAGGGCGGGGCTGTATGTAAATCTTTGTCGCATGAACATCTATCATTTTGAAGACATTGATAAGTAAAGTAGAGTTAACAAATCTGTACAACTTCTCGCGTAAGCCGACAACATTGATATATGTACCTGGAAGAACGCAGCAGGCTGTCCAGTGGTGCTTTCGTGAGTATTAAAACAGATGCGGCGGAAAATGACAGTCAACGACGGCGCCATGGACAGATAAAACATTGAAATAAGTTGACCATGACACACTTTTACACACTCCTTTTCATGGCTGAATAGTTACAGGATTTTTTTACAACAGAACTTGGCCCGTTTTTTAAATTAGTGTCATGACATACCAAGTGCATCTTCTAAAATCATTGGCACGTTATTGAAAAGATGAAAGATAGCCCTTAGTACCTTCAAGTCCGATCTTAACCTGATTCCCATGTGGAGTACCTCGAAACCATAAAGTCATCGTTTGTAATGAGAGCATAATGACTCACTAGCACTAGAACTAGATAAACGCACACTTAAAAGAGCGTAGGCTACTTTTGAAAATGTGGGCTCAGTGCTACTGTACTAGAAAATGCACAAACTCTGCAGTATCAACAAATATTGGACTGTGTTCCATGGCTCAGCTGAGAGTCCGTTTTCATACCGCGCATTCCATGTATTCCATTTTAAGAACCATTTTGAATTACAAATGACGCGTTACGAACAACTTTCGTCCTGCATATGTCTGTATTGTTCTCTTTTAAAAAATCACAACAATTATTTTTTATCACTAAATCCACCTTAAATGTCAATAAACAATAATAAAATTTGTTTCACTTATTATATTCCCATCAAAAGTCACCCCACCATTTTTAGCCCACTCAAGCGAATAAGATCCAGGATTAAAATCGAACAAACAAAAAAGTTATCCATCTCTAAATGGCTCATAAAATAATTAAAATTCGAAAGGTACATCCTTCCTTCTATTTCTTTCATCCATAATTAGTCCTTTCAAGCAACAGAAGAAGAAAAAAAAAATTACATCTTAAAAAACCGGTAAAATCCATAGGGGACCGAGAAATAACTCAGGAGTCCTTCCTTATCGTATCGAGGACACACTCAATTAGAAAATCAAATAAAATTTGAACTTTTCCTAAAAAAAAAGAACCAAATAAGAGGGTAAAAAATAGGCAACAACACACCCAGGACAGCGTAATTACATGTTTAATTGAATTCGCCAGAAAATATGTTTATGTCCTGTTTTTTGTTGGTCCTTTCTTCTCTTTGAATATTTTATGTGTAACGCAGGTCCTTGCCTCGCGAAGGGTGAAAGTTGCCCACTAATTTCATTTTTTCTTTGTATTTTTTCTCAAAGTCATCGTCCTCTTTTTGTGTTGGCCCCTGCTTATTAATTGAAAAAAAAAATGCTAATTTAATAATCTAGCACGAGGACACGTATCCTTAGCTACTTTATTTCTACCATCACGTAGTTTGATTGTAATTTACTTAAGAGGGCAACAAATACCTTTTCGAGGCTCCGTTTAATGGTGGGGAAAAATTGGCAAAAAAAAAAGAATGTCTTACAAAATTTCACATCTGTTTGTACATCTGTGTATGTCCTCCTAAAATTGAGTTATGCGCTTTCAATATCAATCAGCAATTAATGAATTTTGCCTTAAAATGGCAATTACGATGCATTTTCATTTGCATATCATTGGAAAAAAAAAATGAAAGAAAACAAACGGCTTTGTGTACATTTTGGGAAGATTTACAACTTCCTATGGCGTCGTTGTTGTTGTCGTCGTCTCGATTACCCTTTTTGGAGATGTCCTTGCACCATCTGGAAAGGATGTCCGTAAGCTAGCAGCAGCCTTGTTTCCTTATTTGCATGCAAATTAAAGAAGCAATCTCATTACCAAAAAAAGCAGAAGAAAAAAAAAGAACAGAAAGAGTAGACTGAGTAGGGGTATCCTTTCTTAGTCATTAAGCGTTTTTATAGCGTGGCAGTGAACTTTATACGCCATGATCGCGCGATTTTTGCTTAAACAAAAAAAAAAAAAAAAGAAGCAAAACGGGCAAACGGGCAAACTAAAGGCAGACAATTAGATTCCACGATGTGGTGGTGGTGTAAATTTCAGATTAAAATATCCGAAATAATGAAGATTTTCTTTTTTCGCCTTTATTATCCTTTTCGCCTTCTCCGCCACTTAGGAGGATACTATTCGTACCTTCATTGGATTTTTATTTTGGAAAAAGTTTAAGCATTTTAGATGGGAAATTGGACATTTTGAAATTCATCCTGCATTTGCGTTAGGCAAAGAGCAGTGGCAGACACAACTTGTGCATCGTTTACTTTTGAAGTCTGTTCCACTAATTGTATGGTTGTTTTATAGTCCGTGGAATAATAATTATATTCATTAAGGGATGTCTTCTCTGTGGTATGGTGGGTGGAATTGCTCTTTGCATTTAAGTTTCTTGTTAGCTCTGGGTTCTGTTTTGTTTTGTTTTTAGATTGACAATCTTAAAAGTGAATGACTTTGCATTGAGCGAATTGCATTGAGGCTTGCAATGGCCAATCGAAAATATCTCGATTAAGTTCATGTAGGTACCTAAATAATATGTGTTATAAGTAGGGGGAGCCAAAAGCAGGGTTATATGTTGTAAAGATATGGCTATCATTAATAAAGTCGCACGTACTACGCACTTCCACCTACAGTGTTGGACAGAGAATTAGAATACATACGATAGCTCAACAAAACACAACCATAATGATTAATTTTGCAATATTTATTTAATTATTTTTATTGAAAGGCTTTGATTTCGACCACATTAAACTAAAAAGAAAATTAGCAAAATAAAAATAAAAAATATTCAAAAGTATTTACAATTTTTCTTCAAAGCTTACACTTGTTTTGTGGTCACAGAATTAGCACATAATAAAAAATAGACATATTCTACGTTCGAAATCTAAATTTTATTAACATTTTGTAATAAATCCGTTTGCCTTATGACTGCCTCTAATCTCCGGGGAACACTTTCAACTATGGATTGATATCGGTGGGTAAGACTGGAGTTTCATCCATTTCTAGCAACCTCCCAGAGTTCCGCTAAGTTCTTCGGTTTCCTTAATCCAATCATGTATTCCACACCGTTTCACAGATTTTCGATTGGGTTAATGTCGGGACTCTATGCATGCCGTGGTAAAACATTCATTTAATGATCACTAATCCACTGTTTCACAAGCCGATATGTGTGTTTAGGATCATTATCATGCATGAAAGTCCAATTTAATGGCAAGATTTCGCCCGCAAAAGGCTCCATATTTTTGATTTTCCAATATACTCTTATATTGGTGCTGATCCATTTTTACAATTGGGCCTGTACAATGCCATGCAAATGCAACCTATAGTGTGGGCAACGCAACCACCACCATGCTTCACCGTTTTTACTGTGCGTGGATTAAGCTCTTGCTTTGGAGGACGCCACACATTTCGCTTCCCATCAGAACCGAATCGATTGAATTTTCATTCGTCACTCCATAAAACGATTTTCCAAAATGACATTGGCTTGCTTCCATACATTTTAACAAATTGAAGTCTGGCTGCGATATTCGTTTCGATACCATTGGCTTAAACTGCTTTCATTTAGCCTTCTCCTAACAGTTCAACTGCTAATATCACATGAACTCGATTTATTTCAAATCAATCTTCTGCTGAAGTAATGAAAGGATTTTTTAAGCACAAGCAGTAATTATCTCCAGCAGCACTTGTCCTTGGAGGTGGCTACCTCTCGATTGCATTGGTCGTATTGTGTTTTTCATAAAACTGAATTGCGTTCATCACTAATTTTCTTGAACGTCTCACTTCATCTGAATTACAGTTTTTCCTTAATTTCTCATGTTAATATTGCCTGAACTCAGGTGTTCACGACTGCTGCCGGCCCATCTAATTACATATTTTTGAAAAATCATGAACAGTGCTTAACAAAATTACTGGGTAATTTTCATACATTTTTCATACCATTCTATGGTCACATTAACTTCACTGATCGAACAAAGTTGCACAATAAGAAAATGATCAACAAGAATTTGTAACGGCACTTTTCCAGTGTGCATAGGCTGACATGCCCTAGTTTGGAAAAATACGCAAAGTATTCAGGAATAGTTGCTGTGCAATGATTTAACGTGATAGAAACCTTTAAAATTAAAAAAAAAATTTAAAATCCATTGAAATTAAAAAAAGTCAGTTCTTCAAAACTTGGTACGCCATAACCATGCATATATCAAATATTTGTTTAAACAAAACCGATAGCCGAGATATAGCCAATTTTCAGAAACTGGTTAATAAGCAAAGTACGGATAAACGTACTTATCTACCATATCTTAAATGAAATTGTTTTCAAAATCGGTCATAAATAAAGTACAGTTATACGAGTACCGTACCGAATAAAAATTTTGATTTGGCTTCGAATTGTGAGGCCAAATCAGACACCACAGACCCCAGACATGAAGTTTGAAGAAAATCCGTACAGCCGTTTAGGCAGTCGGACTTACATACACACAGATAGACAGAATTGAGAGACCCACTTTTCGAGTTTCTCTATTACAGTAGCCTTAAGTTTGATTAAAATCTCGAGATGTAATATTTTTAGGAAACTAATACTCAATGGTGGATGGTAGATGGCATTTTCTAAATTTTTCACATTTTCCAAAAACTTTTTCAGTTATCGGTTTTGGCATCAAAATTAAGATTGATTTACAGTAATTTGTGGTTATATCTTAATTCAGGTTCGGGGGGATTGTACTTTGGTAGTTTTAGGCCGTGGTACTTGCCAGGTCCAACTACGCTATACTTCGGCCGTTTTTTTCTTCTTTTTTTTTGTTAAAGTCATCCACCAACTTGAATCATTATCATTCCCGGTATACAGAAATAGGGCTTGGAAAAACAATATCAAAAGTCTCTGTCCAACTGACTTCAATAAGTATTTAACGTTCTTAAACGAATTCAAAATCCTTTCCAGCACTTAATATAATACTATTTAAACTAAATGGAAAACTCCTTAAAAAATGAGCCTGCAAGATTATAAGTGTAATTCAATTGGAGATTACGATTTAAATCTGACACTACTGAGGTTCTGTCAAAGACAAACAGCTGATATTTGACATCTGTGAGTACTAAGCATTGACATTTGTAATTATGGAGCGGTATACGAGAGAACAACGCATTTTATTTGTTAATACCCATTTCGAAATGGGAAAAATCTAACCAACACGATTCGCGCATTGCGAAATAATGTCAGCATACAAATTGTCCATCTCGTGCCCGGATTAAGAATTGAACATTTTCGATCGAACCGGGTCAGTGTTGAGTAGATATGCAAAGACCAGTGCGTCCTCGTAGTGGTAAATCACGCGAAAAAATCACCGCAGTGAGTGACAGTGTTCGTAACAATTCGTCAGAATCCATTCGCCATCGTACTCGACAATTAAACTTTTCCTACAGCTCCACACAGCGCATTTTAACAAAAGATCTGCATCTGCATACCAACAAGATCTTACTGACTCAGGAGTTGAAGCCACCATGAACAGCGTTGTGACTTTGTCGCCACCAAGTTGATGGCGATTTTTGAACAAAATTATCTTCAGCGATAAGGATCACTTTCAACTGAATGGCTACGGAAACAAAATTGTTGCACTTTGGGTCATACAAATCCACGGGCCATTCAGGAACAACTAATGCATCCACAAAAAGTCAATGTTGTGCAGATGCAGAATGTGAAAATGCTCGTGGTGCTGCTGTAACAGTCAATGCTGAACTTTATCGATAATAAGAAATGATAACAAATTATTTTTTGCAGAAATTGGGCGATGTTGAAGTGAAAGATATGTGGTTCTAACAAGATGGTGTTACCTGTCACACAGCGCAAGAAACAATGCAGTTATTGCACACAAAGTTTACAGGCCGCGTCATCCCTCCTTTCAGCGATCAAAATTGGCGACCAAAATTGGCCACCAATATCGTCCAATCTCACGTCGTTGGACTTTTTCCTTGAGATTATGTGAAGCAGAAGGTATATGCCAATGACCCCCAAACGATTCCAGAGTTAAAGAACTAGATTCGGATCGTTATTTATGAACTACCGCAGGATTTATACCGAAAAGTAATGTGATCGTCATTTGGCCGTCATTAATGTCAATGTCTCAATATTATATGATATAAAAATATAAGCAAATTTTAATTTTAACCTCCAATAAAATCACCCTTTATAAGTAATACTTTTGCAAACATCTTTGAAATAGTCGTTAGGTCCTATCTTTATATTCTTTATATTCGCTATCAATGATATTACGTCATGTATTAGTAAAATTTAGTGAAATCTTCTTCAATCCGATATTGACAGTTTCTCCTCTTAGGATGTTGAAAACAGTCTAATTCTGAACCCTTTCAAATGCCAAATTATAACATTTTTAAGAAGTCGTATACTTTACTTATTATTACTATGAGGTTGTCCACTCATGACTGACGGACGGAGAGGTGACATGTTACGTCAATCCGGTTTTTTAGATTTTTTAAAATGCTTGGATTTTCTCTGACGTTTGAAAATGTCAATCGATTGTCACTCGACAAAAATGTTTAAAAAGAAATTGTGAAAATAAAAAAATAACTCCGTATCACTGCTATCACTCATTGTTTAATTAAATTTCGTCAAATTTGCGAAGTAAGCAAAAACAAAGAAAAGAAAATGAACCAATTTGATAGACACTGACTATTAATATGTCAAAATGATTCCGCGGAAGGGATCAGTCTGAACACGAAACGTCAAAAAAAATCCAGTCTGTCAGTCCAGTGTGAACACCGCCAATGGCTCAATCGATTTTGTTCAAAATCTATAATTGAGCAATGTTTGACATATTCAAAATTTTAACGGATTAAAAAAAAACCTTTTTGACGAATTTGTTTAAATTTTAAATTTGAGTTATTTGCAGATACACAATATATAGGTGCAAAATACGTGCTACCCAATGGCGCACTTTATTTCAGAGTTTTCACTCGTACAATTGTCATCAAACCAGGCATTTCGAGCAGGTAGTCAAGTGAAACCTAGCACATCAGTTGTGGCACTTTCAATGGTTTGTTGGCAATATTGCCATTGGTTGTTGCAGTTACCTTTTGGAGACACCTGCTACAGCTCTGCTATCCGTAAAAGATGCATTCGTGAACATAGTTATTTCTCTCATCTCCTTAACCGGAAGCCATCCATCTACATTTCTGCAGGTAGATGGATAGATAAATTGTTGCCCTGTTGCAAAATGTCATCAGCTGAAAAAAGCCGATATACGCGTAAATTGTACTTGTAATCAAATATCCTGGAACCTGCAAAAAAAGACAAAAGGTCTTTAATTTCTACATATTTCCAGAGCAAATTTTAGGCTAAAGCTCACCAAATATAAAGATGCCTTCAATAGCCAATTATTGCAATAAATGCTATACCTCCGACACTAAGCTTCTTTTCTGCAACATGTATCAACCTACAACTTGACATGGAGATGTAACCTGCAAGTATATTGAAACCAATTGCTAGACATGTGGCGTATACTCCTTTAACACTTCATTGCATTAGAAAATAAGTTTACCACCCGAACCCGCGATTTTAGTTTCCTTTTCAGTTTCTCTCCTACCGATTCTATTAGCACCTCTTTTCTTAGGATAGAGAACTCAATCATAGATATTAGTCAATTTTTCTTAAGGAATAGCTATTCAGAACCTAAAATCAAAACTATAGGTATCCCTAAACATATGCTATAAAACGACTCCAACCTCACTTATTAAGACATCTTCTCTGGCACTCTCGAAATACCCTTCCGGTTGTCTTCGTGACGCCGTAACGACCTGCTCCTGCTGTGTATTGGAATATTTAAGTCAAGTGACAGAATGATTTATAGATTCACACCGTCTAAGCACGCGTCTTTTAGCGATTGGCCCCTATGACTCGAAAAAAAAGTCCTCCACAAAAGTGAGAGAATGAAAGAATTCGAAAAAAAAACACACCCGGAGATTTACGATGTTTTAAGGACATTCTTTTGCTGCCAAGTCTGCTCACATCATGTGTCCTCGAAGTAGGTGAAGTGGGTAAAAAGTTCGTTGGGTGGAGATGAATGTTCATTGCATGCACATCAAAACAGGATTTATGTACTTTGTAGTCCTTAACCCCTGCGGCCTCATATGCATATGTGGCAACTCTTGTTACGGATATCTAGGCAAAGCAATCAAAAGAACTCTATTAACGTGAAAGTTTATCAGAATCGATTTTGGTCGCCAGATTTTTGTTTGCAGAATCATGTATGCGTTTCCAAACGTAATGACATGCGATACGCGTTTTAATTTGTATGCAAACTTGCTGCTGGGCTATGTAAGGCAACAGGCTTACGAATGACTCCGAATACGACGACGCCCACGTCGTATTGTCACAGATGAGCAAATATTATGAGAGGAGTTGTCTCTGCTGTAGTAGCAACGTTGCTTGGTCGCTGTTTGCAATTTTGTAATTTCGCAAGGGAAGCTGAAAAGGATTAAAGCGGATGATTGTATGTAAATTACGAGGCGGTGGAATACGTGACGTATATGCTACTAACATAATTTAATGCTTCATTAGTCCTTTGAAAGTGGAAGCAGAGTGAAGCGGTAGATGGATGTGTTTTGAAATTTTGGATGTTCTATGTACTTTCTTTTTTTTTATCAGCAAGAGACTGTGCATCGTGCATGGTAATTGAGGAAGAGGATGCTGGGGCTTAAGTGTGGATAGAGATGTCCCAAATGGGAAAAACAATTTCACAATACTTATGTACACATACTTATGTTTACATCTATGTGCAATTCTTCAAAAAAATATGATAGAAGAATGATAGATACAAATCTATCATTCGAGCAAAAACTTACGGCTTATCTTTCAATACAAAAATTGTTAATTGAACAAAAATAATTAATTCTTTTCTCCGATGGGATGATTTTACAATTGAACGATTATTTACATAGATAAAATATTTTAATAACTTCAACACGTTGTTGAGGCTTTAGATGCTCCATAATATATTGTTATCGAGTGCTCTTTACGACCCTCAAATGCGACCTGACAAATCCAAACTAAACCAAAATGGCGGCCAAACAACATCGACCTGGAACATAAAAGCACCCGCACATTACCTACTATTTATTTGTATACTAGCAGACCCGCTCAGCTTCGCCCATGCCAAAAATTCATCAGGCCTTTCTGTTAGGATATTGTAGCCTGTTCCAGAAATTCATAGGTCCCGATATCTTTTAGAGATCCCCAAGTGTGCCAACAATTCAGGAACTATCTTGCCTTAGAAGCAGAAACAATCAGCAGCGCGATGCAAGAGAGTGTGGAATGCTCTGAAAAATATTTTTGCAACTGGGTCACGCACCTACCTCGGTAAATGGTAGAAAAGTCACCGCACATGGCTATCGACAGACCCCTGGGAATGGATCGATGAGCGTACAGGAATCAAAGTTCAGAGTGCAGCGGCCTCGGTAGTAGATAGAACCGAGATAGAAGCCCAATATTGCGTGAAAAAGAATAAGTGTAGCGAATTGCTATACCGCCGGCAGGTCGGAACTCCAAACAACATCCAGTGAAGAGTTTAGATGGTAACCTTCTGAATTCGAATGAGGATTAGTTAACTAGATTGAAAGAACACTTCGCTACCGAACCCTGAATTCGCACCGGACCTCCCAGTAAAACCGAAATAATGACAGCAATTAAGTCCCTAAAGAAAAACACAGCAGTGGGTATTGATGGTATCCCTGTGGAACTATTTCAAGTGGAGCACAAATACATGGGCAGAATAGATAAACTCACTCATATGGAGAGAACTCTATTTCTGCAGTGGAATAGAGAGATGATAATCAAGCTTCATATGGATTATGGAAACTAGAGAGGTATATGCGTTCTCCTTTCCGTAGCCAAGATATAAAGCTAGAATCATATTAAAACGGATTAAAGAGCATTTAGATTCAACTCTCGATGTCGAAGAACCAGGCTTAATAAAGAGCAATGCGTCGAGTACAGGCCTCCACTACATCTACTGTTTATCGACTTCAAGAAGACTTTCGACAGTTTGAATCGAGATGGTATCTGGTTTTCCAAGCGCATGAGAGACATCCCAGGACAACTCATAGCTATTATCAAGGCTACATACGAGGGTAGTAAGTGTCACGTCTTACACAATGGTAAGGTGTCGGAGGATTTTGATTTTCAAAGTGGAGTACGTCAGCGAAGTACTCCATGCAGCATTGACGGAAGGTAACCATGGAAATCAAGGGACTATGACATCTTCATTAAACACCTTGATTACGCTGACGATATTAACCTCCTTTCACATCGGATATTGAACCTTCATCTGATGGCCCAAAATCTAGAAGCTGAAGCAGACTAAGTGGGGCTTAAAATAAACATAGCCAAGACAAAAGCCCTCAGCACTTCTAACACCCGCCCTAAACTCAACATTGCCGGACCTAGACAACTGTCTCGGCTAACCGCGGTAACACCGAACTGGATGTGTGCAGTAGAATCGGGAAGGCAAAATCCTTGTGAAATAAATTCTTGAGCGCACAGTTTCCTGGGGTAGAATGAGCAATAGTGCGCCGGTGCGTTGTCCTGGTGAAAAAGATTTTTTTTCTTCGTCAAATGCGGCCGTTTTTGCTTCAAATCGCCTTGGAATCGATCCAGCAGCTCTGCGTAATATGCACCGGTGATAGTTTTACCCTTTTCAAGGTAATCGATGTGAATAACACCGCGCGCATCTCAAAAAACTGTCGCCATGCCCTTGTTTGCTGACAAACCCACCTTGGCCTTCTTCGTTTTGACTGTTCCTTGGTTTCTGGTGTGTTGTGGTGAATCCAGGTTTCATCCACGGTTACGAAACGGCGCCGAATTTTTCTGGAACATCGCCAAACACACCTTTGAAGTTGTCAAACGAATGCGTTTGTTGTCGATTGTGAGCAAACGCGGCACCCATCTTGCGGAAAGCTTTTTCATGTCCAAATATTTATGTAAAATCGAAATCACTGAGCCATGTGATAAACCTGTGGCCTCTTCAAGCTCGTGCATAGATCGTCCTTTATCAAACCATGGATTTTCTCGACCATTTCTGGTGTGGTGACCTCAATTGGGCGACCAGATCGTTCAGCGTCTCTTGTGCTTGAACGACCGCACCGGAATTGAGTAAACCAGTGGTGAATGATTCCAATCGATGGTGAAGAATCCCCATAATATTTGTCAAGCTTTTGTTTGGTTTGCGTGATAGTTTTTTCCCGCAAAAAATAGTGTTTAATGAGTACTCGAAATTCACTTTTTTCCATTTTAACGAAAATGCTAGTAGGCGTCTATATAAAATGGCTGCCACAACAAAACTATTTGACAGATCTGTCTGAAAATTTGTGTGCGTTCTTTTGAAAGATGATTCTTGACAAAAAAAAATAAATTTAAGTTGACGACACAATTTGTGTTAATTTTCAGGGACTTATTGACCCACCCTCGTATCTAGTGATTTGAGGTATATGCTCTCACGAACAGAAGTTGAACTTGTTGAACCCTAAAAGTCTTTCATACACTATTTTCGTTTTTAGTTAGCCATCACATTGAATTTAATGCACCGCCTTGATGATATTTGTCCGACTGCGGTGCACATATAGCTTTATGTCATATAGATGCTCAGAAAATGTTCCAATGCACTAAAAATACAGCATCAAAATTAGTGAAGTGATCCCTGAGTTATAAACGGTCACGCATTGACTGGGATATCTTGTACCACAGAAGCTATTTATTGGTCGGAATATCTATGTCTTCTACTAGTAATGCTTCTGCTCTAGATGTCGAAAAAGCGCTAGCTAATGTTTCATACATCCTAACCTTTATTATTTCGTTACTCAATGAATAGCCGATCGGAATCTATCAGAATTATAAGATTAGCAGACTAATTTCCCCTTCTAACCAATGACCAATCACTTTCCCAATTTTTAATCTCATGAGCTTCTTCTAACTTCAAAATGAACTGTCAAACTGGATTCATATTCTGCTGATGAGAACATAATTATGCAACAGCCACCACCACACCATATTGCCGAACAATAATATTTCCCAAAAACAAACAGACCAACAAAAAATTCATCAAAGATTCCTTTAGCATGACAACGAGCTGCACAATGTGTTTGCACAAGGACGACTAACAAAATTTTGAAAACTAAAAAGCAAAATTGAAACTGAAAGTATCTGTATGAACAGAAGGGGAATTATTTTCCAATTAATAATTTTCAGTTTGACTTTATCTCGCACACAGGCGAACAAGAGAACAATGGCCATTCCTCAAACAGGATTAATTAGAAAACGTGAGAAGATGTCCTGCTGATGCAGCAATCTTCCATCCGCTTGTTTGTTCTCCTTCCATTTTTCCTTTCTGATATTTTCATCTCAATAAATTTTATATCGTAAACTTTTCTTTTGATATCCTCAGGATAACTAAGAAACTTCACGGACGCAATGTGGCACTAGAAAGCAATTTTTCGCTTCCTAATGGTTTCCAGCTTAAGGTCCTTAAAATTTTCATTCTTGTTATGCATCCTTTCTCAATTTTTTTGGAAATAGAGGAAACTATTTAAAGATAAAACGATAAAGTAAAAGTCGATGCGAATGTCAAAAGGAAGAAAAACTCGTTTGTGCAACGAATAAAGGACGCGCGAAGATTTTTTCTTTTGGAATACATATCCTTTTTTCTTGGTTTTATGTTGTGCAAACAAGTTCATATGGTGGGGGTGGTGCCTTTGAAGTTTTCCTTATCCGCACTGTCAAGCTAATGGAAGTTTTGTTCAGTTTTTCATTGGTTCTCACTTGTCGTAAGATACGACAACGAAGGGAGGGAAATGACAGTTGTATGTATATTTTGTAAGGATGTGTCTCTTAGCCGCTATGTCGTGTCAAGTGTCACGTATAATTTCCGTACGATGCCAGTTCAGGAAGTCATCCCATTAGCTTTTATATCGCCGATACTCGTAGTAGTAAATTTTTATTTTCACTTTCCTTTATGACAAAGTGCTGTTTTATATTCTTGAGTGCTTGTTTTTTGAAAGGATACGGCGCCTTTCAAGTGAGATTAAGTTTAGTTAATAGTTTTCTTTTTTCAAAATTAATAGCAACAACTGTGGATGTCGAAAGGATTGTGCTTATCAGAACATTTAAAAGGAGAAACTCATCCTGACACTGCGTGATGGCGTTAAAATTCTCCAATAGTAATGTGCTTAGAACGTACGGATGGGGGGACGTAACATAATGCGAGTCTTGACTCAGACTTAGACCCGCTTACAACTCAAAAAAAAAAAATCGCGGCCTTTTCCTGTGCACTACTTGGTGAGATTGTCGAACGTGAACTGATGCAGATGACCATGATATTCTTGAGCTCATCAGATCTGATGGCACTTTCGTCGTCCTTTCGGGAGAAAATGCAAGATTTGATGGTCTCGATACTCAGAGTTAGCAGCTATAGAAGATAACACAGTGCAATAAGGAAATTAGAAAAGCTAAAAGAAATAGATCCAGAACAGAACCAGACTACACAAAGCCTTATCAGCAGAACAGATGCACCGTGCACACTGAAAAGTAGGATGTCAGCTACATTGAGAACGTAAAGCAAAGAATTCTTCTCTTACTTTCCGCATAGCATAGAATCAAATACAACAGATGTAAGGGAAAGGTATACAAGGCCCAGATGAGTGGACTGAAAAATGGCAACTGACATCTGTATAAAAGAGCGCAAGAAAGAAACCACTTCAACAAAATCCTTTAGACCAATAAGCCCGACCTCATTCATTGGAAAAGGTCATAGACAACCATATAAATGTGACTGTGTTAGAAAGAATACCTTTCTACCATAATCAGCATGCGTATAGGGCCGGAAAGTCCACCGAAACTGCACTATACCAGCTGACAAGTGTTTTTCAGGATGCTGTAGACTGCAAAGAAAAAACTATCTGTGATTTCTTGGACATTGAAGGAACTTTCGACAATACGAGTACATCTCATGAGACAATCATGTGTGTCATATTAAGGACCAGAGCAGTTGAAACTGTGACGGCACAAAAAACCATCATAATAAACACAACTAAAGCGGAGTCTAGTTGTAGATGAATAATACGTTGGAGCAGTGTACACGGAGGGATCCTAAACTTACATAGGAACTGGGGCAGGTGTATAAGGGCCCTGAACCTAGTAGTCGGAAGCCATGGCAACTTCCCCCAGTATTTTCCAAGCAGAGGTATATGCGATCGAAAGATGCGCCCAATTTAACCTACCTATTAGATAGGAAGTATCGGGAAAAGACAGCAAGATATTGTCGGACAGCTAGGAAGCAATCAATGCACTGATTTCTCACGAAATCAGGTCTAACAATAGAGTCACTCTCTACTGGGTACCACGTTACGCTGGAAATGAAGCAGCTGATGGGATCGGAGACCGCCTGTGTCGTGCCAGAACCATTCTGCGGACTAGGGCCATAAAAAGTACAAGAAAAGCTAAGGAAGGAAGAAAGCCAAACGGGAGGAACTCCCTAAGCTGAAATAGGCCAAATAACTTCTAGAGAATTATAACTGTAGAAGAAGAAAAGTATGTATAAATATTAGCAATCATCGATTACGCATTCTTACAGGCTTCCTAACGGGTCACTATAGACTTAAGGAGCTTCTCAGGAAACTGAGCACAGAACAAAACGGAGACAACAAATTTTGCTGAGATGCTGAGAAACCCCAGGGCTTAAGCAATGTGAAGCACCGATCTATAAAGGAAGGAACCACCTGGATTCCAATCAACTATCCGAAGTAGATCTGCCGTCGTTGGATCAGCTCGGTTCATCAAGGCAAGTGGACTGGATTAGGAATGCAGAAATTCCTGTACTAAGTCCCTGACGCACAGCAATTAATCTTGTAACTGTTATGCGTGCAACATATCAAACTTTCTGTAGGTAAAAGAAGTGAAAGTGATGTAGAGATGCAAGTTTGAAAGAAAATCACCGGTAGTTGCTCATTAGAGATTCGTATAAATCATGACTATGCTCCATATCCTTCGAAAATCTTACAGCAATGTATTTTTAGGTTAAGCCAGTTTATTGTATTACATGGAAGAGAGAGCGTTCCGAATTTCAATTTCGAAGTCGCAACATTTCCCCTCATTCTCTACGCTCGAGAAAGCCGTACAAAATCTAGCCACCGGTGTTCGAAATCTAAGATTCACCATAGCTGTTGCCAGGTATTTATTACCTGGTTATGTAAAAGCTGGTGTACACACACTATGTTCAGTTATCGTTTCCAAACAGTTGCGCACACGCCACGTCCAATAAATATCTCCTTTGAATTCATCAAGCTAGTTATTATTTGGCATTTCGAAAATCACGCCGTTAAATCTGGCGCCAAAAAAACAATACCCGCCCATTGCATTTCGTCAGCAGGTTCTAAATTCCTCATAAATTACAAAACAATATCCCTCACGATACCGCGGTCACATACTTCCATTCCATATTTCAAACTATCCCTGGCCTCAAATATTATCTTGCTGTCGTAAAACACTGATTCTTGTCCACTGTATCACCCATAAACAGTGAACTAGACCCACAGACATTGTTATGGTCAACAGTATCTTGAAACCTATCCACAACACCGGCAGCGATAACACCTTCAACTTATCACAAAAATATGTATGCTCTTGACATTTCGTCAAGAATTATTTACAATTGAAACTTTAATCCTCTTGCTGTCGAGGTAAATCCTCCCGCACGATTGTCAAGTGCTAGCTCTTCTACAAAAGTGAACGTTAATAACTCTTCGCATTGATAAGTTCGTACGTGCGAGTCAATTATTGCGTTTACGTGATACTCGACAGCAATATTTGATTAGATCTGGGGGACCACCCGGTGGCAGTGACTTTTAGAGATTTGCTAAATATTGAATTCGACCTCGACACGCCAGTTGCTAGTTGCGGCAAACTTGAAACTTCTAATTATTATGTATTATCTTTTTTGGAAGAAGTACCTGGTGCTGTGACTTGGTTGGTTGTCTAGACAAGAAGAATTTATCAGCTGATGGAAGTTCCAAGTGCCATTGTAGGGGTTAGATACGTGCTTATCAGTTCCTAGTGTGCATTAATTGTTCAATGGGAGTTTAGTTCAGAGAATTATAGTATCAATGAGTCAATATACAATGTACGTACTGTGTAATCTACCACATGTAATGTCAAGCGATGTACGTGCCTTGTAGTTAGATAATCTACTTGTGTACAATTTCGCTATCACATCTGGAATTCATTGTTGGCTTGCTTATAACGTCAATGACATCTGCGTATTGTTGGATGAACTTTGAAACGAATGTATCTATGAGATGCGGATAGGGTACATCAATGATGGATGTAAATTTGTCTGGTTTACGTAGATTGCAAACACTCTTGTCTACTAATTTCGTCTCATTCAATGGTGAAATATTTATGAGCTTACTACGTCGTTCAGACTTTGGCTGAACCTCTTCATACACCGACTTTGTTTCATCAGGACACCATAGCTTCTTTCATTGGAACCATGGCGACAATATAAGTAACTTTCTTTCTAAAAAATGCGTATTTTGAAAGTTTGAACTTTAAACATACTGCTTGAAGTCTGCTTTCAAATGAACGAGGAGACTTGCAGAAGTTAGTGAGAGTAGATGATGTCGTCTAAGTTTATGAAGGCGATTTGTTATGAAGTGTACTGGCACGTATAGTATGTACACTAGTTGCTCGAGGATAGCTGCAATCTTTTCCTTATCATCTGCCAAAAGTGATACACATAATTAAAAAAAAAAAATCTTGGGTCCTTGTTGTAATTCATTCAAACAATCCTTGCGTTGCAAAGTCTATCATTGGAAAGAGGTAAGAATCCCCTTTAGAGGCGTTATGAAAGCGTGTCAGTAGTCTCGACGCAAAAACAAGTTCATCTGTGCTTGATCTCACTCTTGAACTTGATGACTGTTCCACCACTGATCCTAGTTATAGGCACTCGCCATGCCATTATTTTGATGGATGTAGAGTCGCCAGCAAAAATACCGTAGGTTCGTTTAAAGACTAGTAGCCCTGCAAGGAATACAGTGTTGTTTTTTTTTTTACCCTATCGTTATTCGACAGCTCGTACGAAAGACTAATGCTGCAAGTATCTAGCATTGGTACCTCGGTGGCTTCTTTGCGAACTAGCACCAATCCGGAGAGAAGGTTTGTTCCTCTTAGAAAAATGTTTTGACTATTTTCTCTTAAACCATTCACTTAGCAAAAAAAAAAAGAATTTCCAGGCAAAAATTGTTTAGCAGAAAATTGTGATAACAATTTTTAAATTTGACTCTATCTCTTACGGATAGCTTCACACACTTCATTATTTGGAATGTGTTTTCCTGCCCGAGTTCTCCTGAAGCCACCGGCTGATCTAGAAAGCTTAAACATTTTACACCTACAGCACAGGCTACGGTACAGAGTGTATTGCAGTTGATTATGTGATTTTCGAAATGCAGGGTGTTTCAAGGTATATCTTTCGAAGTGCAACTTTGCATACTTATAGCATAGAGTATGGGAATGAACATAGCGGGGACAGATGTTCGATTGTCGAAAATTGATGGACGCCTAATAGACGCCAAATGAAAAAAAACATCGATATTCTCGAAAACGACTATTATGATTTTGATCGAATTTGATATTCGAATTATAGTAGGAATATGCTATCAAATTTCGTACCAGTTTTCGACAAAAAATAATTATAACTTATTAACTGATTCTTAAAAATTCGTTATTTCTCGTCTATAGCTCAATCGATTTTGTTCGAAATTAATATCTAAATAATACTTGCCATATACAGGGTGGCCCAGAAATATTCAGTGGATTTAAAAAAATGCATAACTTTGGAACGAAGCCATATTTTGCAACAATTTTTGTTTTTTCTCTTTTAGATTAAATATTCATATTTTTAATTATGGTGCACTTGACGATCCCACTATGGATTTTCGCGGTCGAATCTTACATTCGTCTTAACTCCTCAATTATAAGGACACAACGAGAATTTCGCAGTCATTTTAATGTAAGAAATGTCCCGTCTGGAGGTGCCATTGTGCTTTTTGTTGCCCGTTTTCGGCGAGAAGGAGCTGTGCTCAATCATAGACAAACTGGGAGACCTGCATCCGGCCGTTCCCGAGACAACATAAGCCTCGTATAGGCAGCTGTTGACGAACACTATTCGACATCCATCAGGCGGTGCTATAAAATTCAACTTAGTCAGCAACTGTTTGCCAGAAACTAGACAAGTCGGTTATTATTGAAAGAAAAAACCTAGAATTATTTAGGAGCGGTACATGCATCTACTTCGAGTCACGGTTTTGTGTTGTATCTCGGCTGAAAAGGTCATAGGGTCCTATTTCTTTGAAGACGCAACTGGGGATCCAGTAACGGTAAATTGGGACTAGTATAATGCTCGAAAACTTTTTACATCCGAAAAATCTGAAAAAATGGAGACATTGGTTGGCCGGCTCATTCTCCGAACTTAACAGCTCCAGACTTTAAAAAGATTTACGATCCAATCTCCTGCAGACCTTAAAAGAAACATTAAGTTCCATATATATGTATTGGTCTTGGCACCACAAATTTTGAACAAAAGTGGTGGTAAATTTCATCAAAAGATTGAAGCTTTGCAAAAATCAAAATGGCGGTCACCTACAGGGTATTATTTTCCATTTTTAACACCATAAAAAATAGCAAAGATTAAGCTTCAATATTTTTCTGGTTTTGTTAAAATTCGTTAATCAAATATAAAAAAAAATGTATTTAAATCAACTTCATATTTTCAGGTCACCCTGTACTAGATCATGGCATATTAAGTTTTGAAAAATTGTCAAAATAATTTTTTTTTTAAACAAAAATCATTTTAATGATTTTGTTTAAATTTAAAATCTGAGTGATTGGCCGTCAAACAATATACATATATGTAGATGCAAGTGCATGCGACCCAGTTATGCCTTTTATTTCCTGTTGTAGTGCGAACTATCACCTCCCAAAGTTTAATCGTCTCAAGTGAATTCACCCTATCAATTTCAATTAGAAGGTTGAGGAGAATATGTATCTTGCTTGTATCAATTACTTTTTAAAATCCCCTGACTAGACTATACCCTTAGGCCAGCTTCTGATAGGCAATTTTTGATTACGCAACTATTTCGCTACGATAGTTGCAATCGCAACCCACTGAAAACTGAATGTCGGCCAGCAGTCTTGGACATACTTGCGAGTTGCGATTATGTACTTCAAAAATCAAGTTTTAGAAGTCTCAATTATCTCACCAAATAATTCCGTCAAGACTATCAATGGGGTGGTATCAGACAAGACTCCGTTTTCTGACCACTGCTGGATACTAGTCAGCTTGCAAGAGAGCAGTGTAGGTAGGAACCTTTCGAAATTCGCTGAAAAGTAACTGCAGGGGATCTCGCCTCCTAAGCAATAGTAAATGATACAGTCAAGACTCCGATCAGTTCACTCAATCACTCATTCGAGAATCTCTGTCAATCTTTGCTTTCCACTACTTCTTTTTCATCCGAAAGAAACGGTATAGAATACGTTGGATTCATAGCCTCTATAAACTTAGCGAAACCTAAATCGCTGCACTTAACGTTTCAACTATCTTCTTCTACTGAATCTAATGCTTATCCACATTTTCTGACAACGGTTTTGGCTGTACATGATGTTTATTTTTTTTTTTTTTTTTTATTTAAGGAAGGTGAAAAGCATCGAAAAACTCAGTGTGGGACCAACTTGACTGCATATTTTTGAATTATTTCACTAACATACCCTACTTTCAATTTTCTGTGTAGACTGTCATTGCCTGCATACCATGGGGCATCAACACTATTTCTTAGTACTTTGTCTTGAAAGGTTTGTATCATTTATAAGTTTGTCTTGTTGGTATAACCCCAAAGCTGTATTCCATACTTCTTCCCATTAACCAATGTATTTGTCTCAGTTTAATATTTACCTTTTTTTTTGTCTTTTTGACATGCTCTTTCCATCCCAACTTAGCATAAAAGTGATACCGTGGTATTTGGCGGTATTTGCATACGGAACTTAACTCGCACCGTATTTATTCTTTTGTTCGTAAAGTTAATATGAACAGATTTATTTAATGGAGTTGTCCAATCGCCTATACATATAATGACCTTCTGTAATTTATTCGCAGCTTCATCAACATCGTCGCCAATCATCATAATTGTACTGTCGCCAGCAAAAGTTGCCAAGCTAGCTTCAGGTAGGGCCCTTGTATATAAAAGGTACAAGATTGGTCCCAAGACACTTCCTTGTGTTACTCCAGCTAATATCTTCTGTAAATCGGAGTATTGATCATTATACCTATCTTACACGAAAGTATCGCTTTTTTTATGTATAATCTGCGCGCCAAAGGGGATATGAATACCCTTATACAGGGTTCAGGCGTTGTGTAAATAGACAGAGACAGAGAAAGAAAGATTTGGTGTAGTGGTTTGAAACTCAGATGATATTAAGTTTCTGTAAACTCCAGGGGTAGCGTCCAGATAACTGGGGAGCATTTTTGTAAGCTTTTATTGTCGTTGCGCATGATTCTCAGTATTTTTTCCGTTCCGAGTTGCATTTTCAGCCATATGACCACCCTACTGCCAGTATTATGCCTTCGCAGTAAAGTTGACTTAGCTTTCGCAATTGATCGCCTTTTTTATTTATTTCATTCAAAATAAATAGATGATTCTTGACATTAGGATTTGAACTATGAACCAACAGCGTGATAAGCGATGATGTTACCACTACACCACGGCTCTACAATGCATGATTTAAGATATAGACAGAACTCCTCAGGAAGATTTCTTTTTAGTTTAAATTGTAGTCCTCGATGCTGAACTTTATCAAACGTTCTTGTTGTTTTGTTTTGAGTGTCTTTTTAAGGTCCTCATTTTCTTTAGTTAGTTTCTTTACTTCATTATGTAAATGGCTTGTGTGCCATTCTATATTCAGCATTTTTCGTTTTCTGTTTTATTAACTTTTTTATTCTTTGGTGTTGTGGATATTAGTTTGGAGCTTCCACTATATCCTTGTTCTTCTTATGAGAGATCTTCTGACTGCAATACTTGTTCCTGCATCCCAGAATCCGTAGGATCGACCTCATTAGAGGATGGCATGACTTGTTGTTTTTGCATTTTATTTCTTCTGTCAGGATTTTGAATTGCCGGCCTTCTAAGAGCCGCCTAATCTAAGTCAGCCGCCCCTGGATTTTTATGTTTTGTTTTGATGTTTATGTTTATGTTTTTTTTTTTTGTTTTTTTTTTTGAGTCATATTATTCGCCTTTTGAAACAGATTACTATCGACTGTATTGCCGGATACTTTCAGAATAAAAATTCTGTCCAGGCGTTTAGGCTGCACTCGTGTATACAGAGAGACAGACCGACAGACTGAATTAGCTGACTCACTTTTCGATTTCCTCTATACTAGTAATAACAAAATTAATCAAAATCTCTAGAGCTAATATTTTTACGAAAGCAATATCAAGGTGCAAGTAAACAAAAATCCGATTGACGCAAATTCTGATAAATCCGCAACCAACGACATGATTGCCTGCTTTATGCATAGAAAATTACGCAGCGTAGATAGAAAAGCACGCAGATTTTTAGTGAAAACGTTTGTCAACAGATTAAATACTGATGCATTTCAATGTTCCAGAAATAACGTTCAGCTTAGCTTGAACTTATCGCCACAATAAAAACGAGTCGCCATATTCCTATTTATTGTATCACCATTGTTAAATTTACCATAACACTTTTATGCTCAGTAAAATTAAAAAAATCCATCTAAGAATATACCAGCCTACGTAATAAAATCCATCCTTCCACCTTTCGTCATTCGTTATCCGCCAAATGTTATTGTTTTCAATTCAACAGCGAATAAGTATCTTCAGGGATTTCGACGTACGTTCGCATACAGCCATCGGATATATAACCTGCTTACGATTTCAATATCAATGTTATCTATGTGGATACAGGGCTACCGTCAGAAAGAAGAGAAAAAAAATAAACAATTTCACTTTCGTGATGATCTCTGAAATGACAAATAAAACATTTAAGCTTGTTTGATGTTTTTACTTCCGTCAACCGTGCCAAATCAACCCCTACCCATTCATCCACCACAACCACCACCCACGGCATTTTTACAACCATGTCACATCACTCATTGTTGTGAGCGATTGTAAACTCCCCGACCCCACCCCCATCCTTGTTACACATAAATAGTATCGCTACATTCATTCATCCCTTGAGCGTAGAATTTATGCAATTAGAAATTAATACTGCGTTAGTCATAAAAAAAAAAATTGTATAACGTTGAATCTTTATTATATCTCCTCGAGCATCCTTCGTCCTGTTTAGTGGTTTACGACAGTCACTCAGTTGATGGTTTACGACTTTGGTGGTAGTTATAAAAGCAGCATATATAAATTATTTTGACATTTTTCTGTCATTTTGGATGTTATTAAAATTAATAACCAGAAGTACACACATACCTACACAAATTGATGGAAAAGGAAGTAATTTTGCAGTGAAACTGATGTCCGCCTGGCGACAATTTCAATTGCAGTCGCTAGTTGGTATAAAAGAATCGGAGTTTTATGGGCTACGGCTCTGCAAATTTTGGCCAACGAATGCTGTTGTTTTATGTGAGCTACTAAAAATGTATTCGCAACAGTTATTGTTAAAATATTTTCGACACACGTAGTTGGTTTTAAGTAAGCCCACTTAAGAGGTAGACAGACGTTCGCAGAGGGTTTTACGAGTACGATTTTTGCTGTAATTAGCAATGGTGTAGTAGATAAATTTGTATACGCTGTCCTCAAAAGTCTGATACGAGCAAAGGCAGTACAATGACAGAGAAAGTATTCAGCAGTATCGTCATCCCCTTGACGGGTATTGTCGATGTTGGTGACGCTTAGGTTTTCCGTTAAGAGGCTTAAGGCTTGACGCCGAAAAGCATTCGTTTAGTCTGCAAAGATCTAGTTGTATTCATAGGACACCCAATGGAAATACTAACCAAGGACGTAGGGATACACAACGCAGGTTCAGGTCCTGAGAAGTCCCTTTTCGAGCCTTGCCTAGCGTTCGTTCATCAGTGATCTCATTTTCAGTAATCTCAATCTGACCTGTTACTGAAAAAAAAAAAAAAACTCAGCGAGTTTCTCAACCTATTTCGGAAGTGGTCAAAGTGTTGAACAAACCCTTAAGTGCAGCCTGGTTATCGCTAAAGATGCAGGTACTACGGGGCTTGCATCTGTTTTTCACAATATGTGATAGCTCGATGCCATTAGAAGATTGGTGTATATTTTACCTAATGAGCCTAATACTCGTCATGACCCTTGAATAGATTCGGGAGCTATCCGTGAAAATTTGATTGGGCAGAGCCAGTCCTAAGCGCGAGGAAAGTCGACTTAAAAAAAGAATGCCAATTTATGGCCAAAAGTGAACAGAAATGGACTTATGTTAGCTGATAGTACTACTAACGACAACTTAAAGTATGTATTTAATTTTCTGGATGTCAGCCGGTAACGTCCTTTTACCCCTTGTAAAAATTAGAATTCCGACTCGGAGATGCACTCACTTTTTACACTATAACTATAGAACCGTTACAGCTATGAGGATTATTTTAGTCATTTTAAAAAGACAATTTTATAGCAAAAATAATACTTTATGAGAATTTTTGCAATTTGAAAACCATATTCATTCGTCGGACTCCATTTCAAGAATCGCAGAAAGGTGTATCGGCAGCTCTCCATTTAAAAAGTGTAGCTAGCTGCACACATGCCATGGTTTGTTCAGACTGACCCTAAGTTGTAAATTGTCCAATCAGAAAATCATTAAATAAGAATATATATGTGCGGGTATAATAAGTCTCAAAATCGTCAAGCGGCTAAATACGTTCACAAATTTGACTAGGTACTAGCTACATACATATGAAATTCAACAACCGGTATTGCAAAATGGCGCAAAAGTAATGACCCTATATGAATTCTCAATGATTTTTACAAATGGCGTCTTCTGTCATCATGATATTGACAGTTGTGTAGTAAACAGATGCGAAAAACATGACGGTGAACACAGGAACGTGGAATAAGTTGTTTCGATTTTTTTTTTGTCTACCACCGTTCGTCATCGACTGGTAGTACAATTCGATGTCAAGTCACACGCGTCGAAGAGACTGGCTCAACACGAGATAGGCCGTTCGCACGAGAATGTTGATGCTGTGCGAGAGGGTGCGGAAGAGTGTCCAGAAACATCAACGAGATGACTAGCCACGCAATTGATGCCTTTACAACGTATTTTGGTGAAAGACTTGATGATGTTTTCGTATAAAACTCAAATGGTGTATCAGCTTCTGCCCGCTGACCACCAAACCCGTCTGGAATACAGCCAGCGCATCATAAGCCTAGCCAAGTAAGTGGATGTTTTTTCCTATAATGAGTGACATTTCCATCTCTCCGGACATTTCAGCAAGCAGAAACTCGCTTTTGGAGCACTGAAACCCCGTCTATTTTTCAAGAAAAGCATACTGAAAGTTACTGTGTGAGTGAGGCGTCTGTGCTAAAACGGTAATTGAGCCCTACTTTTTTGAAGACGATTCTGGATAGAGATATTAGTAGACCAATCCGGTTTCATCCGTGCCAAAAAGTCATCAATATTATATCGCTTTTTTTCAGGGTTAGCGTACTTACAAGGTGACAAACAGTTAGAAAGGAACTTTCATAGTAAGAGACAGTTGTTTATCAGTTCATCTGTCTGTCACAGCCTCATAACTTTTGAACCGTTATAAGGTTTAAATTTGGACTAGAGTTGGGTTTTACTAAGTCGCCAAAAGATCGAGAGTAAAATTTTGTTCAAAAACAAAAGGGTTTTGAAGGTAAGAGTAAAAGTCAAGCAAATTAATTATTTTTATAAACGCAATATAGGTATCAAATGAAAGTAGACGATCCGCTTTCAAAAGTATATATTTACTACTTTATCAGGATTTGAGAACAATTAAGAAAGTGCCAAAAGTGTCAGGCAGTAATGAATTATACTTATTTCCAGTGATATTATCAGTGGGTAGAAGAAAACTACATTAAAATCGGTTCAGCAGTTCTTAAATTATATGGTGAAAATGGCAAAGTGCTTATTGTCAGTTACATACATGATTCAATTGTCTCGGGAATTGAATCCAGCAGACCATGAACAGCTTAGTAACTTCGTTGATTGGGTGTTAGAGAAACCACCAAGTTCATAGCGATTATTCGAACAAAACCATCTTCACCAATGAGGCTCACTTTCAACTGAATGGCTACGTAATCAAAAAAAATTGACGCGCTTGGGGTCATGAAAATCGACGGGCCATTCATGAAGCAATGCATCCACAAAAAATAATTGGGCCGTACTTCTTCGAAAATTCTCGTGGTGCTTCTGGTACAGTCAACGTTATCGGGACATGATAACAAATTATTATTTTTACAGCAATTGAGCGACATTGATGTGAACGACGTGTGGTTTCAACAAGACAGTACCACCTGCCACACAACGCAAGAAACAATGCAGTTATTGTACACAAAGTTTCCCTGCCGCGTCACCTTAGCGTCAGGATCGTGCGTCCTGATTCCGTCCGATAGTGGTATATAACCAAGTAGGTAACTGAGCTAATGCTACTACTGAGTCTAATGTGCTGAAGAAACCCGCATCAAAATCGGTTCAGCTGTTCTTGAATTATACATGAACGGTCACACAGATTTCAAATTGGTTTCCAAGAGGCTTAAAAATCGTCTTCACATACTCGTATTTGTGAAATTTAACACGTGTAAGCGCTGTATTATATTTTATTTTTATTTTATTCATTTACAGTGTCTTAGCCAAAAACGGACATTGCTAAGATCGTTGTCTCTTTCTTGGTAGACATTTTCTTTTAGTTTTTATTGATTTCGGTAGTTTTTTCCTCGATTTGGTGTTTTTTTTTGCGACAAATTGGTATACATTTTTTCCTGGCTGGTCGTACGACTAATCGTCCTTAAATCGCGGTACACAGATATTACAAAACTGTAATTTTTGCAGTAAAATATAACCACTTTAATGCGTTGAGCGGTTAAACGATCCATATTGTAAAATGACAAGACAAGACCTAACTACCTGTCACTATGGACAGATGGAGTTGACATATGCTACTCGTACAATATTTCACATTACAAATTAATTTGATTATTTTTTAATGTATTTAAAAAGAAATACATTTTAAAAATTTCGCATAAATTTCAAATCGGAGTGACTTGCAAATTAAAAGCACAGATAATTTAATTCTAATATCATGTGGCTTTTTAGTCCTTTATTTATCTTGCAAGGACCACAAAATATATATGTTAGTCCAAACCATTGCGGCGCCCAAAGCGACCACCCTAAAGCCTGCACTGCGTACATACGTTGATACTTGAATCTTGCATACGTTTCTACGTTTCGATATCATACAATACTACTCGTATCACTTTCAATGACAAATGTATTTATTTCTTTTTTCAATTGACAATTGTGTAAACAACTTTTTTTGTTAGATACAGTTTTCAAGTCCCTCCCTTCAACATTTCACCAGATGCGCAAAGGCTTAAGGTCAAGATTGTTTGTACACTTTTAATATTCGGCGGCGGTTTTATCAATGATTTTATGACGGATATACTCATGAATGTGATTGTTTTTTTAAAACCAGAACAAAATCTGGGATATTGTATTAGTTGGAATCTATGTTTGCCTTAAATTTGATTTCTAAAATGTTTTTCTATAAGCTGTGGATACCATCAAATTACTGATTATGTTGTTTGTCTTTAAATTTTAATAACGTACACCAACCTCTTCACAAGCGGGGCACCCTAGTTTGTTGTTAAACATGTCACATAACCCCACGCAATGGCAGATTGTGTTTTTTTCTACCACTTGTTTCGAACTCGTAACTATTTAGAATTTTGTAATTAATTCTATCGAACCGCTAAAAACTTCAAAAGCAATCTAAGGGTGTCCATAATCCCCCACCATTTTGTCAATTCATTCACACATTAGTTCGGACTTTTAGGACCAACCATAACACCCAACAGATGAACAAAAATCAACACTCCCAAATGTCCGCAGATTGGTGGTCAGTCAACTCTATCGACCATTCGACCCAAACACAAAGGGGTTAATGAAATTCAAATAAGGGCTCAAATTCTGCCCTCAGGATTAAACACAATCCCAAACACTCATGTCCTAGTGTTCCATTAATTAAAAAATACTTTTGCGATGATCTCACGCAGTTCTAATTTCGTTAGTTCTCATCCTTCTACCGCCCGAGGGCGTTTTGTTGGACCATGGTTACTAATCACGAAGGACTTTCACAACAATTTCTCTTCAAATTTAATGACGTGCTCCTTCAGTGCCGAGCCCAAGTGCAGTTCAGTTACTTTTATTAATCACGTAGTCATGGAACTATAAAAATCTTCCAATTTTGCACGGTCTCTGTTGAAAGTTTTATCCTTTTGAATTTTTTTTTTTTTTTTTTTGATAAAGGACTGGACGTATCTACTACGTGGAAACACGCTCAAGTTTTAGCTGTTAATAAACTCATTAGGATGGGATTTTAATCGGTTGGAATTTATAAATGGAAATATTTCAAGGATTTCCGGAATTTCATGAGTTTTCGAAAAGGTGGGAGATTTATTCTATAATACATCGCAGGAACAGTGGTTTTCGAGAAGTTTGAAATTTTTAAGTACTCGTAATGAGAATTATGAGATAAAAATGTTATGTGACTATGCTACATAAGGCTAGGGGATGCTGAAATTTAGAAGACTGAATGCAATGTTCATGGAAGAGCTTCCAAAGATGTGGTATCCTATGTTTGGCTTTTCCCAACTTATCCGGTTACAATTGCAGAATACTTGTTTGAAAGTGAACTGTTTATTAGTAATTCTTCAATATCCTGAAAACAGCAAAGGTTTGGGCGGAGAGCGGATTATATCCTCATGCGCTTCTTTATTTCATGTTTCATTCTCTTCCTTTCTAAGCTAATAGAGTGGAGGTTTGACTGCTTGGTTAGCTTGCTAGCAAAGGCCGGAGCTTTCCTTGCTAACTTGTTTCTGACCAGGAATTAAGTAGAGTTTAATGTTGTACTGAAAGACAGAAACCGTCTTCCTCTTTTCTCTAGCGAAATTTGCTTTTGCAGCCTGAAGTTCTCAGAGCGTAAATCAAGTAGTTCGGGAATATATTTGCGCTCGGAATCAGTATTTTTAGTAGCAACCAGTAGCGACCAGATAGTAAAAGCCTCCGTATTTATAAGTATATTTGTCTAAAGATCTCTGTCAAGATTTGTATATGATATATGTCCTCAGTTTTAACAAATATTCTACTGCATATGTATTAAACGATCGAGTTTCCAGTTTTTCCTTGGTAGCGGTGGGGTTGACGAATGCTCTTCGCTTAACGAGTGTTGACTCGTAAAAATGTTGGCGGCATTCGACTAGCTTTCGTACTTCACCAAGTCATTACAATCAAGAGATTGAGTTTTTTTGTTTGCTATTTAGTTACGCAGTGTGTCTTTGCTTACCCCTTGACTAGTTAGACAGTTGTTGACGTGGACGTTTCCAATTAGACCCTCTTCACTCGAGTGGATGCATTATACTAGATACACATAGTTGTAAGCTTGCTATCCATTGAAGATTTGTAGCACCTGCAAGCTT
Source organism: Pocota personata (assembly GCA_963082735.1). Classification (NCBI taxonomy): domain Eukaryota; kingdom Metazoa; phylum Arthropoda; class Insecta; order Diptera; family Syrphidae; genus Pocota; species Pocota personata. The sequence goes on along the minus strand of OY720429.1, from coordinate 236,719,585 downwards.
ACCCTGATATTATAAAGCCTTCTTGTGCACCTATCAACTAGAGCTCATCCCAAGACCTATTACCTAAACATCGAAGAAGTTGTATGATGTCTATTGAGCACTTATTTGTTGCCAACTAAATTGTTGGTCCACCAACATTTTGTCTGCAAATAGAATTTATGGAAGGTCACTAAATTTAGATTAATTTTGGCTTGTATTTGTTTCTTTGAGAAAAAGTCGTTCTACATTTCCTTGTCGGGTGGCCATGTAGTAGGAACCATGTTTCCCTTAAGAAAAAGGTATTTGGAATGGGTCTCATCTATCTATTGAATTTAAGTAGGGATTCCCAAAAGATTTTGAAGATTACCTCCTCAGCCTCTATAGGCCATGACCTCATTGCCCCTGACAAGCATATGCATTATGGCAGGGTATGGCAGGAAATGTGAAAATTTACCTCAGTTAAGTGCACTGGGCAACATACGAGTATATGTAATATCCCGTTTCAGCGTCATGGTTTTTTCTACAAAAAAAATCAAAGGTCTCTTTATTGCTACTCTCTCGCTCTCAATGCGCAAGCACTGGAATAATTTTTGCGTAAACATAACCAACCTTCTGAAGTATTCAAAAATAATTGTTCTAGTAGAAATTAATATTTAAAAAGAGGAAAATGATAAATATATAAACGGATTTAATACGGAATTTCTTAACAGGAACGAGCGCAGAGGTGGTGGCATTGTCATGTTCATTAAAAATGATTTAAAATATGAACGTATGAGTGTTGAAAGTACGTTTTACGAATGTCTTCGAATAAAAATTCTGGAAGGGGAAAAAGCTAAATATGTGAATGGATTATATAGACCGCCTAAACTAAATACAAAAGGATTTATTAGAGAAATGGGACTTATACTTGAACAACTAGTTAAGAAAAGGGATATCGTGATATTAGGAGATATGAATATTGACATTCGAAGATCTGATCGAAATTATGTAAAGGACTACCTAGAGATGTTAGCTGGACACGGCTTGATGAATGTGATCCAGGATAGCACGAGAGTAGATCTAAAAAGAGGAACATTAACCTTGATACAGCACATTGTGGTTAGCATGATAGATAGACCAATCTTATCCTTCGTAATTGAAAGTGAAATCTCCGATCACTATGCTGTTTTGTATGGAACCATTACTCAGAGTTTATCTAGCATTCAAGAGAGACCAAAGTCATATATTCGAAATAGGATGGTGGACGAACGAATACATTCAACTGACTGGCAAGTGCTTTTAAATGAAAATGATATTGACGATATGTATAGAAAATTTTTAACAACAATGCAAGACATCTATGCGAACTCAACGGTGTCTACTATATCGCACAAGAAATACAGACACAATCCTTGGATTACCACTGACATTCGGGAAAAATTCAAGCTGAGGGATCAACTGTATCGAAGATGGAAGAATAACAGGCTGAACATGACTTATGAAGCCGAGTATAAGCAATTTCGGAACAAAGTGAACAGGGATATCTTTATACAGAAGTCTAACTACTATAGAGATAAATTTAACAACCTTAGATCGGATCCTCGGAAAATGTGGAACCTGGTCAATGAAATAATGGGACGGAAGAAACAAAATATCGACGAACTTTCCTCTAGAGAAGTGCCTGACAACCTTATCAAAGAAATGCACTGAAAACTTTTCAGATTAAGTCCTGCAGATAGTTCACAGTTGCAATACAAATATATCCCACCATATCAACTCCGTATTACCCAATATAATATTCATCTTAGAAACAAACACTGAAGAAGTTCAAGATGTATTAAAACAAATGGATGAAAATAAATCAGCGGGTATCGATGGTATCAGAGTGCGTGATATCAAAAGCAATGCTGTTATTTTTGCTCCGATAATCTCAAGGCTTATAAACCTTAGCTTGAATCAATCTAAAATTCCTCGAATACTGAAGACTGCAATTGTGCGCCCTATCTATAAAGGATGAACTAAACATTTGTTACCCAATTACAGACTAATATCAATGTTGCCGGCAACTGAGAAGTGTATAGAAGAAGTTATAACAAGACGGCTCCAAAACTTTGTAGAAAATCATTCCCTTATCCACGAAAAACAATTCGGCTTTCAAAAAAACAAAAGTACGGGAAAACTCATGGGTGAATTTGCGGATACTATCAATGGGAGCTTGAGTAAAAACCACCATGTTCTTGTTTTATTCATGGACTTCAGTAAAGCATTTGATACTCTGAACCACAAAAAGTTAATAAAGGCGTTAAAAAGATTAGGGATTCGAGGCACACTGGCTGACTGGTTGCAAGACTATCTAAGTGAAAGATCTTTTCGAGTGAAGGTGGGAGGCAGTTTCAGCAATCACACACCGGTTCTTTTCGGAGTTCCACAGCGATCGAAACTGGGACCATTATTGTTCATCCTTTTTACAAACGAGCTGCTCCGCGTTTTCAAAAACAGCACGCCTTTTGCATTCGCAGATGACACGGCGATAATCGTCCAACATAAATGTCTTGATACGGCTACGAGAATAATGCAAGATGAGTTTGATAAAGCTGTAGAATAGTGTCACGATAACGGACTAATATTGAACCCATCGAAAACCAAGATGATGCATATTCGGGGACCACATCATAGATTAACTCAACAGAGCATTAGCTTTTGAAGTAGAATCTGTCAAAGTGCATTGCCGAATCAGAACATCGAAGTTGTCGAAAGTTATAAATACCTAGGAGTTACCATCGATAGCCATTTCATTTGGGACAAACACATCGATAAACTTCGCTTAGATCTTAAAAAGGCGCTGTTTGCTCTATGCCATCTGGGAAATTACTCGACATTATGCGAATCAAAATTGAGGTACGGGATACTTGCTTGGGGCAACGCATCTAATACACACATTAATAAATAACAAAAGCTTCAAAACACCATTATTAAGAAGATCAACAGGAGACATCTAACAAACACATATGGAGAGAACTCTTTGAAGGTACTGACCATTAAGCAAATTTTCAAGTTGACACTATGCCTAGAATACCGACTTAAAAGACCTGTTGACCATCAATAAAACACGAGAAGACGAGTTCGAGGTATGCTTCAAACACCATTATGCAGCAACAACTATGGCAAAAGACAAACAAACTATAGTGTTCCAATAGTGTTTAATGAGCTTCCCTCAAATTTAAAAAATATTGCAAATTTCAAAACCCGCAAAAAGGGTTTAAAAGATTTTTTTCTTGCTGAAATATAACTTTTTTGTTTCCTATAATTAGCTATCTATTTAAATTTTAACTTTTAATTTTTGATTTTTGTTTTCTTTTTCTTCATTAAATATGTAAAAATAATTTAAAGCTCACTTAAGAAACATTTATTAAAAAGTGATATGCAATCTTCTGCAGATAAGCCCCTCAGGCTTCGCAGATAAATGGATAACCACGTAACACTAAATTTGATAAATAAAATGAATTTGAATTGAAAAAAAAAAGTTTATCTAATTGTGATGGTCAGAAAGTTTGTAAATTTGCTTTATTATCAATAGATAATGTATTTGTTAGTAATTTTATAATTATAGTATACTAGCAGACCCGCCCGTGCCAAATAGGCACCAAACTGTTAAGAGACTATAGCCTGTTGTACACGTGTGAATCTTTCTGAAAACGTTAAAATGCTTATTGTGAGTTTTCTCTTAATGTGATATATATGCTCTCGTGGACTTTTTTTTATAGAACTACTCAAGTTCTAAAAATGTGTCGTACAACAATTTGACGTACGTCTAATAATATAGTCTACATACAAAATTTAATGATGCAGGCAAATAATTCTGACGCGATTTGTGAAACACATTTCATGAGTATTCAGCTTCCTGATTTTGGACGATAATCTAATGTAGAATCCTTCCCTGGAAAATATTCATTAGGTGAAAGAAATATACATTGAAATCGGCTCGGCTGATCTCAAAATTAAGGTCTGAAAGCAAACTGAATGCTAAAACATTGAAAACATATAAACTGCTTATTGTTAGCTGATCTTAGGTACGAGTATATACTTCCGAGAACTTTTTTATAGATCCTTTTGAACTCCAAAAATATCTCAAACACTATTTTCACATAACGTTAGTTTAACCGTCATAACAAATTTAATGCATCGCACTGATAATTTTTACCCGCCTTCGATGCACTTTGGCTCAGAGTGTTGATACAGCGAGGAATATGCATATGGTTCAGAAAATGTTTCAATGTACTAAATAAAACCGCATCTAAATTGGTTGAGTGAGAAACATTTTCAATTTTATAATTTGTTGGTGGTAAGCCAAACAAATTTGTTATAAATATACAGAACAAAATTACCTTTGAAAATTTGGCTGTGTAAGATTCTGTTCTATAGTTACGGTGATTTTCTTGAGGGTTTGGGAATAGGTATGCACGTTAAGAGATTGTGCATTGTGCAAGGAAAAAAAAAATGTTTGTGCAACACCTTGTATTTCGAAATTGGAAAATCTGACTTCGCTGAACTATTTTTTTAAGATCCGAGCTATAAGTGTGTAAAGTTCCTTCTGGATGGGTACTGGGAGACACCCTTTCCTAAAACCCATGAGAACATGCCCAACTGAAGCCTTGAACGTAATCCTTAATCTGCTACCCCGGGAGTTGACGGCAAATCCGACCGACTACATAATTTCCAGGGTGAGCTTTCGAAATGATGTCACTGTGAGATTCCTTTCCAGGGCGGAATGGAAATATGGCACGGTGACTAACGAGTTCAATACAACCATTTTCACTGACGGGTCGAAAATGGACTACGGGGTAGGGGCGGGAATCTTTTCTGAATCCCTCAATATCTCTGGTTCATTCCGTCTTCCCAATTCATGCAGCGTATTCCAGGCGGAAGTTCTTGCTGTACGAGAGGCGTGCCGTCTCCTCAAACATACATCGATATAACTTAACACCATAGCCATTTTCATTGATAGCCACCAGGCCGCTATCAAAGCCATCGTATCTGCGGCTTCCTCCTCCAAACTTGTGGAACAATGCAAGGAGGAGCTTGCCGCACTCGGTCATCGGTCTAGGATCAGCCTCATCTGGGTGCCTGGTCATAGTAACATTGACGGAAACGAAAGGGCTGATGAATTGGCGAAGCAGGGATCTGCCCTTGACTGCTCCCGTGCGGAGGATGTCAACATTCCGTTATGGGCCTTTAAGGATAGAATCTTTGCTCCTTTCCTTACTGATGCTTGTAATAGATGGCGAGGGTTGCAGAACTGTGTCATATCCAGGCAGATGTGGCCCAAGTATAACTGGCGCAGAACACAAGAGTTATTAAACAGAAGCCGGGCAGATATTGCTAGAGTTCTGGCAATTAGCACTGGCCATTGGCCCATAGGGGTCCACGCAGCCAGACTGGGCATTACTTTTAATGCACATTGTCGTAGCTGCAATGTGGCCAACGAGCCTGAAACAATCATTCACTTCCTTTGTAAGTGTCCGGCCCTTAGTAGGGTCAGACACTTGGCAGACACCTTTTTGATAATATTAGTGAGTTAGCGGAGACAAGCATCGGGGACATCATCAGTTTTCTCAATGCCACGGGGTGGCTTTAAATAATCTTTTCTCTCCTTTCCCACAAGTCCAACGTCAGTTTCTACAACAATTTAAGTCACTTGAGTTGTGGTATTAAAACGGCACCTCTGCGCTAATTATGTTTCAGCATTGCATGCTGTCACAACCACACCTACCTACCTACCTACCTACCTTCCTAAAACCCAGAATTTTCTTATTTAGCGTTGAACTTGCTGTAAGTCTGCAAAATTGTATCTTTTAGCATCATGCGATGGCTTCTTTAAGAGTGCAAAAAGCCCCACAGACAGAAAAATTGTATATAAATCGTAAGATCTGTATTTTGAAAATCAAAAATTGATCTGGACTGTATTCTTCGGGGTGCTCTGCTGTCTACATATGTCTGCTAAATTTGAGTTTTTTTAGGTCATCCGACAACTTTTGCGGGGGTGCTGGAAAACATACAGAAATAGGCAAATTGTAGACAAATAGATAGAAAATGTTTTCTACAACACCCTGTATTCCGAAAATAGACAATTTTATTATATTGCGTTCTTCCGCTTGATCAGTACTTTAAGTCTGCAAAGCTTTATCTTTTAGGCATTCCGAGAGCTTGTAAAAATGTGTGGAAAGACGCATACAAATAGGAAAATTGTATATAACTCATAGGATAGATCTCCGACCTGCCACACTGTACTTGGAAAATCTAAAATTAGTCCTTTTCATGGTTCTTCCTTAAAGTATGACCATTTTCAGCTTTCTATGTGATCTGAAGGTTCTGGAGGTGTGTGTAATCATCTGTACTTTTGGGATAATCCATGAATCAATAATATTTTTAATTTAACAGGGTCCCATGTAGAGAATTGATGTTGCATTATTATATCCGACTTTCATTAACTTTCAATCCAATATTTTATTACCTGATTTTCCATAACACGCACGTGGGATATTAGGGAACTTTTGATATGTATTGAACAACACTTAACTAAGACATAAATCGATAAAATTCAGCCATACCTCATTTATTTCGAATTTTGATCAAAATTTCGTCCAAATTTCCTGATAGCCTGAGTATACTCGTTTTCCCTTCTTCAACTCATTGGAACCATTTTAATCCCCTCCAACACATCAAGCTGGGTGATCACAGAGGAGAATGGTACAAGAATTTTTGGTTTCACCTTTTTGTGTTTCAATTGCAAACAGTTATCAAGTTAGCACTCAAAATTAATTCATTTTACATGTCCTTGTCAAAAGGTTTCAATTTCTTAATTTTGCCCCGTATTTCTAGAATGATAATTTGAAATTGTCTTAACCTCATTTTCCCAGTTCCTTTTGCAAATCAAATAAACTCTCCAGGCTTAACATTTAGACAATTTATTATTCATCTATTCATCTCTCATTTCAAATGATAAGATGAAATATCTTAGAACAGTGTTCGTGTATTCTCATGAGACCTACTCATCCATTAAATTAGAATAAATTATGTTGCCATACTGGCACTTCTTTTCCAATTCAAATTCGTACAAAACGTTTCCAAAAGGTGAATTCAAGATACAATATGTTCCGAGTGTGAAGGAACCTATCCAAACCAGACACCATAAATAATAATTTCTAACGCTCTACCACCGCATCCTTAGCTGCCATTAACAGTCTCATCTCGGGGGTAACCTTCATTGCCTGCCGTAGAGCTTATAAATATTTTATGAATTTTCAAAAATCTTCACATTAAACTATCGCAGAATTCCGAATGTTAGCCAGGGTATGGACGGATTGATGGTGGCATTGCGGCGCTAAATTTTAATATTCAATTATCGAGGGTCCTTTCAGGCGAAGTTTCACTTGCATACCGCAGTCTCTGATTGAATTCATTGCCGTGGTACTCTGTTTCCATAAAAAAAAGAAACCGAACAAAGAGATATAATATACCCTATCGCCTTATTGAGTTTAGACGTAGAACATACTTTCGAATGTTACTCACATTTAAATGGGATATTCATCCTCGCCGCGTCATACTTTTTCCTTCGAATTTTCTTTTAATATACATATATGTATAGTACATCTCGGCTATTAGCGCGAACAGAAGCAGTCCTTTGGAACGTCTGTTGTTGAAAGGATATTGCTTCGTGGACCGTGTTACTGATGATTGGACACGGAGGGTGTGCAATTAACATACCGCCCTCTGGTTGAACAAGCAGAGCACGCGTTTTTTTTTTTTTTTTTTTGTATCCTTGGAAGGATTTTTTATTCAATTCTCTGGTGAATTTTATTGCTTTGATATTTCCCTTCGAATGTCATAATTTAGTAGAGTTTGAAATGAGTTCTTTTTGGGTGTTTCCGGCATTTTTTGATGGCGCGATTAGTTTCCCTTTTTTTTAAATTTTAATATTGTAACGTGTTTTGGTCTTGTTTTTTTATTCTTTTTGTTGTAGTTGAAAGTGAAAGGTGAAGAATTATTGTCCGTCTGTGGGAGATTTATGAATGTCGAAATGTATGCAATTATGTCGGAGGGTGTGGCAGCAGATTAACACATTTTTATCAAAGAAGGGATAATGAAGGGAAAGTCAAATAACTTGAAAGGGGATACATTTACATGCCACTTTTTTTTAGTTTATAAGAAATTTAGAAATTTGTAGGCGGTTACAAAGTTTTGCTTTATTCTGCGTTTTCACTAGAGCCAAGAGAGATGATTACGGCAACAAATCGCAAATGAGGTTGTTAATTATGTCATTTCTCATATATTTCCTCATTTGCTAAATTACCTCATTACCAGCAAATGAGATGGCAAATAAGTTCAAAAAAAGTTCAACAAGACAAACATACCTTTTATTGAATCGAATTGAATGAAACCTGTCAAAAAAAAAAATTGTTAAAACAATGAACATGAATGGCATAATTATTACCTCAAGCACACATATAAACCTGAGAAATGTGAACTTTGCGAAGTGGTGCTTCAAATGTACAGTTAGGTGCAAAATTGAACCAATGTTTGGATTTTGCCTTAGAAATGCTGATGCGTGACTCAATCAACCGCGAATACCGTTACTTTTGCATTGGTTCATTATACGCATCCGTAGTCATTGTTTCGATTTCAAGGGCTTCGTTTGCGTGCTACTGTTGAAATTGGTATTCCTTGTATACTGCGTGCTGAATATTTTAAGGTGAAATGTGAAAAAAATTTACTCAAATATAATATCAAGAGAATTCTCTTACAGGGAAATAAAATGAAGCCTCTCCTAAAAAATGTGCTAAAAAGAAGTGAAAAAACTTCTAATGGAGGGTAAGTCTACTCGATATGTGGCGACGAAATGTAAGTCAGACCAGTGTTATCCGGTTGAAGAAAAGTGTCAGCTCCACTTCGAAGAACCTCCACGTGGGAGGCCAAAGAAACTCTATAACTAGGATGAAAGATCTCTTGCAAGGTATGTCTTAACTGGCACGGTTTCACAGGTGCAGAGGCTGCGAAAGAGCTGAAAAATGCTACCGGTAAGAGAATTAGCCGATGGACATCGAATCGCTCTCTTCGTAAGCTAGATCTTGAGGCTGTAGAAAAGAAGAAGCCAGCCCTGTCTAGAAAAAATGTAAAGGCAAGATTGTCCTTTGCGAAGGCATACGAAAACTGGTCGGAACAAATGTGGAGGAAGGTAATATGGTCTGACGAGACTAAAATCAACCGCTACTGCACAGATGGAAGGTCGTGGGCTTGGAAAAGAAAGGGTGAGTCATTGAAGCCAAAGCATGTAAAACAAATCGTAAAGAACGGTGGTGGTTCGATCATGTTGTGGGGTTGTTTGAGTGCTTTCGGGGTAGGGGAAATATATTTAATTGAAGGCAAAATGCACCAACATGTATACAAATACATATTGAGACAAAAATTGATGAAAACGATAAGGTACATGCCCTTACCCGCATCAGAAACCTTTCAACATGATAGGGACCCTAAGCACATGGCCAAATCAATGCAAGCATGGCTTCAAACGCAACCATTTTCAATTCTGGACTGGCCTGCCCAAAGCCCCGACTTAAACCCTATCGAAAATCTGTGCGCATATTTAAAAACTACGCTTCACAAAGAGTACGACTCCCCATCATCTTCCATGGCTGTTTTATGGGCTTTGGACCAAATATTGATAGATTTCATCCTTATTATCTATTGGTTCTATTTTGTCTTGGTGCAAAATTGAACCAATGTAAAGTTAACAAATCGCATACAATATGTAGAGAAATTATGTTGTTTTTAAATTAATCTTATTGACTGAAGTCCATTGAAATAAAAAATGATGTTTTTAGAAAAAAAACTGTTTTAATTTTCGAGTAATTTTCAATGAAACAGGTAACTAGGCACTATTGGTTCAATTTTTCACCTAACTGTATATACAAATAGACAAGGACAGCTAACCCTTGTCCCAAGTTACCCACATAATATGTTCTCCTACTTGCACCTGGAACGCCCTCTTGTTCTATCAACTGTCAATTCAAATGACTTGAATGCAGTGAAAACACTTCGAAATGAGTCATTTGGAATCATCTCATTTGAGTCTAGTGAAAACGTAGTATAAAATGTTCGTATTGAACTGAACTGAAAGCGTGAGAGTATACAGTTTAGTATCCATAATCGGAATATAATAAATATCAATAGTTCAGTCAAACATCCAGGACAATCAGTATTGCTAGTAGATCCTTTTCGTTACTTTTTCCGATTTTCCATTTTCTTTCACTTATTTCTAACCGAAATTCCCACAAGGTAATTTTTGAAAAGAACAGCCATTAATTTGAATTTATCTACAGGGTGCAGCATTCAAACTGAGATTTCCCAATATCTCGAAACAATCCGATTTATGATAAAAAATAATCATAAACAAAGTTGTTGGAAACCTAAGGGAGGTGTTTCTTTCTGAACTTCTGGCCGGGAAATGCACCCAGCTTAGGATATTTTTGAGAATAAAAATAAGTGAAAAAAGAATCATCTCGTGTGAGATACATATCGGTTTCAGTGACCATGAATGCCCTTGAATATCTTTAGTTTATGGATACGTTATGTAATAAATCAACCTTTTACGTTACGAATAGTAACCGTATGCCTATCCAAATACATATTGGTCCCATTGATGGTCATTAAACAACATCGCGAAACGAATAAATCTGTGTCTCCCGTACAACTTTAGTATTTTCTGAAATTGAATTCATTTAATGTATTTTTTTTTAATTCTCATAATGTCTACTAGAGATCTGATTTTTTTTCTTAGTACCAAGAGATGGTTCTTGAACATTTAAATTCCCAGGAAGTGCGGAAAAACCCCCCAATATAACGACACTTCAGGGCACAGTGTTTCTTCTACGCTCCTATTTCGAAAATAGAATGAAACTAATCGACTTTTTTTTATAATCCTCTCTCAGGAAATGCGTCCTTGGCATCCACGTGTCACTCGTCCGGTAACCCACAACACGTCTTGAGTTTGGCAGAACACATTTCCATCTCTCTGGATCGACCGATTAAGTTTTTTCCAGACCGATTTAGTTCCACAGGAATTTACAGACCTTCTCGTTGCCAACCACACTTTTTTACAAATGGAAATGTGTAGGGTTGTACATAAAATGCAAGTGACTACCGACTATCCCAACTCTTGGGTGCGATTTAATCTCGATGGTTATAGATTAGGCTCTACAGCTTCTGCTTGCCCCCTCTCTGACGTCTCCAATAGCATCTTCTTTGATAACTTCGGATACTCCCCCTGGACCAGTAGCACCTGCTATACTTATCCCATATTATTTACGTCCGGTCTAAGAGTTTCCGCTGGTGACCATGGAATACGGCTGACTACTTGGACCTCACACCTCAGACATTAGCTGGCATGTATAAGCACTAAAGTGATGCGACCTCCGCCACAAACCCCGTTCAGTCTAACCTCGAGAGAAGAATATTTCAGATTTCCAGGGTCTGCATCCGATCTCCGCACTTACTCCGGAAATCGATTAATACATTCACTTGGTACCCACTTACGGTCGCGTCTTTGACGTCAGCAGAGTTGAGCTCATCCCGCCTCCACCTCTTCTTTTATGAGCATCTGAGTCGGCCTTCCTAGCGTCTTTACTGCACCATTACTTCGCCCACCCTCTACAGCTTGGTCAAGCAGCAACGCACAATCACTACTGTAGTAGCATCAAACCTCGCATCCAGCGCTGGCTACCTGTGCAATAGACATGCCGACACCTGACCATTAGTCCCATAATTCATCAGACTCTCTCCAAAATGTTGTGGACTAACGCTAGCTTCACTAATCCGAACACTTCCTGGCACTCCATAACCTACACATATTCCTGCACATGTCCCTGAAATACAATCACTTTCATCTCAAAGACATTTTGTTAGAATAATCGATCGAAAAAGTTAGCAGATAATTGTAGTCGGAAGTGCAAGCTTGTTATTTTTGGTATTTATAAATCGCAAATAATGGATTTTGATTGCAGAAGTGTAATAAATCGGTTCATACCAGTGGGTCGAAAAAAAGAAAAGGGAGGGCACTGACTTCTCCGAAAGAAGAAGAAAGATCGTGAGAAGCATGCTGTAGAATCCATAGGCAGGTGTTACTGTAGAGGCAAAAAGAGCATGCTAAACCATAAGGCCCGAACAAAAGCCTGCAGAGAAAAATAAGGAAAGCTCGTAGTAAGGCACTAGTCGGTGCTGAGAATCTGGACTTACGTACACCATATCACCATAAGATGAGAATCAAACAAGGCTGCTGGTGCTGATCGGCTACCAGGCAAGCTATTTAAATCAGAGGGAGATGAATTAGTAAGGAGTATGCACCTTTTCATTTGCTAAATCCAGTCAGGTGAAAGTATATCCGATGAATGGAATCTTAGCATCGTATGCCCGATCCACAAAAAAAGAGGTACTCTGAACTGCACAAATTGCAGAGTCATCAGTCTCCTAAACATAGGTAAACAAGAACCTTGTCTGCTCTGCTGCTTAAACGTTAATTGTAGGCCTGGAAAGTCTACCATCGACCTAATATTAACATTACGGCAGATCTAAGAGAAAATCCAGGAATTTCAGATCGATACCCACATTTTCCTTATCGATTTTAAAGTCACCTATGATAGCGTATACAGAGACGAGCTAACGAAAATATGTCTAGTTTAGGCATACCTGTTAAGCTCGTCCGTCTATTTAAGATGACGATGGAGAATGCACGATGCTCCGTCAAGGTCGGTAAAAATCTATCTAAAACGTTTGCTTTTAGAAACAGTATAAGGCAAGGCGGTGCGCTCTCCTGCTACTTCTTCATCATATTATTAAAAAAAATATATATTTAGCCTTTGAAGTAACTGTTGCTCATCCTCCTCAGAAAATTGTCGCTTAGAAACTTCATATCTAAATATGGGAACAATTACAACTCTGTTTCTTTGCGATGTCGCGGGCACCAGCTTATAGAAGAGATATTGATGTGTTTTTGTTTGTCGTAATTTAAATAAAAACAGTAATATTTTAAGGTCTAAGTACTTTTGCAGGGGCATGGACAAATCCGTGTTTGTGTAGTCGGCGACATGGTCATATCTGCGCAAGCCATAGATAAATCGGACGATATTGTTAAACGCAACGTTAAATTTTCGCTAACTGACGCTGTCGAGGCAGAATGAAAAGGAAACAAAGGTACCGTAGAGCAAGATCGGTAGGACGAGTGATTTTGCTAATATTAGTTTCACCTTAGTTGGCAGGCAGCTTCCAGCTAAGTGGAGAACACGTAAAGCTCCGTACGTTTTACCCAATATGAAGGGCACGTGATCATCCCACGTAAGGGTTTGGTTTAATATAATGCCTAAGTTCTTCACCTTATCAACATATTTAAGATTGGCGCCACCTAACTCGACTGTTGGAAAACATGAGGTATCAATAGCATTCCTACCCACAACAATAGCTTGACTTTTCTCAGTGTTCAGCCTCAGCTGGTTTTTTTTTTGGCCAGAGAAGGACGCTCGCTAGGTCCTCATTTATTCGGACAACGGCGTCTTCCACTAAACCAGCTGGGTAGCTTAAATATAGCTGCACATCATCAGCGTACATATGAGATCTACAGTGCTTTAAGACATTAGGGAGGTCGTTGATAAACATGGAAAATAACAGGGGGCCTAAGATTGATCCCTGGGGAACACCAGCATAAGTTGGGAGAAAACCAGATAAGTGATTGTTAGCCCACACTGCCTGAGTTCTTCCTGTTAGATACCTTTGGATCAAATACAAAGCACTGCGATCAAAAAAGAAGTTGTTTTTGAGCTTATTTAGGAGAATACTATGCGAAACAGAATCGAACGCCTTGGAAAAATCCAAGAGTACCAACGTCGTATAGTATTGTAACATGCGAGCTACGGCTCGAGTAGATAAAACAATTATTCTGTGAAATTTATTTCTTTATTTTCTAGTCTATAGAACAATTCAGGTTCACACTATACTATTCTTCGCAAATTCTTCTCTTACAAGGTCTCTTTCCTCTCAAATCACTTTATCTCCTTTCAGTTACTTAATTCACAAATCCAAACTAATTACTTTTTCTTGTTCACTCTCAACTTTCAATTTATCACCAAATTACAACTTCGCCCATTATCACTTTTCCAATCTCTTCGCCACGGTTCTAAACCAACTGTGTCTTTTTTTTTGATCGCCATCTGTCCTTATATAGCAGAAGTTTCTGATAGCCAGAAACTTCTAGCAAATTCTTCGACCACTGGAACAAGAGAAATAATTCTTGCAGTTATAATTCCCTAATATTATCCCTAATATTATCCCTAATATTATTTGTCTCTTTCGTTGACATGAGCTGTGGAGACTTCGTCCCAGACACGAACCTCGAATGAAGGACAGTTTGAACCAAAATTCTGCCAGAATGGAAAGTCACTTCGGAATTTGCTGCATAGACATAGGCGCGTAGTTATTATTATGCTACACTGCCCCCCTCTTAGACGTGTTCGTCCCGAACAAGTGCATCCTCATTTCGGCCATTGTATCGACTCAGTCGGTCCACATGAACCACTTTCATTTTGGCCCTTGGTCCTCGCTGGATGCGGTAGACAACATCGTTGATGCGGGTTACTATTCTGTAGGGACCTTCCCAGTTCCGCTGTAACTTAGGTGATTTCCCCTTTTGGCGATGGGGATTATACAGCCACACCAGATCTCCTTCCTGGAATCCTGACGTTGTTGCCTTGGCATCATACCTGGTCTTCATGCGGTCGCTCGTCATCTTAATCTGGCTTCTGGTCCTTTGGTGTATGTCCCTAAGCCTTTCCCTAAGGTTCGCCACGTACTCTTCTTCATTTCTGGGCTCATTGGTAGGAGATCCAAATTTCACCTCACTGGGTAAACGAGCTATTCCACCAAATAAGATTTCGAACGGCGTATGTCGAGTAGTGCTATGCACGGCACTTCTATAGGCCATCAAAAACAAGGGAATCTGCCGGTCCCAATCCCGTTGGTAGTCACCTACGACCTTCGAGAGATGTTCGTCCAAAGTCCTATTGAAACGCTCCACCATACCGTCCGACTGTGGATGAAGCGGGGTTGTCCTTGTCTTTTTGATTCCGAGTAGTTGACACATCTCTTGGAAGATTCTTGACTCGAAGTTCCGCCCTTGGTCAGAATGCAATTCCAAGGGCACACCGAATCTGCTAACCCAATTGTAGACGATCTGCTCCGCCACGGTTCTGGCTTCCTGGTTAGGGATCGGAAACGCTTCCGGCCACTTACTGAAGTAGTCCATCACTACGAGTATATACCGATTACCATTGTCGGTTTCCGGAAAGGGCCCTGCGATGTCAATGGCGATTCGTTCGAAAGGTGCTCCCACGTTGTATTGGTGCATCTTACCTCGAGTTTTGATTCTCGGACCCTTGCTAGCTGCACACACGTCGCATTTTCTGCACCAGTCTTCGATATCTTCCTTCGCTTTTAACCAATAAAAACGTTCTCGTACCTTTTCTAGCGTCTTATTCACTCCCAAGTGGCCTCCGGTCGCCCCGCCATGCATTTCCTGTAACACCTCCTTGACCCTCGTCCGCGGTACGACAAGCTGCATTACAAACGATTTTCCGTCGGAGGATTCCCATTTTCTTCTCAGAACACCTTCTTGGACATGGAGGGAGTCCCACTGCGCAAAATATGCCTTTAAGGTCGGGCTTCTGTGAGAGATGTCCTGATGATCCGGTTTCTCCATGTTCTCCTTCCAGGCCAGAATCGGCTCGATATCGGGGTCTTCCTTCTGAGCGTTCCGGATCTCATCTACGCTCCAGCCGGCGATAGGTTCGGCTCTCATTCTTTGGATGGAAACCAGCTCCCGTTCTTCCTGACGCGCACAATGTTTACAATCCGTTCTGCATGGTCTCCGGGACAGTGCATCCGCATTAGAGTGGAGTTTTCCTTTACGATGCTGTATTTCGTAGTCGTAGATTTGCAGCCTTTCGATCCATCTTGCGACCTGACCCTCAGGACTCTTGAACTGTAATAGCCATTTTAATGCTGCATGGTCTGTGCGAAGAACGAACTTCCTCCCGTAGAGGTATTTGTGAAAATGCTTCGTAGCCAAGATCAAAGCCAGAAGTTCCCGCCTTGTCACGCAGTAGTTCCTTTCTGGCTTAGAGAGCACCTTGCTGAAGTACGCAACCACCTTCTCTTGGCCGTCATGCACCTGGGAGAGTACGGCTCCTACCCCGACATTACTAGCATCTGCGTCCACAACGAACGTTTCCCCGGGAGTGGGGTAAGCCAGTATCGGGGCATCGCATAGCCGTTGTTTAAGTGCCTTGAAGCTCTTCTCGCACTCAATTGTCCATTTGAATTGTTTTCCCTTTTCCGTCAACTGGTGCAGGTTCTTTGCGATCCCGGCAAAATCCTTCACGAACCGTCTGTAGTAGGTGGCTAGGCCCAGGAAGCTCCTTAGTTGGTGTTTATCCTTGGGGACTGGCCAGTTTTTCACCGCTTCGACCTTCTCTGGATCGGTTCTCACTCCTTTCGCTGAAATTATGTGTCCCAGGTACTTGACTTCCGCTCTAAACAGGGCGCACTTCTTGGGGTTGAGCTTCAGGTGGGCACTTCGAAGCCTTTGAAACACATCCCTTAGATTGTCTCGGTGTTGCGCAAACGTTTTTCCTACGACGATGACATCATCCAAGTATACCAAACAGGTTTTCCATGTTAACCCTTGCAGGACACATTCCATCAATCGCTCGAAAGTCGCCGGAGCATTGCACAGCCCGAATGGCATTACCGTGAATTGCCATAGCCCATTTCCTGCGGTGAAGGCGGTTTTCTCCCGGTCTTCTGGATGGATCTGTACCTGCCAGTAGCCACTCTTCAAGTCGAGAGTGGAAAACCATCGGGCTCCTGATAGTGTGTCTAGCGTGTCGTCAATCCGTGGCAGAGGGTAGCTGTCTTTCTTGGTGACGTAATTGAGCTGCCGATAGTCCACGCAGAACCGCGTGCTGCCATCTTTCTTCTTAACCAGTACAACCGGTGATGCCCACGGACTTTTGGAACTTTCAATCAGACCTTCTTTCTCCATTGCCGACACCATCTCTGCAACTTCTGTCTGCTTTGCCAATGGAAGGCGCCTAGCAGGCTGACGAATTGGTCTAGTATCACCAGTGTCTATTCGATGTTGTACCAGGTGTGTTCGGCCGTATTCTCCGTCCTGTGAGGCAAATACATCAGCGTACTCATTGATAAGATTCTCTGCCATAGTTCGCTGCTCCTGATTCAGCTCACTGGACTGGAGAATCGTCTCTCTCGCTTCCGCTGTCCAAGGTGATGGGAGAAGTTTTGGAGCATCACGTTCAGATATTGTTGCGACGGCGGTAATCGGTGTGCATTTTCCAGTCACCTCCCCTCGCCTTAGTTTGACAGTGTGTGGTCTTGCGTTCAAAACCCTCACTGGAACCATGGTGTTCTTTGGTTCGACTAACGTCTTTCCCACGATGTAGTCCTGAGAATTCTTCTCTGGGTCTGGTTCTACTATGTAGAATCGGTGGCTCCCAAGATCACCTTCCAGCTTCGTCCAAATGATTGTCTCTGAAGACGGCGGCAAAACTTCGTCTTTGCTGATGACTGTCCTGAGAGTTACGGCATTCTCATTTCCGTACACCATCGGAATCTCCACATTTCGATACCTCAGTACTTGCATCCCGATGTCCAAGATTACTTCATTTGCTTTCATGAAGTCTACTCCGATGATGCACTCGTCGCATATATCTGCCACCAGAAACGCATGGGAGAACGTCAGTCCTGCCAGAGTAATCGTAAGACGAACTTCTCCAAATACCTTCGCCATTTCCCCTGTTGCAGTCTTCAGGCAGTAGCTGTTGGTGTTGTGCAGCCAGGAGCTTTTGACGATATCTCTTCTTACAATGGAGGCAGTGGCACCTGTGTCGATGGTGGCTACGCACTTCTTCTCGTTGATTAGTGCCTCCACTGTCAGGCTCTTGTTACCCCGTTTGGTTTGCGAAACTTGAATGGTGGTCCTGGGGGCCTCGATTCCAGTAACCAACTTCTGCCCCGCGAAGTTGGTCCTTACGCATTTCCCGACTGCTGGTTTTGCGAAGTCTGACTGACAGCCAGATGCTTCCTCTCTGCTTCTCCTACTTCCGCAATGTGAACAATTTCCTCGTCTAGGTGCACTTCTGCACTGCCGTTGTAGGTGTCCCGTTTGGTTGCAATTCCAGCAACGGATTTGACTTCCGCGAGCTCTGTCTTCATCCATGACGGCTGTTCTCTGGCATGAGCATTCCACGACGGACATTTCCCTGACACGGTGTATTCCCTGGTATGCTTGGTCCGCAGCCTTCATTGACAAAGCGAATGCCAATGCCTCGGGGAGTGTTCGCTTTTCAGCCATCCTTACAGCCATTTGCAGTTGTCTGTCCTCTATGGCCTGAATAAAAGCTTCCACCGCCATTTCGTTGATAAGCTCCTCACCGGCTTTAGGGTATGAAAGATGGGCTAGTCGCTCTATATCCGCTTGCAACTGTTGGAGCGTTTCCCCCCTTTTCTGGACTCGACTACGCAGCTGAACCCTGTACACCTGCTGCATGTGTTCATCCCCAAACCGCATCTCGATAGCCTGAACCAGAGAGTCGTAGTTCTGCTGTTTATCTTCCGGGATGGTCTGCAAGAGCTCCGCAGCTGGACCCCTCAGTGCAAGTGTGAGTGCAATGGACTTCTCTTCATCGTCCCAGCTATTGGTCATTGCGGCCGCTTCGAATTGCCTTTTATAAATTGGCCATGATGTTTGACCATCGAAGATAGGAGGCTGCATCTCCTTTCTTCTCAGACCGTCAGTGGAATATTCCCGTGCTTTCTGTCTCTTCACGTTGCTGAGCTCCTTAGCAAGATTTTCGACTTGCTTTCCTACTATCTCGAATTTCGTATCCACTTTTTCAAACTGAGTCTCTATCTTCCCGAACTGAGTTTCATGTTTCTCAAAATTTTCATCGAATCTAATTTCGACTTTTTCGAGTTGCGTCTCGACCTTCTCGATTTTCTCTTCGATCACTTCGAATTTGGATTCCAAGTTCTTGTTTTGCTCATCAAGTTTACTTTCCAGAGCATCTAGAGAATTCTTTTGTTCGTCCATTGCTTTCTTTTGTTCATCCAACTTAAGTTCTAGAGAATTCTTTTGTTCGTCCAGCTTAAGTTCTAGAGAATTCCTTTGGTCGCCCATTGCTTTCTTTTGTTCGTCCATCGCTTTCTTTTGTTCGTCCAGCTTAAGTTCTAGAGAATTCCTTTGATCTTCTATTGCTTTCTTTTGTTCGTCCATGACTAACTTAAGTTGCAGGAGCAGACTTGTTATACCCGGGTCGGCTGCTGTACTTGCTGGTTCCTCTTCCACGTCAAACTCTACGTCGTGCGGATTTTCACCTTCCTGCGTTACTGCTTCTTCCAGACGAATCAGTAGGGCATCTTTTCCCCCAGTTGTGTCGAGGTTCCGCTTACTGAGTTCTGCCTTTAGTTGAGTTATAGTTAGTTTTCCCAATTTGCGACCCATTTTGCGCAACTAATTAACTCAACACAGAAATCGTTTTTTTTTTTTTTTTGCTTGTGCAATTTCACACCACGGAAATAGTTATTCACAGAATAAGTTTTATCCCGCTTCTGACACCAATGTAACATGCGAGCTACGGCTCGAGTAGATAAAACAATTATTCTGTGAAATTTATTTCTTTATTTTCTAGTCTATAGAACAATTCAGGTTCACACTATACTATTCTTCGCAAATTCTTCTCTTACAAGGTCTCTTTCCTCTCAAATCACTTTATCTCCTTTCAGTTACTTAATTCACAAATCCAAACTAATTACTTTTTCTTGTTCACTCTCAACTTTCAATTTATCACCAAATTACAACTTCGCCCATTATCACTTTTCCAATCTCTTCGCCACGGTTCTAAACCAACTGTGTCTTTTTTTTTGATCGCCATCTGTCCTTATATAGCAGAAGTTTCTGATAGCCAGAAACTTCTAGCAAATTCTTCGACCACTGGAACAAGAGAAATAATTCTTGCAGTTATAATTCCCTAATATTATCCCTAATATTATTTGTCTCTTTCGTTGACATGAGCTGTGGAGACTTCGTCCCAGACACGAACCTCGAATGAAGGACAGTTTGAACCAAAATTCTGCCAGAATGGAAAGTCACTTCGGAATTTGCTGCATAGACATAGGCGCGTAGTTATTATTATGCTACAGTATTCTTCATCAATGTTTTATCCACAATCTTTATCAGTGCTGTCGAGCAACTATGTTGGGGTCTAAACCCAGATTGCATAGGCGAAATAAGGCCTGAGGAATTTAAGTACTCTGAAACCTGTTTTCCAATTAGCTTTTCGAATACTTTCGACAAGAAAGGTAAGATTGATATCGGGCGATATTCCTTTACAGGACTGGAATTTTTTAATACAGGAATAACTTTGGAAGCTTTCCAGAGGTGAAGATAGGAAGAGATTGTTAAAATTGTGTTAAAAATGTGAGTAATGTGGGGTGAGATGAACGGAAAGATGATTTTAAAGAATTTGAGACGCAAGTTGTCTAGACCAGTAGCTTCAGATTTAATTTCAAATACCGTTCTGGATACTTGAAACTGATCCACTCTTGAGAAACTGAAACTGATGTCAGAAATGCTTCCCAAGGGGGCACCACTGACTGGAAGCATCATACCAGCCTGGGTGTTATCAGATAAAGATACAGTTAAAAACCGTCTATTTAGATCATTAACATCACATTCCACATCTGAATTACTCAGTTGTTTTGATAATCTGAGAGACTTAATATTTTTCCACAATTTGCTTGAGGACAAACTACCGAAGTTAGAGGCAAAGAATCTACGCTTCGATCTACGTATCGCTATGTTAACAGCGTTGCGCAGATTCTTAAAATCAGCATGGAAGCTCGGGATCCGAAAACGCTTCCATCTTTTATAGGCGGCATTCCTCTGACAGATAAGTATATCAATTCGGTTGGTATACCATTCATTTCTCCCACTCCGGACCGTTATGGTTTTAGTTGGCGCATAAATGTGAGGCGTTTAAAAGTATTGAAACACAAGCAGCAAATATAGTTTTGGCTGTGAACGAAGACAAACCGAAGTATATATATTCTTTCGATAAGAAAGGACACACATCGGCTAATAGAACAAAACGTCACCATAGACAACTATTACTTTACTACCTAGCCTTCGCTGAAAACGAAAACAGTGCTGGCGTCAAAGGAAGAATTACTCTTGCCACTCGCTGTTTCTTTGGGCTAAGAAGGCAATTGCTAGTCCATTTCAGCGTACTTTCCCGGAGAGTCCAT
The DNA here is from genome assembly GCA_963082735.1 of Pocota personata. Classification (NCBI taxonomy): domain Eukaryota; kingdom Metazoa; phylum Arthropoda; class Insecta; order Diptera; family Syrphidae; genus Pocota; species Pocota personata. The sequence continues at coordinate 236,698,207 of OY720429.1, read as the reverse complement.
CAGTCCATCCCGGTGGGACAACGTAGCAGAGGAAGATCCCACCTCAGGTGGAGCACTCAGTTGGAAAGGAATCTCAGGCAATTTGGCGTGCGAAACCGAAGGCAGTAAAGTAAGCCAGTAAGTCTATTCGACGCAGACACATCACATCTTAAATTATTAGACTGAACGTTAGAACTTAGTCAGATAGAATTTATAAAACAATTGCCCAGGCAGACACCACATATTTGCTGTTTGCCTAAAATAACTGGTTTTGTACCTATGAAGGTGAAATCCTCACCCAATGAAGAAAAATGAATGTGAAAAGCTAGCCTTACCACTCGTACTCGTAGCAGACAATATCTGCTGGTCGCTAGTTCATAAAAAAAAAGTTACAAACCTACCACACCAATATCCTTGAATATCTACTTAAACCAGTTTTACAATTTTATCTTATTTCACCGCCAATTAATCAGATTCAATAGCTTTGTAGTACCATTCTAATTATAATGGTCAAATCACATTAAGAAATCTCTCCAGACTGACCACTATCTCATGTCTATCATTTATCAGCATCCCTATCTAGTTTGTTATCCTTGTAGTAAATCTCATCAAATCCAGGCAATTTTTCATCACCCTACGAAATATGACACGAAGCAATAAATATCTTCGACATTGTCCCAGATGAAGATACGATACACCCAACATGTTCCGACTAATTACTCAAACTCATTAAGTTAAGTGATACATCTGATTGCTGGTGCAGGATACACGGAGACAATGTGAGTGGGATGGCGACTGACGGACCATCGTCTTGACCAGAAAAGTGTTTAACAAAAAGAAAACGTAAACAAATAAGGATCGTTCATCCTTTTCTCGGTTTTGTTTCGTTTGCGTATTGTTTGAGCAATTATTTTTCATGTAAGGAAAAAGCATTGTTGAACTACCGTCCCGCCATCCTTCCGCCCTCGCAAGAAAGGGTGGTCGTAAATTAAAAATAAAACTCGAAGAAATAAATCAGCAAAAAGTCTGTGGTCGTGGGCGGCGCACACTATGGCTGTTGCTTGAAGTTGTCTTGTTGCTCAAGTTGTTGTCTCTTTATTTAGTGGCTTTACGATACAGCCCATGTCTTGAGGTTTTCAATTCAAATAAAAGGGGTGAAAAAGGCAAATCCTTGGAATCCTTTGGAAAATTTATTTCCTTACCGTGTTACTTAGGCCTAAAGGGCCTGGGGATTTTGTTTGTTCCAGGCAAATATCTTTGTGTTGAGAGTTCTGGATATGGCGGATGGCTTGTCGGATGAAAGTTTCTTAAGAGTTTCGGACATGTTTCCTGGTGAGGCGGAAGGGTAAAAGCCAGGAAGTTGAATTGAAAAGGATTTCCTTTAGAATAAATCTTAAAGTTAATGAAAAATTCGATGGAATGGTATGCCGCTGCTCATTGGATTCAGATATCCTCTCGACTAGACAGAAGAGATTTTACTCGTAAGTTTCGTCTTTATCCACAGAATTCATAGGTGATTTTATTGTATTTTTGCCTCCAAATTAAATTTGTTCGTAAACTATTGAAGTAAATGAATCGACGTTAATGGAGCACAAGAGTTCGAATTCATCGTTTAAGATGGCTAGATTATGTAGAGCGAATTGATTCAATGCTCCAATCCGGTGTGAATCAATCATGAAGTGGCGACGCGGTAAAGGAAGACCTAAGACGGTGCATATAAGTGGATAGGGTCAACAACTTCGTGTGCAAATCTGAAAGCGGCTAGCACTAGATCGAGCTGGCTTGGTCTGTAGCGCCATCTAAAGTAAAGTAAAGAAAAGTAACGAATGAACTACCTGCCATTGCATGATCTTGAAGGTTTGATACGTTATGCAGTGAATGTTATAGGCAGTCCATGCAGTTTGGTTTGGGAAAACAAGTGGTATGGTTATGCATGTGAAAAAATACTTGAAAAAGATATCTAGTTCTCCTAGAACTTTTAAGAAAGCAGGATTTTCTGAGTGTCAACATTCCGTACACAAAAACAAAAAAAGAGCTTAAGCGCATATGCTTGGAGGAAAAGATAAAGTAGGAATGACTAGCGAAGACCTTCGAAAGGAATTTTCCTCTATAGTTGTTTGAAACATTAGGATCCCCTTTCTTAAAAGCAATCTAGGCTTCATAAAAATTATCTGTAGGGGTTTCAAACTTAAAGATAAAGTTAAGGGCTTAGCGAGTTTTTTTTAGAAGCCAGGGAGTTATACTTTAAAAAAAATTTTGCTGGAACACCATTAGATCTTGCGCCTTTTTCATCTTTTAAAAACAGTAAAACAGTATTGACTTCATCTAGCGATATTTCGACGTCAAGTCACTCGTCCTGCAGATAAGGCCTTGGGTATCTTTAAGAATAGAGTTTTGCGAAAGTATTAATAAGGTGCATCAGCAGAAGACCTACTTGTCTCGATCTCTAGCTTCCTCTTAGTTTCGTCAGTCTAAATCTTGTTTTTAATAAAATTCGCTGGCTTTTAAAGAAAAACTCGCTAAGCCCTTAATTTTATCTTTAAGTTTGGAACCCCTACAAACAATTTTTATGAAGGCCTATATATATATATATATAGTTTGTATATAAGAAAGGGGATCCTAGTGATTCAAAAAACTATCGAGGAAAATTCCTTTTCAAATGCCGCATTTCAAATATACACCTCGATACTCTACAGGAGGCTTAATGTATAGCACATTGATTGAGTTTCAAGCTGGATTTCTCAAGGGATACTCCATAACAGACAATGATTTCGTCCTTGAATTTCTGGCACGGGCTAAGCTTACAAATAAACAAAAAAATGTTTTTTCTCGATTTTTGTCGATTTCAGAGCTGCATTTGACACATTCGATAGACAGAAACGCTTGTCATCCAATTTTGTGACAGCGTTGGAAGAACTATATCAGCAGACAACTGCAGTCATCTATGAAGAGAGTAGAACATCAGAAAAGTTGGAAATAAATCGCGGTGTAAGACGGCTGTAACCTTAGCCCAACCTTAGATTTTTGCTCTTTTCCTTGACGATTTAGTGGAATGACTTCCATTTGGAGTTGAGGTTGACACCTTAGGTAATCATGTATGTGTATGATATTGTCATTCTCGCTGAATCTCCATCTTTTCTCTAATTAATGATAAACAGGCTTTTGGAATATTGTAAAATTTGGATCTTGGAAGTAAACACAGATAAATTAGGAGTGAAGGTCTTTAAAAATGCCAAAGGGAGGACTGCAAAAGAAGGAATTTGGAGATATGATGGAATTGTTTTGGAAGTAGCCTAGGAGTATACGTATCTTGGAATGGACGTCACTTTCAACCTAAACAGGGAGAAGCACCTGAAAGTCAACAGAGCTAAATCTGCTATTTTTACAAATTAGAAGAAAATATTTGACAGCAAACATATTTCTGTAGAAACCAAACTTAATGTTTTTAAGCCAATGGCTCAATCGATTGTCATTTATGAAGCACAGGTTTAGGGCGGAGATACATATTTTATCTTCCTTTAAACACTCCAAAATACATGTACTATTTGGAGACCGGACTGTCAATGCTTTATATTTCAACTCTAAGGCTCAATGGCGATTACTTGGCTAGAATTATGGACATGCCAGACTCGAGGTTACTAAATGTTTTGTTGCAGATTGCAGTGAGCTAAAAGATCCTCTGCTATAAGAAAAAGATACTCTTTCATAGAGAGCTTAAACTTAAAACTGAGTTTTATGCCGCACAGAAATGAGGGATTATATATTCCCATTTTATACAACTTACGTATAAAATACAAACCTGGACATTTTCTGGAAGAACTAAGACGATTCTACTTTTAAAAAAAAAGTATTACATATATAATCTCCTCTTAGGAAAGTTGAACGTATATACCTTGCGACAGCACCCCGAAATGCCTATTGGTTCTGCTCTTGAATAGTTGGAGATTGAAATCTTCTGGAAATGTGCCTTCTACTATGTAAATTCCAAAGTTTATTTTTTCTGTAGCAAAAGGAATTTTGAAATATTGATGTTTGTATCATAGCCAAACATGGCAACATGACCACTTATATGAAGATGGGTTCTACTCTTTTAGTATTGTTCTGAAGCTATGGCATACCGTACAAAAATTATGAGCAAAAACTTCTAGAAAAGATCACAACATTAAGCTTTACTTTGTTTCAAGCTCAACTCAAAATATTTCAATGTAACATTTGTTTTAACTAAAACTAAAGGTTCATATTCCGAATCTTTTGTTATAAAAAAGTCGCCCGACAGTAAAATCGTTGTTTTAGCTAAACTAAAGGCCTTGCAAAATTTACATTTAATTTAAATTTGACACCTTAAATGTACAATCTGTTAAATAATTTTAGACACTAAAGTTAGACGACAGTAATATCATTCCTCATTTTATTCTGGAAGCCAAAAATGAAAAATATATGCTTATATATGCTTCGGATTCTGGAAAGCTTATATACCAAATCATGTGCCTAACTCTTATTTCCGGCGGAAATGAAAGAACTGATACACCAAAAGAGGAGGGCACGCAAAAAATGGCAACAATCTCGAGCTCTCCAGCATAAAACTTTTTTAAACCATCTGTGTAATGAACTCAAGGAAGCAGTCGAAGTATCTAAGGTATTTAAAAAGCTTTAGTTAAAGCGCCTGCAACCAGTCATTGAAGAAAGACGTTCGATTGCTGACCATCAATTCGGCTTCAGAACAAAGTATTCCCGAATTGATCAAGTTTATAGAATAACAAATGAAATAGAGGAAACCTTAGAGGAGAAAAAGATATGTTCTAACGCTTTTCTGGACGTCTCTCAAGCCTTCGACAAGGTATGGCATGAAGGCTTGAAGTTTAAGTTAAGACAGGTTCTTCCGGAACAATTATATGAAATTTTAGAATCTTATCTTGCGAACAGACATCCGTAGACACGGATCGGAATACTCTCAATTTATGGAATTCGCTGCCGGAGTACCGCAAGGAAGTGTTCTTGGTCCGCTCTTGTTCTTACTGTACATTCGAGATATACTACAAGAAGAAGGCACTGTCGTAGCTACGTTCGCGGGCGATACGGTTATAATGGCAGCAGATAAATCAATCGAGTCATCAACTGTAAAGCTCCAACGAGGTTTGGACAAAATTTGCAAGTGGACAAAGATTTGGCGTATTGCTCTCAACGAGACCAAATCAACTCATATTAACTTTACTTGCAAAAAAATTAACAACCTACCCATTTTCATTAACTCGGTACAAATACCTTATGCAAACTAGGCAAAGTATCTTAGAATGCCACTAGACGCGACACTCTAATGGATGTCGCACGTTAAAAAGAAACGCGACGAGCTTGAAAATAGATTCAGACAAATGTATTGGCTACTTGAAAGACAATCCAAATTAAGCATATACATATGTATGTACGAGTATATCAAGCTGCTTTTATACAAGCAAGTGCTTAAACCCTTTTAGACGTATGGTATACAACTTTGGGGTATACGAAGCAATAGAAATATCCTACAATCTTTTCATGGTATATTAGAAACAATGATATTCACAGAGACTTAGGGGTAACTACCGTCGATGACGAAATAACGAACTTTACTCGAAAACTCCGTATTCGTCTTCATGGTCATTGCAACAACGTTATATTCCAAATTCTGGGCGAGACAAACCTTGTGCGCCGACTGCAAAGAACGAAACCGTTCGATCTAACGCAATAAGGACCAGCCGCATTTAATAGCGGGTTTTAGCAGGTGCTTTTGCTGATAAGCTACCTGCCCAACGAGAATATTTTTAAAACTAGAACTACTTGATAAGGAAACTTAGTCGTTTTGTTTAGTGAGTAAAAATCTTACACTACTATGATCACCGGGCTGATAATGTCTATGAAGATTTTTCACCTACCCACAAAAAAAAATTTCTTAACTCAAAATTTAAGGCCTAAATAGTGGCGACATACGGACGGACATGACTTTTGATGCTGATCACAAATAAACATATCGTTATCTCTATGTTACAAACTATGTTTCCAACTTAATCTACCCTGGATAGAAAATTAGCATTTAGGTAAAAAATCTTGTTGACTCTCTCAATAGATTCCCCAAAAATTTGCTGTCCAGTCTGACTTTCATGTATATCGCTTCCTTCGAAAAATAAATGGTATCCTCTTCGACTGTTTCAAAATTTTCAATGAATTCACCTAAGGCAGTCAAATGTAATCCACAACTTAAAACACCCGAACAAAATTTTATTTCAAAGCCATATAGGTGAAGCCTATTTCCTTCCTATTGCCCCTTAAGTAAACATCATAAAAGCGATTTCCATTTTGCGGTACATTATTCGATCATAACTTCAAGTACAGCGATTTTTACGACAACCTCGTACCCTGCAGTAATTTTTTTTTTTTTTTTTTTTCCCATCCCCTAGTCCCAACTCCCGGAAAGTCCTTATTCAACACGTTTCTGAATAGTCATTATATGTATCTGTACAGAACAATCTCTAACCGCATATCTTTGACATTTGACACCGTTCGTCGAATGTGACATAAAAAAAAAAAGAGAACACGCCCGATGGGAACTCACTGATATGATGATGAAATAAAAAAGGATATAAAAATAATAAAATAATATAAAGAGTATGAACGGCATCGCACAGCACTCACAATAACAAAGCAGAAGTGAAATTGGTTTTTATTGCTTAATAATAAAGATGGGATGATCTGCATAGGCACACACACGGATATTAAAATAAAAAAATAACAATAAACAAAAATATTGGTTTTCCGACTAAACTTTGTTAGCAAGGGGTTTAACAATACCCTGAAGTTCATTATAAAGGAAAGTACATTAAGGGATGGGGAACCTATAGTTTGCAAACATTTTCGCCAGAAATCTAAAATTGTATATAAAAAAACGAATCCCCTTTTATGTAGCACTTAGGTTAAGTAGGGTTTCAGCGTTGCCGACAGAAGTCCCGCATAGGCTCCTTTTACCCACGCCTTACAGATATTCAAATACACTAGTAGACAAATTTAAAGGAACGCAAAGGATAAGGCAATTCGAGAAAAAACCATCAATGTACGGGTCGTTCTCGCTGGCCAGTAGCTGTAAACTATAACCATTTTAACCATGCTTTTGCTGAGCTAACTTTTGACAAGAATTGTTGTTGTGGTATTGTTTATTCCATAGGTAAACAATTTAAGTGATATTACCCGATCTCTTCATGAAGTTACTAGAGCTGTCACTGTAATCAAAAGTGGGAGTACGTAGCAACAAATGGCCTTAATGTTAATTGTCACAAAATCTGTTATTTTTCGCAACGTAAAACGTTATCGGGAAATAGGACTTTACGACACGTAGAATCGACATATTTGCTTTGAGCTACACTACCATTGATTAGTTTAAGACCGCAAATAAGTTCTATGGAAAGAAGAACTTCTTTTTTTTTCTTATTTTTATTTATTGCATAAATTTAAACTAGTATTCCAATCAAATTAGGAAGCACAAATAAACAAAATAAATTATTTCTAAAAAAAACCATTAAACTTTAACTTCGTCGAAGTATCCTCCTCGAGTTTTTATAACAGCTTTTTCAAGTTTGCGCATCCTCTCTGTCAACTTTGATATTGAGCTGGTATGCTATACCAGGTATTGTTTAGTTGTTGTCAAAAGATTGTTGGTGAGAACATTGGCTAACTTTTCAATTGAATTCAAATCTGGCGACTGTGGTGGCCAAAACATGTTGATTAACACCCCTTCTTCTTCCTTCTGTTGCAGAGAGCTTGAACACAGCTTTGAAGTATGCTTACAGTCGTTATCTTGTTGAAAGATGAACCCTTCTCCAATCAACCGAAGACCACTTGGAATAGCATTTTCAACTGTTGATTCAGCTGCCCTCTTTATTCACGATGCCTTCAATACGAAAAAAAATCACTGATTCCACTAAAGGAAAACGCTTCCCATACCAAATTCGATCGACCTCCATGCTTTACGGTGGGCAAAATACATTGTGGCAAGCCAATTTGCGGAAGTTTGTTCTGCGGAATATTGAACGAAAGCTTTTCTCTTCGTGCCCAACAGTTTGAACTTGAATTCATCAGTCCAAAGAACCCTTATCCAGTCCTCAATGTATGAGTTTTGGTGAGCTTTAGCCTACTCTAGTCGTTTCTTCTTATTTTGCGCCCGAAGTAACTTCTATTTTGGCAAAACATCCAAACAAATTTGTCTCCCAAAGACACATTTTGATTGTTATAACGGAGACTACGATTTCTCTATTCCTGTTGATTCTCAGCAGATTTCTGTGGCAGTAAACCTTGCCAGTAATCACAATCAAATTATGTTCCTACTTAGTAGTTTTACTTGGACGTCCACTGCTCGGTCTGGGAACACTGCTAAAGGGTGTAACGGTTTTTTTTGACAACACGTCCAAACAAATTTGTAACGGAGATTGGGATTTCTGTATTCCTGTTGATCTCTCCTCAGACTTCTGTGGCCGTAAACCTTTTATTACGCTTGCCAGTAATCACAATCAAATTATATTCCTGCTTAGTGGTTTTTCTTGGACGTCCACTGCTCGGTCTGGGATCACTGCTTGCACAATCAAGTTATCTTCCTGCGTAGTGATTTTTCTTGGACGTCCACTGCTCGGTCTACTGGAGGTCGAACTTACCACCCTGGACTGGCCAGCATACTGCCGATTTAAATTTCATAGAACATGTTTGGGATAAACTTGGTACATAGATGAAACAAATGAATCCAACACATTTTATCTAAGAAAAGTGCGTTACTTGAAGAGTGGGACCAAATATCACAGGATTAACAATTTAGTCAAGAGTATACCAAAGAGACTATAATCAGTTATGAGACCAAAACATGGGAATCTAAGTACTAATCCATTCTGATTTTGTTGAACATTGAGACATATTTTTCAAATTTCACTGAAAAGCTACTCTATTATATCCTATTCTGCCTTCATCCAATTTTGATGATCTACATGTTCGACATAATTCAAAACGCAAATTTCATTCACTAGGTAGTTCTTGAGTCAATCATATGAATGAGATGATTCGAACATTTTGACCCCTCCTCATATCTCACTGATACTTCATTCGATTTCGGTCAATTTCAAGTGGAACAACAAATTTCATCGAAATCCGTTCAGAAGTTCTTGAGTTTTTTTTAACCCCGCCCCTACATCCCACTCATACTTGTTCCGATTTACTGAATGTCTTTAGTGGTTCTCGAGCGAGCCGTGTGAGGTATTAAGTATGGAACATTAACCGCGCGAGACAAAACTCCCACTTGGCCATTTTTTTGAATTCTAATTGGTTAGATTTGCATTTCATCAAGATAAATTAATCCTGCAAAGCAGCCATCACCACGGCAAGCTATGTACAGTTGCAAAAGGGACTGTACTCGGATGACCTGTGGGTTGTGCTTACCGCCCCACGGTGGTTATAGTAAAATACCTCATGAATCAGATACGAATCTGAAAATGCATTTCAGCTCCCATATCCCACTAAAGAATCGACTCCAAAGAATCTTCAGCTTGTTGTCAAAAAGCCTTCACTTATTGTTCGTTGAACTTCCACTCTTGACTCTGGTGTGTGTAAAGTCTCTGCCGGTAGCCCCCCCGTCCTCATCGATGCCGTGCACATTGTTTTCGACTCTCTAGATCAAACTTCTTATATTCCGTGTTCTTTCGGTCTTTAAAAGATTGGGACAAGCTGGTCGTTTTGAACCAGGTGGCTCGGATTCGATAAGCTTCTTCGCTGAAGCATTGTTGTAAATTCACCAAACCAATAGAGTTATCGACCAAAGCTGCATCTTAGTACAGCTTTTGGTTTCGCGGTTGTATCTTCTCCTCCATTCACGCATACAGTCACCATTTCAGTCTTCGTCGGATCTTCAAGGGCGTCATTTAAGCTGTTTGGGTTTACACCTAAAACTATCAATATTTACAAAATTGCGGACACTTTTAAAATTTTCACTGGCAAATCCTAAATAATAGCATTTTTGCGGTCTCCTTAAAAATTAGATTCCAAAATTTGTCAAACCATCTGCTGATCAAATTTAAACCCTGCATTTTTTTTACAACTTAATATGCCACAAACAACACAGCAGCCCTGCGGCATGCCAATTTAAATTGAAACGTGTTAAGGTGTCCGCAACATTTGTCCGTTCCCAATGGATTAGAGAAAGAACTTCCCCCAAAAATAAAAAAAGGACATCATTCCTATGGTATTTTGCACAAAAAAAAAAAAAATCTCACACCTCCTTTCTACACTGGTCGCACAAATTTTTCAATTTAAGAGACCATTTCAACCCCCCTCTAAAAAATAAAAATATAAATCCAAACACGTCACCATGTTTCGCATAAAGGACAATGCGACAAACAATTTTCCAATACACGCATTATTACTGTCATACCCAATTTCTTTTGCAATTTTTCAATAATCAGAGAAAAAGGGACCTTTTTTTGTAATCTTTTCAAAATTTACCAAACACCCTAAGGACTTAATATTGTTAAATTGATTTATACTCGTGAATGTATGTAGAGGACCTCACTCTTTGATTATCAAAAATTGTGTGTTTCCCTTTGAAATAAAATTATGTCATCTGACCATCAACATGTCAGTGGTTTAAGGAGATGCCATCATGATGGAAGGGACATCAATTTGACCACTACCAAACGAAAAGAAAAGTCAACAGCAAGAGAATCTTGCCCTGTTTGATCTCTGACTCAACATGTAGCTCATCATATCATTTGGATTGACATAGTGCGTGCGTGTTGTCGGGTGTGTGTACATTTTACCATCATAATGAGACAAAGGACCAATGCAGGATACAATTTGGTTTCCGGTCATCTCGTATTTGGAAAGATTTTTGTAGTTTTTATTTTTTTTTTATTTTGCAGTATTTACTCGAATTGCCACAGAAAAGGAGCAGAAAATTAATTTCATCGGTGAGTCCCTTATTTTGTGCTGTCCCTTTGTGTATTAATTATGATGATGGCCGAGTCGGAAGTATTTGTTTAGTGATTGAAATTAGATTTACTTTTTCATCAGTATTTTACAGAAAATGGGTAGGTACATACTCGTACATATGTATGTTTTTGTTTGCATTCATATTTGTGATGCTCTTAATAATTGTAAGTACTCGCATGTAGATACAAAAAGGATTATTTTTGATAAATTCACAACAACACATGCAAAACAAACTTTTACAGTGCTCCTTACAAGGATCCTTTACGTTCATTCAAAGTACCACTTACTATCTTTACACAGATAACAATGAAACCATACCTTAAGTACGACAAGCTGATTACACTTGAATCCTTTTATTGGTTTTATTGCCAATTAAAACAACACAAAAAGGTATTCCCCGATAAAATCCCATTTTGAACATCTACTATGCAAACAAAAATCTGGACAACTCCAAAAGATATCCCAACAGGATTTTGTGTAAAATATTTGGCAGCCATTCCAAGGGAAGGTGAAACCAACCCCATTCCTTAATCTACTTGTTAATTTATATCTTCTGAGGGATTAAAACCACTCTTTGCATCCTTGGAACTTTTTTTTTTTTTTTGGAAAATTTCATCCTTCCTTCGAGTCGGGTGCGTGCGTTCAATTGGAATGCAAAGCGGTCCGAGCGTGTAAAGTAAAAATTTAATTACAAATTCTCGTCGTTAACAAGATTTAAAATTACCAATTTAAGTGAGAGAAAGTGAGATACTTAATTAATGCAACGGAATGGGGTAGCGCTGTTGAATAAGTCTACTCGATGGCAACGTATAAGACCAGATTACGGCAAGAATATGCAAAATGGCGGTATCTTGTAGTTGAAATTTTACATAAATTGTTTAAGTGTGTAAATGAGAATTATTTTAGTAATTAGATAAAGGCGGGGTAGGTAAATATTTATTACTTGAATGTTCCTTCTCGATAAAGATAGGTAAATTAGTATTCACACGGACGGTGGATAAAGTTACGTTTCCCTATGGGAGTATTTTGACATTGCCGATAATTTAAATATGCTCTGATTTTGTATCTGTTGTTCGCGGACTGACTAAGAAAACAAATTCGGAAGTTCACAAATTACTTTTATTTTTCAACATAACCTCCTCTAAGCCCAATACACTTCTTCCATCCGGTCTCTAAAGCCATTGAACAAGTTTTAAAAAATGTTTCCTCAAGGCTTCCAAAAAATAAGATTGAAACAGCTTCGACTTCCTCATTCGTTGAAAATCTCGGTCCTCTCAAGTGTTTTTTTTTTAGGTTGGGAAACAAATGAAACTTACGTGGAGCCAGATCAGGCGAATAGGGAGGATGCGGCAATAACTCAAACCCGCGGTTTTGGATTTCAGCGACGTGTGTGGGCGTGCATTGTCCTTTTTTCCTCAACATTCTTGGACGCTTTTTCTTTATTTTCTCTTGGAGCCGACGCAAAAGATAGCAGTAGTAATTGTTTGACCCTTGACAAGGTAATCAACTATAAAGTTTCCCTTTGAGTCCCAAAAAACCGATGCCATTACCTTATCTGCCGATAATTTAACTTTAGCTTCCTTCGGGGCTGGTGATCCAGATCTCTCCACTCTTTTGATTGCTGTTTGTACTGTTGTCACAAATCTAGCCAAATAGTCCTCTGAATTGTTTTGAAACAGCTCCAAACACTCGCGAGGCATAATCAGTCAATTGGATTTTTGTTCAATTCAAATCAGTTTCGGAACCCATCTTGCAGAAAACTTGGAGAAACTTCTTCTTCTTCTTACGGCGAAGTTATGATCCGGAGTAGAAGGATCACAACCCTCCCACTTTACTGCATCCGTACTGGTCCGACTGTGGGGTTTGCCGGAAAACTTGGAGAACCTAAGTTCGTTTTTTTTTTATAATTTGCACTTGTCAAAGCGGATATGAATACCCTTATACTAATTTTTTTTAGGCGTTTTGCGGAAAGGGGTAGAGACAGAGAGAACAGATTTTTTTGAATGATGATTTGCGTACGACGATCTAAAATATCTTTCTTTATCTTCAATCTGCGGTCTCCCATAATATAATTATAGTTGAGGTCATCTTCAACGCCCTCTAGTCTATGTTTGAATTAGGCTACCAACTTTTTAACTATTGTTTTCGATAGGCTAGATTCCCCAAATCTGTCCCACCTCCATTAATCTGTTTCGGATTAAATTTTTTTTAAAAAAAAATACTTTGCTTTGCCTCACTTAAACACATATGTGAACCGAACTAAATGCATCACAGGAATAAAACTTCATAGAGTCACTCTTAGAATGTTGGGAAATAAAAAGGGGGAAGTACCGATTTAGAATTAAAACTATTTCTATGGTATGTCGCGAACTTTTTAATCCACCCTCGTAATATTTACAGAAGTATTTTTTTATTAGTAATGTTTTAGGGGTAGCATTCTGTGAAGAGTGGGCCTTTAAACAATAAAGCCAGCTTACAGCCTCTGATTTCTAGTCTAACGTTGCTTGAAGTCGATATTTGATTTGCATTACGAGTATATGTACATACGAGTATATATGAAAGTGACGGAACTTTATCTTCTTTACATTGCTAATACCAAACGGAAGAGAAGCTACTCATCAGACAGAAATAGTATTAGATCAATAATTATGAAAAGTGAACTCCTCTACAACTTACTAACTTAAAGGACCCTCACCCGTAAGCCATCTCCGCCTGAGAAACCGCAGCCTTCAATAATTTTCAATCCCATGCACTTTGTTTCCAATTCTTTAAACCAAGCTACCTGGCATACGCGATCGCTTGGTCTTGCCTTCTCGAATATGGGTGCTGGTATTTCAAAATCTTCTTGGCAGGAGCTGTTGTCCATTCTCGTCAAAGGGCGTTGATGGCTTTTTTTGACTACATCCACATCAGTGTACAGCTCCTAGAGTTTGCAGCTGCATTTATTCCTATATTTATTTATTCTCTTCCACATATCCGACGAAGAATTTTTCTTTCGGAGAAAGCTAATACCTATCTGCGCAGCTTTCCTGGGGTCCTATTCTTGAATCTGTTGCGAAAATTTCCCATACGAAAACTTTCGTATTGAACAAGACAAACCCAAAACATCGAACAGAAATGTGTATTATTGAATTCGGGCGGAACTTGATTTCAACACACTGAACATTTTTTCAACTTTCGAATGAGTTGAAATTATGAAATTGTACGATGACGTTACACATTCATGAAAATGCAAAGCCCCATTTACCGGAAAGCTATATACACACGAGTATATATCATACGAGAAAATTTGAAGTTAGAAAATTGTGGCCCTAAATAGTCAAAGGTAAAGGTATATTTTTTTTAATGTTAACAATCTTAAATGCAATCTGCAATCTTAAATTAATAAAAGTGAAACACTTGCTGGCAAAGCTACACCCGACGTACCCCAAGCCGCTGGCATCATTGGTTAGATAATCAATCCGCTTAAGCGTCGAGGTAAAAAGATAATCACCAAAACGAAACCTACTGCTAGAGTTGCTACCGAGCTGCTACTCTCAAAATTGAAAGGGAACACACGACCAGAAATCAATGAGTAAAGAGATATCAAACTTTCCCGTGACTTCCAGGTACCCAGAAGCTAATTCACGCATATTATTACATTTTCACCAACTTTTGTACAAAATCCGTGATTACACCCCAAAATGGCGGCCGAATCGTAATTCAACCCCAAATATTCGTGAATTCCCATCGGAATTACCTGATTCATAAAAAAAAACTGGAAAGTGTGAGGAGCCTGTTCAGTAAGTATCAAGACTAATTCAAATAGTCTTATGCTTTTTTCCGTTAGAAGAGGAAACGAATTTTGTCGGTTTGTCACTAGTTTGAAATGCTTTTTTTTCCAGCTCAGAACAGGGACAAAATGGTCCCCAAAAATTACAATTTGATATTCTGTTAATTTTCCATCGAAACCGACGAGTAGTCCAATTTATTGAAGTCGATCTGCCCTAAGTCAAATCGTAGGGAACCATGAACAAATTCGAGTTAGGGAAAACTTCGACTAATATAGGGTGACCAGATAAGAAAGATAGGCAACGAAATTTAAATAAAATAACAACGGTGTGAGGTATCAAATTGATTCTGGTTTTATTTGGAAGCTACATTCATGCCATTATGTACGGAATGGCACATCATTCAAATCACCGTTTCGGTTTCGCTGGCAGTGCTCTAGCGGTCAGTTCAATTTTTGAAGACTCAGTCTAATGTGTGCGGCGTTATTCCAGCAAAAGCGTCTCGAATGTTGGCCTCGAGCTTGTCCAAAGTGGTTGGCTTGTTAGCGTAGACTAAGGACTTGATGTAGCCCCAGAGAAAATAATCGAGGGGTGTCAAGTCGTATGATCGCGGCGGCCAATTGATGAACGCTCACCGTGAGATGACCCAGTCGCCAAATTTCTCCTACCCACCAATTCAAACGTTGCGTCGCTTGTACAGCATGTAGCGTCTTGTTGGAACCACAACTCGGATATATCGATGTTGTGATGCCACGCACTATACCTAGGATCATTGGCTACGGCGGCTATGTTTTCTTCACTTCGCACCGATCTCTGTCTAGTTGGTGGCTTAAGGTCCAAAAGAGTGTACTCATGCTCAGACTTTTCCACGGTGCGACGAATTTCCTGCGCACTGAAGTCATGATGATTGGTAACTTTAACAGCTGCTAAAACAATTGGAAAAACTATCATTGCTACCTGGTTTAATTAACAAAAATAATTAAATAATTAATCAAGCAAAACGTCATTATATAAATATTGTATTTCTTTTTGGAAGCACTTCTACATTTTTGATCATTCCACGAATGCTTTTAATTAGTAATTTACAATTTCGATCATGTCCTAAATGTGAATATTTCAATCGCAAAATTATTATAATTATATATTTTTTTACTGCAAGCTAAATAAATTCAAACAAATCATATCAGCAGTGAAATTCAACACTTAATTAAATTAATATTATTGAAATCATCAACAAAACACTTATTACTTCCTAAAGCGATTTTTATTAAAATTGTTTGTCATTTTCCATAAAATATCCAAAATATTATTGAAAAAAAGTTAAAAATCTTCTAACTCTTTTGATATACGTTCGGTGCTTTTAACCTTAAAACAAATTGTTTCAGAATAGTTTCTGTTTCGCTAATAAAGCTAATGATATCCAGAATTTACCAAGTTTTTTTGAAACCTAAGTTACAATAGTATTAGAAAATGGTGTTTCAAAAACCGAGCAATATGCGAATAGAAGCTCAGCAATTTATCAGCAACGTTAATTCGTAAGCTAAAGAAATATATACACAAAAAAAAATTGTTTAATCCCTTTCATCTGCTTGCTTGCGTTTCCCTTACTCACTTAATTTATTAGCTACCTACTTATAATAATTACGAAATATTACAATTATTGTCTCTGGATGAGACTTGAACCCATAACCCTTTCTGGAAATTTATTAAACAAGTTCATTCACTTAAAAACAATATTGTTGACCGAATGAATCTACGATATATTACAGCTATTAACTGGGTTGACTTTTTTCTCTCACAAACCACCCAAGTAATTAATTGTCAATTATCATAAATTTATTTATTAGTTTATTTTTTGCATTGTTTTTGAGTATTGCCTTGCAGTATTAAAAATTAAAATGTACGGATTCACTTTTTGAACACAGCCCTTGAATTACTTGAGGACCAAGCATGTATAAAGTGTTGTTGCTTTATTCTCACGTATTCACAGACAAGAAATTTAATTACAAAAACAACAATATAAACAAATGGTTGAGGGGAGAGAGGGACGGAAATTGATGGAATTGATGGCACATGGCTACCAATCGCAAACAATCTGTTATTGCTGAAATCCAGAAAAAGGTTGAAGTTGTAGCTACGTATGCTGCTACTGGCAATAACCGTGTCATCAAGGTAAAGTTGTAAATTAAAGAAACAAGAAGGGCTTGTACTTACAATACCAAAGGCATCACCCAATGCGTCTGACTTTTAAAAAATATACCAACACTCGCCAAAAGGTCAACGCCTTATTGAACAATTTAGGTAACAATATTTTTCTAAAGATGTTTTTGTACCCTGCCTTACCGCGACTAACGAGAAATCCAGCAAGTTACTTCTGTGTCCGAAGGACCAGATGATCGTCGTCGAATATCCACGGATAATCTCCTAGAAGGTGCAGCAATGGATACACTGTTTGTTGGCATTCGTGTCGTCCATAGGTGGTGGTGGTATATTGGATAGTTTTTCGCTTAGGCTCTCTTTGTATATGTTCACTCGTGCTACGAGTACTAAGGCAGGCAATGTTTAATTCTGTGCGACTCGCACCTTCTCGTTGGAAAGCCGAGCTCTGATTTTGGCTGCAACTGAGAAATGTTCAAAGTCTACGTTGGTCTAATTGGTTATTACCCATAGCACAAGGAAACGGGTAAACAGATGCCATTAACCCACCTCGGGGAAGTGAGAGCTGCCATTGGACCATTAAGTGTCCATCCGCCAATCACTTTTTTAAACATCCTGACTTTGTCCCGAAAATCCTTACAGACCTGAGATTCAAATATGTCGAAGTAGTCCATATAAACTAATCACTAAGTAGTTCGAACTGACCGGAAGTGATACACGCGACATGCTTTTCTCGTTATTTTCCCTAGAGAAGATCCATAGCTTAGTAATCTGTTTGAAAATGGTTAACAAATGTCTAGATCCTCTTCTATACACACATTCGAGAACTAAGCACAAACATTACATGTGATATAATATAACACAAAATGTTCACTGTCCTAATGCAATACCAGACTAAGTAATGATCACAATCACACAAATTGCCTTTAGCCAGGCATAACGTAATTGCATCATGCATTCGCAAATTTTTCAACAAACCTCAACCGAATTCAAATGGTTTCCTCCATTTCCCAATTTCGAAACCTTCATCACACGAACCTAAAATAAAAGTAATTGTATCCTCCCCGACAACTCGAGACGACAACATTGTGCAAGTGCAACATAGTCTAATGGAATCCGGGAGTAGCCCAGCTCATTTGCTATGCATGGAACACCCGCACTTTATGCGATACCAAAAAGGAGTTAACCTCACTTTAGCACATGGCTTTCGCGCGCAGTACATTTAACAACACAGCCAGACAATTTAAAGGGTATAATGGGATTCTGTGTTTTTTTCCCGTCTTCCAGATAGCGGAACTAGTCTGCGAGAGGCATCGCAACGAAACTATTAAATTCCGTATCCTGCAGGATTATAATATTGTTCGAGATATTGCCATCGTAAAGTACATTTTTACAAGGAACATTACATGCAGCGGATTTTGTGCCACGACCAATTCGTTTAAATGAAATTAACATTAGATAGGTACATATATATGTATAGCGACCGGGGGTGCCAGAAGGGTGTGCGTTAATTCACCGCCCTTTTGTCCAAAAAAAAATAGAGTGGGCGGCAATAAGACGAACTCTACTGCGACGTGGTCGATTTCTGGAAATGCAAAGACAATTGTCCACTTACTGGAGATAAAAACAGGGCTAAGTGTGCATTTGACTGTAACGCTGGAGGAATGATTTTAACGGTTCCTAATGGATACTATCGCAGATTAGTAATATTGTAAGACAATTTCTGCGATCGTTAAATTGAGTTAAATTAATGGATAACGTCCTTTAGTGTAAACGCAGTTCAATTTTCGTAGAGTCATCGAACATTTTAATGTCCTGCCCATTCAAGGTTAAAACAATACCTGGGCCTATATTACTACACATAGCTTCCCACCCATCGTGCTAAACATTTATATTTTGCAGTAATTAAGTGCAAAGGCTCTTCTAATTCAGGATATTAGTGTCTGCTCTGGTAGTTCAGGCATACACAGGCTCATCGGCTCATCTCGCGTCAGCTCTGTTTGATTTATTTTAATTGAACGCAATGTTTGCTCTGTAATCGGACTTAAAGGTTTTTTTTAACGTTAACCCACCCTCGCCAGGAGCTCGAATTCCAATTAATTGGCTTTTGATGGTTAAATAACCCTGAGCACACATTCATGCAGCATACAGTTCAAATCTATTAGGTTGCGTTGGTGTCTCTCCTACTGCTACTGTTGCACCCATTCTCGTTGGTATTTAAAATTGCTATTGCTATTGCATTAGAGAACATTTTAGAGGGTGGCTGCTGGTCAAAAGGGTTGAAGGTTAGTGAGGTTGGTGGTCCTATTGGCATTGGCATTGATTTTCTTTCAAAAGGCAGCATGCAGTCCAGACAGCCAGGCACACAACACAAACCGGTAGCAGAGGATAGGGCAATGTTAAAAGATAACCGGGTATGCTAAATCAATTGATTTTAGAAAATCCAGCTTGGTAAGGGAATCCTTTTGACTGGCATAGCTTTTGTTCGGATTGCAAATTGCATTTAAATTTTCCAATAAACGGTTGCAGCTTGTTCGATGGACTTTGTATTAACAGAATTATTCATGTACCTTGACCGGAGGAATTTGAAGCTTTGTCTATTTTGTGACAAAAGTTGGAGATTTGTACTAAGAATGAGTAGTTGATGTGAGGCTTTGAATTCAGTATACAGACATACGGTCAACACCAAAAGCTTCTAATTTCGAAACATCTATGAAAGTATGAAGGCTGTGATCCCAACAATCTGCAATGCACTCGTATGTCATTAAGATTAAAAAATAAGCAGCTAAAAATTGAACTTATGCTTTCTAAATATTTTTAAAATGCCATTACATAATGTTGGCAACAAAGCCATTTTATCATTGTTATACAAAGATATTGCAAGGATAGGTATAAAACAAAATTGCAAAAAATCCTTCCAATGATTGAGCGAAAGGAGCAGAATAGCACGTGCTCAGTACATTTAGCTTTATATTAGAATTTAGTGAGTGTATTGCATGGCTAATTTGCTTTCATCGTATGTTGAAACTAATAAGGTGCACAAAAAATTTGTGCCTAAAGTATAATTTTCATAAAATAATTCGTTTGAGCTACAAGTATGTAAATGCACGGCTTTTCGCTGGAGTAGAGCAATTCGAGTTTTATTAGTAGATATAGTTTGAAAGACACATTTTTGGAGTTGACATTTGAAATACTTTGGGATTTCGATTTTTATTTCAAAATTTGAATATGTCGAGAGTTAAATGTTTAAAAAAAAATATTCTTAAAGTGCCTATTCACACAACAATTTACGGAAATCGTGTACTACCCTCCACATGTTCCAATTTTAGCACACGATCGTTATCTTTCCAACATACATTATCACAATCTGTCAAAACCAATTTTTCAAAATTTTCAAATTTTTTTTTTAATTTCTAATGATCACACGAAATTAATGTAAATTGTTTTTGAATACGGATATCTAGGTTTAACAAAATTTTTAGTTTTCAAAGTCCCGAATTTTTCAAAAAAATGTCTAATTAAGTCCACATAATCTAACTCAACATTTTTTTGAAATTGTTGGGAAAACAAAAAATCGTCAAGCAATAGTGGTGAAATCTAGCCATCTTATACGTAGCCCATAGGAGCCTAGACATACGTAGGAGTCTTGAGCCAATTTATTTATATTGACGTCGTTTGAGCAAACGTAGGATACTCTTGTATAAACATGACACAATTGACCAATTTTGTATGCCGAACACCAGATACAATGTGCCATCTATGACCGGGCTATTGGAGAAAGAGAGCCCAAAAATCTCTTGTGACTACAGAAAAAAATCAAATATTACCTACTACCTACATATACAGGGTGTTGTTTAAATATGGGCTTTAGAATCTGATAGACCATTGAATTCCGAGCCAAAAATATGTTATAAATATGGGTCCGACTTTAACCGTCACGGAGTTATACCGGTTTTTATAATTATTTTACCATCTTCTTAATATGGGCCTATCTTCACCATATCAACACCAATTTCAACAATTAATTCAGTCGAACAAGAATATCCAGTACAAAAAATTCTAGAACGCTTTGAAAACATACGACCTACTAGTCCAGTAAAACTACGAAACTAATTCAAATATTCTTAAAAACATACAAAAAAAAATTATCAAAATTTTGCAGAGATCCATGAGGCGCTTATATATATAAATTCAATTTCCTAGTAAACTATTAAGGGACATTAAGGTAGCCTAAATAATAAATAGGGAGCATAAATAATAAATAAAACAAAAATAAATAAGGAAATAAGTGAATCAAAGGCAAATATAGCCAAAAAAGTTTCCGAGATTGCTGAAGACGTATGCGGGGTCAAAATTTCAAAATTCAAAACGTCGGGCTCCCAAAAATTAGAAATACTTTTAAAATAAAAATAATTATTGACAATTAGCCTAGATATAGGAATATTTTCGATTTTTAAAGCGAAAACCTCTTTGACTGTATTCTTTATTAATTCCGCGCTATTTTGAACCCGACACTTCGAATTATGGAATTCTGACATCGGATGTGGATTCAACGACCTAGACGATACTTTTGCTCTCTTAATAAAATTTAATTTGTTTATATTTTCTTTGCTTAATTGCTCTAATTAATAATGAAACGCTGCACAGATTTTTGTGAAATGTTCTTAATCTTCTTATGTCTTCTATTTTTGAAGAATATTTTAGGAAAAAATTGTTTTCGGAATATTTTTTGGGACAACTGTAGCCATAATTTTCATGAACACACGACTCAGAATTAACCTTGTTCAGCTTTTATACAGTGTGTAAACATTATTGTGCATCAATATAGGAACCTCAATATAGAACCTCTCCCAAACCCCTGGACCTAGAAACATCAAATTGCTTTTAGATTAAATCCCTAAAAAAAAACACTGGCCTAACTTAAAAACAGCTTATCCAATCGAATAAAATTTAATTCGTTTTTAGATCACTAATCCCCGATCACTTAAATCTATAAATCATTGATTTATGTTGTCCAGAGGCTGTAATCTCAAAATAATGACGATCTCTTAATTAAATTATGATCATCAATTTTCATTCAGCGTATATATAGGTAAACAGATCTTGATTAATCTTTTCTTATTTCATTCAGTTGGGGAACGTATGCACATATGTAAAGGGTGTCCCAAAATTCGCACAAGAAGTAATTTTGATAGAAAACACAGGTGTTTAATTAAAAATTGTAAATGTATTATTGGTTCATAAAGTATACAGTATAGGGTTATGTATGGAATAGCATATCGGGTAAATGGTCTTCACGGCTTTGCTGGCCCATACGCACTCTTTTGTCGAAATTTTAAATGACAGTTTTAAATAAATGTGGCTGAATTTTATTGATACAGATCTGCAATTAGTCCTTCAAGGCGTTGGTGGTCGTGGGTTTGTTGGCATAAACCTTAGACTTCAAAGACGTTAAATCGCATGCTCTGGGCGGCCAATTCTGATCACCAAAACGGGAAATTACACGATCAAAAAATGAATCATGCAGTAATTGAATAGTTTTTCGAGGTGTATGACATGTGGCACCGTCTTGGTGAAACCACATGTCGCCCACATCCATATCTTGCAATTTAGGCACACAAAATTGGATTATCATGTCGCGATAACGAGCACCATTAACTGTTTTTGCCTGACCAGTCGCATTTGCAAAGAAGAATGGTCCGATGATGCCTCCAGCCCAAAAACCCCAACCAAACAGTGACACGTTGTGGATGCATTTGTTTCTCAACAATCACTCGTGGATTTTCTGTACCCCAAAAGTCGACAATTTTGATGACTAACAAAGCCATCAAGATGAAAATGAGCTTCATTGTTGAAGATGATTTTATCTAAATCATTATTTCAAAAATTCATTATTTTTAAAATATGACTCAACAATGAAAACGCTTTGTTCTTTCGTGTAGCACTCCATTTTTTATAACTCTGAACTGTCAGCTGTCACGCTGTCTTTTTTTTTTGTTTTTCGTTGGCAACACTTTACTGCACAAATGGCACAAAATTCAAATCTTACGTGAATTTTGTATGAGGTTGATAACATGTAAAGATTTACAAACTGTCCATCGGGAATAGGTAGCTACTTTGTGTTCACATGCAAAGCCTCTATAACCCTCCGACGGGAATAATTCAATTTCGACGGGACGGGACATAGGAAACCAAATACGATTAAATTATGCACCCAGCAAGTATACATATATGACAAAATTTTATTTTAATTGTGACACAGTCCACTTACATACTCGTATGAGTACGAGGGTGGGTCAATAAGTCCCTGAAAATTAACACAAATTGTGTCGTCACCTTAATTTTTTTATTTCAAGAATCATCTTTCAAAAGAACGCACCCAAATTTTCAGACAGATCTGTCAAATAGTTTTGTTGTGGCAGCCATTTTATACATGAGTAGACGCCTACTAACATTTTCTTTAAAATGGAAAAAGTGAATTTCGAGTGCTCATTAAACACTATTTTTTGCTAGAAAAATCTATCACGCAAACCAAACAAAAGCTTGATAAATATTATGGGGACTCTTCACCATCGATTGGAACCATTCACCACTGGTTTACTCAATTTCGTTCAAGCACAAGTGACTCCGAACGTTCTAGTCGCCCAACTGAGGTCACCACACCAGAAATGGTCGACAAAATCCATGGGGTAATAATGGACGATCGGCGAGTGAAAGTGCGCGAGCTTGAAGAGGCCACAGGCTTATCACATGGCGCTCAGTGATTTCAATTTTATATAAATATTTGGACATGAAAAAGCTTTCCGCAAGATGGGTGCCGCGTTTGCTCACAATCGACAACAAACGCATTCGTTTGACAACTTCAAAGGTGTGTTTGGCGATGTTCCAGAAAAATTTGGCTGAGTTTTTGCACCGTTTCGTAACCGTGAATGAAACCTGGATTCACTACAACACACCAGAAATCAAGGAACAGTCAAAACAATGGACTTCTCCTGGTGAATCGAAGCCGAAGAAGGCCAAGGCAGGTTTGTCAGCAAACAAGGACATGGCGACAGTTTTTTGGGGTGCGCGCAGTGTTATTGACATCGATTACCTTAAAAAGGGTAAAACGATCACCGGCGCATATTACGCAGAGCTGCTGGATCGATTCCAAGCAAAACGTCCACATTTGGGGAAGAAAAAAGTTCTTTTTCACCAGGCCAACACAACGGCGCACAAGTCCGCAGTCGCAATGGCAAAATTGCATGAGTTAGGCTACGAACTCCTCCCTCATTCAGCATATTCCCCAGATTTAGCCCCCTGCGACTATTTCTTGTTTCCTAATATGAAGAAATGGCTCGGAGGTAAGAGATTTGGGTCGAATGAAGAGGTCATCGCTGAAACAAATGCTTATTTTGAGGGGCTCGAGAAATCGTATTATTTGGAGGGCATCAAAAAATTGGAGAAACGTTGGATGAAGTGTACGGAGCTAAAAGGAGACTATGTTGAAAAATAAAATGTTTTTATCCCGAAAAGAGTGTTCTTTATTTCATTTTTCAGGGACTTATTGACCCACCCTCGTATTTTATGCCCGAAATATATACTATTTGCGTTAACAAATGAAGAAAAGCAAGTTATTCTTCTTGATGCCACGGTTTCTTTCCATGAAAGAAACTAACATGTCAAGCTGCTCGTATATAATGTTACCTTTTCGACCCAACTTAGCGAACATGCTGTCAGAATTTCAATCTTGTAAGTGTGGATCACTTACGCTTAAATGCATTATTTTGCAAAAGCATTAGGATACAAGAAGTAAAGTACATATACAGTATACCATATGGTTACTTTGATCACTGCAGGTGATTTGATTACACGCTCACCCTTGAACCTTGGAGGCTTCATTTGAAACGTCTCAAGACGTCTCAACCTTGAGTTGACTTTTATTCCGATAACGACGATAACCGAAGATTTCCAATTAAAATGTTTGCTTAGTCTTTCTTTAACCGACTAGAAACCCACTTAACTAGTGATTGGTTTATCCCTTCGATTTTCCAAAAAAAATAAAATCAATGTTTGCTCACTCACTTCTTAAGAAAATAACTTCTCTCGAAATTATTTAATCAGTGATTTGCTAAACTATAGCTTCACGCTATAGTTGTATTACAGTCTCTGATTAAGACCAATCAAAGGCTAGCTAACCGATGGCTTAAGCTGGGCTGAGAAAACCAGGCATAAGTGTGTCTGTACTTTTCCATTGCACAATTGTAACTAAATGTTTAAATTTTGGCAGGGATTCAACTAACAGATTTAAAACGATTTACACAAAGATAGCTGATTTAATTAGTTAGACACAGACCCAGTCATGTTTTGTCAGGGAAACCGGCCTCCGAGTTTACTCGCAGTTTACTGCAAGCAGCCCCCCCACCCTAACCTAACTTATCATAGGACAATGCATCATTTATTAAGACTTACCTCAAATCTAATTTTGGATAAAAACCCATAAATTAAATAAAATATATTTCTGTGTAATAAGTCATCATACATATATTATCTGGCAAAATGGTAATTTGGTTACAGATGCCTGGATCTTCACTGTTTAATTATAATTCCGCCATAGATCCTAGTAATACCACAATTCACATCTTTACAAGTGGAATTCAAATCTCTTTCTGTCCTCAAGTACTTAGTATTAAATTGTATTTCAACCAAAAAATCCTTAATCTCTGGCTATCCTGCTTATAGCCAAAGCGGAAAATTTTTAAAAAGCCCAACACAATTGCTACGATTGTAGCCAAGAGGTAGCGCAATAGGCTAGTCGTCTAAAAATTTAAGCTAACTGCTATTTATTGTTACTATGTTTAACTGAGTCTTATTAATTCTTTCGAAAGAATTACAAAGAAGTACAAATTTTCGTCGAACCCTTCAACAGCACCCAAACTGGTAATTACTAACAGAAAACTATAAAACTCGACGAAACGTCAATTGAGACCATCAGCAACCAATAAAAAAAATTAAAAAAACATAAAATCTCATCCGTAAGTAGCTTTTGTGAATTGCGCTAATGAGCCATCGTTTCGGATCGTTTCACATTACGACTTCACAAACCAACAAGCAAGAATAAGATCTGCAACAAACCACAGAACTGCAACAAACAAGTCGACAATCATATCCACCCACTCCAACAATTAATTTACTCCTTACCAGGAGTCATTTTAGCTTTGAATGTAAAAGAAAGCAGTTTCCATCCCGCTACCGGTTCAGACTTTTAATATGACGGCCGCTGGCTACCTTCAGTCGTAACTTTTATGTTTATTGCTCTTCTCGGCGTACTGCCGAGTCTGTTATGTCGATGACAATTATATCTCGAAAAACCCACCACATTCGTTACAGAGAAATTAATTACCGTACCATAAAGAACATAAAACCCAGGACAGGGAATACAGAGAAGTCTTTGCACATTAGAGGGGGGTCCAGGTCCAACGAAGCTTGGTTTCTTTAAATTGTCTACGCACCACAATCCCCAAGGGTTAAATTTCCATTTAAACTGAATTTCAATACCTACTCCACCAAACACATATGCCAGTAACGAGGGTCGATGGCTTCACACAAGAACCGAAATTTTCGAAAATAATAATCATAATAATAATTCATAGTGTAATCCGTTTTCAAACGAACGCGCGAGACTGAGTCCATGTAACCATGTGCCCGAGTGCCATTGTCATAATTGGAAGCTGTTACCTTGGGTGAAATTAAGATGCGATATACGATGCTAGTGAAAGGAAATCCTCTTAGTGGAGCGATATTGTATTTGCATATAAGCAGACGCAAACTATAATAGTAGTGATGGTCTTTGAACTACATTATGACCCCCCACCTGCTTCAAGTGGGTTGGGGTAGTTTTTCGCATAACTTACGGCCACATATGGCGCAACAAACTCGGGGATAGTGGGTTACGTAATTACTTCGTTGGTTGTTATGGTTCATTGAATGGTTCTTAGATTGCATCGTAAATTTTGAGAATTTTTGCGGTTCCTAAGATGGTAAGCGGATGTAATGCCTTGGGGGGTTTACGAATTTTAAGGAAATTGGCAATTTGAAGGCATTTCGTGGATGTCCTTAATGGCGGGAGTAATTTTCAATTGCTTTTACGATTTGCGTTTGATGTTGTAAAAAAATTTATATCATTTCATCGTATCCATGGAATAAACAGAGAGAAGTATATTGCAGATGACAATAACGAATCTGAATGCTACACATATGTAAATACGAGTATACTAAAAACTGACACTAAAAAGGCTGTTGTATGAAGATTCTAAAGGAACCTGCATAATACACAAACTAAGGATCGTCGAACTTCATCACCTGAAAGAACTCTTGCTATAGTGTGTAATAACTGTAATAAAAGACGAGTAGACGCTTCAGTGATGAAGAGCTTAGGTCATCAACACTGACCACATCAGCACCGAAAATCTGCCACCTGATCCGAGCAAAGGCAGGACAATCACATAGGAAATGTTCCGCAGTGTCATCGCCCTCTCCACAGGAGTCGCAGACAGGGGTAGCGCTCAAACCTAACACATGGAGGTGCTTGGCAAAGGCGAAGTGGCCCGTAAGAGCGCCAGTAAGTTGTCTGCAGTCTTTTCTGCTAAGAGATAACAAGAAAGCCGTGGATTTCTTACAAACGACGGGGACCATTCGTTTAGTCTGTCTGCATCCTGGAGAGTCATGCCACCGATTGTGTTCACTGAAAACCCAGTCGTTAATGGAAGCCCTAACCGAGGACGCTGGCAAACCCAACGTGGGTTCAGGTCCAGAGAAATTCTCTTCTGAGCCTTGTCTAGCAAGCTCGTCAGAGATCTTATTTCCTGTTATCCCTTTGTGTCCTGGGACACAGTGAGTGAGTTCAGCCTTCCGACCGAATTCAAGGATGTTTTGCATTCTCAAACTATTTTGGAAAGTTAAAGGATTGAGCAAGGCTTTAAGCGCTACTTCGCCCCTTCCACCTGTTCTTACCAATATAGTCCGCAGCCATTAGGATAGCATATATTTCTGCCTGGAAGACAGATGTGTGTTTTCCCAATGAGAAGTGAAGCTTCATGTTGTCGCATACCACGAAAACACCAGCACCAGACCCCTGTCCAGTTTTAGAGCCGTCCGTGAAAATGCGGCTACATTCGTCATCAATGCGTCTAGAGCAGAGCCAGGCGAACTGGGGAAAGCTCCCAAGCAGCCGAGACAGACCGTTCTTTGGAGTTTGGCGAAGCAGCAGTAACGTATTTACGTGAGAGCTTATTCCACCAAACAACTAACGCATATGAGAGGAAGGGTCTTATCATTGCGACAAGCCCAATGTCTTGCCGAAAACACATTTGCATTGCCGAAAAACTGACAGAGCTTTGGAAGTTTTCAGCTCGACATGTTTCGTCCAAAGAAGCTTTGCTATCTAAGATTACTTCTAAATATTTGGCTTCCTTGGAGAGTTCGATAGTGACGCCTTTTAGCACTGGCTGAGTCAGACCAGTCAATTTCCTCCTTTTCGTAAAGAGAACTTTAGAGCATGCACCAAAGCAGTGGAGACAGAACACCGCCTTGTGGGCAGCCCCTATTTACACCTGCCATGACACGCCGGCCACAATCTGCATCTACAGCCAATGTTTAGAGGGTGGCCGTGGTGTGGTGGTAACATCAACGCTTGTCAGGCTCTTGGTTCACGGTTCAAATCCTAATCTCAACAATCATCTATTTATTTCGTCTGAAATAAATAAAAAAGTCGATCAATTGCGAAAGCTTAGTCAACTCTACTGCTAAGGCATAACACTGGTAGTAGAGTGATCGTAATGATGACATCAGGTGGAGGGAAAAAAAAAATACTGCGAATCATGAGCAACGGCAAAAAGCAAAACAAACAAGCTGCCCAGTTATCTGCACGCCACCCTTGGAGTTTACTGAAACTTAATACCACCTAATTTTCAAAACCACTACACCAATCTTTCTTTCTCTCTCTCTCAATTTCTACAAACGCCTGTGCCCTGAAATAATTTAATGGTATTCATATCCCATTTGGCGCCGCAAATTATATACAAAAAAAAAAAAATGTTCTGTTCACCAGCATTGCTTTAATCCACAACACTAGTGATTCTTCTACGCCGTGACTTCTGGCTAGCCATACACTTTTAGTATCAGCTCATTGCCATCTTTAATTTGTTTTTAAAATTTTACTCATAATTCAAAATTTCCATTTCTCTTCAATTCTGTCTACGGGATAATGGTTAAAACTTAACTTTGATCCAACAGCTCTGGCGAGCAGACGAATGACTGACTTTGATTGTAAGGCCCCTTCTCACACATATCTGGCATCGGATATACGGCATCGTATATCCGGCTCGAAGTGTATAGAAACGTCCACTTAATTGCTCTCGTCCAACTTTCTACGTTCAGCAGATGAAATGCTATGAAGCTCTGACGAGCAGACGAATGACTGACTTTGATTGTAAGGCTCCTTTTCACACATATCTGGCATCGGATATACGGCATCGTATATCCGGCTCGAAGTATACAGAAACGTTGTCTATCCGGCGTCGGAAATGTGTGAAACGAGGCTAAGGGTTCCGTTTTTACTTGTTTTTACCTTAAGGATATCAGAACCATGAAAGCGAAAGAAGATAGGAAGTGAATGGAAGGACTTAGAAAAAATTAGGAAAAATAAAAGAAACGGATTCTGTTAAAGGGTGTGAAATGAATTCTAAGAGAGAAATTAAGGGATTAAGCCAAACACTATGTTTCACCTAAACTAACTTTAAACTTAGCTTAATCCTATATATTCCAGATGGTGTAGGCAAAGTGTGTTTAGCTCATATTTTATTATTTTACTACATAGCCATGTGCTAGATAGCCCCCTCGTCTACATAAACGCTATCTTAATCAAAAATTGTTAAACACATGTGTGGAAAGTACTGGTTAGGTTCTACCCAAGACTTGACGCAATGCAGAATTTTTGATTAATCATTCCCGTATTACACCACTCTATTGACTCGATAGCTGTGAAAACAGGGACTAAACGTGCAAATGTAAGTAGTACAAATGTCCCAAGTTTATTGATTAATGATAGTCCGGCAAGCAATGCTGAATATTTAAAGTCATACAAAGGTCCGAAGTTTATTGATTAATGATTGATATTTCAAGTCCTATTGTACAATATTTGAAAGAATAAAGCATTTAAAACTCGCATAGCAACTACTAAAACTAACAACACTCCTCAGAATGTAAGTCAATGATCCCCTACGTAAGCTAATTTCTTATTTATGGTATCCGTAGAAGATAAGTGCCTCTTGGTAGGTACACGTCACATATGAACGAACGAACGTGATTTTTCAATTATTTGAGCAACAAAGAGACAGCGGCTGTCCCAGTTCTATTGTTATCGACAATTCACACTAACAATCAGTAATGAGTTAATAATTACGAATCTTTGTCATAATAATCGGGCTCTGTTGCACACGATGATTTAATACTCCTAGTTTTTTTTTTTAATATTAAAACCGAAGTTGAAATCTTTACATATTCCGCCATGTTTCCTTTTTTTTAATCATGACGACATTGTTTTAAAGATTTCTTATCTCTCTACTATCGGTTTGTTTTGCAACAATTTAGATCAAGACAGCAATGTGAATTTAAGATTTAAATTTCACTTCAGAGATAGTGACAGATAAGATACGTATAGTCCAAATGAAGTTGCACCTACCACCATTAGTACAGAGGAGATGAACTTGAACAGTGTGCAAAACGCCATGACGCATTCATATCGCATAATTGACCGACAAATGCAATACGATTGTTTCGCATTTTACTTCTGGATGATGTGTCTTTTTCTCATTGAGTGGACTTTTGACCACTGGATCAAGGGAAATGATTCAACATGTAGATGAGAATTCCTCATTGCATTGTACAGAATCAGTAGGTAATCCGGAAGTGCATTTCATGCTCAAGCAAAGGAACAGTGGCTTTGTTTGCAATATCTCTGGCGTAGCAATCAAACAATAGGTGTGTTTTTTTCGCATCTTATATAAGCTTGGCGACAAATGGGATAATATCGCATCTTATGACTTAACGATAGAAAAAAAATCGCCCATACTATCACGCGATATCGATAACTTGCAAGAAGATGTCACATGATTGTATCCACCATTTTTTAAAGACTAATGACGTCTTCAAGAGAATTGAACAAAAAATAATGGATGAATAAGAAAAATCACTCAATACCTCCCGCATTACATGTTTTCCTTCAGTGAAATTATACGAGTACATTTCGTGGTTGCTTTGAGTTGCACATCTTATTATTATTTTTCGAAATAATTTCCTCTCAATTAACAGCTTATTGCTACAGTGACATTGAGATGAATGTGCTGCCAAATTTGTATGGTGATCTTTTGCGGAGATGTACATTTTTTTCCACACTTTTTTGTTTAGCTTATATAGTATACAAAAAAAAACACATAATGCTCAAGATCATTGTTCAAATTGCTACCTTACGCACACACATACTCGTAAATCCGAGAAAGTCAGCCAGAGATGAGTATAATAATAACCTAATCTTTGATACCAGCTTTGCGAATTACAATTACGCACAGCCAAAGATGGGTAAGAATCTGGTCGTTTCAAGTTGCACACCTGACAATTGAACAACTCATTGTTCTCGTACTTGAACATGGAACGCACTCCAAATGTTTATTATGTGTTGGCTGTCATTAACTTTATTTTGACATTATTCATTGACATATTAAGTACGAGTATGTCTACTCTTTGGATTCAGAAGAAAATGGAAAAGTTTTATAAAAAAATAAAACTTTCTGACATTTCAATACGCTTTTTGTTATGTCTGTCTGCAGTTAGTTTCACAAAAGAAATAGAAAATGTTATTGCAACTTGTTGTGACATTTTTTTTTTTTTAATTCCCATGGTTTTCCTTAACTTTTTCTCGCAAATGATTTCGTTTTTATTTGCACCTAAAAGACCAAGTATTGGTTTTGTGGAAATGTTCGACTTCGGGATTTTGATCAATCTCGGAATTAATGTAAAGAGGAACTCAAAAAAGTGTGCCTCTCATTTCCGTCTGTCTGTATTTTGTATTTATTTTCAAGGCGAAATCGTAACTTTCATCTTAACCTCAAAATTCAAGTTTTGCCGATTTTGATAACAAATCAGTTTTGTCGAAAACGGCTCCAACGATTTTGTTCAAATTTGATATATCAGTTATGGTGGACATATGATGACTTACCAGATTTGTGGGGTAAAATATACGTATAACCGTACTTTATTCCTTAGCTGTGTTTTGAAAATTGCCAGTCTCGATATTTAAACAATACTTGACATTTGACGTTTAGATTCTTAACGGTTTCAAAAGAAAAAAATGATGTTAATGATTTCATATAAATTTCAAATCTGAGTGAGCAAGTACGTGCGACCCAGCCGTGCACTTTATTTTACAAGAAAATAATAAAATAAAAGTAAAGTATACTTTGTGTCATTTACTTTATAATGATTTGAGATCCTTAAAATGAAAAAGTCTTTGGGGCAGTTCGATAGGGGGTTTTGTTTAGCCAGAAGTGGGTATGAGAATATGAGATGCACAAGAATTGTAGTTGAAAAACTTGTTAAACTTATTAATAACTAGCTATTGCCCGCGGCTTGTTCGGATAGATTTTGCTATAAAAAATGCTTTAGAAAAAATTTATGATACATAGATGAGCTCCATAGCTTGTCAATGAATCTGTAGACTTTAGTTTTTGTCTGAAATCAAGATCAATACTTTACAGAAATATTGGGTACCGCATGGACCGCTATGTGAACTATACCCAAATGTGGACGTAACCCAATATAAAGATTGGCATTGTCTTGGGATACATATCTAGATGTGGATAAACATTTTAAATCGATTAAGACGTTTAAAAAATGTGCTGGAACAAAGATTCAGACAGGGAAATATTCAACAGATTATTTGTATGATGACTATTTAGAGATTGTTGATGCAACAAGGAGAGAGGAAGACGTCATCTTTGGCTTTATTTACTCATTAAACAGTGGCGTACCTATAAACTCGTACCTGTCTGATATCTTAGAAATAAATATTATAGTGCGCAATCAGCGTACTTAAACAGATGGGACGGCCTTTGAACAGACAGAGTAGAGAGAACCACTTATTTGGATTCCCGTGATCAAGTACCTAAGATGGATGCAAACCATCACAGAGCATACAGAACACTGCATTCTCTCAATGCATACTCGCAGTATCGCTTTACACAACCTTTTTTTGTTGTGCGACTAAGGATCATCTACCGATTTTAAATCTCATAGACTACTTCAAATAAACAAACATTATTAATCTAAAATCAATGAATAAACGCAATTCTTAAATTCAACTCGAGATAAGCTAATTTTTTCCAAGACTGCCATAATGCAGTCATTAACAGGATGCAGAAACAGGAGGACCAGCATTCCTGGGCACTCAGTTATCTCCATCTAATAAATACAAATATTTGGATATCCTTCTGACCTCAATGTTAAAATTTTAATGGAGGCTATATCTATTTAATGGAAGTAAATCAAAATTCGCTGGCAATCTATATTTTTAATATTTTCCTAAACATTGAATCGAACATTTGATTTTTTAATCCAGGGTTAGGATAAAACGTGCTGACTGGCCCTTGAAAGCATTGGGCCCCCGCATTATAGCCCCAGAGGGCCCTATAAATATGCCGCTGTCCTTAAACCGTCAGACGAAAGACAGATAAATATATTGGAAGGGTGTTATGTTTATCGGATAGTATATATAAACACTTTCTATCTCAAGTCGTAAATTAAGGACAAAACTTATTTAACCATTAAACACTGAATTGTTTAAACGTTACTTAAGGTTAAAGAAATGTTTATAAATAGAAAGCATAATAGCTTAAGGATATGTCCCAGAAACCTATCAGTGCAACAATCTCACAATTGAATTTCTAAAGTGCTTATGTCTCCTTCTCTTCAAGTATGCCATATAGGGTATATGGAAGTCAATGCCCAGCAGTCCTTTTCAAAATGTCATCGGCTTCATCGTAGAATCTGCATATCCCTTCATTTTTTAGTCTTAGCTTCGTCAGATGTCTGCAAAGTTTATAGAGTCCCATGAAGAAGACCGTAAGCATGCGTAGCTTTATCCAACTTAAACTAATGTGGATCTAACCTTTTCAGCGAAAATTCCAGAGGAACAATTTTGCTTGCCATTGTTTTGGGAGTTCCCTGGACAGTTTGCCTCTTTTCATTTCCTCCTCTAATGGTAACTCTTCTCTGCTGATAAAACCCCAACAACAATTTGCAACCGAGGTTACAAAGTAACTTTGGTCTCTGTGACAGCAAAAAAAGTTTCTAATTGGTTACTTTGCAATCATCGCATACTTTTAGGTTTTCTCGTCTCAAAATGAATTTGTTGATAGCAGGCTATCGGCCTACTCATTATATCTACACAATATTTCCGCGCTAACAGGTCATGAACTACCTTCTCGCCAGCACAAGGTAACATAAACAGTTGATCTTGTGGAGATCGTTGATTTGGTGCCTAGACCATATATTTTAGAACAAAATTCGTACGAGGCCAATATTTTGCCTGTCGCAAACCGAAATGTCTTGCTTGCGATACTTTTCTCATGGAAAATTTGAACTTTCCTGAGTGTTTGGTTATTGCTCCTGTAACTTTCCTCACCTGTCATCTATTCATTCATTCGTATACGATTTTATAGTGCGGTTTTTGAGAGTATACGTATACATCGTGGAATCATTGATCCGAATTCAGTCTGGAAGGAGTCTACACTGAAACTCTATACGAAACTCGACTTATCCGGTAGAGTAGCGCGCCACCCTCCAGAGCTGGAACACGCCTTAAAACAATAAGCGATAACAGATTCTCTGCTACGAGTATCACTGGAAACACTTTCCAAATAGCCTCTTAGTGAACAATTAAGAGATGGGTGTGCCAACACTCAAACCAAACAGAGCGATACGGTTTGGGCCGTAAATACCTTCCAGCTACCCTGGCTATGGGAAATAATGCCGCACCTGCTAAGAGTACCTTTAGAGGGATCTAGTCGCCCTTAATGAGGGGCCTAGTAGTAGGCAAATAGGAATAAACTGTGATACTCTGTGATATACTATATAGGTACATAATACAGATACCACTGTAGATAACAAGAATTATCTTGGTCTAAGCCCAACTCACCCAAGACCACGGTGATACCTTTTCCTAGAAATATACTTCTGTACTGGACATACATATGTACCTAACTGCAAGAATGAGATATTGAGCAGAGCTGCAAGTTCATGGAACTCTCTACTAATCAAAAACGAGGGTTGCCAATAGATAAACGGACACAACCACGACGCAGTCAATACAAATAATGAAACAAAAAAAACCGAAAGCAATTTTTCAAAACAAAGTTCAGCATTCTTTCACAGTTCTAGTAAAAACAAAATCTTCAATCAATACACTAAATCAGAGGACAATCGAAAAATAAGAAAGAAAAAAAAAAAAACAAAACACTAACGAAAAAGTCCTTAAAAACTTGTCAAACGTCTCGTTAGTTCCGCACAATCTTTACGAAGATTGAGGATTAAAGAACGAAATGTTTTCCAAAGTATTCGCCATAGAAAAAATTGCCAGGACCAGGATTTTATCCAAGAAAGAACTTTAATGAATGTCGCCGGGTAAGAAGGACACTCATCCCAGGCCAGACTAGAAGAGCAATGAATTATTGCAGTTTAATCAACTCAAATGGATGGGGATTAAAGTTTATCCTCAGACGTAATGAGCACATTAACTGTGAGTTTATATCGTTTTCATTCTCCTTTCATTCGTCAAGCTTTCAACGAGCAAATTGGAATCAACTTGGAGGACAAATAATTGTTCTCTG
Source organism: Pocota personata (assembly GCA_963082735.1). Classification (NCBI taxonomy): domain Eukaryota; kingdom Metazoa; phylum Arthropoda; class Insecta; order Diptera; family Syrphidae; genus Pocota; species Pocota personata. The sequence continues at coordinate 236,662,395 of OY720429.1, read as the reverse complement.
CGGCAGATGTTTTCATAATTTTGCCCATCGAGCCATCTGCATTTTAAAGGATCAAATAAATTACCGTGAAACCGGTCTGCAAAAAAAATACTTGGAAAGTTTAAAAAGCGTCCATACAGATGGTATTTAGTGAATGTCCTCCTGTCCATCCTTGGCAGAGAATCTCCGCACAAGGATATGCAAATATCACACAGAAATGACATGTAACTTGCGGACCCTTTTTAGGTATATTTGGAAGCTACAAGCGTACGCAGCATTGACGGATGAGGCGAACAAAATTCGCATATTTGCAAACAACCCTTCATTCCTTTTTACTGTATCTGTGCAAGGACCACCACCATATACGGTTGGCAGGACAAATGCCCAAATGCTACTCTCCCCCAAGCTCTGTTATGTGAAAGGACACGAACTGTGAGCTGTAGATGTAAAGTTTTCCCATAAACAGTAGGCTGTTGAGGCAAATCCTGTTTTCGTCGGTTGGACAGGACGACAAGAGGGAAACATTGCAATTTTATTCCGGTTACGCTTATAAATTTTCATTTCCAACAACAGTAAGAATATGAGGCTTCTAGACAAAGAGAACGGAGAAAAAAAAAAACAACGAACGCATGGAAATGGACACGTTTCGTATGCAAATATCACAAATGACTTGTTTACCTCCGTGTGCAGATTTTTCTTGTTTTTGCATTCCAGTAAGGTTTTCATTCTTCCTACGGGCGTGGCATTTTTAAATGGAACTCGGACTTTAAAGCCAGTAGAATATTTAAATGTTGTTTTTTTTTTTTTTGCATGTAGAAAATAAAGAACCCTTAGATGCTTCACGGGGTCTAAGGACACAATCTACCCACTGACCTTGAAAACAGGATTAGAAGTGAAATGAATTTTTGCACAGCATCGAAAAGGGGTGCTTTATGCAATCGTGTAAAACTTACATCATCTCTCAGGAATTAGGATAGCAGAGGAGGATGTAGGCCGAGGGCTAACAGCCACTCAGTCACGTGAACAATTGGAAATTCGCAAAAAATCGAAAATTTCTGGAACGAGAATGTTCGAGCGGATTTATTTGTTCGATGGCGAATTTAATTATATTTTTCTCTGCTTGTGATGATTTTTTTGTTTATGTGGGTTCGAGTGGTATACTCGTATTAGACTTACACAATGTTTTGAGGGGGAGAGATTTTGTAATCCTATAATCGTATCAAAATCAGATTGAAGTTTTTCTTCCTTTTTGAAATATGACAAATGTTCAATTTTGTTTAGGAAAAGATATCAATTTCGAGATAATTTTCTATTCAATTTGGTTACATACAGTTTGGAATTGTTGTTATTCGATGAATGAAAATGGTTCTATATTTGTTGAAGAAGTTTGGAGTTAGTAGTTGTATATAGTGCGCCTCATGGCAAATGGCATCTGAATGCTGCTAAATCATTCAATCAATGAAAAAAAATCATTTGGTTTAAATGTCTCCTTTCACACTATCAGTAAATCAGCACAATTTCATTATAAATCGCTAAGTATCACCGATAAGCTGAAAGGGTTTTTTATTAAAGCTCCGAAGACGGTTCTAAAATTAAAGGTAAAAAGAGAAAAAAAGGTAAAAAGAAAGTTTGTTGTTATATCTTAATCACCATTCCCATCTATACAAATGGCCCTAAAAATTACTCGAAGAATTTTGCTTTCAAAATAACCAAGGGTGTTTTCAACCGCATTTGATAACGTTCATGCTTCTACGTCGTATAGCAGGACCGGGATGATGAGGGTCTTATATAAAGTCACCTTAGTTTTCCGTGAGGGAACTTTTCTACTCACTGCCTTCTTAGCCCAAAGAAACAGCGATTGGCAAGAGTGATTCTTCGTTTAGCTTCTCTGCGCTGCTGGTGTTATTGTATGAATTAGTAGCTGTTTTATCCAAGTTGCTGATCTTGACTGCGATATTGCTACCGACCTTGATGGAGCAGCGTGCTCTCCAACGTCATCCTGCACAAACGGAAGCGGTTGGCAGAGATGAAAAAAATAAACATGGCTCTATAAATGTCGTCTCTACCTATGAAAATGTGCTAAGCATCGATTTTGAGTTCCTGGATGTTTTCCAAGATCTGCCGCAATATCAATAATTGATCTATGGTGGACTTCAGATTGTTGGCAAAAGATTTAAGGCGTTCACATAATATGGCAAATAGGATTTTATACGCGATGTTGAGAATACTGATACCTCTGCAGTTGGTGCAGTTCACAGGCTCTCCTTTCTTGAAGATCGGACAAACGATGCTGAGGTTCCATTCGTCGGGTATACTTTCATCCGACCATATCTTACAGATGAGGTGATATCCTAAGCAGTCTAAGTGTACAAATATTTTAAATCCGCCCACAAACACTCCCACTTTTGTAAAAAAAAAAAATTACTTTCTCTACTTACATACATGACCACGACTACTTTTTGGGGGCGTTTTCTTAAAGAAGACATATCTTGCTTCTCAAAGCTATTTACGGTGATGGTAAACTCTTATTGTAAATATTTCATTAGGGTCTGTGATTGCCACTTGCCCACTTTCTTCAAAAAATAAAACAACAGTAACAACAGTTTTTCTTATAAAATCTCTTAAAAATTGCGGAGATATTCTCTGAGTAGATGTCACTACATTTCAAAATTAAAGTCACACCACACCCGCCTTATTAGCGATAGGTTAGTAGATAAAGAACAGGATACCATACCATCAGTTTTTTACTTGCACCTTATAAAGGCAGGATTTGTTTAGTGAAATTGTTCAATCTCTAGAGTTTGATCAATCTAAATAAATCAAAAAGTGAGTCTTACAATTCTGTTTGCCTGTATGTATGGTCGACTCAGCTTAAACTCACAATTCGAGGCGAAATAGGAACTTTTATTTTTACTTACATGTCTAGGTAGCGCTACATTTCGGGTTGAACCTGGACCTCAACTAACAAACCTTTGCTGTTAGCCCGGTCCTTAGTCAACTGCCTTCAGTTGCGCATCCCAAGTTGGTTGAGGTCCCCTTTTACTTGTGCGCGCCACCTAAGGCGAGGCTTTCCTCAACTGCGTCGTCCCTTCGGGTTAGATTCCAAGACTCTGCGGGCCGGAGCGTTGATGTCCACTCAAACCATTTTATTCTAACCCTAAAATTAAGTATCGGTTTTCTCGAAAACGGTTCCAACGATTTTGTTCAAACTTTATATACCAACAAATGGCTTACCAGGTTTCTATCAAAAAAATACCTATAACGTGACTTTTGTTATTAGAAGGTTTTGAAATATTTAATTATGGCACACCAAGTTTTCGAAAATTTTCAAAATATTTTTTAATATTTTTAAAGGATTTGAAAAACAACAAAATATAAGTTTTTTTTTAAATTTTAAATGTAAGCGATGTTCAAATAAACACTTCTTTAATTTTTATTGTTGGACATACAAATGCAAATCCTTCGAGGTGAGCTGGAAAGTTTGTGATGAGAATGGAAGCCTGCAATGTCTCAAGTAGACACTGTACACAGTTGGGAGCTTGTTAAATATGTAAGTTAGTATCTGTGATGCATTGAATGATCGGTTAAATTTGACTAACTAAGCTTCAGACTTTTGGTCCATCAACCTTCGTTAAAACCCCTCTTTCTACGCTGCTCTTGGGTCAAACGAGGCAGAACCAGCACACGATTTATTCCTACTTAATACTCCCTCAATGAACCCATTACGGAAGAGAAAACTGTAATCAACTCCATCATCTCCATTGAAACTAGTTTCCCATTAAAATTAATGATGCGCACTACTCACACACAAAGTACTACCATAATTCCCCACCCACTACTAACTAGGACTAAAGAAATACATGATGTCCTTACTGGGTACAAATAAACTGCCACTCAATTTATTGATACGCGCACCCTGAATCGCCTATTCTAGAACGGAATCCTTTTACCAAAGCAATTTGGAGCAAACGCCGCCATTTATTCCATTGTACATACGACAATGCTACTACTTGCGTCGTAAGTTTGCCTCTGATCCTGGTGACCACTTTTATGACACAAACACTCAGAGGGTTGGGGACTGCTGGTTTTTCCCAAAATCACAGCAATTAATAACCGAAGATTATAATTTTATGAGGAGGTCGCATCCTTTCTTCCTTCCATCCAAAAAAGGACATTCTACTGTACTTCTTTGGTGTTCGGTCGAATGAATAAAATCCTTAATTGCCTAATGACACGATACAATTATGACGATATTACTGTGAAAGAGGACAAAATTGACTGACATTTTGCATGCGACCGCAACCAGCATATGGGTACTTTTTGATGGGACCCACCCCTAGGCGAGCAATCAACTAATAATTGCCTACGAGCACATACGGTCAGTTCTATAAATTTTTTTTGGGGGGAAAACTCAGGCGTTATGACCATGCCTAATTGTTAGATGGGAATTAAATTTCGTTCTTACCATTGGGGCTACTGCTACTTACAGGCAAAATTCTATAGTCCTGCGGGAGGAAATTATAATCACTACCAATGGTGCCTGCCAGGATCAAGTTCCATTTTCTTCACGGTGAATCCTTGTTGGGAGAGGACAATAATTATTGTAATTCCAGTTTAAGCGCTTTCATTATAAACACAAGTCGTGTGTAGTTTTGTGTGTATAATGATGGGCCGAAGGATGTGTGATGATTGGTAATTCGGATGTTTGCTGTGGTGTGTCCAATTGGGCACACGCACCTCCATTCTGCATGTCAAAATGTGACATCACATGGCTGGTGAATTAAATAAATGTTTGAAGTGTGCTTCGTCGGGAGGAGAGATAAGTGAACACTTTATAGAATGCATATTAAGGATGAAATTATGTTTTTCCTGCATGAAAATTACTTGGATTAGAAAAGAGGTGAGGCGACTAATAATACGAAGGGTGTTTTGTATTTATCATAGATGTACGAGTATATTTAATGTGACGAAGCCTAAGTAAGGCTAAGATGTATACCTAAGTATACATCACCGAATAGGTAGCCAAAATTATGTTTCAAGTTTTATGCAGAACAATGGTCTCCTCACACCGAATCGGCTGCGGCTCCGGTCCGAAAGTCGATGTCTACAGTCGAATACGATGCTACAAGCAATAAAAAATAAAGTTATCAGTATGTAGTGTCCGTCAAATGGAAATTTACAATAATGGGAATTTGGTGAAAAGCATCTGGTTTAATTTTCATTGCTTCTTATCCCCAATCCTTTTAATGCAAATTGTGAACATACATATATACACAAAACCTGTTCAAAAGAGCCCCTAGCCAGGAATCAAATTTGTCTGAATCACCATCTACATAAAAATGAAGATATAAGTGGTTGTTTCAGTGTAGCTCACCAGAACTCAAGTAGCGCTAGGGCGCCATTCTCATTTAAGTCGTCGGAGAAGGGTTTACCTTCTTCTTGTACGATGCCTGACTTCCTCTGGTGCCAGGCATCCGTAGAGGAATTGGAATAAAGTTTCCTTCTCAGTATCTGACAAATCTAGCATATATCCAATAGGAATATGTGCACTAAAAATCGATTTCTATTTAATTCCGGGCAATGTCAGACGTTTGGGACGATTTCAAACATATTTCAAAAATATTAAAAATTTGGACCCACTTTGTAGAAAATTCTAAAACTTAAATTCGGAAAATTCTGCATCGATCTCGTAGAGAATTTTAAAACTTTCATACGACTCATCGATTTCGAGATCCATTAGCCTCAGGGTAAAGTCGGAAATTTTGAAAAATTGCGTAGCTACAGTTTTCGAAAACTAAAAATAATACGGCATCTATCTTTGAGAGACTCGCCGTTTACGAGATATTCGCCCTCAATAACGATTTTTTTATTATCTCCTGGGTAATGCGTCGGATAATTTTTGATAAATTTGAAAAATTCAACATCCTCCTTGTAGAGAATTTCAAAGTAAAAAATTTCGATTTTTTTATAGGACACACCGCTTTGCGAGATATTCCGCTTAAAGTCTTACATTTTGAAAGACTGTGTACCTTAAATTTTCAAAAGCTTTTTATGTTTTTAAAACTTTAATCATCCACTTAACACTGCACTCAATAGACGGTTCAAAAATATGTTTCTGAAAGTCAACATGGCAGTTCACAAGGCAACCCTAGAAAAGAATGAAAAGTGATTAATAGCATAATCAATAACGCTTTAAAAATCCCAAACCCTATCATGCTGGCTAATAATATTTCTGTTGTTGACGATTCTACAATGGTAGCCAACGTATTTAAGGACTTTTTTACTTCAGTTGGTCAGATGTCAGCTTCTAATGATTGTGCTGCTTACTGCAAGCGATGTGCCAAAGGTAATCAATAACTGGTATTGGAATCCTGTCATTGATTAATTCTCTTAATCAACCGAACTCTTGTGGAGCCGATGGCCTTTGTAATCTGACCTTAAAGAACATAGCTCTAAACGTAGTTGACATTTTGGTCTACCTCCTTAACTTAAGCATACCCAGTGGAATATTTCCTGACAGATTAAAATGCGGTCATTGTCATACCGATTTTTAAAAAGGGTAATAAAAGGGGTAAAAACAACTACCGATCAATTTCTTTGCTCTCTACAATCTCTAAATGTTTTGAAAAAGCTCTTAAAAGTAGAAAGTTACGATTTCTTAAGAGAATACGTTATTTAAACGATGCACTCCTAGTATTCTGCTCATCAATAAACAAAGGGCTCGATGAGAAAAAAGTTGTGCCGATCTGTTCGTGGACATAACCAAGGTCTTTGACATGGTTAACCACTTCATTCTCCTGAGCAAATTGTATCGGGCTGGTTTTGCGGGGCTCATACAGGTCGAATATCTCAGATAGAACGCAGATAGTAAAAATTGGATACTGCTATAGCAATGATAGAAATATAAACCTAGCGGTGCCCCAAGGATCTGTCCTTGGACCTATTTTCTAGTCTATATAAACACAATGTTTAACCAACCTTTTTCCGGACTCTTGCAGGTTACCTCGGCATCGCATATGACTAGTAGTCTGATCATATTTTGACTATGAAGCAGTATCTGCGTTCATCTATCTAATTTTGTATCAAATAATACTCTAAAAACCGTCTATTTTGGAATATTTCATTCTAACAATACAGTATATGGTGCTGGGGAGGAGCTTACCATAATATAATTAGCCCACTGACCACAATGAAATTGAAGTTCTGTTGTCCAATATTGCTTGATTTATTATAATGTTTACTCTTTTCTGTATCTTTTTTTTTAAATGTATCCATTGTATCTAAATATTGTACACCCCACATAATCCAATTCAAATGAATTTAATGTATTAAATTTTTCTTGAAGTAACATTTAACACTATTTGAATTAGTAAATACAAATGTCACTAGCTATTCATAGCATAATTCTGTATCTTATCAAATAAGCATGAAATCGTTTTGTTAACTATGTGAGGAAAGTATAAAAAAAGAAAAAAAAAAGTGTAAATTAATAACTTGTTTTCAAGCAAGCACTGTTTTCATGATAATCGCAGTTAAAATCGATTTTCATTAACCGCAGTTCGAAGCTACATAATTTGAAAAATTGTCTGTCCGTACTTATCATAAGCGAATTTCGCTACAACAGCGAAAAACTTGTGTTTGTAGCGCAACTGCATTATAGGAATTCTACCTTGCGCACACATTTGTTGTGCACAATTCCTTTTCCTTTCTATAAAAGCAAAAGCATACATGTTGGCAACCACACACGCATTCCATATTTATCGTAAGATGAAATAAGCCAGACAATAGTGGAAGGATGTTTCGCGATTATATTGCATTCTGTTGCAATATTTATTCTGCAACAATGTTAGTAAATGGCGTTTTTATAAACATTATGCAAATTAAAACAAGTGCATTGTGGAAGTATTTTAAAAATGTAAGAATTGAAAAATTAATACGTGGGATTTTTTGAAACGGAATTGAGGGTTCACGTGCTCATGTGCTCCAATGGACGAGCCGCCCTGTATCACGCATCAAGGTTTTTTCCCCATCGCAAAGTGGACTTATTCTCTGTGAAATTGTCAATTTGTGTCCTAAAAGAATCTTACTCATAGATATAGACTTACTGTATGCTATGGACACCATTTTTTAAGCGATAATCACAAAAGATAGACGAATTCATTTTTATTAAATTTGATTCTTCAATTATTTTCGTAGATATTGCTACCTCCTCCGATAAGAAATACAACACCGTAATTGGAATCAATTTGAATTGAAAATATTGAGGAAAATAAATAAAAATAGGAAAACAACATAAAAATACACTTGACGTTGATAACGATTAATCTGCATATGTCATCGGTTTTTTAGATAATTTCGTGTTTCGCAGCCATGCTATAAAATGGTAGCTCTTTGTAAATATTACGTAATTTAGCATTCTGAGATTAACCTATACATAAAAGTGAATCAATGAATAAAGTTTTTTCCCCACGATACTAATAATTTGTTGCCATATATTTGTGATAATTTAAACAATTTTGTACATACATGGAAATTTCCAATAGTAAGCTGAAATTGAAATGAAATAAGAGATGTTTATAGATACTCCCTAATGGGTTCTGAAAAGCCCCGCAAAAAAATCACCTTTAAAGAAACGTTGCCACTTTGGTACTCACCGGATAGTGTTGGCTTTTCTGGCAACTCAAAAAGTTGACGACCTAATTTTTGTTTGCTTTGTGATATGTACAGAGGATATCGTAACCACCGCAAACAGCTCATATTTTCATTACTGAAATACGTATTGGAGTAAATGTTGGAGCGCTTTATGCGTATTGAAAATATCTCAAGACATTCCTATAGATTGACAATTTTCAAAAGAAGCTATTTCAAGGAATATGGTAAGATATTACTAATGTGAGGCTATTAGTCTACATGGGGCTTGACTTATTCAGCGCAACAATGAACAAATGGGACCCAGCTATGCCAGCTACCTTTGTCGAAGACCAGTATAAGCTTTTAGCACATTGACCATAATACCATTCAAACAACACATCGAGCTTCAAGTGTCTCTTAAAAGCCAGAAGAGAGTGGGTACTATCAAATTTCTGAGTCAACTGGCATCTACGAACATTGGCAGCTGCGATTCTATTCTAGGAATTATAATTGCTTTTATGAACACTACTGACGGCAAGATGTTGCGCTGGCAGAAGTCGTGACTGAGTATGAGTATAGTAAAATGGGCGCCGCGCCGCCTATAATTCGAAACTGAATGACGACATCGCAGTCAGCAGTTTGTGGACTTCTGCAATACCAATCACCCCCTCATTGGAGATACGCTGTTTAAGCAAAATTTATACAAAATTAGCTTGGGCTTAACCAAATTGAACACTTGGCTTAGATGTCGAAAGCAAGTGATTGGTCGGCATACCAATGCTATACCCATTAGTAATAAGCTTTAATACGCATTCGTACTGCACCCGTTTGAAGCAAGTGAACCAACATATTTCGCATTCTTGGTGCAATCCCGATAGACTTCGTGAAGGAGTCGAAACTGAAGAACTTGCAAGGCGGTTAGCTTAGCTTGTAGAGGGCACTGGTAACTCCCTTTATTTTCTTACATTTTGGTGTAGCCGTAACTGATAAACTCAATACGTAGGCGTTCGTATGACGAACGAGTCGAATACAAGCAAAGTTCAAGAATAGACCTCCAGGTGTTATGTTTGTTAAAAATTTCAACCCTATGTCAAAAATGGGAAATAAACGATAGAATTGTTGCACTAACTTGAGTTGTTACGATATAGACCCAACAGTTGTACAACCTTACAATCGATATACGATTTCCAAACAACCGCCAACAAAGTTGGTACAACCATTGATACAACGGTTGAAATCCACGTTCCTACTTTCCCTACGATTGTAGTGTTTTACTACACTTTCTTGATTTGCCATCTATTTCACTACGTCAATACGAAAAAGTCACTACGATACAGAAAAATCTACATCAAAACGTAGAAAATTGAATAGAGTTGCACGAATTGTATATTTAGAACTGAATAAATACATTCATTGTGTCATAACTTACACGTTTTACTTCACTTCAAGGTACTACATGATGCAAACATTTCTTCAAATGGATTCAAGGGACTATGTTAAAATGAGTAACCACTTTATAAGAAATAATAATTTCAAATCATTGCGATTTAAAGGGAAACACTACGCTTTTTTCATCTGGTTCACTACGTTTTTAAAATATGAAGTGGGAACGCTGGTTGCATCTTTGGTCTATTTCCCACTTATGGTTGAATTGTGACAAATATGTGTATAGGCAAATTATGTTTTGGGCTTTTCCACATATTTTTGAGGTTTTATTCGACCTTAAACATGGTAAAGCCCTGTCAATTTTGAAATAATTTTTTTTTTTTTCAAATTCGCTCATTAGTAAGTACCGTTCATTGTAAATGAAAATTCAGATTTCGCCTTAAATTGTGACTCTATAGACCCCAGATATGAAGTTTGAAGAAAGCCCTTCGAGAATAGATTGTGTTTTTATTCAATATTCTAAGTTGTTTTATCTTTTGACGTATCCCTTTACTTAACTTATATTTCGATAGTCCGGGTCGACCTGGGCCTCAACCAACAATCGTTTCCAGCCAGCTCGATCTCGCGCAACCGCCTCCAGTTTTCCACACGAAGTTGGCTGAGGTCTGTACAACCGGTATAGTTCATTGTTGTATCTTCTCCTCCATTCCCCGTCGATACAAACGGCACAAAAAATCGCTATTTAAAAAAACCAAAGGGTGTTTTCATACGGCTTTGATAACGTCCATGCTTCTGCCCCGTACACCAGGACTGGGATTATGAGGGTCTTATAAAGTCACCTTAGTTGTCCGTGAGAGGGCTTTGCTACGAGTACTCAATTGCCTTCTTAGCCCAAATAAAAATCGGTTGACTAGAGTGATCTTCACTAGATCTCTGCGCTAGTCTCGTTATTTAAATTCACAGCGGAGCCTAGGTCGACAAATTCCTGAACATTGTAGCTGTCTATTGTGACGTTCTGTCCAAATCTCCGATGTTGACCGTCCCATACAGTATATGTGTGTATCTAAAACGAAAGAACCCCTGAAAGCTTTCTGCGTTCTTCTAATTATATCAATCTCGTCGAGTATGCCAGTAGTTATAGAGACTTTTGAAAGATCATACCCCTGATGTTAGCTTGGAAATTCCTTTCAAGTATGATGAGTATAGTCCTTTTTTGACATCAAAAGGAGCGTGCATTCTTTATAGTCATCCTACTCAGACGGATGAGTTTGGTAGGGATGTCAAAACTAGACATGGCTATGAATAGCTCGACACTATCATAGGCGACTTTAAAATCGATGAAATAATGGTGAGTATCTCTTTGGAGCACCTGATTTCCAAGATCTGCCGTAACGTGAATATCTGATCTATGGTGGACTTTCTTAGCCCAAAACCACACTGATGCGAACCAATCAGATTGTTGACAAACGATTTAAAACGCTTAGATAAGATTTTATGCGCGATGTTGAGGAGACTGATACCCCTCTAGTTGCAGTTTCTCCTTTCTCGAAGATCGAGTAACGATGCTGAAATACCATTCGTTGGGCATTACTTACAGATGAGTTGATGTTTACTCCGTACCAAATCTACTCCAGCTGCTTTAAATAGCTCGGAGTTAGACTGTCAGCTCCAGCAGCCTTGTCAGATTTAAGTTTAGGTATTGCTGACGTATCCCTATTTTAAAAGAATCGAAAAAATCCTGGAATATGACTGAAAAATTGATAGAAGGATCGGAAAATTCAGTTCATCTATCGTATGACCCCACAACAAAATCTTTTTTTCTGGTTTTTATGTACATATTTGAAAAATGGAATGTTTAAAAGAATATCCTTTCGTTTCTACACTGACGCTATCTGGTAAAAAGGGCATGTATGTACCTACATCGAATCATCGAAAACAATCCTGATGAATCACTTAACTAAACACATGCACATATACATATGTACATTCTAAGAAATTTCAAGAAATATGTTGGTGTGGGTAGATAAATCGAATGTATTTACATCCTTATATATGTTTGCATGCATCTTGTGTACAGTGGCCAAATTGTCCCGTCCGTGAACTGATCAGCATTCGTGCGAATGGAAGTTAGGTGATGCAAAACATTACGATCCGTGAACATTCGTATGTCATAGTTTCGAACTGTTAATTCGTATGACATGAACTAACAGTTCGAAACTATGACATACGAATGTTCACGGATCGTAATGTTTTGCTCTGAAGTGGGGATTGTACTAGATGAAACGTCAAAAGAATGTCCTTTGGCAGTTTACGAGTATAATTGAAAGTATGTACGCGACTTTATCTTTTTCTTTCAACTAATTTTAATTAAAGTCAGGCTAGAAAATGCTGGAACGCTGAAATGTGATAAATGAAACCCATTGTTATTTTGCTACGAATCTTCTGAACAGGTACCCAATTTGTTTGCGGAAATCTTGTTTTAATTTGTATTGATGAATACGAATATGCACATACATATGTATGAAGGAATGTTATAAAAGATGCTTCCTTAAACTACCTACGTAATGATCAAAGCGGCGCTGCATAGAAGGACTATAGCTGCTGGCGAGCTCTACGACCAGAAAAGGAAGAGAGGAACACCGGCTTCTCAGGAGGAAAAAGAGGGAGCTGCTGGCGAGCTCTACGCGCAGAAAAGGAGAGACGAACACCGGCTTCTCAGGAGGAAAAAGAAGGAGCATGAGAAGCACGCGATCAAGGAAATAGAGAGATGCTACTGCAGGAATGAGGTTTGGAAGTTTTACCAAAGGGTAAAAAGAACTTGCCAAGGCTACAAGGACCGAACCGAAGCCTGCAAGGGTGATCAAGGGATTGCAAGGATGATCAAGCGATAGAAACGCGATCGATACTGAGGATATGGAAGAACCATTTCTGCAGACTGTATAACGGCGACGACGATTCGAATCTCGCTGTCAGGCAGAATGAACCATTCAACCTGGACGATGTAGATCAACAATTCAGTCCACCCGATCTAGACGAAGTGAAGATAGACATATCTAAACTTAAGTCCAATAAAACTGATTAGTAAGTAGCATGCACCAACTCATCTGCAAAATATGTTCGGATGAAACTACGCCCAATGAATGGAACCTCAGTATTGATTGCTCGATTCTCAAAAAAGGGACCCTCCAAACTGTGCCAACTACATAGACATTAGTCTCCTTAACATCACTTATAAGATCTTATCTGCCGTGTTGTGTGAACTCCTGAAGCCGTTTGTCAACAACCTGATCGGTTCATATCAGTGTGTATTTAGGTCCGAAAAGTCCACCATCGACCAAATATTCACACCACAGTAGATCTTGGAAAAAAAACCAGGAACTTTTTATCGATTTTAAGGCCGCGTATGACAGCATTTATAGAGACGAGCTATGTATTATATATAGAGCAATGTCTAGTTTTGGCATCCCTGCCAAACTCTTCCGCTCGTGCAGGATGACGATGGTTGGTAAAGACCTCACCCAGATCTTTAAGTATTCAGAGTAGGCGACGCGCTGTCATGCGATTTATTTAACATCGTTCTTGAAAGAATAGCACAAAACTCACGCGCCAACACCAGAGGCAGAATCTTTCAACAGCCCGTCCAATTACTCGCATACGCCGACGATATTGACATAATCGGAAGAATACAGCGTGATGTCAGTGGCGCTTTCGTGAATATTGAGGCGAAAGCGGCGAAGATGCGCTTAACGGTCAATGAGGGCAAGACCAAGTGTATGAAGTCAACAAGAATGTACAACCAACATCGACGTCACGGGCAAAACGTTATCGTTGACAGATATAACTTTGAGGTAGTTAGGGACTTTGTCTACCTAGGCTCCGCTATATATTCAGACAACAACAAGAGCGCTGAGATCAATCGAATAATAACTAATGCCAACCGCTGCTTCTTTGGGCTAAGAAGGAATTGAATAACAAAACTATCTCTCGTACAACTAAAGTGACCCTTTAAAAAAAACTTAATCATCCCAGTCTTACTCTATGGCACAGAGGGATCAACTTTATCAAAAATAGATGAGGTTGCTCTTGGCTGTTTTGAGAGGAAAATTCTTCGGGTGACTTTTGGTCCCGTCTGCATAGATGGTAAGTGGAGGAGGAGATACAACGACGAACTGTACGGGCTGTTTATCGACCTCGACTTAGCCAGGAGAGTCAAGGTCCAACGGAACAAGGTCCAGCTGGAACACCCAGAAATCTTCGAATCCAAACCCGAGGGATGGTGCAGTAGAGGAATACCGCGACTCAGGAAGCGCACGCACGTGGAAGGGGACCTCAACCAACTTAGCGTGCAAAACTGGAGGCAGCTGAAGATCGAGCTGGTTGGAGATGCTTGTTGGTTGAGGCCTAGGTCTACCCCGGACTGTAGCGCCATCTTTATGATCGCATTTTCTGTCAACAAATTGATAAGGTGTCGCTTTACTTTTCTATTATCAGAAAAGTAAAACTGATAAGTATAACGACGGATTTTCCCCAACGAATATTCTAGTCAATATTAGCGTAAGTGAGCTACTAAAAGTCTAAGTTCAGAAGATAGAATAACGAATGTGGTGAGTGGTTTACATTTAGACAAACCACAGCCGACCTTGTAGTAAGTTAAAAACAAAACCACCCCTTTTATCTCCCCCTAAGTCCGCAACCAACCACAAGTTGTCAACAATATTTCACTTCCTATGAAATGACGCATTTTAAAGAGAAAGAGAACGTTTTTTTTTTTCTTTGTTCCCTCGTTAAGAGAGGAAACTTTTTTTTTATTTATTTTGTTCAGTTCTATCACAAAAGAAAAAAAATAATTCAGAGCTAAAACAAGTTTTTTTTTAAAGTGAAAAACAAATGAAAATTTTTAAATCAAAGAGAATGCATTTTTTTTATTGAAAAATACTAATTAACAGCTCGATCAATACCCCCTCAAGTATTGGAATCTCGAAAACCTTCTAATCCTAGAAAACATTAAATTTAATTTGTTGTGTCGTATTCTAACTGCAGTCGAAAGTGTTGTTGCTTAGTTGGTTCTGCTTAGCTTATCAGTTCTCACTTTACTGCTTCTGCAGATACTGATCGAACAAATACACAGCCAAGGCCGAGGTTTGTTTGGCAGGATCAGCAATCATCTTCCACAAATCGTTAGCGTAACCAGATAATTTGCGAATAGTGGCAGACTGTTTGCCAAGGAATTCCTCCTCCAAGAACTGAGTGATCTCGGGATCATACTCGTTGATGCTGCTGTGTGGCTTAGAGATATGACTATGAATGTGAATAGCTCTCTGGGACAGTTTCTTTTCGTTGTCCAAAACCTTTCCAATGGCAAACAACTCATCCAGTTCCCAAAGTGTAGTTCCAGAAATAGTATTTTGATCCTCTTCATGGTATTTGAAATTAGCAGCACCACCACGTTTGGTGATCTGCTTAATCAGTTTGATAGCATCGTCGAATGACCTGTCAGAGAGTGAACGGAAGAGTTTTACGAATCCTGGACGATCTTTTTGGTACGAGTTGAAGAATGACGTCAAAACCAAATAGTCAAATGATGAGGCAAGTTGCCTGTTGACATAGTCTTGTAGTTTGCGTTCCACAACAATATTAGAGAAGCCACCGTATTTAGAATTACAATCGTCGATGTCTGTTCCAAATAGAAACCGATTAGGAGGAGAGGCACTTTTTTTTTTTTTCTTATTAAAATGTGCTTACCTGTTCTCGTTGGGGCTTTTGATCCTGATCCGCATGCATCTTGAGCGTTTGCATAACATACATCATCAGCAGCAATAGCGCCGCCAATTAATAGAAACGACAGGATAGTGATGAACAGTTTCATTTTGAATTTTACTTTTTTTTGTATCCTTTAAAAGAAAAAAAAAAACACTTGGTTACAAAGAATTTTTGAGAAATTGCGTCGCAGAGCGCAGAATAATGTAGAAAATGTCGAAATGTGCAGAAAGAAAAAAAACTCTTTATTCTCAAAATACACGTCTTTTCTCTTTGCACTACAAATTGAAATAATATTGAAATGAAATGGAGTTTTGGAATTTATAATTGAAAACTGTCCTCCTGATCTCGTTTACTTACTGACTGATAAGAAATTGCAATTAGCACTGAAGAAAGAAAATTTTTATAATATCGAACGACACACGAAAACGGTTGAATGTTTCTCCCACCCGAACCGATTGAGTGAATCTGAATGACGAGTTTGCCCTCGACGGGGCAATTTATGTAGAAAAAAAATTATCTACGAAGAGAGTGCGAGTGAGAGAAATCAATATGGTTGACGATGGCTGCCATTTGTGTGTAGAATTTGTTATTGTACATGATTTCCTAATAAAATGGGAAAAAAAGATATGGCGTAGACCTTGCTGGGCAGGTAGGGTTGCCACGTATCTGATTGTTTATCAGACTGATAATCTTTAAAGGATTTGCACTCAGAGTAGATTCTCGCGAATTGGTGCAGGTGAGTTAATTTATGGACTGCCTTCAACTGCCTTCAACTACTGTAGAGGGATTGTAGTCAAGCAAGGTGTCCTTTATTCGAGGAGCAGGATTTATGGGAACCGTGTCGTATTTAAAGAGCTAGGGGAAATCTCGTCGCTCACGACGCATGCGACGGAGATTCAGGCGGATTAAAATGTCAACGACGAAGGCGAACACATAATACTTAATGTTCCCTCAATTTCCTTCCAAATTAAGACTTTTGCACCAAAAAGTAAACAGCTGAGATGAAACTGACATTTGGATGCGTACAAAGTAGAAATTGAACCAAGATTACAACATCGCGACCGTTGCATCCTTCGCGAAGTCTTCGAGTTTGCCAGTTTCTGTGCGTTTTCATATATGTAACTTAACGTTTTTTGTTAGCTTGATACGTAAACCATCGTGGGTGTAGAGTTGCAAACGTCAAGAGCGCCAAACAGAATGCATCCCATCCTATCCATTCCGGAAAGTTGCACACAATATTTTGGTCAAATCGACGTGAATAAGCTTGTAGTGTTTTTCAACAGAAGAATTTGTTAAAAAAAATTAATTGCATTTGGAAACCCACAAGAAAGTAATTAAGGTTATGTGCACACAAAATGAATACACCATCCTCATATACATATATGTTGTTTATACCCTATCCTATAGGGCATATTAATTTTGATACATAGTTTGTAACATAAAGAAATTATATCGATAGACTCCCAAAAGCATATATATTTGTGATCAACACCGAAAGCTATGTCAACCTAGCC
This sequence comes from Pocota personata, assembly GCA_963082735.1. Lineage (NCBI taxonomy): Eukaryota > Metazoa > Arthropoda > Insecta > Diptera > Syrphidae > Pocota > Pocota personata. Next base: position 236,645,125 of record OY720429.1, on the reverse strand, counting down.
ATGTGCGTCCATTCATCTATCTTCATATCATCACTTTTTAGGCCCTGAACTTTGAGCCAGGAACATGAAATTTGGTATATAAGCTTCCTAGTATCCGAATCAGTAAAAGTGTAAGCAGTTTTGATATCCATCGACAAACATTGTGGTTTTTCTCAAAAATTTTTCTTAGTTTATAAAAGATATTGTTCAGATAAAATATTTAGACGTTGGCCTTCTAACGCCCTTTTTGAGAGCGTTTCTTTAAAAAAAAAACATGTATTGCTTTTTCCAAGCTTTTTAAGGTGATAGTTAGGTCTTATTGTCAATATCTCATCATCTGCTAAGAAAAAGTTGTAGTTTTGTGATAACTTTCCTTAAAATTCCCGGAAATATCCTCTGTATAGAAAGATATTGCATCTGTTTTAAAATTTTCGCAACGCCACACTCACTTTACTAGGATGAGTTAGAAGATGGGGATGGTTCATCATACGATTGGTATTCTGTTTGTCCGACTGTCCGTCGGTATGTCACACTTTTGTTTTCTGAACCGTTAGACCTAGATATCTGAAATTTTGAACACAAATAGTATGTAAAAAGGTGAACCGAAAATAATTCGAAAGATGCATTTTATTGAAAAGATATTTTTTTGAGTGCTTTTGGGGGTATAATGTATTCCTACTACAAAGAAAAAAAGATATTATTCAACATGCGACTTATTAAATTAAAGGAATTCAGATATGTATTTTTTTTTTATACTAATAAAGTTTGTCAGACAAATAACATCAAATTCCATAGAGTCCATAGAATTCTGAAAAGATTACACTAAAATATATAAAGTCTCCTGGATGAAGCCGTTTTTGAAAAGAGTTTGAAAACGTTGAGTTAAAAAACATCCACAACTCCATATCTTAACCCTGTTTCATCCGATCAAGATGGTTTTAGGGCAAACAAATCTACATGTTCGATTTAGCTTGAGGTGGTAAAATCCGTCAAGTAGTTCTTTTTCTCCTATCTCACTATCACTTCATCCGATTTAGATATACCACTACCATGATAATCGGATGAATTTCATCAAAACCTATTTAGACATTCTTGAGTTAGGCCCCCTAAATCCCACCCGCATTTCATCCAATTACAAGCGTTTCTTTTGATCTGAAAATAACTACTAATTACTTTTTTTATGTTTTACACTGTGAAATAGTCTTAGAACTGCTAATCATTTTGGGAATGCGATTTTAATTTAAAACTCATAATTCGAAAGAAACAAAACAAACAAAATTGAAACATCACTAATCTCAGGGCAAAATATTCAAAGTGGGTGCCCAAATAAAAACTGTTTACTAGTACAACTTATAGGTGCTTTGTAGGTGGCAAATTACGTGTAACTAATTCCAGCAACAAGAAACTATACCAACAAGTAGTATATACGCGAATATGTTCCACCAGATGGATTAGCATTTTTAAGCTATTGCCATCGTCCACTAGATGTATTTCCGAGTTTCAATCAGTGCTAGCGCACAATCTCAGCGAAGCAACCGACCTGAACCAATTTAAATGTCACCCTTTTTGTTAGGACAATTAAATGGAAAAAGACACAAAAAAGCAAAGGCCATGCAATTTCAATACAATAAATTGCTAGGTTGGAAGTTGAACGGAAAATTGCAAAATGAGTTCATGCAACCTAGCCTTATGACTGACCTGTCGTAAAATGTTCATAAAATATTATTTTTGCTATAAAATTTTCTTTTCGAAATGGACAAAACAAACTTTTTAGTTGCAGTCGTTTTACAGTTATAGTGTAATAGCTGATGGCATCCCTCATGGCCTACAGAAATTCAAATATGCCCAGAGATTGTGGTACAAAATGCTATCAATTGGTACATATTCCATTTCTGTTTACTCTGAGCCGAAATCGCCATGATCCTTATACAAGGAAAATAAAATAATATCTCTAATTCCCCAGCGGTAACCCTGCTCCGGGATACGAACGTTCCACGGGTAGACCCTTAAGTTCTTGACCATGACATTTCATCTATTGATGTTTACCCAAAATATGTAAATGTTGTGAAATAACCAAATGACTCGCTGCGTCACTCGGCAACCCTATGTGTGCACTTTGCCTCAGCACCACATTTTTCCACACCAGAAAAACAACATCAAAACAACAAACAGCTGACTCATAGTGTTCTCTTTAATGGCGCGGTAGGGCAGCCATTGCCACCATTGCGGCAACAAGCCTGCCAGCCATATTGAATCTTACTTCGTTATCAAATTCACAGTAAATTTTCCCTTTGTATTTGTTTTCGACGCCATTAGTTTACTCACTCTCTCTCTCTTTGTTTGGGTTATCTTCAAAGAAACTGTTAATTTGGGAATATATTTATCGCATTCGTAACAGTTTTGTCTTTTCTCGAGTAGAGATATACATATGTGAGGGCAATAGAAAAAAAAAAAAACCGTGAGCAGATTTTTCCTTTTAAAAGTTTCAACAATTCGACTACAATCATCAGTTCTGAAATAGCAGCGTTTAGCACCTTAGCATACGTTCTCTTTCTTTCGTCGTTATATTCTCAGTAAACGGTCGACTTCTATACCAGTGCGTATAAAGATTCCGACTTCATTGAGAATCAGGAATTCATAATCAGCGGAGCAAAATTACATCGTGTGATCAAAAGCCAACAATAAAATTGCAGCACTATATAAAAAGGAAATTGATAATTAATCGGCATTCAGAGTTGTCAGTGAATTGGTCGTAACAGGATCTGCGTAATATATAGTTGTGTTTGTGAATAAAGGAAAATTTTCGAAGGACTTAAAATGAAATTCTACGTGGGTTTAGCCGTTTTTGTTGGTGCCCTTGCACTAGCCACCGCAGTTCCGGATTGTAAGTGGAAATGTTTTATTTATCCAATTTTTGTAGTGAAAGTGCTGGTTTTTTTTTTTTTTTTTTTTTTGTGGATTTTCGATTGAAATTAATTCCGTCGCATTAATTATCTGACAAAAAAAAAACACGTTTTGAAAGAGTAACTTATTTTCTCTTACGTTGTGCCGAGAGTGAGAAATCGCCTCTCTTTGGTTTTGTGAAAATTGATTTTTTTTTTCTTATGTTTATTATTCCGGAAGATAAACGAATTTCATCTGAATTTATGAATAATTTATTATTATAGTAGAATTGAATAAAATCTGTGACAAGTTGGACTTTATGTAGATGAAATTTGTTGTCGGAAACTCGATTTCTACAGTCACTCCAATGTAAGGGCATCATTACGTTGGAGGTGCAGCACATTTTAAAATATTTCCGAAAAAGTGCTTGTAAAGTAAACCGCGGTTAATTCATCATTTTGAGACATCTAGGCCCGCTTGCGGATGCTGCTCATAAATCTGTACTTTAATCAAGTTGATCTTATACATATAAGTGGAACTTAATTTATTGACATTTGCTGTCAAATATTTAAGATCATCTTAGCAAAGACACACTTTATGCAATGTAGCCAACTTCAGTGTATTGTCTAATGTCGAAAGTAAAACGTCAAAAATGTTCCTTTTACTTCAGTAAATTTAGATGTGGCTGCAAATGTAAAATATTTCAAGAACTCGACTATGCTTGAAACTGTACATCAAAGTAAAAAAGGATTCACTCTTATCGAATATTCGAAGTTCCATGCTATGAAAATTATTTGTTCCATGCTATGAAATTTATTTGTTTATAATAATTAACAAATCGCTGAAATGCCATTGATGAAATAACCTCGAAAGCTTCTTAAGCACTATTTAAGTGCCTTATGACCTACTATTTCTTTACCATAAGTTAAGTTCAACTTTGTGACATTTAAGATCAGCTTTATATATTTTGTGCAAACCGTTAAATTGAGCTTAGGCCTTTAAGTGGAACTTTGTTATAACTCGTATCAGCAAACGGGTCTTAAGCGCGTAAATAATCATTTATGAAATTGCGCTGATAACACCATAAAGTGGGATTTTATAAGATCTACACTAAACAGAGACCTGCATTACGGCATCGTTGTCCCAGATGTAATTTACATACTTATGGACAAAAAAAATAAATACACCTTGGTGAACCAACATCAGGTCCACTTTTTATGGTGATGAGTCTATTTAACCGCTGTGCTTACTATTTTACTAAAAAGGGAGAACTTTCTATGTTTTGCTTTTGACATTTGGCATTTGACAATGAACTGAAGTTGGCTGCTTTGCATTGAAGTGCGTCTTCGCTAAACCAGTGGATTCATGATCATGGTGGTCAGAGCCAGTGTTCCCCAGGGCATTTCCATGATTTCCATTCTGTTACTTGTAATCCGATTCATTCCTTCGTGGGTGATAGGGCTCTTGACTTATTCACTAACGATGCCTGGGTAAGGGCTCTGAATCGTCCAGTCTCAGCGATAGCGAATGTCTACCGAACTGGTACAGTGCAAATAATCGAGTTCAATGCGTCAAAAACACGGAGCTGTCTTCTGTATATGAAGCAGTGCGCTAACGTAATCAAACTCAGAGTATGTGGAGTTGATCTTAAAGAATCTAATGGCTAGTCAGTGCTTGGCATATTTGTTAGATTGATGCTACAAATGGTGGTGCTAGACGCCACTCGTTTTCACTGTAGCGGACTTGGCTACAATTTATAAAGCTTATGAGTGTGCTTAGAGACGAACTTGTAGATTGAACGGTGATAAGTCTATATGCAAACAAATTTTTTCGTTCAAAGACTGCAAGAATGTTGGATGCTTAGCGCTCCTGTACTGATGGAAATGAAAATCGACGATCCGTGTTTTGTTTCGCCTTTTCCCCTCGACTATTTTCGAATAGAGAAGCTTATCATGACCGATCTTTGTCAAAGGATCCCCAGAGGTGTGGTTGTAAAAAAAAAAAAATTTTTTTCTGGGATTCAATCCTCTGTCTCAGAAATCCAACGTACTAATGAGCAACGGCGTACTATTGGTAACAAAACGTAGAATATTGTCAATTGAGTACCCAAAAGGGTCATGCTCTACACAAGTGATATTACACTCAGATTGTCCCGATTAATCACTTAACTGATAATATGCCACTCAACAGGGAGAACTAGCATTATAAATTGTGTAATTTTTTTTTAGACCACTCACTTATCACGTCCGTCTATCAACAAATAAATTTCCTTTCGTATCTAAATCAATTTTCTTGCATAGACCAGCTGATAACATTGATTTATACATATACATATGTATGTGTATATATATTTTAAATGTGCTTCATCTTGACATCCTGACTGCGCACTACGAGGTCAAAGATTCTATCGAGCATCGTATTGTGGCTTTGTCTTCACACAGTGATCAGACCATAGACCGATCTCTTCCGTCTTTATGCAAATGCGGAAAAGAATAAATAAAACGGAATATAATGTATATGTACGTAGTACACAGCGAAATTGACAAGGGAGATCAATGCATAATTTTTGCACACTGCCCCAATAAAACAACAACACAGTGAGTACTGTGTCTCAAGAGAATAGATCGTGCTGTGTGCACTGATGTGAAGGGAGTGATAGGTCAAGAAGGGAGGGGGAAATAAATTTATACTACATTTGGTAAATAATTTAAATAAAGAGAGAGAGAGTTTGTGCTGCATGGGAATTCACTTTATGGGTCGGCGACGATAAGGTCTTGGAGTTTTTTTTTCCACCTCCGCTTTTGATACAGTTTGTCATTGAAAGTCTCCCCGTAGCTTCCGCCTACGCTTTGTCGCGTGATAAGGGGGTTACCACAATAAAAAGCTCATGCAACTGTATACTTAGATGGCACTACCATTTTGGGGTGGATCACGGAGACTATTCTAATTTTGCATCCGATTTATGCGCGCTAAAGATAAGTCTACATAATAATTGTTATTTAGACTTCCTTCATTTTGCCGCTTATCGATGTCAATGTTGTCCGATTGGCAATGTAGTTGTACTGACTTTAAAACAATGATGTGTCCGAAATGTTGTTTTCACACTGCATAAATTCGTTTAAGTATTATGTAGACTGTAGAGCGAGATGCATGACAGTGAGTCACCTTCCCTAGAGGTTATGGTAATAATAAAGGCGAAGCCATTGTCGTCTTAGATATACAAACATTTTAAAATAGTGTCAGAAGTGTTAGATCCCAAAGTTATTGTAGAGGATTCTGCACTTCAATAAGCAATCATGTCTATAGTTTGTAGTTATGTTGAAGGTGGTGTTCTAATGTCGTACGTCTAGCCAAGTATTTGCTTTTAGCGTAATTTAGAGGAAGCTACATGGATTTTGAAGCCTAAAACTCAGATACTACACCACTCAAGCAGATGCGTCAGTCTCCTTTCCCGCTAAGATTCCAAACATCGGTCATACTTAAGGAAACATCATTGATAGCCACGTGTTCGTTCGCATTAGGTGTTGACATTCATCGGCGATCTTTTTGTACTATCATTTTCCCGGCCGTTCCGCTTTTCTCCCGCATAGTCTTTATCGGCTCCATTCCAAAGATTGGCTCTGACAATTTAAACGTTACTAGTCACAAGTTGGCTGACGTTACGATTCAAAGCGGTTATTGTCCAGCTTTCTTGCATAGGACCACACAAATGCTAATGCTGCTTTGGACAGCACTTTCCTCTGACTATGGAATCTTCACTTTGAGCAGTGAATCGTGTCTTTATTCAGAAACGTGTATGAAACGCATGGATAGGATCAGGAACAGAAGGGGAAAGTAATATGGATCAGGGTTACATGTTGAAACATTTGTGGAACATATTGATAGGCGAGATCGTAACAAACAACAATATTTCTTGCTGCTGTTGTTTTAGTGGGAGTATATGTATTCGTTCTTGCCTCCTAGATAGCCTAGAGACGGACGGTCCGACATGGATATACTTACTGAACCGAAGTGTTTGTTGTCGAACCGGTAGATAAAAAAAATGAAAACCTATGTGGAACATACTTATAGTCAATTAAGTCAGTGAGAAAAAAACAAAATTTAAAAGTTTTACACTCTTTTATACTCGCTGCATCGAACGCGTCCATCATTAGTTCCACATCAACTGCTAATAAGATCCACAATCTGTTTTTTTTATGCTAGAAGCGCTTAGGTAACATATTCTTTTGAATTTTTTTTGTGAGCTCTTTGTACAGCACTTCTAGTAATTTATATTTGCTCCAATGATGCTACAGTCTGGGATGGACCTGGATTTCAACCAACCTCAAAGGGCGCCACTTCGTTATTCTGTAGTATAATTTCTTAATCGCATGCTTGCTAAGTCTAACATTCTAACGTGGAATCTAAAATTTATTCAATTACAGGTAGAATTAATATAGAAGTTTCTGACTTCCCAACAGAATGGGTGAACCTGACAGAAAAATGTACCGATGCTGTGAAAGTGCAAATACAAGGAGAAATCGGAGCATCATATACCTACCTCGAGATGGCTGCCCATTTCTCTCGTGACACCGTCAATCGTCCAGGATTTGCAGAATTCTTCTTCAATGCCGCTAGGGAGGAACGTGAGCATGCAATCAAATTAATTGAATACCTGTCAATGCGTGGTGAACTTACCAAAGGTTTAAAAGGTTTAACCGTTCCTGTAAGTTCGATTTGCATACACTTATTTTTATGTGATTAATATTATTATTTTTTTTTTTTTACCATTTGCAGCTTTATTTGAAAGCAGTTTCGGTAAGTTAGAGATGAAAATTTTGTCTTATGCATGCATTCAGCTCATGTGCGATTTGTTTCATCTTTCAGGGACCATGGTCAGGTGTATCTGCTCTATCAGATGCCCTGGAATTGGAATCTGCTGTTACCAAGAATATTCGCGAACTTATTACCATATGTGAAGGATCCGTAAATAACGAAGAGACAATTCAGTGCAACACAAAGGGTAAGGCTCCTCATGCATGTCTAGTAACGAAAGAAAAAGCAGATGTCAACGATTATCATGTAAGTTTTGTGGAATCAAATTTTACGAGAAGCATATTTTTCTTATTAATTTCTCTGCCGCAGCTTGTTGACTACTTGACCGGTGTCTACCTAGAGGAACAACACAAGGGACAACGCGAAATTGCCGGAAAATTGGCCACCCTTAAGAAGATGGAGCTAGCCCAAGGACCATTGGCTGAATTCTTGTTTGACAAGCAGATGTAAATAATATTTTGTTAGTCTGAAGCGAGAAGTTAAACCCCTTCCCCCTCATCACAATTACTCGTCGACTAAGAGAGACTCTATTTGCCTGAATTATTATTTATATCGTTCCACAAAGTTTGGTTCCATTTAAATTAGAGAGAAACAATTTTTTGATTGATTACGCTCCCAATAAGCTAATTAACACGAAGCCAGCGATCAACCCCCTCAAAAGAAAACATTAAGTAAAAATTGTTAACTAAAAAATTAATAAAAAAAAGAAATCTTAAATTCCACGACCTGCAGTCGGAAAGAAAAGAAACAATTTTTTTTTCTTTTGTCTTTGTCTCAACATTTACATTTATTTACGAGCGCATATTTCATCCCTTAAACTCCCACTATGACCAGAACGAAAAGACTAAAGAAATTACTAGCATCAATTATTAAGCACACAAATCGTAGAACAGTTGTGTTTTTTTGTTTGGTTTTTGATTTTGTGTTGTCGTTTATTTTTTCTAGATGTAAGTTGTTCTTTAATATAGATGTAAAGAATCTGAGATATTTCGCTTAGAAAATGAAATAGAAAACAATAAATTAAGAATTAGTTACTACGTACATACACTGTGGTTGTTGTTCATTTCATGTTTGTTTCCTTATTGGATGATGGTGATGGGTTTTCTTGGTACAACAGTTTGCGATTTCATCAGATTATGAAATGCAAATAAACTGATGGCAACAGGTAATTAGTAATCACGAAGGAAGATTTTTTGGAGGACACGAGGAGGATTAGTAAGCTATTTAGCACCGATTACCAAGAACACTAAAGACTGGGTCAACTACATAACGGTGAGAGACCCGTCGCAATCATCGCGATTCTTCGTAGTGGAACATGTAATCAAATGTGAGCTTTTACACGACCCTGTCCCGGTGCGATTGCCGGATGTCTATCGTGTGTACCCACACAGTGGCCATTAATAAGGGTGGTAATGCATGTGAGTATATGAACGCTTTCACACACCCCGACATTTAGCCGGCCGTTGCCTCATTCGTTGTGCGATGTGTGAAGCAATGTATGAAGGAAATATTAATGAGGACACGACTGAGGTAGCTGCACCGGTGAAAAACGTATGTGTGTGAAGGCGCTCTGACGGTTCGTGCCATATGAGCGCGGGTACATTAGCGACAGAAAAGTCTAAAGGCTGAACTATAATAGTCGGAATCAATCGGAAACTAATGTCATAATTCTACGTTAAGTTCCCTTCAGTACTGTCAATTGCTCAAGTAGCCCATAACAGGCGTATGTGTTCGGAAGCAAAAGGTTCTCGTCCGATAACCGAAATCAAGCACCATCGGGCGCTGTTAGTACTTAGATGGGGGACCGCTTGTCAAGTTTTCATACGTACAGCGAATCCATTCGCTCTTTCGTAAGTAAGCAAAAGTGAACGAAACTTAGCGAATCGAAGCAAAAAGCTATTATGGTCACACAGTACAAATTCTGTGTATTCGCTCTGTTTCGGAAGTGGTCGTACGAAAGCATTCTACTATTATAGTTCAGCCTTAAGGCTTAGGCCTGAGCGATGTAAAAAAATTAAAACATGACATCGTATAGTTGTGTTTTTTGAGCGATGAGCGATTCTTTCGCTGACCGACGAAACATTTATCGTTGCCTCAATTGTCAATCGGCTGAGAAAAACTGATAAAAAAAGAGTAGAAAGTTCACCTAATCAAGCGAATATTCTATCCAGCTGTCGACGAATTCTACGGGGTGGTCCCTGAATATGGAAAAAAATAAGCTTCTGAATTCTTGATTTCAACTGTCCAAAGCCGCACGGTTTTTTGGCAGGACAGCCAAAATTAAAAATTTTACAGATAAGCAGTGGAATGAAGTTGGATAAATATGGAATTGTTCAGGTGAGTTTTTATTAACAAATACTAAAATACAATTTTTTAATTAATGTCCAAACTCCCAAAAATATTGTGTTAACTCATTTCTAATATTAACGCTGTGTGACTGCTTCTATTATACTGGGACTGTTCTTGACTGTCTGCATTTACTTCAGTTATCTCATTATCAAAAGACGGTATTGGCAAAATCTTTTCGGATACTGCGTAGATTTTGATATACAAAATGATGGAATTCACTGTAATCTGACTTTTCTACTATGCATAATTGAAATAAAATAAATGGTTCTGGTATTTACTCTTCCACGCATTAAAAATGATATACCGCATGATGATATGCTACAATGATTAACATAAAGCCCCGCCCCCCGCCTATTTTTAGTAAAAGTCAAATTTTCGTCCTTTGCCACAAGTACAAGTTCTGTACCAATTTTCAGGATTTTACGTCGACTGAATATAAGTTAGGCTGTCGATGAGTGGCGCTTTTACCGAAGATTATAGCGCCCAATCTAGTTTGTGAATACCTTAAAATAGCTTTAAACCGAATGCGCCACTCGTCAACACGTCTTTTATAGAATGGCGTGCTCCCATGTTCAAGAGTGGCGTAACTAAAAATGTTAAGAATGCACGACAAAATAATACACAATAATAAGGTACATAGTAAGAAAAATAATTTGGCAAAATGATACCGGCAAATAGGTGCTACGATAAGGATAACAATTAACTGGGTATGTAGGGACCTGATTACTTGTTACGAGACAAGATGCATGACAAACGATTTTCAGACAAAGTTACCCACGACTTGTAATGATTATGTGTAACGAGGGTGATAACCAAAAATGTTGCTGGAAACATGATGAAAGGCAATAATCCATGCTATGTGTATTGTGTCAAAAAGAGGTGAAAATTGTAGGAATATTGCAGGAAGATGTTTGGATATAGTGAATATTCTTTGACAGAGTTATAAATATTATCTGAAATATTGTATGTTGGAAAATGCAGCAATACAAGACAATTATATTTATTTTTATTTTTTTTGGCAACTTCAGATCAATGAAAATAAACCTAATGCATGCACAAGCTCACATGTGTAATTGTTTTCATTTGTTATTAAAAAAACATCTCACCACCTTAGACAACAAAAATCATTCTCGTTGCCATAACGATATAGGTGACGGAAATCGTAGAACGCAATCCCAATTTATAATAGTATTTACGAGAGAACGAGACAATTGAAAATTAAACCAAAGAAAACTCGTCAGCACCATCTTAAAATTGGAGATCTCTTGAATCTTTATTTTTCCCTATATTTATGCCAAAAAACCATTATAAGTTGTGCGCAATCCTTGTTTCCACAGAGCGGCATCTCGTAATTTATATAAAATGCAAGCGAAATTACGTTGCAGGTACCAGTTCTTAAATCGAACATACTTTTCAAAAAATTCAATACGACATTTTTATCCCAATCTCGACTTTGGCGTTGCCACGCTCACTCGACGAATTATGCACCGAACTGTAAAAAAAAGGAGTTATATGAAAGTGGAAAAATAGGTAATATTCGAATAAAACAAGAAGACGCTTATTCCGGGTTGAAAGAGATAAAAGCTGATATTCCCCGAGGCAGTAGTATACTTCATTATATTTTATAATATATACTATTCACAAATTGCTACTTTTGCTGATGACATTCTTTCAGTTGAAGAAGAATCAAGGACTAATTTAGGACTAAATTTGGATGCTATCCCTTCGGATAAGGGGTAGAATATACCCAAGGTAGGCATGCCTGTCGTAAGAGGCGACTAAAATCCACCCTTCGTATATCGGGGATAAGAAATATACAAAATATGCAATGACTAAAACAAATAGATAGGTTCACTGGAATCCACCCAGCTCTATGGAAATCCAGGTAGGCTCTATGGATTCTGGGGAGAGCTAATTGTTGCATTTAATAAACCCCTTTGTAAAAAATTCAAGGGTAATTCGGTCTCTACCATCAACACCGAATGTCTCCGGAAAAAGAAGTCCACCGGAAGCGCAAGCGCAAGTGCAAGAGAAACGGGACTCAGTGAAATGTAAAAGCTTTGAGGAGCAAAACAATGAACTCCGTGTTAAGCTAAATAGAATGGATATACTCTAGCAAGAACTTAAGAGAGAGGTAGATTCACTAAAAGAAGAAAACAAGGATCTAAAGAACGCACTTTCGCAAAAGAAACGCGAAGTTAAGCCACCAACCAGACAGAGATCGGTGCGAAGTGAAGAAAACATATCCGTCGTAGCCGCCAGTATCGAAGAAGACTCAGAAATGTCGATTCGGCGCCGATCAGCTGAATTGGTCATCGTCAGAGAGTCAACCAGGCGGTTGGATTTGGGCCTACATTCATATAGGAATTGAAGCCGGACGACCATAGACAATGCCGTGAGTTCGCTAATTGGGCGCTGGAAATGTTGGCCGGAGATCCGGATTTTGGCCAAAAACTCATTTTCTCGGACGGGCCCATTTTTGGAGCGACAGCAATCCACAAGTGTTCGACCAAGAATCAATGCATCCACAAAAATTGACTGTTTGGTGCGTTTTATGGTACGGCGGCATCATCGGACTTTATTTCTTTCGAAATGAGGAAGGAGACACCGTTACCGTCAATGGTCCTCGGTATAGAGCGATGTTAACCGACTTTCTGTAGCCAGAGCTTGACAACATCGATATATCCGAGTTGTGGTTCCAACAAGACGCTACATGCCATACAAGCGAAGCAACGCTTAAATTGGTGAAGGAGAAATCTGGCGACGTTCATCAATTGGCCGCCGCGATCATGCGACTTGACACCCCTCGATTATTTTCTCTGGGGCTACGTCAAGCTAACCAGTCATCCACTTTGAACGAGCTCGAGGACAACATTCGAGATGCTATTATCGGAATAACGCCGCACATATTGGACCGAATCATCAAAGATTGGACCGACCGCTTGAAACACTTCCAGCGAAGCCGAGGCGGCCATTTAAATGATGGGCTGTTCCACATATAATGGCTTGAATGTAGCTTCAAAATAAAGTCAGAATCCATTTGATATCTCAAACCGTTGTTGTTTTATTTAAATTTCTTTTCCTATTGTTCTTATTTGGTCACCCTATCCTATGAGTACACAGTGTCTCATACGAGTAGTGTCTTATGAAGATCCTCACCTATCCATGAAAAAAATAAAAATAAAATCAAGATGAATTGAGAAAACTGGGTTGGCTCATTGGAAGATCTGTTTTGTCAATACATAACAAACTTTTAATACGTAAATAAACACTAAAACCTGTATGGACATACGGCATTCAATAATGTGGGTTTGCTGCTAAAAATAACATAAAAGTAATTCAAAGTTTCCAAAACAAAGTCATAAGATGCATAGTAAATGCCCCATATGTATTGTAGCATAATAATAACTACGCGCCTATGTCTATGCAGCAAATTCCGAAGTGACTTTCCATTCTGGCAGAATTTTGGTTCAAACTGTCCTTCATTCGAGGTTCGTGTCGGGGACGAAGTCTCCACAGCTCATGTCAACGAAAGAGACGAATAATATTAGGGATGAAAGGGAATTATAACTGCAAGAATTATTTCTCTTGTTCCAGTGGTCGAAGAATTTGCTAGAAGTTTCTGGCTATCAGAAACTTCTGCTATATAAGGACAGATGGCGATCAAAAAAAAGACAGTGATTTTTAAACTGTGGCGAAGAGATTAGAAAAGTGATAATAGGCGAAGTTGTAATTTTGTGATAAATTGAAAGTTGAGAGTTAACAAGAAGGAGTAATTACTTTGGATTTGTGAATTAAGTAATAGAAAGGAGATAAAGTGATTTGAGAGGAAAGAGACATTGTAAGAAAAGAATTGCGAAGGATAGTACAGTGTGAACCTGAATTGTTCTATAGACTAGAAAATAAAGAAATAAATTTCACAGAATATTGTTTTATCTACTCGAGCCGTAGCTCGCATATTACATTGGTGTCAGAAGCGGGATAAAACTTATTCTGTGAATAACTATTTCCGTGGTGTGAAATTGCACAAAAAAAAAAAAAAAAAAAAAACGATTTCTGTGTTGAGTTAATTAGTTGCGCAAAATGGGTCGCAAATTGGGAAAACTAACTATAACTCAACTAAAGGCAGAACTCAGTAAGCGGAACCTCGACACAACTGGGGGAAAAGATGCCCTACTGATTCGTCTGGAAGAAGCAGTAACGCAGGAAGGTGAAAATCCGCATGACATAGAGTTTGACGTGGAAGAGGAACCAGCAAGTACAGTAGCCGACCCGGGTATAACAAGTCTGCTCCTGCAACTTAAGTTAGTCATGGACGAACAAAAGAAAGCAATAGAAGATCAAAGTCATAAGCTCGATGACCAAAAGAATTCTCTAGAACTTAAGCTGGATGAACAAAAGAAAGCGATGGACGAACAAAAGAAAGCAATGGGCGACCAAAGGAATTCTCTAGAACTTAAGCTGGACGAACAAAAGAAAGCAATGGACGAACAAAAGAATTCTCTAGAACTTAAGCTGGATGAACAAAAGAAAGCGATGGACGAACAAAAGAAAGCAATGGGCGACCAAAGGAATTCTCTAGAACTTAAGCTGGACGAACAAAAGAAAGCAATGGACGAACAAAAGAATTCTCTAGATGCTCTGGAAAGTAAACTTGATGAGCAAAACAAGAACTTGGAATCCAAATTCGAAGTGATCGAAGAGAAAATCGAGAAGGTCGAGACGCAACTCGAAAAAGTCGAAATTAGATTCGATGAAAATTTTGAGAAACATGAAACTCAGTTCGGGAAGATAGAGACTCAGTTTGAAAAAGTGGATACGCAATTCGAGATAGTAGGAAAGCAAGTCGAAAATCTTGCTAAGGAGCTCAGCAACGTGAAGAGACAGAAAGCACGGGAATATTCCACTGACGGTCTGAGAAGAAAGGAGATGCAGCCTCCTATCTTCGATGGTCAAACATCATGGCCAATTTACAAAAGGCAATTCGAAGCGGCCGCAATGACCAATAGCTGGGACGATGAAGAGAAGTCCATTGCACTCACACTTGCACTGAGGGGTCCAGCTGCGGAGCTCTTGCAGACCATCCCGGAAGATAAACAGCAGAACTACGACTCTCTGGTTCAAGCTATCGAGATGCGGTTTGGGGATGAACACATGCAGCAGGTGTACAGGGTTCAGCTGCGTAGTCGAGTCCAGAAAAGGGGGGAAACGCTCCAACAGTTGCAAGCGGATATAGAGCGACTAGCCCATCTTTCATACCCTAAAGCCGGTGAGGAGCTTATCAACGAAATGGCGGTGGAAGCTTTTATTCAGGCCATAGAGGACAGACAACTGCAAATGGCTGTAAGGATGGCTGAAAAGCGAACACTCCCCGAGGCATTGGCATTCGCTTTGTCAATGAAGGCTGCGGACCAAGCATACCAGGGAATACACCGTGTCAGGGAAATGTCCGTCGTGGAATGCTCATGCCAGAGAACAGCCGTCATGGATGAAGACAGAGCTCGCGGAAGTCAAATCCGTTGCTGGAATTGCAACCAAACGGGACACCTACAACGGCAGTGCAGAAGTGCACCTAGACGAGGAAATTGTTCACATTGCGGAAGTAGGAGAAGCAGAGAGGAAGCATCTGGCGGTGATAACATCCATCCTGTCAGTCAGACTTCGCAAAACCAGCAGTCGGGAAATGCGTAAGGACCAACTTCGCGGGGCAGAAGTTGGTTACTGGAATCGAGGCCCCCAGGACCACCATTCAAGTTTCGCAAACCAAACGGGGTAACAAGAGCCTGACAGTGGAGGCACTAATCAACGAGAAGAAGTGCGTAGCCACCATCGACACAGGTGCCACTGCCTCCATTGTAAGAAGAGATATCGTCAAAAGCTCCTGGCTGCACAACACCAACAGCTACTGCCTGAAGACTGCAACAGGGGAAATGGCGAAGGTATTTGGAGAAGTTCGTCTTACGATTACTCTGGCAGGACTGACGTTCTCCCATGCGTTTCTGGTGGCAGATATATGCGACGAGTGCATCATCGGAGTAGACTTCATGAAAGCAAATGAAGTAATCTTGGACATCGGGATGCAAGTACTGAGGTATCGAAATGTGGAGATTCCGATGGTGTACGGAAATGAGAATGCCGTAACTCTCAGGACAGTCATCAGCAAAGACGAAGTTTTGCCGCCGTCTTCAGAGACAATCATTTGGACGAAGCTGGAAGGTGATCTTGGGAGCCACCGATTCTACATAGTAGAACCAGACCCAGAGAAGAATTCTCAAGACTACATCGTGGGAAAGACGTTAGTCGAACCAAAGAACACCATGGTTCCAGTGAGGGTTTTGAACGCAAGACCACACACTGTCAAACTAAGGCGAGGGGAGGTGACTGGAAAATGCACGCCGATTACCGCCGTCGCAACAATATCTGAACGTGATGCTCCAAAACTTCTCCCATCACCTTGGACAGCGGAAGCGAGAGAGACGATTCTCCAGTCCAGTGAGCTGAATCAGGAGCAGCGAACTATGGCAGAGAATCTTATCAATGAGTACGCTGATGTATTTGCCTCACAGGACGGAGAATACGGCCGAACACACCTGGTACAACATCGAATAGACACTGGTGATACTAGACCAATTCGTCAGCCTGCTAGGCGCCTTCCATTGGCAAAGCAGACAGAAGTTGCAGAGATGGTGTCGGCAATGGAGAAAGAAGGTCTGATTGAAAGTTCCAAAAGTCCGTGGGCATCACCGGTTGTACTGGTTAAGAAGAAAGATGGCAGCACGCGGTTCTGCGTGGACTATCGGCAGCTCAATTACGTCACCAAGAAAGACAGCTACCCTCTGCCACGGATTGACGACACGCTAGACACACTATCAGGAGCCCGATGGTTTTCCACTCTCGACTTGAAGAGTGGCTACTGGCAGGTACAGATCCATCCAGAAGACCGGGAGAAAACCGCCTTCACCGCAGGAAATGGGCTATGGCAATTCACGGTAATGCCATTCGGGCTGTGCAATGCTCCGGCGACTTTCGAGCGATTGATGGAATGTGTCCTGCAAGGGTTAACATGGAAAACCTGTTTGGTATACTTGGATGATGTCATCGTCGTAGGAAAAACGTTTGCGCAACACCGAGACAATCTAAGGGATGTGTTTCAAAGGCTTCGAAGTGCCCACCTGAAGCTCAACCCCAAGAAGTGCGCCCTGTTTAGAGCGGAAGTCAAGTACCTGGGACACATAATTTCAGCGAAAGGAGTGAGAACCGATCCAGAGAAGGTCGAAGCGGTGAAAAACTGGCCAGTCCCCAAGGATAAACACCAACTAAGGAGCTTCCTGGGCCTAGCCACCTACTACAGACGGTTCGTGAAGGATTTTGCCGGGATCGCAAAGAACCTGCACCAGTTGACGGAAAAGGGAAAACAATTCAAATGGACAATTGAGTGCGAGAAGAGCTTCAAGGCACTTAAACAACGGCTATGCGATGCCCCGATACTGGCTTACCCCACTCCCGGGGAAACGTTCATTGTGGATGCAGATGCTAGTAATGTTGGGGTAGGAGCCGTACTCTCCCAGGTGCATGACGGCCAAGAGAAGGTGGTTGCGTACTTCAGCAAGGTGCTCTCTAAGCCAGAAAGGAACTACTGCGTGACAAGGAGAGAACTTCTAGCTTTGATCTTGGCTACGAAGCATTTTCACAAATACCTCTACGGGAGGAAGTTCGTTCTTCGCACAGACCATGCAGCCTTAAAATGGCTATTACAGTTCAAGAGTCCTGAGGGTCAGGTCGCAAGATGGATCGAAAGGCTGCAAATCTACGACTACGAAATACAGCATCGTAAAGGAAAACTCCACTCTAATGCGGATGCACTGTCCCGGAGACCATGCAGAACGGATTGTAAACATTGTGCGCGTCAGGAAGAACGGGAGCTGGTTTCCATCCAAAGAATGAGAGCCGAACCTATCGCCGGCTGGAGCGTAGATGAGATCCGGAACGCTCAGAAGGAAGACCCGGATATCGAGCCGATTCTGGCCTGGAAGGAGAACATGGAGAAACCGGATCATCAGGACATCTCTCACAGAAGCCCGACCTTAAAGGCATATTTTGCGCAGTGGGACTCCCTCCATGTCCAAGAAGGTGTTCTGAGAAGAAAATGGGAATCCTCCGACGGAAAGTCGTTTGTAATGCAGCTTGTCGTACCGCGGACGAGGGTCAAGGAGGTGTTACAGGAAATGCATGGCGGGGCGACCGGAGGCCACTTGGGAGTGAATAAGACGCTAGAAAAGGTACGAGAACGTTTTTATTGGTTAAAAGCGAAGGAAGATATCGAAGACTGGTGCAGAAAATGCGACGTGTGTGCAGCTAGCAAGGGTCCGAGAATCAAAACTCGAGGTAAGATGCACCAATACAACGTGGGAGCACCTTTCGAACGAATCGCCATTGACATCGCAGGGCCCTTTCCGGAAACCGACAATGGTAATCGGTATATACTCGTAGTGATGGACTACTTCAGTAAGTGGCCGGAAGCGTTTCCGATCCCTAACCAGGAAAGCAGAACCGTGGCGGAGCAGATCGTCTACAATTGGGTTAGCAGATTCGGTGTGCCCTTGGAATTGCATTCTGACCAAGGGCGGAACTTCGAGTCAAGAATCTTCCAAGAGATGTGTCAACTACTCGGAATCAAAAAGACAAGGACAACCCCGCTTCATCCACAGTCGGACGGTATGGTGGAGCGTTTCAATAGGACTTTGGACGAACATCTCTCGAAGGTCGTAGGTGACTACCAACGGGATTGGGACCGGCAGATTCCCTTGTTTTTGATGGCCTATAGAAGTGCCGTGCATAGCACTACTCGACATACGCCGTTCGAAATCTTATTTGGTGGAATAGCTCGTTTACCCAGTGAGGTGAAATTTGGATCTCCTACCAATGAGCCCAGAAATGAAGAAGAGTACGTGGCGGACCTTAGGGAAAGGCTTAGGGACATACACCAAAGGACCAGAAGCCAGATTAAGATGACGAGCGACCGCATGAAGACCAGGTATGATGCCAAGGCAACAACGTCAGGATTCCAGGAAGGAGATCTGGTGTGGCTGTATAATCCCCATCGCCAAAAGGGGAAATCACCTAAGTTACAGCGGAACTGGGAAGGTCCCTACAGAATAGTAACCCGCATCAACGATGTTGTCTACCGCATCCAGCGAGGACCAAGGGCCAAAATGAAAGTGGTTCATGTGGACCGACTGAGTCGATACAATGGCCGAAATGAGGATGCACTTGTTCGGGACGAACACGTCTAAGAGGGGGGCAGTGTAGCATAATAATAACTACGCGCCTATGTCTATGCAGCAAATTCCGAAGTGACTTTCCATTCTGGCAGAATTTTGGTTCAAACTGTCCTTCATTCGAGGTTCGTGTCGGGGACGAAGTCTCCACAGCTCATGTCAACGAAAGAGACGAATAATATTAGGGATGAAAGGGAATTATAACTGCAAGAATTATTTCTCTTGTTCCAGTGGTCGAAGAATTTGCTAGAAGTTTCTGGCTATCAGAAACTTCTGCTATATAAGGACAGATGGCGATCAAAAAAAAGACAGTGATTTTTAAACTGTGGCGAAGAGATTAGAAAAGTGATAATAGGCGAAGTTGTAATTTTGTGATAAATTGAAAGTTGAGAGTTAACAAGAAGGAGTAATTACTTTGGATTTGTGAATTAAGTAATAGAAAGGAGATAAAGTGATTTGAGAGGAAAGAGACATTGTAAGAAAAGAATTGCGAAGGATAGTACAGTGTGAACCTGAATTGTTCTATAGACTAGAAAATAAAGAAATAAATTTCACAGAATATTGTTTTATCTACTCGAGCCGTAGCTCGCATATTACAGTATGTTAGAAACTCCGACTTACATCTAAAAACAGTAGAAGAAACGATTCATAAATATGTATGTAACAACCTACCACTCAAGACCAGGAAGCAGCAGACCATTGCGATACGACTGGTCTTACTCGAAGACTAAAGAAGATTAAACCACACGAGCTAACTTATAATATTGTAGCATAATAATAACTACGCCCCCTAAAAATATGACGCAACAAATTCCGAAGTGACTTCATTCTGGCAGAATTTTGGTTCGAACTGTCCTTTCATTCGAGGTTCGTGTCTGGGACGAAGTCTCCACAGCTCATGTCAACGAAAGAGACGAATAATATCAGGGATAAAAGGGAATTATAACTGCAAGAATTATTTCTCTTGTTCCAGTGGTCGAAGAATTTGCTAGAAGTTTCTGGCTATCAGAAACTTCTGCTATATAAGGACAGATGGCGATCAAAAAAGACACAGTTGGTTTAGAACCGTGGCGAAGAGATTGGAAAAGTGATAATGGGCGAAGTTGTAATTTGGTGATAAATTGAAAGTTGAGAGTGAACAAGAAAAAGTAATTAGTTTGGATTTGTGAATTAAGTAATTGAAAGGAGATAAAGTGATTTGAGAGGAAAGAGACCTTGTAAGAAAAGAATTTGCGAAGAATAGTATAGTGTGAACTTGAATTGTTCTATAGACTAGAAAATAAAGAAATAAATTTCACAGAATATCGTTTTATCTACTCGAGCCGTAGCTTGCATATTACATTGGTGTCAGAAGCGGGATAAAACTTATTCTGTGAATAACTATTTCCGTGGTGTGAAATTGCACAAAAAAAAAAAAAAAAACGATTTCTGTGTTGAGTTAATTAGTTGCGCAAAATGGGTCGCAAATTGGGAAAACTAACTATAACTCAACTAAAGGCAGAACTCAGTAAGCGGAACCTCGACACAACTGGGGGAAAAGATGCCCTGCTGATTCGTCTGGAAGAAGCAGTAACGCAGGAAGGTGAAAATCCGCACGACGTAGAGTTTGACGTGGAAGAGGAACCAGCAAGTACAGCAGCCGACCCGGGTATAACAAGTCTGCTCCTGCAACTTAAGTTAGTCATGGACGAACAAAAGAAAGCAATAGAAGATCAAAGGAATTCTCTAGAACTTAAGCTGGACGAACAAAAGAAAGCGATGGACGAACAAAAGAAAGCAATGGGCGACCAAAGGAATTCTCTAGAACTTAAGCTGGACGAACAAAAGAAAGCAATGGACGAACAAAAGAATTCTCTAGAACTTAAGATGGACGAACAAAAGAATTCTCTAGATGCTCTGGAAAGTAAACTTGATGAGCAAAACAAGAACTTGGAATCCAAATTCGAAGTGATCGAAGAGAAAATCGAGAAGGTCGAGACGCAACTCGAAAAAGTCGAAACTAGATTCGATGAAAATTTTGAGAAACATGAAACTCAGTTCGGGAAGATAGAGACTCAGTTTGAAAAAGTAGAAAAGCAAGTCGAAAATCTTGCTAAGGAGCTCAGCAACGTGAAGAGACAGAAAGCACGGGAATATTCCACTGACGGTCTGAGAAGAAAGGAGGTGCAGCCTCCTATCTTCGATGGTCAAACATCATGGCCAATTTATAAGAGGCAATTCGAAGCGGCCGCAATGACCAATAGCTGGGACGATGAAGAGAAGTCTATTGCACTCACGCTTGCACTGAGGGGTCCAGCTGCGGAGCTCTTGCAGACCATCCCGGAAGATAAACAGCAGAACTACGACTCTCTGGTTCAGGCTATCGAGATGCGGTTTGGGGATGAACACATGCAGCAGGTGTACAGGGTTCAGCTGCGTAGTCGAGTCCAGAAAAGGGGGGAAACGCTCCAACAGTTGCAAGCGGATATAGATCGACTAGCCCATCTTTCATACCCTAAAGCCGGTGAGGAGCTTATCAACGAAATGGCGGTGGAAGCTTTTATTCAGGCCATAGAGGACAGACAACTGCAAATGGCTGTAAGGATGGCTGAAAAGCGAACACTCCCCGAGGCATTGGCATTCGCTTTGTCAATGAAGGCTGCGGACCAAGCATACCAGGGAATACACCGTGTCAGGGAAATGTCCGTCGTGGAATGCTCATGCCAGAGAACAGCCGTCATGGATGAAGACAGAGCTCGCGGAAGTCAAATCCGTTGCTGGAATTGCAACCAAACCGGACACCTACAACGGCAGTGCAGGAGTGCACCTAGACGAGGAAATTGTTCACATTGCGGAAGTAGGAGAAGCAGAGAGGAAGCATCCTGTCGGTCAGACTTCCCAAAACCAGCAGTCGGGAAATGCGTAAGGACCAACTTCGCGGGGCAGAAGTTGGTTACTGGAATCGAGGCCCCCAGGACCACCATTCAAGTTTCGCAAACCAAACGGGGTAACAAGAGCCTGACAGTGCAGGCACTAATCAACGAGAAGAAGTGCGTAGCCACCATCGACACAGGTGCCACTGCCTCCATTGTAAGAAGAGATATCGTCAAAAGCTCCTGGCTGCACAACACCAACAGCTACTGCCTGAAGACTGCAACAGGGGAAATGGCGAAGGTATTTGGAGAAGTTCGTCTTACGATTACTCTGGCAGGACTGACGTTCTCCCATGCGTTTCTGGTGGCAGATATATGCGACGAGTGCATCATCGGAGTAGACTTCATGAAAGCAAATGAAGTAATCTTGGACATCGGGATGCAAGTACTGAGGTATCGAAATGTGGAGATTCCGATGGTGTACGGAAATGAGAATGCCGTAACTCTCAGGACAGTCATCAGCAAAGACGAAGTTTTGCCGCCGTCTTCAGAGACAATCATTTGGACGAAGCTGGAAGGTGATCTTGGGAGCCACCGATTCTACATAGTAGAACCAGACCCAGAGAAGAATTCTCAAGACTACATCGTGGGAAAGACGTTAGTCGAACCAAAGAACACCATGGTTCCAGTGAGGGTTTTGAACGCAAGACCACACACTGTCAAACTAAGGCGAGGGGAGGTGACTGGAAAATGCACGCCGATTACCGCCGTCGCAACAATATCTGAACGTGATGCTCCAAAACTTCTCCCATCACCTTGGACAGCGGAAGCGAGAGAGACGATTCTCCAGTCCAGTGAGCTGAATCAGGAGCAGCGAACTATGGCAGAGAATCTTATCAATGAGTACGCTGATGTATTTGCCTCACAGGACGGAGAATACGGCCGAACACACCTGGTACAACATCGAATAGACACTGGTGATACTAGACCAATTCGTCAGCCTGCTAGGCGCCTTCCATTGGCAAAGCAGACAGAAGTTGCAGAGATGGTGTCGGCAATGGAGAAAGAAGGTCTGATTGAAAGTTCCAAAAGTCCGTGGGCATCACCGGTTGTACTGGTTAAGAAGAAAGATGGCAGCACGCGGTTCTGCGTGGACTATCGGCAGCTCAATTACGTCACCAAGAAAGACAGCTACCCTCTGCCACGGATTGACGACACGCTAGACACACTATCAGGAGCCCGATGGTTTTCCACTCTCGACTTGAAGAGTGGCTACTGGCAGGTACAGATCCATCCAGAAGACCGGGAGAAAACCGCCTTCACCGCAGGAAATGGGCTATGGCAATTCACGGTAATGCCATTCGGGCTGTGCAATGCTCCGGCGACTTTCGAGCGATTGATGGAATGTGTCCTGCAAGGGTTAACATGGAAAACCTGTTTGGTATACTTGGATGATGTCATCGTCGTAGGAAAAACGTTTGCGCAACACCGAGACAATCTAAGGGATGTGTTTCAAAGGCTTCGAAGTGCCCACCTGAAGCTCAACCCCAAGAAGTGCGCCCTGTTTAGAGCGGAAGTCAAGTACCTGGGACACATAATTTCAGCGAAAGGAGTGAGAACCGATCCGGAGAAGGTCGAAGCGGTGAAAAACTGGCCAGTCCCCAAAGACAAACACCAACTAAGGAGCTTCCTGGGCCTAGCCACCTACTACAGACGGTTCGTGAAGGATTTTGCCGGGATCGCAAAGAACCTGCACCAGTTGACGGAAAAGGGAAAACAATTCAAATGGTCAATTGAGTGCGAGAAGAGCTTCAAGGCACTTAAACAACGGCTATGCGATGCCCCGATACTGGCTTACCCCACTCCCGGGGAAACGTTCGTTGTGGATGCAGATGCTAGTAATGTCGGGGTAGGAGCCGTACTCTCCCAGGTGCATGACGGCCAAGAGAAGGTGGTTGCGTACTTCAGCAAGGTGCTCTCTAAGCCAGAAAGGAACTACTGCGTGACAAGGCGGGAACTTCTAGCTTTGATCTTGGCTACGAAGCATTTTCACAAATACCTCTACGGGAGGAAGTTCGTTCTTCGCACAGACCATGCAGCCTTAAAATGGCTATTACAGTTCAAGAGTCCTGAGGGTCAGGTCGCAAGATGGATCGAAAGGCTGCAAATCTACGACTACGAAATACAGCATCGTAAAGGAAAACTCCACTCTAATGCGGATGCACTGTCCCGGAGACCATGCAGAACGGATTGTAAACATTGTGCGCGTCAGGAAGAACGGGAGCTGGTTTCAATCCAAAGAATGAGAGCCGAACCTATCGCCGGCTGGAGCGTAGATGAGATCCGGAACGCTCAGAAGGAAGACCCGGATATCGAGCCGATTCTGGCCTGGAAGGAGAACATGGAGAAACCGGATCATCAGGACATCTCTCACAGAAGCCCGACCTTAAAGGCATATTTTGCGCAGTGGGACTCCCTCCATGTCCAAGAAGGTGTTCTGAGAAGAAAATGGGAATCCTCCGACGGAAAGTCGTTTGTAATGCAGCTTGTCGTACCGCGGACGAGGGTCAAGGAGGTGTTACAGGAAATGCATGGCGGGGCGACCGGAGGCCACTTGGGAGTGAATAAGACGCTAGAAAAGGTACGAGAACGTTTTTATTGGTTAAAAGCGAAGGAAGATATCGAAGACTGGTGCAGAAAATGCGACGTGTGTGCAGCTAGCAAGGGTCCGAGAATCAAAACTCGAGGTAAGATGCACCAATACAACGTGGGAGCACCTTTTGAACGAATCGCCATTGACATCGCAGGACCCTTTCCGGAAACCGACAATGGTAATCGGTATATCCTCGTAGTGATGGACTACTTCAGTAAGTGGCCGGAAGCGTTTCCGATCCCTAACCAGGAAGCCAGAACCGTGGCGGAGCAGATCGTCTACAATTGGGTTAGCAGATTCGGTGTGCCCTTGGAATTGCATTCTGACCAAGGGCGGAACTTCGAGTCAAGAATCTTCCAAGAGATGTGTCAACTACTCGGAATCAAAAAGACAAGGACAACCCCGCTTCATCCACAGTCGGACGGTATGGTGGAGCGTTTCAATAGGACTTTGGACGAACATCTCTCGAAGGTCGTAGGTGACTGCCAACGGGATTGGGACCGGCAGATTCCCTTGTTTTTGATGGCCTATAGAAGTGCCGTGCATAGCACTACTCGACATACGCCGTTCGAAATCTTATTTGGTGGAATAGCTCGTTTACCCAGTGAGGTGAAATTTGGATCTCCTACCAATGAGCCCAGAAATGAAGAAGAGTACGTGGCGGACCTTAGGGAAAGGCTTAGGGACATACACCAAAGGACCAGAAGCCAGATTAAGATGACGAGCGACCGCATGAAGACCAGGTATGATGCCAAGGCAACAACGTCAGGATTCCAGGAAGGAGATCTGGTGTGGCTGTATAATCCCCATCGCCAAAAGGGGAAATCACCTAAATTACAGCGGAACTGGGAAGGTCCCTACAGAATAGTAACCCGCATCAACGATGTTGTCTACCGCATCCAGCGAGGACCGAGGGCCAAAATGAAAGTGGTTCATGTGGACCGACTGAGTCGATACAATGGCCGAAATGAGGATGCACTTGTTCGGGACGAACATGTCTAAGAGGGGGGCAGTGTAGCATAATAATAACTACGCCCCCTAAAAATATGACGCAACAAATTCCGAAGTGACTTCATTCTGGCAGAATTTTGGTTCGAACTGTCCTTTCATTCGAGGTTCGTGTCTGGGACGAAGTCTCCACAGCTCATGTCAACGAAAGAGACGAATAATATCAGGGATAAAAGGGAATTATAACTGCAAGAATTATTTCTCTTGTTCCAGTGGTCGAAGAATTTGCTAGAAGTTTCTGGCTATCAGAAACTTCTGCTATATAAGGACAGATGGCGATCAAAAAAGACACAGTTGGTTTAGAACCGTGGCGAAGAGATTGGAAAAGTGATAATGGGCGAAGTTGTAATTTGGTGATAAATTGAAAGTTGAGAGTGAACAAGAAAAAGTAATTAGTTTGGATTTGTGAATTAAGTAATTGAAAGGAGATAAAGTGATTTGAGAGGAAAGAGACCTTGTAAGAAAAGAATTTGCGAAGAATAGTATAGTGTGAACTTGAATTGTTCTATAGACTAGAAAATAAAGAAATAAATTTCACAGAATATCGTTTTATCTACTCGAGCCGTAGCTTGCATATTACAATATCTAGAAAAATTTAAAATAAATGTATATTTGTTTAACGTAAAATGTAAACGTTTCAATACAAAATAAAATAAAATTTAAAATAGAAACGGGCAAACTCTATAGCTTTGTGACGGATGCGGCGCTCACGTCATTGGTTTAATTTCATCTTTTTACGCATCCAAATATCAGTTGCGTGCTCTCAGTTGTTTGTTTCTTATTTATTATTTTAAGTATATGTTTGTGCTGGAACATTTGAAAAACGTTTCTCAAACAAACGCGAAACAATATTTACTGCTCACACAAAAAAAAAAAAAAAAAAACATTTGGAAAACTCTTCAAAAACGTTTCCGAAACATTTGTATTTTTCTCAAATATTTTATTCATTGGGCAGGTTCAGTTGGCCTAAGCAATACAATAAGTAGCATCACTTAAGCACAATTCGCTTAATGACTACGCGCTGAACATTTCTCTATATTTTCCAGGCATAACATTAATTATTTGTTTATAAAAAGATCATTATCAAATCATCAAAGGATGGAAAGGTGTTTGACTTAGAAGTATTAGTATATAAGATTCACTGCAATGTTAAATCATTGATTGAATAATTTAAGATGAGAAAAAGCGGGACGTTGGTGAAAACATAATTTTTCTATGAACCCAATTGAATCCTATTTACTCTAAAATTTTACACTACTGGGACCTTATTATGTTCAACCATTCTCGTTGCCTAGGTGTCGTAATGACAAAATTGCGATTAAGTGTTACGATTTTAGGTACATCTATCGCTGTCGTTACGAGAATGGTATCTATCGTACCATACATCACAGCATTGCTTTGTCATTGTGGAAAATGTACCTAAAATAAAAGACCGAAAATGTTAGAAAATTTTCTTTATTTCCAGGCCTAGATTAACGACAACAAGTAGGCAATTTAATATGACGGTTTATATTATGGAAAGAAACCACAAACATCGAAGAATTGTAGCCATAATGTAGCATAATCAAGCAATGGCGAAAAAAATGGAAAGTAAAGTTAGCTGCGCTTCTAAAGAGCATGGATTTGATTTCTCTCAGTTTCGTAACACACAATCATTGCAAGTTGTGGATATCGTTACCTGGAAATCGTTTGTCATGCCTCTCGTCTCGTAATATGTAATAAGGTAACGGAGAAAAAATCAGTAGTATACAAGTTTAAAGCAAATATGATTATCGTTTTTTTTGTGAAACTTAACTGAACTTTATATAACGTTACAAAAAAACACGGTTGACGACGTTTTCTATTAAAATAAATAATTATTTGCTGTCTCATAGAACAGGAAGGACGTTAAAAAAATAAAAAAAATTGGAAATATAATTGTGTAAAAATTTTAATTTAAAGAAAAATTTGTGAAACAAAATACGTAACCTAAGACTAATGAATGTATTTTCCGATCCTTACGTCCCCAAGCAATTGACTAGTTTGTCTAGAGTTTAATCAGGCAGTGGCCACGCTCACATTATTAAAGATTGATAAGAATATGAGGGATATAGCATACGTATGACTGTTTATGACATTTTTGAAAGCGCGAAGTTATTTTTTTCGGGGAATATTTTGTTTGTGGTTTGGTAATTTTGTCATTGGGTTCCTATTACGTATCACTATTTGTTCACATGGGAATAATAGTTGGTGCGCGAAAGAACTGTCAGTGTCAAAAAAACACGTAATTAAAAAAAAACCAGCAGATAGTCCACCACGTTATATGGTGACAACATAGTAAAAAATTATCTTGGAGTAAGCAGATGTGCATACGATGGGAGATAGAAATGTTCCCGGCCTGACACAGAGGGGGCGCTCTCATCCAAATGTTATTGCTTTTAATCGGGAAAAATGACAGATTCAATGTCCCCAATCCCCACATTTCAATCTGTCAAATTAGAAAAGTTACTGTCCATTGCGTCAAAGCACATTTTTTTTTTGGAAATGGATAAATTGTAGTATTGTACAATGATTAAATTCGTAACAAAAGAGGGAAAACTTCCAATCGAAATCAATGAACACATGTCGGCTGTTTATGGGAGCATTGCACTTTCGTTTTCAACTGTAAAATTCTGGGCAATCGAAAAATTCTGACAATCGAAGACAAACGCCAATGACTGGCGGCTGCGAATGAATTTTTCCACCATGCCCCCATCAAATTCAAAGTTCAACCCAGCGCCAGTAAAATCATGGCCTCTGTTTTCTGGGATGCGGATGAAATATTATTGATTGATTATTTGCCACACAAGACCACCATTACAGGTGCCTACTATGCCAGCCTACTCGAAAAATTACGCGACAACATCCTTCAGAAACGGGCTCTTGTGCTCTTTTTACACGAGAATGCACCGTGTAACCTACCCACCTGGTGCTCAACATTTTTTTTTTGTTTATTGCGGAACTGATGAAGAGGTCCATGCCACTGATTCGGACTATTTTGAGAGGGCAAATGTTCATACTGTTTTTTTTTCAAGGGATCGCAGAATTGAAGTAGGGATGTGAAAAGTGTGTTGGAGTTTGAGAAGGTTATGTCCAAAAATAAAACTAAAAGTTTTAATAACAGTATTCTCTTTCACTATTAGACCGAAAACTTTTCTACCTCCCTACGTTCTTTCCGACATAACCATTAATCTAACATCTTTTAAGTGTTTTATGTCAATGTATGAGCCCTACATTATGACACGCATGTACGAGTAAGTCAGTAATATCCCCTGACGACAAGTGTAAGTTTTTCTATAAAAATTATGGAAATATGGGCACATCCACCCTCACTGCAACCATCAAATCGACACATGACGAAAGCGACCACAAGATGACAGATTGTCAACATGAAAAGTTATTTTGGTTCGTTGCTATCACCCCGAAGCTGCTGTCCGTCGTCCGATGACAATTTATTTTCTTCGCTATCCGTAAACAGGAACATAAACAAATAGCTTACGAGTATTCTTCTATCCCTGGCAAATTTCTGGGTGTGGGTTATTGATTCACCTCTTTTGCGAGTGTGTGCCTTCGATGGGTTATCCAACAAAGAAATTCACATACTTATTGACATGTTCCATGCCCTAGGGATTGTAGCAGGGGATGGACAAAAATTAGCCCTTTTTGAGAAAATTTGTAAAATTTTAAAATCCGTTTCGGATGAGGATACATATGTGACGAAAATGTGTAAACAGTCGCCCGTACAAAACCGTCCGCATTCTGGACAGAAGATAAAAGACAACATGTTAACTGGCAGCAATTTGTACTTCGAATAGAGTCAATGAATAGATGAGCTTAGGACAACCCAAAAGGGTTCGAGGACGAGCATTTTAAATCGACAGATTGACATTTGAACAATTTATCATGATTTGTTATGGGCAGGGTTAAATTTTTTTCTTAGCCAATTGTGTGTGATGTGTCTATGGTTCGAAAGCTGGGTGGGCGATGAGGACGTCAATAAATGCCTTTTGACGGTAACGATGATTATGGCTTTGCAGTTCGTAACATGTTACACAATTATGAGTACCGAACGTGATTGCAATTCAAAATTAAGATTTTCAAAGTCACTTTGTGAATACTGTGATTATAATTATAAAATGTGTGGTGGCATCATATTTATAGGATAAAAGTTGCTATATATGCAATGGAAAGAAAAATTCTGCGTAAAGAAAAATCTGTGACAGGTAAAAATGCATCAACATCTGGATAGCTAGGGCTAACGATGATCGTTGCGTTCATGGAACTTACTAGTTGAGATAGTTTATTTCTCTGTATTTATGGGATTATAAAAAAAAAAAACGTCCCTAAAGAGCCGACTGTAGATATGTCTTTCCGCATGTGGATTTCAAAGCAAAGGGAAGCGATGTTGACAAATAACCACCAAGCAAATGTATGAAAAAGTGAGTGTGGTGCGCTATTTGGTCTGGAGGAGTCATTGGACCGTCCTTTTTCGAAGATGGATATGGAGTTATTGTTACTGCCACATAAATTGTGATGTCGAGTGGCTTCCACGGTCGCCAGATTTAACAGCCCGGGACTTTTTTTTATGGGAATGTTTAAAGAGCAGGGTGTGTCATAATAAACTACAAATACTGCAGGAACTCAAACAAAATAAACGAATTGGAATTTCGGCCGACATTTGTGAAAATGTAATGAAATATGTCATTAAAGAGCTCGCATTTGTGAGGCTATTAGAAGCAAACATTTGTTAGAAATTATATTCCATAATTTTCGATCCTCCATAAAACACTACTATACTTCACGAACATAGGAGCTTCTTGTGGCGAATACTTTGACAGTTGACAGCTAATGTCATTATGACTGCAGGCAGAAGTACCAATCTTCAGATACAAACAAATATTATAAATCTGGCTTGCTAGGAATTTAAGTTTTATTAAATGGTACTTTTACAAATGGAATAGAATGAAA
The DNA here is from genome assembly GCA_963082735.1 of Pocota personata. Taxonomy (NCBI): domain Eukaryota; kingdom Metazoa; phylum Arthropoda; class Insecta; order Diptera; family Syrphidae; genus Pocota; species Pocota personata. The sequence goes on along the minus strand of OY720429.1, from coordinate 236,614,322 downwards.
AGGATATATATGTATATTTCCAATATCTTCCACGCAAGTTCAACCATTTCTTCATTGTCTGAGATATCGGCACCCAACATAGATTCACTGACTATTTTTTCTCATATAATAATTTTTGCAGCCAGAAGGATCTCTGTGGCCTCGGTTATATGTGCATTCATTTTTTTCATTTTTAATGCATTTTTTTATTGGGTAATTCATTATAACTTACATGCTAGACAAAACGCTTAAAACTAGCTTAACTAACTTAACTATTCTTATTCTAACTTACTGGCCCTATGCGGGCGCTCTAAGCTAAACCTAACACTTAAAACTATGTCTTTCGACATAACGAACATGAAACTTGTTTATTTATTCGTTCTTTTAAAATTTAAACTAAGAAAATTGGTCAAAAACTTAGTGTCTGAACATTTTTTTGTATTCTTATAAATAAAACTTATAAACTACCTTAAAATAAATCTTAAAACTATCTTATTCTAAATAAGCCTATCTTATTCTACCTTACGTATTCTATACGTAAATTTTTTTTTTTTTTTTGTCGAGTGCTGTTTTTTTATAATTTTTTTTTTATGTTTTTTGTGTTTTTTTTTGTATTTTTTTCATCCAAGTGCTGTGGATATATTTATAATTTTTTTTTTTTTTTTATTATTCACTACTTACACCTACCTAAACCTAAAAAACTACCTAAACCTAAACTATGTAAGTCGGCCATGGGCAAGAACAGCCAACTTTCAACATCAAACAGGCTACCCTGAATTAGGAGGAAACGACGAAGGAGTTTCCTCTCTTTCGGCCAGCCACCAGAAATGACCGTACTGACGTTGTACGTCATCAACATCGCGACCCGATACCGCCCTACTAAACCGGAGACGCTCCACACTGCCGTGTGCAACGTCTCTGTCGTAGTTGAGTCGCCTATCCACAGCTGTCCGAGCAACGTGGAAGATTAGCGGCACTGCCAATCTGTCTTGGATCAGACTTTTCTTATCAAAATAGAGGAACGCCTCTGGGGGAACAAAGCCGTTAAGGCGCACTCTCTCATGATATTCGGAATTGGGGTAATAAGCCCCGAAGATCAGGTTGTTCGTCGAGCTCATTGCTCTTGCAATGTGCCTTCGAATCAGCTTGATAACGAAATTATCCACTCTTATTAGATTAGCCCTGTTGTATAGGACCTCATTGGGATAGAATTTTATGTACTGGGACTCCGGTGTTCTGTATAAATGAAGGCAAGCCCGAAGGCAAGCCCCCTCAAACACCCGAATCTTTTCCAACAAGCTTGCTCCCACGTTGAACCACACGGGACATCCATATACGAGCATGATGAGGGCCATGTAGCAGATTACCTTTACCCTTGCATCGAGTTGCTTGCTATAAAAAAGTCAAAAGCACCTTTGGCTCTGGCCAGAGCAGCATCTATATGTTTGTTAAAATATAGATATTGGTCTAACCAGAGCCCCAGGTATCTGACTACACTTCGACTCGCAAGTGGCTGTCCGTGCGGTCCCACGATTGAGAACGTTCGCCAATTCTTTCTGGTATCCCTAGAGGCCCCAGACAACGGCGTCCTAAAAAGAATGGTTTCCGATTTCTGGAAGTTGATCTTCAACTTCCAGTCATCGCAATATCGCTGAATCTTATCGAAGTCACGTTGCAAGAGAATTGCAATGACCTCGATTTTTGGTCCTGATCTGTACGCGATCAAGTCGTCTGCGTACGCTATGGCATGGTGTAGTGATCCTATGAGATCGCTCGTGTAAATGTTGAAAAGGATCGGTGAATTAACCGCACCTTGTTGCAGACCATTTTTAATTAGAAATGTTCCAGTAGAAGTCACATTGCCATTTTTGACGATGAACTGCCTACCGGTGAGCATGTTATAAAGTATGTACAGCAGTGGTTTGCTTATGCCCAGCCTGCTCAGCTTGTAGAAGAGTCCCTCTAACCATACGGTGTCGAAGGCCTTCTCCAAGTCAATCAGGCAGGCACCCGTGCATTGGTTCTTGCTTTTGTTCCATTGGATATCCGATACCAGTTTAGACGCGGCATGTATTGTATCATGCCCCGCCTTAAAACCGAATTGGTTATCCGGAATTATATTACTGTTCTCAGTCCACTTAAGCAAGGCTGTATTGATCATTTTCTCGAATACCTTGCTGATGTTCGGAAGGAGACTTATCGACCGGAGATTTGCCGGATTGGAAGTGTCCTTACCCCGTTTGGGGATGGGTTGTATCACTGCTGTTTTCCAATGCGCTGGATAATGTGCATTATTCAGTGCATTGTTGAACAGAGTTGTGTAAATGTCCACCGCTTCTAAAGGGAGATGTCGAAGCACAATGTTCGACACTCCATCGATTCCTACAGATTTCTTCCTCCTCAATGAGTCGAAGATCGCTTGGAGCTCCACCTTCGATATGTACGGGGGATGTACCCTTTCATCGGCGATGACATTATTTGCCATGTTATCGTCATTGAATTCGGTAAAACCTATGTTCTCGGATCGCCAGTGCTCTATATCATTTCGAAGGTAGAAGTTGTGCACAAGGACGCGATTTTCCAGGTCGTGGTTCGGGCAAATGGTATCATTCACCTTGTACACTTCCTGGAAAGTCGCTCCTATAGCCTCTACCTTCTCCTGCGGATCTTCGATCACAAAGAAGTTGTCATCCTCTACTGCGTTATCTGGATCTATACCTGCTGTTATAAGTATTCGTCCATTGTTCGTCGTTCGGGGGATCTTAAGACACGGAAGGTCGTTTTGATTATTCCTCCGAAATATTTTATTTATTTGCGGGAACATACTCGGGTTGTTGGATTTTACAGCCCGAATTTTATTGTTCCAATGCAAATTTACAGAAAGTCTGTAATTTTCTCTAATTAACTTCTGGAGGTTTTTAATCAACGACTTCAGTGTCCTAACCTCCGAGTTCTGTCTGTCAGTAAACTGTCTGTACAAGGTTTTTAGTCTCGACAGCAGTCTACTTTTTTGTTGGTGTAGTGCGTCGATTGTTGCATTGCGGAATATGTCTGCGTTGTCAGTATGTTGATACCGAGGTATCGTATTATCCATAGTTCGTTTAATTGTCTCGTCCATTTGTTTTAGGTACCAGTCAATCTCCTCGTTTGACAGATTCCTATTGGACGGTGGGTAGAGCGAATTCGAGGAGAGTGCTCTTGTCAAAGTTCTTGAGAAGCGAGACCAACGCGTCCTACTATAATTGTAGGAGTACGTTTGGACAAACTCATCTAACTCCGCAATTTCGTTGGGAATCGTTATTACGGCACTGAGTCCGCAATGGTCACTGTCATACACAAATGTGTGCAGACAGTTTACAGTTTGTCGGTCCATGTCGGTCAGTTGTAACCGTACGTCGAACAGCATAAGATCCAGATAGGAGCCGCTTCAAGGAAACGACGGACTATCTGTAGCTTTCAAATCGAGTTTATACTCGACACTGTGCCGACCCCACCAATTGAATAGTAGGTTCCCTCTAGGATTAGGTGTGTTGTTTCCCCAATCTCTATGTTTGGCGTTTAGATCTCCGGCCATGATGAAATAATTCTCCTCCGACTCCAGCCTTAGGCATCGAAAAAGTGTCTCGAGCTCTGAAATAAATAAAGTAGATTGAGTAGCTTCAGGTGCATAGAGTGCGACCAAGTACATCCTCTTTCCACTACGGAGAGGGATGCACACGATGCACGCTTCCAGCTCCTGGAACCTTCGCACTTCACCGCTGTACATTACTTTAAATTGCAATTGTTTGCGTATGAAGATCGCAACACCTCCTCCTTGTGTAGAGTTGGGTCGGTCTCTTTTGACAATACTGTATTTATTGTGCCCCAATTTGTGCTTCTGGGATAGCTTTGTTTCGCTAACCATAAGCACATCAGGGGTTTGGTCTTCAAGCAACTTAAACAATACGGCTCTTCGCTCGATCCTAATCAGTGAATTCACATTCACCGCAAGGATCTTCAAGGATTGCTCCTCCATGTTCGTACCCATTACGACTGAAGGTGCGTTAAGCCCGGCAGAAGTGCGTAGATCTGGTCCACCCGCTTCGCCTGCTCCTGTACCTGACGTTGAAGCTGCTCCATCTGCCCTTGGATAGAGAGCAAGATGGTAAGCAAGTCAGATTGAGCCTCCGGTGCTCTAGGCGCTGGGGCCTGAGAAGCAACCTTCGGTCTTTTCTGTTCCGCGTTTCCCCGACCTGCCGCCATTTGGGCGTAGGTCACTTGGGGAGTCACGGATGGTGTTTGAATTGGAGCAGATGGACGTTTCACTACAACCTTCTCCTGCCGAACCAGATTTACTTTCTTAATATACTGGAACTTAGGACAACCCCGATAGTTTGCGGTGTGTCCCGAGTTCCTGCATAAAGCACACGAGAGCTGGCTCTTATCTGCCACTCCATCCTTACCCAGAGTGCATTCCTCTGCTTTGTGGTTCTTTCCACACTTGACACATCGAGGCTGCATTTCGCAGTTCGACGCGGCGTGACCGAACCTTTGGCAGCGAACACATTGTAAAATGTTTTCGCTCCTTCTTAATTTTTCCCATGCGACAACCTGGTAGTCTAGGACTTTAATACTCCTTAGACCATCCAGCTTGCTATTGGGTGAAAGCTGAACCAGGAAAAACGGCAATTTCCGCTTCTCCCTTTTTGCCTTAGCTGTGGTGAATGGCTTGACCCCTACGAATTCGAGCTCGTTGCACTCTTTCTCTTTAAGCAGCGCAAGGAGCGTCTCCGGATCAGTAGACGGGTCTATCCCCCTCAGCAGCATTGTTTGCCGCTTTTCCCCCTTCGGGGTGAAGGAGAAGAACTCCGTCGTCGTGTCCCTAAGTAACTGCTTAATTTTTTTATAATCTTCCACTGTATTACAGTGGATAGCATGTCTATTTTCATTTAATCTTTTAATGGAAAAATTATTTCCTATGGCCGACTTACATAGTTCGATGGTATCCTTCAACTCCACCTTGTAGGTATTTATTGGCGGTACCCTCGCTTTTGCCGTCGTCTTCGGTTGCTGTTGGTTCTGCTGCGGTTGTTGTTGCTGTTGTTTCTGCTGCTGCTGCTGCTGTTGCTGCTTTATATATGTGCATACATATGTACATATGTACCAACAGCGGTTTTGCTTTAGTTCAAAGACCCGTCCTGCGACAAGGTTTTCGTAAGCTACCCTCTTGTGTAAGCGGGTTCCATTGCATGGGCTGGCGGGCAGTTATCAATCTTCCACAGGGTGTGAGTTTATATTCAGCACTGATAGGTTGTCCTCTATCCCCATACCGGTGGACATTTGTTGTAAGTTCATAATAAAAGTCAAATATCACCGGCATATAGTTAAGATGCGAAGAACGTCACTAGATCGCTCACTGACAGATCTTTGGTTACACCCTTACAATTATTATCAAATCAACTCTAGAACTGAAGCCTCTTGAGCATTTGAAGCGCCGAAAGTTCTCCAATTGGGCTTTGCAAAAGTTTGAAGAAAATCCTGAATTTCATCGAAAAATCATCTTCAGTGACGAAATTTTTGGCTTAATGGCTTTGACAATAAGCAAAATATGCATTATTGGACAGCAACAAACCCACATGTGCTTCAAGAGGCTCCATTGCATCCACAAAAAGTGACCGTATTTTTTCGTCGATGAAAATTATCGCCATGTTACGGTCAATGGAGTTCGCTATCGTGCCATGTTGGAAGACTATTTTTGACCAGAAGTGGATGGACTTGACATCAGTGATATGTGGTTCCAACAAGATGGTACCATATGCCACACAGCTGGTCAAACAATTGATCTATTGAAGGGGAAATGGTCCGGTCGAATGGCCAGCCCGCTCATACTTAACGGTTACGTTAAGTCGTTGGTTTATGCCCACAAGCCAACAAGGTTAGAGGAACTCAGGAACAATATCGAAAGCGAAATTGGCAACCTTCCTGCCGATATGTGCGGAAGAGTGGTGGAAAATTGGCTCCAAAGAATCGATCGCTGCAATCGTACTATCGGTGGTCACATGAACGAGAATGAATTCTATACTTAGACTTAACATGTGTACTACACCTAGAATAAATATTAGCCCGATATCTCAATTATTCTGTGTTCTATTTAAATACAAAATTGTTATGTCCTTATTGAAAAGCCCTTTACTTCTTTAGCTAGGTAGTCTTTCTTATGAAGTTTTACAATCATTCCCTTTCTTCATTCGTCAGGGAAGGTCTACCAAGTTTAAGTCTATCATAAAGTATAGAGTATAGGGTTATGTATGGAATAGCATATCGGGTAAATGGCCTCCACGGCTTTGCTGGAACATATGCACTCTTTTGTCGAAATTTTCCATGACCGTTTTGCATAAATGTGGCTGAATTTCATTGATACAGCGCTCAATTTGCTTCTTCAAGGCGTGGGTGGTCGTGGGGGACTTCAAAGAAACCCCGGCGTTAAATCGCATGATCTGGGCGGCCAATTTTGATCACCAAAACGGGAAATCACACGACCAGGAAATGACTCATGCAGTAATTGAATTGTTTTTCGGGCTGTATGGCATGTGGCACCGTCTTGTTAAAAGCACATGTCCACATCCATATCTTGCAATTTAGGCATAAAAAATTGGATCATATTATATATGTCGCGATAGCAAGTACCATTAACTGTTATTGCCTGACAAGTCACATTTTTAAAGAACAATGGCCCAATGATGCCTCCAGCCCAAAATCCGCACCAAACGGTGACACGTTGTGGATGCATTTATTTCTCAATAATCACGTTGACAAAAGCTGCGACCACCTTTCAGCAATTGTGTCGACACCTAATTGATTTTATGTCAGGCCTTGTGGTAATATTTCATACATGGTGCCATCTATGACAGGCGTTCAATGTTGCAGAAATGTGTAAAACCTTTCATAGGTTATCGAGGCTACCGCTTCGTTATTATTGCCTACTTTGGCAGTGGGATCTTCTATCAAAATGATAATGTCTTCATTAGGTGTTATAAAAGAAGTCCTTCTCATCCTCACACACTGGTTCCGAGCGGTACTGATTAATATTAAAATTTGTTTCTCTTGTCCTAAATAAGGCCCTCGATTTTTATCCGATTAAAGGCTTTCAAGTGGGCGCCATGGCTCAGTGGATAAGTGCGCGATCACTGAGCGAGGGGTTCAAGGTTCGAATCCAAGAAAACACAAAAAATAAAAAATAAGTTTTCTCACAGTCCCACCTCTCGCGAACGACTGCGAGAAGCTAGGCTAAAATATTATTATTATTATTACAAAATATTATTATTATTATTATTATTAAAGGCTTTCAAGATATAAGGCTTTTGGGTATGTTTCGAGCTAAAAGTAGATCTATACCTGGTTCACGAGTACTTCCAGGAGGGTTCACCGGCCTCTAGCCACCCTAATTTGCTTAATCTCAAGATGCCCAGCTTATACCGCATGAACGCTTTCTCTAGCTAAGGATGGTGCTCAGATTCCAGAAACCAACCTTTGTCCATGTGCGATAGCTGTAACTTTCAGTTGTGCTGGATGTTACAATATTAATGTAGGTTATGGCTGGTATTCGTGTAGTGATGAGCGTGGTTGCTTGTTGATCCGAAGGTTTTCGATTTGTCACTCAATAAATCGTTCCTGAAGTATTAAGAGAAACGAAGTAAAAATTCACGTAAGTCAACGCGAAATACATGCACGCAGTTACCGGCCCTGCATATGCAAACATGTATTTCGCCTAGGGTTATGGGAGCCTAAGAACCTATCCTTAACTTTGAACTCCTTTTTAACTTACTCCGTGTGATTGCATAGTTGCATTAAAGGGTTTAGGGTTACCCACTTACGATTTAAATCTTTTCAAGTTTGCCACTTCACCCAGCGAGTATCTCTTTACGGAAGATCCTATTTATCTGTCGCACTCAAAACTATTTTTAGCATCTACCCACTTAGTCCAACTGCACCAACATCAGCAAAATTCCAACCAAGTCCTCCAAGCAACCGAATTCTCCATCGCTATATGAAGACGTGCGAAATGAACACTACAAGCCATCTCTCCGGTTTTCTAACCTTGCTTCGTGGTGAGAATATAAAAATTTCAAAATTTTCTTTATCCTTTTCCACTTTACAAAAAAAAAAAATTAAAAGAAAAAAATCCAACCACGTCGAAATGTGAACCCCTTGGCCAAATTGTGATCCAAACTCACCTTGCATTCCGGCAGCAAAACAGCAACCAGCAGAGAGTAAATGAGTTAAGTGGGAAATAGAAAAATCCTTGCCTTGAATCCCTTGTCAGATGGAGTTAGTATGTCCTTGCCTTCCACCACCATTCAACAATCCGTTTACGTTTCGGTCGCATTCTAAGCACAAAAATCGCTGAGGCACTCCAAATTGTTGCCGTGAAGGAATTTTCAGCGAATCAAACTAAGAAACTTTGACCAAATCCAACCCCAAAAAGGATTTGCAGTCTGAGTGCGGAAGGATTGCTTGCATTGAAAAAGAGCACGCGGGATGAAAACATGACATGAGAATAGTTCGTCCTCCACTTCATCTCTGAAGGCGAAGCGAGATTATGTTTGTTTCAGTTTTTAAAGGACTTTGAAGCATGTCCCGTTCCTCACATCAATTTGCTGATTCAATCCTTTTTATTTTCTTCGTGCAAAATGATCCTTCACTTTGTTTTCTTTGGTCGTTGTTTTGTTTAGCTTTTTTTTTTGGAAAAATGTTGATTTTCACAGGGGATGTCTTGATAAGGGTTGATTCGTTTGAGTTAAGGTTGAGACACGACACGGGATGAATGCTCATAGTCTACGTAGCGTCGGAGTTTGTTGCATTGCTGGCCAAATACAATCCACGTTCTAATAATACACACGACGACGTGATGAAAATTTCAATGTCAACCTGATGGGTCCTTATCAATTTTTAATTCGCTCTGAAGCAATCAGTCTGTCAAGTCGTCATCCTTTCATGAGAAATTTTCTCCACCCTGTTTGCATTTTAAAAAAGTTGCAAGGATTTTGGCTGTTTGTATCTACAACTGATTGAAGGAATTTTTGTGGTGAAATTTGTGTTGGATGAAAAAAAAAAATCAATCCACTCGAAGTCATTAATATTCGTAAGAACAATTAGATATTTAGAATGCTTAGATACAACCGAGCAATATTAGGCACGAGATCACGAGAGTTGCTCACAAACTCTATCTATACACGCAGAAGAGAAGGAAAGAACATACACCATCTCCTCATCTCTAAAATATGTTTACATGAAAGGTTGCCCGACGAATTAGATCTCAGCATCGCTTGTCCGATAACCTAATTTGTCCTTGTATCATTGTATCCAAATTTCGGCCATAATATTTCATCATGATTAGTTTTGGCATACGTGTCAAATTTATACAGGAAGGCGACGGAGAATACCACTACCAAAACTCGTAATAACTTCATGGAATCCTTTGATGTCAGAAAAGGTCTAAGACAAGACGATCCACTATGAGTATTTGGTAGTTTTCACCTCCCCACCGCAGCAGGAAGGATCAAGCGTAATTGGAGGTGAAGCATTTGTTTTTAGTCATACAGGCTGCTGAAATTGTTGATTCTCATATTGGCAAGGTCAAGGCATGCACACACGATGTAGGCGATGGTCTCCTATTGCACTGTAGCGCCTGGCCTGTTACTATCGGTTGCAAACTCCAGGTAGAGAATCCAGCCTTTTTGCATGAGTATAGAGCTACTGGAAATTTCCTGCCACATTCAGTGACGTTTTCCTTCCATGCTTGCTTTCTGTCTAGTTTAAGACCAAAATAGCTTGCTCTTTTTGAGAAGTCCAGATAAAACCTATAAGCCTCGGCGGGATGATGCGCAGGTCTTTCTCTCTTAGGGTTTAATAGCTATTAGATCATGTTAATAGTTTATTGAGAGCATATTGTATGATAAAATATCAGTAAGTATTTGTGGGTCCTTGCCCGACACATAGATAGCAACATCGTTTGCGTATATCTAGTCTGCGTGTATCCAGTCTGCGTATATCTAGAGGTTCGTTAAGAACCAAGTTCAATAGTAAAGACGATAACATGCTTCCCTGAAGAGTGCTTCTATTGTCGTATGGCATGGACAACAGAGTCTGTTTCAGTGGTGTTAAAGACTATTAAAAGAGATTACTCAATGGGATAGATTTGTCTTTTTGGTAGGAATGTTGTAGTTTCGACAATTCGGTGCTATTCACTGAGCCTTTGGTACAGTGGTACAATATTCTCTCTCGATTTTTAAGGAGTTCAAGCTTTAGCCTGAAGTCCTGGGAAGTGTGTGTGAGATCTTGCATACTTTGTGTATGAAAACCATCCTTACATCCTTGGGGAGTGTGTGGGAGATCTTGCCTACTTTGTGTATGAAAACCATCATTTGAAGTTTTTGAATAAACCAGAAATATGCGAATTTACACTTTAGCCCAAGTGTATAGGTAGGTAGTAATGGTTGCCGTGATTCCTTCTTGGATGTTATTCTAAGGAATTTCTTCACCCAGTGTATTTATACCCTACTTGTACATGTATATAACTTGGTTACTTTTGAAACTTCCTGACTTACAAATCTTATCCACTTCTTCGTCCTTCTAAACCAATGTACCTATATGATATAACCTCTCATATTCCCCACGCTGAACATATTCTTATTAGTGTCACAATAATTGTCTCCAATGGGTAAAGGATTCCTTAAGCCATAGCTCCATCCTTCATAAATTATGATGGTCCACTTGTAAAATCTGCAAACCCATACCTAATCCAAGTTCAAAGGATTCCCGTTCATTAACCGCTCGCCCCCCACCTATGTGAACATTTCCAAAATGACCCAAATCGGAACGAAACAAATCATAACTTTATAACTGAACTTAGGCTAGTGTGTTCTTCCCATATTTCCAAACTGAAAAGGAGCAATGTAATTACAAAACTTTACCCATGACCAACATGGTCATCCCCATAAAAATTAAGGTCGGACATATAAATCAAACAAATTACACGACATATCTCATGCGTGAGAATCAAGTAGCGCAAAAGTTTTTACTTAAGGAATATTGAACTACTCACCCTACGTACTCGGCCAGAGACGATATCTTAAATTGTTTGATGATTTATGTGTCCTTTGTGAATGCGGTGATATCACTCCTCCTGCTGCGGCGACATTCTTCTCCTTCTCCTTCTCATTGGAGGAGATTGGACTTTGGAAAGTATGCAAATCCTAGAGATGACTTTTTCCCGGAGATAAGATTCCAATAAGTTGGTCATAATTCAACTCTGAACCCTTTAATTGACAAGGACCACAATCGGTAATCCTTTTTAAGTTTGTTATTGGGTGTGGGGGTACGAACTTTGGTCAGACGCTCGTGATACCTTGGTGCGTTCGTCCATGTCCAGTTAGGGACATGAAATATCATATTTGACTAGTGTTGTTGGTTTCAAAGATTTATGTGACCAAACGCAGGAACAACCCTTTCTTTAGAGGATGCGTCGCTGTTGGCTGCAAGAAAGGGGTAACAACTAAGTGGTGGCTACTGGTTATCCCTTGAGAAAATATTACTGAAACAAAGGACAATTTTGCAGCGTGTCGGAGCATAAATCATTTCGAAGTAACATCACGCGTATTTAGAAGGGAAGCTTTTTGAGCGAGGAGCATCCAATTGCTATTACCCGTTCTCTCTTTTGGCGACGACACGGGTTGTGCGGTGTACAGAAATGTGATTCATTGCTGAGGAGGTAATTGATTTACAACGTGTTCTAGTCACTGGTCACAGTGCCCGTAAATCATTAAATTCAAATTGTGGTGGCGTTGGAAATTCATTTGCCCTTTGATAAGAAGTAAAGTATTTGAATTGTAAATGGGTGAAGGGTTCCTTTATCCTTTAGCGTGCTATAGTGCACGAAGTCAATTGACATCCGGCAAGTTCAGATCAACAGTTTGCGTCAATTTCAATGTAGGGTCAAATGATTTGATCTGATAAAATTGTATGACATAGTATGAGAGGAAGGGCAATAGCTTACCAGTTTTTCTATGTCTAGATAGAAACGTTAGCATAATGGTAAACAAATAATAACCCATTTACTGTGTATTATGGGTAGCTTCAGGGGCTACATAGTCGCTGCACATCCGAATTACAGGTCACCTTTACTTTAAATATGAATTCCTTGCGATGGTAATGCAGGGCTATGCCATCGTTTTTCCTTTCCTTATGGAATCTTGGGTACTTACAAAACATTGCAAATAGAACAATAGACGTTTATCTTCCTGAGGATGACAATTCCTCGGTGATAACTTCGATGTAATCATCTAATCAATTTATTTTTACTCATAAAGATCTCTCCCGCCAAATTAGACAAATATCCTCAATCGGTTGTATGTCGCTGCTCGTCAATAATTTCCTCCGGACATTCCACTGGAAAGGACACACGAAAATGTAAAATGAAACGGTCAAAACTTTAAGAACACCTGAACGGATTTCAATGAAATTTGGTTGTAGACTAAGACCGGCACGTTAGTAGTCCCAGTTGACATCGCTTATGACATATGTAGTTTTCGTTCCAAAAAAATTTTTTTTTTTTTTGACTCCTTGAAAGTTCAGCTTTAATTTGATAGGACATGATTTAAATTTTGTGTTTCTTAGAGTGCGTTATGCCCCTCAACAAAAATATCTTTTACAATTTTTTTTTCTGATTAATTTTGATCCACAAAGTACTATTTTTGTGAAAAATTTCATATTCTAGGTCAAACGGTTCGAAAGCTACAAGTGTTTGACAAACAGTCCAGACAGACAAACACCGTGTTGAATCCATTAGTGTTCCGTTTATACCATTTAGGAACGGAACACTAAAAGTTGACTTTTTCTGTAAAATAAGTTAAAAAGCTAAAAAAATTTTGCGAATTCTCTGGAAACCACCTGGAAAAGAGAAACTTGGGACACTTACAGCACGTACGACGGTGCGTAGCTTAAGGCAGTCAATTTTTTGATTTTCGAAATACAGGGTGTATTAAAAAACATTTTTCGAAATCCTTAAATATGTTTTCCCAACGTGCACGTGCATATTTCCATGCATTCCAAAATCTCCAGATAATCTAGAAAGACACAACCTTGTATAACACTTTAAAAAATCACTTTAATGTGCTTTTTGAACTTATAGCATAGGATTTTTGATTTTCCGAATACAGGCTGCTAAAAAGAAACATATTTTTGTGTCTTTGACAAAATTTATCGAAGTGCGTGAGTCCCGTGCAGCATATCCTACGAGGTAAAACCCTATGCAGTTTTAAAAAACCACAGGGTGCTACATAAAACATTTTTAATATTCACGGGAAATTCAATGTGTGTAATTTCATTACACTTCTAATTACCTAGAATGATAAAACGTTCTACGAGTATACTTACAGCAGAGACTACGTTGTAGAGCGTTATGTAGCCGGCTATCTTATTATTATTTTCGATTTTCCAAATACTGGCTGTAATAAAGAAAATGTTAGTACCTCTCAATTTATGTGTGTGCCTCCCCACTACTTCCAGGACCCACCGGACTACCTAGAAAGATTAAACCCTGCACGCTTATAGTATATACCATCAAAATACAGGATGCCACAAAGTAAATTTTTTACTCTCTTTAATATCTTTCTAACGTGTAATTTCGTGTATATGTACTTTTAATTAGGCTCCCATCTTAAAAACGGTTATACAGGTAAATAGCTAATTTAGAGGAAAGCATTGCAATAAAAAATATATGGAATTGATGATGAATTATGTATAAAAAATGTCGAACAAACATGTAACAATATGTAAATTCGTATAAAAATAAAAGTTACTATTACATACCGTTGGATACAAAATTTTATTTTATTTTCAAACAAACCTCACTCATTATTTTCCGTGTTTAGTAGGAGATGGACCTCCCCTTTCAAACTATTTTTTATTTGCTTTGGTATGGCCTATTACATTCAAAAGTGATTTGAAATGGAATCATCCTGTACGAGTATAATAACTCTAACTCGATTATAGTGTTAAGTAACATTTAGTAGCCATTTGTTTGTGTAATCACTCCATCTCAATATAGCTGACCTTTAAGTTTGAGGCTATTTTGTAGCTCCAGCGTTAGAGGAACCAAACAAATTGTTACAACAAAAATTGTAGATAATTCTATGCTAAATAATTCTTATCTAAATTTTTTCTCGGTAAAATTTATGGTTCTCTAGAAACTGATGGAGATGGTGCAGTGAGCACAACTTGTATATTGTAGGAAAGTGTAAAATTTGATTAACAGGCTACGGAGAATATATCCCACGGTCTTATACCTCGAACTTAGTGGAACTGGTATTTTGAACTATGAAACACAGGGTGTTGTGTTGGCAAACCCCACAGGCAGACCAGTAGGGATGCAGTAAAGTGGGAGGGTTGTGATTCTTCTACTCCGGATCATAACTTCGCCGTAAGAAGAAAAAGAAGAAGAAACACAGGGTGTTGTGAAAAATATTTTACTTCTGACTTCTCAATGTGTCCGCGGCTTTACTCCAGAAGACATGAAAACTTGAAACTTGGCATTTCCCCACTTTAGTGAGGGAAAGGGAGAGAGAAGCCACATATTATTTCGAATCAGAATTGTACAAACAAGAAAATCTTTTAACAAAAGAAGTCTTCTGTGAGTCAGATGTTTTCATATGGTTCCATGATTTCTAGCAGTATACAAGTCTTGTTCGATTAAAAGAAGGATCGTTAGAATTGGTAAAGATTGTAATTGTAATTGTAATTGGTTTATTTCATGTACTTTTCATTCACTTTTGTTTGCCTTATATTGAGGAAAATAACTAAACAAAAAATTAAATAATTTGTCCAACTTTGCCACTCTATATTTTTAATTGTTTTTTTTTTTTTGTTGCTCCCATATTAAAAAATGTTCAGTATGATGAACTCTAACAAACTAGGGCCTTATTATGTATTACGAGACGAGTGTCATTCCAAACGATTTCCAGATAACTATACCCACGATTTGTAATGATGTGTAACGAGAACGATGGCAACAAAATGTTGCGAGCTAAAAAGTACAAATCCATACTTTATAGAAGCGCAACTAACTTCGCTTCTATTGACATGTGCCAAAAATAGTTAAATTTACCGGCAAATTATTATTAAAAATGTTTTTAAACAGCAAATATTTCTGCGTGAGTGATGATGAAGAAGAAACTACCATACTTTCAAGAAGACATTACAGGGAAGCATCTCACCCAATGAGTCTTCCGATTGATACTCACTTTGTTTTAGTTATTTTAACTTTTGAACAACTTTTTCGACTTTTAACATGTTTTGGGTGAGATTGATACAAAAATGTTCCAATGAGGAATTGGATAAAAATTCCTTGTTAATATGGCGTAACCAATCATACCAGGTGCGCTTACAAAAACATTATATACTACTAGTATTACGAATACGAGGGTGGGTCAATAAGTCCCTGAAAATTTACACAAATTGTATCATCACCTTAAATTAATTTTTTTTTGTCAAGAATCTTTCAAAAGAATGCACCCAAATTTTCAGACAGATCTGTCAAATAGTTTTGTTGTGGCAGCCATTTTATATAGACGCCTACTAGCATTTTCGTTAAAATGGAAAAAGTGAATTTCGAGTGCTCATTAAACACTATTTTTTGCGAGAAAAAACTATCACGCAAACCAAACAAAAGCTTGACAAATATCATGGGGACTCTTCTCCATCGATTGGAACCATTCACCACTGGTTTACTCAATTTCGGTGCGGTCGTTCAAGCACAAGTGACGCCGAACGTTCTGGTCGAGCAATTGAGGTCACCGCACCAGAAATGGTCGACAAAATCCATGGTTTAATAATGGACGATCGACGAGTGAAAGTGCGCGAGCTTGAAGAGGCCACAGGCTTATCACATGGCTCAGTGATTTCGATTTTACATAAATATTTGGACATGAAAAAGCTTTCCGCAAGATGGGTGCCACGTTTGCTCACAATCGACAACAAACGCATTCGTTTGACAACTTCAAAGGTGTGTTTGGCCATGTTCCAGAAAAATTCGGCTGAGTTTTTGCGCCGTTTCGTAACCGTGGATGAAACCTGGATTCACCACAACACACCAGAAACCAAGGAACAGTCAAAACGAAGAAGGCCAAGGCAGGTTTGTCAGCAAACAAGGTCATGGCGACAGTTTTTTGGGATGCGTGTGGTGTTATTCACATCGATTACCTTGAGA
This sequence comes from Pocota personata, assembly GCA_963082735.1. Lineage (NCBI taxonomy): Eukaryota > Metazoa > Arthropoda > Insecta > Diptera > Syrphidae > Pocota > Pocota personata. The sequence goes on along the minus strand of OY720429.1, from coordinate 236,598,100 downwards.
AGGGTAAAACGATCACCGGCGCATATTACGCAGAGCTGCTAGATCGATTCCAAGCCGATTTGAACAAAAACGGCCGCATTTGGCGAAGAAAAAAATTATTTTTCACCAGGACAACGCACCGGCACACAAGTCCGCAGAAATGGCAAAATTGCATGAGTGAGGCTACGAACTCCTCCCTCATGCAGCATATTCCCCAGATTTAGCCCCCTGCGACTATTTCTTGTTTCCAAACATGAAGAAATGGTTCGGAGGTAAGAGATTTGGGTCGAATGAAGAGGTAATCGCTGAAACAAACGCTTATTTTGAGGGGCTCGAGAAATCGTACTATTTGGAGGGCATCAACAAATTGGAGAAACGTTGGATGAAGTGTATAGAGCTAAAAGGAGATTATGTTGAAAAATAAAATGTTTTTATACCGAAAATAGTGTTCCTTATTTCATTTTTCAGGGACTTATTGACCCACCCTCGTATTTTATGCCCGAAATATATACTATTTGCGTTAATAAATGAAGAAAAACAAGTTATTCTTCTTGATGCCACGGTTTCTTTCCATGAAAGAAACTAACATGTCAAGCTGCCTTGTTGTTAATTTAGGCCTGAAAATAAATAAAACACCAAATATGTTCACAATCATTTATTTTGATTACACTTTCCAAATAATCACTTGGTAAACACTATGGCGAACGATAATTCACTCTTAACGACATACTGCGAGGTGTGGTATGACAACTACCATTCTCGTAACGATAACTATACTCTTACATACATAGATGTAACCGAAATCGTAACACTTGATCGCAAATTTTTCGTTACGATACATAGGTAATGAGAACGGTTGAATATAATAAGTTGGGCTCAAATATGCCCATTATCCTTTGGTTCATTAGTCAGCTTCAGGCTAGACTGGGTCTGCAGGTAGGCTCGTCTAATCGAATGGAGTAAGGTAGGGAAAGATATGATATGTATATGGTACTAACAATTTAAAAAACAAATTTGTGGAATTTAGTGCGAGCAAGCATTATGCCTTCACTTGGCAGATACGTTTTAAGGCGATAGATCATTTATCTGGACAAACTTCACTCATCTGGAGGTCTAAATAAGTCAGGTATTTTTTTTTCTCATTCTTCAAACACTATTCTTTCTATTTGAATTAATACATTTAAGTTTACATAAAATTGGTTAGAGTCCATAAGTGGACTTCTGTCTAGCCCATCCCTAAACAAAACCCTTCAATTCCCAATTGTTCAACTTCAAATGAACAATTTCACCACGATGACAATCTCTATTCCTTCAAATGGTCATCGAAGTTCTTGTATTTGAGTGCATATCTGCGGTTTGTATATCCATTCGGATGAATTAATTCCAATTCCCCGATGTATATTCCATCAGGAACTAATGTACAAATCAAGCGATTGACAGATCGCACATCCTCGCGATACGCATCGTACACACATTAGCCTTTGACATTCAATCCTTTCAGTAATCCTTTTTTTTTCCTTCTCGACGCAACAAAGAAACCAACCAAAAGTAAATAAATAAAAGCGGATAAAGATTGCGTTTGTTCAACCCTTTCACTTGATACCACCTCCAAGAGCACCACTCAGGATTTGATGAATTTTTCCCATCTTTCTATCTGCAATGCAACACAGCGCCCATCCTTAGCATCCGGCCAATAATTTTAATGGAATAAAACTTGTCATCTGTCGTCTACAATTTTTTCTATTTTGTCCCAAATTATAGTGGATCGCCGCATGATGTTTATTTATTTATGACTTTTTCCAAACGACAGGCATTTCCTGATTTCTTTTTCAGTTATCCTCCCCCAACTTAACCCGTTCGTTAGATCGTAAATCGACGCGCACCCCTTTCACTAAGTTGCTGGCCAAACTATACAAGCTGGAAAAGAGAGAAGTCACAAAACGACATCATAGCCAAAAGCAACATCAAAAGGAATCTCGAAATGATGTGAAAATAATGCAAGTTGATGGGACAAGGAATATTCCTGCTACACAGGGAATAGATACTGTTTTGTTATCGGTTTTGTGTCGCCCGCTTTTGCAATATTCAATATTCGATATTTATTTTATTTATTGTTTGTACCATGCCATTGGCGATGAGGACATTTTAGGATGGTAAAGCTGTGTGACGCACAGGACCAAACAAAGTACCTACTCCATTGGAGAAGAAAGGGTTTTCGACAATTTTATTAAAAATTGAAAAGCGCCCCAGGACGTGAGCGGACTTTAAGTAGAGGAAATTACATTCTGGCAAGTTGGACGTCTTTGTGGGTGGTGGGCATGAACTTTTTTCTTTTTTTTTTTTGAGAAGTGTCCTTTGGCTTTTTATTTAAATGTCCTGTTTATGCATAGTTTGTTGTTCGATTTTATTTTATTTGAATGCAAAATATTTTCCAAGGGATAGATGAAATCATAAAAAAATACGAAGACAGGCTGATATACTTTGAAGAAAGTTTCATTGGTATCATGATTTGTTACTGCCAAGAAGAGCAGTAAATATGTATATGTATGTGTCTATAGATAGCTTGTCGCTCATCTTCAGGTTTTCACTTATTTGAATAACCCTTTAAGTAATTGCTATGGATACTACAATCTGCTAGAACAATCAGTGCGTCCTGTGGTGATTCGTTTGTTTACTGAGTAGTTCTAAATTTGGAACTTTAGTTGTCCGTGAAAGCGCTTATTGCTACTCAGTTGCCCGCTTTATTTTGGATTCTACAGCAGAGTCTAGATAGATAAAGTCCTTAACTAACTCGAAAGTTTAGATGTCTATTTTGAAGTTGTGTGGAGCAGTAGATGTTGGATGTCCATTTTTAATAACAGGAGAGCATATATGTTGACTTATAAACACATGTTTCACTGACTTCTTTTTTTGAATTATACCAATGTCGTCGGTGTAACATATTTTTGGAGTCCGAAGCTTTTACAATTTTGTACAATAAAGAAATCACATGCATCGCATCGCATTGTTTTAGTCTTTCTCTGACATTAAAGGTCTCGACAATGTTGATTTCGATCTCGGTGGAGCTGCGAACATTCGCTATTATTATTCATGCATGGAGATTGAATTTTATGAGTTACATTGGTTTTTTTTACCTAAATTTTCACCCCGTTTTTGAACAGTGGACGTTCTGTTTACAAATGTGGGAAAACCGCTTTTGTGGTTTACGAGTATTAAGAAGTGTTCAGCAGTTGTTTATGACTCCTTACATCAAAGGGGTTCTCAAATCTCAAAATGTGTCGGATTGCAAGGGTCTTACATAAAAGTCACACAGTCATAAGAATTTATTTGAGAATCTTCACGTCTTGAGTAACAACTCGTTAAAAATTTTAAAAGTCACGGAAACCACAATCGAGAAATGATCTGCAATCATTACCCTTCTTAAAGAAGGCAAATCGCAGAGGGAAGTTGCTTCACAGTTGAAGGTATTAAGGTGCTGCGTTCAACGTACCATTGAAGGACACGCTTAAATCGGAAGTATTGAGGATAAACCACGGTCAGGACAGCCTAGAGCTACAATTAAACACGAGGATCGGCTGATAGTCACAACACACAATCGAAGTAGATGAAAAACAGCACACGGAATACGCGCCGAAATAAATGAAACACGGAATAAACCGATGTCCTTGACAACGGTTAAATGAAGATTAACACATGCTGGACTATTTGAGAGAGTTGCTGTTCGAAGACCCCTGTTGCGACCAGAAAATATTAGAATGGGTCTAAGGACTGGACGGAAGAAGATTTCAGCAGAGTTTTATGGAGCGATGAATCCAAGCCCTAGATTTTTGTCACAAAACGGAGAGTTTTCGTTCGACGCAGCGCTGAACAAAAGTTGCTACCAGTCTGTGTGGAGGCGGTTCTATTATGGTCTGGAGATGTTTTCTTCAAGTGGAGTGGGAGATCTGGCTCGAATGATTGGAAAAATGTATAAAGACGCATACAAAACTACGAGTATATTAGAAGAAAACGCTGTGACAAGTCAAGACATTGTCAAGACTACCTGAAACAGAGGGAAAATGAAGAAATATTACAAATCATGATATCACCAGATTATTTAAACCCTATAGAGCTGTTGTGGGAGGAACTGGATAGAAGGGTCCGGGATCAATGCCCATCATCAGAATCTGCGTTGTGCGCTGGAGCAATATATCACAGGCAACAATTCAAAAATGGATAACTAGAAAGCCAAGAATTGTAAAAAAAAGTAATCGAATGTAAAGTCGGCTTTTTCGACGAAAAATCGGTTTAAGTAATTTGTTCTTCTATTTAATAAATTCCTTTACGTTAAGAACAATATGATATATTCCCCGTTCATTTTACATAATTATTATTCTACTAAACAGTTTTTTTCGATGTTAGATTTTGTTTTTTCTTCGAGCACTGAGGGCGGCCTCAAACTTTTGGCCTGCAGTGTAAATGAACGGGTTTGGTAATATATTTATGGTAATATACAATATGAATCCATTTACAATTATAACCTTATCTGACTGAATAAATACGTTTAGTTGGCGAAAAATTGTAGTTACATGTGCCGCAATAATTTCTAGTCTTTTATAAAAGTTGGACAAGAACATGTTGTAGATGCCATTGACTTCGATGCTATTTTTTTGGGCTTAATGCATATAAAGATTAAATAGACATGTAAGGTGCACACGTGGGGGCTTTATAAGGGCATTAAATTAATTTCATTTTAGTGTGGATACCCAATGTTGGGTCATAATTGGGCCAACACGGAAGACCGCTAACATGCCTCAAGACTTTTTCGAATATTTCATTGAATAACTTATCTGCATCTAAATATACTCTACCCGGCAATCGAATCAAACTTCACATGTCCGACACTTAGACACTATTGCCATATTGCTTGTTTTTTATGCCTTCCATCCAGTTTTCCAGTTTCTCCACTGAAAATGTCAGTTTCCACTGAGAGGTCCAGTTGTATTGTTTTTTTTTAATTCTCACAAATTAATAATCCTATCTCGAACTCCTATTGTAAAGTATGTATACATAAACTTAATTGGAAAGGCACGTATGTAAGTCCATCTTATTGTATCATAACTATTTTTTTGAACTGTCACTTTTTTGTAGCTTCGCGTTTTGCACACAAGATGTTTTACGCTCACATCTATTTCGGATTTCAAAGTACAGGGTTTTTCAATAGGGACATAACAATTTTGTATTTTAATACAAACATTTTTTTATGATCTGCCAATGTCGAAACGTCAGGCTTACGTTTTTATTATGGTGAAGTTCATGAACGAGCAACGTTTGAAAATTATTAAAAATTACTACCGAAATTCTGAGTCGGTGGTTGCAATTTTAAGATCGCTTACTCCTATTTTCGGTCATAAGTGCTTCAGTTCAAAATGAGCCAAATCACGCCGTTCACAGGAATTGCAAATCTTTCAGTCCACATTGTGGCGAATTTTGCATAAAGATCTTGGCTGCACTCTTACAAGATGAAATTAACTCAAGAACTAAAGCCTCTTGATCATTTGAAGCGCTGAAATACTCCGATTGGGCCCTGCAAAAGTTTGAAGAAAATCCTGAATTTCATCGAAAAATCCTCTTCAGCGACGAAACTCATTTTTGGCTTAATGGCTTTGTCAATAAGCAAACTATGCATTGTTGAACAACAATAAACCCACAACAGCCAAGAGGTTCCATTGCATCCACAAAAAGTGACCGTGTGGTGTGGATTTAATGCCGGAGGTGTGATTGGGTCATATTTTTTCGTCGATGAAAATTATAGCCATGTTACGGTCAATGGAGTTCGCTATTGTGTCATGTTGAAAGACTATTTTTGGCCATTATTGGGTGGACTTGACATCAGTGATTTGTGCTACATGCCACATAGCTGGTCAAACAATTGATCTATTGAAGGGGAAGTTCGGTAATCGTGTAATCTCGAGAAATGGTCCGGTCGTATGGCCAGCTCGCTCATGCAATTTAACGCCAATGGATTTCTTTTTATGGGGTTATGTTAAGTCGTTGGTTTATGCCAACAAGCCAACAACGTTAGAGCTAAATTGGCAACGTTCCGGCCGATATGTGTGGAAGAGTGTTGAAAAATTGACTCCAAAGAATCGATCTCTGCAAACGTGCTCGTGGTGGTCATATGAACGAGATCGAATTCCATACTTAAATCTAACATGTGCACTACACTTGGAATAAATTTTAGCCCGATATCTCAAATATTTTGTATTTTATTTAAATACAAAATTGTTATGTCCTTATTAGAAAACCGTTTATTAGGTCAAAAGAAAATCTTTTTGTTAATCATCCGACGCAAATCTAATTATTGCATACCATAAAGCCAATGCTTGTTTTCGCACATCAGCTAAAGTCGTTAAGAAGGAAAGCAAAACGTGGTTTAATTACACCAAAGACACAAACTTCTCTTCGACATTCCTAAAAGCTAAATACTCTGCTTTAAATAATACAGTTGTAAACAATAACTTATCATCCTCGACTCACAAAATTGAACTCCCAAAAAACCACATCGAATTCGAAAACTGCCTGATATCAGTTGAAGGTAAAACACCTGGTTATGATAGGATTTCATATCCTATACTCAAAAATTTGAATGCAATGCTAAAAAATCGCTTATTATCGCTGTACAATACAATTTTCAACAACGACGCCATTCCGCAAACATGGAAAATAGCGAGTGTGATACCTATTCGAAAGCCTTAAAAGTCCGCCACTGATATTAGCGGCTACCGCCAGATATCGCTTTTACCTTTTTTTTTATGAGTAAAGTCCTTGAGAAAGTAACATCAAGACCCCTTCTTTGGTACTTGGAGGTAAATAATTTCATAAACATAAACCAAGTAGCCTTCAAATATGATCGATCTACTTCCTTTTAGCGTAAAAATATTATCCTTTCCTAAACCCAGCGTGGAACTCACTATGTAGGTCGTTTGACTGAAACCACTCTGTCAGTAAATATTTTCATAACGGAGTTTAGGAAGGATAGGCCTCTGTAGTTACATGGATCGCTGGAGTCTCCTTTTCTAAATAGGGGGAATAGAATGTTCCTCCTCAAACTGGCACTTCGCTCGTGTCGAAAATATAATTATATGGTTTTCTTCTGGAGCTTTGTTAACTTTGCAACGGTGTATGACTCTGCAGACGTTTTGCGGTGTTATGTTGCGGTCCAATACTTCGACCCTCTGAAATGGCAGTGCATATTGCAGTTGGTTTGTGCTACATGGCAGGTTCAGCAGTTTTTTAAAGTACTCAGCTAGCTAGTGCTTCAAATTGTAAACTTCGTGCAAAAGCTGTGCAGTTGAGGGTTCTTGCGAGTTTCCAGAAAGAGTGACTCTCTATTATCGCAGCAGTCAGATGTTTAATGTACATTTTGTATGCTTCATGGACCTGTTGATACATGGTTTTGGCGAAATTGCGTCCTGTTTCTCTTATTAAGTGAAGGAGAGCGAATGATCATTTCCTAGCTGCCGCACATTTCCAGTCAAACCATTCTTGTTTCTACATACATCTTTGTATGGATTGAGATGGCCTTGCAGCATCTAAGATACAAGAAGTAAGTTTCAGTTTCGTTTACAGCGTTTAGCTTAAGATCTACTTAACTAAAATTTGTAACGACTTCCATTGAACTTTTGGTGGTCTGGACAGCGCCAAAATATTTATTTATTTCTATTCCATCTATCCGAATTCATTGTCATTTGCCCGTTACCAGTCAGCAAACGGAACTGTAAGAAGATGATTGTTTGTAGATTAATGATATCTTTTTAAGCGTAACTTGGTGTCACCGTCGCTGGTCTCTGTACCTAACCCTGCCCATTAGTCGTTTATCTAGATCAGATGACGTTGCAATTATGTTTCCTTAAGTTTCTATGAGTAATACCATTAATAACGCTCTAGAGTTATAAGCTCGCATGTCAACCCAAAGGATCTCCGGCCTATCAGTCTTTCTTCCTTCCTGCTGAAAACGTTGGAGAGATTGATCTACATATATCCACTTTCGTAGCAGCATTAGCCCAGCTCTGCTATCGACGTCCCAACATGCGTACTGCAAAGTTAAGTCAGTTGAGACGGCCTTACATTCACTCGTGTGCACCATTGGAAAATCACTGAGCATCAGCTATGGTTGTTTTTCTTGACATTGAGGGAGCTTTTAACAATGTCAAATCTGAAGCAATTACTAACGCACTTGTAAGATTGAACGTCGAAGCTTTGCTTGAAGTGTTAATCAATCAATTGCTTACAGGCAGGATTATTAACACAAAACTTGGCGGAGCTTCGACTTCAAGTCTTATAAGCTGCAGCACACCTCAAGCTGACGTCTTGTTCCCTCTTCTTTGAAATTTGGTGGTTGGAAAACTACTAGTCGACTTGGAAAGGATGGGATGCAAGGTGATTACCTATGCAGACGACGTTGCTATTACTGTCCCAAGGAAATACACTAAGGGAACTCATCCAACTCCAAGTGGGACGCAAACCGAACTGGTCCGCTTCATTCGGAAATACAAAGTTCCTCTTATAGACCCTCCTACTAAAAATGGCCAGTTTTACCTTCACAGACAAAGCAAAATACTTGGGTCTTATTTTGGAAAGGAAACTAAATTGGGAAGCCTATTTACTAGAACGCGTTAAAAAGGCCAGTGTTTCTCCCTACTCCTGTAAATAATGCCATTGGAAAGAAACTGAGGTACGTACCACTCTCTGGCTGTACGTGTCCGTTATCAGGCCCATACTTATGTATGTATGGCGTGATGTTTGGTTGACGGCTTTGGAAAATGCCGTGAACCTCAAACTTTTAGGGAAAGTGCAAAGGTCCGCAAGTATGTGCATCAGCAGTTCACTAAGCACCCTCCCTCCGCACCAATAGATGACACAAATCTGGCCCAAGCTAGATAAAAAACGCTCTGATAGGTTGATTTTGTTAAAACGATCGCAGATCAGTACCGTCATATGTGTCCTCACTCTAAAAGGCTGAGCCTCTTTTCAAATAATTACTGCAGAAGCTGTATGGAAGAGGAGGAGGAGGACACGATTCTCCATTTTCTTTGTATCTATCCAGCCCTGTCCAAAAGCGACCTCGGTAACCTGGCGAATATTGGCTTCATAAAAAGCTCCGGCTGCTTCAACTAGCCCCTAGAATAGCAATAGATCCTGTGGTATGACAAAGGACCGCCTTTGGTCTAAGTGTCTCTGTACACAGGTACAGACAGCCACCCTAACCTAACCTAAGCTAGAGGTCTTTGCTTTCTGCGATTTATCATCTAAGCCGCATCTTAACAAAGCGATTTGCCTTGAAGTCGAATGTATGTATGTACCCACCAGAATTAACTAAAAACAAGCCAGACCTACTTCACTGGTGATTAGGTAGACAAATTTGATTATCAGTCGGATCGGAAATATCAAATACCAGGGTGGGTCAATAAGTCCCTGAAAAATAAGGAACACTCTTTTCGGTACAAAAACATTCTATTTTTCAACATAGTCTCCTTTTAGCTCTATACATTTCATCCAACGTTTCTCCAATTTTTTAATGCCCTCCAAATAATACGATTTCTCGAGCCCCTCAAAATAAGCGTTTGTTTCAGCGATTACCTCTTCATTTCTATTCCAAATCACTTACCTCCGAGCCATTTCTTCATGTTTGGAAACAAGAAATAGTCGCAGGGGGCTAAATCTGGGGAATATGCTGAATGAGGGAGGAGTTCGTAGCCTAACTCATGCAATTTTGCCATTGCGACTGCGGACTTGTGCGCCGGTGCGTTGTCCTGGTGAAAAAGAACTTTTTCTTCGCTAAATGCGGCCGTTTTTTCTGACCTTGTTTGCTGACAAACCCGCCTTGGCCTTCTTCGGCTTCTATTCACCAGAGAAGTCCAGTGTTTTGACTGTTCCTTGGTTTCTGATGTGTTTTGGTGAATCCAGGTTTCATCCACGGTTACGAAACGGTGCAAAAACTCAGCCGAATTTTTCTGGAACATCGCCAAACACACCTTTGAAGTTGTCAAACGAATGCGTTTGTTGTCGACGCGGCACCCATCTTGTGTGACGCGCACTTTCACTCGCCGATCGTCCATTATCAAACCATGGATTTTGTCGACCATTTCTGGTGTGGTTACCTCAATTGGGCGACCAGAACGTTCGGCGTCGCTTGTGCTTGAACGACCGCACCGAAATTGAGTAAACCAGTGGTGAATGGTTCCAACCGATGGTGAAGAGTCCCCATAATATTTGCCAAGCTTTTGTTTGGTTTGTGTGATAGTTTTTTCTCGCAAAAAATAGTGCTTAATGAGCACTCGAAATTCACTTTTCTCCATTTTAACGAATGCTAGTAGGCGTCTATATTTAATGGCTGCCACAACAAAACTATTTGGCAGATCTGTCTGAAAATTTGAGTGCGTTCTTTTGAAAGATTCTTGACAAAAAACAAAAATTAAATTTAAGGTGACGACACAATTTGTGTTAATTTTCAGGGACTTATTGACCCACTTTGACCCACCATTTGAAGTCATAAGCTCAGTGACAAGGCAGAACAAAACAACAAAACTTAAGAGCCGTTAAAATTGTGAAATAAAAACAACTTTTTTTTAAAATTTTCAAACGGATTCTTCGGCCGCGCTTTATTAAATAATTTTTTGTAATTTTTTTTTTTCTTTTCCATTTTTGTAATATTTTCATGTTTTTTGTATGTCTTAACTTGAAAAGTCTGCGATTTTTTTGTTTATAAATAATTATAATATTTTGTATACATTCTAGTTAGATACAATAGATATAATAATAAGTAATAATTATTTTTTTTTTTTATAATGAATAAAGTACATAATTTTTTTGTCAATTTAAAATTTTTATTATATCTTTAATTTTTTTTTTTCATATTTTTGCATTAACGTTAGATTGTATAAAAGTAGAAAAAGCCCTTAAATCTGTAATATATATATATATAATTTTTATTTTGTTTGTAAAGTTTTATTTTTTTTTTTTAAATCTGTAACTGTTTTTTGTTTAAGCAATTCAAATAAAAAAATTGTTAATTTAATTTTCATTTTGTATGTAATGTTGATAAATTTATTGTTAATTTCTATTTGCTTCTTGTTTAATATTCCTTATATGATTTTTGTTTTTGTATTGAATATTATGTTTTTGTTAAAAATTTGTGTTTTGCTTTTTAGTTTAATTTTCTATGTATAATAATAATATATTTTTTCTATTTTGTTTTTCATCTGAAGTTTGCTATTTTTTTTTTGTTTTTATCTTTGTAAATTTAACCATTTCTTGTTTTATTTTTAAATATATATTTTTAACTTTTTTTTTTGTTTGTTTCTGTAGGTAGAAATGTTCTGAAATTGTACAAAAGTTTTGTTTTTTTTTTTTTTTATACAAATATTTGTTCTTCTTTTTATTTATAGCGCAAATAAGAATACACAAATGGCAAATGAATGGAATAAAGAATAATGTTTCCAAAATAATTTTGAATTCGTATTTTTTTGTTTCTACTTTCTAAATATACTCACGTAAGTAAAATAATATGAGCAAAAGATAAATGATTACGTCACGCCTTTCCTTTAACATTTCCACTTCCAGTTAGATTTTTCTTTGTTTTCGATCAATCAATATAAGTTCCGTTTTTGGTTTAATAATTTTTTTTGTTTTATTAAATTTTGTGTGCTTTTTTTTTTTTTTAAATATAATTATATTTATTAAAGATTCTTAATAAAAAACAATTTGTACTTTCGAAAAGGGGGGAGGAGGTGTTTGGTTTTATTTTTTCTTTTTTTTTTTCTTTTACGTTTTCTTTCTCTATTTTTGTATATTTTTTATGTTTTTATAATAAATATTTTTCATTTTATTATTTATTTAGGGATGTAAAGGGATTGTTTTCTTTTGTGTATATTTGCCGGATTGTTTTTATATTTTTTGTTGTTTGTCCATCAAAAAACAAAATAAACAAATTAGGACTATTAAGCATTAAGGTCAGAACAAAAAACAAATTGATTTAAAGTTGTTTATATATTTGTCTCTTTTTAAATGGTTAAATTTTCTAATTTCTATTGATGAGAAACAAATAAATATATATTTTATATATAGTTGCGATTGTTTAAGTTTATATTTATTTTAATATGTATTGTAATATACTTTGTAAATATAATCAAAAAATCATTCACATTAACTAAACAAAATAAAACAAAGTAAAAAAAAACGTGATTAGACTAAACTGTTTCGTAACATAACATGGATATACATATAGGAAAGATTACAATTTTTTTTTTTTTTATTTATTGTAGGTAGTAATCAAGAAAACCACTAAATAACACTAAAGAAAATTTTAAATATTTCTATAATAATATTAATGTAGTAATTTTATTTTTTTTTTTTAACTTATAGATTTCTGTGTGATTAATATTTTTTTTTTTCGAGAGATATGTGAATAAAGGTAGTTAAAAAATGTCTATAATCCACAATCTCTTCTGTAAGAAATAATATTTGTTTGTTTATTTTAATTTAACAATTTTTTTTTTAATCAAACAGAAACTTATTGTTTTTTTACTTCTCTTGTTTGATATAGATATATTCAAATATTTTCTTTTAAATATATAATATAGTTTGCTTTAAAATTGTTTTTATTTTTCTCAATTTACTATTAGAATTTAGTTTTTATTTTATGTTTTTGTTTTGCGCATAGTTTGTTTATTTTTTTGTTATGAAAATTTATCTAAAATTTCTATGTGAGGTATATTTTCTTTTTGTTTGGTTTTATTTTTTCTTAAATAATGTTTTATTTTCATATTGCTCGAAAGAAATACATATGTATATATTTTTTATTATTATAATATATAAATGAATGCAATTTATATATATATGATTATTATTTATTATTAAAATGTGTTGTGTTTTTGTTGTTTAAAAATAGAACATAACAAAAGATTTAATGAATATAAAGTCAAGCAATCGCACGATTTGTGTTTCTTTTTCTGATGGAGGTTAAGATTAAATATGTACCTTAATGCCATAGATGAATATTTATATATTTTCGAAAACAAAAAATTCAGCCACAATAAAATTAGTTTCTTTTTCGCTTGCTCTGTGCGTTTTTTGAGCGCAACTCTTATACAATATTCTTAGAACATACATTTAGCCGGCTTTACGAATTAATTTTTTGTTTTATACAAAATAATTTAAATTTTGTTTTTCAAATCTCACAGATACGAGTACGAGTTAATTTTATAGCCAATTGTTTTTTTATTTAGTATAACAAATAATTGTGACAATTTCGATAAGTTTAAACACAAGTTTCGCAGACATTTTCGATTGAAGTGACAATATTATTTTTTATTTTATTTAGTAGCCAATTCTTAAAATGTAAAAGTACAAATATCATTAAATTTTGTTTTTGTTAATATACCTACATACACGTAATTTGAATAAAAAAATGTTACCAATCCTATCGCTAACGCACAAAATGCCTTATTTATACAAAAATTCACAGTTGCGAGTCTTTATTATTAAAGCGCAAGTAGAAAATAAAGGAAAATGTTTTGAAATTTTTTTAAATATTTTAAAAATAAAAAAAAGAAATATGTAGTTAATTTGAAATAAGTGTTGGATGTTGGAATGGATTTAAAGTATCTATTTATTTGTTTAAACTAATTAGAAATCTGCAAATTAAATTTTCATGATTTAAGAAAAAGTTGGTTAAACTTTAATTTTAGTGATTTGATGTACGTATACAGTAAGTCACAGTAAAAATCATACACCCAAAGAATTTCTTTTTCAGCCTAAAAACATAAAAAAAATACAATTGGAATTTTCCACATCTTTTTATTAAAACGTATTTAGTTGTTCATTAGGGATGAGAAAAATAGAAAAAAAAAAAATATTAACTTATTTGTCAGTTTATAAATAAGATGCAAATGTTTGATCAAACTCATACACCACACATAGGAGTCGCCTATATTTGTCGCGATCGCGACTTTGTTTATAGAAATTAGTTTTTAAATGTTAGTTCAGTGCATGTTATGCATTAAAAAGAACAAAATTTAACCGGGAATCAAGAAAAGGTGTACAGAAGACAGGACAGGACGAACGGTGGTTTGCTCAAATAATGATACTCGTAACTCATTGAAAATTAAGTGCTCTCATGTCATGTTGACTGGCAGTTAACCGTATAATTTTAAAATTCGGATTGAATGGACGAATTGCTAGTAAGAATCCGTACTTATTCCTTTTCAAAAACCGTTCACTAATGACTACAAAATTAAATATTTCGACTTCTGGAAGTGAAAAGTATAAATTGAACAATTTAAGACCAACGGTCGTGGCGGTTCGTATGTCATGGAATTCATTCTGACACCAGGAGTATGGAATTTGTAAGGCAAATATGGATCATTGGAAATATGCGGACAGGCAAATTGAATATCCAGAACAAGTCCAGCTTTTACCAGAATAATAACCCCAATTATACATTTGTTGTAAAGGTATAGCTGTTGTATTGTTCAAAAGTCATCCAGTCATAGAATTTAAAATGTAATAACAAATTTATGGCATACGAGTATTTTGAAAATTAATATCAGAAAAATTAAAATCACTAGCAAGGACTGCCGTCAGTCTCTCATACTTGCATCCTTTCCACAACCTCTACAACTTGGTATGCCATGACATTGTATGTCAAATATTGCTGAATAAAGTACCATTATACGTATTCTTTTCGCAATAATCTGGTGCATCATCCTGTAAAAAATGTTCACCCCAACTCAAATGCGAATATTTGATCAAAATGGCAAGAGCCGTTTTAGAGAAAATCCAATTTTTACCATTACCATTCATTTTGGGGTTAGAATGAGAATTTTTTTCTTTTTATTATGATAATATTGGTATGGTTCAATTATGTATGGAACAAAATATCGGCCAAATGGCCGCCGCGACCTCGGCGGCACACCTCCATCCGATGGTCCAAATTTTCGATGACGCTGAGGCATAATTGAGGTTCTATGCCGTTAATGTGCCGAATTATCTCATCCTTTAGCTCTTGAATTGTTGCTGGCTTATCGACGTACACCTTTTCTTTCAAATAACCCCAAAGAAAGAAGTCCAACGGTGTCAAATCACATGATCTTGGCGGCCAATTGACATCGCCACCACGTGAGATAACACGGCCATTGAATTTGTCGCGCAAAAGAGCCATTGTTTCATTAGCTGTGTGGCAAGTGGCACCATCCTGTTAAAACCATATATCGTCCACATCCATATCTTCCAATTCGGGCCATAAAAAGTTCGTTATCATCTCACGATAGCGAACACCATTCACAGTAACTTCCTGACCGGCCTCATTTTGGAAAAAATACGGCCCGATGATGCCGCCAGCCCATAAACCGCACCAAACAGTCACTCTTTGTGGGTGCATTGGTTTTTCGACAATCACTCTTGGATTATCATTCGCCCAAATGCGGCAATTCTGCTTATTGACGAATCCACTGAGGTGAAAATGTGCCTCATCACTGAAGATGATTTTCTTTGAAAATTGATCATCCACTGTTGCCATTTCTTGCCACCATTGTGACCATTGACGACGCTTGAAATGGTCAAGAGGCTTTAGTTCTTGAGTCAATTGCACCTTGTAAGTGCGTAAATGCAAGTCTTTATGCATAATGTTCATCAACGACGAGCGTGAGTACAGTACGAGCCGTACGAGCATGCACTGGTGTTTTCACATCTCCTACAGACCCGGTTTGCACAAATTTTTGCACGATTTTTCGGATTGTACGCACATTTGGACGATTAAATTGACCGAAAGAATCACGAAATGCACGATATGCATTTTGATTTGAACGCCCATTTTCATAATAAGCCTGAATAACTTTAACGCGTTGCTCGATTGTGTATCTTTCCATGGTTCAAATTGAGTTAGTCTGAAATTGAGAAATGTCAAATGAAATGCAGAAAAAAACTTGACGTTTAGGTGTGGTTCACATTCAACATCGGCCCTTAAAATTTAACCACCCTTTAGAACTTAATGGTGAAGTGGAAGAAATTGACAAAGTACAACAAGATTGCTCAGGGAAGAGAAGAGATTGAGGAGGTGATATACGATAGTTCTGAGTCTTATGCTCTCAAATAGTTATATAACATTAAATTGTCAAGCGAATAAAAGCCTTAACCCTTAAAAAATGGAGTAAAATTATATTACTTAAAGGACGGCAGGGGGAAATACAGTCTCCTATATAAAATTTTTTAAATTTTTTACAGTATTTGACTTGTTTCTAGTTTATAAGCTAAAACTGAACGTTGCAACTGCACGACAAGTCATCGACAGCTTCCTTAACAAGTTCTTCTTGTTAGCTACCTGAGAGCAAAGTGAGGTTAAGAAAAAAAAAAAAATTACTGGTGTCCTTAAAGTCCCCACGCCAGGAACGTTCTGGGTTAATTCCATTTCTCGTTTGACTGCGTGAGCATCACCCTTCAGAGACAGGAGATAACAATGTTCGTTTGAAGCCTTTAACTGAACTCGATTTTTCGTACCCCAAGTGGTCCACTATTTGGTATATCCGTTATGGAATAAGAGAAGTCAGAAATTGGATTGGATTGGAAGTAAAAGTTATTAGCTACTGACATAAATTAGGAAAAGGTCGAAGAGATTATACTCGTATAACTTTGAAGAGTAGAAGCATTAGTTACTTCGCAGATTTATTTTTGAATTGACAAGCTATATCCTACCTAACCGAATTTGCACACTTAAATAGAATTAATAAAACGGACAAATAATTGTAAGGGATTCAGTTTATTAAATTATTTTAAGAAAGCAAAGACTTGAAAAAAAGGAGAAAAATTCGACACTTTTTGAAATGGTCTCATAGTGGCAGGGCAATGAAAAAGGACCAAATTATGATTTAATCGCACAACGGTAGCCCTGATCCCAGATATGAAGTTTGAACATAATCCGTTCACAGACAGACATACAGACCCATTTTTTTAATTTTTCAATTTTCTATTATAGTAATACCAAGATCGATAAAAATCTCGTCATCGAAAATTTTCAGGAAACCAATATTTGTCCTTAAAAAAATATATTAAAACAAGCTTCAACAGTACGTTTTGTATTTACAATTGAAGTACTTGCAAATGCATGATTTTCACTGTGACTCGTTGCTCTTAACTAGCTAAATTGCTAAGTTGCCTCTGTCTTCTTTTTCTTTTAGGAAGAATAATGATTGTCGGCAATCAATTGAATAGTTTAAGTACAATTTTTTCCTTACATAGTAAAACTCAAAATTAAAATAATTTTGTTTAGTTTCTTGTATTAATAACACTTTTAAAAAATTCTAGTATTCATGCTAATAACTCGTATACTATACATCCAACAAATAAAATAACGAAACAAAAAAGTTGAAAAAAAAAATTGAAGACGATTTTCAAATTATATTCTCCATCGTCCTTGAATTAAAATTTTATAAAAAAAAAAATAGGAACATTTAAAAAAAATGCAATTAAAAAAAAATGTATTTTTATTTTTTATTTTACCTTTTCAATTTCGTTATCACATATCTGGAGCTCTTCTGTTGTATTCAAATTTTGTATAAAAAATATTTATATTTAATCGTATTTTTTATAATAAATTCTTGAAAAATATTACAGTTATTTGCCAATTATTTTTTAAAATATCCATTTATCCAATTAATTTTGAAAAGTAAAAACAAAAAAAAAATTACTGCTTTTTGGATTTAGACAGAAACAGATAAGACGAAGGAACAATACTCTTCTTCTGTTTCAAACGCACGACGTATACAAGTTGAGAAAAAAAAAATCATTATAATTTTAATTTAATTATAATTATCAAGTTTTGTGGCTGTTTTATATACAAAGTTTTTATATTTTTAAAAAATCCTTATTTTAAATGGCATGATTATAGACATATGCATACATATGTATGTAACACGCTTATTACATAAGAAATAAAAAAAAAACGTTGTTATGATAAAAATCCTACTACAACATTTACACAACACAAAGAAATTAACCGATGATTTAACGATAATAATTATCTTAATATTATTTATTTTTTTTATTTTTTCAATTTATTTAAATAGGACTTTAATAGGACACCTAATTTTTAACCTAAAGATGAAAGGAAGTTTTTTTTTTTTTTGTTAGGAATATAAATCGTGCTTCAATCGATCAAAAATGTTTAGTTTTTTTTTTTTTAAATTTTGAATAATTGTCTTTGTTTAATTTATCAATGAATTAGGATGTTGTTAATGAAATGAATGAGGGGATGATGATAAAGTAAGGAAAGATGTTGAAGGTGATAATGATTTGTTGTTTGATTTTATATATATACATATATATATATATTTTTACACAAATGAATACATGTATTTTAATAGCGTATAAATACGATAATTACACATATGTTGGTGTTTTGTTCTTACAGTTGTGGTTTTAATATACAAGTTAAATAATATCAAATGATGAAGTTTTTCTGTTTTTATTGGAAAATATATATTGTTTTAAGTTTTTTTTTTTTAGATACATTAGAAAATATATTTAGATGATGGAATGATGATGATTTTGTGGTAAGATGCTCGATAAATGATGGAAAATTCAATTAGATAGTTTTATTAAATAAATGTGAATAGAAAAGGAAGAGCAGCGTTTCATGATTAAAAACTGACTTTAAAAAAATTATCATAATCTGCGACACAACTGGGTCGTATGTACTCGCTCCATATGTGATGTTTGTAAATTGCTCTGACTGAAAATTTTGGCAAAATCGGTAAAAAGAAATACAGATTGAACTTTTTCTTTGAATTTTTTTAAAAACTAAAAAACTTTCTTGAAAATATGTCAAAAATTTGAGTGCCAAATCCTTACGTATGTCAGAAGTAACATATCACATCAATTTTGAACAAAGTCTCTACACTCATATCCGAAAAATACAGTGAAAGCTCTCATAAATGGACATTCGCGGTCCCAATTAGTTTGTGTGGTTAAAGAAGAGAATTGAATATAATAAAACATATTTTCAACCAATAAAATAAGAAATAGGTACACAACTGAAATGATGTAAACATATAAAATGGCAAATCACCGATTGTATTCGAACGTTAATGTTCATATAAGCGCTATGAGTCGATTTACGGCAGGTTTTTTTTTTTCCAAAAAACATATTTTTGGCCGATTATGGTTTTTTTTTGGTTTGGATTTTGTAAAAATTTAGTATCCCTTTCCGTTCATGGGAGCGTCCGCTTAACACAGAACGTAATTTAATTCGGAAATATAAGAACAAAATTCGTCCAAGGAAATTTGTCTATGAAAGAGAGATGTCCGCTTATGGGAGCTGTCCGCAAGGAGAGCTTTCACGGCAACCCATTTTTGCAAGTCCGTTAATAAGCACTGTCATTCGAATTGAGTTCGCAATCTTATTAATATCATTAACCCAGATATGATTTTCTTTATCGAAATCGTAGGAGCTATTTTTGAGAAATTTGCAATTTTTAAAATTGACCCGCTCACAGACCCAAGATATGAAGATCGAAGAAAATCCGTGCATTTAAGCTGAGACCCACTATTTTATTAGGCTACTATAATTATAAAAAGGCTACTATTTAATTGATTTACAGTAAGGGGTTTTTTGACCAGCAAAATCAAATTATTTTATTAGCAATTTAATAGTTTTTTGATTTTCAGAAAATATATTTTTTATTTTACTTTAGAAAATTAAAAAAAAAAAACAGTCAGTAGAAAAAATAAGTGATTAACAAGAAAAATAATACTTAGAAGAGCTGAAAAAAGTTTCTTCAGCTAAGAACCAATTATTTGGTTTGCAGAATATAGTTTTAGAAGAGTATAAGCAAAGTTTTTGATGAGCAGAAACAGTAGTAGAAGCAAAAATAAATTGTTTAATCAGTGAAATATATTCTTTTTGACCAGCGAAAATGATATTCAATAGAGAAAGTAAAAAAAAAAATCTTCAAAAATGTTAACATTCATATGTTAAAAGAAGGAAACAGTTATTTTAGGAAAAAAAAAACTTGACCGAGTGTTAATATTATTTTCCTTGAAACTTCATTTTGTTTGCTAATAAAATATTTAATTTTTGCTGAGGAACAATTTTTTCAGCACATCTTTTATTTTTCTTGTGATTTTGATTTGTTATTTCTGTAAATCAAAAAATGATTTTCTGTTAATGAAAATTAAATTTTGCTGATAGAAAATGGTTTTCTTGCGGATGATTTATTTTTTTGCTGTTTGGCTCAGTTATTTAGCTGATAATATTAGCGCTGTAATAATATTAAAATTGATCAAAATGTAGATATCGAAGATGTTCACTAAAGCAATATTTGCCCTACAGGAGCAAGTGAAAAGTAAAATCTAGGAGGACTCAGACTTTCGTTGGTCCACTGTACTACCCCTAAAGCCGTTTCTTCGTTTCTTTTTTATGCTACATGAGCATTGTTGGTTGCTGTTCCCCGCTAGCGCTCGAATCTGCAACGTTTGGATCACAACAAAATACTTTTTTTATAATCGACTTCAGAAGTTATGACTTTGATTATATTGGTCTAGTTGTTTGAAACCCACGTGTTTTTGGGTTCTATTTGCTTTATTGATGGTGTCCAAACTAAACGAGGAGAATTGTAATGATTATGTTGTATTTGGCTACCATTGCTAGTATTTTCTTTCAACATTTCTTTCTTTAGGTAACCTGTGTAAACCCATTATGTATGTATGTGCTTATTTCCGAACTGCGAGTAAAATTTGTTTCATGGTTATAGTTAAGATTCGAACCAGCAACATATCACTGGGCGCCAGAAGAGAAAGTTAAGTGCAGATTCTGCTGATCTGAAGATACGTTCAGGACGTACAAACTTAAGGGTGGGTTAATAAAATTGCATGTTCTTTTTATTTCTATCGGTGGTGAGGCGTATTAAGTCTTACCACTCTTACAAGGCTTCCTTTTCTATTCACAATTACTGTAAGAAAACCCTTCCTTGATTGGATATGATATCAATGATGTTGTGTGCAATGTGATGAATATGTGATGATAGTATGTGCGTTTTTGTTTCAATGCATTGCAAAAAATCACAATACTAATATTTACGATATTATCTATTTTTTTAAAGTTAACATTTAAGACGCGTCCTAGTCGGAATGTGATTATATACATAAATTTCCACGACGTTGTTTTTGTTTTTTTTTGTTTTGCATTTTTTTTTACTCTACCGCCTATAACAAATATCAGAAAAAAAACCTTACTGCGTTTACTTATTTATTTATCCGAAAGAATTTTTAATCCTAAAAAAAAATCACACTACACATGGAATTTTTTTCAAGTTTTTTTTTTTATTTTTGTAGAAATTTGCATCTAAAAATTTTATTAAAAAAATTTCTATAAGAAGCGTTTCAATATTTCTACTTATGTATTTAAATATTCTATTTAACTATTTATTTTTATTTGCTTAAATATTTCAAAAATGCATTTGTTTTGTTATTGTGTAGTGGCAGCTATTACTTGTTTTTTTTTTTTCTCTTTTCGGTTTGAGGTATTTAATTTTTTGTTTTTTTCTTTTTTTCTGAGGTAGGAAAATTTTGTTTTGTTTGATTGGAACATTTTCTGAAAATTTGTTTTGCTTTTTTATTTGGCAGTGTATGAGCAAATGGAAGTCTTACTATTGCTTTTTTAGTTATCTTTTACGCAAACTAATTGTAAATAACATACAAAATCATCACATTTTACTATAGTTATATTTATGGTATATAATTTGTTATAAAACTAATCTTTTCATGTAAAAATTATTTAGTTTTGTTTTTTTCGCATATCCAGTCTTTAATTCACTTTTGAGTCGAATATCCCCACAAAATACCCTCTTTCCATTTTTTTTTTTTAATAATGATTATATATTTTTTAAAAGTTTATCACTAATGGAAAAAATGTTAGGTATATATTTTAATATTATTTTATTTTTTTGTTCGATTGTTCGACAATTCCAATTTTTTTTTAAATTCATGAAATAAAATGAAGAAAAAAACATAAATAAAAAATCAAATCAAATAAAAAAACTAGAAGAAGTCTACATATACGTATATAAGTGTTTAAAAATATAATATTTAGTTGTTATACATATACTTACTTATTTGTATTTAATTTCAATTCTGAAGTGAGAAAAATTAAAAATCCATATACAATTGAAATATTGCTTAATTAACACTGAATCTTGTTTGCATTTGTATTTTTCATATTTTAAATGCAAATACAATGTCTATACAAACTTATAATTAAATGTATGATAAATTATTTTTAATTAAATATTTTTTTTTATTTTGTCACCGATTTGGTCCACATCACCAGCCTTGCGTAATGTCATCCCATTGAGGTATTTTTTTGAGGAATTTGTCTGTGTTCTGCATTTTAATATGTGATTTGTGTTATTTTATTTCTTATTTATAATGACATTTACCCACGCATCTTTTAAATTTGTTTGTTTTTGTTTTGTGACCATATCGGTTTTTTTTTTTTTTAATTTTTTCCATTTCTTAAATTTAAGTAATTATGTAAAAAATATTTTTCGTTTCGTTTTTTTGTTTTTTTTTAAATTCGTTTCTTTTAAAACCTGGAGACCAATGCGTTAAAATTTAAAAAAAAAAAATAAAAATTAAACCATAAATGAAAATTTAATATTTTGTTATACAAAACAAAAAAGGATGTTGGTTTAATGTTTATACATATCTGTAATTAATCCTACGTCAATATTAAGTACTAGTTTTTTTTTTTTTTTATTTCTTAAATCTGTAAAAAGTACTTAAAACTATTTAGCAAAATCTAACTGCAGCCCAAATATTTTCTTATTTATTCATATACATTTTTTGTATTTAAACTAAATAATAACTCACTCAATTAGATGTTCAAATCTAATTTAATTCTTTATAGATATAAAAAAAAACACAGAGACAACATTTAATCTAATGCAGGTAATAATAGTAATTATTAATACATAAAAAACAAAAAATAATTGAAAAAAAAAAAACAATATTAAACTTTCAGTGTGTGTAGTGCTCAAATAATCATACTGATTTTTTGTTTGTTATAAGGAGTATTCATATGCGATTAAGGTTAGATATTAATTCTTTTTCTTTTTGTATTTATTTTTAGGGTCCTTTTAACCAACTAATTGCTTCTCCACACATTTTTATACTGTTAAAAAATCTTACAAAACTAACTACTATTAATAATCATTAAATGCTATTCAATATTATTATTATTTTTGTTTTTAATATTTTACTTCTTTTTTTTTTTGACAAACTAACAAAAGAATCTCATTTGCGAAAGAATTATGATTGATCAACAGAAATTTTAAAAACTATTTATATTTTATTTTAACATTTTGTAGAGGGTTTTTAATTTTTTGTATAACTTTCACGATTTTATTCTTGTCTAAGGTATTTAACTAAAAAATTAACTAAAATAAAAAAAAAGTTGACAAAGAACTTATAGGGAAATAAAATGAGAAAAGAAATGGGAAAATTGTTTTATATTTGTACTTTAAATTGTATTTTTTTTTTAATAAGTAATATATTAATAAGATTATGTAAACTACTTTTTTTAATTAAATTAAAAAATAAATTCTAATATACTTTTGAGAAAAGCAACACATAAATAATATTTTTTTTTTTTTTTTTTAATAATAATTATTATTTAAAGGAAAGTTTTCAAAGAGAACAATGATATAAAAAATTAATTTAAATATATTTTGCTTAAGGACAGGTAACGCTGTAAGAGAAAAGAACTAAGGAAGTTATTTTATTTTTATGTTTTTATTTTTTTAATTTTTAATTATATAACTAATGATTTAATTTATTAGGTTTATTAATATTTCATGTTCGTTGGTTATTTTTTGATGAATTTTAGATAAGCAACAAATTGGTTATTGCACGCATGCGATTTTTTTTTTTTTTTAAGTGAGTAGGGACTTCTGAGAGAAATTCTATGTATGTAATTGATTTTGTGATAAAGAAATGAAAATTAAAAATGAGACAAATTTTTTGTATAGACAGCATGGTATAGTAACTAGAGAGATTACAGCCGAGTTACAGAGAATTTAGTATAATTTGACAAATGATCGAGGGTTGGAGTAATAATTTTGTATCCAAAATTCTGCCTTTGTCTTTCATTATTTACAGAATGTTATTTAAATTTTAAAGATATTTAGATTGCAAGGTCAAAACACTATCTTTTTTTCATATACTTTGCATAGATATTCGAAACTTTTATTTCTAGATTTTAAACAAAACCCACTGGATAATATCCGAAAAATATCCAATTGTCAACAGTTAAGTGCCCACCGTCTCCTTTTTTGTTTTTTTTCAACAATTTGGAATCTCACCTTATAGCATGCTTTCAACATATCTCAAGTATAACAAGGGCTATTTTCGAAACTGTCTAATAAAAAAATTCAGGTTTATAGACTCACTTTCTGGGTTTCTCTATCTTAGTAGTAATACAATGATTGATGAAAATCTATAGGTAGAGGAAAGATCTAAATTAACTGAAGGTCGTATGAAAAAAAAAATACAGAACTGCAGAATATTCAGAAGTAGAAAACAAAATTTTGAAATTTATGGAGCTTTTTTGGGGATTCAAAGAATTTTGTTCAAACAGAATTTTGGAGTACAGAATTTCGACGGGTTCCCTTTTCCGAATATTGTACTGACTGATGTTGGTATCTACGAGTATAGGCGCTTCTGTCTCATACATAACAAAGTGATACTGCGAACTTCTGTATATTGTCCTGATTATTTATGAATATGAATTCTGGGATAACTTTGATTTGAAAAGGCCTAATGTAATATTAAAACTCTAATCCATAAAGTTCTGAGTCAGCTTTTCTGATCACTAAAACCTCAGAATGTTAACTCGATGAGTTACAAATTCAAGGATCAACTACTTACTTTTGGGAGCACGCAGTTAAAGCACAATAGCAATAGATTAAAAGAGATTCTGTCGTACTAAGAAGTATCTACAAAACTTATCCTATCGCATAAGACTGTTATGATTTTTGGAATGCTTTAATCTTTATTTACTTTTATTGATTGTAAAATGTGTTGAATGTGTTGGTAAATGAAAACAAAAACGAAAATCCGATCGAGCGATGAAATCTCAGCTTCTTAATTAAACCAGGAGAGCATTTAGCTTATGGTTGAAACCTGTGAATCTCGGTTTGTCTACTGAACAATCTGGCCTCCTGCATCGATCAAAACTAAGTTTGAGTGCAACTAATTCTGGGCTCTGATGATCGTGAACGATTACTACAACAGACAACTTGTCGATGTTGAAAGGACAATATGAATTTGTGGACAACGACCATTTGAAGTTGGTGAATGAGTTGAAAGACATGTCGACATTTGATGTTGTGGATTTCCTGGAGCGATTGTTAGGATTGATTGACAGTTTAGATTCAGATTAGAAAGAGCAGCAACAAAAGTTATCAAAATTTGGTAAGATAGGCGATATGGCCCAAAGCGTAAACCTACGGAACCATAGCATAATTATTCCAATCTCTTCTTGCGTATGACAAATCACCTTACTCGTACTATATTCCCCCTAAGTCGTGGCAAAAACAAACAATTTTCATAGAGTCGACAAATTTAGTACGTATTCGTACATATATCATATGTCTATGTTTTGTTGCTTAGAATTTAAAGGTTTATTCATATTTCCTGAACAATTTTTGTTACTAAGTATAGAATGATGAGTATGTAGTCGGAGTATCAAGTCCACCATCTGCTCTATGAAAACAGTTTCGTGTGATTTTTGCCCAAGGCGGCGGTTATTGCAGATTTTGTTTTCGATTTTTGTTACATTTAAACTTAAAAAAACAAATCGTCAAGTGTGAGTCGGGCCTGTTTGTTCTCACACGGCTGTGTGTATGTACATATAACCTAATTTCGCCTAAAAGCTGTCAAAATCGGATCAAGTGTGAGTGGGATGCGGCGAACGGGATTTAAAAAATCTTTAAATCATCTTCGTTAGCCGCCTAACACAAGAACTCCTGAGGTGATTTCGATGGAATTTGGCATGTAGGCTTCGACTAATACGTTAGTAGTTAGGAAGGGGTTTAAAACAACTCAAGAACAACTTACAGGATTTTGATGAAATTTCGGTTTTGAATTTTGTTGGATACGTAGATAGGTCTTTCTGAACACCATTAAAATCAGATGAAAACGGGATAAGAAATGGGGGGGTGATTTGTCGTCCCACGTATTCCAATATTTTTAAAGAATTGTTTTTGACAGAAGATTTGAAGAAGAAGATTTTATAATCTTATCCTTACCTCCTCATAAATTTACATCCTCTCAATTTTTTTTTTAAATTGTTCCCATTAATAGTTTCGGAGATAGAGGGTGGGAAACTCGGCAATACTATGGTTTTTGAGTTTTTTTGTTCAAGAAACTTTATCCAAAGAAAATAAATTATTATATATTTGGACTCCTTGGAAGTTCAACTTTAATTTGATATGTCACATGATGGGGTGTAAACATTCTTTTTTCTTAGGGTGCATTATCCCGACAACAAAAATATTTTTTTTTTTATTACTTTTGGTAATATTTTTGTTCAAAATTTCAGCTCTCTATGTTAAACGGTTCAAAAGTTACAAGAGTGTGACCTACACATGGAGAGACGAACAGACAGACACCGTGTTGAATCGATTAGTGTTCCGATTAGAAACACTAAAAATCACCGTCAATTTTAAATCATGAAATTATCGAATGAATTCATCTAAAAAAATATGCAAATCAAAATCAAAATTTCCTAGAAAATCAATTTTATTGTTTTACGTATCAGAATTCATTTTTGTGTACGCTGACACAAAATGAAACAAAAGCGTCCTACTGAAATGTTTAGTTTGTTCACAAATATCGTTTCAACTATAACCTAAAAACTAAGAAAAAATGACGACAATCTGGAAAAGAAAATTTTGTGATTGCTATAAGCGACGCCTAAGTCGGTTGGAAATATTTTCGTGGTTTCAAAACAAAAATAAATAAGTTTAAGTTCAAAGTAGTTCGAATGCTCTAATGAAGGCGGTGGAAGCAAATCTTGAGGTGATTAAAAAAAAAAATTACCTCTTATATTCCCTAATTTAAGTCGGCAAGAAATTCCCTTGACAGGTGAGATTTTATATTCCCGGACTCACATGGATGAGAACAGCCGCTTGAGGTATTTTGTTAATCGTAAGAAACAAAACAAACTCACGCACAAAAAATGTAACACGACAACAGAGCAGCGAAGGTTAATTTCTTTGGAACATTAATTGTTACTGAAAAGAAAGGGCCAATTTGTTGTATTTTCGTTGCACTTTATGTTAATTTTCTCACAGCGTAAATGGATCGGTAGTTTAAAGAAGAAAATCACGCCTATTGCCGATGTCGTCTGTGGATAGCGATTGGGCGTCCACGGATTGTTAGATATTAGCGTCTAACTTTTTAAACGTCGAAATGACTTCAAACAATACGACCGCGCTAATTTAATGTGGAATGAATGTGTGAAAAAATAAATCCAAGATTTATTCATTCTTTTGATGAATAAATTCAAGATTTTTTCATTCCTATGATGAATAATTCCAAGATTTGTTCATTTCTATGATGAATAAATCCAAGAATGCGAAATTTTTACTTATTGTACGGAACTTTATTCTGGAATATTTTCAATCGTTTTTAATCTTCCAGGTAGAATATTTTATCTCATAGAATTCTTCAATATTACGATTTTCGCAGGAAAAAAAATTATCTGATTTAATCCAGACAAATCTTTTTCAGTTTTTTTCTTTTAAACTTGATAAAATAAAAATAACGAAAATATACATTTTTGAAATTAACTCATCGTTACCTTTCATTTGATATCCATATTGTAGTTACACAAAAATGATTTTATTTTATTTTTACCTTTACTATAATCTCCGAAACTATTTCGGTTTCCACATTCCAAAATTTTTTGTGGGTTAGTGGAACTCAATCCTGGTCTAAATAACCTTCTACGTCTAACGATTCCAAAAGGTATGTGACCGTCACAGTCAGACGGACTGAATCTCACTATAAGCATAAGGGTCCCGTTCTTACTTTTTTTTTCCCTTGTAAGTACAGGGAAGGCTGAGAATGGACTTAAGGTTATTCTGAATTGTAGTGACAACTTTCTTGTGATTGGTTAGTAGAATTTCAATATCTGATTTTTGGTTTATTAATTTCAACATATGATTACGAAAAGCCTTCAATTTACGATTGGTATTCGAATCTCGACTTCCCTTCAATAAAAAGCCGATCGAAGCAAAAAGTGCTGCCAACTCTTCAACACCATTGTCTCATCAATTTTTGCCACCTCACCGCATTAACGGGATTCAAAACCTAACCTGACACGACGTAGTGTCAAACTTAGAGAAGTAGAAATTTATGACCCAAAAATATAGATGTAGACTATCGATCAAAAGTTTAAGACCACCACTATTTTCTTGGCAGTACGCATTTTTTTACCAATCCATTTACAGTTAGGAAATTATTTTTGTTTACTGAGGTTATTCTGGCAATATGTAGTAACCTTAGCCCTAATTGCATTATACCTTGCATGTAGGTGCATGAAGCAACGACATTTTTTTTTTTAATTGATGAAGTAGAAGATTGAGACCTATGTATTTTTAATGATAGTGGAAATATGATGAATCAAGTCGAACTGCTTGGCACGAACAGAAAGGTTTTCGTTCGACGTTCAGCTGAACAAACCACCTTGCCGCAACCTATTGTGCCCATCGTAAAGCATGGAGGTGGATCAAATTTAGTGTGGGGAATCTTTTCCTTTAGCGGAACCAGTGATCTGGTTCGTATAGAAGGCATTTGAACAAAGAGGGCTAAAAGATCATTCTAGATGAGAATGCTGTTCCAAGTGGTCTTCGGTTGATTGGAGATGGGTTCGCCTTTCAACTAGATAACGACCCTAAACACACTTCAAAGTTGTGTTTAAGCTTTCTGCAACAAAAGGAAGAAGGGGTGTTAATCAACACGGTTAGGTCACCACAGTTGGCAGATTTGAACCCACTTGAACTTTTATGGGATCACTTGGAGAGAAATATTCGTCATTTGCTTGAACGACACCTGGAATAGCATTCCAACCGAAACAGTATCAAAGTTGATAGAGCAGACTTGAAAATGCTGTTTTAAAAGCTCGGCGAAGTAAATGTTTAATTTTTTTTTAAGGCGAGCATATAGGCGACCACAATATAACACCAAAGCCGGACATCAGATACTTAGGTGTGATGACCGACGCTAGGCTAGGAATACCTCGAAAGATCGTGCGACAAAGCTGCAGAATTATCTAAAATAATGTTGAACATCGGAGGATGCAAACAACATAGGAGGATACTTCTGTCAAGGGTGGCACAGTCCATTATAATGTATCCGGCATCAATTTGGGCCAAAATAGGACAACTAAATCTTACACCAGGAGGATTAACTCCGTCAACCGACTGCACTCAGGGTGTGCTGAGCGTTTCGGACGGGAGATATCTGTTACTAGCAGATATCTTGGCAAGTGAACTACAGAGCACCTACGATGCCTAAGTTGAGGAACTCCGAGCTTAAGTCAAAGATATTGTATTAAGCTGGAAGAAAGACAGCGAAGAATGAAAGCATGGCAGGAGAGATGGAACCAGTCTTCGAAGGTAAGGTGGACCCGATTCATACCGGGTATACAAAAATGGACGGACCGGTGTCACGGAGAAATCGATTTTTACCTCAGCCAGCTCCTTACCGGGCATTTCGACGCATCTTATCAGAGTATCTTTCTCAGTAGCTCTTCCCTTTAGCTATTTCAGCTGTTTTATTGGTCGGATCGACGAATGACAATGCCGAAAAAATATCCTGATGAACAATCCTCTCCACAATGGGATTCGTTTCAGATGAATTACATTCGGTGAATTCTGCTGTAAGACGTTCTCAATATTTTCGAAATTATTTCGTCTCTCTGTCATTTCACTTTTCATAGCTGCAAAGGTGTTTTGAAATAGTTTGGTCGTTGGTCAAAACGAGCCTTCTCCGAGCGTATCTAAACAGGTTTGGGCATGAAGAATATCCCAACTCATGCACGAACTTTTCCAATGCTCAAAATTCCGATCAGAGTGCAGAATTCTGGAGAAAAAAATTGAAGGAACGCCAATTCCTCAGAGTATTGGATATGGTGAAACAGGTTGTAGTAATAATCCTGAAGGCACTTCGGCGGTTGGAGAGAGTCAGAAAGAACAACAACCAAAACCAAGCCTAAGCGATATCTTGCATGGAATAAGGAATGGGGAACGCTGAACCTGAAGCTGAAGCAGGAAACACAGATAGAAGGACATAATAGCAGTCCTGCGGGGAGAATGGTTGAAGTGTATAGGGTGTGGTTTACTACGTAGGCGTATTCATGACATCGATTATTCAGGTCTGCAAATCCAGTATGCTAGTAACAAAAAATATATACATGCATATAGTCATCGTTAGGGAATAAAAACCTGTCTCTGTAAAAATCAAGCCTTGTTTGCAGCACCAATTGTGGCCAATCTATGCATATCAAAATATTACCAAAATTTACATCACTGAAACTTGTAAGTTTATACATATGTACATACGTATTTTTTAAACTAAGCTATTCAGAATTAAGTGACAAGGAACGTAATAGCATAATTAAAATATTGAAAACTATAATAATATACATATACATAGGTTTGCAAATATACTATAAGCTATAACTACATACAACATCTACCTACATGTTACTGTTTGTTTTGTTATTGATGTACGATTATAAAATAAAAAAACATCTATTTCCTATTATATCGTATGGTAAAAACACTGCTGTATATCTGCATATAAAATGAATTGTAGAAGAAAAAAAAAATCTTGATTTCTATACAATGCGATTGATTGTTCCTACGTTGAATTGTTCAATGGTTTAATGTTATTTCCTATTTTATAGATTTTTCTTGATTTATAGAGAAATAATTTGCGATGAAACTTGTGATTTTGTTATTATTAAAATGTGGTGTGCAAAATTGTTATTGTTTGGGAATTTATCTAAAGTGCGGTTTTTTTTTGCTTTAATTTCTTTAAATTTAATTATTACTTCTCTTTATTTTACTTTTAATTTGAGGTATTACGCGGCATTTAAAAAGAAATTATACGTAAATAAACAAAATGAAAAACTAATTAAAAAAAAAGCAAAAAAGAAAGGACACATTTTTATATAAAAAAAAAAAAAACCAAATTTTCTTTTTGAATATACATATTTAGTACTATATCCTCTTTATATTCTTTTTTTTTTTTTTTTTTTGTTAATTGCACATTCTCATATTATTTTTTGTCTGCATCGCATCCTGATATGATTTTTTATATTTTTTTTTAATTAACAAAATAATATTTGCTTTTCATTTTATTTGTATCATTGAGGTAATATATTCATCTTTTTGTTTTTGGCAGATTTTTCTATATAACTCTCATATGGGGCTATATAATATGTAATGCTTCCTATTTGTAATCCTTTGGCAGCAATTCCAACTTTTTTTTTTACGTTGAAACGAAAGAAAAACAAGAAAAAAATAGTTTCCCATTCACAAAAGATACTTTATGTACAGATAGAGATTTTACTTTTCTTTTATTAAAAAAAAAAAAAAAAAAAAAAAAAGATACATCACCTGAGAATGGAAATAATTATTGCTTGCACATATATATTATATTTGCCATAAACATATACAAATATATTGTAGTATATAAAAGAGGGTGGTGGTTTTAACGTCGCTTAGTGGTGGTAGTTTTCATTTTCTTCCCTTATTTATAAAAGTCCGAACCCGTATCACGCTACCCTTTTTATTATTTTTTTATTATATCCTTTTCTGTTTGGTATTGGAAGGAAGTTGGTTGAATATTATACAACAACCCCTCGAAATAAAACAAACAAAACAACTCGACAAGCAATTCGATGGGCGTTTACCGTGTCTCTTCTCTGAATTCATATATATTTATATTTATATATTCTGTCTTCTATACTCAACCCTTAATATATCAAGCAAATTGGAGGTTTGCTTTATTTTTTATTTTTTTGTGTTTCATTTTGTATACAAGTGTTTCATATTATAAAATATTGCATTTATTTATATTTTTTTTTTTCCAATTTATAAAGATTTATTTTTAAGAAAACTATTTATACAGAGTAAGAGAGGGAGAGAGAGAAAGAGAGAGAGAGAGGAATAAATCAAAACGAACTAAAGGAAAAACAACAAAACCAAAAACAGAGAAAAGAAAAACCCAAACACAACAACCTACTTGGTGTGACACAAAAATAAAAGAGAAGACAAAAAAAAAAAAAACAATAAGAAAAAAACAAAAGAATTAAATTATAATATAAATGTATGTATTTATTAAATATTTGAATAATCAACAAAATTAATTAATATTATTTTGAATGTTTTTTCTCATGTTTTCTATTTTTTTCATTCACATTTTATAATATTTTTTTTTTTTATATATATATTTATTACAATAATCAACTAAAATATTTATCTAAATTACATTTAATTAATAAAAAAAAAAAAAACATTTTAATTTGTTTTTGTTTTAATTAAAAGCAACTAAAGGTGCAGGGTTTAAAAAAAAAAAAAACAGTATGTATAATAAAACAAAATTTAAATTCAAAATTACAGTACAACGTAGGAAAAAAAAAAATAAGAAAGGAACTAGTTAACAAATAAAGAAAGAAGAAAGAAGGAAAATAACATAAAATATAATAATAAAGATTTAAAAATAAAAAATTAAACTAATATTTCATTTGTTGGTTTAATATTTTCTATTAAAATTGTGTTTTTTGTTTTTACGATTTTCTGGTTTAGTTAAAAACATGTTTTTTTTTTTTTTCATATAGATATATAATATAATATAGTGTTTTTCTTCGTTCTCTATTCTCTATTAAAATTGATTTTGTATTTTGCTTTTTATTGTGTATTTCAACTATATGTTTTTGTTTTGTGTGAAAAAGAATATTTTGTTTGTATAAACTTTTGTTATTTGAGGAAAAATGCTTTTATTTGAAAAGTTGTTTGTCTATAGCGTTTAAAATAAATTGGTATATTGAGTTATTGTGGTGGTTATTACTTTTAATTATTTCATGGGTTTTTACAGTAATGTGGAAACTGAAACCCAAATTTAGAGATACTCGTAGATATGTTCTAAAGCTGTGTGAGGCTATAGAGGATAATTAAATTTAATTTCCAGAAAACCAGAATATTATTTGTTGTAAATACTGTATTATCTACGATGACAAGTTAAGTGTGGTCGTCAAATTAAAGAAGTGGTAAAGAACTATTATAGTAACTTCAAATTAATAAGTATCATTAAATCACTATTATAGGCAAAACTATGGCATCGCTCGTACTGATATTGTTCTGAAATTCATATTTATCTTAAAGTCTGTGTTTGTAAAAGGGATCAAATCAATGCTAAGTGCGGCGTTACAGTTCTTAAGGATTTTCTTCCGAGGTTAACTACGGTACAAAGAAAATTCTCAAAAAAGCTGAAAATAAAAAAGTGCTCAAGTCTCAAAGAAACCCTATTTCGCCACTTTGCAACATAATATAAATATGCGATCTAATAGCTTACCTCTTGTCTTTTAGTGGCACAGACCCAGACATTCAAGCCAAATTAAAAAAAAAAAAAAAAACCGAAGTGGGATCGAATGTACCACCTTGCGCGCACTGCAGCTATGATAATGCTTCACATAAACTTGCACAATGGTAAGGTGTTTGATGAATATGAAGTCTGACAGGGGTAACAGTCATCTATTTTATTATTCCTAGACGATTTATAACTGAAATACCACTCATTCCAAATTTAATTGCATTTGACGCCCAACGCAGGACTCGAATTTTTCTAAATTCCGTTTCATCCAGCCGCCCAATGTTGGCCTGATATTTTCTAAAATCCGTACAGATTGGTTTATATCTATTCTGATACCGACAGTTTTCATTATGAGTAAATACAATTTAGCAACAGCGATTAGTTTCATTCAAAATGTCCCAACCATATGCAAAATGATAGGTATCGGAGCATATTTTTGGTACAGCCGACTCAACTGCAGTTATTAAACATATTACTTAAAAAAACCTGATTTTTTTTTATTTTTGGAGCTGCTTTCACTAAAATTTAAACATCGATGACAACGTTGTATTACATGGAAATTTAACCGTTACGTACAATACTTTGAGTTATTGAAAATATCCTATTTTTGATTTTTGTTGCTGTAAATTTCATAATGATATGGATATCTTAATCATAAATTAAGATGACCAAAGGATTCCGCAAAACCTTATGTTACTCGGTGGAAGTCGGAAGGGGAGTTTAACGAAACAGGGATCAACAGTGTAGAGGAAGTACGTCAACAAAGTACCCCAATTTGTATGAGGTAAAGGGACTTACTCAAAAAAAAAAAAAAAAAAAAAACACCCAAAAATAAGGGGTCTGAAAATGTACTGTACCTTTTGAGTCGTAGACCTTGGGTACTCTTGTTGCTTAACAACCAAAAATAGATTTTCATTCATATTTAAAACTAAAGTACCCAGAACGCACTCTGTACAATTATGAACGTCATATTGATTCAGTCATTTCGAATTTTTACTTTTTGATATCAAACGCGAATTCCACTTTTGGCCACATTTTCTGGTCTCCTGATCCAACTTGTGCAATGGTGTTTGGCCAATGAAGGTCAATGAATGTGTACTAAAATTTCCTGTTGAATTTTCTTGCAATGAATTACGCCCACGGTTATGACGGAAGATGAATACCTCCACATATTCTCACATAAGACCTGTCACTAAATTTTTCTCTCACTGATTGACGACTTTTGGGATAAATAAAAATTATTCGTACTGCTGGAAGAAATGTGTAAAACAAAAGATAAACTTGATTTTAAATTGTTGTCTACTAAAAATAGAAGTCACTAACTCACAATAACCAATCCACATTGACATAGTATACGAATCTATAGTTACCATAGTTCCTATAGGACGTAATTTTGTATTAACCATTTTCAACTATTCAAACAAAAAACTATGAAATCATTAAAATTCATTTTTGAACCGTGATTTCACACATATATGTACAAACAAACACACACAAATTGCTAAATTCCTATTTGTACATTTTTTCATCAGATGATCTGAGAGAGTCCGTTCCAAGGATTTTTCTTTTACTTTTTTTTTTTTTAATTGGCATTTTATTTATTTACTTTTTTTTTTTTTTTTCTTTAATTTGATATTTAATTTGTCTAAGCAAATTTTTCATTATTTTTATTAATTTTTTTAAATATTGGAACCGGCGACTTTCAAAAGAAAAATTTATTTAATTTTTAGGAATAAGCAATTTGTGGTGAATTTATTTTATATGCAGGTTTTTTTTTTTAAAGTTTTTAAATGTAATATCTTTTTCTCACAAACACAAATATGTATGGTGCTGTTGTTTTAACAAAACAAGAGAATATCTTGAGATATTTTTTGTTTTATCATAATTCGATCTTGTCTAGGGGATAATTATTAAAGTAAATAATAAAGTAACTAATATATATTCATATATATATATATATATGTATATATTTGAATTTTTCATTTTAATATAAATTGTATCTTTAATATAATATATTTATGTGTTAATGTTTAATATATCTTTTATAATTAATTTTTATTTTCTTTCGCTAAAGAGGTATTAGTTAAAAGGTTTTTTTTTTTTTTTTAAATTATAAAAAAAAACCGTGATTTTATTTTTATATAACTAGTATGTAAAAAAAAGTGTTCATTTGTTTTATGCTGCCAAGGGATGTGATTTTTTGTTCGCTATTATTAGTATGTATTTCCTTTTAAATTTAACAAAAATGTTATACACTCAAGTGTAACTGAAAATTGTATTTAAAATGACAGAAACAACATCGTTTTGTGTGAAACAACATGGGCTGCTGACTTAATTATATGAAAGCGCATCTTAATTTCTACAATTTTCTTACCTTTTTTCTTCGTTTTACTTAAGATAAATATTAATTTCTTTTAAATATTAATTGTTTTACAGATAAAATTTAAGGATTCTTACGCCAATGTACATTAAATTATTTTAATTTTTCTTTTAATTTTATAAAGTAACCAAAGTCGAATGTCATGTAGGATAAATACAAAGTTTATTTTTTTTTTTTTCGTTTTAAAACTAATTTTCCAAAATTTTTTATGTAAAATTGTAAAAATTTTTGAATTATTTGTTTTTCTTTTTCACATCTTAAATTAAATTTCTTTATCACTTCATGTTCTTTTTTTTTTTTTTTGTTTTTCGTTTTAAATTTATTTGGTATTTATAAAAAAAAAATTTGTTTAACAAAAAATTCGGGTGACATGTTGTAGAATACTCTTCTTGTAGAACAACTGTTTAAGATTAAGTGCTTTTTTTTGTTCGCGTGGAACATGTAATCAAAAGGAAAAAAAAAAGTATTTTCTTTCATAAAAAAAATATTCTCGACAAGTATACTTCACAAAAAAAAAAAAAAAAAAAAATCTTATATCTAATTAGCTTAAAAATTTAGAGATCACATATGATGTTCATCCTATAACTATATAGTTTTTTTTTTTTTTTTTAATTAAATTTAGTTCGTTTGAAAAATACGCGTTTTTTTTTTTATATTTACACCGAAAGTTTTTATTTTCAACAGTTGTTAAAAATGTCAAGTCTGGGTGATCATGTTGGTTAATTTAAAGACAGTTTCGTATTCGAAACACTGAAGCTTTGGGATGAAGTGTTCGAAAAGTTTTAAGATTTTTATGTTCAACTCATGTTGGTATAAGGTTTGACAGTTGCAACGTTTGACGTTGCATGGACAATGCGATGTTGGTTACATACGAAACAAGGGACTCTACAATTGTATTTATGGTAATAGAACATATTATGTAAATTCTCAGGAAGAATTACATAGCAGGGACATAATTGCGACTAACGTTATCTAGGTGCATCCGTAAAAATTCAAAATTAAGGTAGTCCACGTAAATTAGAGATAAAAAAAGCCAAGCAGAAGAAAATTTTCAGTCTGTATTTTTCGGAAGAAAACAACTTGAATTCATAGCTTTCATCAATAGAAGGAAGGATTAGGAAAACGCTGTTTACACATTAGACAATCCGGAATCTATAAAATATTAACTCATAGGTCCTGGAAAATCAAGATTTTTCACCGAGCCCTTCCCCCGATTCGTGCTTCTATTACACAAAAACTTTTTTGAAATTCACGATGTGCTCTGCAGTGTTCTAATAGAAAATTGAATTTACAATATTTCTGTTTTTTTGTTTTGGTTTTATCATAGCATTCAAAAGATAAAGGCAAAATACCTCACATTTGTCTCTGTGAGCTTAAAGTCACCAACTCTTTTGCTCTTCAATTACGCGGAAACTAGTAAGAAATACAGTTAAGATCTAAGATATTTTTGCCGAAAATTTAATAGACAACATTTCTGGATAGTTCGTAAGATAGAAGTGAAAAACAAGCGCTGGTGCCTGCTGGGGGTACATTTTGAGCCCAAAAAAAAAAAAAAACGATTAAGCACTCACCTGACAGGTCGGAACTTTTCAGATATTTATTGCCTCAAAATACACTTTTTACAAATTGTTTTTTCTGTACTTCCTATTTGTTTATTGTGTGGACTACTCTGATTCGGTCAATTTCTTTTGTTTTGTGTTGTAAGGCCGTAACTTACGAACAGCTGAACCGATTTACATGAATTTGTTTAGGTAATTTTTCAGGAGAGATTTACAGTAACTACAACTAGCTATCACGTTCCGTTTTGTGAAATCTGAACAGTTATCAAGTAATCAAGCCGTTAGAAAATATTGTAAAGAATAGTGGAGAATGATTCTTTGAAATTTCACGGATTTTGACGCTATGGGAATGGCACTCAGAGTAGGTGAAGAGGTTTCAGAAGCAGACGTTTATCGTGTTTTGAGCTTTAGGTGATATGAGGATGCAGTTATTAGCAGGTAAAAAGGTTGTGAATGTGATAGTGAAAACTGTGCTCTATATACCGCGTCTTTGTGAAAAAGTATTGGCGTAGTAAGCCAGATAACAAGTAGATGATGAAACTGGCAGTACTGACATAATTTACTTAAAGAATGCTACGAGGGCAGAGACAATGATTACATGCGCAAGAAAAATTTTAGTGAGAACATTTTCATCTCGCAACTCGAAGGTTTTCAAGATCTTAACAAATCGTTTGCTTTAAAAAAAAACCAGGCATGCCGGCATGCTGCGATTAAAAAAAAAAAAAACTGGACAGATAGACTTCTGATTCTCATTTTGTTAGTAAAATGGATGCATTTTTGTGCTACGGACAAGTTTTGCTCTCGATATCGACGTGGATAGCATCACGGTGGTCATGATGACTTGTAGACTATGCCAACGTTTCAAATTAACTTTTAAATCAGTTGATTTCATTTCGAATTCCAGTAGCGGCACCTAGAGGGTTCTCTTTATTTCGTCCTTTTAATGAGAATAAAATTAATTATATTAATTTCAATTTACTTGCGAATATTTCGAAATTCTAATGATTTCACAATCAGGTTTCGAATTATAGATTATCGAGTCCGATGTTCGAATTACAAATCAAATAAAATCATTACCAACTTTAAATATCGAAATTTGTTTTCGAGTCTTTTCGAAATTTGTGTTATTTCGGCAATAGATTTCGATATTGTTTACGAGGAAATCGACGTAAAGTTGAATACTATTATTATCCGGCCAACGTTAAATTATTCGATCTTTGAACATTCTAATCCGATCTTCGAATTTCGAAGTACCATATGTTTTGACCTAAGAATCGAAATAGAATTAACCCTCTGGTTATGATTAGCTGTTTCTTCGCACAATATGAATTGCACCGACGTTTGATATAGATCAAGTGGACTATTTTCAGATATAGTCATCCTCGAACATTTTCGAACATTGTGCCTTCGATCTTCGAATTTCAAAGTACCAAATGTTTTGACCTAAGAATCGAAATAGAATTAACCCTCTGGTTATGATTAGCTGTTTCTTCGCACAATATGAATTGCACCGACGTTTGATATAGATCAAGTGGACTATTTTCATATATTGTCATCCTCGAACATTTTCGAACAATGTGCCTTCGATCTTCGAATTTCAAAGTACCAAATGTTTTGACCTACGAATCGAAATAGAATTAACCCTCTGGTTATGATTAGCTGTTTCTTCGCACAATATGAATTGCACCGACGTTTGATATAGATCAAGTGGACTATTTTCATATATTGTCATCCTCGAACATTTTCGAACATTGTGCCTTCGAATTATAACCAATTACCTACATACTGATTTCGGAATACTTTAACTTTCGAATTCGAACACCGAGTTTTTTCAGTGTTTTCAGTGTCTCCTCTGAACAGATGTTTTACAGATCTGCGTGTTACAGAACTTTTCTAAATTTTAACAAAGAATTGAATAAAATCATTAAACAGTTCGAGCACTTTCAAATCCCGAAACTTTTCCGAATCAACCCATACATATATATATTCTACAACATTTCGACCCTACGAATACAAGTTCAAAAACAATTTCCAAATTTTTCAAATAAGAAAAAAAAAAAGGTAACAAAAAAATAATAATCCGCAACAAATCTTCACTACGCTATAATTTAAATTTTATGATATCAAATATAGTAAGTGGTATACATTTTCGATATTACTTTAGTATTAAAATCTACAATGCTTTCGTGTTCTTAAACTAAAAAAAAAAAAAAAGATACATTTTTTTTTTGTTTAACAAAACCAATAAAAAAATTTTAATAATTATTACTGACTGTTTTTAGTAAATTTTTTCCTTTTTAAATATTTATTGAAAAACACAGCATTTATTTTTCTTTTTTTTTAAATTGTGATGTTTTCTTTTTTATGTTTTATATTTTTTTTTAATCTAAACAAACAAATTCGTTTTAGGAAATCCAAAATAAATAAATATTAATATAGAACCATTAAGAGGAAAAAAAAAAAAAAAAAAAAATAGACACAGAAAGGAGAAAAAAATGAGCTAAAAATAAAAAGAAAATTTAAAATAAAAAAAAATATATATATGCATAATAAATTGATTTGTTTATTTTTTTTTTTTTTACGTTTAATTGTAAAACTAATTAACAAAAAAATAAGAAAATAATTCTATTTCTATTTTTTTTTTCTTTAAAATGCTCTTTTTGTTGTTTGAATTAATTGTTTAAGAAAGCAACATAAAAAAAAAAAAATCCCAAGAGAGTAAAAACTAAAACTCAACTCATAATTAAAATTAGTTTATAAATTTTTGTAATTTTAAGTTAAAAAAAAAAAAAAAAAAAAGAGAAAAAAAATAAAAATTAGCTAATCCTTTTGTTTAATTAATCATATTAAGATAGTTAAGGAACTCCTCGGAGAAAAGTTGCATACATGAGGAGCTTCCCGATGACGCCGATGGCGCTGCATTTGTTGCTGCTGTTGAGGACGAGAGGGAGGAGACTGCTGTTGCTGCATCGGTAGCATTGGTAAAGAAACTGGCATTTGCGCCAATGACCGGGCGCTGTTGTTGTTGTTGTTGTTGTTTCATTGCGGGACAAGTTGATTTGTTGCGACTTGCAATGTTGTGCTGTTGGTGGGCGCCAATAGATGGAGCTGCTGTTGTACGCCAGATTGAACCAATTGTATCACTTTGAAGTTTGCTATCACTACCAACACCAACAGCAAATGGATGTGATTGATTATGCTGCTGCTGTTGCTGGTGATCGGAGGAATTCAGTGTTGCAGAGCAACCATCTGTGTTGCTCCAGAGATCATTGAAAAGCAGATCGCGCGATTGTCCCAAGAATGATGAATTCATACAATTATTTGAGTTACCATTGCGATGCTGATGCTGTTGCTGTTGTTGCTGTTGCTGTTGCTGTTGCTGTGGCTTTGGATTACAAATGTTGGTGACATTTGCTCCTGGATTAGGTATCTCCCAAATGTTGCTGATCTTATTCAATTGGCTAGCATAGGACGTTGCTGCATCCATTGAGAGTTTTGTGGTTCCCACTAAAGGACTCTCCCATAAGCTTGTACTTTGTGACAATAAAGATCCGCCGTTGCCGCCGCCGCCACCGCCTCCTCCCCCATTGGAAGAACATGTCGATCCAGCCGATGATGTGGTAGACGATGTTGGCGATGCATTACTCTTAATCGAATAAAAACTATCCCTGAGATTACTATTTGGCGAGGACTGACTTGAGGTCCAGAGCGATTCCTTGCTATTGCTGCGATGGCTGCTGGCGCTGTGATATTGCGACGAGCGTACAGACGACGAGGAACTGGGACTCAGAGAGGGATGGGAACTACCGGGATTATTATTGTTAGTTTGGTTATTATTAGATATAACCGATGACGATGAGGATGACGACGAACATCCCCATAAATTGGAAATGTTTGTGGCTGCTTGATTGTACAATAGTGTATTGGTATTGGTTGTGTTAGTATTATTATTATTGGCAGATGACAATTGGCCCCATAGATTTGTATGTGGTTTATTGCAAGAGTTATTACTTAAAATGCTAATACTGTTGTTGGAATCTCCTACACCTACTAACCCACCACCAGTGGCCAGTCCGAATAGCAAGCTGTTGTCCGCATTTGACGAACGACAGTTGCTACTCAGAGTGGTATTGGTGGGATGGCCCTGACCTACACCTGATGCACTACTATTGCTAATTAACTTAATTGCATTCAATTCATGTACTACCGAATTCATAAAATTATTACTACATTCGTTTAGAGTTGTAGAAGTGGTGCTGCTGCTGCTGCTGCTGCTGTTATTCTGATTCTGTAGGTGATGGTGTCCAATCAAATGATTGGTGGTTGTAGTCAGAGCTGATGATGACGTTTGCGGCTGTGTTGCTGTTGTTGTTGGTGGTGGTTGTGGTTGAGGTGGTGTTGGCTGCGACAGATTTACACCTGCTGATCTATGATGTCTTACCTGGGTCAACAACTGTTGCTGTTGTTGTAATGTAAGCTGATTGATAGTACTGCTGCTTGTGTCTGGGGTTTGCTGCAGCAACGGTGCCGAATAATCGATCAGTGGTGAATAGAGGGAAATCATTTTCTTTAAGGAAGCCCCGCCGGTAGTCGCTGTTACCATTGATGTTGATATGGTATTGGTAGTAGGTAGTACCGCCGCGCCATTTGGAGACTCCAACGGGGCCTCATGTTATGCGAGGTGCAATGACAGCTTGCTAACATTTTTGGTGTAACAATAGCCGAGTGGCTTGACAAAGTGTGTATCCTGGGTGGCACAATATGGGCATGTGACACAGTGTGAATAGTCGCTGAAGAAATTCAATCGTTGCTGGGGATGAAGGAGCAGCTTCAAGCAGGTATTGCACTAAAAGTGAGAAAGGAAAGAAGAACGGTCAGTAAAGATGTGTTTTGAAAGGATTTTAAGCAGTGGCGCTAAGTCTCGCTAGTTTCTGATTTTAATAGAAATCTTTTCTAACAGCGGATATCTCGAAAACGGTGTATCTTTCGAAAGAAAGAGGCACCGAGCTGCCGAACTTTAAAAAAATTTCGAAAA
Source organism: Pocota personata (assembly GCA_963082735.1). Taxonomy (NCBI): domain Eukaryota; kingdom Metazoa; phylum Arthropoda; class Insecta; order Diptera; family Syrphidae; genus Pocota; species Pocota personata. Next base: position 236,555,451 of record OY720429.1, on the reverse strand, counting down.
TTGTAAGAAATTTTCCAAAATGTCCGAAAAAAAAAACTATTACGATCCAAATTTTAGCTTTTGAGAATCTGTACAAGTTGAGAATTTTTAAAAAATTCGAAATTTGAACATATTTATCACGAAGTTAACGAACATCGTTTCTGAATGTGAATATTTAGAAAGTGGTGAGTCCTGTGAACAAAAAATTATTACGATATAAATTTTAGGCTTTGAAATTCCCCATTAGTTGTACCAAATTCTTTGAAATTTTACGACTTCTACCAGAAGCTAATAAAAAAACTTTTGAGTTTAAATATTTTGAAAATGGTCTGCCCTAGGTAAACAAAGTGCACGAGTTGGTCGCTGGTACTTGCACCTGTGTACTATCATTTGCAAAGCACTCCAATTTAAGATTTGAGCGACATTTTTTCAAAAAATTTACTTTAACAATTTTCCCAAACTTGGTATGCCATGTCGTGGCATATGTTATATATTACTTAGATGTTGATTCGCAACTAAATTGTTTGAGTTATACCCGAGAAATAACCAATTTTCAGAAAGTTCCTTAAAAAGTTAAGTACCGTTATTCGACTTTTTTTTTATACCAAAAAAAAAAAAAAACTTGGTACGAGTTTTTGAAAAATTTTGAAAATTGAATGGCTTTCTCCAAAATGTCTCCAAAATGACTTTGCCTTGCGTTAAAGAGAACAACGTTTTTGAATGGGAATATTTTAAAATTTTAGCTTCTGGGATTAGCTGGGTGATGAATTTTTAAAAGTTTTTGAAAATTTTCAGAAATTTTTGAAAATGTGCGAATGAAAACGATGCGCTCTACAAAGTAAAAATAATGTAGTTCGGATTCCGATGCAAATAATTTTTGACTGCAAATATCTACAAAAATTAAGTTTATTACGGTCAAAATTTTAAGTTTTGAAATTCTTAAAGGTGTGCACCGAACATCTCAACATTTTCGAAAATTGTACGCATTCTTCCAAATTGTCCTGCATCATCAGGAACACAGTCCACGAAAAAAATCATTATGTACAATAAAAAGTTTTGACTTTGAACTTCCTTAGAAATTGGGAGCAAATATTTTTCTCAATCTTCTAAAATTGTACGGAATTTTCTAAAAAGTCCGACTTTTGCTTGAAGTTAATGAAAATTGTTTCTATGTACGAACATCTCTAGAACTGACTTTTGTGTTAGTAATATGAATCCCTATATGTCCACGAGCCGCCACTGCTTTCAAGACAAATTGTTTTGAATTGTTAAAAATTAAATCACAAATATAAAAATTTAATAACAATAACTCACCTTTAGGCGTTCAGCACAACACGGCATTGCAGCAAAGATATCGTATGCATACATTGTGCCAAGGACGAGGCTGGAGCCGTCCCAAATTTCGCCGCAGAATCTAAAAGAATATATGTGGGTGCAATTTGTTAGAAAAGTTATCAATTTCAAATAGAGAAGCGAACTGCTTACCTGCAACTGATAACGCGTCCGGATGAAGTACCATCCAGGCAACTCATGCAAACACAAGTTAGATAGAGAGTGCGTCCATCGTATTTAACCTGGAAAGAAAATAAAAAAGATACCATTATTCGTAGAACTCGTAGTGGTAGATAAAAATGAGGTTGGACATAGAAAAATATATTTTGTCACACACATGCTGAGAAATTTATGTCCACCTTCCGGACAAATTCAGTCCCTCATATCGTGTTAGCTGTAGCACTATGCTTTTTCGTTTTGTATACCTCGGTATAAACGAAATTCGCTGTTGGATTTATGGGCCATTAATGTCAGTCTAATTATGCAAACATATGAATCAGATGGGAAATAAGAAATAGTGCAATACAGCACAAAAGACAGACGAACTAATGCGAGCAGCGACAACTGACAAACGAGTTGGTAAGGGTTTGGGGTTTCGAGTTTCGATATTTTTTTTGTATCTCTCTTCTGGAGAAGGATGAAACAAGAAAGTTGCTCGGGGTTGGCAGTAAGAGTGGGCGACAGGTCTCACAAGTGGGTCATTTTATCTGTAAAAGAAAAAGGTAGGAGTCACTATAGAAGATTAGCTCGCATAATTTAACTCATTTTGATTGTTTATTTTTATTTTCAGCTGACCTCTAGAATTAGTTGCGCATACAACGCTATTTTACTTGTTATATCAAACTTGGTTAATAGCCTAAAGAACTAAGACTTTGATCACTGATGGGTTTTGTAGTAGACTATGGTGGTTACGAATGGTTTCAATCAATGGCTCAGGGTACAAAAAAGCATGCTTTCACTCTGCTGAAACCTTTGAACTTGACAATTATATTTATTTATCAGGACATCAATATATGTATACAGCGAACTGTCCTCTGTGGATAACAGATTTAAAACCCCGAAGACTTAAAGACTTCATCGACTACTTAAACTGTGACGGAAAAAAATTGTCGAACATCCCAAAAAGTATCTAAACCTACGAGCTTACCGTAAGAGCACTTTTTGGCGGAAAACACTGAATATGCCCAAAACTTTTCAACGTTTGCAATCACTGCAGTAGATTGGTCTTCAGGAAGTCCGGATTTCAACTGCTTAAAAGAAGATCTGCCATAAGGCTCACGACAGGGTGGCTACGGAGTAGGGGGTAGAATGTTTGCTTGTAACACAAATGATGCAGGTTTAAGACCCATCGGGGAACAGCAACAAACAATCACCCGAGTATAATAAATAATAGAATAAAATCCAAAATTATCCAACTACAATAGAATGCTAAGTGAGGAGCAACAAACGCACAAGCAAATAAAATAATTCCCGTCTCTCTCTTGGAAAAGCATCTACAAGTACATATGTACATTCGAGTATAGCAAAGTATACTCGTAGAAGGTTTTTATAAGGGCTGCGCGATTATTTTTCAACGGGAACAATTTAAGATTTATCCTGATCCAACTGGAGAACTGTCTTCCAACTCTATGTCTAATAAGGGGACAACTATTGATCTTCCATCTTCCAGATCCCAGAATGGATACAGATATACTGCGCGGAAATCTTTCGAACAATGAAATTAAAAACAAAATACAGGATCTGCTTGAGTCTACTGTCAAAGGTGCTAGTTTGAACATACATATATCACAGAAAAAGCTAGTATAATCGCAGGGCCTGAGGTCGGAAGTCTTTTGATTCGTTTATGCCATTGAGAAATCTGAACTTTTGAGAAAAACTGAAATTCAACTCTTCAACCCAACCATCTTTTACTCCGCAACTCTAGACTGATGGCTAAAGATCGTACCGGTATAGTATCCATAGAAGAAATAACTTTTCAACTCGAATGTTAGCTCTATGCTGTGAGGTGTGTTTGGTCAGCTTGTAGCTTAATGTTCCTATACTGGAGTCGATACGATAGACAGCACATTCTGTAGTCTAAACAGAAATACAATTGGCAATTCGAAAACTATGTACATACATACATACATTCAATTGAAGTACACCACACTAGCGAGTATCAAAGCGGACCAAGTAGTTGTAATAAATAGCGCTGCTATCACAACTGTGCCCTGTGGGACGCCATTGTTTACCTCAAATGCACTTAACTTTCATCTTATATGAGTTTTCAAATGTTACAAGTCTATAATTTGAAATAATAAATTCGAAGAAACCACATAATTTGCAAACCACAAAACCCATCACCAAGAAATGAATAAACAACTTTCCAATGTCATGGATCATTAGAAATTTGCACACAAAAATGCGCACTCACATTTTACAATTGTAGCCATCGCCATCGTTTTGCTAATGCAATCTAACCCACTGTACCTATTTAATATGGTACAGTGGTACCATATGTATGATCGTGGGTTAAGAGAGACATCTAAACATCGCTATGAAGCAATCATCCACTAACAAGATACAATTTTGCAACATCGTATCCATGCAGATGGAGGGAAAGATTCATTAAAGTCAACTTTAGTTGACACTGTCAGAGAGAGCCGGCAACAGCAGGAGCTTGAAAGCGGTTTTATGTTGCATGTCATGCCTAACACGACCGAAGGTAAGAGTTGCTTAAAATTATTCAAAAGAATGACATGTGCTCCCCTCTCTTTTTTTGTCACTTTGCCTGCGTCTCAATATATACACAGTTGAGGGAACGAACAAAATTAAATGAATATCAATTATCGGCCTGGTCTAATTTAATAAACAAATCTAATTTGCATATTCAATGAACGACAGGTCGTCCTAATCGCTATATTTTGTCCCACCGAAGTGTGAATTATTTTAATGAACTGACACTTAACCTAATTGTGAGCACAATTCTTGTGCAAAAAGGATTATCGTGTCTATTCAAAATAGATAGTTATCCAGTGGGACAGTGAAACAGCTATAAGGGGGATGATTTTTATTATTGAATTAATATTTATAAACTCACCTCAATGCATCCCGGTGAGTGTTGTTTTGGGCTCAAAAAGAACGACCCATCCACCAATGGATAACGATCGAATACCAACATTGGTTCCTCACAAAGAATACATGCCACACGACTCATTTGACTTTGGGCGAGTGATGATAGAATGAATAGACGTGTATCATCGTTGCCATGATTTCCTTCGTCCTCGATCTGTAAAAAGAAAAAAAAAAACGGATTTTTAAAAATATACGAGTACATCACTTAACAGAAAAGAATATTAAACCATTTGCCTGCCTGTCTAGGGAACAGTTTTACAAAATGGTGCAATATTTCAGTCAATAAAAAAAAAGTTCAACTTCCCAAGCGGAACTGTCGTCCACTGGACATTTTCTCTCTCCTCATGGTCCGTAATTCATTTGGTCAATTTTAAAAATGTCAATACTGTCCTGTACTGACTGGTGCCATTACTACTGGCGTAAGTCCGAATAATTCCAAATGGATAAATGTTCTGTTCGTTCGTGTGTGCACAAAAGTCAATACGGTTAAGCGTTCGAGTATACAAGTCCCTTCTATCACATTACAGGTGAATGCATACACCCCATTGCATTTGCCCAAGAGCACGTATGCAACAAAGTACCATATTAAGCTGAAATTGGCAAAGAAGGAAAGTAGAGAACTATAGAAAGGACATGGTCCTTTTGGATTATTGAAAAAGTGAAAGACAGCTGGGATGGGCTAAGGAATAAACTAGTGCAGTCGAATGAAGAAATATCTCTTGGACGAACAAAAAAAAGTAAGTAATTTGGATTTCATGTCCTTCCTTAAGGATATTCACGTAGGACATGTGTGTATTGTTGGAGAAGAATATACAAAAAAAAAGGAATGTATTTTCATTTCGAAAACAAGTCCCGGTCATGTTCCACTTTATTGATTATCGATTTGGGAATTCCATTTCGTTATCCCGCGCGACATGGTGCAGAAGCACAATGAATACACTAGTGATCCAGTATCGACACTCGGAGAATGAGTCAGTTTATGGTTCATTTAGTATTCTGAAATTGGAAGGCATTCCAAGAAAAAAGGTAGACACACGATGTGGTGTTTATAACTCCCAGTTACCTTGTCTAAGTTATGAGCGGAGCAATTTTTTTGTTCGTGTGTGAGAGGTGAATGAAAGGGTTCATCGGTTTCAAGTTGAAGGAGGCTCTTATGAGGGCATGGACATCATCCATGCTTAGACAATGGTATTTGTTGGAAGGCCATGTAGTCAACCAAGATCGAGGTTGAAACACGGTGATGGGCATACGTATTTATTCCTATATTTGCGTGAATTATTGACTAAAGTAGCGTACTTTGGATTTCGTGCATAGAATCCAAGTCATCGATGTAAATCAGGGGATTTTGAAAGACATTTTCCCAAAGCCCAAAGATGAATTTTACTGTGCGATAACCGGCGGATTTATTCACGAAAATTCAAAAATGATGAACAGTTTTATCATTTCAATTCTTTAAGCTATCTAGACAATTTAGTCAGGACTACTACACTCCTGTAACCTCTACCATGTTATACTCTCACTCTTACATCTAGAACTTAAAAATTCGTGAACATTTAAGACTTGTCGGACGACATTGATACCAGTGGAAGCTACATTTCCAAATATCTAAGCTCATAGCTGAATCTAACCTCTATACTGACAGACGGACAGATACAAGATCAAATAAATAGTGACATGGTTAGTAGTAGAATGATTTGAACTATCGAATGAATTTGTTTATTCATTCATACAGAAGGCGAGAGTGGGTTCAGGAGTAAATACTATCGGGATTATTCGCGCACTCAAGAACGATTTTCACTAACTTCGGGGACATTTTGGAAGATTGGATACCTACAATTTCCGAATTTTTTGAAAAATATCCGCATCCACCTTGTACAGAATTTTAAAACCTAAAATTTCGACCTAAATAATTTTTTTCGTACGATTCACCTTTTTCAAGCAATTTGCACTCAAAAATGTTTTCCATTAACTTTAAAACAAAGTTGGACATTTTGGAAAGTTTCCTACCTACGCAGTCCATTCAGGTAATAATCGAACGAAAGAAATATTCAGCAAATGAAAATTGTATGTTTTAGTAACTATCGAATGAATCAATATAGTATTTCGATACTATCTAATAGTATCCATCACTGGTTAATATTGAAATCACAGAGGAGTTTAAAGGAACAGCTCCCATAGTAGGCGTATTTTTTTCTTGGTGCTTTTTATATATGTACATCACACTAGAAACTGATAACAAAATGATTCTCAAAATGACTTACCAGCGACAAGATGTTGGAGATAGCAACTTGATTTAATTTTGCATGTATATTTCTCCTGGGCTGTATATAAAGTTACACAAAAAAAACAAGCCTAAAAAGCAAAGCCATCAACTCCCTTAATATGGCTCACAAATTTAAGATCTGCAATTTAAGGAATACGAGACTGTGTATGGCAGAACCATTCATATCCCCAAACTTCTGTGCCTAAAATTAAAGCGTTTAGCATCATACTGTTATAATACTGCCATGGAGCTTATCGGAAAATATAGAACATATGTAGAGAGAAATGATACCGCAGCACCTATATTATTCAAATCTTAAGAAGGATGACAATTGAAATCCTACCCATGGAGGAAAAATTATTTAACGAGTTGACAGTCTTGTCGCAGATCTGATTTAGTTGTTGAAAAGGTAAGAGAACCTACTCGTACGTCATTGTCACGTTCGGAAGCTGTCCTCCTATCCATCTAAACCTAGAAAATGCATGGAAAAATATATAACTATTTTAGGTTCTATAAAGGTTTGACCAATAATTTTGTTTGAAGTAACCGCATTGACTAAACTACCCAACTGATCTCCCTTCCACTACTTCCAAGAGAATAATTATTTCTACGCAAATCAACCCAACGACCACTTTGTTATGTTGGGAGGTGCTGAATATTAACCTCATCTCTTGTACATCAACATGGTTCGGTACTTCAGGATATTTTCGTTTATTCCAAGACTTAGGTCTTTACAAGTTACGTCTCCTATTCTCTTTATTTCTTGGAGTTGCTTTCATTGCCATACATACTTTCTGAAGGATGGATGTTACCAATCAATTTGTTGATTGCTTACTGACAACACCATTAGTTACTTAATAGCTGTCGGGTAAAACTATATGCCCAGATACAGTCGACTCCAAACTAACTACTTTATTTAAGAAACAAGCAATTAGCTATATTCAACATCATTTCCCAAGGCAGGATCGTAAGGAGGACCACATCGACAGAGCATTCTTCCATTCTATTAACCAGCGTACTTGTGTTTTGTCATGGATGTTCGTAAAAGTAATATGGCTTCGTTTGACATTCCAACATGGGATTTATCTCTAGCGGTTGTGGCAAAGACAACAGAGCTCCAGGGATTAGGGTTACTTCCAAGTGCTGCTGTCGTCTGGAAAAAGTTTCTTTTCTCCCCCTAGTTTAATGCAGTTTCGTTTCATACAGATGGGATTTACTCTAAGTATATTCACTTAATTTAAAGTAAATTTTGATTCACATGGAACACTAACAACCCCGAAACTAACTCCTTTTTTTTTGGCTTCCTAACTTAATAATAAAACCACATACGCAGACTAGCAGAAAATATTTCATATAAAATGTACGAGTACACATGAAAAATATTTTCAAATATAAAATTAAAAAAGAAATTCTTTCCAACTGGAGAAAGACGAAAAAAAAAAACAACGTGGCATTCATATTTAGCTGCCGCAGATAACATAAATAAGTTTTATAGTTGGATAGGATTATAACGACGTAAAAATGAAAATGTGAGAGAAGTAAATCCATGAAAATTCCTAAGGAGTTCATATAGATTCCTTTTAAATTTATTCCAACTTATCAATCTGCTAAACCAATCTCATAGTCTAGACAAAAAAATATTGGTCAGCAGTCAACTCGAAAAAAAAGGATCACTTTTCACATACATATGTACGTCACCCCATGGAACTGAATGCTTTTCCAATATAAGGAATAAATGAGTTTACCTACTCGTACATTTTTATGATTGTGTATCGCTTTGGAGTATTTTCCATTTTGCTTCAGACATCGACCACTTCGGAGGTACATCATAAAACTTGGGCAAATTTTCGTATTATCAAATCATCACGTAGCTCATGTTTCATAAAACAAGTTTATTGTAAATGAAATGATGTTATATAAATTCACCTGACGGGTGTGGTGATGAATTCACTTTCGAATTTCTTTATTTTTGCAGATGCAAGAGAGAATAACAGACTAAACAGATTCTCTTGCAAGCTTTTCCGTAACAGCTTCATCATGGAAATCTATAAACATTTGCAGTTCGTGATATATGGGGTCGGGGCTTCATATTACAAATACAGTGGAGCCCCGTTAATCCGGACCCCGGCTAATCCGGTGATCTCGGTAATCCGGACAAGCACTCATAACGTCTCCAGTACTTTTTCACAGCAACTGCATTCAGTTCAGTTAACAATTATATGTCAGGCAGAACACATGCCCTTTTCGAACGCGTAAACACGTACAAAAATAAAAATAAGTTAACTGCGATTCGTATTGTCGTGTACTATCGTGAAAAGACAAAGTATTTGCAAAATGCCGCCATTGCCTAAACATACAACATTGACCATAAAAAATAAACTAGAAGTGATTGAAATGTTAGAACGTGGTGTCAGTTATCATGTAATTTCAGAAAAAATTGGCATTGGAAAATCAACTGTTGATGATATAAAAAAAAAAAAAAAAACAGCAAAAAATTTTGGAGTTTGTAAGCCATACTGAACGCGGACTAGGAAAAAGGCAGACACTGCGAAAGCCTGGAGAACACGATTTTTACTTGGTTTGTTCAACAGAGACAGCTTAACGTCCTGATTTCAGGAGAAATTCTAGCAGAAAAAGCAGGTTTTTTTCACGAAAGGATAACCAATTCTAAGAATTTTAACGCAAGCCGCGGTTGGATAGACCGCTTTAAGAAAAGACACGGGATAAAGCAACTCAAAGTAACAGGAGAGATTCTATCAAATAACGAAGCTGCGGTTGAACCGTTTAGGTTGAAGTTACAAAAAATAATCCAAGAAAAAGGTCTCACTTATCAACAAATATACAATGCCGACGAATCGCGATTATTTTGGCGAGTTTTACCGGACAAGACATTAGCGTCAGACAGAGAAACTGAAGCTGCAGGAAGAAAGATATTAAAAGACCGTATAACATTCATGCCTTGCGCAAATGCGTCCGGAGAACATAAACTTCGTCTTCTGGTGATTGGAAAAGCAAAAAAAAAACACGTGCTTTTGGTTCAACTACTCTCCCAATATCCTATGAAGGTAAAAAAAATGCTTGGGTCGTAAGATCAATCTTTCTCGAGTGGTTTAAATAAGAGTTTATTCCAAGTGTCAGGAATCACCTTCGTGTTAGCAATCTAGAAGAACAAGCTGTCCTTTTATTGGACAATGCCCCTGGGCATCCATCAGCAGAAGAATTGCAAAGTGAAGATGGGAAAATCTTCAGCCTTTTTTTTTACCACCAAATTGCAAAAACGTAATCCAAAACATTAAACTCCGTTACAGGAAGTCATTGCTATCTAAAATTTTAGCAGATGATAACACTGAAGGTATCATGGAGAAACTTAAGAAGTTTAACATGAAAAATGTTGTTTTTGAGTTGGCTGTTGCTTGGGAAAATGTGTCTCGAAATCTTATACAAAAATCATGGACTAAACTGCTCTCAGATCCTAATATGACTGCTGATGCTGATGCAGAGTTTGAATTGGAAGATAGTATTCCGTTGGCGGTTCTATTCTAAAGTATATCTGGAGATGAACATCTTAGTCAGGAAGGGGCTCGAGAATGGGCAGAAGGTGGTGCAGATGCAGACTTGAAGGGACAAATGCTTACAGATGAGAATTGCAAAACAACAATGAAGAACTAGAAGAGGAAACCATACCAACAAAGAAAAGTCACAAACAGGCTGCAGAGGCTTTCGACACACGCTTGCAGTGGGCGGAGGAGAATAACATGAGTACTCACTCAAGACATTGTTCTACTTCGAAGAATGCGTTTTGAAGCATTTTCTCGAAAATTAGCTTGCAGTTCTCAAAAATCTATTAAAGACTATCTAAATCGTAGAACAAACATTTAAATGTTACGTTGGTTTTATAAATTATGTAGTATGTAGTCGATTACATTTATGTGTTTATGTGGAATAATAAAAGACCATGTTACTTTCATTTTGATTTATAAATCGGCATTTTTCTCTCACATTGCCTAAACCGGACACCCCATTAATCCGGAACCGCGCTTATTTTTAGGGAACCGGATTAACGAGGCTGCACTGTACTAACAAAAAAAAAACTATCTTCAGGATATTCACACACATACTAAAAAATGATTTCCATGAACTTCGGAGTATAAGGACATTTTGGAAGCTTTCGAAAAATTTACAATAATTTTTAAAAACTCGGCATCCATCTTGTAGAGTTTAAAAACTTAAAATTTCATTTTTACTCCCACTCAAAAACGATTCCAATTAACTTCGGGGTTAAATGGGATATTTTGGAAGCTTTCGTATCAACTTTGGAAAATTTTTAAAAATTCTGTACCTATATATAATACATTGCGGAAAATTTCAAAACCTAATATTTTGATTGCAATAATCTTTTCCATTAACTTCGGAGTAAAGTCGGACACATATAATATACAAAAGCTAAGATTTCGATATGAATACTTTTTTTTAGTAAAAAAAAAAAATAAATATTTGGCGCAACAGCTCTTTAAGTGCTAGGGCCTAGCTTCTCGCAACCATTCGTGTTGTGTGGGTTATATTTTTCAAACGAATGGAAGGGACCTACAGTTTAGTGCCGTATCCGGAAGGCAATTTGTTTTGAGAAGCTTTTTCGTGACAACAATACTCTCGGATGTTTGTCAGACGTTCGCGAGAGGTGGGATCGGGAAAAAACTTTTTGGTGTTTTCTGGGATTCGAACTTGGAACCTCTTGCGTAGTGATCCGACACACTAACCACTATACATATTTGCAGTCAAAAACGATTTCCATTAACTTCGTACTAAAGTCGGGCACTTTGGAAGGTTGAGTACCTACAATTTTCGGATAATTTTTAAATCATCTAGTAGCGAAGATCAAAACCTAAAATTTCGATCGCAATAATCTTTTTCCTAGAGCACACCATTTTCAAGATAATCGCATTTCCATTAACGTCGAACGGAGTAACAATTTTCAAAAATTTCAAAATCGTGATAACTTTGCTTGTGAAGAATCATTTTTGAAGTTATTTTGAAAAGCTATTACCATTAACTTGGATGTAAACTCTGACATTTTGGAAGAGATTGGGCTCATGTACTTGTATATACGATCCGCCACAGACCAGAGAATAGCTGAACTGCTACGACTACTGGCATGAAGGGTGAACATTTTGATAGACGCACCAGGAAAAAGCAGAAGCTAATTTCTTTTAAACTTAGGAAGTCATTATGGGTTTCGCTTCTTTAGAGAAGTATCTGAACATTATTGGACTCAGAAGCACGGACTTTTGTGACCACGAATTTTTAAAACTTGGAACATAACATTTTAATTCGAGCCTGTCTCAAGATACAGGTATAGATGTCACTCTACATAGAGCCGAGGTTCAACACATTTTGTTCGTACGTAGATTGATTGTTATATGGAACCCGTTTCGGTTATGAATCCCACAAGTATAACTATTCATAACTCAAACAGATATTTGCACATAAGATATTAATATTCCACCCTAAAAACAATTTCCGAATAATATCCATCGAAAACTTTCTCAAACAATAACGTCGGGTCATCATAAATTCCATCTTCCTACAGAATAGAACTTCTAATCAAATCAAAAGCTAGACAAATACAACATTCACCCAAAAACAACACCAAAGTGATGGCCAAAGTTGATTACCAATGCGAAACGTCTATTTAATCAGCAATTCAATTTGTAGAACTTTATCTGTTATCCTGGTGTGTATTATAGTCTACATACCTTTCATTCTTCTCGTTGTCAGCAGCAGCAGCAGAAGAACAAGAAGTTTTTCATACCACTACACGCGCTGAGACTAATTCTTCAAATGAAATATCATCGCATTCTGGACGAAAAGTAAACTTTCACTTTTCTCAATTAGAGCGAAACAATGGCTAGCACAGCACCTTCTTTGGATCTTCTCAGCCCCGAGTCAAGTATATATTAGATGCCTCCTTGGCTCTTAAGTAAAACAAAACATTCAAGAGTATGAGAGGAGTAGGATAAGAGCAGATTTATTGTATTTATCTCACTCTGAATATTTGCACTTTTGTATTGTGTACGTTTGTCTTTTCAGGACTCATTCTACCTAAGGATTATCATCACTATCCCTAACAGTCGCCGGTGATGATTGTTGACATAATCCTTACGAGTGAATGGGGGTGCGCACTTTTCGATTAATAAATTGTTTACACACTTAACTAATTTCATTTATATTTATATGTATTAAAACTGTGAGACTAAGAAAGGACACCCCTCCTTCTGCGACGGGAGAAATCTAGATTCCACACACAATAAGCGGATAAAGCAACTGAATTCATTACACTTGAGTGGATTTTGATATCAAATAGATACGGAATAATACAACAGATACTTTTTGATTTGTTTTCTTCTCTCTTCTCATCGTCGTCGTCCTCATAGTCGTTGCCGCGAAGTTGGCTTTTCATTTTTATTTGGTAATGCATCTTAATGCTTTCTGGTTAAAGAAATCCCCAAATGGCTTGTCCTGCGAAGGAGTAAAGTTTATTGCTTTTTAATATAACAACAAGAACGATACAGCAGTGTAGTGGATTATTGTTTTCCATTCGCGCTGTAGATACATTAAAGCGAGAGCAATAAATTTTTCAAAAAACATAAAAGAAGAAAGGAGCGTATAGCACAGCTACAAGGACAAAAACATCCTTTATACTCCGTATAGTGCTTTTCTTTTGTTTAGTGATCGGGGTTTAAGAAATGAATAGCTGTCGGATACATTGAGTGAGATTTCTATTGGTGCTCTTAAGAAGAGATTAACGATGCTGGGCTGGTGAGAGTAGATACTCGAAATTAAAGAAATTTAGCTTTTTTATATTGAAATACAGTTCCAACAGCACCGAATAGCTCCTCTGTAATGCCTCTATTGACGAAAATATAACTACTATAGGGCAATAAAAAGGTTTCTATACATCTATTGGGTGCTGTTAAATCGCCTTTGAAATCTAATAAAGAATAACTCTGAATAATAGGTGCAACTAGACACTTAATGAAAAAAGCCCCATCTGAGTAGTTTTTGAGAGTAAAATACTGACTTAACTTTACTAACCCTTCAACCTAGATTACATAAAAAATCCATTTGCTTTTATTCTTAACTTTGGATAGGTGTGCACAGAACGTACACAATTTTACTCTCAGCGCATGCATGTTCAATTAATTTCGGAAAGCACTTTAGTTTAGTGGTGTATGTCATAAATCACCAATAAGTAAGAAGTATTGGTGATAGTATACAACCTTGTGGGACTCCGATTAATTTAAAATTCCCCTGACCTGTTGACTATACATACCATGATATTTTAAGTGCTCTTCCGGGGCAGTACAATTCAGATAAACAGTAAATCAAAAGGACTTTTCGTAAACGACGAACAGCAGAACGATTAATGATCAGGGTCTTGGTCAGTTCTAGTCCGCGAAGTTTTGATACCTGCGTGTGGGAACGGTCTAATATTTATCGGATTGTGTCCGTGTTATACCTATAGGGACTTGTTATTTCCTATGCTTATGCTCTCTAGGTTTTGCATGTAAAATATTCAGATACATACAATATAATACTTTAGTGTATTTACAAGTTTTTTATTTAAAAATATTAAGGACTCTAAAAATTTATTTGTGGATGCTGAAAAATGTTAAAAACAACAAATTTTACCAGCCAATGTTTAGAACATAGCGAGAGTAGAAGGAAAATTAGACGGGGAAAAATGAGATTATGGTACTGATTGGTACTCATTGGATTATCGGTTTCAATGAGAAGGAAAAGTCCAATTATTATAACAACTAGTGGATGCCATGAACGAAATAATCTTTTGAAATAGGTGCACTGAAATTTAAGACCATATATTTCACTTTGGAGATAAGACATGAACAAATGAAGGCTCTTCAAGTTAAGTTTATATGTTACTGAAATGCTGCACCTACAAAATCCAAATGATTATGTTTTGCATCTACATTTCTTCTAATGACCCCAGCTGTCCTGCATAACAATATAGCAACAACAATGGAAATAAATTATCCTTGTACATTCGACGATAAAGTAATTACACGAAATATGCAAATGCCATTGCGTTGCAGATCCTTGACACAAACATCAAAAGCATCGTAAAAACGGCATTCTTCTGTATTTTCCCCCGCTGTAATCTCTTCTCTCAGTAGCATGATCTACAACAAATTCCAGACACAATGGGTGGTGTGTAGAACAAGTCTCCAATAGTGGTAGTGACTGGTGACAACAAATCCCCATCTGGCAATGGCAATGAACAATAATGAAATGAAATTGCGAATATTCAGCGAGAAAAAGGACTCACTGTCGTACCAAAGAGCTACTACATTACGTCCATACAACATCCTGTTCTTGTATCTTTGGGTGGATTTCAAAATTGCAAATGGAAATGGCGCAAAAGGATGCTTAGAAGGACTGCAGCAATGCAGCAGCTAGTTGACTACGAGAACATGAAATAAAAGCAAAAAAAAAAAAAAAACCATGACTGTAACGTGTCAGATGAACGTACCGAGCATTTATATCTCCATAAGGACTCTTTTTCTTGTGTGGCTTTGGGAGTTACTTTTTTTTTTTTTTGTTGTTGCATCTGGATAACATCATAATGTATAGGTACATTTATTTTTGTTATATTTTTTTTTTTTTTATTGCCAAAGGACAAATCTCATATAATTTGCACTCAATTTAAATTCGAGACACAATCGCAGAGAGTGCAAAACAAGGACTTAAGTTGAGAATTTGATTTGTCCCCACATAAACTGAATGCATATTTGATTTACCCAACAAAGACCATAACTCATCCTACCGTGAAATTAGATCATGAAAGCATTTAAAATAGAGAACAGATAAAAAGTGAAAGCAAAGCAAGGACATTATGCCTTTATCTTCCATTTACATTTGTAAAAAAAAAAGTGTGTTTGCTAAAAGTAAAGAAAGAGAACGAGTAAAAGGTCCAACATAATTCATACAAAGAAGGTAGGTAAAAGAACCAATAAAATTTTCCTTTGCAATTATGTATATCCTTTGAAAGTTCAGTGAACTAGTTTTTGTGTTGGCGGTTCAAAGGAACTTTGGCATTAGGTACTTTCGAATGGGGGAATACGAGTATTTGCATTTCTTTTCATTTTCTCTGGCACTTAAAGTTAAAAAGGAAAATTGCATAGCAAATAACTGATTTCTTTTAAATATTTTTAGCATGGAAAGTCAATTAGATTTGCAAAAAAAAAACCATGGGTATATATATAAATAGAAATGCAAAAAATGCCAATGTATTCATGCTATAAGACGAGATATTTACATTTAAAACTACGATTAGGATTTAATTTTTCTGATTATGTATGAATCACTGGATGAAATTAATGAAATTTGTTTTCGTAGTTAGAGGCGATTCTGGGTAGTTTTGCTACATAAATACTTATCGCATTTTCAAGAGAGGCTAAGAAGCGATACAGCAGTACGTTGTGATAGAAAAAAATGGAATTCCTCGAAGCGAAATTGCAACCAACTAATAGTAATTCAATTTTTATTTTTCTGTTAAATTTTTAAAAAAAAAAAAAGAAGATATTATATGATAAATTATTGCATACGTTTGCGAAGAACAAATATTGCTTTTGATCCCTCCTCAACGATAACACCTTCGTGGCTGTTTTGGAATGCAGGGTGCGCCAACAACACGAACATGTTTTTTGATCGGCTGATCTGGGACCGAACCTGAGATAGGCTTGGTTATATTGGTGGCTAAAACAAAGTCTATCGCAGGTTCGATCTTTGCCTATGTACCCATGTTTTTTTCTTTCTCCAATTCTTCAATAAAAAGCGAATAGTTATTTTTAAAAGTAAAAAAAATCAAATTTCAAATCCACGTATTTTAAATTTGAACACGTAATACTCTCTTCGAACATGGGCCTGTTGAATCGTCATGATCACGACGTTTCTTAAGAAACTCATCGTTAACCACGGACTGTTTATTTAATATTCATTTACCAACTGCACAGAAAAGTGCTCAAACCAATAAAATAAAGATCGATGCTTTTCTTCCATGTCGAGCATACTATGAGAATAAACTGAAAAAAAAAAAAATCAAAAAATCTATACAACACGAAATAAATTCGATATATTGATCGAACACAAACCTATCCTTACCTATAAAGAAAAAAGAGAGAACAGGAAAACTGCATTTTAAAAGGTTCTAACCCCCTTTCTATTCCCCTATAAACCTTTGCCTTGATTTTGTACGTTTTGTCACTGATTAAAAGCTCCTGGTTATGACTTGATCACCGGAGAAATTCTCAAAGTTTTACCTAGAAAAGCATTGATTAAGCTTCTTCATATTGTAAATGCTGCGCTCAGATTAAAACACGTGCCTAACCAATGGAAAGTTGCGGAAGTTATAATGATTTTAAAACCAGGAAAGCCGCCAAATGAGGTAAGATCTTATAGACCAATTTCGCTACTTCCAGTTATATCCAAAATTTTCGAGAGGATATTACTAAGGCGTCTCCAACCGGTTATAGAAGGAAATAATCTTATCCCTGACCACCAGTTTGGGTTCAGAAGTAAGCATTCGACGATTGACCAGGTGCATAGAATTACTGACGTAATCGAGAAAGCACTTGAGAAAAAGTATCTGAGAGAAAAAGATATGCTCAAGCGTATTTCTTGACGTCTCGCAAGCCTTTGATAAGGTGTGGCATGATGGCTTGATTTGCAAATTACGACAAGTTCTCCCTGTATGCCTATACGACATTCTAGAATCATATCTCGGGAATAGACTCTTCCGTGTTAGACATGGAAATGAATACCCGGAGCTCAAAAAAATTTCGGCCGGTGTACCGCAAGGAAGCGTTCTTGGGCCACTTCTCTCTGTATATACTCGAGATATACCGAAAGAAGATGGCACTATCCTGGCTGCGTTTGCCGATGACACCGCTATCCTAGCCGTAGGTAAAACAATCAAAGAAACGACTGCAAAACTGCAAAACGCACTGAATAAAGTAAATGAATGGACGAGGGACTGGCGGATCGCCCTCAACGAATCTAAATCTGTTCACGTGAATTTCACTTATAAAAAAACTAATGTCTTGCCAATTTTCCTAAACTTGGCCCGAATACCTTTTGCAAACGAGGCCAAATACCTTGGAATGACACTCGACGCAAAACTGAAATGGAATTCTCACGTGAAAATGAAACGTAAAGAACTCGAAATCAAATATAGAGAAATGAACTGGTTGCTCGGAAAACACTCCCAGCTGAGCTACTGAGAACAAACTGCTTTTATACAAGCAAGTGCTAAAGCCGGTGTGGACTTACGGTATACAACTTTGGGGCTGTACCAAGAAAACAAACGCCAATATTTTCCAAACTTTTCAAAATAAAGTGATAAGAGAAATTGTCCACGCACCGTGGTATACTAGAAACGATGATATCCACAGGGATCTCGGAATTCCGACAATCGAAGCTGAAATTAGAACCTTCGCGAGAAAACATAGAAACCGATTAATCGGACATGTCAACAATACAATCCTACAAATTCTGGATGAAAGCAATTTATTGCGCCGACTACAAAGGGCGAAACCTGTCGACTTGGCGAGATAGGAATCAACCGCGCCTAGATTGCGGAACATGCAGGATCTTTCAGTGGAAAGTAACCTGCCAAACGAGTTTTTTTCATGATAGAAAAATTGCTTGATAAGGTCCTTCTTAGTTGCAATATATAACAAATTAAATCGCAGGGTGGTTTTTTTTAGTCACTAAGAATCTGACACTACTATGAGCACGCGCTTGCTATCCTCATAGTGACTATGGAAGATTTTTTCACCAACCTTCGGAAAAAAAAAAAAACTGATGTCACACATCTCATGAAGGATATACAAGAAATAAAGTTTCTTAGGGACTGTTATGAAGCTAGTTAGTGGGTTTTGACTTGTATATCAATTATAATTTAGGGTGGACAATTCTTCCTTTTAAAATGGCAAGGTCTGGAAATTTTCTCTGATTTAGAACTTATGATATCCAACAACTAGTGTTTGTCACTATCGAATGAATTCGACTGCCGATAGTTAGTAAATGAATGGTTTCTACTATCGAAATGTCGGGTTAGTACGATCTTCATTAATTTTAGGGCAAAGCCGGATATTTTGGACGATTAAGTATCTGCAATTTTTGAAATTTTTTAAAAAAAGTCGGCATCCATCATGTAAGGAATATTTTTTTTCTGTAGGACGCACCATTTTCCAGATATTTGCACTAAAAACGTTTCCAACATTAACTTTGGGGTGAAGTCAGACATTTGGGAGATTGCCTACTTAACATATTTGTACATTTTGAAAAATTCGGCATCCATCTTGTTGAAAATTTCAAAATACAAAATTTCAGATACCCATTTCACTATTAACTTCGAGACAAAGTAAGAAATCGTTTGAAAACTCGATATGTATCTTGTAGAGAATTTCAAAACCTAAAATTATGGTCATAATAAAATTTTTCGTAAGGCATACCGTTGCGTCCATTTTGTTGCAAATAATTGTTCGCTGGCTTAAGATAAAATTGATAGCTAAAGAAAGAGTTGAATAGAAAGTGATGATGCAGAGGATCGTACCTTTAATAGTGCATATAACAAAATATGACTAGGTATGATGGAGTATCTAGCAGCCGCTTGAGCAAAAGGAACATTATTTTATACGTACCATTATTTTCCTACATAACGAACATCGGTAAGTACCTTCCACTTTGCCACCATAGACAATTGCAATTTAAAGCCCTAATCTTAACCTCACAATTAGCAAAGCAATCTAAGAAATCCATATACTTAATTCCCAGCACCATAAAAGCGATTTCGTTTTCCTCCAACACACTCACACAAAACCCACTCGATTCTCAAAGAAACAAAACAACCCAATTAGAAAGATATTTTATTGAAACCACCTAATCGTAACCTGAGTAGGTATCTACTGTGCGCACTCTATGTCGTAAGACAGTAGCGCAAAATCACCGTACAGACACACCATAGCCAAACCGATTGCTAATTACAATACCAATTTTCGGAATTAGCCAAGTAACACTTTCTCATTTTGGGATTTACCATTCTATCCGGCACTCTCTGGCTGTATAACCAGATACAGACAGCGCAAACTGTGGGTCGTTTCATTTACCCTCGCAGATACTACTACCAATTGTATTCGTATCTGTTCCCCATAAATTATGCTCAATTAATGTGAGTTTTAGTGCTGATTAGCATTTCATTTATTCCAAAGGAGAAATGATAGTCGTCCGGTTTGGTCTCTAAACCAGGACAACAGATCGATAAAAATGCAAACTGTGCAATTGACCAAAATGTATGTTTAGTACCTCATAGCTGCTTGTAAGATTCTTATTGCGAACATTGCCAATTTTGTTCATTTATGGGCAAACATTGAATTTTATTGTGCGCCACACTAGCCGTCATTGTCGCTATAAGATACAAGGGATAGCCAGATACAAGACGAATGACGATGCTTATTTCACTTGTGGAGGTGTGTCGAAGTTGGAAAGGAAGTCTTAATTAAATGCTTTTGCCACTCTGGGAATAACACAAAAATAGCTAAACAATTCCTGCTTGAACCGTATTTTAGGATCGTTGTATATCCCAACCGTCTCACCTGTCAGTTTATTCGGAGATTAAATTGTTTTCTCCGGGGGCAATATTGCTCATTTCAGATAAAATTTTGTATCTACCTCTTTTTCTCTGTATCTTCTAATGGGAGAGTTGTAATGAGATAGCTACCGGGGTCGGGTTTGTTTCTCTGTATCAAAAGACAACATCAGACGGTGTCTCCTCTTTTGCTCATAAAACGTTCAGTAGACGAATGACCGTGGAAATTTGTTGAATTAAAAACTTAAATGTTTATGAGATGTGCGCTTTTCCTTTTTTAACCCTCTACAAGATGAAGACAAATGGATACTTTAAACAGAAGGTGATTACCGGCGCAGACTTGTGCCTTGGCTTTGGTTGGACATCAACCGTTTGATAAATGCCATAAATTATGTGATTGACTTCGATGGAATGGATGCGATTGTTCCATCTATCATCTGTCATTTGAAATGGAAATTGACCATTTGAACTTTTGTAGGTCAATAGGGTAATTGGCATGGTTACATTGTAATGAGTGGAGGTAGTTTTCTTTCGCTTTCTTTTCGCAGAAATGTTCAATGTGAATTGGTAATTGAGAAACTACGGAAGAGATGAGGTAGTTTATATGATAGTTAAAGCTAAGAGAGATAAATTTGTAGGTATTTTGTGAACACTTTTATTGTTTTCTTTTTTAATTCTTACATTTACTTTGCCATCGTAGATCGAACTTAAGTTCAATTTACCTCAAAGTAAATGTCAAACTGAATTTCATTTTGACACTTCTACCTATACATACGTAATCTATGCACGATGTGTTAGTACTACTAATTTCAATCAAATTTATGCCAACCATCAGTGAACTTATGAAATCTGATGGACTACGCTGTAAATCTTCTGAAAACCGAGGTAGTTTACCAGTAAACATAAAGTTTGCCAGATTTCTCTTTTATATCCAAAGCAGAAGTTGACATTTTTTCATCATATTTTCGTTTAAATGTTTGCGGCAAAAGGCGCTGTCAGATTGAGGGAATCTGCCTTGGGGAACCAGACTACTATGGACAAGCGACGATACCAAGAACTATAAAGGCTTGGGGAATAAATATGACTCTCAAAGCCTTACAGCAAACTCCGACCATATTCGTATAATAGTTCCTTAGTATGGCTGCAATATAGATATCTCTATTCTATTCCACGAAGAGAAAACGTGATAAGTGATCGCGATAATATGTTTTTTATTGAAGGCAGAAAAACTAACAAGCACGGGAGTAGGTTTCTACTCAGAAGCATGATAAAAAAAGAGGATACTAGACACTTGTAGTGTCTCCAAATAGAACTTGCCAATTGATAAAGCGACAAGGTTCATACAAGGAGATAGTAATCTTCCACCATCGGAAATTGTGAATTTTCATGCTGGGTTCATGAACAACCTAATTAGTATGAAAGGTAAAACTCACTGACTGACTGACTTATTCAACATCGTATGTTCGAAACCTCGGGACCTAGAAACTTGTAATTGGCAAAGTGGTTCCTTTTATACCCTAGGGGAAGAATAAAATGTAATTTTCCGAAATTCTAAAAGAAGCGAAAATGCATCTGAAAGCCATCAAAATTACCGTTTCCGTTTACCATTGATTTATTAACAACTTATCCGATTTGAGTAGTAGATCCATATAAATTGTCTTTGTATGTTATCCTGAAACTGAGAAACTAGTAAAATAAACTAAATTTTTTCGTAAGCGCCACCAGCGGTGCAGCAGTGGAAGTATTGGTACGGTTGTATGTGATCAGCATAGCACAACATAGAGGCGAGATCTTTTTTTGTGATTCTTGAGAAAACTATTTTCTGTCTGTTTCATTGAGGTTGACAGAAAAACAGCTGCTGAACTATTAATTTGAAAGGAGAAAAAGCGGTTCAAGCTCAGTGTCAACATTTTTCAAAAAAAATATATATCTTTTTTTGTGAAGCTTTCTGAACTTTATATAAAATTATCAAGTAACACAGCTAATAGCTGTGTTTTGTTATTCAACTGATCCGGTTCAGGTTAATTTTAAATATGCAAAACAATAACAACACAAGAACCAGCCACAGAGCTGGTCCAAGAAACGTGAACTAGGTAGAATACATTTAAGTCTTACCAATAGGTGCACCATGTATCGCAAAGTTTGACAGCATTTGGTTTTGGCAAATGTGAAGGGTTGGAATTTTTTTCCAATTTTGATATGAAATGATATCTGCTTTATATCAAAACCTACGGCCTCCTGAAGTTATTTGTTACAACTTTTTAGTACAACGAAGAGTACAGTTGCAGATCCGTAGGTGGTGGTGTTTATTTCTCCTTCTTATAACGCTCTTCTCCTTCTATAAGCGCTTATGCTGGCTTCTCATAGATCTACTCTACAATCTTCTCCGTTCCAAAATTCAGATCCAATTCTGGAGACTCCTCACTGACCTGATGCTCTAAATATGGTTAAGTATCTTCAGTATGCGTTTTTTGTCAGGGTAATTGGTTTGGGACAACTATCCCACTTCGACCAATCGATGTTGAGTAGCACTTCTGCAGAAAAAAAGTTAAGCGATTGCGCAGCATCTTATACTGCTGTTGTGAATCGTCCTTTTTTGCATAAAATTTGTCTTGCGAGAATACTTTTCAATACTTGTTCCGATTTCGACTCTATAGCTGTGAACTTGCTTCCTTATTTACTTAGGTCATGCATTTACTTATTGGCTGACAAAGTGGAATGAAATTTACAAGTCCAAATGCAGCAGCAAAGGAGACCGTTCTAAGCAGACGTTAATGGAGGAGCAGAATCTTTGTTAATGCCCTAAAAACCATGACGTAGGATACTTAACTTCAATATGAAGAACCATGGATTGAGTGTGGATTTGAAGACTTGACCTCTTCCAAACCATTCAATGACTAACAATCTTGCCAGTAGAACAAAAGGTCAACACTGAACCCAAATAAATCCAATACAACACAAAAATTAGAAAATAAAAACCTTATACGATGTGTTACTCGCTAGATAACAATTTGTTATAATTCTGAATCTGGTTCAATACGAAGCAAGCTATTCTTACCGTAATTTGAAAAACATTTTAACAGCAGAAAACCTTGTTCACATTCGACTTCCGACTTGATATCCTTGCATGCTTTAACCATTTCGAAAAATATCGATGCTTGTGGATTATTTTTTGAAGCCGTATTACTCTCAGCCAAGTCGATTATACTCTGATTTACCATTGATAATAAACACGGTAGACCGAAAGAGACATGTCAAGTAACACTTGATAGGTTGTGTAACTTCAGTCATATCGGTTCCCCACTTCTACTGATGGTTGGTGTTCCCTTACACAGGTAGTTATGACTGCCGGAGGGAATGCTGCGGAAGTTGGTTGGGAAACCTATCAAGGAAAATGTTTATAAAATTGTAAGTCTTTGTTAGATCAACCTACCCATAAGAGGACGCATATGCCAAACAATATCAGCTTCATGTTTTGTAATAAAAAGACTGAATAAACAGATGCGGTACGTATCGCACTATATAGGCTACTCATTGTCATGGGCTATTAAACTAATCACAGGACATTAAAATGTAAGCTTTCCGACAAATGGTGTGTGGAATAGGTTTTGAGCCAATTTCAGATAAGTGATAGTTTATTTAATGTTGATCATGATTCACGATCGTAGGTAAAGAAATTCATTCAAAATTTAACAAAAACAGAGCACTGAAATGTCTAGAGCTGTTTCGGAAAATAAGCATACGAGCTTAAAAATTATAATTAGGCTATGTTCACCTTGTTCTACGTGATTGGTGCGAGCTATCCATCTCTATCTCTACATGCAACCAAATGTTTCAGTTTCAGTTAAATTCACTCTTCCTTTCGATTGTCGGCAAGACATCATCCAAATCAAAACTCATCCAACAGAAAAAAAAAAGAACTAACTGCTTTATAAACTCTCATCATTTCCAACCTTATGGAAGTGCTAAATGATGCTTAAATTAATCCCAAGTACTACACAAAAAAAAAAAACGCCTTCCTCTCTCACTTGTAAGTACTCATAAGACGAAAGAAAAATTCTCTTTCTATATATAATTTAACGACACTCCATGACACATCATCATAATCCTGTAAAAGTCACATCATTCGAATTTAACCAACCGCAACGTTTCACACATCCTTGCTGTCTTACACACCCTCTGCCCCTGCAGCTATTACGCGTCAACACGAATCCTTTCAAAGAAAATCTGTTAAAGCTGAAACGAATGACTAAAGATTGTCACTGTCACTGTTGACTGCGTCCAATTTACACCTAACAAATTGAAAGTCCTCTTCATGAACAGCATCTTATGAGTGGAGAATGTTTGCTGGTATAAAAGGATATTAAATTTTTGTATGAGTTCATTCTTCGATGAAATGAATATGGCAAACTATGTTGCCAAAATGAAATTATCTTATGAAATCACTTTTGAATTAAAGGAGGGGAAAAAAATAATGTTCAGATCCTTCCAAGCGATTGCCTTAAGTATGTCATCTAAATGCAGTCGAACGGAAATGGAATTATCATAGAAAAATATTAAACAGTTTATAAAACTCAATTTTGGATATTTTTTTTTTTATTGTTATTTAGTCAGCGTACACATAGTAGACGACTGACTGTGCATGATTATAGCTGTTTTTCGTGCAAGGATCAGCATTCAGATTGAGAAAGCGTTTCAAAGTAACGACATTCAAAGATGTTACATAGATATTTAATTTGTTGCAGCAACAATGTTGCTCTACACAGATTGAATTCGCACACTCCCTGATAAGGAAACAATGTGTATTGCACCTATCTATAGAAATTTATCTGTTTCCTTCTCTCGAAGTATAGCTGCGCTATAACACAGCTGAAGTATTTGTTTAATCTTTACGCACCAATGACCAAGTGTTCAAGTAGAATTCACTTCCCAACTGATAGTGCCCGGTTCATTGGACTGGGTATGAGTTGTAAATGCATAGCAGAAAATTCCAATTAAAAAATTAAATTAAAAAAAAAAATAAAGATTGTAGATATATTGCAGTTGTTCATGCAATGACTGAGGGTCGCTTATCAATGCAAGTGCTTGGTGTAGTGCACTTTTGCAGCGACCGAACTGAAAGAACCTACGTGTTGAATGTTAAAATAGTCGCACAAATTGCGCTTAAGAGAAGGGACTCAAACTGCAGGACTCAAACTTTTGAATGGGTAATACAAAGATTAATCTAATCCATCACAAACTATTGCGATCCGCCTTCCGCAAAAAAAGCAACCAACATCGTCATTACTCCCTCAAATACCCAGTTGAGATTCGATAAGCTTAAGAATGCTCTAACCTCAATTCAACTTCACCGAATCTCGTCGCATCACCAGAAAGTAGAGACATATTTCGCTGCAAAAGCAGGAATAATTCCAACTGAGCGAGAGATGGGACAATAAAAAAAAAAAACTTTAGTGTTTTAGTGGGATTCGAACCTGATCCTCCCGCTCAGTAGTCTAACCACTTAGACAGGGCGACCGGCGTCAAGCAGAGTGTGCTGCATGTCCACAAATAACTTTTGACTTAATTACTTAATGTAAACAGGAATACTGAAAGACATTATTTCCCGTACAACTACAGAACGACTTTGTAATAATACGACTTATACACTGTCACCTGTGGTCCATTCATACACGTTCTTCAAGGTTAGGTTGACCCTCTCTTTAAAAAGCATTGAGAACATCATAGAAATGTATATCAAGGCCTCTGTGGATGCCCTACAAGCTACTCATTGGATAAATCTTCACAATGGGCTTACTTAATGTATGCCAATCTGGATGCTGCTTTATCGAGCACATGTTAAATAGCAGAATGATTTAAGGCAAAATAGGGTCTAGGAGGCACAACGGGGCACGCCTTAAAGGTGCGCGATATCTCCAATGCTTTGGAATCTATCTCCTGGCTATATAAGATTCCGATAGCACTGGTTTGAGCGTTAACCAAAAAAATCACCATGTCATGTAACATGTCAGTCGAAGACTCAATAGCAAGCTGACATGGAAACTGTTGCTGAATAAAAAGACTGTAAGCACTCTGCATGAGAAACAAATACAATCTGGAAAAGATTCAGCTAGTTGTATATCTCAGCATCAAACCATGGGCTACAACTGATCTCGATTTGCTATACAGGATAGGAGTTAGGCAATGTTCTTTACAATGAATCGGTGTCGACTTTTACATATGGGTTCAAAATTAAGAACGAAAATACAGTCAACAAACAGACTACCATTAAATCTCCATTACACAGCACATTACGAAATGAGAAAAGATTTTACTCTAGACTAATGTCATAACTAGACGTACTTCACTTCGTCTGTACGTGCTCTGTATTTGCAAAAAATAAAAAGACTCCAAAAGTGACACCCAGTGATCTAAGTGTGACTGACCAAATAAACAAGAACTGGCCCTACCTTGCATCCCTTCGGAACTCCATTTCTCTTCATTCCGTTGCTACTTTCCCTCAACATCGTTGTTTCATCGTTCCTCTCTGATTGCAATCGTGTCCTAAAATTAACATTTAACCACCAATCTCAAGCATTGTCTGCATTTAAATTGCTCATTCTGTTCATCAGTAAATAGTCATCTGCGGAGTGCTATTAACATTTCTCCCAATGCGACATTAGACAGGAATAAAAATCAGGATCAAATGGATTGACAAAGAAAGCGAAAAAAAGAATCCAAAAGAAATAAGGAATCTCAACGTGAAAAGTAACTTTTATTTTTTAATCTAACTTTTTTGTGCATATCTTCCTGCAATTCATTGCCTCCTTCGTACTTCTTTTCATCTATTTTTTTGTTGCATCCTCTTTTTTTTTACAAATTTTTTTTCTCATGGAAAGCGTAAAAAGAGAAAAAAATTAAATGTTTCTTTTCCTAATTAAAACTCAGACGTTTCTCAATTATGAAGATATTTTACATAGAAAAAAAAATTAAAACTCTTGTGAAAGGACACTGTCAGGCATTCGCCCTAGCCAACTGTTTAAAAAGAGGGTACAAAAAAATCTCTCCTTATGGGGAAAAAAAGAAAACCTCAATTTACCCCCAAGAGAAGCCAATTAATTCGCATAAGTAAGTTTAATTTTTCTTTCTTTACTATAAAAAAAAAAACGGTTGCGAATCCTTTATTTTTTAAGCTCAATAGACGGCTGCCAACTATAACACCAACGACTCACAATTCAATCAGAAGTTGAGAATAATTTGTATTATTCAGGATTCATTCTTTCTTTAGATGCTTCCGTCTGAGAGTGAAAGGGTTGTAAATTTCAATGACCGTAAGTCTGCATTTAAGTTGTTATTTCTCCTTTAATTAGGACTTTCTCTTCCATTTTTTTTTTTTTTTTTTGTCTTTGAAAATTGTTTTTCAATCCTTCAATTACTTGTGCACTAAAATATATTTACTTGCATCCGCCCTAGAAGAAGGAAGTTAGAAATTCAATGTAAATGTATAGTTCCGTCTGAAATGGATTTTTGTAAACCACACTGAATAGTACGATATACATTTGAACCCCATTTGGGAAAACTATTCAAAGTGAATTTTCGTATCTAGAATGTCTCGAATCCAATATGCGGTAGTCCCCAATTGACTGTACTCGTAGGATGGTAGCAAGAAAGTCATTCTTTTGATTTGAACTTAATCCAGCAGAAAAACAAAAGTAATTGTATATCCTTTCTCTGTGTGTGGGGGGGTAATTTCTTCCACTTACGTAAATCCTTGGAGCTTAGCCCAGACATATGATTACTGGCGGTGGAAACATTTGCGGAGATTTTTTTTCGTTGTTAGTCATTTATAGTTTGTGGTAGAAGGAAATGCACTCTTTGGTATAAAGGATACAGGGATTTGTTTTTGAAGTATTGCAATAAGATCTTAAACTCACTTACAGAGGGGACAACAAAGAATGAGAAATATACCCATTTAGGGCGTAGGGAAGAAGGATATGCTTTCGTGGTCAAATTAAGTGGCATCTTTCATTCATTATCGCAGGATTTAGATGAAATCCAATTCAAGTGTATGGACTTAATAGACTTGCTTGTCAATTTTAGCAACATTTGGGACGCTTTAGGTTATTAGGTTCTCATAATCCGTACTGGAACTATTGAAGATGTGATTGGATGTAAAAGTGATTCAGTTTTCTACTAACTTTTGCTCGTGAGGTAATGCAAATTCGTGGGAATACATGGCAAAGAGGACTTAGTATAAAAACACTGTGAAGCGCGATGATGCAAACAAATTTACAAAACATCGCTTCATTTCAGAAATATACCGCTCCACTATATTCTCCCTCTTAAGATTACCACAGACGTTGTGATTTTTCACAGGCTTGCGTTCTCTCTGAGGAGGATAACTCGTGATGAAAACACAACCAAACATCTGCTGGCACTACTGCCACTAGAAAAAAAAAATTTATTTCTTTTGAAAGGTCTGACTTCAAGAAGGTACGAGACAAATCAAATTACGCCCGAACTACATAATCAGCAGTTATGTTATTACTTTGCCACCTGGCGGCCAAATCGAATAAAACCCTTTCTGTGATACATTCGCTTTTCGAAGCAAACAGATAACTTGTGAAGATAAAAACAAACAGCTCTGCGAAATTGACAACTATAGACGATGCAGGTGTGAAAAAAAAATCAAAAATAAGCTGATTGTTAATACCTACTTGTGTGCCATCTAGCGGTCACTTCTAGCAACACTCCTGAGATTCCAAGGACTATGTCAGTCTATTCCAGGTGGTAACACACAAACACATACATATAGTACTAGAAGGTACACAGCGTCAAAAACAATACACTACCCATTGTTGATGACATTGTTCTTTCGTAAGGAAATCGAAAGAAGCGCAAGAGAAGTACCTCGCTAGCAGAACAACACCATCAACAACGACGACAAGTAGCAATATCAAATTATCACCAAGGGTAACAAGTCTGCAAAGATGGCAGCAGAGATGGGATCACTTTGACAAAGGCATGGTGATCCCATAGACACATGGATCAAGAGGAAGGTTGTTTTTTTAGGACTTACATCCACAGATTTGGGCACGACGAAAACCTATTGTCTAACCTACACAGAAGAAGTCGAAGATGCGGAACACATCATGTTTCATTGCCCGCGATACGATAAAGAACGGCATCTGCTGTCAGAGAAACTGGATTAGGAGGGTTCGGTTGGAAGTGGGAGGTAGGTTTAGTGGGTGGAAATGCCACGCTGTTACTGAGTATGGGCTCAGTTTATTCTTTGAAAAGCTTTCGACCTTTTAAGGCAAAAAAGATGTCACTACCCTCCTGTAGTCCTTGTGAAAAAAGAGCATTAGACCACTTAACTTTATATTATTAGGGATAACTAATATTTTAAGATAATGATAGAGAGCTGTGGAATTACAAAATTTAACCTTCAGAAGCCATCTATAGATAGCACTCTTCTTCATGAGCTCCTTACACTTGTAGACCGCCAATTCTGTCTTATACATACTTGATTGGAATCTACAGTTCATTGATATTACAACGAAATTAAAAATTAACAAAAAGCACTAAATTGTCTGTCCCTATCCCAAAAATGCTTAAATTCTTAACGAATTTCAGTACTCGTAACTCTCTCTCCCAATGAATAGAATTTGATTAAAACTTTTATTCCACTCCAAACTGTACAGATAACATGAAACCCAACGAGAAAACAAAAAAAAAAAAAATTCAAATCACACCCTTGGGTAAAATATGAAAATGAAAGCAAAAGTATCTTTTGCAAAAGTTTTGTCTACACTTAGTCCCTTCTTTTTTTAAATAAACTTCTTGTAAATGTCCAAAACGAAATCTTAAAATGTTCACTTGACAATGTGTACACAAATACAAATAACAATTATACAGGCGGACGGACTGGGACAGAGAGATACTCCCTTCAGGAAAAAAAAACCCAACTTAAGATGCAAAGATACAAGTAAGTAAGTATATCCGTGATAATGGTGTGCGAACATGATAGTTGCGATAGAATCTTAAATGAAATCTAGCCTCACTCCTTTCTACTCACCAGAAAAGGGACATGAAACTGTGATTTAATCCCTAAACTCCTTCAAAGA
This sequence comes from Pocota personata, assembly GCA_963082735.1. Lineage (NCBI taxonomy): Eukaryota > Metazoa > Arthropoda > Insecta > Diptera > Syrphidae > Pocota > Pocota personata. Next base: position 236,524,991 of record OY720429.1, on the reverse strand, counting down.
CACATTCCCTGCGATAGGGAATGAATGTTTAATTCATGAGAAGCAGCAACAGCACAACAACCATTAACAAGAATATGTCCTTTCACACATGCTTACCGCCATTAGAATGTTCTCTTTAAATCCATTAGGGAATCCCTTTTAATTTCGATGTATCGTAGATTTTACTTTTACACCATTCCCACCTAATTCAAGGACCTTTTCACTTTCAAACGGAGGGCCATGGGTCACTCATCACCTCGTTCGGTTCAATGTTCGTTGTCGTCGTCGTTGTTGTGATGGTGATTAACGATATTCTTCTTAAAAAAAAAAAAAAAAGAAATTGTTTCCACTTGAGTGTGTCCCTTACCCTATATCCTGTCAGATTAAAGTGTTTGAATTAATCGCATGTTGTTAGGTGCAGTGTCTCCTGTCGTCGGGGTATGCAAACATTATTGTAATTAATTTCGCTACTACACTTGATGATAGTTCTTAGATTCGTTTATTTATTTATTTTTATTCATTTTTCTACACTTGGCTAACATGACATTAAGTGTTTTAATTAAATGGCTACACACGCGAGATTAACTTATAACACGCGAAGGAAAAATATTTCTGAAAAATCTTTGCCAATATCTAACAGATACTTGGTGGATCTCATTATGAGGTTGAGACATTATACGAGTATGTACCTCTATAATGTCGTGACAGTGATAATGTGAAAAATCATTAAAACAAAGCACAAGCAAAAGGTGTGCAAAGAGTTGAAGATACACGAAGGAGTATTAGGTAGGTAGGTAGGTAGGTATGTGTATCACAAAAGAAAGTGAATTTTCCATTTTGGCTGCGTGCGCGTATGTGCTAATTACGCGAGAGTACACCTAATAAAGACAAACAGAACCACGAAAGTATAACCGAATATTATACCTTGCGGTTATAAAGACAACCTCCTACCCCTTACCCTATCATTCCTATGAGGACAAGTACTAAAAGAAAGATTCGCATCTTTTGGTACGGTCGCATTCACACACACCTATAGATTGGCAAGGTAATGACATGTGAAAGTGACTTCTTGAAAGGTAATTAAAGGTGCTAATAAGAATGTATCTTGACGGGAGTTGAATCAGTGTCTTTAGGGGGCGGAGGATACCTTTGTTTCTTGTGGGAGAGAAGTTTAGATACGTGTGATTGAACTTTGATTAAGATTTTGTGGATGCTTATTATGTGGTTACGCTGAGATTAGTGCAGAAGTTATTGGTTCACTGTGATTTCTCAATTTTATCCAGTAATACGATTTGGTTTCATTTTAGTACTGCTTAAGTCTTGTCACTCCTCTGTCACTTGGGGCATAGAACCTCACGTGGATCGTGTGGTATATTGACGCGATGGTTCGAAAATTAATACTGAACAGTGTCTTTGAGTCCAATCATAAAATTTCGAAATTACTTGGAAAGCATCCAAGTGTTTGTTAAGCTAAGTTCGATGCTATTGAGATATGCGCCACTATCAATCTGGACTCTGTCATCAGGGATGCCTCCAGGGATGTCGAGTGCTACTTTATTACCCTACAGGCATATTCTACTGTGATAGCCCCTATTGGTTATGTCCACCTACTGGAGTATGTGGTTGGGTTTAACCCATGTAATAAAATAATAAGGGTGAACGTTGACTTTGCCATTTTTGAATCGGGAATTTTTAATCGTAGACACTTTTATAAAGATTTTCAAGAATGAAAGACATGTACGGCTGCGAAAGTGAAAACCTAACTGTGGCAAACACAACTGTAATAGTTGGAATAGTTGGAAAAGTATCATCATTTTACTTCGCACGCATATTGTCAAATTTTGGATGGTATACATACACATTTGCGTTCATAAAAAAAAAAACAAAAAGTTTCAGTCACCTCTGACTGATTATTTCATAATGTACTCTATTTACCAGTAAATATCGTAACATGCCCAAGCATTCGACAAATTATACTCCTCCCTATTAATAGCCTTAATTAACACCAAAAACCCTAATACGAGTACATCCTAAAACACTCCTACATACCAACAAATACCCTTACCAAATGCGACGATATATGTATGTGTATGATCAGGAGCAGTTCCAGTCCAAGCCTTTAAAAATTATAAAAAAAAAAAAATTAGAAAACCCTGTCGCAGTAATACTGCAGGTAAGAAGGATCCATACCAAGACTGCTGACGACTAAGTGTCATACAAATTCACCCTTAGTACTGGGCAAAAAGCCAAGAATCAGGCCGAATATTTTGACAGTCTTTTTGAAAAGATAATTTTTCATCAGCGCCGTCTTAAGGTTCAGGCTCAACACTTTTCAAACCTTTGAATGATGATGTTAGGCGAATACCCATATTTTAAAACAAAAACATTGATTTGAAGCGTTGAGCTAACATATATCCGTACGTACATATGTATTTGGAATCGGGTGATCATGGCCTTTAAAATGGTACCCAATTCGAGTCATTTGCAATTAAAAAACTTGTAGGCACAGAAGTGACCAAAAGTGGACCAATATAAGGAGTGGCACATTCTAATTCGAAGACATATGTATCTGCAGGTGGGGAAAAATTTGTCAAAATCTATTGATTCGTTCTGTGCGAGAAAAGATTTATTTACATGATGATAAGATAAGTGGAAGCATTAAGATAAAACCAAACAAAAACTTATCAAAACAGCCTATATTATAACTTGTCAATCGAATAATTAATCAATTACTTATTTTCCATTTGGTATAACCAAAATTGAATAAGTTGAGCACTAACACGTTATCAAAACTTCATTACGCTTTTTTCAACTCTAGTTTTGGAAAATATTGAACATTTTGATAAGTTGATAAGTTATAAGTGATAAGTTGTTGGAGAAACAAGACCCTTAACGCAAGCGAACTAACTCTTCTAAGCTAAAAAATGTCTAAAAATTTACAGAATTTCATTGAAATATAATTAAGCCTAGTCCCATTTACGAGCTATAGTGGAACGGAGAGGCACACAAACATAAAGTGGTTATGACACAGAGTCAATTGCTGGCTTATGAATAGAGCGCCTGTGGTCTTTACTTAAGCAAAAACCAAAGAATAAGACAAGAAGCTCGTGCGAAGCTTATAAAGAAATGTCCTGGCATTAATTCACGTCAAATGATTAAAACAAAAAAGTAAAATTCTCTTGCATGCCTAATACAATTGCCAAAAGCTATATGTTAAGTTTAAATACGATTACCTTCACTATTTCTTCGTTCGCGTATCTACATGCACATACAAGAGATTTCAATTATTGTAATTAATTCAATAGTTCAATAACAAAGCCTGACTGACATTGGCAAAAGTTCAGTCACAGGATATTGAACTGTGTAGTAACCTATCATCATCAGCAACGACCTCAGCGAACAAACTATGCACATATTTCCAATCAGACAACGACAACATCATTCAATTTCAATTGAATTTTAAATTAAGTGAAATTTGCTTACTTTGACGAGGTGGTACACTACCTCATCTCATGCCCCTCTCTGATTGCAGAGAGTTATCCTTATTTACTACCTTATGCTACGCAGCTTATACATATATATATAACAATTTCTTCTTTGAACTATGCGTACGTATACTTTTTTTTTTCTTTTGAGTTTTAATGACGATGACAAGTCGTTCAATGAACTCACTTTCTCTCTCTTCCTATCGTGTCCTTTATTGAATTCGTCCTTTTTATCCGATCTGTAGATTACACTCCACTCAATTCTGTTGGCAAATTTACCTTATTTATTATTTTAGCTTTTCTCTTCTTCAAAGTTTGATGAGATTTATTCGGGCAGATACTCGCTTTTTTTTTTTTTTGTATCTTTCTACTTTCTGTCTCTGGATACCTATGCGAAGAATAATCGATTAGTTTAGGTCGATGATCGAGGATTTTTTTTTTTTTTTTGTATCCTCTAATCATCAATATGAGGTTATTGAGGTTATAGGTATGTAAGTATCTCCAACTCCTACTTTATGGGTGGAAATTTATTCAATGATTCTACTTGTATCCCTAAGCTATACACACTTAAAGTCAGAAGACATGAAAGAAAACGTTGCCTAAAGATAGATTTGCCTGTGTAGACACAAAGGCAAGTAGTAGGTACCTAATCTACGAGTAATGTGCGTGAGAATATCTTTAAGCACCCGATGTCGTGTTATTTTGATATTTATACATCTGAGCGGTTTTAAACGTATCTCTTTAAGAGCTTTAAGATTAGTTTTGTCAATGAACCATACGGCTAATAGTACACATCTCGTTGATTCTTTAATTATTTAATTATTAAACTGCTGACACAAAATGTCTATGTGTGTTTGTGTAAATTGACTTCAACAACCTCACCTAGTTAGGGTGTGTGTTAGCCTTCGTACACACGTTTAGGGACATCGTTATGGGGCAGTAACATTTCAACGGAGCTCTAGTTAACGGTTCATGTGTCTACTTAATTATTCAAGTGATTTTTATGTATGTTTACTGAACCTGGGGTAGCACCTACTAGGTAGAAGTTAGGGAATAGGTGGGAGCAATATGTCATGAGTTATGTGAACATAACATTGTCGTTATCGTTGTAGTCGGCGACGAGGCTCGCGCACACACAATTGAATCCCTGAGGGGACATTCTCGACATAGGAATTTAATTAGATTGAATTTTATCGTCGGTGTACAGTGTTTGCTTCTATGATTAATAGATAAATTGAGAGGATTAAATGGAATTGTGTGATTTCGAAATGATTGGTGGTCTAACTCAGTCCACTGTGAAAATGGATCACTCAGACTTTGATGTCTATATAGGGTGTGCTCGGTGTCCACTCTTACTTGGTTGGAAGTTAAAGCTAAACTTTAAAGGTCTTAACTTAGTTGAGGCTAACCCAATAAAATTCGATCAGTTAAGTGATTTCGTTATTCGTGGGCGAATATTTTGCTGGGAAGCTTTTCCGAGCCACCATTAGAAGGTAGTCCCCGATTATGAAAAGATGAGCAGAATTTCTATTTTAAAGAAGTAACAAGTGTGGATAGTAACTCGACTTTGGAAGGTAGTTGGTGGCTGAGCAGCACACGAAAAAAAAAAAAAATAATAATACCCCAGAAAGGTAAATTTTACGTTGGAGACTTAAGTATGTCTGGTATAGCAGAAGTCTACAGGGAAATCTTAGGCAAAAGATTGTAGTATTACAAGCAATGGTGGAAGAATACCAAACCAGAAGAATGAAGAAAAATCTTTACTATCAAAACAACTGTCAGACGACTTTAAGTCCGAAACGCAAGCTATTCAATCAATACTCAGGGAAATACAGATTTATTTAGACAACAAACAACGGTGGACGCTTAATCTAGCTTCCAATTGAATAAAGATTTGACTGGGAGTAGATGTGGTTCTAGTCTTCTTAACCTTTGCCCATCAATCCAGAGCAGCATATTCCAGTACAGTATGTCTACAGACTATATTTTGCAATAAATGTATCGTTCTGAGCCAAGGACCCCACTTTTGAAAACAACATGTTTGTTTGTTAGCTTCTAAAGACAAAAGAACTGCTGGACCGATTTCTATAACAAGAACTTATATACTCCCTGGAATCAACAAATTAATCTGCCGGTAGGTGGCGCAATCAGTTCATAGATGTTTGTTGCTATTTAATTCAAAAACTACTGAACCGTTTTCGATGAAACAAATCTCAGAAATATGCTTAAATGAATTAAAATTAGATTTAGCCAGATGATGTATATACAAATATTTACTAACACCGAAAGCATGATCTACTGAATCTATTTCGATGAAACAAAATGCCTTCCTACTACTTTTCCACTTATTTGTCACTTTTTAGTAGACGGGTTTCTGTGGTAATTTTGTGAATAGTTAATTTATGATTATATTTATATTAAAAAACCTACAATACTTCTTTCATTTTTATTGAAAGAAAAATACAAACAGCAGCTCTGGAGAAACACAACCATCTTGAACTGACGAATGTGTCAACGTATTGAATCCACTACTCACCTGCTATTTTTTCTTGAAAATGTGTCAAGATGAGTCAATATCTTTCAGCCCAAGTTTGTTAAGATCGAAATTCCATGTCGAAATATGTATAAAAAATTTCCCACAGTTAACATTTCCGACGACGATTCATGCGAAAACCATTGAGTCATTCCCACTCAATTGCTATTTAAAGTTCGTAATACCAGGAAAATTAACTGCAACATTATCGTACGTATCTGTGTATCTATACACTTCCTCTTTAATATTATCGATCCGTTTCCTCCATCATCATCATTATCATTGTCGCCGTCGTCATCATCATTACCTTATACTATTGTCGGCATTTTCCAGCCAACAGGCAGACACATGGGAAAATCCACTCATTCCAGCCATATTTAGTGCCTACCTTATCCTAGATACACAGCATAGAATGGTGAAGGAGAGAATTTTTATGTTTCAGCCAAGACTAAAAGGAAAAACCCCCAACCCGGGTGTCGGCATTGAAAATGTTCCAAGGGTAAGGTTCCTTTTTCTGGTGACGTTGATGGAGCATTTTAATTCCACAGCTATGTGTGTGTGTGTTTCAGAGAAGATACAACTCGGAGGATAACAATGTTCTTCCGACCAACACCGCCGACGAGGGAGAGGCACACAAGCCTATGCCAAGAGGGTATTTATTAATACCAGACGTGTTGGCATAGGATGTGGTTGGGAGAGGACACGATGTTTAAAATAATTATTCATTTGCGTATATATACGTGATTTAGTAATTTTAAAGTACAACGTTGTACGGCTCCATCATGTTGCTGCTTTGTCGCTTATTAAAAGACGTGACTGGGTTTTTTTTTTTTCTATTTTCACTTGTGCTTCTAATTTGATTGAAAAATTACTGTCAAAGGATGCTGCTTACCGGGAGATGGCTTTGGATTACAAGTTGTGTGCTGGCCAACTATGCTATGGGATAGACAATGAACGTTTTATGCACGACCAGGTGTGTGCATGGGGAGACATTTTTTTTCTATTTTTACTGACGTGCCATTTTAATAATTTCTATCAGGGGATTTGAGATATTCCTTTTTTTTTTGCAAAATGGATTCTAAAAGATTTATAAGGTACGAGTAAAACACAAAAAAAAAGAAAATGTGTAAGGATGAACGCTCTATGGACCATCGCCCACATTGCAAGGGTAGTGCGATAAATCATAACACTTTGGCGCGTAGGTTGTAGCAGGGAAACGATGTGAAAATCTCGGCTCTTAGAATATTACAGTAGAGATAGGATTTTTTTTTGTTCTTGTTTTACAGTGAAAAGAAAAGTTGTAGACTCATATGTCAGATTTTTTTATTTGAAAAAATACGTAGGACCCTGTATGCAGTAAGAAATAATTTTTAGGTTTCTAGTTCCTACCGAGACTCAACGTTTCAAAATGAAAAAAATATACCAAGATCCGGCAACCAATTAAGGTGAATTTCAACTCAAGGACTGTGACTTTAACAATGGTCATAAAATCAGTTGGTCCTTCGAGCCGGAGATATATAAAGTTTATCGGTATGGGGTCCTAAAATCAAGCAAGGTTTGGAAGAGGATGTCATATAGAAGTTTAACAGAAATGCAAAAATCCATTGTCGAAGGAGAGTTAGACAATGCATAGGTAATAGACCAATGCTCAGAAAATTTGGTCCTTCAAGCCGGATACATTAAGTTTATAGGAGAAAATCGGTATGGGGTTAAATTAGACAAGATTTTGGAAGAGGCTGTTGCCACACAGAAGCCTAATAGAATTGCAAGAGTCCAACAATGTGGAATGAGAGTTTGAACATAGATACTAGACATTTGGAAATCGTATTTGTTCAGAAAATTTGCTAATTCGAGCAGGACATATCGAAGTTTATAGGAGATAACCGGTCAAGGTTTAGATGTGGCTGCCGCATTATGGATTACAAAGATCCATTGAAGAAGGAGGGTTTGAATAAGTCTCTAGTGAGCCATTCTTAGCTTAACGCCTTAAATGCAATGGAACGTTACTATTCCGACAAGGAATGAGAGTTGAGAGAAGATGGTGTTTCGTCTTTGTTTTGGGATCCTGCTGGAATTTGTCATTCATTTCTACGACTCAGCTGAACCAGCTGAGTTCTCCACGTTTTTTCGTTATTCTGTGGGCTTAGGTTGCATTGGATTGTAGGTTGAATGCGATTAAGGTAGTTTGAGGTATGAGGAGAATAAGTTTTAAGAAGGTTTTCTATGTATTTTCCTACTCTTTGCTGCTGGCACAATTACTCGTAACGCTTCTAGAAAGACGATTATATATTCGTGTTCCTTAAGATTGATGTGCTCTGAGATCAGTTTAATGATCCATCTTAATTGCATTTTTCTTGAAATTAAATGTTGTCCAAAGAGTTTGTTGTTCGGGTTTGCGTGTTCTTGATTTACCACCCTTGAATACATTTTGGAGTATGCAAATATACTCTTATCGGACATCTGTTCACACTCAAGAACGGTTCTAATGGGATAGCGTGTTAAATAGGAGGATTATGCAGTGGAATATCCCGGTTAGTAGGTTAAGTTTTCGCACTATTTCAATATTTGGCTATGCTCTGTGTTAGTCCTTTGCGTCGAAGTTACCGAAAGCTTTAACTTTTACGAGACAGGGTGGCCACGATGTGGTGGGTATTGTGTAGTGAGCTGTGGTAGGTTCGAACCAGAGCGGGGAACATCAACCACAGCCACCCGCGTATGCTAAATGAAACGAATGAAATCTAAGTTTCTCCAACCACTACACCAAAAGCAGTGTCTTCCTGATAATACTGTAGAATGGACTGGAAATTGAGTCTGAGTGCTCTGAGATTTAGCAATTTTCTTTATTAAAAAAAAAAGTCCTACAAGACTGCATTGCTGCTGTTGGTGTTGATAACAGCACGCCAGTAACTCACAAACTGGCGAATACATTCAACTTTACAGAGGTCCAGCTCTGAGCTCTCGTTCATTTACGGTTGCATTGCCGGACATACCGCAGTGTCTTTGGACGCAAGAGTAAGTACTGTGCCTTCGAGATTACTACGGCCGTGCTTCATTTATTTGGATGTGGATTGGCTACAACTACGGTAACATTGAAAATTGCGTGAGGCCACTTACGCTAAGGTTTCCTCTTGGAAGACGGTGGTTTAGTTAGCGTGGTAGTAAATGATGTTTTTGGTTTCATGTGCAGGTTGAAATTCCAAGAATGATCAACATTCATGGCTTCTTTACAAAAGAATTGTCCAATAATGGGAGTACAAGTCGAGCATACTGAATAAAGTCTCCTAAATAAATTTATTTTGACGTCTCAATAATGTTTGTAAAATCGATTTTTAGGACTGGTCCTTCGAGCCGGATACATAGACATTTGCATAAGGAAATTGGTTTGAGTTCTTGGCAATTGACAACATTGATAGCTTAATATGGAAGAAGAGATCCAATAATGTTTTTACAAGGTAGTCTGATCTGATCCTTTGAACCGGATTTACAACTCGACATTTCCGCATCTACGCCAAAGAATCAGAAATATGTAGTCTCTAATCGAATCTATTTGTCTCGCATAGTGACTTTAAAGGCAAGTCTGTCCAAAGGACACTTGATAGTCGGTTGAATCCTTCGAATTATGGTCTCAATGCCATTCCCGTTGGAACATCTAAGGTTCAAAAATACTCAAAGACAGTTCAAATACCTTAACCCATTTCCATTCTTTCTTCAAATTCATTACACACAAATATGTTTTTTCCTACCTTTTTTGCATGTCCTTACACGGGAGAAAACAAACCCCGTTCATGGAATTTATACATTCGTTCGCAAAATGGGCCCCACCACACCACCCAACATTCATTGCAATTTCTATAAATACACATATGGCAGAGAATGTCTATTTCGTGAAGACAATATTTTCTGTTCAAGAGTATAAAAGAAAACAACCCAAAAAAATATGTTTACTGTGTCGCAGATAAGGATAACGCATATGCCATAACAAAAGAAAGGATTTGTGGTGTTTCCCTCAGTCCAGACTTGCTTTATGAAATTTTAATGGGGATTTCTTAGAAAATGAACTCTACCCTGTTTTACCACGAGAATGCTGCCTTTAAAGTTACCATTCGATCCGAACTGACACTAACCGACGTAGTGTCTGTCTACATCGAAAGAATACACTGAATTGAAGTGAAAGGATTTTCCCGTCACTTTAGAAGTGGTTACAGTTTTAAAGTATCTTTGTCTGCAGACGACGCACAAACAAAATCCTTTAAAAGTCCAAAGAAGGAAAACATTTGAAATATTTATGTAGAAGTTTTCCTAAGAAGGTTGTGAAACTTTTTGTTTGAAATAAAAATTCTCGTCCTGCGTCATTCACCTGAGAGAGAAAGAGAAATAGAACCACTAGATGATGAAGACACTCAAGCGATGATGATGAGAATGAAAATTACCATAAAAAAAACGGCCGAACTGGTCAACTAGATGGTGGTAGTAGTAGAATGGTTGTGTGACAGGTCAGAAAAGTTTACCCTGGTCATTGTCCTTAGGATATATTACTCCGGTGGTATTTTATTAAATCTCTTTGTTTGAGTTTTGTTTCGGCTCAATTTGAGGTTGGATAGTAGAAGTACCGTGATGACTTAAACCGTGGTGGCCAGGTGTTTGGCCGATTTTATTCGCATGGTAAGCAATTATTTACTCTGACCACACATGTCCTGGCTGATGTCGACGAAATTCCCAAAAAGTTTCGCTATGGTCGCAGAATATTTTGAGCTTCGTGAGGGAATATTTTTATTTTTTTGTTTGTGGGGAGTGACATTTTCTTTTTATGTAGCTTAACGAGGTGCTTCAGGTTCAATGAATTAACTGACAGATGGCACGTGGATAGCATAGCAAAGGACTTGTAATACTATTGACATTGCTATATCGACGGAGAGAATTTTTGTAACACTTTCAAAATCTGAACAATGAAGTGTAACCTGAAGTTTCGCCTGCCGATCGAATTTGGAACGACGAAACTGAAATGTTAGCAATTGTATCGAAACCGAATGCAATACATACCAACAAAAGCATTTGTCTTCAAGAACGAATTCTATATTCCGATTCAAGACTGTTTCGATACTACTGGACAATTGCCATATTCCAGGACAGAAAACCGCGAAATTCACAGCTTTAAGTAATGTCTCTCGTAGAATGGGAATCTGTGAGCTAAGGCCTCCTTACAGAGAAACTTGTCATTAGACAGGCGACTAACCTGTCAGAGAGCCCTTATAAGTGTTTTACAAGTTACAGACAGCAGCTCTTTTCAAAATTTTCAAAAAGCATGCATTGTGATCTGCACATAAGACTTCAAAGCAGAGCATCAATTCAGTGCACATGCTTCGAGCGAAAAATGGGAAAATGATTTGGTATTATGTCCAAGATGGGAGAGGAGACTGTTGGACGTTTAGGATAAGCAGGACGCGGTCATCACTTCTGCATTACAGTTTCATAGCTAGGAATTGCAATCTCTCTCATATAAATCGGCATCTGCTTTAAATTTAGAACGACTAAGTATGACTAAGCCGAGCAATACGATACTCTTACGCTTCACCTCAAAATGTTTGCAGATGCTCTGCAGATCGATCAGCCTGCAAGTTTATCCAAATGCTGCACAGTAGCCGAGCAGATATTTCATGTTGTTTCAAAAGAAAATTTATTCTTAAGCTGTATTAATATGTAAGTCTAGTCCAAAAATTCGAGAACACCTTAGAGGAGCGGAGCGGACCAGTGCAGATAAATCTAAAATGCATGTTTTTGGTATTTTAAATTTTTTGTTTGCTCGGCAACATCTAGCGAATAGACAACAACGCCGCAGCAAAGAGAATCTTTGAATGACAGCTTCCGGATTCGACACGTCACTAAAGAGCGAACACTATGTTTTTAAGGAACAAGCGATCACGGATGCTAGATTCGATGAATATTGAGGATTGCGACTCAAGCAAACACTCTTCGCAGCTTTGCGTGCGAGGGTGGCGAATGAAGGAGAAAATGCAGACGTAAAGATCATAAACTGAACTAATGTGTTAATCTAGGTAAAAAGTGTGGGAACAGCTTGAACAGCAAAGGAGCGAAGAGGAATGGTGCAGTCAAATTTAAAATGTACGTTTTAGGGATTTGGAAATTTTTCTTTTTTTTTTTTGGCTCGGCCACATTTCCCAGATTCGACACGACAAGAAAGAGCGAACACTGTGCTTTTAAGGACTAATCACGGATGTGGTGTCTTAAGTAAATACTCTATCTATTTCTAAGTACTATTTGCTATGCTACGGTTACATAAATTCTTCCAAGTCCTGCTTTAAGTACTAGTACAACTGCCATGAAATTGAAGCTTGGTTTTAAAACCTCGATGGTACTCTCTGAACTGACTCAGAACAATTTAATCATCCTCCATTGGATTCCACCTTACAGCCGAATCGCTGGCTATTAAAGGATTGACTCCCTAGTCAATCAAACCACCTCATGCTTGTTCACAATAGGTCGATAACTTCCATACTGTCCGTATAAAAGTGTACGGACACCATTCATGGCGATGCGTCTCCTTTCCACTCTGGCCAGGAATATTATCGTAAAAAATTAGTTGGGTAGGATGTATTCAATGTTTTCTGATATAATTTAGAAGTTGCCTACGACTGCACTGGGGGTCGGCTGAATGCACTTGCAAGATGATCTCTCGATTTTACCTAAATAGATACAATGAACAGCTTTGTCCAAAACCATCTGCCAAACGATTACACCATAACGGATACATAAGGTGCACCAGTGCAATATTCTGTTCATGGTACCGAGCAGTAACAAATAATATATGTAAACTTATAAATTTAATATCATTTTCTCTTAGCTAGAAATTGATAAGTTTCAAGCTATGAATCAATAGAATTTACATGGCAAGTTGCTGAGTTCTGATCTGACTCATAAAGGAAACTACATATTTAGATATTCCTCGTTAGTGCTTAACAATTTTTGAAAATACTAAAGGATACTACAATATTTCACCAATAACGAGGTTTGTATGAACTAGGCTTCATTAATCACTCAAAGAACAGCCCACCGTACCAATTCTAAAACAGCGGCGACTTTGACACTTATTCAACGTCATGGTGACGAAACAGCGATTAAAAGTAGTCTAGATTTCACTAACATACCTACAGACAACCCCCCACCGATTGTATAAATCTTGAAAGGTACCAGTTTCAGTTTATATTTATTACCGTCAATTTTTCACAACAAAACGTCGCCCTAAGCCCAATATATCTACTAGTGGCACAAAATTTCAATTCCGATAAATCGCCTGTAATCGCGTTACATAAGTTTTTTTCTTAACAAATTCCAGAATCTTATCTACAAATCATAGGAAATGTATCCACGCCAACGCAAAGTGGAGAAAATATATAAATTCGCCAATCGTTCGACGATAACGATCGAAACGTATTGGCACTGCAATAAGTGCAACTAAAAATAAAATAGCCACCTCGGCACATGGCTATTGCGGCATTCAAACCTTCTACCTATACGAACAAAATGGCAGCATTATTCGCTGCTTCTGGCACTTATTTGCCACTATGGTCTGCCTCTGAAATTTTGGGTTGACTTTTAGTGTTGCACTTAGTCAGACGTCGTCATCGTCGCCACTACTGTTTGCTATTTTGCCATTCAGTGTTGCTGTATTTGACACTATGTGTCATAAGCTCGTTTTCTGCACAAATTTTTTAATATTTTTTTTATTTTTTTTGTCTCGTTGCGCTATTCGCGTCTAGCGCAACTATGACGATGCACATAATGCGCCATAGGCAGCAACGAAGCCAACAATCTAATGTCAGATAGTTTTGCGGTCGCTAACCTATGCATCTAATGAATGCAAATTGTTTTTTTTTTTTTTTGTTTTCTGTTTCTATATGCGTTTCGCGAGGAAAACTTTTATCAGATACATTGTTGCAATAAGTTGAGTATGTACGTATCTCTGAATTTCAAATTTGCATAGGCGGATGGGATATCATTCAAATGGAAATTATTGGCGGGAAAATTAGGCATAATTATTCTATAGAGCGCAGCACGTTTCAAGGATGATGAATTTGTTTGGCACACGCGGTAATTTGTGCGCTATTGTCTGTGGTCTTTGGTATTTTTACAACGCAAAATTTATTTATTTTTTTGTTGAGTGGCCTGCGGTGGGCGCCAGGCAAGTAATTTACTACTGCACATAATAACTTTCAGAGTAGTGATGCCATAAAAAAATATCCGTTCAGGTTTAGGATAATTTATTTACAGGGGATATAAATCTAAAATTTAGACCTAAAAGGACATCGCAAAATTGTTTTAGTAGATTAAACTGCAATAATATGAGAATATCTACATAAATATTTCTATAACGTTATCCTGAAGCTGAGCAATCAGCAAAATAAACTCAATATCCTCAGCAAATAATCATCACCAACTCTCAATCTGCAGATACCATCGCCAACAGCAGCGTAGCAGTGGATGGGTTGTAGTGGTTGTGTGTACTCCACACAGAACAGACCGAGATATTTTCGTTTAATTTTAATGTTCCGTATCAGAATGGCTTTACTTTTGAACCATTGCCCTAAAGAGATATTATTCGAGGAAGCCTAAGTTAGTCTGGAAAATATTCAATTCCAGAAAACAGGGTAAATGTCAAGAGCTGACGATCGGTATACGCGACCTCCAATTTAAATTCATACCAACATTGCCACCGCATCTGCTTGCTTGGACGGAGTCGGAAACTTAACAGACGCTTACTGGCGCCGCTGCTTTTATGCGGACAAGCCCTAGGACTTACATATAACTCTGCTCTGACATTTACAGGATTAAGCGCAATGAGAAGTAACGGGCGTGAACACCATGCTCAATGAGTCTTCCTCTGTAGTAACTTGAGTGAGCTCCTTTTGGTTCGTGTGTCGGATCATAGACACGGGTTTCATAAATTCACATACATACGAGTATGTGTGCTTTAGAAGTGCAAATTGTTTGATTCGTAAATCATTTGGGATTTTTACCACTCTTGGTATTCGTTGCACTACCATAAAAATACCTTGTAAAAACCATGAACCTTGAATTGAAGGCTTTTAATAGCACTACAAAAAATTTGAGGTTAATTGGTTAAATAAAAGGTAAGGTTGGTCTGTTCAGCGATAGGATGATTTGTCAAAAAATTCGCCTTCAGAAAGTGCATACATACTCGTATAGACAAGTCTTAAGTAATATACAGTACGTGATCGACAAAGACTGGGAACACGGCAAGGGCAGCTAGATTGCTTCCCGTTGAATACTTACGACACAAATCCCAACAAATTACTGTCAACCTCAAAAGTGTACCACGAGACAATAAGGCCATAAAAAACTACATCAACTTTACTGATAGAAATTAATTAGAAAAAAAAAAACCCATAAAATACTCTTCCTCTCAGTGTCCCCACTACACACTGCCACCAACATCGCCATGCAATTTTCATTTGTGAGTCGTTCGTTCATTGACTTTTGGCATAGATCTTTACTTCATAAAAAAAAAACCTTCGTCACGCGGTTCATTGAAACCGCATATGAGCATGTATACACCGCGCCACTCAATTCAATATCGTCTAATGCAACAACTCGCCTTCAGATACGTGCCTCCTCCATCGTTGGCGAATGCTCACCTGTGACTACTACCAGAGGCATACAAACGCAGTTTTTCTTTTTTTTTACTATGCTGCAACACTCTCTCGCTAGCAACAAAGCTCTTTTACTAGCAAAGTCGACATTTTTGGATATCAATTAGATAGATAGGTAGATACTTTTATATCTCTCGACTCTCACGAGTGCGTGGATGTAACACTTTTTTCCCTCTTTTTCTGTGTCTATCTATTGTTGCGATAAGCAATTATATTCCATAGTGAATATAGAAAAAAAAATATATAGCCGCTCGGTGTGTGAGTAAAGTATCTGTGTGACATAATAGTCCGCGCGCCAGGTTCATTCAACTCGATCGCATGTAATGCAATAGATACAAAACTTTTTTTTTTAAAGTGTTTCGTATGTGACGAACGAGCAGCGTGTGTGGATTTATCTTTCGACAGAGACTTTATGAATTGACACGGCAAAGGTGTGCGCGCACGTATCTAGTTTGTACCCATTTTGTGAGCGCACTCGAGTATACTTAATTAAATTGCTATTCGCATGCTAATTGATTATGACTTAAATTGGTCGAGTTGAAAACTGAAATAATTAACGATTGAGACAATCCAATCGGGCGAAATTCCCCAGCGCAGCAGTGTATTTGTATCTGATAGATTGACAGGTATTGTGCGGTTGAGAAAATTAATTTTTCAATGGAAAAGAGGCAAGTGGATGGAAAGAATCAAGTTACGACCTACATATCGAGTTGCAAATAAGTGATGTGGGTGATTACAGATCGCAGATGCACTTCTAATGCTAGGTGTAAAAATGCTGAAACTGAACTAAAGTCATGCCGAAAAGGCTTTTTAAATTACTTATATAAAAGATACTTATTCCCGTAATAAAATGAAAATTTTTCCCGGACCAGTGTGTAACTTCTTTTATAAATCAGGAACTATTTTCACTTCTGACACTTGGTGTACGAATTCTGATGCTGAACTAGGACCGTGCTGAAAAGCCTGTAAAATATAAACTTTAAAAAAAGAGAGTTATTCCTGCAGGACTCTTATATTTTTAAAATGAAAAACTCAACTAAGAACTACGTTTAAGGTTAAATGTGGAAACTACTGCCATTGTTAACATAGAATTGAAGATGTAATGAAATCAGGTCTTTGGGAATCAATACGTTTGTCTGCAATAGTAACTATATCAAATTCTTATTGTCGGGGGACCAAATTTGAAAGATTTTAATTTTTGCCACTTCTGACACCCGGAGACGAAAGCCGATTAAAACCGACTACCTTCTTCCGTCTCCTAATTGTTGACGAGATGTTTACTACTAGGTTAAGAAGCACAACTATTCTATACTGATGGTCCCAGGATACACTTCGGGGTAGACTTAGTCGCAAAGATACACGAACCGTCAATGGAATGCTCACTGAGCAGAAGTTTCAGAGATGAGTATTGAAAGTGTCATCGGTTTCACAAATATTCCGACTAACTTCATAACTGTTAACTTATTGGCATAAGTATTCAACATATGAAGTTTTTCATTACTTTAGATGCGGATGGTTGTCGAAAATTGTATGCCCTACATATTGCTTGGCAATGTCCTAATCAGTGCATGAAAATATTCGATCACTGCGACTTCAAAACCAAGTAGTACTACTATCGACTCCAGATTCTTACGTCGATCATTTCGGTAAATCAATGCTCAGCAAAACTCTATACTCAGAGTACCGAGACTGACTTCACACGCAAATTTCTCTTACAATATCCTTTGATAAATTTGCCGGAATACCAAAAATATTCGAAGGAATGATGACAAATCATCAACATTCTCGTGACTAGTCGACCTTTTCAATAGCAGCTCATATTACTACAAAGTTTGTCGAAGTACATTATATAAAAATTATCTTACCTCAGGCATCCCCTCAATCAGAACGCGCCGCATTCTACTCCGTTCAGTAAATCATAAATAAAGTGATTCATTACTTATTATATACTACCATACTTACAACACTGTTCCCCTCAATTTGTATTAAATTTTAACACACATACCTGAAAATAAAGAAAAACAAATTATAATATCTGAGATACATATGTAAATGGATAGTTATGTACAAATGTATATTACACAGATACTTTTTATATAATGTTGTAAAATAAAAGAAAATTAAACAACTTCATTAGAGATATAAATTGTAAAAATGATTTAAAACAAGTACAACGCCTAACCATAAAGCAAGTTGTGAACATTAGCACACTTGTAATACACAACACATGAACTCAAAACAATGGTCATGAACTCGAGTGGTTTTCGCTGTCGAACGACGTGTTCGCCATAAATCACGACACAAAGGAATGAAAAAAAGAGAAAAGGAAAAAAAGAATTAAATTCACCATCAATCAATAAGTACTTTGGAGCCCGAGTACAGAGTTAAATACCTCGTACATTCAGATTAATATTTTAAAACAAAAGTGGGTGAACAATATACAACCAAAATGTTACCCCTGCGGTATATCGCAAAATAGAAGCAAAACGCTTGGAGACAGGCCTTGATTTGACAGACAACACTGTTACTTAGACAAGCATACATACACACAACGACCTATCTGACGTCTTATGCACTTAATGATGCATTCGAGATACTTTTAGTTTCACAGCAAATTTGATACGTTTGCATGTCAAACCAATAAAATCCAAAAGAGCAATCAATCAAGCAAGGCAGTACCACTATAAGTGGGTATCTTAGTATCCATAGCAACTGTGGGTGCTCAATAAATTTCAATGCGAATAAATTCTATATTCATATTCATTTTTATCTTAAACGTTATGTCTGACCTTAACAAGATTATTCAACTGCTTGGAAGAAGTAAAAAATATTTATATATGTACATACATATATAAAACATGCCTCCATATGTCTCATATGACAAGTCAAGAGCTCCAGCAACACATTTGTGTACCAAGTGTGGAGAAAAATATACAAAAAAAAAGATAAAAAATAAATCCAAGAAAGGAAAACCAACAAAACAGATGTATGGATACTTATATATTTTGTTTAAACCAACAGCTGTTGTGCTGGTTGTGATGGGTGCATTTCTAAATAAAAAAAAAAATAAAAAATTATGGGGAGAAAAGCGTTAACGCTTTATAAACAGATATTCTGGGTCAATGCCACCCTCTTGCGGTGCGGTGCAGAGTGCACAAATATCTCTAAGTCCGCTGCCTTCCCGCCCCCTTTTGGTTGATTGCAGTTTTCTGCGCTGATTAATGTAAACAATGCGTTGATGTGATATTACTCACTCAGATACATTTAACATTTTTTTTTCTTTACTTCTGTTTTATGGAGTTACAAACAAATTGCAAAAAAAACAAGTAACATTTTTTTTTTTTTTTTTTTTACAGATTGACAATTTAATTGGAGCCATGCGAGTCAATAAATGCTGTCATATGCTCACACGATTTATTAGTCTTTTGGGGATGGTTACGTAATTTCTTTTTTTTTTTTGCTATACATATATCCGCATGTATGTATTTTTCGCGTTACTGGAGATATGATACTTTATTTTAAGGCAACAGATGTAACATAACTTAATGCGAGTTTTATTTGAACGGACTTGTGTGGGTTGAAGGCTTTAGCTGACTGTTAATGGAAGTCGCTGTTGAAAGACGTAAAGATTAACTTCATCTTTTGCAGTAATAATATATTACGAATTTAATTTACATCATCAGTAGGTGATGGAACAATTTTTTAGGCTTTTATTTTGTAGTTCTTCGGTACGAACAATTTTAAAAATGGTAAAATTAAACTGAAATGTTCTATATAAGGGTCATTCTAATCGACAAAAAGCTCTTTTACACCTAATCGTGCGTTGTACATCGAACCAATTTGTTAAAATTATAATAATTATAAAATCAGTATAGCCAAGCCTGAGAACTGAACGTGTCATAAGCTTACCGTCTCGACAGACGCATTTAGTCCTACGGAAGCAAGCCTTAAGACTTACTCGTACATGAAAATATGTACGCAGTATTAGAACAGATCAGTGGCGGTTCGTCCATAGGAGAACATGAGCACGTAAGACTAAACTCCTTTAAAAAAAAAATCACACTTTCTGAGTGGAAACAGAGTTGGTGAAAGCATAGATCCCTGTGGTACTCCAGCATTTGCAGAGAAGGTTGACACACCATCGACCACAACTGGAATTGTCATGAAAATAATGTTCCACCAAGTTACAGAGTAGTTCCGGTAGTTTAGAAAGCTTGTTTCCCTAATAGGGTAATATGCCAAACTTGATTGAACGCTTTTGAGATGTCGAGAGTAACTCTTGATTCGCCGTGGTGCTCAATAGATAAGGTCTATGGGTGGGTTACATAAGTAAGCAGTTCCAGGCTATGTAAATACCATACTGTCGGTGGCTTATTAGCTCGTGTCCCTGCAGAAATTTGATTATTGTTTCAAATGAGTCTAAGGTTAACATGGACATGCATATGGCACGTTGTTTTTGTATGGAAAGGAATTGTGTCCAAAAAAAAATTGCGACTAAAGAACAACTCCCATAATGTATGTTGCTCGGGCATTGGAAAATCACAGGATTTTTTTCTAAAAAAAGAATGAACTGAAAACTGTGCGCCAGAATTTTTCAAAATTTTCGAAAACTGAATAAACATATCCAAAAAGTCAGAAATGTTAGTCGATACATTCAATCCTGTCGAACGTAGTGTTGAAACATACAAAAAGTTACGATCATTGATTCAAATGCAATGATATACTCGTATTGTAATTCAGAAGATATTTCGTCGATTTTTAAGTGATGTTATCAGAAAAACTACTTTTTAAGGACTTTTACTTTGGGAAGCAGGAGTGGCTTTCAATATTTGTAACCAAAATTCAGGTATTCTGAGATTTTGCTCGACAGTTTTAAAAAATTTGTACACTTGTGCTACTTCGAATTCCAGAAAGCTTATATTCGAAATTTCATCATGTATGACCCAAAAACTGGTGACTGGTCATGGCTAGGATCGACATACTCGTACTATTCGGTGCCGACCATATATATATACATTTACTTTTGGGGGTTATTGTTTCTCTAATATACACTACGGGATAGGGTATACAAATGCTCCTTCTAGATATTGAGAAAGAGTGTACTTCTCACGACCAAGTGCTCGACTTGCCTGTATGATCAGCGTTCTGGATGTCGTGAATTCCTGTGGGACTTCATACGTGATTGGTCCTCCATTATGTCTCATTGGTAGTATCTATCATAGTTGATGACAGCCAATCATAGTTAGTAGTCTCTCGCATCCAGGATTCACTTATCGTTTGTACTCAATCATTTTAATTAAGTGAATATTTGTGCATCTGAGACATTGACTCTAAGAGTATCCCACAGAGGTATGAAAATAATTAGTTACGAGGCCGAATACAGTGAGGGAATAGAAGGGGCAACTAGATGCTAAGCCATATCATGCATGTGAATGTTTATTATCTCTTATATCGAGTTTCACCAGACACTTAATGCCACCAACTAACTTAAGATGGAATAAAATATCCGTGCAGTGAACGGGATTTTTCATTAACCAAATCTGATCTCTTGACATACTGTCTGCAGACTGTTTTCTACTTCATGATCGCTACATTTAAGAATATAGGTAAGTGTTAATTTATTTGCAGTATTTTTCTTTAGAAATTGTAAAAATGTAGTCATGTTTCCGATGGACAGGTTTAGCAGTGTGCCAGGTTTTAAGGGATCTACTACGTCGGTTTTACCCGTATATTGAGGAAAATATTGTGCAATTTTTGTCTTTCTACTACTTTTCGATTCTTCATAATGCCGATTTGAGCTAAAAATGCCACAGATGATTTACAGATAGGAAAACTATCAGTCTGAGAAACTCTACAAAGAGACGAGTCGCTGTCGTCTACCGTTTATTGAGTCTCAAAACTTTGATCTACACCTGCATGGACGCAGATGTTCATACTCGTATTTGGACCAAAGAAAACATCACGCAAGTCTTTTAAGGATGCAAAACTATTTCGTTTTATTTCCAATTTGGCGTATTGAATGTCTTATGTCTATAAGTGGTGCTTGCTATTCGGCTTCTTGCAGTTCAAAATAACTGCTCACTATCTATGGGAATTCATAAAATCTCCTCACATTCGATTCGTAATACAACTCTAATCACTCAATCTCAAAAGTCATAGATGCAATCAAAATCCGGTACCTATTCATAATCACATGGAATCCACTTCCCCCCATACGATTAATGTGATCATCTAAAATTATACCCTTAAGAGCAACATATATCGTTTAGATTACGACGACCACCACGATCACATTAAGAGATCATTGATCTGTATCATGCGAGACCGACCATTGCACGCTGTGTGTATGTATCTAAAGCACTTAATCTGCTGTCTACCCACCAATTGAGCCAATATTTAAGTGCAAAGCGCATTTGGAGTACATACTTCTCCTTAGCGGTGGTTTGAAGTCTTATTTTTTTTTTTTTTTTTGAGATCAGCAAACATGCACACCGATATGAAAGAGGGAGAGAGAAGGCACACACAAGAGGACTTAAAATATCGTATCTCAAGTATCTAATCTTGTGTGGCAATTTATTAACTTGTTGCACGCGATACAGTAGGAATAGGTCAGTGTCTGCTGCAGTCGACTGATGACGCACCGATATATACTGTATTTGTTGATTGTCAATAGGCACCTAATATTCCACAAGTTATCTATAAGACGAGGTGTAATAATGTCCATAAATATACTGTCATAACAAATAAATGTGCAATGTACATACACATTTGCCGCACATCAAATGTTTGCAGTTGCAATAGATACTTCTCCGATAAAATAGATGAATGTGTGCAGATGAAGGTTTAGTCGCACATACAAATTCGTGAGATGGCGAGTCAAGGCAAATCGACAATCCGCAGCAACAATGACGACGGTCAATAGAATTTGTTGCCGTCACCACCACCGACCTCTGTGAAGTTTGCTGCAGGCCTGGCTGGCTAGCTGGCTCACTTGAGTGTAATGACCGCCTACAAGGCAATGAGAGTTCGCTAACATTTCAAACGTTTTTTTTTTTTTTTTTTTTTTTTTTTTTCTTTTTGTATGCAACTAATTTTGCACGAGATAACACAAAATGTGCTGTTAGTGGTGTGGCGGCGGGAGAAAAGCAGCACGAACGATGGAAAAAGTATCTAAACGCATAATTCCCTCGAAGCGCGTTCTTTAGATACTTTTCTTTCTATTGTTTCTTGGGACACGCTGACTAAAAATAAAATTGCACAGAGGAAAATTAAAATTTAGCACAAAGCCAACATTCATTTGCATGCGTAGATACACGCGTTTGTATGGTGCGATTGGGAGAGACAGCAAAATAGGGCTGGATGGATGGGTGGTGTGGTGCAGAGTTTTCTCTTTCGCCAGTGTTGATGATTAATGAAGGAATTGAAAATTATTAAGTGGACGCTACCGACACTTGGCCTTGTGGTGCACGATTGGGGGGAACCTTCCCACCTTCTACGGTGGTGTTCCATCAGAGTCAAAGTATGCTAATGAGCACTGTTCAACTTGGTGTGTTGCATGCATGCAGCGAAAGAAAATAAATCCATGACAAAGTGGAGTTTATTGGCCTAATGCCAGGTGTTAAATTTGATGGTTATTACATTGGCTCATGCCACGAATTGAACGAGCGAAGAAATTCTAATTAAATTCATTTTGATGAGGCAATTAATTAACTGAACGATGAAATGGAAGCAGTTGGTTGGAAGATTTGGAGATTTATTTTTAGTTCGAATTTGTTTATGTACCTACATGATGTATGTATGGCAACAAAGGTTTTATAAAGACTGTCGTACATTGCTGTCAACTTTCATTCCAATTAGCCGATGTTTCAAGGGAATCAGGAAACCTTTCGAGAGCTAATCCAAGGTTATAGGTGAGACCTGTAAACTTATCACAAGATCGACTTTGTGTCATTGACTTATAGGCTCAATACCTCATAAAATCATCATATCATACACCTCAGCGCTTCATAGGTTTACCGCGTTATAAGCTTACCTCAACACCTCATAAGCTCATTGGCTCACAGCATTCTATGCGCATCGAATCGTTGACGGATTCATAAAACTATCGTTTCGTGAGGTGACTCGCAAGCGACTCATAGGCGACTCATATGCGATTCATAGGCTAATCGGATCATAGGCTCATCGCTTCCTGGGATTATCGCATCATCACAGAGCAGCCTAACAGGAACTACGTCTCCGCTGCTGAGACCCAATTTGTCAAGTTTCTTGAGATTAAAGCGACTATATCTTAAGAGGAGACAATTATTCACCCCAATAAGGAAACTTTTGGCAGTAAAACCTCGCAATTCTTCAATGAAAGAAGGTCCTGACGGAGTTCTCAATAATATGGCAACCACCAATGAGTCCAAAGATTGGGAAATGACTTCCTTTACTGTCACCTTTATCTTGTGCGATATACAGAATCTCTCTGAAGATAGTCCAAAGCACAAACTTCTCCAATGCTAAAATAACATCTGTTGTTAAGAGCTAATTGTGCAAACGTTTGCCGGTTATTCAAACTCAGAACAAAGTACTGCCAACGAAGGACTCGATAGTTCTTCGGAGAGTGTTCAGTTCTCAGATTTTTAGCTTGACAACTTCGTTGTACGAAATCAAGATTGTTCGGGTAGCAGTTCTATAAAAACAGATAATCCAAAAGTGCTCAAACAGTGGTCTAAGAAGTCTCCTCCATTTACTTATCTCTAACTCTGGAGCTCCAACTGATAATAATGTCATCCCCCGTGAATCTCAAATAGAAAGCGAAGTTTGAGATCCTAAAACTCATGACAACATCCGGAGTGAAAAAATAATCTAGGGTAGCACAATAGGCAACAGTTCCAATGCGTTTCAAACGCTCTTCCTCTTACCAATCTAATCTAGTCATAGGGTGAAGGGGGTCCGCATAGCAATGTTCAACGTGGCAATCATGTGTTCTTCGGGGATACGTTTTCAAATCTCTCGAGATCACTAACAAAAAATGGTCCATCGAAGCGGATACCTTGAAGTTTTAAGAAATAAATCAGTTTGAGATCCGATAATCGGAACTATTTTAATTGGTTTGAATTTGATGTAAACGAATCCAGATAAATGTGGTCCTTCGAGCTAGATCTAACTCATAATACAAGTCACCTATTTCTCATTTCTTCCTTGGATTGTTCAAGACGTAAAGCGCTGTATTTTTCAAGTACATACCAAAAGGGGTTGGTGAAGAATTTATTCCAAGTGTCGGCCTAATTTTTCGAATTTTATACCGAACATCATTGCAAGCCAGAACATTCCTCTCAGTTCAGTTTGCGGTGACTCAACAATGGAGAGTCAGTTAGCTGACAATCAAAGAGCAATAGATCCAACAAGTTGAAGTCAACAAAAAAATATCGATGGCGTATACGCAATACGATCGTCAAAGAGAAATGGAGAAAATGTACAATAGTTCCTTTCTGTATCCGGCTCGAAGGGCCAAGTTTTGTAAGCAAACAGGATTCTTAAATTATTTATAAGCGTAGATCGTTGACCTTTTACTAAAAAATAAATCTCCGCTCTTCAGAACATTATGCAGTAAACATTTACACGCAGGTCTAAGCTTGCGAGTTCGTGAGTTAAGAACTGACGTTCAGTTCTCAGGCTTTGTTTGATATTGTGAGCAATTGCGAAAATAAGGACCAATGTATAGATTAGTCTTAGGACTTGCATGTAAGTAAGACAAATATTTCAACATTAAAAGCTACTTCTTTGTCAAAACACCAAGAATCCCCTGCAGATATCCAACGGAATGGTAGATTTCATTGAAAATTTAAACGAAATATATATTCTCTTTTTGATTTCAAATTTTGCCAGAATTTATTTACAAATTGAATGCTTTCCTCTTTAATAAAACCTTTATGTAAACAGGTCAATATGAAGTCCTTAACAAATCCTTAAAACTTCACCCTACCTGTGTAACCTAAAACCCAGACTTTTAATCGCCTGACTATCTCCTATGAATTTTCACACACCCCTACTTGTGTTGACACTATCCTTTTCTCATTTTCTATAAATTATCATAGAACTACAGTTTTCCACTTATCGTCATTGCTCGTTTTCGTTTTCTCTGTTCTCGCCCCCGATTAACGTACAAGAGGATTTAACAAATTTATGTGAAAGCTCCGAGAGAGGGGCAAAGAAACAGTGAGAGTAAGTAAGTTTATCTTTCGTCCTTTTTTTTTTTTGTTTTGTTTTTAGTTTCAATCCCGTAAATTATTCCCAATGTGCATTTATCATTTTTTATCGCCGTTTAATGTCCCTTTTATTTCGTTCACAAAGTGATTTATAAATGCGCACATATACTCTGTCCTAGGTTGTCACATACTAGATAGACATATATAGCTTGAAGTAGATTTTAATCGTTCTAATGTCATCCACTTTTCGTTTGTGCTTGTGCTTTCCACTTTCACTAGAGGAGAGGGAACATTTTTAATGATTCCTGTGATAAGCGTCAAGGATTAATGACTTTTAGCGTAATTATTAAAGACATCTATCTATCGATGGCGGGAGGACATGAGCATATAATAATGACGGTGATAATATGTCCATTTGCTATGATCTAGTCATAAACATCACTCAATCTGATAATTTCTCGATTGGATGCCATGTAGTTCATGACAACAATTAATTCTTCGTTTATAGCTTTTTCTTTGTCAAAGTCACGATTAGAAAAAAGGATGGACACAAGTAAGTCTATAAAAACTATCTGCACACAGAAAGATTAGCAAGAGTCCTCTATCCTTTCAAACAAAACTCTGCCCTATGCCTGCTATGCACGATCTTATCATCTAAAATAAATTTATTTAAACAGATAGATTAATAGCATGCGAATACTCGTATTTGTATTTCAACAGTTCATTGAATCAATTCAATGTTGATCTGAAAATAAATTCTGACGCACGCACGTATTATGTATAACGAGTTCTCTCAACAAATTGCACTTTATCTCAATACAGTATTTAGTTATGAAAAATGTTTTTCTCTTTTTTTTTTACACGATATACCGCACACGATTATGCATTGAGGTAGGTGTAGATACATCCATAGAATAGAAAGATATACAAAACGACTGGGTGTGAAGTGAAGTGTAGTTATCTTGCTTGTTTTGCTTTGTGTTTTCGCCTTCTAACCGACCCTCTGTATATCGTTTTTTAAGCTCAATTAAATGGTATTTACTTGGCTTTTAGCACGTATGTACATTGATGTGTAAACAAAACAAAAAATATCGAGAATAACTCACCAATAGCAGTGCGTTGGAAGTATGTACATATACATAAATTCTCAGGCAATAATTATAAACTATGAGCAACTATGTTGCTGACGATTGTGTTACTAGTAAGATCATAAATTCGTAATTTTTACCAGACAGTAAATTAATTTATGATTTAATGTGCAACGCCTTCGGTAGTAGACGCTGTCGGGCGACAGCTGTACTTTTGAGCGATGTGACATTTGGCATAGGAATACCACTTGCATTAAAGGTGTGGTCTGCTAGTTTATGGGGCGCCACAAGGTTCCATTGTAAGTGTGCTTTTGAACTAATAAATTCAACCTGCTGCGCATCGTGTGAGATTCTAAAATTAATTAGAGTTATTGAACCCGCAGTTTCATTATTTTCTTTGTACAATTATACTGGCAGCAGATGCGTATGTTAGAGACCCATGTGCCCTCTATAAGTTAAGCAACGGAAGCTACTATTATCAACTAAATATGACAATATAGCAATGCTTCATGCGTTTATCAAATAGCCTTGTATGCCTACTTTGCTCTGTCATTTCATAGGTGCTCTAAATTGTACTAGGAGCAATGGAGTGTCTGATCGGAGTATTCAGAACCTCAACGAAACGACAAACCAAACTTACGATATTTTAAGAAAGCTGCTTATGCTAGAGATGTAGCAATTTTATCAAACCTAGTTTGTAGTATATTCTCGCTAGGCGGAGTCCATTTGTAGGAGACGCCATGAGACTCTGAATACAACTTCGCCGACATGCTGAACGTGCAAATACAGAACATCGAAAAATCATTCAAACAATAAGAGAGACTACACTACTAATAGATTGTCCAAGTACATACAACAATTTCGAAACTATTTAGCGGACAAGGGAATCTTGGACGAACGATAGAATGACAAGTAACTCAAATGTGTAAGAAGTAGACACTGATGGCTCGAACATAGCAGGGGTAAGAGATGGCGTGTTTTGTGCAAACCCGTCGATTGAACTTGCGGTGGCACCATTCATAACAGTGTTGCAAACAGAACTTCATGCCACAAAGAGAGCTGTTGAACATGACATGTTAATGAGGGCCAACCAATCACAAATAACGACTACTTCTACGCTAGGAAGCCGATGTTACTTTGCGTTCAAAGCTCGGAGAACAAAATCGAAAAAAAAAAAACGAGAAATCTATGAGCTGTGCTAATATATGAAAAGGATTTAAAAAATCAGGACTCACCGACTACATTGCCTAGTTCACATCGATCATCGAGCATCTCCGAACCTAAGCCTTCAGATTCGAGACGAAAGACCGAGCGTCCGCCAACCAAGCGATATAAATATGCCGGGATAATGGAGTATACCGAGAGTATGTATGTAATTTGTTACTACTCTGACGCTGCTGTCGAAGTGTTTGATGGATACACTAAGTATCTATCCACAAAGCGGATTCCTGTGTCTTATGCTTACTTATTTTCAAAGCTTATCATCAGATTTTTTGTTACGATCGAAATAAAATGTCCAGTTAGCTTTGGGAAATTAGTGTTCATAGCTGCCTCCTAATGTTGCTTGCTGGGCCACAGTAGAAAAATCAAATTCATCTTTTCAAACTAGTCTGAGACTAGGCCCTTTTTCACGAAAATTTCAAAAACAGAATTATTTTGTATCTGGACATGAATAGCCTCATAGTATTGACTGAAACGATCAGTGACCACTGCACCAAGAAAAAAAAAAATCTACAGCGTCTAAATCCCGCACTGTGCAAATTTTTTCTTGACGATGGCGAAACATCCCTTCGCATTCTCACGGAATGTCTAAGCATCCTCCGTCTGAGAAAGAAAATTATCGGAGAAGATATAGTCTCGCTGTTGTTCCAACTTATAACAGGATCTCTTTCACAACCTAAAGGTAGGTGGATGCAGCAATTATGTTACTGCCACTGACTATCGATGGAAACTATCACTTATGACTTGTCATCAATTAAAAAAATAAAATAAAAAATAGTCCCACGTTGGGCGCCAATTATTGTAAAGACATACATATTCGTCAGACTTCACTTCCAGGTTACAATCCAGGTTACAATCTCAAAATTACAATAGCATATAACACGGTGTACACCACTATATCCAGAACAAATAGTCCAGAGAACAACAAGTTTCCTACCGTAACGATTCTAATAAATAAAAACTGTGTTTCTATTTTTAAGATTAATAAATACTGGATAAATATAAAATTTATATTTAGTTGTAAAAGTATTTAGTGCGAAGTAGAAATTAGCAAGTAACCAAAGAACATGCAAGATCAAAGTGTCCTGCTACCGACAAAATTCAGTGCAGCAGTTGTAGAGATATTACATTTCAGATAAACAGTGGTAATGCATACCAAAGAAATTTAGTTTGTCAATACTGAACAAGATTCAGTTTCACAAATGCGTAGACTTATACACAAATTTCCAAAAATTGGCGCCCAACGCAGGATCATTGCAACTGCTATCCAGTTCTTATTCTTTATGTGAAAGCAATAAAAAAATACATATGTATTTATAGCGTTACTATTAATAAAAAATAATACGCATGGATATAGGTAGGTACATACATACACACGTATATAAATTTACTTAAACTTGGCAACAGCAGCAGGACACCATTTCAAAAGGGGTTCGATACAACGCACTTTTTATTATGTGCAAAGGGTTGGAACAATTATTTTCTCATTTTCAAGGTGATACCCCACCACCGGAAATGTGTAGCGCTAACCACATGTACATGTCTCTGCATTTTAATATCGCGAAAAAGCTTTGCAGCATCTGCCATTTTTCGCACAGGCGTGGCATTGAATTTTCTTTTGTATTTATGCAAATTTTATAAATTACATTTGAGAATGCATACACAAATTTATTATATTTGTTACTCATCTGCTGGACATGTGTAGTTTATCCTATGCACATGCCGCTACGAGTTTCATTTCTAAAAAAAAAAAAAAAAAAATCCGATTGTGCAAATTTTGCAAATGCAAATGAGGTACATTACCACCAATCTCAATTCATAGCACCACTATCAATCTATGAATCTGTGCAAGGATTCCACCAAACTAGCCAGCAGAATGGTTCTGCAATATACTTTCGCATTTACAAATTTTCAAATATCCTGATGCCATTCGTTTTGCTTGGTATCTGTGAAAAAGCATATAAATGACGTGAAGCAATTTATTTAATGATTTTATTCATATTTTATTTAGAAGTCGCATCCTTGTCTAGGGTTTCTTTTTTTTTATACTAAAATGCCAACGACCATCAGCGATCCTTTATCATTGTCAGCTTGTCTACCGGCGGTGGTGCTGCTGTTGAAGTGCAAGTGATGAGAGGAGATAAAGAATGGGCAGGATGAAAAATTACAGAACAGAACAATTTTTGCCTCAAGGATTTTTTTTTTTTTTTTGTTCTTGTACGAGTATCTATTTCATTTTTAATAGAACAACATCGTCGACATTAATTTCACTTTCGCTGCAGTTTGTTTTGCAAGATATTGCTACATGCAATCTCATGATTAGGATAGATGAACGTTATAAGGGGGGGTAAGGTTTATGTATTTTGAAGAATTTTCTCCAGACTGTTGGTTATTACATTTGCTTAAAGGATGTCTATGAGGATTCACTGGTAATTCACAAGACTTATATACCATTGGAAGCATACCTATATAAAATCCTGCATATCTGCAGTATAATTTAATATAATTTTCAAAATAATATTTATTCATTCAACCAAACCATTTACCAATTGAAAATCTTATTCGGCTTCTTGCTCAATGATGTAAGTGCACTGAGCCCAGATATGAACGCACTGTGAACGATTCCTTTAATCAATGGTGAGAAACTGTCGTAATAATAGACGAATTAATGAACCCGGATTAGTATAAGAAAAAGCCATGTAAATGGCAGAGCAATAAAGTGTCTAAGCATTCAAGATATGTGCAATTTAAAGTGTTCATAACACGTACCCCGCACAATTTGAGGTTTTGAAGTACGGAAAGCATACTCGTAAAATGCGTCTCGCCACGAGTGTAAACAACTTTTGATATTTTATTACTTAGGCAGTCGTTGTAAGTAAAAAATAGAAATTCATTACAATTCATCCATGTTTAATGACAACAAGTAATATTAAGACGCTATAGAGTTCTCCTGAATTAGATAATGTCATTTGCACATACTTCAAAAACCGTCACAGCATCATGAAATCTTTCCACATCTATTTTTATGCCAACTAGAGAATAAGTGGCATATTTATCACTATCCTTCTAGACATAAATACTATAGCTGCTTAGAACTTCTCCACCTTGACGAGATCTTTTTCACCAATAAAACGTGCGGTAAATGTACTACTTCTAGGACACGACTGAGATGATTTTCGTTGGAGACTGCCATTACAAAGTTGAAATTGACTTACCTGTTTTGCATTATGGCTCGTCGGGAAAAATAATAGAAAAAAAAAAAAAAAAAAGTCCCACATTGGGCGCCAATTATTGTAATAATAGTATAGGCGACATTTCTATATGATATGGCCTGCACGTTCCCAAAGATTCCCTACCTCTATACGGAGACTGACTACTACCGCAAAATTTGATCTCCTTTTGTAAAAAAAAAAACAAAAAAAAAAATTTAAATATGTTCACGGCTAGTAAATAATAACGAGTAACTTCAAAATACTTATTACATGCGAAATACATAAACAAAAATATACTTATTAGAAAGTAATAGGTAACGAGTAACAGATCGTATGATAAGATATACCCCATCTTTTTTACTACCAAGCCCTAATAAAGTAAACGTGGCGTTGTTAAATTATTGACTAAAACACAATGATACGAGTATCTTGCTATTTCGAGATTATTTTCTTGATAGTCTTACAAGATTTTATTAGAAAATTTAGAAATAGAAAAATAGAATTTTATTTTTCTAGTTGAAAATTTAAGGCCCAAAAAGTTTCGTCCTCTTTGTGTTTCGAAAAGCTTATACATATACGTAGAGACTAACAAAAGTTCGCTTGAAGTTCTTGAAAAAACAAACGATGCATTTCTGTAGCTTATAATCCAACAATATTTCAGAACAATAGGTAAAAATGGAGACGAGAAAGAGAAAAATTAATGACGTAAGCTCGGTTGAAGTTTCACCGCTAACACAGAAAGAAATTAGTTTTGACATTCTCTTCGGATTTCGACGTCAACTCACGCCAGTCAAAATTCTGCACGAATGCCAAAATGCATACGGAATAAATGCACCATCTCTTGTTACTATTACTAGATCAACTGAGCTTGAATGCCACCTGTGTCACCTGAAATATTCGAAGAAGTCAGCTCGATGGGTACCAAAACAATTTTTAATGGAGAGCAAAAAGAGGCTCGTGTTCGTTTTGCTCAATATTTCCTGGATAAGTTTGAAAATGGAGAGTCAAGCTGCTTCAATAAGGTCGTTACATGTGATGAATCTTGGTTTTACAAATACGGCCCGGAAACCAAACAGCAGTCCATGGCATGGAGCCCAGAAGGTGCAAATTCTCCAGCAAAGGCCAAACAACAAAATTCAGCGACAAAAGTTATGATGTCGATGTACTTCACCAGAGCGAAAATGATCGCCGTCATCCCGCTTAAAACTGGTCAGACAGACACTGCTAATTGGTATACTGAAACTTGCTAACCCAAGTTTCCAAAATTTACTAGGACACCGACAAAAAGAGGAGCTGCGCCGCTGCTTCTAGCACCACGACAATGCGCCTGCGCACACTTCTGAAAAAACCAAGAACATTCTTGCGCTCTTGGGCATCAATGAAATTCGCACAGCACCTTATTCTCCGGATCTAGCGCCGAGTGACTTTTGGCTGTTTCCGAAAATAAAAAAAGATTTGATGCAGTCAATGTCGAAATCAAAAAGCTCCAAAAAGATTATTTTGAAAGCTGCTTTGAAAGATGGATCTATCGGCTGAAGAAATGTATTGAAATAAATGGGAATTATGTGGAGAAATTAAAAAAAGATGAGGATTAAACAACTAAAGTTAAAATTATTTTTGTGTTTTATTATTCAATCAACTAAGCGAACTTTTGTTAGTCCCTACGTACAAGTGTAATTTTATTTTAATAGTTCAAAATTGAAGGCCCGAAAACTGGTGACATTTGGACGGAGAAACAGGTATATTCAGAAGTCCGCGAAGAAACCGTCTTTTTTGCAGGAAATAACTCTCACAATTCACGGTAACAAAATGCATGCATACTCTTCAGTTCAGACTATGCGTTTCAACAAGAGTATAATCTTCTTGAATTAAAAGCTCAAATACATATTTTCAAGTTAATACCACAATACAAAGTATTGCCCCCAATCTCAATTCCTGAGGGTCGCCAATAAAATTTTATAAAATGGTCTCTCTACAGCTGAGTACTGTCATAATTCTTTTAAACTAAAAAAATCCCTTCCATACAGTAAAATTTAAAGTATCCCATTCGTAGTATCCTTCATCCCCATAAAGATATGCAAACAAATCAAAAGTACTTAGACCTAAAATTGCAAGCACCTTGTTAAAAATATTCCCTTTTTTTACGGTCTATTCTCTCTAATAAATCCTATTTATTAATTATCCTCCAATGGACAATGAACTCCAACAAGGACTTGAGATTTAATGAAATTTTCATAAAAATTAATCCGCAACATAACCCAATTATGAGTAACCCTTTTTTGCCGCACTCTGTTGTTTCCAATTCCACTTAAAGGAATTAGAGATGAAATTAATTTTAAAAATTATCTCAAGAATTCGAATACGACTAGAATTGAATTGAAGATTGCGTATTTCAATGCGGATTAAAATAAATTGATACTCAATGCTCATGGCAGCGCGGAGCAACTTAACCATTAAACTGGCATTTTAATAGGCAACTAGCTTAGAAATTAAAAATAGAACTGTAAGAAGGATAATTGAATGTTGGGTCGTTATAATTATTATTTTTCTTTTCTTGGAAAAAAGGGTTGGAAAATATATATAACGCTAAGCTCCACTTTAAAGGATTAATATTATGATGTACATTATGTTGGGTATGTGCAGTAATTGCAGGACGTTAAAATGAGTTTTTAATTATATGGGTATATCTGAAGTTGCACAGTGCTGGAAGGTGTGTATCTATACGCAGACTGAACGCTGTCATTACGGATAATAAATTTCAAGATTAAATAGATGGTCTTTAATCAGAAGTGAAACTAAAGTTAAACCGACGTATAGCAAAGTTCAAGCCTTACAAATGGCATGTAGACATGTTTTTGTGACCACGTTTTTTTTTCTCTTGGCAAAGTTCCCACAAAATATACTTGGATGCTCAACACCCACAAACATTGCCAAAATTAATTGAATACATTACTTGTGTCTCACATGAAGATGAAACAAAATAAAAAAAAAAAACGAAATGAAGAGGATGAAGAAAACCACGATAAGTTGGCATAGACAAACAACAGCAACTACTTAAAGATATCATCATGGTGATGGTGCTGATCATTAAGGATACCACACTTATGTGTACAACAGCAATTAAGTTAAAGTTTCACCTATGCATCGTCGTCGGATAGTGATAAGCAGAACATAGAATGACAGTGAAAAGGATACTGGTTAGAAATGTGCATATGTGACGCAGATTACAATTTTCAAAGACCTCAAGCTAACAAACAAAAACATTAAAACTTTTTTGTTTTTGGCTTCCATGCATTCATTTATCTATGAGAAGGCGAAGGACTAAAATTATGTACATCATTTTGTGGAAGATATAGAATATTTGAATTTTTTGGTGGTGAGGGGAAGAATTCATAGCTCAGGTCATGACTTGGCTCATACAGAATGCAAAAGATAACAAGGACACTCAGTCACATGTGCGGCGGTTGAAGATTGGTTTTAGTTGATAAAGAGCGGAAAGGGAAATTTTGTGTTCTCGAGTGGTACAAATCGTTATCATATTTATCGAACGGATTTTCCTTTTTTTTTTTTTTTTTGAACGAGAGTTTCTTGAATTTATTAGGCGAAACTAAGTTCGTTGTTTTCCTTAAGAGTCTTTCATAAGAAAAGTTTTTATTTGGAAAAATGAAGGACTCTTTTAAATTTCTAAGATGTGTTCTAGTGTTAGACAAGACATTAACAAGTTCGAGAAAAGATTTTCAACATCATCAATATTTATGATGCACCAACAACTTTTCACTCCTCACTTTGCAAATTCGATAAATTAAATAAAACATACATATGACATGATCCGTTTCAGATGAATTTTGTTGTGATTTCGCAAAGTGAGGAGTGAAAAGTTGTTGGTGCAATAAATCCCTGGTTCCCCATTCCAACAAACAACTTTTCAAATAGCACTTCATAAGACTTTAACAAATTTGTTTCACATTTCGTTGGAAAAACTTGGCACATTTTAGTGTTATGTGAAAAGTTGTATCCTAACTATGCGACTTATAATTATTTTTAATAAGTTTTTAATTCACTAAACAGAGACTTGAAAATAACTCAACCCAGTTATGATAATTGATTAGTCCCTCAACTTATCCAATTAAAAAATTTCATCAAATAGGACATATATTCGACTGAAAATTGATAATACACTGTTTTTTTTTTTTTTTTTTTTTCATAAACTTCTCTAGGCGAACCTATAACGCTGTGACAGCGTCCCGAGATGACTATATCAAAAACGACTGACTGCAAATACACATTATTTTCTATGGATGAAACCACACCTTTAAAGTTTAGGTTAGGGTTAGTAGGAGAGGCTGCATAATAATTATTCATTGTCTTAAAATCCGATAACTATTTTTGATGAAGGAATACCCACCATGTTCCTTCTTGGAACCATTTGTCTAGAAGTGTCTGGATTATCTTTGTTCCAGTATCTACATATGTGTAAGCTTTTTTTAAGTTAATAAATGTGTTTGTCTATCAATCTTTAAAAATACAAAGGAACCCTAAAAATATACTTATCAATTGTAAAATAAAAACACCTACAATTTTCTGATAAGTTATCCTCATTTCTAAATGTTCAATTGATAAGTGGGCGGAAACTTTAATTTTGTTCGTGGAACTCCTATTATGTACTTACATTTATCAAAAGTCATTTATTTATTTTATTTTTTATTTATTTATTTATTTATCTACAAGCGTCATTGCTTTACATATTCGATAAACAGTAGGTTTATAAATAAGTATAAATATATATAAGAAACAAAAGAAAAATAAATTTAGACTAACTTTTTAAACATTTAATGAAATCAATTTATTTTTAAACTTGGTTCTAGATGAGCTTAAATCTATTTCAATCCAAACTGAGTTAAAATTAGAAATTGCCCGCGATACAGGTTCATTTAACCCGTAGTTGTTGTGCGAAAAAGAAGCTCTCTTTGCCTTAACGGCCTCTCGGGAGCATACAGAGGAATTAAAGCAAGTAAACTTGGACTTTTTATATGATAGCATAATAATAGGTCTCTAATGAACATTACATCATGAATTTTCTTCTTTTAGATAGTTTTGATATACCAAGAAGTTGACACCTGGCATCATAACCAGGTGAAAAATTCCAGTGCATTTTGAAAAAAATGAATTATGAGAATTTTCTCTGTACCCTTTCCACTCTATCAATATGAACTTGGTAGAATGGACACCAAATTATGTCACAGTATTCTAGTAGAGATCTAGCTAGGGACACAAATAAAGACATCAGAGAATGAGGATTGGAAAATTCAACAGTATTTCTTTTGATAAACCCAACCATAGCATTAGCTTTAGAAATTATGTGCTCCACGTGGTCCGAGAACGTCAATGCCTGATCGAATACAATCCCGAGATCTTTAACCGTATTTAACCGGGTAAGTTCAACAGAATCGATTGTATAACGTTGGATTATTGAGTTTGAACGCCTGCTAAAAGAGGAAACGTTACATTTTTTTACATTTAAGAGAAGGCAATTTTTCTTGCACCAGATAACTAGAGCATCGATATCAGACTGTAGTTTAGCGCAATCAGTTAAGCTTATAATCCTTAAAAACAATTTCATGTCATCGGCATAAAGAAGGCACTGGGAGTACCTTATAACGGAAGTTATGTCATTGATGAAAATAATAAAAAGTAATGGTCCTAAATGGCTACCTTGAGGCACACCTGAACTACAGATAATTGGTTTTGAATAAGCAGAATCGAGCTTTACTAACTGCACCCTATTAACTAAAAAAGAGGAAATCCATTTTAATAAAGATGAATGAAAGTCAAAACATTTTAGCTTGTGTATTAAGACAGTATGGTTAACAGAATCGAATGCCTTGCTAAAGTCCGTATAAACTGTATCTACCTGATAGCCCCTTTCGAATGAATTTAATACAGATGATGTGAAATAAGTTAGGTTTGTGGTTGTAGATCTCCCCGAAACGAATCCATGTTGAAATTCGGATATATGTTCTTTTACAAGAAATTCTAATTTATTTTTCACTATGCTTTCAAAAAGCTTTGGGATGGCTGATAGTTTGCAGATCCCTCTGTAGTTCTGTACGTTGTTTTTGGAGCCAGCTTTAAAGATGGGAACCAGAAACGATATCTTCCATTTATCCAAAAAATGCCATGTTTCAATGACATGTTGAAAATATGCAACAATGGGTGACAAATACTATCACTACAGTTCCTTAAAACAATTGCAGGAATACCATCAGCTCCAGCATTTGATGATGGTTTCAAGCCCCGAAGAGCTAAAGTGACGCTTTCTAAATCCAAAGTTATAGAACCAATGTCAACTGTCGAGTCAAAGATGCTGGAAAGAGGGAGCACTGGATTACTATTGGAGTAAACGGATTCAAAAAATTTAGCAAACAGTTCACACGAAGATTGACTATCGTTTGACTCAGTCCCCTCGCATTCCATATTCTCCGGAATACCGTACGTATTACGTTTCGATTTTATGAAAGTCCAAAAATATTTGCTATCAGTTACAAGCTTACTTTCAATATTCATGATGTAATTCGCATGCAAAAACCTATTAAGTACGCTAAA
The DNA here is from genome assembly GCA_963082735.1 of Pocota personata. Lineage (NCBI taxonomy): Eukaryota > Metazoa > Arthropoda > Insecta > Diptera > Syrphidae > Pocota > Pocota personata. Next base: position 236,486,991 of record OY720429.1, on the reverse strand, counting down.
CTGTTTCCTTAAAGCACAAAAATACGCATAATCCATCGTGTCAAATGATATTTTTTACCTTTTCAAAGCCTTGTTTTTCAATTTTTTTAAATATATTAGCCGTTGGTTGATAAGTGATTAGTGGTAAGTGATAATACTTATCAGTTGTAAAATAAAAACATCTACAATTTTCTGATAAGTTATCCTCATTTCTAAATATTCAATTGATAAGTCAGTGGAAACTTTAATTTTGTTCGTGGAACTCCTATTATGTACTTACATTTATCAAAAGTCAGTTGATAAGTGATTAGTGATAAGTGATTGAACAAAATTGGACCCTTGAATAAAAAATTAATAAATAAATGAATATTTTTTCGATAACAGCATATACAGGGTCTAGTCTAGCTTCTCGTAGCCATTCCTAATGTGCGGTAAACGAATGGTACGGACCTATAGTATTATGCAGCTTCCGAAGGGCGGTTTTTTTCGATTGAGAGAAGCGTCTCATGACAATATAACTCCCGGATGTTTGTCAAACGTTCGCGTGTCTGCAATATAATTGACAATAAACTTGAACACCGTCATAATAGACCAAATTTCTGCTCACAATATGGGTTGGGTAAAAAATCATTTCATGCGGACCGTATTAGGCACGAACCGTTGGCAAAATGTCTAACAATAAGAAGGCAAAACAAAGAATCGTGCATGAAAATCGTGGAAACTCAAAATAGGTGGTTGATGCAAACATTTTAGTTAGATATTTGAATTCAGCGTATAATTTTACATTAGTAATTAAAGGGTGCCTTAAGAATTTTTCAGATCAACGTCAGATTGAGTTGAGACCTTTGTGAGTTTGATAGCAACGTCTGAAATTTATTTAAAAATTTTATAGATAAAAAAGCAAGATCAATACCAAAAATTAGATTAATCTCAAGATTTTGTTTTAATGAATACGACCCATTGTGCTCAATTAATCTAAGACATAAAGCTGAAGGTCTGTGGACTACAAAGAACGGGGCAGATACTTTTTAATTGAAAAATAAGAAATCTTGTAACGCATTGCTATAAATTGATAGGAATGACTAATTCTTTTATTCAATATCAACCTACTTGACTGAGTGAAATACAGCGAAGAAAGCTTCTTTAGATTTGTTGGCCCTTTAAAGCAAGCTTCAGATATTCCACCTGTCACTAGATTCTTTCGAAAGCATCACAAACCCTCGAATCGTAGGATTTATTAGAGTGTACCAGACCAATAAACAGAAATCTTGACGAAAAATGTTAACGTGCATTGTTTCCTGTCCAATCTTTAACTTTAAAGGACTTTAAAGTTGCAGAGCATTTATCAAATTATATTATCTCTTATCAGCAGCAATCAGCCTGGTGTGGGTGTTTTTAGTCAACGCTTTTAAAAATTTTGTTAAACCGAAGGTTATTTAGGAAGGAATTTGGTAGATGACCCATGACATGATTCGCAAAAGGCTTTTTTAATAAAGGAAAATCATCTTAATGACGATATGACTATTTGTCTAGATGCATTTTAGCTTGAATCAAACGACTGTGATTCTTTGACAAATAAGTATGTTAGACTTCTTGAAATTCAAGCCTCAAGATGTGAAAGTTTTAACAATTTCTCTGAAAGACACATACCCAGATTTTGTAAGACAAATGGTCTACCAACATTGTCACCCAAATCTATAAAAAAAAAACAAAAACATCTTCCAAAAAAATGTCACATCTTTCCGACGGCTCTGATTCCAAGAATAATAAGCGCATCGCTCTACTTTTGGAATCTTTCAACATCTCCTACCGAAAAAAATTACTAACTTTTTATCTACATCTACCCTACAAACCTACAGTAGTTGTAGATGCAATAAATTTTCATAAAAAGGTTATGAATACAAAAGAAAGAAACGAAATTTATTCAAGACCAATTAAGACTACGATAAGACCGATGCCACCCTGATTCCGTACACAGATTGACATATGAGTACGCAATCCACAAATGTATATCACACGTGCTCTGGGTAGAAATTTCATTGGACACTCGGTTTAAGAGGACACTTTATAAACGACGCAGCAAAAATGACAACAACCAAAAAAAAAAAAACAACACAAAACCGGGACCAATATTATTTATTTCGAAATTAATTATGCCATTATGTAATTTGATAAGATATCTACATGTAGATACGAATTTTGTTTTCCATAGATACACAGAGGAAACGCACGGATTTCATGTTGTTTCCATGGATCACGATTTGGGTTTTCGTCGGTGGTACCTCTTCTCTTCCTACCTGACCATTTTGGAGTTTTGTTCCATTTTTTTGAGTTGGGTTTCTGATTTCATTTGCGTACGTGTCGATTTGTTTGTTCTCCTTGTAATTTAATATACAAAACAGGTAATTCCTACATCATATCAGCGATGACATTTAACCATAGCACGTTTAACAGCAGCCTAAAGTGGTGTACCTTGAATTCAAAAGAAAACCTTGGGAGTCAACAAAAACCCTTTTACGCGCGGCAATGAAGGCTCCATCTTTGATAATATTTATTTGCCCATTGTGTGGATGTGACAACGTCTGCTGTGTATGCCTACTGCAACTATAACCAAGGGTAATCATAAATCCCATCTTCAACAAGCATTCGTGTGTATATACGCCTGTATTTTCAATCAGTAGGGCAGTAAATTGTGTATCCTGTCAGCGAATAATAAAAAAAAAAACTGAGAAAAAAAAGTAGAGCAGTAGACTCCACAGGCATCTCTCCGGTTAAACTCACGCTAAGTATGTTAATACTGATTATGTAATAATTCTCCATCGTCGCGCAGTAAGATGAGAAAGATTTTAAGATTGAATATCGCGATGTCTGGTCCTGAATTTGCCCTTTTGCGTTCGCTCCTTTTTTGGAATATTTCACAATCCATAAATCACCTACTTCCAAAGAGAGAGAGAGTCCCATGGTCATGTAATAATTTTACTTATCGGACAGCTCGCCGCCCTAAAGCATCCGCATAGACAGGCGTCCAAAACGGAGAGAAACTTTTTTACTGAAGCAGAAAAAAAATTGCCTGGCGAATCGATTGTGTAAGATAAGTGCCGCAAATTGCCTGCGAAAAAACAAAACACAAAATGAAAATAAGATACGCGCCATAACACGCAACGGGCCAGGGTCTACATGGGGTTCGTCTTAAGAGGGACTAAAATTCTGATTTTGTTTGGTACAACTATGACGAATGCTAAAATTGGAACAAAATATCGATGGAAACCTTTGGGCGAGAGTTTGTGGTAATCTTTCTTTGTTTCGTGCAACGAATTTCATTATTAAGACAAATACATATATAGAGCATGTAGAAATTAACGGTAATTTATTTTTTTTTTTTTTTTTTTTAAATATTCATGTCGACTGAAGTGCTGCATGAAATAGAGTTCGTCGTCTAAACTGTTTTACATCCGCAGCCTCGCTTATACAGAGAACAACTGAAGCAACTCGTAAGTGATTGCAACGTGACTGACGAGCAGCATAAAAACTAGAGTTCCCGTCTCTTGCCAAGAGTCAAGAGATGCTGTAAACTCATTATCCACAATTTTTAGGCGAGTTTTCAATGCACTGCTTGGAGGGAGGAAGAATCATGTGACTAAAAACTTCAAAGGTGTTGTTGTGAGACAAGGTACGACAACGGAGACAACTTGACTCTGATGTAGGTGTTCGACGAATAATAATAATAATAATACAACTTTATTTCATATGAAAACAGTATACAATGTTACATATAGGTATTAAGAATTCAAAAAATTATAGATGTTTTGACATGAAATAGTTAGAAGCATTCTTTGTCAGGAAGACAAGAGGCGAATGCACCATTGAGTTTAATAATTTGAAAATTTGAATGTGTAAATGGGGATGTACATATCGAATAATATATATAATAATATATATACAAAGTAAATTAATTATTTACTACTATGCGAAGACAAATTCGTGTGTACAGAGAAATTGACAATAAGAAGAATAACAATATCAAATCATTGGATTAAAAAAGAATTCTATTTCATAAAGGTTATATGAGAAAAGCCTAATTCGAATATTTTTTAAAAATACTGATTCTTTTCTTTCGCATCTAAGACTGCCTGATAGATAATTAAATAAACGATACGCAGTAACATAATAAAACCGAGAAAAAAGTGTTTTGTTGATTTTAGGTATAGTTACGAGATTTCGTGTATTAACGCGTAGGTTGTAGTTACCATACAATCTGGCAGCAGTATAACCGGATTTTTGAAAAAATATAAGTGCCTTAAAGGAAAAATTTTTAGATTCCTGAATAACTCAAAACTTGGAGTTCTGCGATTAACCCTACAAATAATGCGAATTGCATGTTTTTGTTTGTTAATCAAAGGTTCTATTTTGTTGAAATGTGTTCCACCCCAGCACGACACTCCATATTGAAGTTTTGATTTAAATAAACCATTGTATACCAATTTTAAAATAGCTGGATTGCAGTAGAGGCTAGGATGATAGAGTTGCCTTACAACTGTATTAAAATATTGCTTCAGGTATGAGGTATGGTCTTTCCAACTAAGCCTAGAGTCCAATATAATACCTAAGTATTTAAAGCTTTCAACACGTTCAACTACGAAGCAATCATTGGAACAGTTGACATTTTCATCGAAAGTGGGCCTACACTGATCATGGCAACAAACATTATTTAAGCGAAATTTTAAGCAACTGGGCGAATGATACTTAAAAAACATATCTTCACAAACTGCCCCCATAATGTTAAATAACATGAACTTTGTTTTATTACTAATTACTAATTTATGAATTCTAAACCATCTACGAAGTATTTCTAAATCAAAGTTCAAATCCGCAATTAAACTGAGATAGTTATTATTCGAGTAGGATAGAGCAGTATCGTCAGCGAATGCTGTAATTTTGCCTTTAAAAGGTTGAATAAAGAGTGAATTAACGAAAATTAAGAATAAAATTGGGCCCAAAACGGAACCTTGTGGAACACCTATATTAATGATATTTTGCGAGCTTAAACAACAGTTAATTCTTACCCTTTGCTGACGGTTATTCAAATAAGAAGCAAACCAAGCGTGTATAGGTCCTCTGAAGCCTATATTATACAGCTTATTAAGCAACAACTCATGATCTACCATGTCGAAAGCCTTGGTAATATCTATGAATAATATAGCAGGAATTTCCGAATCGTTTAAACTATTATAGATTTCGCCGCATAGCTTTAACAAAGCATCTTCGGTAGATCTTCCACTTCGAAAACCGAATTCAAAATCACTAAAAAAATGAATTTTGTTTAAGAACGATAACATTCTAGACTTAACACCTTTTTCAAAAACCTTAGAAAAAGTAGATAAAAGGGAAATATGACGGTAATTATTCAAAATTTTAGTATCCCCTTTTTTATGTAGTGGAAGTACGACTTACTTTTTGAGTGAATTTGGGAAAATTCCTTTCACAATACTAAGATTAAAGATAAAACATAGAACATCTGAAATTTGTAACGAGACATTTTTTTGAATTCTACTTGAAATGCCATCATAAGAAGATGAATTAGAAGTTTTTAGCGATATTATAATTTTATGTACAATATTTCAAGTGATGAAAAATGTTAAAAGAAAAAACTACCTGATTGGAAATGTTCCCGCCTGATTGTGTTATCACATTGACATAAAGCGTTATTTTGCATTAATAAATCCTGAATGGAGCTTGTGACGTTAGCAATAATCATTAAAAATGTTAGCAATCTCTAACGGCTCGGATACATTTGAATTATCTTTGCTTAAAAGAATGTCAACGTCAGGTTTTTTTCTATTTAAATTTTTTTTTAATAACTCCCCATTCTTTTTTAGAGTTTCCCATATTTTCAGCTAGCCTACTACTGTAGTAAGTATCTCTGCAGACAGGTATTTCGGTTTTTAACTCATGGCACCGTTTTTCGTAATATCGTTTAAGCCTGATATTGTTCGGATGTTTGGCAACGCGAATACAAAGTTGATTTTTCTTTTTTATTTTCTTTAATAAGGGTAGAGTCATCCACGGTTTAAGATACTTCAATTTGTTGGTTTTCTTGTTAGAACTTTGGCTGAAATTAGAAATATGAAATTGTAACTTGTTAAGAAACAAATCAAGTGCAACAGATGGGTCATCTGCACTGTAGATTTCATCCCAAAACTCAAAAGTTAAAGCTCTACGCAAACCAATAAATTAATCTGTGCAATCGAAGATGTCTCCGTGACCTGCACACAATTGGTATAAAATGTGCAACCCGAATCCATGATCGTGAAATTAACGCAAAACCTTACGAGTATTATTGGTTTCTACATCGACGGTTGCATAGTCAACATCGATATGATCTTCACTTGATTTTGGAAAGTTCGAGAATCCACCGATGTTGGCTTCTTCGAGAATTAGCAACTTAGATGTCTATTAGTGAAGCAGGGGTCAAAACATTTAGGCAAATCATGGATATGAAAGCTCTCAATAGCATTTTGGATCCATCTAGGTTTCACAACCAGTTGTTAAAATGAATGTCTTCTTGAAACATCTTCGGGTTATGGAAATCAAAAGGGATGCATTTATTCCCACGAAACTCTATCGGAGTAACGCGTTTTTTTCGCGTTGCGGCGCTGTAACTCAAGAACGGCTGATCTGTATTCATACAATTTATTTCGTTGTTTAGGAGATTTTTGAAGGAAGGTTTATAAATGCCAACCTGTGTTTTGTAAAATCTAAGTATTTTACACTGAATTTATAAACACTTGAAAAAGCATATTTAGAGCATGAATTGATGAAGATCATTGCACATTAGTTTGAAATCTAGAGAAACAAGTTCAGCCATACTACTTATAGATCAGACCACGTAGAGGTCGCTAATAACCAAAAAAAAACTAAATTGTTTGAAAGATTTCAGCGCTGAAAAATGTTCACCAGTAACCACTCTATATGTCCCGTACACTGACACTAAAGAGATGCTGTAGTTTTTCTGTTTTGTCTTACATTCTCTTAGCCGTGGGGCAACTATACCGAGTCCAGATTTAAAGGACTCGACAAGCGATTAAATGATTCAGTATTCAGTTCAGTTTATTTTTTTTTTAGATAAGCACGGTGAAATGGTAATGGGCAGTATACGTATAGTCAATTACATATTCACTTCAAAGTCAGGCAGTTTTGACGTAGATGGCTCAACATTTGTAGAAAAAGGCACAACCGCTCATTTCTGGAATTATTCATTTAGAATACATACTCGTAAATACTTGTGTCAAATTCACACTACGCATTAGGTACTAAATATTAACAGTGGTAATCACATTTAAGCATTGAAATCTGCACAAGAAAAAGGCTGAAAGAGAAATAATCTGACCGTTAAGGTAACCTTTTGATCGTTCGGTAACAATAGTACTGCATCCACAAAGAGCCGTGTTTTGCGTTATTATTAGTAGGAGAGATGCTAGAGGGAGGAGAGACATCTAGCCAGGAATCATAGAAGGACCCCTTAAAGGAAAAGCAAAGCATAAGAAGTACACAATGTTGTAGAATTATAGCAGTTAACGATAGAGAATAATTGAACTATTTGGAACATAAGCTCAAAATGCAAAGCTTAATACAAAAGAGATACAAAAACGGGTCTCTATATTAATTCCACAATTTCAGTTGGCAACAGCAAAACTAATTCCCTGCAGATATTGAAATTTTATTTCCCAGAAAAAAATAAAGTTTATGGATTCTAAAATTTGGTTTAAGTAAAAAAAAAAGAAATGTATTCGCTTTTATATTCTTGAATAACATTTTCATTGCGTGTTTATTTTTTTATTGATTCGAAAAACCATTAACAGCTTAAAATTAGACAAGAAACGAACAAGAACAAAATTATTAGACATTTTTTTGTTTCTACTGTATCTGTCTATGTATCTTTTTCGAGCAAAAACTCCCCGCAAAACCAAAGTCATTCATCTATTCTAATAGTTTGATAACTCTTCAGCTTTGGACATTTTTAATCTGAAATTTGTGTTTTGTTTTCAAGATTTCAAGAATTTAATTCTCTTCCAATTGAGTTCACATTTTTGATGGAATTGGATTTACGTTGGGTACATTTCGTTAAGAGGATTTGTTTTTCTTTTATTTATTTTTTCAAGCGCTATTGAGATGTGTTTTTTTTTTTTTTAATTCACTCATAGTATGTATCTCTTTCATGAGGATAATAAAATTTCCATAATTTTCCCAGATGACAGCACAGCACACACACACAAAACACACTTAATCCGGATTTTTATTGGTATTTTTATTTGCGAATCACATATGCAAATTTATTTTACAAATAAGTCTGTACTGTCAATTATGACATTTCGCACATAGTTCCCCCGCTTGTGTTTTGAGGGATGTTACGTACGTTTACAAGGGATAATAAAATGCAGGAGCGTTTGTCCACCAATATTCACCCCGTGGAAGAGTTTTATGTCCTTCACTTTAGTGAGCTAATAAAATGCCACTAAAAAAATGTGTACTCTATATAGGTATATACCTGTCTGAGAGTGTGGATGCCATCAATCCTTTGGAGAAAATTTTCTAATTTGCTTCTACAGATACCGTGTATCTAGAGAGTGTTGAAAAATTGTCAATAACTTTTTTTGTTTGTCGATTCTATTTGTTTCTTTATGCATCATCATGTGAGTTTGAAATTTGTATTTTGTTTATATTATCCTAGTGAAATTACGTTTTTATTATGACACGTCTTCTACAATCCACTGCTCGCTGTTGTTAGTCATTTTATTATAGTGGTTCATGTTGAAAGGTAGCAAACGATTTTCTAAATAAAATGTCAAAGTTTTTTAGGTTTATCGCTTTTGTTTGTGCATTTTAGTACAAGAAGACAGACGGACGGGACATTATGAACCATTTCGTTGCACCAAGAAATGTTTTTGGCGGCGAAATTAAGTATCTCTCTTAATTTTCTCAGCTCTAAATTTAACAAATAAAATGTATTTTGTTCTCAGTGTAATCACTATAAATCTGTCAAATTAAATGGATGGGGTGGAGGAGAGGTTGTGGTCCTTCTGTTCTGGTTTCGGGATGGTGTTGTAAAATGTTTAATGATTTGTTTACGCAAATTACGCGGTTGACCCTTTTCCCATAAATAACACACACACATATTTTGGTTTTCACAGATTTTTCGTGTAATTTCAAGAAATTAGCATACAATAGGAGGTGATTATGGGGATGACACAAAAGATACATGCGAATTGACAATTATTAGCGGCCAGTGCGGGCTTGAAAAATGCAAATAGTGTTGGAGTATATGCAATCGGTTGTAGTGTATAATTTATACATGTATCTTTTTTTTTTTTTTTTTCAGTCACAATGCAGCAGATGCAATTTGTATGATAATGAATGGCTGGTTATTGCTTTTTGCTTTTTTATGTGGTTGGCTTTTGGTTTTAGGGTTCGTCAATTTCGTAAAATTGGTTCAATGAGCGTTGCGCGGTTTATTTTATAGCTCTCGCTAGTTTGTTGCTGTTTCGCTTTGATCTTACAATTCCCATCTGCTTCATTTAATCCAACACTAGACTTGATGATCTTCTCATCGATAGCAAAGCTGTAAACCATGGCAAAGACATTTAACAAGTATTTGCAGTACTTTTTCAGGGAAGTCAAGACGAACCTATTATCTTTTCCAGAAAATTTTAAGGCGAAACTGATTTTCTAAATGTGAAGAACATCAGCAGCATTGATGAGACAGTGATATAAAATGATCTTGCTGTCAAAACTTATCCAAATAGAGCTGTTTCTCCAACGACATACCACTTATCATATATCAACTTATCATAATTTTCGATAAATTTCTGTTTCAGCAAAGAGATAATTGAAAAGAAATCATTTAAGTTTTGATAAACGATTAGTATTTAATCTTTGTTTGTTCCTTTTCTCGAAATATTTACAAATACCTACTTATCTATTTTCATAAAACAATTGATAAGTTTAGCAAACATTGCTAGATACTAATCAGTTCAGAAACAAATGCAATATTTTGATAAATTATATTTTTTTGAGCAACACTTATCATTGTCACTTAGCAAAAATTTATAAGTCTCAAAAGATAAGCGAGTGAAATTGAAATTTTGTTCGTAAATCACTAATTACTTATAAACTAATCAAATATAATTGTCAGTACGTTGATAAGTGATGAAAAATAAGTAGTTGGGGAAACGGGAGTCAGGTGAAGGAAAGACGAGGATAACTAATGCCACCTACTCTGTCGTAACTAAACGTTTTCTTTTTTTTAATTTATGGATAACGATTCCATTGGAGTTTCTTAGTAGTGGCTTTATATTTATGAACCGTAAAAGCATCTTAATGGCAATACGTGTATTTAGCTCTTACGTTGCCTGTAGAAACGTGTTCTTTGAACGCCAATTTTTGATGCTTTTATCAGCATTCCACTTGTTGCATCATAGTATTCAATTAATATTCTGATCGCAAGCTGCAAATTTGTCTCGATATTAAGACTAAACTTATGCGATGAGAATACGCCAGTGTCATCTGGATAAAATTGGAAAATCATATTTTGTAAAGATCGGGACCAACAAGTGAACCCTAAGGCACACCTCCGTTAATTTGTTGTAAGCTTGACACACTAATATGATCAAAAACTTTGAACACTGATTTGACAAAAAAAAAAAAAAAAAACTTGGAGCAATTTTAACTAAATACTGGGGAAAGCCAAAAACCTGAACTTGAGCAATAAAAGCCTACGGCTGATGAAGAACAATTGAATTCCAAACGAAAGCTAAATTTAAACTTCTACCGATTCGAGGACACCGGAAAGATTTTCCTTGTCGAATTTTCCGTACCAATGCTTATACTCATACATACAGCTGTGAACAAAAAAATAGCAGTGTTTGGAAAGAAATAAAAAAAAAACTCAATTTTTCATCCAAGAGCCACAGTATTCAGGAACATTATATTTTTTCTTAATACAATAGAAGGTACAAACTAATTCAAAGAATAATATTAATCAGAACATTAATAACAAAAAAAATATAAAAATTAATTGTAATTCAATGTTTAACAAAATAATAGCAGTGTTTCAAATTTAATACAAATATTCCTAAAATTAAAGTGAAATCAATTTTTTTGTACTTCGTCGAAAAACCTTTGCAGTCAATGACAGCCTTGCATCTTCGAGTCATGGAGTCCACAAGGCCCCGATACCGACTTTGTGGTATGCTGGACCAAGTGCGCTTAACAACTTCCCATAACTCCAATACATTCGACGGTTTGGCATCATACACAGCACGTTTAACATCGCTCCAAAGATTTTCGATAGGATTCAAATCTGGAGATTGAGCAGGCCACTCCATGACTTGTATCCCTTTTTGCCGTAACCATTCTTTCGCTTTGCGGCTGGTATGTTTTGGGTCATTATCTTGCTGCAGGACCCATCTGAGTGGCATATCCTCTTCACAGTATGGCAACATCACAGTTTCCAGAATGTTCACGTAAACGTGCTGATCCATTGTGCCCTCAATTTTATAGATAGGCCCCATACCATGATAGGAAAAACACCCCCATACCATAATAGAACATTTCCCATGTTTAATAGTTTTCAGCGTGTAACGCGGAACCAGTTCGGTGTTTGGAGGACGTCGCACATATTGACGAGTACCAGCACCACCAAATAACACAATTTTGGACTCATCGGTCCATAAAATGTTTCGCCACTTTGAGACCGGCCAGTTGAGATGTTCTTTGGCGAAATCGAGCCTTTTCAAAGTGTGTTTTTTTGTTAGAAGTGGTTTTTTTTCTGGGACTTCGTGCATTTAAATTTGCTTCCAGAAGGCGTCTACGGACTGTCATACTGCAAACAGGCAAATCCAGCTCAGTTCTGATCTCCACGGCGGACTTTAATGGATATTTTTTGCTCACGCGCAGTATCTTACGATCCTCTAAGGCACTTGTTTTTTTCTTACGACCTCTTGTCTCGGGTTTTGCTTCATATTTTATTGCATTCGATATCATTTTTGCCGAACACATCAAAGATTGCTGTATTTGTTTGTAGGATTGACCTGCGGCGCGAAGAATAAGGATTTGTTTTCCTTGTTCCTCTGTGCAGTGTTTGCACCGTCCCACTGAGATGTAATATAAAATAAGATGTCTGAATATGTTTGTAGTTATTAACTACGTTTTGTACAACTTACTTTTTGTTTAAAATCAGCGTTATTTTCAAAATATTTAAAATAATGATATGCACTGCTATTTTTTTGTTCGACCAGAGACTGACATACAAATTTTACAGTTACCGTTATCTTTTGATTCGACAGCAGATACATTTTTTGTTCTTGCTATCCCATTCTACTATAGATATACTTTTCCTGGATGCATTCATTATAATGGACGACTTCAACATTAAGTGCATTAGTTTTAAAAATTTTAACTGATTGCACTGCTATTATTTTGTTCACAGCTGTACATTCCGCAAAACTTATGTCAGGATAAAAAATTAAAAAAAAGACTAAAATACATGCTGTAATGTGCGAGTTCAGTTTGAATTTTTAAGAACATGCTTTTCGACTCAACTGCGACACTTAATGAGTTTTTGTAAAGCAAATTCATTAACAAAACTCTTGAGTGTCAAACGACATCCTGTCCATTGCGATTCCCCTTGTCAGAAGAAAATAAACACAAACCTGAATATCATCCCCCTACTGACTTTCGCAAGATCTAACACACAAGAAAGAGGTCAGAGGCAACCATTAATAAACGGATTACCTTAAGATATCAACATATAAAACAATCAGCTGCTGAGATCACTAAATTAATTTTAAAGTTGTAAATTTTGATATAACAGACTCAAAAACTCAACGTTAAAGTTATTATGTAAGTATCGATATTATCGGTAGGTCCAAACAATTTGATTTGTTGGATTTAGATAAAGAGCGTCATTTGAACACCACGAGGCAAGGTCGAATCCTAAATCTTACTTTTGTGCACATAAAAATAAAGAAAATAAAGTATAACTTACTTTTCATAATAAAAAGATCGTGTAAACTTTTTACGTACATACCTGAAAATAGAAAGAAGAAAAATCGTTAAATTTAACCAAACGGATATAACATACACAGCAGCATAATAAAAATTTGTTCTCAGGTAAGAGAACAAAAAAAAAAAAATACAAAACTCCATAAATTGTCCAAGCCAGACGCACAAATTATGATGTCCGCCCCCCATCCGCCCAGCCCTGTCTGACAATAAAATGAAGTGTCGAAACAATCCTGAAGAAAAAAACTATAATAAATTGCAAATAGGACCAGATGTAGCAGAATATCCGTAGCCAGCCAAAAGGGAACAGGAAACTCTAAAAAAAAAAAAAAAAACCACACACAAGTTAACAATTGAAGTTGAAATGGTAGTATGTAGGTAGGTACTATCAGGTAGTGGTGGTAATAGTAAGCAGAAAACCGTTTGAACTTTTCTCATTTCCTTTTTATGGGGTGCAAATAAAAATACCTCGCATAATAGACTATACACGACTACCAGAAAAAAAAAAGGATAACTAAAAGGAGTAAAAAAAGCATACATCCAACAATGCAGGGAATTGAGGATAAAAGTAAAGACTACCGATAATTTTCTTGTGAGTCTGTGTCTCAAGTGTGTCTAGAGAATCTTAAGAAATAAATAATAGAAAAATGCTTCTCTAGCAAAAAGTATCGTATCGCACACAAGGAAAGGAGGAAAATAAGGTCCCAACAGCCAATGCAAAACTAATGTGTACAAACTAAAAAGAGGATCAAGTTCGTTTTTATTCTTCAAAAGTTTCTTCTACTAAGTATCTACACATGAGATCTTTGTCCGCTGCAAATGGCAAAAGTTGAAGTTCATGGTTGAAGGATGATGCTTTACCATAAACATACAAACTCTTGGTTAGTGGGTGTTTTTTTTTTTTTTTGTAAAAACTTCTAATGCAGGCATGTCAAGCTTTTAATGTGTTTCACGCAGCTTTGGAGTATGCATTTGGAATCACATGAGGAGAACAACAAGAGGACTAAGTATTATCTTCTGCGACTAAAGTTGGTTTTGTCATTAAAAAAGAATGTAAGGTATGTGCGTATGAAAGGATAAATCTGTCACACAAATGAAGGATGTGTAGCGATGTTTTCAGATAGACGAACAACTTTTTCGACGTGTATCCATTTAAAATTTGAATGTCCCATTGAAGAATGAGATAGAATTCTACTAAAGTACTCGTATGTTTAAGAACAAAAGTTCTCTTAAAATAAATCCAAATAAGAGGGAGCTACAAAAAAAAAAAAAAAAACTGAGAAAAAGGACCATGTGTGATATATCATCCGAAAACAGGAGAGGATAACTTTTCTTTTCAATGGATAGATATCCTTTTTAGGATATGAATTGAAAATTGAATCATATGTCATAAGTTAAGAGAAAGGACTCTATGATGTTGGCAAGAACAAAGGATTTTTATCCAAGAAAATTAAATAGAATTGATGGTAGAGCAATCTGATGGCACTTTCAATGATAGGATATTCTTGGAATGAATGGGACTCCCAACTTTTAATGATTCATTGCGGCAAATATTTAAAGGAGAATGCTGCAGGCATGAAATGAAATGTGATACTTAGAGGAATTCAATTGAATAAAAGGATTCTGTGAGGATAAATTTGAACCTGATTGGAATAGATATTGAATAGTTTTCGAAGACCTACGTTCTCTCACAGTTTTACTAGACAATATAGATTTTCAGTATTTCCAATCACTAGAACTTTCATTAAATGTTGCTGCAATGAAATGTGCACTCCCACGTAACTACATACAACTATTTGTATAGAACTGGCGAGACTACAACACAGTCCAGAGCAAACAACCAGCTAGTACCCACCATCAACATCATCATTGATCTTAATCCCATAAGTAAACGAAACTAATTACATTTCCACCACAATTCGACTTCAACTATATTATTGACTTTAATAATTAAACTTGTTTCGCTGGTAATTATTTTCTATCTTTTATTTTCGCATTTATCTGTTGTTAACCGTAAAACGATGTATAAAGACTGAGAGAGAAAAGAAAATCTACCATAGCAAACGAAAGTTTTCGACACTTTTCCGATTTAATTTCGATTAAAAAAAAAATGTATATAACTTTATTTGTGTCTCTAGCGAAAAATACTCATATGAGACAGAAAAAAAAAAAAAAAAAAAAACAAGTAGAAGACCTATTGTTATTCCTTTACTGAAAGTTGGATTGAAACTTTTTCGTGGTTCAATGAATGAGAACTTTTAACACGACAACTAGATGTGCAAGTGACAGTGCGAATAAATATTCTGTCGAAAGAAGATTTTTTATGAGAATGTCTCCATGATTTGTATAAAAAACTTTCAGCACAAAAGTTTAATCAAATTGAGGTAAAAAAAACGATTTAAAATGCGACGTTCTTGACGAGGGCGGACTTGGTCTTCTTTTGCAACAAAAAACTTAACCAAATGATTGAAGTACAATCTGACATTGCTTGAATTTTTTAACTGCTTTTGGAATTAGAAAGAAAGTCACTCAGCAAACTCAAATAGAACAAAAAAATATTGCAAACAATTTTCAATTTGTTCTCAAAAGAAAAATGTGTAAAAAAAAACACTCAATAATGAGAAAAAATAACTTAAAAGCACTCAAATACCAGTGGATAAGGAAGTATCATGAGATTAAGAATCGAGTGTTATCCATGTCAAAATTTTGGTAAATAACTCGGTCAAAAAATCATTATATAAAGGAGTAAAAACATTGTTACATTACAAAATCACTCGTTCAAAATATAAATCACTCAAAAAACACTCAAATCTGTTGGTTAAAATGCATCATGAGATGAAGAAAATTAAATAAAAAAAACGGCTCCTTGCTTTTTCCAGGTCAACATTTTGCAAACATTTCCGCGATTTTACTAAAGAAACTGTTATTGCAACTTTTTATAAGAAGAAAGTGGGCGTGGCAGTCACTATTTGTACCGGAAATTCACAGATTATAATGAGATATTCACAATTCGACTTAACCATTACATGACTTTTTGAGAAGCAAAATATGTTTTCTTTTTTGTTTAAGAAAACGTCCCCAAAATGTGGGCGTGGCTATATTGAATATATGAACTAATTGTACAGAAAGTCAGTGTCTAGGCAATGATTTTATTTAGTTTCTAGAAAAAATATTGAAAGACAAACACATTTTTGAAAAGTGGGCATGATTGTGGGCAGATTCAAAAACGCTACATGTATTGGGTAAATTGCAAAGATCCACCAATTAACCCAAGTAAGATTTAAAATGGATGGAAATAATGTGTTTTTTCGTTGCATAATGATTTTGTTTACTTCCGTAAAGGCAAGAATGCGACACAAACTATGATAAAATAAAGATCTGTGCCGTAAGTGAACGAACGCATGGGTAAGAAATACGCTCAGGAGAAGCGAATATCGAAGATGGTCCTCGTTCTGGACGCCCGTTTACCATGGATGTTGCCCAAATTGATTCTGAGCAGCAGTTAACAACTTAGGAGATTGCAGTAAGGTTAAACATTGGCTAATTAAAGATTTTGGAACACTTACGCAAAATTAGAACGGTTTAGAAGTTCGATCTTTGTGTTGCACGATTTGTGACGGACAACAAGTGGATTTTTTGCAATAATGTCGAGCGAAAACAGTCGTGAAGCACGCGCACGGAAGGACGTTGTGTTTTATGAGTTATTGCCGAAAAATCAACCAATCGATTCGAGCAAATACTGCAAACAACCGGACAAATTCAAAGCATAAATCGGCCAAAATTTGCCAATCGTAAGTACATCGAATTCCTGAATCACAACGTCAGACCATATGTCTCTATGAAGATACGATAAAAATTGCTGTTATGTTTTGCTTGATCTGCCGTATTCATCGGACTTAGCTCCGTCCCACTTCTACACCGTTTACTTTATTCGTTAGGGAATTTCCAAGAGATAGCTACGTATACCTAATCATCACTTAGCAATTATCAATCACTCATTATTAATCAGCCAACAATGGTGCACCAGTGGAAGGGTTTGAGTGTGCTCAGAACAGAGAGTGATAAATTTGCTTGATTTTAGTTTCTTTCATGCCTGTGAGAATGGGAAACGACAATTTTCGAAGAGCAAGGACTACAATTCTGGGATGGGTCGCAGGGTCAGTTATGACAGCCATCTAAAGCTCCTTAGCACTCGTTTCCCACTCATATACACGTACACTACAAACTCCCTGTCATTGCCCCAAATCAACTATTATTAACTCTGAAATTGATGTTTCATTACATCAAATCTCTATACTACTTCATCACCATCATCATCATCATCCAAGTATCTACTTCATCGTCTGCTTACCATATGTTCCTAATCCTAGCTCAATGTGTGATGTTAGTTTGTTTGCCTCTTCTTCTTTGCTCAGTCATCACCATCATCATTCTGACTGACTGACAAAAGATCTCGCAAATATGATAAAGAAGTGGAAGAAAACCACACACAAAAGAAGAAAAAAAAAATAAACTATGTTCGTATACCATTCAAGTGCAAAATGATGATAGACATAAAATAAATTGTTATGATGGCCCTTAACAAGTTCATTTGGATAGTACGTGTGAAACCGGCACGCTGAAAGAGCACAGTTTGATACCCGTCCTCCCTGGTCTCTCCATTCAGCTTTTATGGTATCGGTATGGTGACTATTTCTCATCAGATAAAAGTTTTGTGAACATTTCCAAAATGTCTGGTCACCTGAAAATTCCGGATGTCAAAGTTCAGCGATAGTGGTGTATAGTGCCATTTAAGTCCGACAAAAGGATTTTTAAATATTTCATTCCCTTAAGGGTATCTATAGATACGTATAGAGCAAGGGTGTATAGAAATTCACAAGTACTTACAATGGATCGATAGATAGATACAACCCACACAGTGTCTATGGTGTAGTTCAACTGAAGGCCAAACCAGATAAGGACTGCGTGATGTGTCGGTTCGTTTGTTCATTTCGGATCGTTGGTTCTCTCAAGTTAACAACCACAAGGTAGAAGAAAAAGAAGGAGGCGACAATGCAGAACAAAATACCAACTAACTGACTAAAGGAAGTTACAACAACAGACAGTGTAACCAGCCGATGGTGTGGCACTGATAAGTTTACCAATCGGGCACAATGGATGGTGTCCTCTGTGTGTTGACCATCGTCTTTCTTCTCATCGATACTGAAGGAGGGTAAGGCTAGCTATTTTTTAGGTTCATGACCTTGTCCGGAAAACACGACTGAATTCGAAAAGGAACTCCACTACTTATTTTAAAATATATCTTAAAGCATATACACATACAATATTCCAGTCCTAAGGACATCATCATAATAATAACAATCACCATCACCATCATCATCATCTTCAGAGTCATCTGCTTGCAAATTGTTATTCAAAAGTGTATGTATCGTATAGTTTTCGCTTCATCGCCTGTGCTCAAGGAGTTGATGGAATTATGTGAATCCTCTCTTTTGCTTTGCATTTCTTTTTTTGTGAAGAAGGATAACGAGTAAGAAGAAATAGCGCTGTTAGTTCCAACATCTTACTCTGTATTCATTCCGCTTGAACAGAAAAAAGATACAATAACTGTGATGGTGGTGCAGTTTGATGTTTATAATGCACAATACAGGATGCGTACAATGAGAAAACTCTTGCAGATAATACGAAATGGGGGAAAAAAAAAAAAAAACAATTTAAGGATACAACATCTGCTGGAAACAATGTATTTGTGTTCATCGTAAACCAGCTTTTGTTTATTTTAAGACTGCAACTGAATTTTTTTTTTTTAAAGCTTCCTGATTGGATATTTTTCGTACAACAGAAGTTTGATTTTTGCCACATCCTTGAAGATTAAAATTTAATTTTTACATTATTTTTAAGAGAGTAGGACCACATTGTCATCTTTACGTGGTGTTCTTTGTGTAACACGAAAGGTGATCTAATGCCGAGTGTTCGATTCATTAAATCCACAGGCTGCGTCAATGAGATGGGACATTACACTAAGAAGCATCTACGAAGAACCAGTTGATGTCTTGTTAAAAAGCCTCGAATAAAATACCAGAATGTTTATTGTCCGATGCCTAGGCACCTTCCTAGGTTTTTTCACTAAAAACAGCTAATATGGACACTAGCACACATTCGCTCGGGTTTTTCCTGATTTTAGGTAACTGGCAAAATTCGGAAGTGGTCTCATATTCAAAATCTAAGCAACAACAATTTGCAAACCTAGGAAGCTGACATTTTGTAGGCTGGTAGCTTCTAACACAAAAGGGTGCTGAAATACCATGGGGATCGAAAATTCTGGTCAGTAACGGTACCATCCTTGAATGTAGAATCAGACTTAGGTAAAAAATCGTGATCTTCTGACATTCAATCAAAGGAATGATGGCAATCAGTCTCTAGGCTAGATACTACAACAACAAACTCTTTGACTCGCATGACACCTCAGATAAAAAAAAAATGCGATCGAAGACTATTTCTATGACTTCTGCGAGATCTGCGAGCACTGCCTGTCCTTAGATGTTCTAACGCCAACATTGGAAGGGAGGACAACTTTGCACTTCGAAACACATGAGTTGACAGTCACCTGATCAAGAAATTACCATCCCAATTAATAAGCCCACACTTCTAACACTATTTGTTAAATATATGTCATATCATGAGTTCTGTGTTAAGTGTCATAAGTATTTGATCATATTTAAAATTGTTGCTCAAACATTTCGATTCCCATAAAGGTTCGAATCCTGATGTCAATAATCATCTATTTATTTCGCATGAAATAAAATAAAAAAGTCAATCAATTGCGAAAGCTTAAGTCAACTCTACTGCGAAGGCCTTACACTGGCAGTAGGGTGGTCATATGGCTAAAATGAAAATTGATCGTGATATCAGGACGGAAAAAATACTGTGAATCACAAGCAACGACAATAACAGCGAAACAAAAAAAAAAAATACTCCCCAGTTATCTGAACAGCTATCCTTGGAGTTCACTGAAACTTAATACCAGCTGAGTTTCAAACTAACTACACCAATCTTGTATTTCTCTCTGTCTCTTCCCCCTTTCCTCAAAAACGCCCGTGTCCTAAAATTATTATTCATAACCCCTTTCACACGTGCAAATTATTTAAAAAAAAAAAAAAAAAAAAAAAAAAAAAAAAAAAAAAAAAAAAAAAAAAAAAAAAAAAAAAAAAAAAAAAAAAAAAACAGACTCGGCACATTTTCTAGTAAATGTAAACTGGTGTTCAAAATACGTTTCATAGAGCTGATACATTTGATTGTTTTGTAGAAAAATACCGAGTTATGTAAAGAATAACTGACTTAGATGAGTTAAAGAGTAATTAAATATTTTTTGGAAGCTAAAAAAAATTCGCCGCGTAGTTCCCATTACTCTTGTTCGGAGTTCAAAAACATACACAACTTCATATCTCACGGTATCATGTTATTAATGGTATCAAAAACCGGTATTATGGATAACACTGGTCAATACATTTCTTGACTACAGACATTCAAATAAATAAACAGCATTTTAATTATTAGTTACAGTTTTTGAGTCACGTCGTCCTTTCTACGGAACTACTGCACATTTCGTAAATTTTTTCGACGGCCCTTACCAATTTTGTAAGTTTAAGACAATTTCTAAAGCAGCATAAAATTTTTGCATTGTTCTTTTTTTGTTGCCCAGTGTAATTTGTTTAAATTTTAATTTAATCAAATTCCATAAACTGGTTATGGATATAATAATTTTATGGATCACAAATCTAGCAAACTTTAGGCGGCGTGGCTCAGTGGTTAAGTGCGCTATAACTCAGCGGGAGACTCAAGGTTAGAGTCCCGAAAAATACCAAAAAACTGTTCACGGTCCTCTTGCGAACTTCTGACAAACATCTTTCAATTGGAAAATTTGTACCATTCTTGTCTCGAATGACAGCGAGAAGCTATGCGCTGTTAGCACTGAAATATTTGTTTTATTATATAGAAAAAAAAAACCTGCACCAATTCAGAAAAGAAAACAAAAAGATAGTAAATTATTTAGTTTTAATAGTTTCTTCCATTTATTTTTGTATTTCTTTAATATATTTTAATGGATTACAAATTCTATCCAAGCAAAGTTCTTACCGTAAGAAGACCTATTTGCGGAACAATTACGGTACTGGAAACGTTTTTATCGGTAGTATAAAATCGGTTGTTCCCCTTTTCTTCAGCTATTTCAGTGGTTGACTTTGGCAATAGTGATGACGGAAGTTGTACGCGTTGTCGACCTATGACAGGAGTCACTGTTTCACCAACGTTATCAGTTGCTTAACAACACAGTAAAAGGCAAAATTATTATAACTAAAAAATACATATTTTTCAAGAACATTTTCTTTACAACAGCAATTTTTATTGCTTTATTCAAACAATGAACAGATGATACTGAATAGATTAGTTCGCTAATGTAGAGCCTTTACCAGATGCAACCAAGAAACAGGTTTTGAGATTTTATAAGACAGTTTATTACGATCGCTGATGCTAATTAGGTTGATTGGAAGCGAAGCAAGACTATCTTAGTCATAAAAACTTCGCTGCACTATTTATTATAGCAAGAATTTTGAAGGCTAGCTGCCTTTAAAATCGTTGTCTAAAAAGATAAATGATAAAGGCCGTATCAGGCTGCAGACTTGACAGGCCAGAGCGGGTCGCCCGCGAACAATTTCGAGCAGGACTGTCGAAGAAAAATCTAGGCAATCGGGGAATAGCTAGTTACAGCTAAGACACATCGCCGCGTAGGCGTGGTAGATGCCTAAGACCCATAAAGGGAGAAGCCGACATCAGACAATCCGTTTAAGACGGATCGTGCCTAATTCGGTCTTACCACATTATGGAAGCTATTGACAGGACACTTTGTTGAAAGAAAAGTAGGCGTGGCTGTCACGCCCCATATCTTGAATTTCCGTATTTTCAGATGTCTTTAAAAGAAAACTTCATCTCCGTATATAGCTTTGGAATAGTAAAATCATGTTTTTTTTTTTTAAAGAAAACGCATGGTGATTAGATTTAGGCTCTAGCCGAGGGATAAGTTCAATTTTTGCAAAATTTCTGAATGAGTATTCATTAAAAAATTTCTATCAAAATACGTATTATGTACAGACATTGTAGAAAAAGATTAATAACATTGGAGATTTACAAATCACCGGTCGGGTACAGGTAGCTACATTGTATTCATTTGTGCGAGACATGCGAGAAGCCTCTCTGCTTGTATTATCCTCCGAGGGAAATAATGGGACGGAAGAAACTGAACGGGGAATGTGTTCATTTGAACAAGAAATACGAGTTCGAAGCCAAAGAAATACGTAATAACACATACATATGTACATAATTAAATTCTGCACATCGTGATACATTTTTAAAAAATCTGCCATTACAATGTTAATTGATATTCAGAGAGGGATAGGTATAACATGTGAATGTACAATCTTCAGGCGGGGAATAATGTTCATTTGCAGTACAGGGCGGACGAAGAAGACGGGTAGACAAATATGAACCCGCACCTGGGCGGGTCAGCTGATTTATTTTCAATATTTTCCTGTTGTTGGTATGGGGTATAAAAAAACGAGAATTGTTTTTTTTTTTTTTCAATTTTGCATCCATTAAAGTGTCAACCGAGGGACACAATTTCCGTCCTTCACCCATAGGGGACCGGCAAACTCAGATAAAATAGAAAAATTCTTAAATCCCGCCACTTTTACTCACCCACATTCCACTCTATCTTGATGATTTGCAGATGTGACAATCTATCACACGACTGAACTTGAAAATGAATATTGATCAAAATCTGTTCAGTTGTATTAGGAAGTTTGGTACAACAAACAGACACTGAAAACATGATGTATACCCATTTGTTTTAACCAGAAACTTTTTAGCTTTCACAAAAACAACGAAAAAGATTTTTATTTAATATTTTTTTTATTAGATTACAAATTTTATCCAGTTAATGTTTTTAACGTATCAATGGCTAATTGCGGAAATAAGTCGATACAATCACCATTTTCATTTTTTTTTGTGCAAGGTATTTTCGTTGTTCCTACTTCTGCAGTTACTTGAGTTGTAGACTTTGGCAGTGATGATGGCGGAAGTGGTATATTTTGTCGACATATGACAGGAGTCACTGTTTCACCAACGTTAGAAGGATAACAATTGCTTAGCAACACAGTAAATACCAAAATTATTACAGCTAACAGCAATATATTCTTCAGGAACATTTTTTTTTTAGCACAGCAATGTTTGTTACTTTATTCAAACGATGAACAGATAATACTGGAGAGAATAGATGGTTAAGGTGGAGCTTTTATCAGATGGAATCAATAAACAGGTTCTCAGATTTATAAATATTTTAACACGATTGTAAATGCTAATTAGGTTTCTTGGAAGCCAGCGAAGGCTATTTTGGTCATTGTGAATTGGAAAACAAAAAAATAGACCTTAAATTGTGCTTCCTCGCTTCTGTACGTACCTATGGCTTGTATTGTCCCACAATTTAAGCCATCTAGTTGCAGTTTTAAAAACACTGGACTACACCGAAATTGGAAAAGAAAAAATCTATGTTCCTGAGGGCATTAATAAAATAAAATATTTTGGCGCCCATACAGGGATTTCATTGCGGACATTCGTGCTGTGCAGTACACGAATGGCAGGGACCTACAGTTTTATTGTGTTGCCAAAGGGAAATTTGACACTCGGGTGTTTGTCAGATGTTCGCGAGAACACTTTTTGTTCGTCAGATGTTCGCGAGAACACTTTTTTTTTTTTTTTTTTTTTTCAGGGACTCGTTGAGAACATTACACACATGTTATGTGAACGGCAAGGAATAGCTCATACTAGAAAGAAACACGTAGGTAATTACTTCCACTGTAGCCCACTGGAGATATGTTTGTTGATGTATACCTATTTGTTTGACCAGAAACTTTTTAGCTTTCACAAAAAACAGCGAAAAAGATTTTTATTTAATATTTTTTTTATTAGATTACAAATTTTATCCAATTAAAGAATTTATCGCATCCTTGGATAATTGCAGAGGTGCTTGAAAGACAGTACAATCACCTTTTTCATTTTTATCTGTGCATGGTATTTTAGTTGTTTCTACTTCTGCAGTTACTTGAGTTGCTGACTTTGGCAATGATGATGGCGGAATTGGTATATGCACTGTTTCACCAACGTTAGCAGGATAACAATTGCTAGACAACACAGCAAAAACGAAAATTATTACAGCTACCAGCAATATATTCTTCAGGAACATTTTGTTTAGCACAGCAAGGTTTGTTACTTTATTCAAACGATAAACAGATGATACTGAAGGGAATAGATGGTTAAGGTGGAGCTTTTATAAGATGGGATCAATACGTATAAACAGGTTTTCAGATTTGTAAATATTTTAACACGATTGTAAGTGCTAATTAGGTTTCTTGGAAGCCAGAGCGAAGGATTGTGCTTCTTCGCTTCTGTACCTATGGCTTTGCCCCACAAGTTAAGCCATCTAGTTGCAGTTTTAAAAGCACTGGACTACACCGAAATTGGAAAAGGTTGGAGATGGTAAGTTTTGGAACAAATTTTCTCATACGTATTGCGAAAGCATGCCAGCAAAAAGCTAGAAATTTCGAAATCAGTGTTGCTGAGGACATTAATAAAATAAAATATTTTGGCGCCCACACAGGGAACATGTAGCTTAATTTATTGACGTCGGTGGATGGCAGGGACCTACAGTTTTATTGTGTTGCCACAGTGAAATTTGACATTCGGGTGTTTGTCAGATGTTCGCGAGAACACTTTTTGTTTGTTTTTTCTAGGACTCGTTGAGAACAAAACACTCATGTTATGTGAATGGCAAGGAATACATACATAAAAACTATCAAGTTTTGTAGACAAATTATGTACTTTGAGAAAATTGCTCCAGGCGTTGCGATGTACGCAAGACGGTGACTAGTGTCTTATGTTAGCATTGATTTACAACCCTGCCTAGCCTAACCTAATCTAGATCTTAAGTGGATGGTAAAATGGAATACTTATAGACTCAATGCAGTGTCAGTCATGACAAAAGGAATTCCATCAGCACACTAGCTAAAGAAGCAGCAAGCAGATGCGCCAGCAGAACCGTTTACAACATCAGCAAACAGTTGATAATTGATCACAACTTGCATCAACACCCGGTGACGAATTTGGATGGTTCTTTGCTGGTTTCAGACGAGGATCACATAAGAACATGGAGGGACAATTATCCACTGTTTTAAGCTACATTTTGGATGGAGGTATGCCTCAAAGTCGGATTGAGCCCAAAATTCCGTGACGTCAATGATTGGCGAAGTATTTGCATGCGTGTTTCACAAGAGTACATAAATTGTCGGAGGAATTTTAAATATGAGGCAGTATCCCACAAGGCTGTATACTATTGCCACTACTTTTTCTGGTGATAATAAGTGACGTTCTTCGAATTGATTTCTCGGTACAAAACACCTCGACTACACCGATTATGTTTGTTTCGCATATTTCATTGGTGACGGTTGCAAACCTGGTGGGCCGGACGAAAATTTTCAGCTTTACTGTCAACTCGTCAATCTCATAAATAACATAGCAACAATTCAAGATAGTGCCTAGGTAGTATTGCCTCGGTAGAACGTGATTGGACGTAAGCAGTCGAATCGCGAAAGCAAATATTGTTTTCTATATGTTATCTAAGATCTGGGAAGTACGTTTAACACCAAACGCCGGCTGATGTTACCCAAGAGTTCGCCCACAAAAATTTGACACAGGACAGACAGTTGAAGAGAAATCTCGGCAATTAGAGAAGACGGGTTTGGACCTCATACCGAGTAGTAGATGTCTACGATCTACAAGGGGACAGAGGAGCAAGTTGCCCCGCCTATTTTTTAGGGTAGTTTTCCTTAAAACAAAAAAAAAAAAACAAAAAAAAAAAAAACAAAAAAAAAATAGATTTGTTCTACTTTATTTTCGTGTAAGGATCCCCTACAGGTAAGGAGTGAAAAAGAAGGAAGAAATTGTTGAAAGATAGCGGAACTAAGGGTAATCTAGGAATGCGCCTGAACAATTTCCATCCTAATTGCTAATTGTTCAGTTACTTCAGTGGTTGACTTTGGTAATGGTGATGGCGAAAGTGGTATGTTTTGTCGACCTATGAATGGAGTCACCGATTCTTCAACGTTTGCAGGATAACAATTGCTTAACACAGTAAAAGCCAACATTATTACTAAAAAAAATATATTTTTCAGGAACATTTTTGTAGTACAGCAATGTTTGTTACTTTATTAAAACGATGAGCAGATGATACTGAAGAAATTAGATCGTTGAGGTGCAGCTTTTATTAGACGTAATCGACAGGTTTTACGATTTATAAACGTTTAAGATAATTATGAACTGTTAATTATACGCAGAAGAAAAACATTAATAAATGTTAGTAGTAGCACTAAAAGTTTTGTCATGATTAGTTCTATTAGTCATTAAGCATTGTTTGTTAATTAACGTCTAACCGGCTTTTATGATTTCAAAGTATACTTATGTATTTGAATTTCAATGATACGTTCTAGTCATACTGAACTCTAACAAAATTTAAGATGTACAAAAGAGAATCATACCACCTTAACTGACAGCGATGTACGATTTCTCTTACAGACTCACCGATATTGCCTTCGGAGTTAAATGTACGATCAAAAGAATCATAATGTTCGCGTATTGGCATGCCAATTTAAAAAAAAAAAAAAAAAAAAACTAGATACCAGTAATCAAATTCAAGATGACGCTTTTATTTTATTTATACGAGTACGAATAATAGTAATAAACTTAAACTTAACGATTCGTAATAACCCGAATTCCTAACACAAAATGCGAATTTTGACTTTAAGAAAACGATTAAAAGACTTAACTACATAACTGCATACATATGTAAGTCGATAGCTACAAATGCAAACAATTCGTCGTTATCCATTAGTTTTATTCTGTCTATAATTATCATAATCATCCTAAATGTCTACAAATCTCACAATACCTGTTTGTTGATTCCATCTTATAAAAACTATACGTCAACGATGTAATTCCTTCAGTACCATCTATTCATCGTTTGAATAAAGTAACAACAAAAATGTTCCTAAAATGTATATTTTTTTTCGCTGTAATTTTGGCTTTTACTGTGATAAGCAATAATTGTTATCCTACTAACGTTGTTGATGAAACAGTGACTCCTGTAACCGGTCTAAATATCATACCATCTCGTCCATCATCACAACCAATTGTAACTACCAAAGGAAGTGAAGAAGTGATAACGGAAGTACCGTGTATAGATACAAATAAAAGGGGTGATTGTGTCTACGTATTTCCGCATTTAGGTAGTCTCACGTTAAAAAACAATAACTGGATAAAAATTGTAATCTAATAAATCATTTTAAATAAAATTCTGTCAAGTGCTAGTTGGGCCTTCATGTTCGTTTCATTTGTTTCCTAATCATTGTTCAATTTAACAAATTATTGGCAACCTTTTAAAAATCTTGTTATTCAAAACAGTCACAGCTGTGACAGACAAATAATTGAGTCTCAACATAAACACTCAGTTTTAACTTTTTGGAGTACGGAACAATAATTATGTACTTAATTTTCGAGACGGTGTGAATCTTAACTGTTAGATCTATAGTCAATAGATTAGAAATCAATATCACAACCCATGACGAAAATTATGTTTTCCAATCATAGAAATGCGTAAATACGTTGGAGCTAGCAGCCCGTACAGACTCTGGCCCAGTTTCTCGCAGCCATTCGTGCTGTACGACACACAAATGCTAGTGACTTATATAATTATTTTTTTTTTACAATTTGCACGTGTGAAAGGGGTTATGAATACCCTTATACTAATTTTAGGACACGGGCGTTTTTTGAGGAAAGGGGAAGAGACAGAGAGAAAGACAGATTGGTGTAGTTGGTTTGAAACTCAGCTGGTATTAAGTTTCAGTGAACTCCAAGGGTGGCTGTCCAGATAACTGGGGAGCTTGTTTGTTTTTGCTTTTTGTCGTTGCTCATGATTCACAGTATCTTTTTTTCCGTCCTCCTGATGTCATCATCACGATCAAGTTGCATTTTGGCCATATGACCACCCTACTGCCAGTGTTATGCCTTCACTGTAGAGTTGTCTTAGCTTTCGCAATTGATCGACTTTTTTATTTATTTCATGGGAAATAAATAGATGATTATTGACATCAGGATTCGAACCGTTAATCTGTAGCGTGACAAGCGATGATGTTACCACTACACCACGGCCACCCGATATATATGCCGTTTCCGAAGTTCAATTTTTTTGATTGAGAAAAGTTTCTCGGATGTCTGTCAGACGTTCTCAAGAAATGGGAATGTCGAAATACTTGCATTTTTCAGGACTCGAACCTTCAGTTTCCCACTCAGTAATCGCGCACTTAACTAATATTATTATTTAATGTAATATAATTCAACAAGCAACAAAAAAAAAAAAAAATACCAGCAGGAAAATTAAAATAAATCACCTCTAAGGAAATAAGTTTCTTATCAACAAAAATTATTTGGCCAGCAGAAAATAGAAATTAAAATCAGCAAAAAAGTAAATGATTAGCAAGAAAAATCAAAGATGAGCTGAAACAATTTCTTCTCAACAAAAATGAATTAATTTTATCAGAAAAAAACGAAAAGAAACTGTTATTGAAGAAAAAAACTTGGGCCATTCCAAATTTCAGAAAATAATAGTTCGCGATCGCTCAAGTTTTTCTCTCTTTTCGTTTTCTTTTTGCATATGAATCTTACATGTTTGCATTTTATTTTCTATATTTTCTGCTGGTCAAAGGACTATATTCTGTTAATAAAATAAATATATATACTATATATTTTTTTTTCTGCATAACTCGTTTTTGTTTTTTGCTAATCTTTTAGTTTTTTGCTAATTTTGTTTTTAATTTCAGCAAATCAAAAAACTATTAAATTGCTAAACAAATAACTTTACTTTGCTGATAAAAAAAAATCATTTACTGCTGATCGTTAATTTTCCAATGGGCGCTTTCGAATTTTATGGAATGGAAAAGCCCTGAGCGTGAAAAAAATATATGTTCAATTCGTTTGGCCATCTCTAGGTCTGTCCATTGTTAAACTTCCATATGGATATTTGAAAATCCATATTTTGTTATGCTTATAGTTGCGGTTTTCACTAGCAGCCTTACGCTTAATAACCAAATATGCTACAACAAAATCCACAAACAAATCAAGTTACATAGTTAAAACCATGAACAAAATTTGGTGTTTGTTTTTATCAAGGTATACATTTCCATTTGTTTAAAAAAAAAAAAACACAACTAGACAGTTTATTTTGTTTATTTTTGTCAATCACTAATTTAATTCAAACGCACTCTTTAAGTATCACATAATTTGTATAGCTTCGTTGTTGCTATCTCAGGGGACGGTATCTCTAGATTGATTTCATCAGTTACAGGATATAATGGTGTAAATAGTTCGCCAACAGTTTCAGTAGAGCAATTGACTATCACAGCTACCGTTAGAATTACAAAAAGCAACAAGAATGCTCTCTTATTAAACATTGTTTCCAGAAGAAAAAAAAAATATACAGATACTTCAAACAACCGATGAATAGATACTGAAGCAACCGGATCCCTAGGTGGGGGTTTTATAAAAAAAAAAAAAAAAAAATTGTGGAACACCGGTTTTTGACTAAAGAAATAATTTCAACTAATTTCAATGATAAATAAAAGAACGAAATTGTAGAAGCGTTAATTAAATGCAAAATATCAAGACACTCATTTGTTTTAAGACTCATGCGATGCAACTGCGTAAGATATGAGTCACACTTAGCACAGAACTTTTCAAACTAAGACCTCATTTTTAATCGAAAATATCACTTGCCCAACCACGTCATGCATTTTTTTATAACAAATTAAGTAAAACTACCAGTTAACTTTACATGATTAATTTATTGAAATACTCATATTATATACACTATAATATTATCCTTTAATTGGTGTTTTAATTGTTGTTGGTTCTTCTGTTGTCAGTTCTACAATTGGTTTGACGTCCTGTGGATGATCACTTGGTTTAACCAAAACCAATACTTCTCCGTGCGTTGGCAAAGAATTGATTGCAACAAATGTCAATATTATTACTGTCAGTAACAAACATTTATTTTTCAGAAACATTATTTAAAAAGATATCTACGTACGACAAAGGATAATTGGATACTGAAATAATTGGACCATGGAGTTGGGGTTTTTATTAAGAAATACTGTGAAACTGGTTTTCAAAAATTACGTAGTTGTTTAATTAGGACGATTATAAATCACAATTAGTAACAAGATATATAAACTATATAAATGCAAATTTATTTAATTATTACACGTGGGTTTGTTTCGGGCATGCAATTTGTTTAAAACCGTTGAAAGCAAAACAAAGTATCTAACTTGAATTATTTATCAGAAGTAGCTTCTGCAAAAGCCGTTATTGGAAATATAAGACTGCGACTTTTAATAGAAGCAATCAAATTGAAATGGAGATGAGATATCAAATACCTTTAAAAATAGACTGAATTATGCAAATTTTTAAGTTTTCCAGTTCAGATCCGGTACAAAGCACAGTATATTTCTATTTAGGCACTGCTGACCGTTGGATTTTGTTGACGCACCTAAAATGGTTTACACGTTCCCCAACTAAGGGATGTGTTCAACCTTGAAATATTGAACCGCCTTACATACAATATTTATAATTATTCAAATGCATTCCACAAACGAGTAGGGACTTACCATACTACTTAATTCCTCAGTACAGGCTCCGAAGGAAATTTGTTAACTAAAGATTTTGTAACTGATGTTGCTTAAAGAATTATACTTGCACAAATAAGCAAAACAAAAAGAAAATCAGTTAAGTGCAAATAGACCTTGAAGTATCTAGGTATATTGCTCAGTTTTACGTGTTGTAGCCGTGTAACTCAAGAACGACTAAACCGATGTCGGTGCAATTTGATTTGCAGATTAGAAATTTCCTCAAGGAATATTTATGGATAGCTAGACAACAAATTCCACTCTGCAAAAGCTGACCAGTTATAATGCATTTACCACAAACGCAAAAAATTCTTAAGTTATGTGGCTATGACGGGAATTGGGAGGCGACTTCCGTCAAAAAGATTTCTGTTTTTATTTATGCAGTAAAATGATATTGAATTTTAGATTGATGAATTGGTTTGAGGGTGATTCACGATGAGTGATGCATTTTTAAGAAAAGACGTTGTGGGATAAATTCATGTTCAAAAATGGGTATGTATAACATGTATAACACTCAGATGGAGAATATATTCATTTGTACGTGATTAAGGAAGCAGATGAGGAGCCAGCTATGAGGGAATAAGATTAAATTAAGCCACGCTAAGACCCGTTCGATGCAAATAATTCTAAGTTAATCTGTTCAAAATCAGAATAAAGTAAACTATGTAGCCTTTGCCATTACGATCTTTGGTTCTAGGCATGTGTTATGCGTAACACTAAAAAAAAAATTGTACATCATTGGAATACAAAGAAAGGTTCCATGGTTTATTAAGTTAAGGCTGAAAGTTTCGATTGACAATGGATCCCATTTTGCCAAAGAAAACTGTCGATACACACGCATTGGACTGAAATACTATCACACCTAAGTACACCTTAAATATCTGTAACGTAGTCGTAACAATTTGTATTTGGAATTCCTTCAAAAACCTATAATTTCTCAATTTGATGACCACCAAAGAATAAACTCATTTAAAAACTTTCTTCGAAAATCGTACACCGGAC
Organism: Pocota personata; assembly: GCA_963082735.1. Taxonomy (NCBI): domain Eukaryota; kingdom Metazoa; phylum Arthropoda; class Insecta; order Diptera; family Syrphidae; genus Pocota; species Pocota personata. The sequence goes on along the minus strand of OY720429.1, from coordinate 236,455,114 downwards.
AAAAAAAAAAAAAATTTGTTTGTACAAATAAAATCGACAAATGATTAATGAATATCTGCGGTCCAGTTTTGTGGCTTTGTATGACATAATTACGTTCGTAGTAACGAAAGGGCGAAAAAAGAATTCCAGATATTAATGATTTTTTTTACAATCATTTGTATAATAAATGATTTTTTAAATTTAATTTAGCATCTTATTTTGTTAAATTCTTTTATTTTAATTTATGATGTCTTTATGTGCATTAAAAATTCATTAATTATCCTTTTGCGATTTAAAATACATCCCACTCCAAAGTCTAGAAGACAATTTATCATTCGTACGATTTTTTAATAAAATAAATAAAAAATAACTGACAGAAGTCTTAAGATAAAATAATCAGATTGAAGCCTGAAAATTGAATTTTCCAGGAACTTTTTGCTAATGGTTTAAACATTAAATGTGAGTTTCCTTTTGTTGTAGACTTTGAAGGATTAAATATAAAAAATATAAAAAATTGCATATCAGTCCTTTTTGCTAGTCCTTTCAGACCTATTCTTATTTCTTTTCAGCGTCCTACCCAATAAATTAATACCCATAAATTTATTTTATTTCATTCAGTGAATTAAAATTAATTTGAAGCATAAAATCATGGCCATATGCTGTATGATCCCCAAGCAATGCCAAAGGATAAGAACAGCTTAAAATAAAATCATACTACGAGAAAAAAGGATTAAAATTTATTACTCTCCACCTCTTCGTCTTTACACAAAAAGGGCAATCGAATTGCTCCAGACGTACTTTATTATGTGTTTGCTACTCCAACAGCAAGCAGCACATGCGAATCCTTGACATGAACAAAAGACAAAAGTGTATCCTTAAGAAAATAAAATAAAACTAGAAGAAAAATCGCAGAAAGAGTAGAACACAAGTCGAAATAATGGCGACCAAAATTACAAAAATCCTTGAGATTCAACATTGAAATTGCCAATGGGAAAAATATTACCAAACGAACATGAGAAAATGGATAAAAGGATAAAAACGAGCAAAAACATAATTAATAGCCACACGATTGTGCCATTCAAAGCAATTTCTCTTCGATTTCCAGAATCGTTGGATATACCATATCGAATCTCATTGTGGGAGGGACGAATGATGAATCCTCTTCAATGGTAAAATATACGGATTGGTATTTTTATTGAATTTTTGTTCACTTGCAGATTTGTGTCCTCTTCTCCTCCAGACCAAAGGGCAATGGAAAATAATTCTGTACTTTCATGGATTTTTTCAAATATCCTTAGCTCTTCCGCTTATCTGTCTTGCAGACAATTCAGAAGAACGAATCAACAAGAAACTTTTACTTTCTACTATGCAATGCTCCATTCATCCAATAACCGGGCACAGTGATGCGGATGCACATCACATGGTATTTTCCTACACGCAATACACCATTTTTTTCCCTCCAACAATGGACATGGATGCAAGTACATATACGGTACGTACATCTTCCTCTGTTTCAAAGAGGAGTATGTTCCTTAATGAAATACACGACTTTAATTTGCCGCAATGAAAGAGGAACGCGAGAAATGGCAAACTGGTTTCGAAGACACCATGAATCGGACGCTACAAAGTAGAGGAGGTATGTTCCGACGTTCATTGCAGATAATTATGACGATGATGGCGTGTAAAGAAAATAACGAGAGTGAGAACTAAGTACAAGATAAGGAAAAAGTATCTAAAACGAACGCACATAACAAATCGAGGGAAGAAATGAAGAAGCAGTCGTGCAATAAAAAGACGTCGGGGAACAAGTTGAGTAATTGCAGTGCTTATTACTTCATTACGTAGCAAAAAGTGGACGATTATAGCCGCACGAAAATAGTCTTCAAGTGGATGTCTTTGTGCAGGCAAGGGAAATGATACTAAGGCCATCAGAACACTGATAAATGCGATCCGAAGAAAGAGGAAACTGCTGAATGATTTGTTTTCTAGCAACATTTTTTTTTAATACATTGGTACTTTTCAGATGTGAAATGTATTTGAGTTGTAACTTTGTCAACCGAATATAACAAGGAATTATTTTTTGATCGAAAAGAGTTTAGAAAACCTCATATCTTTATGATTAGAAACATGTGTCCTACAACATCAAAGTAATTTTACAATGCGCACAGGAATACTTATTGGAAAAAAGCTGCAGAATAATTTTTTGTAACAATTCTTGAAAATTTTGAGACTCATGTATCCAGAGCGAAAATTTACTTGACTTGTAACTTTGCGAATTGGATATAATAAGTGAATGTTTTTTTTTTTTTTTTTTGCAGTAGAAACTATGATTATTTCTAGCAACATGTGTCTTGAAACTTTTAAATTATTTTTCCATGACGATGGAAAGAAATGATACTTAGGCCACCGGAACATCGGGGAATAATTTGTTTTGTTGCAACTTTTTGAAAATGTTGAGACTCATGTATACAGAGAGATGATGGACATTTGCTTTCTGAACTGAATATATAATAATGATATAATAATAGCTCAGTGATTAAGAGCGCAATCACTAAGAGGGAGATTCAAGGTTCGAATCCCAGAAAAACAAGTTTCCCACCTCTTTGGAACGTCTGACAAGTGCATCCGAGAGTAAAATTTTCATGAGAAGCTTCTCTCAATCGATAAAAATTACCCTTCGGAAGTGGCATAAGGGGATTAGAACAAGTGGCAGTGAGAATCTAGACCTCGCCTGGTATGAGCCTGCTAGCGCCAAAATATTTATTTATTTATGTTCTAAGAGTAGAGTGGGAAAGTGCATAGTTCCTACATTATTTTTTAGCAACATATGCCTTGAAACATAATCACATAAAGAAGTAAAACCAATCTCTAATCCCATAGGTTCTAGGTATTTCATATTTTGCATGCAAGTAACTCTTACTCCAAAGTGACAGTTTTACGGATTCTGGTAGATTTTAAACAGAACAAACAAATTTCTTTACTCTTTTATAGTGGAGTGGATGTTCTAGCAAAATGCAACATTCTTATTTTGTATGTAAGTGCAATATTTTCTTTAAATTTATTAAATAGCCGATACTCAAACCAGTAGCAGTAAATAGCATTTGGAACATAATTTGTACATATAATACACTCAATAACGATGCCTTGTGCTGCTGCAAGACTCGTCACTTCGACGTAAAGAATAGAAAGAAATAAAGTCCCGAATACAGAAGATCAAGACGAACTCTTTTGCGAAGATTCAATAAATAATCGGGACGCGAACCATTTATGGAACATAACTCCCAAACGTAACACTGTCAACTATAATAACAATTTATTTGTACTGTTCTGAGATTCATATTTTGTTGTAAGGAATAACCAGAAACAAAGTCCCAAGTACAGGAGACCAAGGCATACTCTTTGGGAGGATTCGTCTTGATAGTCGGGAGTCAAACCTTTTGTGGATGGTATCTTGTACGTGTAAAAGTGTCAACTACAGTAATAATAATTGTTTTATGGTGCTGTGAAATTTCTAACAAACAACCAGAAATTAAGTTCCAAAAATGGAAGATCAAGGCACGCATGGAAGAGTTTTAAAGTTATAAGCGTGGAAAACAGAAAAGCAAAGAGATTCTTGCTCTAAAATCCATGTCTGTGGACGAATAGTGGAACAGACAAAAATCAAATTTAAAGCACTGCAAATGAAATTAAATTTCATTATAACCTCTCTCCTATATATGAATGTGTATCTTTTTCAACAAAAATTCATCCAGCCTCCCGACTTTTATTTTTATTCATTAGAGCTGTCCCAACAACTTCTTAAATACTGAATGCGCACTGTCAGAATGAATAATTCGACGAGATCCTTCGAAATGTCAATAAAACGAAAGGAAACACAAGAACCTCCCTCAATAATAAACAAGTTCAGAACTTTGCCCAGACATTTATTGTTATTCAACCTGCTTTAAAAACGAAAGCTTTTGTCTGTCTCCTACAAGTAGGACGTCATCAAATAAATATTTGTTGAGCCCATGCGCCTAAATATCTTCCACCCAAAAGCTTTCCGTCTGCAAAATAGGCATTCTCCATTAGGCATTTGAAGGAGTTTTCCTCAATGAAGTCGCCATGGTTGTCTACCCCACTGTGAAAGAAGGAGACTACCATTGCCCTTGCCCTAGGCCCAGGCCAAGGCTCGCAGGATAAATTTTCTGCGTCAGAGAGAATATATCTCTCTGAAAAAAATAAAAATAAAAATATATCTCATGACCTTGCCCTTGTGTGTTAGAATACTTCACTCAAAGACGGTCGTGTCTGGGCGAATGGCTGTTGATGGCAATTTATTTCTGTTAGATGAGAGTATATCCTTTTTGCCTCTCCTTAACAAGGTTTACATTTTCATTGCCAGATCTGCGGGCCCATTTACCATCTTCATTTGGGTTTTCTGGTTTTTGGGATGGTTCGGTTCTCCTTTTTTAGACATTCTAATAAGGTTTTTGAACCCGGCACATGGCACATTGTACCCAGCCAGCAGTGAAGAAGGATCCTTCAATAAAAAAGAATATATATACATACATATGTAGGTATATATTTTGTAAACTTTTGTGGGTTACTCTCAACGTCGTCGTGGTTTTGTGTTCTCTGAATGGGTGGTGTTTATAAATTACTCCTTGCGAACCGCACACAAGACAGAGAGGACGTTGAATTGCCTGTACATGACAGCACAACATTAGGTGATTTTAATATCCCTCTTCAATGGGGTTGTTAAATCGTTTTTCTAAGACAATTTATTTTTTGCGACTGCTGTTGACTCCTTTTTTTGTTTTTGTTTGGTGAGAAATTTGCTAGTTTATTTTTTTGTATAAGTCCTTTTTTGATGTTACGGGCTTTCTTATTTGGTAGGTGTACTTTGGTCGTGGCAATTCTCTTGGGAAGGAAAGGACCTATTCCCGAAAGGTGAAATGTATTTACCAGGCAGCATGTGGTAGGAGTGGTTATCGAAATTGAGGGTTCCTTTTGTAATGGGTCAGTGCACTTGACTGGGTCACGGTTCGTTCTTTTTTTTCACAATTTAGATTGAAGTTTGTTTTTACGGTTCAGTGAGAGTGAGAGAGAGAGAGGGAGAGAGAGAGAGAGTACATGTCCTTGGAGGAGAGTCAAATCTAACAAATGATTCCAATAACGTTGTTCGAAAGTTTTGCCTCAGCGGATACAATTTAAGGGTCTGCAAATTTTCATTTCGTTCTAAATTGCCGACTGGGGGAAAGTTATTACCGTGGATATTTTACACATAAAATTTGTTAAGAGTGTGAGATTTGACTATCAAGTAGAGAAAGTTGAACTTAAGTTTTAGCTATTTAATTTATGTAGGTGTTGAATTTCACAGTAAAGGTAAGCTCAGGTGACATAATTAGACAATTGGATAATTAGTTAGAAACGACTTATTGAATTAACAGAGCAAGTAAAGCCGCAATAGCTTTTAGGCCAAGATAAATGTGAGCCAAAATAAATAAGACTTTAATTATTCAAAATAGATTCAGTAAGGTGGTCTCGATGACATGCAATGCACGATGACAGAATTCATCCCATCTCACCTCCTGCAAAAATGGGTGACCTAGCATCTAGTTGTCAAACCTAATTCTGAATCACTTGGGCACATTTCTGCGCTTTTACTTTTGTTTCATACAAAACAATTTTTTAATATTTCCCCTATTTGGCAACAAACAGTACTATTGTAGAACAAGGACCAATGAAGACAAATTATCATATGGCGATGTGTGCAGGGACATAATTTCATGGATCATGTTCATGAATTTGTTGGCTAGTGAGTTCTGCCAACAACGTTTGCAATTCATTTGCTGATCGGCGGATCTGAGTTCGAATGCCAGCGGTGATCATCTGACCATCTTGTGCAATCAATAGTGTGATGCCATCGAATATAAAAGAGCACTGCCTTATATCATATAATTGGGTCAGATGTGATTATCCAAAAACACCTGGGGACGGATTTAAGAATAGAAATAAATTTAAAGCGAGCATTGCACCAACATTGCAATGAACCTGCAAGTACGAGTAGATGTGACAACATTCTGGTTCTTCTAGTTTCCGATAAGTATCAATTAAGATATCCCACTTAACTTATAAGTGGGCCCCCTGGCTCAGTGTTTAAGTGCGCGATCACTGAGCGGGAGATTCAAGGTTCAAATCCCAGAAAACAAATCTCAAAATCTCTGAAATGCCGTTATAAATAGTTAGAACGGGATCAGAACAAGGACTAAGTCACTCATGTCAAACAAAGCGATGCTTACCCACAATAACAGCAAACTTTCTACACATTTTTAATAAAAACGTCTTGGATACCGGACGGAAAAACATGGAAAGCATTCTGGAATCGCGTAGCAATCTCTGTCGCACCCGCTTTCCTAGATTTTGATAGATTTCTTCGAACAAAATATTGATATTCATACCTTGAACAGGAGGCAGTCCTGCAAAAAAAAAGGTGGCTACTTATCAACGATCTGCACAGTTGATAATCGAAGTGGTGTCCCACAAGGCTGTATACTATCGCCACTAAATTGTGACCAGTGACATGTTTTGCAATGCTTTGTGATTTAAAAATGATTGAGCCCCAACCTATCAACTAAAGCTATGACGGACATTGGTTTGGTGATTGTAATAGAGTGCTGGGCAACTGGTTAAAATGTACTGGATTCGTAGTTCTTGTACCAGAGGTTACTGCCACGGTCTTTAGTGTGCAGTCAAACTAAAAAATTAGAGGTTGAATTCATCCTGTTGCCTAAGATCTCGAAGAGCTGTAATATCAGCTTAAATACCAAGCACAATAACGTGGACTAGGCACTCCAACATGGGTGCAGACACCTTGAAAGTGACCAATGGCACAAGAAAGCTGTCTTTGGTTATCAAACAGCTATATGACGGAACGATCCCGCATCATTTTTTGCAAGTTACAAGCTCATACAATCTATACAATTAAAAACACAAACAATCAAAGGCAGAAGAAAAGTGGCTCGCCGTTAAAAAATTTGGCAATAGTGGGATGAAGGTATGGATCTAAACAATATCTAGATAAACTGCTCCTAACCTACACTTCTTTCTTTCTTTATTCCCTCATTCTCTCTTACGCAATGCCTTTTACCGAAGATATCCATTAACCTACCCATAACTATCAACCGCAAGCATCAATTTTCGTCATTTAAAAGCAACACAACTGTAATCCCTTCACAATCCCGTAAATCATTTAAGGATTTACTGTCTGCTACCACACTACCTTCATCGAGAATAAAAATTAGGAAATTGAAAAACATACTTTACTACTCTCTCGAATAATTTCAATCGAATTGCAAAACCCAGCAAACTCGTGTCGCCCGAACAACGATTGAAACCAGATACCAAAAACCCAAAAGTATCTGGCGGAACATTCAATATTGGTGGTAATAAAAAATAAGCTCGGAGTATTACATCGAATGCAGTGCAACATACCACGAGACATGACACTTTGCTTTACCTCCTGCTCTATGCACACTGTCGTCTTGAGAATATTTTTCTTAGTAAAAACCAAAAAAAAAAAAGGGAAAGGAACAAAGAATCTTCAACATAAAATGGGATTTTCCCAATTCCCCCTCCAATAGACGATGTGATATAAGCCACTATACACCCGAGAAAAATTCTCCAAAAAAAAAGTAGAGAAAAAGAAAACTTTTAAACGACCATATTTACGTTTTATCGATATTAAGTGGCAAATAAATTGTCTATAAAGTTAGCTGGTGTAGCTCTTATTACCAAAAATAGCATAAGGATCAAGAAGGAGCTGCACAGCTATTTTCAGAATATTGTGAAGGTTAGTTCTTTTTTTTTTTTTTTTTTGACGACAACCAAATTACAAAGCATATTCTTTTTTTTCCATTTTTTTCGCTTAAAGGACAAACTTTTGGTATCTTTAAGGACCCGTTCTTAATGACTATGTGAAATGGGGAAAGTAATCGATATATTGACAGCAATTTGTATGATAAAAGCCAAAATAAATTGAACTTTTGACCAATTTCACTAAGCAGACATTGTTAAGAGCAACTGAAGGAGCACAGAAGGGCCATCCTGTGTGTGGTTGCTGGTTGAATATGCAGACGCGTTCAAGTGGTGCGGCCATTAACCAGGCGTGGGCAAAAAAAAAAAAAAAAAATAGAAAAGGATTCAACTTATCTTCGATGGAGAGAGTTTTAGTAAAGATGATGAGGATAACTTGTAGACCTTTTTTTTCCTTTTTCACTCCCGAATGGGAGAAGGAGGCAAATTGAAAAGAGATTGACATTTGCTTGTCATTATTTTTCGATTAACTTGGGCAAAGGCCAAAGGCGATTTAATGGAGACTTTTTGATAGCTTAAAGTCGGACCTGTAGGCACTTTTTCAATGGAAATCCTTTGTGAGATGAAGGACTAAGAAATTTGCTTGTAGTTTACATACTTTAAACTGAAAGAGGTCTTTGTTAAGTTGCCATCAACTCTAGTGGGTATGGTGAAGTATTTTTAATGATATCAGACTTAAATTCACCTGGCAGTCAAATTCAAAACGTTTGGCTCATTTTATGGAAAAGGTTTTGATGCTTAAGGGCAAAATACATTCAAAAAGATGATTCACCATGTCACGATTTACACATCCCGTCATAAAGTCAATCATTATCCACAGGCTTGTCAAATCTCTACTTAGACTCTCTACTGACCCTACCAGAGAGCTGCCTGTTTACTTTATTCCTCTAAAAGTATAAAAATACGAACTCTGGATTGGAAGTGTATATGTACATACATACGTATCTGTCACTAAAATGTACATAGCTCGTGAAGCGTTAACTCCGAATTTGCTGATGAGCGGTTCAGCGACAAATTGCAGTGGAAAGCATGGACTAAATCAAACCGCATTGCATGGAGTAGTGATGTTCAAATGTAAGAATTACGATCACTAGCACGGGGCCTACTGACGAAACTATGTGGCAAAAATTAACGCTGGAAATTCACCAAACAAGATGTCGCATATATCAGGAGATAAATGGCCTGCCATCACAATAAAGCAGAATCTCAAGGAGTTGAAAATGGAATACCCCCGAAAGACATCGTATGACAGTCCCGACAACACCAGAAGAGATAGCAGTTGTCTTGCCCTGGTTCAAAATGAATTTCGAAAGCATTTACCATGAATTCTTTAAACACAATTAAACCAATACTAAACAATCACATTATGAAAAATATGCTGTCTTATCGGTTGTACCAAGTCTTGGACGATGTGAAGCGTGGCACCATAAAGTCCAACAACGGATTAACGCAAGGTACAGTACTGGTACCTCTATTCTTCAACTTATACATTTTCGACCTTCCTCCGACTACATTATCCATCGCTGTAGCAAGACAATATTAGAGTGTAGCGGCAACCAAGCGCATCTTGAGGTTCTAGATGTATATTTTAGGGAGTTGCGACCCTGCCTAAGTATGTCGACATTCCAAAGTGAGAAAAAGTGTACTATTGAAACATAATCCATACCGGTAATACTGTGGTAATTATTGACAGACTGCTAAGATTATCAACCGACCTCTGCAGCTCAGTGGGTAAATTGAGGAATGTGACGCGCCATTGGGAAAGAGTATCAGCACTTCTTTTGAGATTTTGGGATTCCAGATCGCCAGTTCAGAAAACGCGCGGTCTAAAAGCGGTGCGTTTATGAATTTCACTGAAATAGTGCTTTAAAATATTTAATCGGCTATGCACTTAGATAACAGCTGTAAGTTTAACGATCCAAAACTTTACAGATTCAACGCAATGAAGACCAATGTTTGATCATCATAAAATATCGGACGCATACAATTTGACGAAATTAGATAACAAAGCAGATAAAGCCAACTAAATGGAACATCTATACTGAGGTACTAAGAGATGTACTGTTAAACCACAAATTTGTAGTCATTAGTTTTACGTACAAGCTTGACGATGGGTTCTCACTGCTGAATGTTCACATTAAACTGTTCATGTACATATTTTATAAGTCATTTTGTGAAATGTCAACAGCGACGTCGTAGCCTAGTTGAATAAAAGGCTCAGATAAATCACAAAACTGAAACAAATCGTTACCATATATACAAAAACTTAGAAAACTATCTGTGAAAGCATTGAAGATTTATCACATTTTCTCCGTGTAGAGAGTGTGTATAATGTGCAACAAAAATGTTTCTATGAATCTGGCTCGAAGGACCAAATTGAAAATTTTAGTTTTTTCTTTTTGTTTTAATAATTTATGAAGACCACAAAGCAGCCAAATATCCACACGATTCCTTTGTCAGTATACAAAAAAAAAAAAAATATAAATATCCATTCATTTGATGGATGCCTTTTCGACTTATGCACAAACTAAATTAATCATTTAAAAGGATGCCTTGGCGTTTATCGACCTCGATTTTCTCTCATCAACTACGACTTTGTTCTGTCACTTTATGCCATTTTCCTCTCATTAATTCTGATAAAAAGTTAATTCCCTGCGATTAAATTTTTTTTTTAAGCATTAATTTTAAAAAAAAAAAAATATTTTCAATTATTTATGATTTTGTGGTATCCCGTTCGATGTACTATACATAATCACCACCATCATCATAATCATCCCTTGCAACATTGTGTAGCCGAATTCTATTCTCTGCAGCTCGAATGCAAACCGCCCTAGGGAGAGATTATGACAACGCGAAGAATGTGATAAATGATTGCGGGTAATTAAAGTGTCTGCAATAACAAAAGAGGGAAAGAAATTAAAAAAAAAAAAAAAACTTTTGGTGAAAAGTTTAGCTTTCAGATACTTTTTTTTGCCTTTACCACTCTGCGAACCACTTAACATTTCTTTATCAAGTCGGGGTGGTTGGACTTTATTCCCTCTGCTGTGTGAAAATTTAATAAATGACTTTCCTTTTTCTGCAGGAATAATATTCCTTGAAAATGAACCAACAAGACATGGTATGGGCCATAAACAGCACACACACGTTTCACCATTTTTGGTTTCAATATTTCATATACGGTCGGTGGTATCAGAAGTCTCCTTGCGTTGCAGAGAACCAACCAACCAACTAACCAACAACCGACTCTCCTCCTTATTCAGTGCTGATAAGTTATGCGTCCGAACTGAAAAGTGATATTAAGACCAGAAGTGCATGTGTTCCTGAGAAGGAACCACAGTCCAGACACAAGCGAGAAAGACCGGCATGGAACATGGAAATAAATTGAAAATAATAAAATATTGTCACGTTCTACCATAATTGCGAATATATTTTTGGTCGATGAAAATATAAGGAGGATGGTGATGGCTCATACAAGGTGATGGTGTATATCCTTCTTCTTTCGGGGTGCATTTGTAAATATAGATTTTTTTTTGTTTCTTTCAGTCCATTGGTTCCTTCTTGAAGTTTACATTGTGCAGCTTAATGGATTTTCACACATAATTAAAGTTGAATGGATGGTCGATGGTCTTTCTTGTAAGAAAGAGGAGACCTCTTAATTATTTAGGGAAATGTCGTTTCAGAAACCATGTCTGCCAATAATTCGTGTTGAACTCTTTCGGTCTGGAAGCCGGTTCTTTCTTTATAGCAAAATGCCTTAAAGCACAATTCTGCACATGACTAAAGTAAGACCCAATTACACTGTCTGGCAGTGTGCCACATTTTTGCGGAAACATCAGAAAATTGATCGTCAATGCAGGACACACAAGTTACCAACATCAAATTTGCAAATGTCATTTAGTTCTGCTGAATCTTGTCTGCTTGATGCATAGCAAATGATACGAAAATAACGTTATTGAACACCGTGCAAATGCAGTTTGGCACTGAAAATATTTTCAAACAACTGATTTTTGCAAATTGCGTTTACAAACATGTTACAAAAGCATTTTGACGCAGATGACATTGTGTCAGCCGGCCAAGTGTCACCCGGTCAAGTGTCAAACGTTAAACACAACACTTTTGACAATTATACAGTTTAACAATCGACAAGTGTTAAACAGTGCAAAAGTAATGGCGATCACACACAACCCTATGGAACCTCACTTAAGTGATTTTGCGAAAAGCTATCAGTTCGATAGGATTGCTTCTACTTATGGGACTCAACCAATAAGCATCTCTCCACAGCACCTCAATCCTTAGTTAACTGCATCCACTTTTGACGCGTGCTGCCGTTCAGATTATTGGGCTCCATTAATGGAAAATGTCAAGCGTTAGTAATTTAGCGCCAATTCCAAATGACGTGTTATGGCGTTCGTGTTCTGACAGTTATTGTAGAAGCAACGCGTTCGTATGGAACAAAATACAGAGGCTTTCGCTTTTGCGAGACGTTTGGTCGTAGATATCATTAATTTCTCCGACAAAAGGAGAAGCGAAGAACCACTGCCTTTAAAAAAAAAAAAAAAAAATGTCACCTTGTTGGCAGAATTATGTCACATGACATAAAACCAGCAAAAAAAGCCAAACTCTGCCTTTCTCTTATACCTTCCTTCCTTCATCTAACGAAGAAATACCAACAAAATATATCACCTTGACTTGATTAAAATTATGTCACTTGTTCGGAGAATATATGTCATCATGATTCGATTTTATGTCGCTTAGTTGCTCGCTCCGGAGATTTTTTTCTGTCTGATGATAAACATTTGTAGTTTTTTCTCGTCTCTCGGCATGCCCTCTTTTTGAAGGCATCTTACGAAGACTTCGGAGACGCATGTTTACACCGATTAGGCTACAAACACGCATTATTATTCACTTCAATTCTCTTGATCCATGTAACTTTCCCAATTAGATCTTTATTTACTGTTATTCCGTAAATTCTAATGCATCTTCCCTCAAACACTTTAAACGTGTTATATCCATAAATTTGCGGAATAAAAACTTCGATCAACTATTTTTAGATACGACACCACCATCTTGCGCACATAAATGTAATCAATGGTTTGTAGATTTACTAAGTGGTTGTTGGCAACACTTTTTGATGACGTTAGGCGTGTTTTATTTAGAAATGTATCTAACAATCGTCCTATTTGATCGCAAGTGAAATTGCGGTTTGTGGCTTGGCTTTTTAGCTGTCAAAAACTACTAGCAAGGATTAGCGCTGTGTGTCCCTATAGCAATATGACTGAGAATAAAACTAAGAGTTGTCAGTCAGTTATGTTAGCTCTGCTATCTATTCGTGTCTTAATAAAACATGCCTTTGGGATATAAAATACATATAAAATACTCAGCAAGAAAATGTGAGGAGATTTAATAAGTAATTTTAGAACAAATGCTCCATCGAATCATACCTCAGAGTCATCTTTGAGTTTATTAATTCAATAAATCAGTACAACGTCTTTCCACTCGAACAATAGTCTGAATTTCTTTTTGTGTATCTCTGTTGTGTCTAGCTTGACTGACTGACTTAATTATCATCATCTCCAAACATGAAAATATCATTGCAACCACCATCAAAATAATTGTTAATATTCCATTCTGATGATGACTTCTTCTGTGTGCGTTACGTTGCCTTGAGTCGACAAGACTTATGAGCATAATAAAACTGATTAATATTGAAATAATTGTCTTAGCAAAGAGAAAACATCAATTTGACATATGAGTCAAGTCGAGTGTGTGTCTACGTGTTTATTGGCAGACAAACGGAGAAATCTTATCCCTATAAGAGTAGCTAGAGACCACCCACCCACAAAGGCGTTATGAGGGGAAAAAAAAAGTTAGACACTCTGTTGTGATCTATTGCACAATCTTTGAACTAAGAGGAACGTATCTATAATTTTGTATCTCAAGATTTTTTTTTCTCAAATATAAATCAGATGTAAGCGCTTTTATGTTTGAGAAAAAAAATCCATTTCAACGTCGACCATAGGCAAGATGAAGAATAATGGCGGCGCCGGGATTTAAGTTATTTTGTCAACAATAAGAGTTCCCAGGGATACAAACAAATTTACGAGTATGCTATACATTTCCACGTGAGTGTATTTTTAATGACAACTTGTCATCTTTTGTTTTTTCTGAAAATTATGTACACTTTTAAAACTAACTCAAGTAATGAGTGGAAATTCCTTAGCCAATAAATCATGTTCTTTACTTGGGGGCAAACAGGAGCAGTAGGAGTAATAATTTCATGGCATAGTGCGTTTCTAATAATATGCCTAAATAATTTTAGGTTAATACGTTTTGGGGGCTGCTCTAAGTTTGTTTTCTTTATTTTATTTTTTTTTTTTTTTATTGGTTTGCGTATAATATTTATTTTGTTGTAAACATGCACGCAAATGATGAGTACTAGTATAGTAAACTATTTGAAAGCAGTAAGAGGTACTTAAAGTGATCGTAAATTTTTTTATATTACAGTTGTAACCTAGTTTTTGTTAATTTATTTAAAATAATAATGAGGTAACATAGAGGGTCATAAAAATGTTGTTCATTTTTGAATGTATATTGTTCATGAGGAATGATGTGCATTGACGGGGAAACTGCCTTGAAATGAGCAGTTAAATCGTGCTTTTTTCGAGGAATATATTTCGATAGATATGCATGCTTTTCTTTAGGTAGGTGTAGGTCAGTTTTTGGAAATATTATAGACTCGTCATGTTCTTGTAGATGATTCATCGATTTAAACGAATTTTTAGTTCAAAGACTACTTCAAGTAGAGCACTTAGAAGAAGACGACATCAATGAAGGTCTGGACAAGAGGTAAGCTACATATGTATCTCGATGTCCCATATACTGTTGGCAGGTAATACAGTAAGACTTTAACAAGTCGGTCTTGGAAAAACAGAAACAACATTTTAGCTATGGCGGGTACTTTTTTATAGAGGGCCAAGGATGGCAGTCTGTTGAATCTGACTACATATATAGCACAACACTGGGCAAGCATACATAGATAGCTGGGTAACCTTAAGTATGCAATAAATCGGACGAATAGTTAATCTTACTTACTTGCACAGCTTGTCTCCACAAAAAGCCTACAGAATTCACGAACAAGAAGCTAATATGGGATTACACCCCTTCCGGAGGAAACCAAATATTGTTCCGATGATTTCCTTGACAAAACATACTCGTACGATGGAAACAATTCTAGTATTCTACATTACATATGTAGTTTGGCTCAAAACTAATATAGGCAGCCTAGAAGTGTAGCTAGAATTACAAAGAATGCCCTACGTATCTATAACGAATCCAAGATCACATACTACAGCGACTGTGAACGTGATCTTCGATCTTACACTCTCAATAGACTGTCATCCTCAGTCCATTAACCTCGTAATTGAGGAACCTCTGAAAAACCAAACATTATAATAGACAATAGACGTTTTAGGGAGGTGGAAATGCATATAACTCTGAGAATTATCTACAAAGTTGCGGCGGCTTTCCTCGAAATTCCTAGAGCTGAAACGACCAGAAGATTAAATTAATAAGAAAGAGTGGACCAACGAACGAACAAGAAATATTTTGAAATAGAACACAGTTTGGGCAAGGACCAATGTACATGTTCTCAGGCATCATGGCTGCCTCATTAAAGCAGTTCGCTCTTATTTAATTAGAGCTCCAAAATGGCTTGGAAATGCTTAGAGAAACTCAACAGCCTAGTGCTAGTCCTCGTTGGAGTAGACGATAACAAAGAAACTAACAATTTTCAGTTGGGAACGTAACCAATTCTTCTAGTAGCGAGTGCAGGATATTACTGTGACCGTACGGCTTAGCAGCCCAGCATCCACATTCCCTGAGTCTGACTGTACTGACCGATGCGCCGCTTTTAATATGTAAGTCGAGAGAGGCAAACGTTCTAAGAGCACGCTTAGCGCGTCCGAATAACTAGATCGCATGGCACCTGTGGTGTGATGCCTAAAATTGCGTTCCTTGTACCCGTTTTAGTTCATTGATGAGACTAGTGACCCGTGTGGGAGAATGGGGCATACAAGGAAGTGCAAGGGAATGAATGATTTCTTACCCCGTTGTATTTCCCAAAGTAATATACATCTGTCAATTGACCTAACAACCAGAGTCGTACAGTCATTTCGCGAAACTCAAGCAACTTGTAGAGATCGGAGCAGACTCCTATCAATCTTGTAAGAATTAGCGGGAGATTTACAAAAGAAAAGTTTAGTGGTCTACCAGTTAGACGAGAAAGAATTTCCTTATTTTGATCTACTTCAGATACGGGCTGTCCTGTACAGCTATCTCGAGAGTGAGAAAGGTTAGCAAATCCACCCCGGAGGGACAGGGTCGTAAAGGAAGACTGTAGTGCGGACTATGTGTGTAAAAGTCCAGACTGTTAGCTATTGACCGAGCTGATTGGAGAGGAAAAGAAAGTATTCTTTTCATACGCCATTGTGATTTTCCAGAAAACCTGGGTCGAATGTTCGACAGCCTTGCTGATTTGTTCACATTGTCTATCCCACTGCAAAATTTGCTTCGTGTCTCGGAATTTCCCAATCGTTTTTATGGCTATGTGCGGTAATCTGTGTACCTATCGACCACCATAGACTCTTTCTGATGCATTTAGCCCTGCAAGCTTGATTCTTTAAAAGACCTTGTACGCTGGGTGATGAAACGAATAACTTAAACTTTCCGCTCGCAGATTACAAATCCAGCTTGCCCAAAGCTGCCTAATTAAAACAAATTGAGGTTAATTCGACTGCAAACTCCGCAATGTGGTTTTTCAATAGAACTATAGTACAACCTTCTAAACTATGTAGTAACTTCTAGTCACTAAGAGTTCAACAAAACGCACCCAATCATCCAGTTATTGCATAAATGACTTACCTTCGGATATAAACATTCTTTTTTTTTTTTTACTCTCTCACGATAAAAACAAAATAAAATATACATATCTTTACGACCTGGGATTGAACTTTATCGAATTGAATTGCAGGTAAGTAAGCATCTGTGTAGTGTCATGCATCGATAACTTGGCAGAGCTTAATGCGATATATAATACGACACCTTCAATGCCGTTCATTGCTGTCTCAACTGGAATTTACAAGATACAGATACTGTAGAGTGTAGTTGAGCGCAATAATTTTTTCCCCATTAATCCGTCGTCGGCTTTAAAATTCAATTAAGATAAAAAGAATTTCCAATCGCACTAAGTTTGGTCATGAATTTTATTACAGCTCTTGTGCTTTGCATAAGCCAGTCAAGTCAGTCAGGCAATATACATATCTGCATGTGGGTAAATTATATCTAAACTATTTGGTGTTGACCCCATTTATAGCTGCGTGTGTGCATTCCCCGACACATACTCGTGGGTGGATTATTTTGAAATTCAATTTTCATCACAAGCCCCAGACACACACACACATCACGTCATGTGACCACAAATCAAATTCTTAAAATTTCTCACAAATCTTGGTTTATGTGGTTGTGATGTTTGTGTGTACACATTTCCGCATAAAGATTAACCGAAAACAACATAAATTTATTTTAAAAGTGTCTTCTACATTGCTGTTTTTTTTTTTTCTTGAAACTTCACACGATTCCATCATAAAAGAGTATCGGCAAGTTGCAAAATTGAATTTCTTAAAAGATAATAATTTCTATGATTGTTGAGCGTACACTCATAGATACAATATTCTATCGACTAATGAGATGATTCTAAGAATAGTTTTTACATTTTATTATCGTTGTGCATGCTGCCTGCCTGCCATTGTCGGCCGCCTGACTGCCTCCTTGTCAGTTTTAAGAGGAGAATTTCCACTATTTAGATGTGAAAATGAGGTGTGTACGAGGGTATAATTATGTGAAAACATAACAAAAATAAACACAGAAAATTGTATCTACGAGTCGGCCGCCCCGCCATCGTTGATTGCATGACTGACCTAAGACAATTCGTTAAAAGTTAAACGATACGATGTGGTTTTTCTTTTTTTGCTGATTGTTATAATATTAGAATTGTGGAGGGTATGCGGAGGTGGTGGCAGCAGCAAATCACTTGCCAAGTTTTAGTTAAACGATATTTATGAGTGCAGCTTTCCACTCTAGTGTATGACCACATGGTGTATTTAACGGATAAATTGCATTGCAGTTGGGTGCAAAGATTTGCAATAAAGAAACTTTTGTTTTTCTTGTACTCCGTTGAGTGGCGGCTAATTAGGATACGATGTTGATGGATTTTTTACAGAAATTTTTAAGATATTTGCAGTAAATTGAAAGAAAAATTATACGTTACCAACAATTTAATTAAGATGCGAGTTACTGACCTGAAAATGAAGAAAGGAAAAGTTATTGTTTGTTACTTGATTAAAATGTAAAATAAAAATATGAGAAGAGAAAACGGAATGTCTATAGATTGTACTGGACTTAACTTTACACCAAAGAAACTCTAACACTACAGGATATTGTTTTTACCCAATAATCGATTTAAATCAAATTTGTGTTGTCAACGTAGAATTTAAGCTGTAAATCATCTATGTAAGGTATCCCAAGGCTAAGCAATAGTTGTAAATTAGTTGTTTTCGTGATCTAGAAAAAACAAATGATTTCTATTCAGCGATCATACAAAAACATTGTTTCCGGGTGTCTGCTTATCAGGCAGTGCTCCGTAAGAGTTTCAAAAGACAAACAGTAGGTGGAACTATATGTTTACCATTCTTCTAGTTTAAAATCTTTAGAGAACTCATCCGCTTTACAGTTGCCTGGTACATTCCTATGACTGAAATCTAGCGTAGGGATAAGTTGCATTCTGTCGGTTCGACTCGCGGCATCACTTTTCCATCTTGAATAGATCGTATGGCTTGCATTGGTCTGCACTTTACGATTATATCAGGTGAACTAAAGAAACAAAAGTTAAGTTGCCGGATGTAAGAATTCCCTAAGCATTAATGTGCTACCTACTCGCCATTTGCTTTTCAAAAATGTGTACAGGAAACAAGATGTTCAGTGCAGCGGTAGGAATTTTTTTTTTTTGAAAGGAGCGTGGCCACGCCCAAATGGCGTGTAGGCACTGCGACCAGAAAGATCTATTGTGCCAGAAGCGGTAGGAGTTACTTTAAAGTGCCCGATAAGTATACGCAAAATAATCATTGAATTTCTTTTAGAAATATAATTGCAATGATACTACTTTTTTTTCTATCTCCAGATCAGTATCTTCTCAAACTTTTGTAGAAAAAGGTAACTTCTGCTTATTGTCATCATCTTCCAGTGAATTTCTCACATTTTCTACTAATCTTTGTAAACGCATTTAGAAAATGTCCACCGAAATTCTGTCAGCCAGACAATAAACTTTTAACTGAGCTAGACGATTCACAATCAATCTGGCTAGGCATAGAAATCCTTCAAGAGAAAAATTTTATTTCGGATATATCATCAAGTAGGAATTGACCGAAAATCTGAACATGAATCAAAACGAATCAAAAGTCTTTTAATTCTGGACAACAAGTTCATCATGCCGGGAAGAGCGAAACCCATAGAAGACCATATATTGTGCTTACTCGTATGTATGCCAAGTCATTAAGCTTAGAAATAAAGTCTACCGAATGGATTCCATTCACACAATTCGTAGTTAACTTTTCTCCCGCATTTGTCCTTCCAAGGATCAAATTTCATGCCAATTGCAGTCCCTGAAAATAAGAGTATGCATTACTCTTGAAAACGGATAAATGATTGATGAAATAGTAATTTGTGGGTTCCACAATGAACGTTGCAACAATTTCTGAGTGTCACCATTTCGATGCTATAAAATTTGAATAACTTATTTTGAAGATGCATCCTTTGCATCGCAGACAACGCAATGATTAATGGCCACTGGAAAGTTTGATTGAGTTGCATTCCATGAAATTCAACAGGATAATCAATCACTTCGTTGAGAAAATGCAAAAGGATTTTTTTTTGTTTTATCCATATCCTTTAATCAATCTTGTTTATAACCCCTTTCCATTCTCATTATCACTATTTGTTTCGTTATATCTACTTGTATAATTAACAGACTATCAAAATGCAGAAAATGCTAGAAGGACACAGACACGTTATATCCTTTCCCGAAAGGGTGCGCTCTAACTTTGTTGTCTTAATATCGTAACAATTTTAACGCTTAGTTAATTATTGTTAAAATTAACTGCGTCAATGTTTGTCAACAACCAAGATACGGTTCGTTGAAAATTCAGACATGGTATTAGCTAGGACAAGGAAGAAACGAGCAGGAGCAAGTCAATAAAAAAAAAAAAAAAAAAACTCACCCCACTCCAGCACTCATCAGTTTAAGTGAAAGGATTAAGAACAGAGTCAACAATGTGAAGAAACAAGGGTTGGGTTAGTTTTGTTGTTCTCTCTCGATTTAAAGACGAATGTGCGTTTTTAATTAAAAAGGATTGCATGCTCTTGCGAGGATGACAGACGCTTTAATTGAATCTAAACAGATGGTCAAACTTGAGACTAGTTATCCACTTTTAAATAGAAACAACTTTAGCTCTTAAGAAGAGCAAGTGATACTCAAATATGTGAGACAAATGAAATTTCTCTGCATTGTCTTTCGAATCAACAGGAGGAATGACGAAGGTGAACGATGTAAGGATAACAAAGGGATATTGAGAAATTCATGCATTGACTTTTTCTGGCAAACATCTCTATTTCTCATTCAAATTCATTTTCTTCTTTTCTTTTTTTTTTCTATGTGAATTAAATATTTATACATTCAATCCAATTTTGCAATTCACCTAATACACAGATGTAGCCATAGTCAACGAGAAAGAATATCCTTGCGCTACGTGAAATCTAAACAAAACAAAGTAAGAAAATCTTCTTAAAAGTTTGTGCGTCTTCATTTTGTACGAATTTCTTATTCAATGCAATTTGAGTGGAACAAAAGAAAAAGAAAAGAAAATGAAATATGCAACTTTCGATAAAACATCACATTTGGGATCCTTGAATGCACATTATAAATTATTCCTTTAGAATACCTTCTCTGTCCGGAAAGTTGAAGCAAATGTTCTTGGAAATTCATAGAAAATCGATTTTTTTCTTTTTTTCAGATAAACTGCTTAAGGGAATTAATTTCCATATTTGAGATCCTAATTCCATCAGAGGTAGACTTTTGATTTAAGGGAAAATATTAAGTTAAATTTCGTAGGGAGTTTCTATTGTGTTTAATATGAAACTTTAATGGTACGAGTATGCATCCTTGCGAGCTTAGACAAGACCCATATCAGATACACTTTTTTACAGGCTCTGTGACGAGATTGACGAAACTTCCCTACATATTCTTACGGATTGTCCAACTCTTCTTCGCCTCAAAAAGCGAATATATTTGCGATGAAATCCAGAGCAGCTCAGGATATTCCCTGGACCAATAACAGTGAGATTCAGTGTTTTTATGGTGACGTAATTTATGTCACTAATGACATAATAATTTCGGTGGTGACATGATTTCAAAATCAAATTATGCTGACATATTTTAGCATTTTCAGAATGACATAATTTTAATCAAAAATGTGAAACAAAAGAATTGATTGACAAGTTACAACTTTCGTTTATTTCTTTTCTTTGTAAAACCTGGATGAAATTTCGACTATCAGCACTTGGGTTTAATTGGAATGAGGTGACAAATATATTTCGTAAAATGTTGTGCATTTTTTTTTGTCGTTTGGGTTAAATTATGTTTTTTTTTTTTTGTAAGACTAAGGAAGTCAAAGGCAAGGTTCGGTTTTAGCTCTGTAGAGAATTATTTCATGTGACATAATTCTACCAACAAGGTGACATAATTTTTTTCAAGTGGATGACAACACTGCTTCTGTGGAGATAAAACGTAGTGTGCCTTAAAAATGTCTCCAAGGTGGCCAACTTTGCAACTTAATTCGCCGATAGACGAATGTCTCTAGCTTGCCCCTAGTGATGATCAAAATTAGCCTCAACCTTGCAAAAAGTTCAAGACCAGACCAGAACTGAGTGTATAGAACTAAGATCAAACTTGCAAGAATCGGCTAAGAACACGATCGAACTGCGTCTTGCTGCTGGACTACATGGTAGTCCTGGTCTTCGTTTTGCATTTGAAGATTACTAAGTTTGTCTCTAAATATAGGGTATATTAGGCCCCCAAAAGCCACCGATTTTACTCAACTAAGTAATTCGTGAGTTGGGGATACTCGTTAATATTTCTCATAGTAGGAATTACTTTGAAAGTGTTGTCCATTGGCATTCTGTAGAGCTGGATATCAGGTAAGTTTGTACAAGCTGTTAAGCATCCTACGTTAAAACACTTCTTCCAGATCAATCTCAGTTTTTCTCCAATGAAATCGAAACCGAAATGCAAGTAAGAATAGAAGTCAGAATCACACAGTAAAACCAATTCCCTCTTCGACCAGAATGGATCCGTTCACCTATTCTATTACTGGAAATAAGATTCATCATTGTTTGGCTTGTGAAAACGTACGTTATGCTTTTTTTCTAAGAAAACTTTCGTCCTTTAGCGAAGGCTTACATTTTTTTTAGCAAGCACAGACACCTTTTCGTATTATCTTAGTAAAGACATCCATCTATCAACTTTTTGTAAGGAAAAATCCCTGGGAAAAAAACTAGATGGCGGTAAATCGATTGTTGAAAACTTAACCTAATGGCATGTAAAGTTGGACATGCGAGGTACTGATCTTTCGTATTATCTTGAATTTGTCTGACCGAATTGTATCTGGAATGAACAGACGAAACAACTCCACCAAAAAAGTGATAATGATAATTGACCCGAAGAAAATTTCGTTGTAAAATATGCCACGCGGTGGAGTCTACTTACCCAATCTTATAGAAAAGTGGGTCGCTAAAGCTATCATGGGGCAGAACAGATGCGGGGGAATAGAAAATTCAGGAATGAGTTGGAGACGTCGAGGACTGAAGGACGGACATAAGTAGATACTAAACTCTTATATGATTTCTTGATATTATTCTCCTATGATCATTATCCCGCATTGCATGTATCCGCCTTTTAAAACCCATCATGCAGTCTTGTGAAGGAGAATAAATTAGAATTATCAATGCTTTGTTCTAATTTGTATTTAATTTCCATTTGGTATTTGTAACTGCAGAGAACTGTCCCTTCCACCGCTATCCATCCATCATCAATCATTTCGTTAAGTATTGTAATTTGCATACAATTCTTGAAATAAGAAACGCCCTTAACCTCCTACAACATCTAATAGCAATAACCATAAAGCAACAACTACAACAAAACCGACAATTGCCACTTTGGTAACAAACAGCCATGATGGCATCATCTCTCGCACAAAAACACATCCTCGAGATACATTTGTGCAAATTTTGCTCTTTCCTTGATTTTTCTCCCATTTGAGTGGAAAATCGTCTCAAGAGTCCTTTTGATTGATTGCCTCGAGAGTATGTGTGAAGAAGATGATGCTCCTTTCTACTACGTTTTGTACTCTATCCCTCTCACCACTGAAGGATATACATTTAAATTTATTATTATTTCAATTTAAAAATGCATTGAAAGTGAATTTTCTTCTCGTCATCTTCTGTGGAAGGAAAATTTGATAACAAAAATAAATAAAAAGGAAACACTAGAAATATTAAATTTATCACAGTCCTTGTGTGTGTAGAGGACGTTAGCCCGCCTCTCACCGCCCATTGTTAACCAAAGATAGATAGGAGCTGTAGAATCTGTAGAAAGGGATTCCACTCAGGATGGGGCAAAAAAAAAAATGCAAACTTTTCTTGCTTCAACATGACATTTATTGTTACTGCCATCATTTTTGCTGTCATTGTCATTATGGCCATCTCGCGTCGGTGTTGTCGTCGTCGACATCATTGTTGCTGTTGGATTGTCACCTTTTTTTTTTCTTGGTTTCTGTTGCCAGTCATACACTTTGTCGGAGGCACACAACGAATATGAATTCTGAAAGTTCCGCTGTAGAATGAAGTGTTGTTAGAAGTACTCTCGTAGTTTATTTTTTAAACAAAAAAAAAAAAAAAAAAAAAAACATCCTCATCACAGTGTTGTCAGGCACTAGTAGTACTGCTAGTGCCTGCATTGTACTGCATAGTTGATCATTGTGTAGAGAAACACTGCTGCTGCAGGTACACTTTCATCTTGTCCTCCTGTCATATCAAATTTTTGGAGAAATTATACAATGCTTCTATGTTGGGATACAGAGGAAGGTGGTGCAGGAAGAGTTTCCTTTTGTCTGCAATTTGGCTTAATTGATTTTTAGCGTTTGGGCTATTCAATCAGGCAAAGAAGGAAGATTCCTTTATTCCACAGCGCACGGGTTGACAGAAGTATGAGCGAAGCAGTTAGTTTCAGATGATGAAGAAGGATCTTGATGGTTGTTTGTGTCAGTTACACAAGCAGTCTTGAGAAAATTGTCTGGATGGAAATTTAATTTGGATGCCATAGATAATGCAGCCGAAATGTTGTAGTACAACAGTATAGAATTTGTACATCTCAGATTCTTTGTCAGATAGATGTGTTTAGGTCGTCGCCGATCTCTTAAGTAAAATTATACGTTACTTGGATTTAGTAAATGCGATTAAAAATTTGTGGTCTTTATCTTTGTTTATCTCCTGCAGACAAAATGTTAGTTCTAATTGACAAAAAGTGGAATGGGTTTATAAATTAAATTGTTGGATTTATAGGGGACAATAAATTGAAATAAATTTGGAAGAAGTCTGCAGGGGTTCGAAACTCAGGTAAAATTTGTCTGCAATATATGACATCAGCATAAGGCTTCTAGAAAGTTAATTAATTGACATTCGTGTGTTCCCGCAATTTCTTGCTATTACAACCTATCAGTAGAGCTTCATCGTGTATGTAAAATGATTACAGAATAACGACCTGCAACCTGACAATAGCTGGGAACCAATAGATTAAGCATCTGATTCTGATCGGGTGAGAATGTCTTTTATTTCAGTATAGCTGCGTCATAGCCCAAATTGGCTACGACGGTGCCGCTTAGCTATAGTAGAGGTCTCTCTACTATTTTTTCTGACTTTTTATATTATTCTTTTCATCGAAATTATACAGAGCCGCGTGGAGTAACACTCCCTGTCAAAAGAAAACCATAGCTAATTGTGACATTAAGTACCCGGCAGAAATTCTAGAATTGGTAAAGAAAAAAGGCCAGCACGTATGAGGTGGCAACAATCTCGTACTCCACAGCTCAATACATACTTAAACCGTTTGTGCAATAAACTCAAAGAAACGATAAAAGATTTTGAAAATCAACCGATAACTATCTTGAAGGGTTTAGCTCTGAAAAGACATGAAGGTCGTTTAAAAACCTGAAAAGCAAGCATCGCCAATAAAGAAAGCCAAAGAGGAATGGGCTAAATGTGCGATAGAGAAAAGGATGAAATATTTGCCGCGCATTTAGATTAACTTTAAAACCATTTAGCTGTGCCACAAATATTGCAAGTGACAATTGTAGAATCAAATTCGCAACGCTGACAGAACTTAAACAAGGAAATGGCAATCTTAAAACCAACAAAGCTAGCTGGCTACGACTTAATAACAGGAACAGTTCTTAAAGAATTGCCGGTGAAAACATTAGTTTAAGCTTCTCTGTCTTATAAACGCAATTTTTAGATTGTAGTACTCGTACATACCAAGGCAATGGAAAGTCGCAGAAGTTATTATGGTATTAAAACCAGGAAAAAGTCTTATAGACCGATTTCACTATTACCCATAATTTCAAAGATGTTGGAAACATTTTTACTAAAACGACTACAGCCTATAATAGAACAAAAAAAACGCCTAATTACGGATCACCAATTCGGTTTTAGAAGCAAACATTCTACCATTGTTCAAGTGTATAGAATAACAGATATAATTGAGAAGGCCCTGGAAGAAAAAAGATCTGCTCGAACGTTTTTCTTGATGTTTTCTCAGCCTTCGACGAAAAAGCTCAAAGGATTGGAATTTAATATGAGGCAAGTCTTTGCCGGCCCATAGACTCGTCCATGTTAAGCACAGTATCGATTACTCCGTCTTCGGCTGGGATACCGCAAGAGAGCGGACTTAGTCCGATTTCACATTTGTTATATACGAGAGACATATAGCCACATTTACACACATATTGGCAACGGGTAACACGATCGAGTTGAAAAAAAAGCTGTAGGTAAGCTACATGATTGGACACACATTTGGCATATTGTACTCCCAAATCTACTCAATGTAAATTTTACGTACAAAAAAGTTAACGAGGTTCCTATCCTAATTAACTCGATGAAAATCTGAAGCTCAAAAGAAGCCAAATACCTGGGAATCATACTAGGTGCGAAATAAAAATCCAGAAAAAATTAGAACTACAGAACAAGTATAGAGAAATATATTGATTGCTCGGGTGAGATTCCAAGCTCGATATTCAGAACAAGCTGCTTCTATGCAAGCAAATTTAAAAACCCGTTTGCACGTATGGTATACAACTATGGGGTTGTACCAAGGAAATTGATAGAAACTTTCTACAAATAAAATGCTAAGGGGAATCGTGAACGTACCGTGCCATGTTCGAAATGACGATATCGATAGAGATTCTGTCAAAGACGAAATTAAAATTTCGCACAACGGTCTACTCTACGGTCATTGTAACAACGATGTCCTTCAGACTTTGGACAATAAAAATGTAATTCATCTACTACAGAGGACAAAACTGTCCTATTTACCTCAATAAAGAGCAACTACGAGGGCAAGGTGAAAAGTTCTCGGCCTGACGCAGAGATGGCGTTCCAATCAGCAAAAATTTATGTTTCCTGCCTGGGTGCACTTCTCATTAGTTCGTATGACAAGTTTCTACTTGTTCTCTCAAGTAGTTTCTCTACGTTTTGGATGGGTTAACCCCTAAGGAAATTCATCCAAAGTTGACAAAAGTTTACGGAGACTCTGCTCCTTCTATGTCAACCGTTAAAAAGTGGCAGCTGAATTTAAACGTGGTCGCACGTCCTTCGAAGATGTCCCACGTGAAGGACGGCCAAAAACCGCAACCACACCCGAAACCATCGAAAAAGTGCATGATATCGTGTTGGACGATAGGCGAGTGAAGGTGAGTGCGATAGCTGAGGCTGTGTGCATATCGGAAGAGAGGGTGCCAAATATCTTCCACAAAAACTCTGCGCAAATTGGATGCCGCATTTGTTGAATGCCGATCAAAAGCAAATGCGCTAACGATTTTCGCGGCAATCTTTGGACCGATTCAATAGGGATCCGACCGACTTTATGCGGCGATTTGTCACAATGAATGGGTCCACCACTACACGCCAGAAACGAAACAGCAGTCGAAGTCGGTGGTTCAGCGCCAAAGAAAGCGAAGTCGATCGCATTTGCGGGAAAGGTCGTAGCCAGTGTGTTTTGGGATGCGAAAGGGATAATGTTAATTGATTACCTTGCGAAAAGCAGAACAATCACAGGCGAATATTACTCCAACCTTCTTGGCCAGCTGGATGCCAAAATTTGCGAGAAGAGGCCTGGCTTGAAGAAGCCAAGTGTGCGTTGGCGATGGGAAAACCGCGGGATTTGGGGTACGATTTGCTCGGCCATCCCCCCTGTCCACCTGATTTGGCACCCTCAGACTTCCATCTGTTCCCACACTTGAAGATATTTGTTTCTGGGAAGCGCTTCCCATCCAATGCAGAAGTTGAGAGGGCCGTAGATGAATATTTTCACAGCCTTCCAGACTCTCACTTCCGAGAAGGAATACTGATGTTGGAGAAACGCTGGACCAAGTGTGTTGAGGTCAAGGGAGATTATGTACAATAGAAAAATAAAATCATTTTTTAACTGAAAACCGCAGTCTTTCATTGTCAGGCCGAGAACTTTTCACCTTGCTCTCGTATCAGCCACTTACGATCGAAACTCAGGTGAAAAATATGAAATGTAACCTACTATGATAGATAAGTTTTACTTAGTTGTAGTGCTAATTACGGTTGAAGGGAGGTATTTTTAGTGAGTAACAATCTCACATTACTAAGCACGCCCTGCCGGTCCTCATATTGTCTCATGGAAGATTTTCACCCACCCTAAGTTGCTACCGAAATGGTCCAAATCGTGAATAGATTTTACATTTCACATACATTCTATTAAACTTACCAAAACACAAACTTTTAAAACCGCTTTAATTCGCAATAAAAAGACCACCACTCGACAAACATAAATGACACCAAAAGCTTAACTCGCCGATAAAATCGCCTTTCCTGGAAGTGTCACCCAGTGATGTTGTTTTCTAAGAATATTATTGCAGCTCATATTTAATTAATTGCAAACGTTTCTTGTTTGTTTTGTTGTCTACACAGAAATAAAAAAAAAAAAAACATTACTCACCCGCCCGACCATATAGAGCTTGTTGTAGTGAAAGCAGAGGGGGAGAAGAACAAAATTATCTCCCACACATCTAATCATTAGCAAAGCATATCTAAATGCAAATTCAATTCCTCACCAGACAACAATAATGTTACTAATCAAAACAAATGTATCTTATAGTGTTCTATCGCCTTATCACGCACCTTGGCGAATTACAATTTGATGGCTTAAAAGCACGCGAATGAAATATTATTACTTTATCCCGTTGATGTCTTATTTCAATGTCCTAAACAATTTACTTAAGTTAATGGCTAAAGGAAAATCAATAAAACGAACGAAACAACGCTTTCACTTGGCAAAATACAAAACACAAACTCAACTCAATGCAATTCAATCCAATTACGATGATGCCTCTTTTGCTTTTGTTATGGAAATCCTAGAAATTCTTTCCATGCATTTGAATTGCATCAAGGAGCAGTATGATGTTGGGTTTTCTATCCCCTTGTATGGTAAGATTAAAAGGAAAAAGAAAGTAAGTAATCCCCATCTCAGAGATACACTTCCCGTATCCTTGTTGTGAACAATACAACTACACTACGGATACTACTGGAATTTAAAATTCATTCTCCTAAGCACAAGCATATATATAGTCATACTTTTCTCATCTGAGAAGTAGGGAGAGCTTACTTAAATTGTTTTGAGTACTTCTAGGTACTTTCTAACAAACAAATAGGGAAACATAGCATCCTTAAAGAGGGAGCAAAATATCTCATTTTACGTGTAGTGGTAAAGGAATTTCTGGTAAAACCAAAACCGATCCCCATCACCCCTACAATTGTGATTTCTATTCAAACAGACAAGGGTGAGAGTTTGAGTATGGTTGGGAAAAGGGTGGAGCAAATGCATTCAAGAGGATTCTCATGGAAATAAGGAAGACACGAAAAAAAAAAATTTGCAAAGACATGAGATTATTACTATTATCATTCGAGAAGGGAAGTTCAATGACACTTTCAAGGTAGTAGCAGGGTGTAAGTATGTACCACACATTTGAAAATTGTTCAAAGAGCGTCCTTGCGGAGCACATTGCCCTCGTTTGCTGTGTTTATGAGGTGAATGGTCTTAATTCGAATAGGATTTCTCACGCAGGTATAACTGAGTGAGCTTCAGATTTTCAATCTTTTAGTAGCTAGCTATATTTGTGCGTAAGGACATATCTTTTTGCATCTAGAAAACTTTTTAGGATTTCTTGTTTAGCTAATCGAGGCGTCGAATTCAGAGTTTGATACTATATCAGACAGATACGGCTTCGAACTAACTGATTTTACAGTACAAAGTTTTCGCACGAGCGGATCCACGCAGAACTGAGGTACATTTTATGGTTGCAGCCCGATTAAGAGCTTGAAAGAAAGAAGGCTATGAAGCGCCCATAACAAGAAATTTAACTTTAGCCATCTAAGCACACCTACAGTAGCTAAGGGCTACAGAGAGCGTTTGAGCTATTAACAGTCGTAATGGTTATGACCACTAAAAAATCACCCGATATATGATGAAGAGTGCTCACAATGGAAAGGGTGATAAAGCATGCAATCGCTACAAAGTAAAATAAAGGCAAGCCGGAATGAACATCAAACGAGAAAAAAGGAGTAAAATAAAATTCGACGGTCTTCTAGTTCAAGCATGTCGAATGGACCCTTGTTAAGAAAACTAAGCAACTGGCAACTGTTCAAGACTAGTTCAAGACAATGAAAGAAGTTTAGAGAGTAGTGGATATACTCGTACGAAGACAAAAATTTCAGCAGCTATGCATATATAATATATATCATTCACAGTCATCTAAAGTATGGGTCCCATTGCCCCGCCTTGTGGAA
This sequence comes from Pocota personata, assembly GCA_963082735.1. Classification (NCBI taxonomy): domain Eukaryota; kingdom Metazoa; phylum Arthropoda; class Insecta; order Diptera; family Syrphidae; genus Pocota; species Pocota personata. The sequence continues at coordinate 236,425,030 of OY720429.1, read as the reverse complement.
CTTCATTTTGTAATTTACATCTTTGTATATCGAGCAGTGCAGACTATATTCTTACACATTAATGGAATGTAGGAACAGAGCAGAAGCTACAGAGACACTCTCCAGAGAATTGCTTAAGAAAAATGATAAGTTTCTCAACATTTGCTGAATACTAAAGTACTGGGTCATCTGTTGTACCCATTTCTTCGATTCCAGAAGGTACGGTTCATCATGCTCTCACAAAAGGCATATTTATAATTTGCTTTATAGCACACTAATTTTTTTGTAAAAGCTACGCTGACAGTCTCAAGACAATTGAAAGCGATTAGTGAAGCCGTTTAATGAATCAGATTGTTTCGAACTAGACTTTTGCGTTTAACTATGCTGTTCTGTTCGTAAAGAAATAGTCTAGTCCATGTTCGACATTCAGTTCAAAGTTTCCTACATTATCAAGGGCGATCGGGGACAGACCATTCTGAAAAACCTTCCTGCCACAATTTAAGAACACTCCATCAGTTGAGAAGCGACCAAGTGCATCTAACATGCTTTTCTTGCTCAAAGTTGTCCCTTTACTTAGTTCCCGATCATGGTGCTTTTGCTGGCAATAAAAATAATTACTGATTCACTGGCAGAAATACGTTAAATCAATCATGTCAAGAATATCTCTCTTTTTATTTTGAATCAAGTTTGGCTAAACTCGTTAGAGGCAATCTGTACCACAGAACTAGTTTCGTTCACCCAAGAAGTCAAGAACAAGACCTATCTCCGAATTGTGTTGTCACTGTGTATCAATAATGAGGTTATCCTCAAGTTAACTTTGCTAACTCTTCGATAACCACTTTAGTGTAATGATAACTCCAGACCCATCCAAAAGATGATATATAATGCATTTGCTGAGTGATTTTTAAATACCTGCTGAACTAGAAGAAGGCATTGCTATTTTATTGAAATCGTTTAAGCTGTTCCTAAGTTAATCGGTGGAAAAACTGAAAATTTTGAAAACTTTCAATCCCGTTTTTTTTTTTTCTTAATCAATGCTAAGCAAGCGATAATTCTGAAAGAGGAATGCGGACACATACCATGAGATTTCATCAGCTCCTGTATATAAAATTATTAATAACTCGGCTAGTTCCATTTACAATACTCGTATCCCCATTTAACTGTATCTCTCTTATTTTTCAGAGCAACTATTCACTTCTAAACGAAGAAACTCCGCAAATCCCTTTTATATTCACATCCTTTCTCAGATACATGTGATAAACTTAAGAGCACCATTTACCTTCTTACAACGACATTACAAGGATTATCCCCCTGCGATATCTGCGACTGTAATAATGTTAATAATTACACCAGTAGACAATTTATTTCCCCATCACCCACCACCAAAGCGAAACACTTAAATTAAATGTACCATGAAATTAAAGTGTTTATATCGCCAGGTAACAGATTTCTAAATAGGATTTCATCCAACCCAACAAGAGCATCTTTCCTAGAGAACCGAGAAAGTAGTTGTCTGGCATTTTGTGTGTCCAGGAATTTGAAGTAACACTTTGCATTTATTGCATACAAAGAGATAATTTCAAGCTAAATTTCTACACAAAATGTGTCTGATATAAACTTTTTGCAAGGATTCAATTTGCCTTCTTTATTTTTCTCAATTTATATGGAGAGACATTAACCGGGAGTACAATGCAATTAGAGGTGAACATTACTCTGAAACATGTCTCTTAGGGATTGTACATATACGTATCTATTCAATAAGAATTAGTAGATAAAGGTATCTAAAGTACTTACCTTAACTTGATAGGAATTCAAACGTGTCTTTGGCAGTAAATTAAATGATGAAAAATCCAAACGACGCGAAAATATACCATTACATCCAGATGTTGAGCTGAAAGGATAAAAGAAGAAATACACAATTGTGAGACAAGATATAAAATTAATAGTTCTTAAAAGGTTGTCTTTCATTCTTCCCTTCCGTGAATCAATAATAGAAAATGACAGTCCTAATAGGAAGGACTCTCACATCAGAGTGGACTAAAATTATTTACATTTTAAAAAGGGATCTTGATTTGCACTTAAAATACAGATAAAAATTCTCTTCTTTATTTTTTAATTACCATTAAACCATACCACCATATGCGAGTATGTAGCCGCAAGGCCAATAAACTTTGACGAACCTCTTATATTTGGTCGGAGTAAATATTCGGTCTGGTATAGTGGTATCCACCACAATGAGTTTGGTTTGTGAAAGGATGTAGATGAATTTTTTTAATCTGTAGAAGCGTAGAAAATTTATTTCATGGAGTGGAACAGACCAAAATCTCATGTGTTAATTAGCGGTAAAAATACTTTTCTAATTAAGCCAGTGATTTAGTGTGTATAACGTGGAATAAAAGTAATGTCTTTTTGGGACGGGAATTTCTAATTAGAAATGAAAATGTAATTGAAATTCAATGAAGTTGATTTTTTTTTGCAAATTCTTTATTTGACTTTGCTGACTTTGAGAACAGTTATGATACATAATTTTAGTATTAATCAAAAATTCATTAAAATTATGAATGATTAGCAACTAATTGCAATTGGGGATCTGCATGATTAGCAACTAATTGCAATTGGGGATCTGCATGGCGATTGATCGGGAAACTACTGACTGTCCAAAACATGGATTGGATCAGTAGCGCAACAATCAAGTTCGTAATGTAGTGCTTGCTTTACCTCCTCGTGGTGGTCCCCGGGCAACTACATGTATAAATCCTTATACATATAGGCCAAAATTGCAAGTGCGAGATTGTCTAGGGTCTTATGCCTAGGCTAGGTAACCTGGGCCAGCAACCCGCCTTACCGAAACTACAATAGATATGGAAACCGACACAATGCCTCGGATAAGGACTGATAATACGTTGGTGATAGGATTTTAACGGCCAGATTCCGGACGAGAGTACGTCGCGTCACCATCATACAGTGTTACGCCCCCACGGATGGTTCGTCTGAGGAAGAAAAGGAGAACTTCTACAACCAGTTGGGAGCTGTTCATAATGCAACACCCAACGGCGACATTGTCATTGTGATGGGGGACCTGAATGCCAAGGTAGGCTGCGACAACGAAGGGCTCAAGCATGTTATGGGACGGCACGGACTAGGCAATCGGAATGACAACGGCGAAAGATTTGTTGACTTTTGCAACGCAAATCGTCTTGTCATAGGTGGCACCATGTTTGAGCACAAAGCCTGCCATAAAATCAGTTGGGTGTCAACTGACAGGCAAGCAACCTCCAACCAAATTGACCATTTTGCCATCAGTCGCCGTTTTAGAAGTAGTCTCCTAGACGTCCGAAACAGGCGAGGTGCCGACATGGGGTTGGTACGAGATCACCATCTTATGATAGCTACTCTCCGACTACGCACTGCTGCCGTTCGTAGATCTAACGACACAAGAATACCTAGGTTCAATGTAGACCGACTAAGAGTTCACACAGTGCGCCAAGAATTAAGGGACCATCTCTCACATGGAGTGGAAACAATCAGCAGCTCCCTGCCCGCCACCATCCAAGACCATTGGTGCGCTGTGAAAACTGTTTTCACATCAGGTGCTGAAAGGATTGTCGGTCGATCACAGGGAAACCATAGGGCGTGGCTTTCCGAGGATACCTGGAGAAGGATCAACGAACGAAAACAGCTAAGAGCTCAAATTGCAGCAACTCCAGCAGCAGGGAGGATCGAGCTTGAGTCCCTAAATCGCATGAAGATGAGAGAAGTACAGCGTAGCGTGAGACGTGACAAGCGCAATTACATCAATGCGCTGGCTACGGAAGCAGAAGAAGCAGCAGCGAGGTGCGACAGCAGAACCGTTTATAGAATCACTAAAGAGCTTATAGGTGGCCGAAGCTCTACTCAACACCCAGTGAAAGGCTTAGACGGTTCGTTGCTAATATCGGATGAGGATCAACTGAAGAGATGGAAGGAGCATTTTGCTTCGGTTCTAAACCGAGTATTCGCCAGCAATATGCACCCAAGTCAGACTGAAGTGTCCGTAGAAAGAAGTTCCCGAATTCGCACCACAACCCCCAGTAAAGAGGAGATTATTACCGCAATCAAAGCACTGAAAACTAATAAGGCGGTAGGACTTGACGGCATACCCGCGGAGCTTTTTCAAGCTGCGCCAACAGCATCGGCAGAGCTACTGTTCCCACTTGTAGGGAGAAGGGAATGATTGTCAAGCTCCCTAAAAAAGGCAACCTAATGCAGTGCGAAAACTGGAGAGGTATCTGCGTGCTGCCTGCTGTGGGCAAGATAATAGCTAGAATCATCCTGGAGCGAATCAAAGAACACCTTGAAGACACACTTGACGCCGAACAAGCAGGTTTCCGCTCTGGATCCTCCTGTGTCGACCACATCAACACCCTGCGGATCATCATCGAGCAATGTGTTGAATATCGATCACCACTTCGCCTGTTGTTCATCGATTTTGAAAAGGCGTTTGATAGTGTCAATCGGGAATTTATTTGGCGTGCCTTGCGCAGGAGAGGCATTCCGGATAAATTCCACATGTCACGTTTTGCACAGAGGAAGGCTGTCTGAGGAATTCGAAGTCCAAAGTGGGGTTCGGCAAGGCTGCATACTTTCACCAATATTATTTTTATTGGTGATTAGCGATGTGCTGAATGCGGCCTTATCAACAGGAAATGGAGGAATTCGATGGACTCTTACATCTGAACTCAAACACCTCGACTACGCCGACGATGTATGCCTACTGTCTCACAGAATAATGGACCTTCACCAAATGACAGCAAATGTGGAGAGGGAAGCAGACGTTGTTGGGCTGAAAATTAACTCGGCAAAAACAAAAATGATCAGCCTAGGACCAAACTCATCAACTCATATATGCATTGCTGGACAAACGGTTGAGAGAGTAGAGAGTTTCCAATACCTTGGGAGTATTGTCTCAACCGATGGCGGAACCGAACTGGATATAGCCAGCCGAATAGGTAAAGCAAAATCTGCGTTTGGGATGCTATCCATAGTTTGGCGAAGTAATGCAATTAGCTTAAACACCAAGCTACGACTGTTCCGTTCCAACGTTGAATCCGTGTTGCTATATGGATGTGGTACCTGGAGAGTGACCGTCACTATCACGAGGAAGCTGCAAACGTTTGTCAATAGGTGTCTACGTTACATCTTAAGGATATTCTGGCCAAACCGTATCTCTAACGAACAGCTTTATCAGAGAACGGGCCATGAACCTATAGGCACAACCATACGACGACGAAAGTGGCAGTGGATCGGTCACACTCTCCGAAAGGGTGACAGGTCCATAGCTAACCAAGCGATGCAATGGAACCCGCTTACCCAGGATGGCAGGATACGCGGCGGTCCTAGGAGTACGTGGCGCAGAACAGTTGAGAAGGAAGCACGGCAACTGGGAAAGAGTTGGGGAGAGCTGAGGCACATTTCCAGAAATCGCACACGATGGCGCGTAGGCGTTGTAGAGGCCCTAGGACCCACAAGGGGATACAGGACATAACAAAAACAAAAAACAACTAATTGCAATAATACTCAAAAGTCACTCAAATTGAGTGACTTTAATAAAATTAGACGAATTGAAAGGAATTGCAGAAAACTTTATTGGAAATTCGTCGTACAAGAAGTGCATGATATAAAAGGTAACCAAAGACCAGGCCAACAGTTGGCTCTCGGCCAATCGAGTGTAGGCATCCCCTGATCTGCATGCCAGTTTGTTGGTTCCGTAACTTTAAGCGATACACGTGGGGTAAAGTCCGTACTAATATTTATATACTCGTACTAATAGGTATGCATATATTTGCATACGAACGGATATCCTTTCAGTTTATCGCCGCTTGTATTATTCTGTTTTAATGTCCGGAATTCGAACGAAAATCTACGTTTGAAGCGATTTATATCGAATCACACTTCACAAGTCTGGAATTCATAGCGCTCGTCCGTGACGGATGGGGACCAAATGAAAAACCGTGCATGCAATTATTAAGGCTATCATCTTTCTAAGTATTGTAAAAATTTACAATTTAATTAGTATCGACGAAGTGTTCTGATCTTGAGCTTCAGAGATTCGTTCCTTTTTTTAGAGGAAAGTTTGATATCTTCTCAGTGCTATACAAAATGCACGTCAGGATGAAGCACCTGCTTCAATCCAATGTTCAACCGATTGGACTTGATCTTGTGACGCTTTCAGCTAGAATTAGATCGAATACTTAGTTGTGAGTCTCCGGATAAACATAAATGTGTCTATACGTTGTATCATTTCTTCATCAAACTTTGAAGTTGTTTACAACATTTTGAAAAACTTTCTGTTCCATAAGAAAAATGAAGTCAAACTAGTTTCAGTAAGTGATTAGTAGCTACTCAACTCATAAAAATGTTTATGATTCTGTGAAAAGCTGAAGTTTTGTCACACATTACCTTGCACATGTCTTCATAAAAATGTTGAGTAGTAGAGTCTGCATGAGACCTCAGCTGTTTCTCCAACCACTTATCAGCTTATCACAATTTTGAAAAACTTTTCATAAGTTGAAAATTTGCATAAATGAATTCGCACTGCACTTTTTATTAGCCTACCATTTAATCGATCAGCAATTTGAAAAAAAAATTCATAGTTTTTCGATCGGAAAATATTTATTTTTTTTAAATACCAAGGAATTTTAAAGGAAAATTAAAGCCCAGCTGCAAAAATATTTTCTCATCAAAAATTAATTATTTGATCAGCAGAATCCATTGATTTACGCAAAAATATTACTATTTTTCTTTATTTTCCGAAATTCGCATTCGCTAAAGTTTTTTCTCGAAATTTCGATTTCTTCCCTTGAAACATTGCTTCTTTCTGCCGATCAAATAATTAATTTTTGCTGAGAAAGCAGTTTTTCATCTAATCTTTTATTTTACTTGCTAATCATTTACTTTTTCTGCTGATTTTGTGTTTTATTTCCAACTGATCAAAATATTACTTTTGCTGGTAAAATGATAAGAAAATAATTTTCTCGCTGATGATTTATTTGTCTCTTCTATAATTTGTTGCTGGTCGTTTAATTATTTAGCTGATCACTATTAATATTAGCGATTTCTTACATGTATACATATATTTGTCAAAGTGTCTTTAATCCTGTAAAGAATTTCTTGTTCCCTTTACTATTTTGGTCATAACAATTGTTTGTGCAGAAATAACAGCGCCCCAAGTTTAATTACCCACCGCTGGTTTAACCAATCAGTTTTGACTGATCAACTTATCACAATTCTCCAATACTTTCTGTTTCACCAAAGAGGGAATTGAAGAAGAAGTTTTGAGAAGTGATTGACTTATCAAATTTTCGTTAAGCACGCTCATTGTTAATTTGAATCAACACATAACATTTTAGCTATTATACATTGTCAACGGTGGTGTTCCACATGGCCTTGTCAAAGGTCGTAAAAAAGAGGTTTGACCGGCAAACTTTGCTTTTGACTGCACGTACTCTGCTGTACTATAGCTCACTGATAGAACCAGGGTAGGAACAGGGTGGTAGTTCTCTCTGCACTTTATATCTAGAGAAACAAGAGATCTGTTTCCATCAAAAACATTCTCTTGATGTAAAATACATATCACGAATTACAAATAAAAACAGTCGTCGCAAAGCAATCGACAACATTGAGATACTTTCAATTAATTACACTCCAGTTACGAGCGATTTTTCTTATCCATTTTGCAAACTGAGAAAAATCACATTAGCTACACAATTACCCAATGAATTTGCATTCTAAAAATAGTCATGCATCGTTAACTAATTAAAAAAATATATCAAAACAAAAACACGCTCGAACCGAGTGTTGACTCATCATTCACACACTGTTTAGAGGAACTGTGCTGTGAATTTTTAATTCATTACATTTGCGCGCGATCCTACAGCTGCAAAAAATACATTGGACACAACCAAGTTTACAACTTGTGACCATATTTAAATTCAAATGTAGTAATTCCCGGTTTGCGTCGTAAAATCGATAATTCATTCTAAATTAGTTAATCCATTTAAAGATACAATCTCTAGAGTACCGAAGAGCTGTGAGTTTTTATTCACGATTAAAATATCATATTTCATGTCACAACTGCTCGCAAAACAGCCCAATCAAGTGCAACAGGGTGAGAGTTAGACGGCACTCCCGCAATAAAAAAAAAAAAAATAAAAGAAAAAAAGAGAAAAGAAAAATATATCTCAACTCTGTTAAAAATCAAATTAGTATCTCTCTCGCACACAGATGAATTTAACGAGACTAATAAATCAAATCAGTTTCATAGGTAGTGGCCAGACTCCCACCCACAACCGCATCCCATCATATACCATCTCGAACTACCGACTTCTAGTTTTGGAGGAGAATTTCTCACCAACTTTGCCATTTGGTCGGGTTATGTTGTGTGTACGACCAGGGATTGGTTTGGTAGGTAATATGTTTCGTGTGTTGTCTGCCGCGTTTGGTTCTGGTTTTCTTTTCCTCACTCTGGGATGTGAATGCGAGAAAAATACGCTTTAATGTTGTACATTAAAGGTAATGTAATGTCGGAATGATGTCTCTACCACCGGGTGTATCTCTGTACATGCGATGAAATTACAAAATTCGAAATGGCAGTTGGTAATGGTCATGCTTTGAGCGAGTACTTCGACTACCATCCAATCTCATTCCAAATGGCATACGATACGCTCCTTTTAGGCCGGCCCAGAGAACGAATTCGATTCGGGACTGTGATTATTACCGTTTTGCAGTAGTCGAGTAGTTGGTACACATCAAGTCATCATATTGCGTCGAGAAGTGAAAAGGTGTTTCCTCGGGGATTGTTGCATTACACCGCTGAGATACATTGTCACGAATTTAAATGATTTTAAGGGGTGGCGCGGCACAATTTTGGGTAAATATAATTTAATATTTTCCAATATAATGATGTCTATCGATAAATCGTCGATCGATGTATTATTATAGGATCAATCGATTGCTCTTTCTATCTGCGCAAGATAAATAACAGGTAAATGCAGATGATGATGCAATTTCATTTAGTGATTGCCTCAAAGTGAATGGAATTGATTTAGTAAGGTGCAGATAGAGAGAAAGGGGAAATAAACAAAAGTCTCGATACAAATTGAAACATTTCGCCATTTAATTTCGGACGTGATAGGGCACACAATCTGTCTGCGCGAGAGAAGAAATTGAAATGGAAACTGCAAATCGAGTGATTTACAACTGCGGGGTACCTCTCTATCTGTGCAACAAAAACCAACCAACAGCCGACGTTTAGCTGGGAAAATTGGATAAAAAGACAAAAGGGCTTCGAATTAGATTTGGATCTGTTATGAAATGTTATTTGGAGAGTACGGATTTCGTTCGGCATTACGCAAGGAGGAAGCAAAGACTGAAAGGCAATTCAAATTATTGCTTGGGAAAGGAACATTTGCTTAATTGCACTCTATTAAGACAGTTTGGTTGGAAAGATTTAATCGAATAATTTCTTCTTTTAGAGCGAGAATGAGTCAAGATTTCGGTCAGATTGCAAGACCAGGGTTACAGACGACATAAGGGTGAGAAGAAGATGCGGAAGAAAGGTATTTAGTCTCTCATGGGCTCAATCTAAAGCCTAAAAAGTGCATTCACATTGGCGAAAAACCTGCTGAAGTAATCTGTGAAGACTCGCATTAGCCTTAGGTGAATTCCCTAAAGGTTATGGACCGTGACCATTTCTTAGACATTGTTGTGAATCATATTAGATACACTCATCGACGATTAGCTCGAGATTGTGCAACACAAAGCAAACAATGCAAATGCATTAACTGCCCGAAGGCGGTTTACAGAAGCAACTTCTAAGTACCTTCTCTGGGTAGATACCAATTAGCTGTACAAGTGGCTTTGGATGATTGCAAGGATCGTGGAAGGAGATGATCTTGCCAAAGAAGAATAAAGTAATAAATACCGACTGGAAATTTCGTTAAACTTATTGAGAACCAGAACAGAGTCAATGTTGTAACGTGAATTCATTCTTGTATTTATCGAAAGTACTCAATACCGGGAATCATTTATCTAACGTAGCTGTCCAAAGCACTCCTATGGCTTTGGTGGGGAGAACTTCTAAATCTCATGTACTTGGGTTGGGGTCAAAATCCCGAAAATCCAAAATCCCGAAAATCCCGAAAATCCAAAATCCCGAAAAAACAAAATCCCGAAAAAACAAAATCCCGAAAAAAAATCCCGAAAACTAAATCCCGAAAAATTATATAAAATTAAAAAATTGTCAAATGTTCAAATATATATATATTATACCCACAATGCATAAACAGTAGAATATGTACTGCAACCCCCCTGCTTGGGGTCACTGTAGGATTTGGAGTAGTTGCGAGGTGTTCACTTTCATTTTCGGGAATTTGGCCTTTCGGGATTGTGGGTTTTCGGGATTGTGGATTTTCGGAATTTTGGGTTTTCGGGACTTTGGGTTTTCGGGATTTTGGGTTTTCGGGATTATGTTTTTCGGAATTCTGTCCGACTCCCATGTACCTTCCATCTCGGAGACAAGCTTTTAAAGTCTGTTGTAAGGCAGGATCGCCTGTTTTTATCTAATACCTCTTCTGCTACCACTACTAGTGACTCTAGAGACCAGCCATGGTTTTCGTATCGAAGAAATTATGGACGACGAATAAAACGACAATCGTCGAAAAAAGGTTGTAGAGATGATTTCTCTCTATTCTACTACTAAATCTCTTCACTCTTCGCGGAGTCCACCAACAAATTGAGCAAACTGTGGACAGCAACATGTTGAGCAACTTTTTATTCACTCGACTATGGAAGGCTTTTGTTTCGAACGCAATATATGTAGTACATATATTTTTATCTTTTTTTTTGTAACCGATTTTTATGAAACACGCGTATTCAGTGGAATCTCAGAAGTATTCTTAGAAGGGTAAGAATTCGATTTAACCACTAGGCGAGGCAACATACGAGTTCATCGACACCTAGGCCAAAAAAAATTTAAAAGATATTTCGGTACAACCTAAAACAGATGTAGGTGCATTGCTTTGAATCTCAGAAGAGTTCCTAGAATGAATAGTATTATGTGTGGCCAATAGATGCCGCAACAATGACATAAATGTTCGGTAACTTCCAGAGTAAGAACGACTTAACCGATTTTGATAAAACAAACGTAGGTAGATACATAATGCAGATGGGCGAAGTATTATTCGCCGTTTTAAATGATATTGCAAATGCAGGTACGTTCTTAATTCGGAATGAGTTATCTAATAATCAAAATTGCCAAATTCTCGTTACATTTCTGTCAGACACTTAACTCAAAAATAGAAATCATACTCGTACAATCAAAAAAACGTGTACACACTAATTTTGTCAATAACTTATAAATTTCATTACAATTCTGAAGCTTGTGTGTGTAGTGCGCTAAACCCTTTCAAACAGAAACTTCTTCAAGGCACGTCATTAAAAATCAATCAGCAAAAGACAAAACTCAAACAAATTAAGCCACAAAGAGAGGAGAAAAAGCTTAAAGAAAAGAAAAAAAAAACTTTGTCCATAAACACTAAAAATTCCTCTTTTCTTCGAGCACAATATGTGAATTGTAAACAGACAATCTTAAAGAATGCAAAAATAAATGTGAATGGATTTTTTTTTTTTTTTTTTTTCTTAAAGGTTTGCCAAATATATGTACTCAAGTGTTGCTGTCTCCCCTTCTTGAGTTTTCTCAAGTGTGTAACTGACAGAAAAATGTAAGCAGATATTTTTTTTTTAATATTTTTAACTTTTTATTTTAATCGCCTGGCCCGTCTTTGTCAAGGTCGCTTGAAGATCAGTTAAGCCAAGCAAAGTAAATGTTGAGAATTAAAATACAAATAATGAGAACGTGTATAATAATTCCATTTTGAGTGATTTTTTTTTATTTTTTTGTCATGCTTCCACACACCCCCTTTTCAACTAGACATATGATATATGAGACGATATCAGTGTCAGTGATTGATGTCTGAATGTACACCTGGATGATGTCGGCGGTGATGGTATACAATTAAACCGGATAGGCCTACTTAATTGTTTAAGAAAAAAGAAAAAACTCTAGTGACATACAAAAGAAGATATAACGCGTGTGCGGAAGTGCGAAAAAATGCTCGTGGAACTTTATTGCGGTATAAAACGGTTGAACTTCCTGTTTTTGTTGAGTCATTATAGATCTTTTTTTTTGTCACTCGGAGGAAAATTGACGGCTTTTCTGCTGGTTTTTAAATAATATGGTAGTTCGCCAATAGCGATGGGGGTAGTAATTTTATTCTAACTAAACCACTATTTTATTTATACAAAAAAAAAAAAAACAGTAGCTGTTTTAACATCAATGGTAGGAGAATAATCGCGAAAGAAAATAAAACTAAGAAGGTCACTCAATTTCTCACTCAATTTTGTATAAAGACTTGATGCGCACGTCCTACAGTCGAAAGTGGTTTTCATATTAGCATGTACAACAGTAGAGGTCTTAGGAGACACAATGAAGTAACATGTTATTAGACAAATGCCTAAGACCAAAGAGCAGGAAGGAAAGCTTCCGTTTCCTGAAAAACAGCTATTATACAATACGTCGAAGCCCAAACAAAGGTTGTCTTTTGTGTCTCTGTAGAAGAGTACCGATTGTTCGCAGTTACTTGATGCGTGTCGAAGGGACGCAGAAGGTAGAACCGAACTTCAGACCAAAGAAATTCATAGAAACGTGAGGAGTTTCATTGGCGTTTTGGCTCACCAAAGATTTATATTCAAAGATTCAGTACAATTAATGATACATTTACATTCTTCAGCAGATGGCGATGAAAGCTGTAACCACCTGAGCACAAGCACTTTGGTAGAGCTGGGGAATAATTGCCAGTTCAAGTGTTGGCGGCAGCGAACCGTGAATTTTATCACCGAACGTTGGCGAAAACTCCAACCATCTATCAGCACTTTGTCAAAACTCTGAAATGTGCTAGTCTCGTACTAGTATTTGGTAGGTACTGGCAGATTTCCCAGATTTGATAAAGAGCTACAGCTTGGACTAACATCCGGTCTGCACTTTGGTGGCTCTTTCCACGGCTCTACTATTCTCACTGGTACTGGTAGGTTTCAAAGCTCTGCTAAAGTGTCGACAGTCGGTTACGGGTTTTTGACAGTTTTGTATGCGGAAGAGCTAGAAGCATGGAGGGAACATTTTTCAATCACTTTGAATTACATTAAGGATGAAGGTGTACCACAAAATCAACAGTAAAGAATTCCGGAGACCCAGCGTGGAGGAATATTTCCAAACTGATTTTACAAGATAAAAGCCATGATTACTTTCAATCGCACATCTGGAATATACTGACGACTATGATCAAGTGATCTTCCCTTCTAAATCCCATTCGTTGACCACTTCACTATAGTACAATGAGCCGATTTCGATTGTAAAAATAGAGAATTTAATTAAGAAGGCGCGAAATTTAACGCCCTGTATAGAAGTTTACCATTAGATAAATTTTAAAATGGAGTCCCACAAGCTTGAATACTATAGCCACTACTTTTTTGGAGGTGATTAGTGACATGCACTGCTATGATTTGTCAATGGGGAGTGGTGGCATTCAATGAAGCCTTACAATCTACAACCTACACACTCCCTTAAGCCATGATGTTTGCATCTTATCACACAGCATTAGGGACTTGCATTAAAAACCCACTAACTTTGTAACAGAAACAAAACAGAAGTTCAACTCACCAAAAAGTCGGATCATTTTCATAAAAAGTGAAAGCGAAGAAGTATTTAGTGTAACATGATATAGTAGCTTCCTGCATATCTTTGGATATCACTTGAATAATAAAGTCAACATTACGATGTTTCAAATCAGATATCGATGAAATCGACCTCCTTAACCTGACAAGAGTGTTCCTATTGAACAATTCATTTCAAAGTATCTAAAACAATAAAACAAAACTCCACGTCCCTTAGCATAACAAAAACTCACTTAAAATCAAAACTTAATTGCATCCAAACTATTTCTTCACTCGAAAAGCACTTAGATCCTCCACCATTCAACAATAAAAGGTAGCTCTATGCAACTTTTTTTTTTACTACTCATACTCGTACTCTGTTTATGCATCTTTCCATGCAAAGTCACGTACTATAGATACAAAAGCACCCACATGGAAATCATAATGTTGCCGCACACCAAAAGGGTTTCGTTTCATGTTAAAGGGATGAACTTTTCGTGGAACACAATGTAGTCGAGAAACGTGATGCAGCAAAGTAATGGCGGTTTTTGGCGAACTTAAATGTTGTTTTGTAAACTTGTTTTTAATTTTTATTTTCTCAGTTAAAAAGTCGGATGTGGCTGCATACAATGTAAGCTGGAGAAATTGTATCAAACAAAAAAGAAAAATGTATTTGTATCTGTCAACAGCTACTGCTAAATATTTTTGTTTATTTTCCGTCGAAGCGATGCTGTGTTAAGATTGCCATCGGATCTTTTTTTTTTTTCTAAAGATACATTGCTGCTGAGTAAAGGGATCTCCAGTGGATAATGTGAAGTCTGCAGAAAAATTTACAAAAACAATGACAGATGAAATGAGAGATCTGATCTGTTGGCAGTTTTTTTTTTTTTTTTTTTTAAATAACAATGAATTGGGTCAGATTTATGTGGGCGGATTGTTATTTAAACCGGAAGAAGAATACAGTTCATGCGCTGTTTTCTTTAATGAATATATTCGCGTTTGAAGCGGCAATCACAAATGTTTATCAATATTAACCTAGTAAAAGAAGTGTGGATGACACATCCCATAAATAATGGGATTTATCCAGTTCTCAAAATCCAGAAAAACTACGATGTAGATCTTACTTTTAAATACCCTTGCAGGTTACGGACAAACTTCCGGATTGAATCTATGAATATAAAATTTGTGAAATAAAAGAATTGAGTAGAGACTAATTTTTCTGTACAGGTAGGCCATACGAATTATGTAGAAGACTGGCCGCCAATCAACTCTGTTTTATTTTCATTATTGAGTTTGTAATTTTACTGGCGTCCCTACGGGTTCCACTTTAGGGCCCGTACTATTCGAGGTACTTAATAAACGAAAGTATATGAACAACTCTTTTCAGATTTAACTTCGTCTTGTTGAGTAGATGTTGATGCGGATTGCATTACTTTAACCCAAAACGAGCCAAGGTATTATTCCTCCCTAAGTGGTGGCGCAATAAGTGACATTATAGCAGTGATGTTAATGTAAATTACAATGTAAAAGCCTATCGTGGAACAGCCCGAAAAGTTCACAGAGAAATGAAAGAAAGAGCGAATAGACAAGGAAGTTGTCTTTATCTTCATCTACTCCAACTACAACTTCTAAGTCGAAAGTTGAACCACTTTACCGGGTAGTCTCTACATAATCTCTCCAATAAATGCACACGATATAGTTTAATAGCTTAGTAAGTTTTGCGGAAAGTGCAAATCCAGAGCAAAAGTATTACATATTTTAATTTGTTCCTTAAATTATAAAGATGTCTCACAACAGATTAGTGTTCACCAAGAGTTGTAAAAGTGTTGAAACAAAACACCGTGTGCCTGTCTATACATATGTTTTTAACGACCAAAAGAGCAACATTGTGATCGTTAAATGTAGAAACACGAGAAGGTTAGTAGCAGTAAGCGGGCACAATTTTATGAGCTAACAATTTACGACCCATTATTTAAAAAAAAAAAAAATGTTTAAGAATATTCTCAACACTTAAAAGCCAACTAAAATATTATTTGAAATCATATTGAGTTCACGTACTTTTCATATTTCTTAGTTTGTGATCATCAAATCGACGTGGATGTATCTTGAGTGGTTTACATTCCAGATTTATAGCCACTTGACACACCTACCGATAAGGGAAAGTGTTTTGGTCTAGCTAGATTTGCATAAAGTTAATGGAAGTTGAGGATCAACACTAATCCAAAAACCGAATAGATCAGAATACTATACCAGTTCCATAATTGATAGTACGTCTTAAATGTAAAATGGAAGTATTGGGGGCAGTAACACCAGTAGGATTTGGGACAATATACGAGTACGAATATGATAGAACCCTGTGTGACCCTGCCTCTCATTCGTTGTACATACAGCACTACTTTTCTTCTTACAAAATTCTCTCAGAAAAGGCGAATCTACACCGCCGCAACAGCGCCTGAAATGTCTGCAGTACCGGCCTGTAAGAAGAAGTTGTTGTAGTATCTCACTGTGTTTGTGGAGTCAAACCTGGATTTTACTTTCAGTTCCACCTTTCAACTATGACCTTACTATCTAGTAAGGACATGGTAGGAACCAGGGTCCCGGACATCATTGATCAATGAATCACTAAGGTTACTTCCTCTGAATGGATTTTAGTTACGTCGTACTACAAACATACCCTGCAAGGTTCAAAGTCTTATAAAAGAAAGGCAAGCACTCTATCCTAGTGTTAAAGTTTGAAAAACATGTGGGAGATAATAAAATTAGTGGAAATCCGCATGTACGAACAAGTACATGGCTTGCCCTCACAGAGCGACATTTCCAGTCATGATGATGTCCCTTTAGCTGTAGTAAAAGCCTCAATTATAATTGCAATTCTGGCGCATTTATACGCTTCTAAATAATGTCTATAATATTATTAAAGTGTTCAAAGATATAAATACAATTAAAGATCGAATGTGAACCAAATTACGAAATTTATGTAACGCGAGTTACCCTCAAAAATTTCATTTTATTTCAAATTACAAATCTAACTTTATTTTTGTTTATTTTGTGTTCCTTGCTTCTGGAGTGACAATGTTATTTTGATTTTAAATTGTTTTATTAGTTAAATAAACAGAACTTGTTAAATGAGAAAAAAAAAAAACATTGTGAGTCAAAGTTGTAACGCGAGTTACCATTAAGTTACAGGCTCTTTTAAATAAATGATCAAAACTACTCGTATCGTAGTTCTTCGTATTCTTAGCACTACTAAACTTGACCCGTTCCTCAAAAAACAAGGAATGAGATACCATATAAATATTCCTACAACCAAAGCGAATAATAGACTTCTGAGTGTAACGCAAGTTCACAGGGGCTGTCCCATAATATCATAAAATGTAAAACTTTACACTAAAGAAAAAAAAAATAATTAAATCCTCCTCAACTCCGACCTATATAACCTGCTAACCCTAAAATAAAACGCAACACGGACAACTCAAAAGTTGACATAGATTTTTTTCATTTTACTTAAAATAAAAAACAAAAGCAACAAAAGCTCCAAGTAATATATCAACATCTAACATGATCGCTAGCACGATCCCCATCTAATCTCTACTTATTTTTTTTTTTTTTCTAAGAATATAACTAAAATCTCACATGATTACCAACACCATCACCACCGTCCAGATTTTCCTTTTGGCAAATTAAATTTAATTATGCATTACTCACTGCGAATCGATTAAAAAACAACTTCCTGCTTTCGTGCACGTACTGCACTGCGATCATTTCAAAAACGCAATACCGTTCCATATAATTCATTCATTCAGTTTCTATCGTTAAATTTACTGCAAATTTAAATACAAATCGAATACCTATGATAAGGAACAAACATGGACAACAAACTTTCAAAAATAAAAATAATATCACAAATTTGTTGGTAGTTTTAAACAACTTTTCACATTTGACTCAAAAAGAAAAAAATAATAAATCGCCAAAATTGAGTGTAAAGTTTTTTGGTCACGTAGAACGTACACGCGTTCGCAAATTTGTATATTTCTCTTTCTCTTTCGCTATTTTTTATTTGTCTATTCGCATTTTATTTTTTTGCCAAGAAAAAAAGAACTAAAGAAAGACAAGAACGAAGCAGAAAATGTTTAGGTAAATAATAAGAACCGGCAAAAATATAATACACTCGTACATAAAAGTTGTGGAACTCAACATTTTTACATTTCTGTTCAAAAAGTATGTAGTTTCATGATAAGAAGCTCATAAAAAAAAGTCTAACATTTCGAAATCGACCATAACGTGATCGAAAAAAACACTATTTTTTTCTTTGCCCTGAATGGACGATTGACAAATGTTATCCTGACTATTTTAAGGCTCCATTGTAGAATGGAATAGACAACACCCTGGTACGGCTATCACGCAAATATCGCTCTCGAGACAATAGAATTTTCGAAAATGATGATGATATAGCATAAGTATATTATTCTCATTGGGTCGGTCCTACCACATGTACGTATGCGTGTCTGGTCTAGTCCAAAACTTAATGGCGTTAACAAAAATGCAGAAACCACAGCAATCGCAAGAGACCTACGGGTGAAGTAGGTCCCCGAATCATTGCTAAATGCGATAACGTTCTGTTTAACTCCATAACCTACTTCGACAAACACTTCATTATAGGAATCCCCACAAAGTAACATTGGGCTTAAAATCTGACCTGCACCGAAGACTCCTCTGTGCCCTGACTAATAATAATGGCGCCCAACTTGGAGCAGGATTGTTATGAACTAGTGTAGTACTACTAAGGCATTTTCGAAGCAAGTGCTATCAAAGTCAGGAAATACTCTCGAGTTAAACTGTGGTCCTACCTAGAGCTCATAAAATGTCAGCATCCTACACGGGAAAGCGATTGAGTTAAAACAAACAAAATGGACGACGCGTGCTAGTTCTCGAATATATTTTCCAAATCAAAGCAATGTGTTCCAATCCCAAGTTTACTCTACCTTCGATAATTTAAGAGAGCTGTGCTCACAGATGAAATAGCTAGCTAAGGGTCAGAATTAGCCCACACATTGGCCGATCACTTAGTCCAGACCGCCGTAGAAAAGCTGAAAGTTAGATTGATTTTCTAAAGCTTGTCGATGATAGATGGAATGCACTCTCAACATGCCGTGTGTCAAGGTAACTATCGACATACAACAAAATAACAAAAAAAAAAGACCATAACATCAAACCAGTCCACCTAAGGAGAATGCCCGGAGACGTAGATTCAAAAAGACTCATCACAACTATAAAAGCAGCTTTCGGAGAATACTTCTTCAAAAAAATTGTGAATAAAGCCACCGAAGGCTGTTTTAAACTTCTAAGTATGGTTCAGAAAGATACTGCGGTCTTTTTGGGTCTTTTTAAAATATCTCTAAATAGTTCTGGAGCCTGATGTAAGCCACTTTGCATCTAGAGTGGCTATTAATATAGTTCACGGGTATAGTATAAAAATAGTAGCGGTAATAGCCTCGAGCCTTGTGGAACTCCATAGCATACTGCTCTCCATTCACTTGATTTATAGGAATCAGAAACATTTTTCTCTTTCAGGAAAATTAGAGAAAATTGAAAAGATGACGCGAAGCTCAACTCGAGAAATAGATCGAATTTTTTGTTTAAATTGTTTATTTTGCCAACCATACGTAAACTTTTGTGCCTAAGTGTAAATAATCAAATGTGTGTGTGTAGCGTTAGCACACAACCGGCATATGGTGGCTAAAAAAAAAAAAAAAACACAAACAAAATTAATGGAGATTAGATAATAATTTTTTGTTGTTTAGAGAAAAAGTGAGTAAGAGGAAAAGAAAGAAATACAAAGTACTGTCAACAATGTTTTGGTCCTGTGATTTCTGTATACATACATGTGTGTAGATAAAATTTTCGCGGCTTAATGGCCAAAACAAGTTCTTAATGAAGTTACAAATTCCACTCGAATGGTTCCGCACCTACTTTAAATTTGAGTCTCGAATTTGAAATGCTGATAGGAATTTTGACAAGGTAAATACGAAACGAAAAATAAATTAAATACACAAATGTCAAACGGAATTCTGAACATTTTCTTGACATCACAAACGTCATTTAACAATCATCATCTCATCTTTTTGTTTACCTCAATTAGTGACAGCTGTGAGATACATACTTCCTAGTATGTGTCTATATATGTAATTATTAATAATGGATTCAACGGTCAGGCGAACCTGTGATGTCTATTATTTTGTTGTTGGGTTTATTTAGAAATGGAGAGTAAGATATTTGGGCAAGAATGCAGAATGAGATACGAAACGTAGATAAAAGTTATTATTGTGCAATATGTAGTAGAATGCTGCGATAGGGTTACGTAAGGCAATTAGAGCTTTTAATGCATAAACACTGAAGTCTGTAGACGGTGTTGTATTTTGTTATTAATGGGGTACGCATACAACGTCCCATATAATCTTACAAATAAATTTGGGTTTATTTTTTTTCAGAATTGTCTATCCACTATAACCCAAAACCGGCTGAACATATTTCACAAGAGTGTAGACATCTTCTCTATGTACTGAACTTTAGTCCCATTAAAGGATAGCTCCCATAAAGGCATAACAAGTTTTTGTCCGCAGGTAGGTCAAAATTAGTGGGTCATCTTGATATTTAAACAAAACAAAAAGAAAGAATTTTAACATCAAGCTTAACATTTCAAAGATACGCAGCGAAGCGGTTGGACCATAAAATATTTAAGTAAGCACTCTTAAATGTGCGTAATTTGCATTTGAAAGTGTGAACAACTCACTTAGGTATTGTTTATAGATGAATTAATCACGTTCATACATATGTTACACTAATTGTTTAAGATATCTATTACCATAACTAAAGGAATGCGTAGAACAATATTACTAATTCGCAGTATTGGAGGCTTGTGTATCCACTAAATTGGAGCGCATTGATGTATAAGTATTGATAAACTGCAATTTATTAATGCAAGACTTAATCTCATCCAATCACACATGTACCCACAAGAAAATTATAATTAAAAAGTGAAATTCTTTGATTGACTTGCTAGATTTAAGGATTTAGGCGTGCAAGAGATCAGCTATATACATATGTACATATCTCAAACCATAATTCTTCACATATCACATTGTAAATTCGGTATCAATGCACAATCTTATTAGTCTTTCTTGGAAGTCCGTTGTAGCAGTAAACGGCAGTAGAACTAGACATCAATCTTGATTAATAGTTTAAGTTTCAGGAGCACTTTTGTAACAATTTCCGCTTTATTAAAAAAAAAGAAACTTCAAATTCATTGAGGATCGGAAGCCGTAGGGAATTTTGTTCAGGAACAGTTTGCAGTTTGAAAAAGAAAAAAAGTACAACCAGTTTTAAGCAAATGAATTATGTTTATGCTCAGCTTAGCTTAAAATATTCGTCTATGAATGCCTTAAATGTAAATAAATCGGTTAAGCTGCAATAAAGATATAAGCAACGAAGATTTTAGTTCGTGATAATTGTTCACTCATACATTTAGCTACATGTAAACCTTCCTTGAAAAATTTCATAAAAAACAGAAGAAACGACAAGAAAATCGGTTCAAAAGTTTTTGAATTACAGAGGTACAACGTAAAAATCCCGAAGTAGACCACTCCAGCCTCCAGACAAATTTATCATACCTACTCCTGGATACATGCACCGACAAAGATCAATTACATTTGGTATTATTTGGGAGTTTTCAAAGTTTCCGCATAGTTGCAAGTACTCTATTTTATAGATCATTTTATTTTATGCGCATTACTATCATAGAGAAACTGGAAAAGTAGGTCTCCCAACTTTGTCCGTCTGTTTGCATGTACCTAGGACTGCAGCCTACTTCAAGCTTCATATCTGGGATCTGGGGTCTATTCGAATTATCATTTTAGCCTCAACATTAACGGTATCTTACTAAGAGACAATTAACATCTCTGAAGTAATATTTACGTTTGCAATAAAGGCTGAAGACGAAAATTTGGATTTAATACAAAATTGATATCCAAGTTATTTCTGTCATATGTATGTAAGGACATGGCATTCAAATTTTTGAAGTGTGCACGCAAAAAATGCTTACCGATATTTTTTAAAATTTGAAATCTAAACAATTTACAAACGAACAACTCATATGAAGTAAGTACGTGTGACTTGGGCGTGCCTCAATGTTTTTTAAACGATAAGATGTACCATCAGTCGTTTCGACACAGCTTTTATGATCCGAACGTTAGAAAAAAATGTCGGTTTAAAAAAAAAATATTTTGAAGATCACATCAATTGAAAATACTGCATCGAAGATCGGTTTATATCAAGATCCCTTGTTTTGAAGATCAAGTGATAGAAGTTTCGGGGTAGGGGAGACTTTTCTTTAAGAATAACACCTAACTCAATGACCTTAAAATGAATTTGTTATTCGCGATCAATTTTCCAAAGAGAACATTTTTTATAGATCTTTCATCTTGGAACCGTATTTGAACAGATCTGTGATTTTTTGCGTCAGATTCAATTTTCATTTCAGTCTTGTAAATTTAAAGAACTCAAGTTCTCATCTTGCTTACGATCACTTGCTTACATTTCAGGATTAATCGCATTACATCTATCATGTTCGTGCCAGTGTATTTGCCATAGGTAAGGGGGAGTTTAGAAATTATTTATAAAATTATCATAGCTTAAATACTATTCCCCATTATCTTTTACAGTCATCTCCAAGATCACTTTCTGGGCGTGCCATTTTGTTCGTACAATTTCAAGTAATTTTCTGTTTCGGCCTTGAGCTGCTCGTAAACACTTGTTTTTCTATTTAATTTATCGGTTTCCAATATGATTTCGAAAAACAATTCTTTTTTTAAGCAAATGAAAAAAAAACATACTAAAAATAGAAACAACAAAATAAAAAGTTTATGAATTAAATTCTTTACAACTAAGAAATAAATGTTACTCGCAATAAATTATTTTTTTTTTTTTTTTTTTTTTTTCTTACACTTTTTCCAATACAAATATATAAAATAAACAAAAATACTAATAAATATGTTACATACATACATACATGTATGCCTTAAGCCCCATGTATTATAGAATTTGTCTTGTCTTTCTTTTTTGTAGCAAATTCTATACCTCTTTGGTTAGGAAATTGCCAAAATTTCAGCTCTGACAGCTCAGTGCGGCCACATGCGCGCAACTATGTACGGATATATGTATCTACCATATGCTAAAATTGCTAAATACTTTTTTTTTTTGTTTTTTTTTTTTTATAAAGTGTGCAAAAAAAAACCGAACAAAATACGAATTCAAATAAAATGGCAAAGAGAAAAACAAAACAACGAAAGCAAAAAAAAAAAACAAAAAAACACAGATAATAAATTTGTTTGACCTTGACATTGGATGATGTTATTTAATTTCGTGAATAGCGCTTATTTTCGTTTTGCTTCTTTTTTTTGTTTTGTTTTCTTTTTTTTTCGGTGTTTGAGAGTGGCAAACAACGTCGAAATATCTTGCACGCGGTGAGACCGCTTATATGAGGGTACCACCATCAGATACATACATAGTACCATTATTATTATTATTATTATTACGTATTCTCCATCGAAAATTATCACTACGACTTTTGTGTAATAGTATTTCGGTTTTTTTTTCCTATCTCTCTCTGGTCGACTATGTTGTTGATAATTCTTTTTTTTTGGTAATAACTTTTTTTTTTTCGATTTTAGTTTTATTTTTTTGTTTATTTTTAACAGGCTTGACTCACTTCTTTTTTTTTGCGGACACACGACCGTGCTCACAGTGATCGATGCTATTGTTCTTAGATACAATAGTACTAGTAAAAAAAAAAAATGAATTATTGTTCAACAATAATTGGGTGAATGTCTATACTTAGACTTGAGATTAAAATGTTAAAACTGCGTGATGTAAGCAATAACTTGAAAGAATTATAAGGGATTTTCTAAATTTAAAAAGAAAATAACAAATGAGGGGTAATAAAGGTAACACAATTTATCTTCGGCAAGAGTTGATGGATTTGAAGGCAAACATTATGGTGTAATAAATAGTTAAGAAACGGGTTGATTCGGGTTTGTATTTTTGGAATAATTTATTAGCTCTGTGGGTTGTGTTGGCAAAAGAGGTTCTCATTTTTGCAAAGATGTTATATTCAATGCTGATTAGGTTGAATCTTTCGAAATAAAAGCTTTAAAATAGCCTGAAATTATCTAGGCAAAGCAAAAGCTTGTTTCTGAGCACTATGCTGCGTACTCACTTGGGGGAACATATGCCTAAAGAGCCAATCATAATGGGGACTTCAGTTGGCTTAACCTTACGTCAAAACCTAACGAAAAGCCCACGCAATTTATGTCAAACGCTCTAGTTACCCATAATGAACTTAAGCAAACTTCAGAATTTGTCAAATTATTTAAAAGAAAATAAAAAATAAATAAAATACTTGTATCTTGCAATGGAAGGGATATATGTCCTGACAAAAATTAATAATCCACAGAAAAGAAAGGCTGACGTCAAATTTCCATACAAAATGCGTCATTTCACTGTAGTTAACAAAACCGAGCATTATTGTCATGAAATACGATTTGTGTGTATTGGGACATTTGATTAAATTGGCTTAAGCTCATTTCTTATGGTTAGCCCTTAGCGCGGGAGTTATATTTCAGCTCAGGACAAATGTACGACTTATGGATTTCAAGCTCCTCAAAATTACATCAAAATTCCATAGGGAAAAGAGCCATAAAACATACAGGAAATTTTCAATTCACCTAGAACGGATTGTATGATACCCTACACCGAACTTCTGACTCACCCCTAAAAAATTAAGCATGGCCTTGCGAAATTTTTAAACAGATGCAATGACATCTTTCTATACTGAAGATATTTCCGAGATTTTTAAGAAATT
This sequence comes from Pocota personata, assembly GCA_963082735.1. Lineage (NCBI taxonomy): Eukaryota > Metazoa > Arthropoda > Insecta > Diptera > Syrphidae > Pocota > Pocota personata. The sequence continues at coordinate 236,400,390 of OY720429.1, read as the reverse complement.
TTATCACAAAACTGTTGTTACAACTTATTCTAAGCAGAAAGTAATATTCACAATAAGAGTTAACCATCACCGTAAATAGCTTTGAAAAAAGCAATGTTGTTCTTTAAGAATACGCCCCCAAAAGGTGGGCGTGGCCATGCATAATGTATGGACAAAATGTAGAGAAAGTCAACATCTACATATTGTACTTAGACAATATTTCTCAGTTTCTAGAAAAAATAGTGAGAAAAACGTGATTTTCATTTAAAAGTGGGCGTGTCAAATATTAACATTTGTACTGCTGCGGATTCTAGAAAGCTTATGTACCAAATTCCAAATTGGTGATATCCGAACAGTTGACAGACGGACGGACGGACGGATATGGCTAGATCGACATAACTTTTGATGCCTATCACAAATATATATACTTTTGGGGGTCAACCGTTATTACTTCTCTATGTTACTATGATGGGGTATAAAAAGAAAAGAGAAAAAACATGTCTCCCGTACGAGTACTACACACAATACTCGTACATAGAAATTCGCCCCCAATCTGTTTCAATGAAACTCACTGAATGGCAATTATTTGTTTTTTTCTAGATCAGATAAACAAATTAATTATATTTATTGTTCCGCTTCACGAAACTGTAACAAGATGATTCTAATCTTTTGTATACGCTAAGTGGCAAAATAAATCCCATTCAAATCAGTAAAGCTATTTTAATGTTATAAGTCTGGAAGTTTAAATTTGTAAAAGTTCAATTATTCATGTAACAATTAGCTGCCCAAGAGCTCAAAAAGCACCAAAAATCCATTCGGAAGACCTCAACTTGACATATATCTGTGGCCACAAGAAAAAACAGCATAAGTACATTTTTACAATTTTTCAGGAGAAACATTTAAAGTCTATAACTTTGTAGCCAATGAACTAAACAATTGAGAGAAACAATTTTATATATTTGGGAACCTTCCAGTACCATTAACTCAATTTTAACATAAGTCGACATATGCTGTTTTCCTTATGGCCACAAATATATGAGTAACTATAGACAGTTAAGTGAAATGACGATTACAGCGATTGAAATGTAATGTGAAGTGAAAAAGTAACACCTTTTGCAGCGTCCACAAATCTCCTACTACCACCGTAGATCTTGGCTGATAAACAATCAACTCTGGTCTTTTAAGTCTGAGAACAGTTGAAAGATTACTTATGGAAGTAGGCATTTTTAGAGTAGAAAGTAGAAGTATTTGTTTGCATTTATTTCACTGACAAGGGTTGTGCCCTACTTGGTCAAACTGTTTTGCAATATCGAAGGCAAATTCTCGTACTTTGCCAGGGATACTTTCAAACCAAGAATGGAAGGCTTTAGATTAGAACATCGGAAAACTTTTTGCGTCCCGTATTTTTTACTTGCAAGTATTGGTTTCCTGAAAATGTCCGTTCTCGAAACTCAATTCTGTCTGCGTGTCTGTTGATTTTTTACTAAAAGATTGTCAAGTAGTCAAGGATATTCTCTATGTGTCTGCGAAATTTGCTAAGAGAGCGAACTCAACTACTCTCAACTTGAAGGAGATTTAATGAACAAAGTACAACAAGAAAAATAAAAACGTGCCAATTCGATCTGAGTTACCATCCTCGGGTATTTTAAGACAATATCCAAAATGTCTTAAATCATCTCTGTACGTCATCTTGAAGCTGAGCAATGAGCATAATAAAGTAGATTTCTTCTTCAAATCATCATAAATAATTTTCAATCAGCGGATACCAACGCCAACATCGGTGCAGCAGTGGATGGGTTTGTGCTAATCAAGGCAACCAACCGCCTTGATTAGATTTTGTTCCCGTATAGAGTTGAATTTCAGTGTTACAGCACAAACATATTTATTATATTTTTTTTTTTTCTGCCAGCCACTAGGTATTATGGTTATGCAGCTTTTATGCAAGTGTAGGCTTGAAATATCTACAGACTATAACTTGTACTAAAAGTATTCTTGTATAAAGTATCACTTGTGACTTCTCACTCACATTAAATCGCATATCTAGGTTGTTACCTCCCCCTTATGGTATTGGTTAAAATACACGCAATAAAAAAATTCAATAATATTATCCAAAATCATAAATTCATAAAAGAAAACCCTAGAAACACTAACCCTCATTCCCACCGTCCTGAATGAGGGAAGCTACATACATATATCTTCCGTAGCAGCAGCAACTCGAGCTAAGACACCATCAGAGCCTTGAGAACGAATAAAACGTGCGCGGAATTCTGTTTTTGACATCAACATTATTCACTCTTCTCACCCGAGAAAAAAGCAAAAAAAAAAAAAAAAAAATAACCCACTATCCAACACAAACAGAGAGGAAAAGACCAAAACGAAAACAAAAATCCACACAAGACAAACAGAACACTCCCTGAAAGCACAAAATGCGTCAATAATCAAAATATCCTCAATGTCAGCGGAAGAGTAATCTAATACGAATAGTGTTGTTAGTTATCATTTTGGTATATTTCCGTCGGTCTTTCATCCAGAAATGCCATTGTCTCTCTAGGATCCAATGGGGGATGCTTGCACACCCCCGAAAGGCAGACAACTATTGTACTACAGAAGTTTTCGTGCTTTTCTTTTTTTTAATAAATTCTTAAGCTCAATCGAAATTGATTTTTTTCGACTACGACGACTTTGATTGATGGCATTAAAAATCGCTGATTGGTTTGTGGTGAGTCCACATATTTTATCGAATCGTGACTGAGATAAGAATTTCGAATGAAAAATATAATAAAATACCGAAGTAGGACTCCTACTCACGACTTTGAAAAACTAGTTTCATTGTCAATAAGTGCACCACCTCTAACCCCACTTTGCACATGTCCTTGGCTGATTTCTAGATCAAATAAACTTTTCTATTATATCTGAGTGCGGAAGAGGTAGAAGAAGATTTCTCTTGCCGTCGTGCGCGATTAACAGAAAGAATTTTCATCTTTGCTTGCCTCCTTTTTTTTATAGAACAAGATCATGATCAAGAAATAATACAAAAATGAAATCTATGTGTGAGTGTTGCAATCGCAGAGCAGATACATGTATCTGCAAACATCTTGAAATGTTGAGTGTTTTGTTTTTCTCCTATTTCTTCTCACTTTCCATATGTTTATCGTTCTTAGCATTCCTTTTTGATTTTTTTTTTTTTTTTTTCTTTCTTTTCAACGAGACACCGGCATCGACAACGACGACGGTTTCATTTTTCAATGAGTTTGTCCTTGGCAAAGTGCATTGCCGGCGTACGAGACTCTCATAATTGCATTCAACGGCTAGTGATAGTAGTTGCACGTAGTTGCAATGGGAGGCAGGAGGTATAGATATAGCAACTCTATGTGGAGTTCAAGAATAAGAGAGTTTGAAAAAAAAAGACGGGTTGTGTGTACTATACAAGTCATGATTATTTGCCCCCTTTCGTGCTTATGTGGAAGAATTTCGCGCTATTATTAGTGCGGATTGCTGATGTATGAGGGCAACCAAGTTTAAGTCATTTGTAATCATTTCCTAATTGGGGTCAATAGTTGCGAGTTACCAGAATGAATTGGTATACTGACGGAAGAACAAATGAGATGGGAAACAAGATGTGAATTATATAAATACCGGATAGCACTACAATCTTCGTCTATCCGAGCAACGAAAACGGTTCCAACCAACGGTGCCCAACCTGTCATCTTTCTTGAACGACATAGACAGATTCTTATCAACTTGAATCTAATGATCGAGACTAAACCTTTTAGAGCTCCCAAAAGGGGAGACAAATCGAAATCATGGCTATTGCTGTGTTGCATTGGAAAAGTAAATACATGCGGCTTGAATGGACTGTGGTCACTACCTAACTTCAACTTTATTTTTTTTCATTGACACGCTTTCGTCTTTTAACAAAAATTTAAATTTTTTTAGCAAAAAAAAAACATTTTTTAGTTTAGCAAACCTTTTTACCTGCACATAAGGCAAGTATTGGTTTCGCGAAAAAATTCGACCTCGAGATTTTGATCAATCCTGGTATTACTATACTGGAAAATCTCAAAAAAGTGGGTCTCGCAATTATGTCGATCTGTCTGCAATTTTGTCGATCGGTCTACACTGCAGCTTAAATGGCTCGACGGATTTTCTTCAAACTTAATATTCGAGGCGAAATCAGAATTTTATTGCATACGGTAAATCGATTTACTCGAAACCGGCTCTAACGATATTGGTCAAATTTAATATTTGAGTTACAGTGGACATATGCCAACAGATGGCGTAAAAGACTTGTTCGTATAATGGTTCTTCACTTATTAACTGAATTTTGAAAATACTTCTCGGCTACGGACTCAATCGATTTTTGAACAATATTCCACATTTACAAGATTGTGGTATAGCATGTTTTGAAAGATTTTCAGAATATAAAAAAAAAAAAAAAAACATTTTATTTAAATTTTAAACCGGAGTTATTTGCAGGTGAACAATATATATGTAGGTGCAAGTACACACCAGTCGTCCACTTTATTTGTTCGTGATTTCTTAGCAAAGACACCATCCAACCACTTTTTGTACTGAAAAATACCCCTACTAGATGGCATTGAATAGATAGCGATCTAGTGGAAAACTTGACCGCAACAACACAGCTTATCTATCGCGACATGTGAGATATATGAATACTTGACCAGGCAAAATTTAACATGACGTCTGTAAAATACTCAACCTGAAGAAGAACTAGACATAAAGGCTTTTAATAAACGTATGAAAATTACCTACAAAGTCTAATGTTCAGTAAAATATAGCCAGAATAACATTCCCCGTAGAGTGAAGATTGACTAGGATGATCGTTAATACTAATACAATTTTCAAGTACCTTAATACTCTCTAAGGAACTACAAGAGATTAATCTTCTCAGCCAAGAAGCAGGATTGGGGAGACTAATGTACTAATGCACCTCAAACCAATAAAACTATCAATGATTCTGCAAGACTCAGTAATATTGCTTTCATAGCACCTGGACCTGAACAGAATCTATAGCTGAGTATTATACATAGGTTAGGGGCGGTTTTTAAAAGTTGGACCCTATTGACACCTCTCACTCTGGCGTGGAGTCCGATAGCTCGCACGCGAAATAATAATAAAATAAAAAAAAATAAATCGCGGAGCACTCAGACTCCACCTGGTCCACTTTACTACCAGGCAAAAACCCCTTTCTGATGTACGAGTAGTGTTTGGAGAAATTTATTTTATATTTTATCATAGTTGCTGTCACCCGCTGGTGCTCAAACCAGTTACAAACAAATATCACTAACTACACCGTGGTTACCAGCTTTGAGCACATATTCTTAAAGGATATTACGAAGCATTCAACACAAAGATAACATTCTAGCTACCTTATTGGAAAGACCGCTTTTAATAAGTCTCTAACCGAGTTAGAGAGCCACACTAAGAATAAGACACTATTAGATATTGCCAGTGACATGCATGCAATACGAGTATCCGTACTACTGCTAGCACGCCGGACCTTTCAGCACTCTCGAGCGATGGTGTTTGAGCATTTTGTCTCAACAGAAATTATTAGACAAAAAAAGTAGTTACATAGTTGAATTTCCCAAGGCTCCAACTTCGATTTGATATGTCGTATGATTCGGGGTTAATATTTTTTTCCTTGAAGTACCATTATGACCCCAAAACTAGTTAACTAGGCCAATTCAGAAGCTACAATAGTGTGACAGACACGTGGGCGGACAGACAACGGCTTGAACCCATAAGTGTTCCCTTTTGCCATAGTTAGACAATAGAGTAGCCAATGTAGCATGAACAAGCTGAACAAACAAATCTGTTGAAAGCATTTAGCACATTCAGAGAGGGTAGGTATACTGTCAAATGAATCATTATCTACAAATTCTCACCACTAAGGCATGCTGCTATGCATTATAACAGAAGTGAGTTGAGTCTCCAAATTCCGCAGATAAGAATGTAAAAATATTTAGAAACCATATGTTCAAAGTTCTAGTCAGAATTTTATTTGAGTCATTTTCTTGTTCGCCATCAAAACGTGTGACTCTATTCAATGGTTGCCTCAAGAAAAGTCACTCACAATTATAGAACGTGCCTTCAGTAGAGTCATTAGTTTCAATTAATTTTTAGTGCTTTACAATCAGTCTACAAAATAATGTCTACGATATAAAAATTTCCATTTAACGATGGAACGCATGCACTATGATCTCGGCGAATGATGGAAAATTAATTGTATGAGTCAAGATGTGGTTTGTTTAGTTACGGTTTGTTCAATTTATTCGAATTTTGATATTGTTAAAGATAGTATTGGACTTGTTTGTCTCGTCACCATTTTACTCGTCTTTTGATAACTTAAGACATCAACAAAACATGTGGAATCAAACAGTTCAAGTATATCTTTCTAATTTCTCTTCTACTACCTCTAACGGTATGTAATAAACATTTTAAAGACAATTTCTTGAGTATTTACTCGTAAATTATAAAAGTAAATCAAGGATTGGTTCAAAAAGAGATTCTGATTGATTTCAAATGCTTGTAGATTTTCAGAAATGCCAACGAATTAAAAATGTATCTTCTAAGGTATGTATCTTTCTACACTCAGTACCTTTGATAAATAGCGAACAAGCTAACTAATAACGATTTAAAGACGTAATCTACAAAATATGTTTGCACTCAAATGTCACTCAAAAATGACTCAAAATTTATTATATTCATCTCGTGGTAATAAACTATAATTTATGCCAGCAATCCTACAGACATTCTTTTAATAGACTGCTAAAATGATGAGAAAGGTTCACACGTTTGTTAAGTACAAAAGAAATCTATTTATAGTTATAAAATTAGCACACAAAACAATAGGCACTTAAAGAATAGATCATTAGAACAGCTAAACAAAACCATTAAAAGACTCGTATTTTTATTCCATTCAATTGGTTAGCAACAAAAGAGATTAACAGATTAATAGATTAGTATTTTGTTTGTCAAACCATTTTTAACTTTTCAATCTAATATGCATAAAAGAATCCCCCGGTTCACTGAAAAAAAGATCTAAAATTTGAATCTCTTGCATAATCTAGTCGTACAAAAAAAAAAGTATGTTTACTAGAAGAAGAGAGAGATACATACTGTATCTTTTTTCAATTAATTTCATCACACTAACTTGAAATCGAATTAGTATCATCCCACACATTGTTCAGATTCTTTATAAGAGGAATAGATGTGTTTTTTTTTTTTTTTTTGTCATGTGGTGATTGTCTTTCTCAAGCTTGATGCATTTTTTTATTATTTTTGTTTACTTCTGTTGCCATCCTTAATCGGTTTGGAATGCATTGTTTCTCTATCGGTGAGTTTGTAATTAATCTGCGGATTTTTCTTATGAAAGCGGAGCATTAAAACAAGAAACAAACCAGATACCAGTCCATAACCGTCAGCAATATACAAAAATGCCATCTCTATTGATCGTAATAATAATAATAATGTAAAAACTGATTACTGAAGGTAATTCCAATTAAAATTTAATTATCAATGCTATTCACAGTGAAACTGAGAAGAACAACTTTACTTTGAATATAGACAAAGAATTTAATAGCTAGAAAGTCTTAATTACAATGTAAGAGAGGAATATTTTAACAAAGTAATTAACATAAAATTATCTGCCTTTTACAACAGTGGGATGGTGTGAGAATGAGCTTAGACGGTTAGAACAAAGCTTCGAGATAGTCTTTATAGCTTGATATGCTACATTTCTAATAGGCATGATGGGTAATCCAATGCTTAAGTTTTCCATAATGAGCTAATCCTCTGACAACTGTAACAAATTCACCTAATAACCGCTCGGTATCTTTGGCAGGCTGATAGCATGATTCTAATTCAACAAAATGCGATAGCAAGCAAGCATCTTTACCTCACTCTCTCTCCTTCTCTGTCCACTGTTAAACTCATTCCAATACCTTTTTACTCAATTACTGGATCCTACAAACATTAAAGAGCATAGTAAAATTGTGATGGTAACGTCCGGCATACTCTGTTGTGTAGCTCCGATCTTAAGCTTCAATCTTCTTAAATGTAATGCAGGTGACGACCCTGCCTTTATCACAGAAAGTGGGAAAAAAAGTTTTAGCGTCTATACGATATTTTCAAGACTAAGCCAAGAGTTTTCGTAGAAAGTGATGGTGTCGGATGTATCCTTAATGAGACAACTGCAACAACTCTAGATGTGTCTACTGGCATCCATATATCCGACTATACCAGTATTCATTAAGTTTGTACGACGATGTGGCAGATCGGGAACCGGTTAAATAAATAAATAACTCCCGGGTTTGTTAACTGGGGGGTATCCAAATATGTGTTATGTTTTAGCACCACAGCGAGATGTTATTCAGTCTGCAACTAAAGAACAGTCAAAGCTTTAAATACTTTCTTCATTAAACTCTTTCGAAAGATTCTGTCCGGTGATAGGTTAGGTTAGGCCAGATTAGGCTATATATGGTTATGAGGTAGGTTTTCACAAAACACTAAAAATAAACACTTACCTCCAAGTAAAAGAGCTCGCCCTGCAAAATTTTAGAATTGTGTTGTATCTAATGCATCTGCCTATATACGCTACGGGTAAATCCTGATATTTACATACTCGTAGTACACGTGCCATAACAGTATCTGCATGTATCTGTAACTCAAAATCATAGTCTCATGGCATGCATTCTCTGAATACAGTGACCCAAGAGGATTTCTATCGCTGTTCATAAATGTGATCTACCTAATTTAAGAATTTCCCAATTTTTTGTGCGATCTAACGCCGGCCAGAGGGCCTTAGATGCCCTATCATCTCCTATCTTAGCACATTTTAGGCCAGCTATTTTAGCGATTTCATTTAAAACGAATATGATTCAATGCCACCACTACGTCAGTTGCAGGCAACTCTTCCATGTCGATAAATTCATTTCCCTCTAAATCAAAGTGTCCCAACATAATCTGACACGATTCTACGTACATAATACCTTAAGTACTGAGTGACAATTCCTGACTACCTCAGATCTCAGATTCTAACACCCCCAGCTCAGCCTGACTGTCAATGAAGATAACGATTTTATCTCAAGCAATTCCACAGCTACTAGCTATCTAGAACCTCTGCTTGTCCGGCTCTTAGGCTGTCCGGTAAAAGCTCCGACGGAATAAAAGGTCTACTATGCAGAAACGCCAGCTCACGCAGCTTCTTGATAGCAAAGAGAGCGTAAAACTCCTTCAAAATGGCGCACTCATGGAAAAAGGTCTGAAGATTCATCGAATCAACCACCAAAACGTATCTTTAGGTGTTCTGGCCAAAGTACCAATGTTGACGGCTTCTATTGAGTGCAAGGCAGTTTGATTGCTTCACTCGTGAAGATGCTGCATACTACCGACTGCACAAGGGTACCCACGAATGATCTACCTAGGTATTGTGGACATGAATGGATGTGTATACAATAAGAAAAATAATCCACGACCTTATTATGGCAATTAGACATCGTAGAAACATCGGCCAAGTTGAGGATGGTTAAAGTGCCATTAATGAATGAAATTACATGGCCTACCCGATCTAGCAGGTATTGAAATTCTTCTAAATATCATACACCCTCTAAGCCATACTACAATAAATTTCATTCCAGCTACACGTGTTTTCTCTCCGCTTCTAAGAAATAATAAAAATTCCTGTCACGGAAACCATTAAAACCTGTCAAGATATAAATTAAATTTATCGCACATTTAAATTTTTATAATAGCTCAATAAGACCTGATCATCTTGTCACGTCATGATGAGTTCTCTTCGTCGTCACTTACCTAACAAAAAAAAAAATAAATATTTGACCAAATTCTAAAATATTTTCGTAATTCATTCTCTCTAAACAAACGAATAATGTTAAATCTATCCACAATACTAATTACCGCAACCATAATAAAATCAAATTTAGAAATTTAATTACTGTGTACTTCTCACAGAGAACGGCAGCGGTGCACGCTTGTGTCATTATGTCAAAAAGAAAATTTTCATTTAATTGCAAAAAAAAAATAACCAACCTACCCCACAGGCCACTGCATTAACCCAAGCAAATCCAACATCATCAACACAGCACTCCCTCTTTAGTTACACCAGCAGAGCATTTTTTTTTTTTTTTTTTAAATTAACTGCATGCATTCAACCCGCACGCCGCCCCCTGTAGTTTTCTCATCTAATCACGTTGCACTACGAATGCACTATTACCCGCTTATTACACTACACTCGTCGTAGTCATAGTCAGACGTCGGTCGTGTCCAAAAATAGAAACACGAGAAACCACAGCGTAAAAACAAAAAGAAAAAAAACAAAACAACAGAAAACTCTGTGTGTACAAGTCAAATGAAAATGAAATGAAAATCACTTTCCATTTCACTGCGCGTACTATTAGTAGTGTGGAAAATATTAAGTGCATGACTGGGTCGCACGTACTTGCACCCATATATTGTTTATCTGCAAGAACTCAAATTTGAAATTTAAACAAAAAAAAAAAGTTAAAATTCGAAAAGAAAATAATTTTGACAATTTTCCAAAACTTGGTATGTCATGACCTTGTTTATGTCAAATATAGTATAGACATCGATTTTGAATAAAATCGCTCGTCATATTTTGGGAACGAGTAAAGTACCGTTGTACGATTTTTTGGCAAAAACCTGGTACGCCATCTGTCGACCACTTAAATATCAAATTTGAACAAAAATCGTTCCGATTTCGCTTCGAATTGTGAACCCACAAACCCTTAATATGAAGTTTCAAGAAAATCCGTTCAGCCGTTTAGAATTGAGAGACTCACTTTTCTTTGAGATTCTCTATCATAGTATTGTCAAGTTTGATTAAAATCTCGAGATGGAAAATTTTCAGGAAACCAATACTTTGCCTTATACTCGTATGTAAGGTGCAAGTAAAAAAATATTTACGGATCCATCTGACCGGTACACACTGTATCCATGTGGATATTTTTAAGGGAAATTCTTTCGACATTTTTAGATTGAAATAATTTATTTTTTTTAATTTTTTTTTATTCAATAAAATGAATTATTAAAGCAAAGAATGATATAAAATCTTATTGAGATTCCTATGCATCATGTGTGTGTTGTTCTCAAGAATATTAATGAATCTGTTCATCCCCTCCAGTGGGCATGTACTCGTACGTACATATGACCATCGATCCATTAACGTAAGAAAAACAAATTTGAATTATTGACACAATCATAAAACAGTTTATATCGGAATTTAATTATAGAATGGTTGAGTTTAAATTTTTTTTCTTTTCTTTCTCCTTCGACCTCAGATGGAAAAAGTATCTGAAGGAAAAAAAAAAGCTGGATTCAATTGAAATCTCAAACAAAGTCGGACATAATTTTTTTTTTTTATTCCATCGAAGTTGTCTATTATTATCCGCCGGCGCACTTGTTAGCCGTTTTAAATGGAATGCCTCATTTTTTTTAAACAATTTTTTTCTTGTTTCAAAGCTAAAATATGTGTTTTGTAATTTATTTGTGGAAATAAGTCTCGCTGGGATTACATTATTAATGTGTTGGGAGATCTTTATGGGGTTTGCTTTGATTTGTTATACGATGATTGGTACAACTGGAGCAGTATTTTTAATTTTAAAACTATTGTAAGGCATAGTGTTTTTCGGTTAAAAAACATTTTTTGTTTATCATTGTACATCGCGTTTTGTTTGAATAACATAAGCCGTAATTGTTTGTGAAAATTATCTAAGTTCACACGGAAAACATGAATAACAATTAACTGAGTATCCATCCAGGGGCCAAATCGTCTCTTTCGTGTACGCACAACCCGTCACGTAAAAATGCGTATTTAGTATTTTGACATACGTGATCGTATAACCATCAACTTAGTGGCCAAAACGCAATTTCGCGTTAGGTGACAGTATTTGCTTAAGCTGTCTATTTGTAAAACTTTTAAATTTGCATATAAATAGTTAAAATTATTTTTAGCGTAAAACAACTAAAATAATTAAACATAAAAAACTACGGCTGTGCACAAAATGCGAAAAAAACGGATAAATACAACAATTTAAGTAGAAAAATAAACAATATGAACCCATCCCAAGAAACAGTCGTAGAGAAAAAAAATAAATTCAATTCGAACACACCTACGAAACTGTCAGCAGTGAACTGTCAGAACGGCCGATCTAGTGTTACCGCGTTCACGCTCTGACAGTTGAAGTAGAATCAACGCGTTCATATGGAGAAAAACCAAATTAGGATTTAGCTTTTGAGACACGTTTGATCTTAAGTATCGGAGCACGACATTTGGTCATACAACAAATCGGTTACTGCTTTCTGGAGAAAAAATAAACAAAGCTACGATAAAGTTACTCAAAAGTTGCTGAAGTCGAAACGCCTTAAGGCGGCATATCGATTTAGTCTTTACGATTTAGGCTTAGATGTACTCGGGCGTTGGGATCGATTTTACGATATTTATGATCAAAATCTTGAGGGAGCATTTCGTTTAACTCAGTATGTATTGGTTGAAGAAATAAATCGAATTTATTTATAAATTAAAAATAAAATTAAATTACTTGCGAAATGTGTTAAAAACAAAAAAAAAAAAAAGAATGCCCAAATTAATTTGGCATTGGAAGTAGATTGCTTCTTTCACACTCAACATCACCACCAACGGTTTCTTAATTTTAATCCCTCATTAAAAACTGATTAAAAAAGATTTGTTTTTCTTTTTTTTCATTTTTCATAACCAAATGACACTTATTTGACGTTTCTTCTAGTACAACCCTTGCTTCACATCAAAAAATTAAGTTCCGTGAGCGATCGTATGCCATAATCCCAATCGGATCGTTCGTATAACGTATCACCTAGTTCTCGTTCGTACAAATGCCGATCCGTTCACGCAAGAGAAGATTTGGCACCAGTTTCTGTAACATATCAAGTGCGACTCCGCACGAACTTAGCAAGTATGTTGTATGAAATTATTCCATGTCTTAGCCACAGTGCACGCCGCGGACAGTTTTATCTGACAAAACAGTTTTGCCCTACCGCACACCAAAAACTTTTCTATCTGAAGACATGTCTTTAAAACGAGAGGGCTATAAGGGCTATAACATCGAAGACAAAACGCTCTTAAACATTTTTGCCTGTCTAGGACAAAAACGGTTTTCAACATTTCTGCGCTATTATACGAGTAACTTTATTGACATCTTTCTCTTTCATACAAAAGTGACCCACACCTCGCACTTAAGACTTACGACAGTTTGACCTCAGGGTGCGCTGGATTTTATATAATTTCTGAACCGCTTAACCAATTGTCATGAAAGTATTACTGTTAGTTAGGCGGGGTCGCTCCTCAATGGCGCATAAGAAAGCGATATGAAATAAACAGTCCTTAGTGAACATGACTAATAATAGCCTTTCATTCGTCACTCGGCCTACACTTCGACACTATTTTTCAGGAATCATTGTAGAAGAACTTTGTTTATACATAAATGACGATGACAAATGACGTATTTGCTGTCAACGTTACCATGATTTGAGATGACTTACCTGAAAATTAAAAGAGTAAAAATTATTAGATGTGTATAAAAAAGAGTACAATGAAATGTAGAGGGTTGTAAAATTCGGTAAGAGAAGTGGTTAGAAACGCTTAATAAATTGGCACTATTATTGAATAAGACTGACGGTAGAGTATGCTAATACACAAATGGTTGAGACCTACAGTTTTATCCAGTTTCCGAAGGGCAATTTTGTTCGATTGAGAGAAGCTTCTCATTGCAATTTTACCCTTGGATGTTTATCAAACTTTGTTTTGTGTGCTGGGATTCGAATCTTGAATCACCTGCTCAATGATTGCGCCACTTAATGAACCACAAATAACAAAACACAACAAAGTGAGTATAAAAATGAGTATTATTTAGGCAGTAATCGAAAGTGGACAAAGCGAGTTGGATAAACTCAATTTTAGATGACACTGAACGGAATTATATATGGGACAAAGCAAAGAATTGCAGACCTTTTGTAAATATCAACGAACACATCCCAATATTAGTATCAAATATTGATGGCTATCAACTTTCAAGAAACAAATAATGTCATGAATGTAACCACACTTGCCAACTTCGAAATACAATAAGAAAGTAAATATATTGTGTTTTATTGAAAGTTGTAAATCGAGCTAGCTATAATTCAAAAAAAACACGCCTATTCAAACAAAATGTTGTTTAAGCTTTATTTATACAAAAAAGATAAAGATTTTTAAAAGTAATCCATACGAGTATATCTGTACAGTCGTCGTAGTCGTCATCACTTACAAAAATCAATTAATTAAAACTCATTGAAAGTATAAAAAAAAAGAACATTACCATACTCGTGCACAAGTTTAATTAAAATTCCCTCAACATCCAAAAACTTTTTAATCTGTATTCACCACCATCATCACCAGTTCTCTGCAGTACAAAACCAAACAAAAAAAGGGTCAAAAGCGTGAACAATTTCTGATGGCACAATCAAATTTAAGGTGGTCTTCTCATGAAATTCAAAAATCGTAAACAAATATAAGAACACAAAAGGTATATGCATATCTATACAGCCACTCCAGAGTGTGTCTGTGTCTTTAAAGTGTACCTGACTGTCACTTCATATATACATTCCTTGTCCCTCCGGGCCCTCCAACAATCACTATCAACATGATCACGACGACAAACGACGAAACTCTAGAGTTGTCGTGTTTATATCGCGCGCCTCACGCCATTAGCATGTGACATTTTGACATAATTTTTCGTTAATTTTTTTTTTTTTTTTTTCCTTTTATATCTTTTTCATTTCTTATATGACTTGGCACATATTTTTTTTTTTTTTTTTTTGTGTATACAACATAATTTTGCAACATGCTGTTGTGTCACTTCATCTACTGATGATGGTGCAGGCAAAAGTAGCAGCAGAGCAGAGATGTAACCACGACGTATGGACGTACACATCCTGTCCGGAATTGTGTTATTCTCTCAGTTTACATGTTTTCAGGTGCGGTTTTGGTTTAAAAATAAAAACAACTTAGTATGGTTACCAGATACAAAAGTTCAGTTTTGCATGTTTTTTTTGCGTTTAAGCGGAGAAAGGACATACTGTCAACCGACATGTGATTCTGATAGAAATGTTTTTAAGTTTGCCGTAGAGTGAATGGTGTAGGAGACAACTGACATATGTACTACGGGATACTTTACAATCCCTAAGGACCACCCATAGGTGGTATTTTAAATTTAGGCGGGTGACATATCGACAGACGATGGAAAGCATTAATGTATCCATATAACACGACTTGTGTCCCATCATCTCAAAATTATGAAGCTTTTTACTCTCTGATTTTGCATGGTGAAATGGAAACGGAACATGATCAAGAAATCCAATAATGGAAAATCCAAGTACACCATTTCAACTGCGACAGGTAACGAAACATAAGTCTATTATTACGTCGTCCCAATAAAGTCCCAGAGCAAGGTATGGACCTCGTTCCTTTTACAAACCAATGACGGCCGTATTTTTTTTTTTTTTTTTAGAAAAAAAAGGCTTGGTGGCGGTATTAGTGAGCATCAAGGGATGGTCAGTGCCAGTGATATACGGAACAGTGCATTCCTCTGTTGATAAGACTTCACAAATCTGAGGCACACAAAGAGTAAGGCTCACTGCGGACTAATTCAGGAGCACTGACATAAGACTTTTAGATCACATGACTCGCTCGAGAACTACTGGATGAATTTTAATTTGTGTTTGTCCTGATACGTAATTTGTTGGTATGTCAAACATTGGTAGCTTCAATCCGATTTTCAAAATCGGATGGAGTGCCGCATAACTCAAGAATTTCAGAATAGATTTTGATGCAATTCTGTTCGTAAGCTAAGACTGACACGATAGTTGTCTCATCTGAATATAATCTAAATCGGATGAAGTGAGGGGATGAGTTTTTAATTTCTAAGTTGTCATGGATGCGAATCCTAGTCACATGCCTTCTTGCGACTTTCTTGACTTCATCGTCTACCATTTATATTACTATGTAGATCTCTGTACAGATCAGAGTTACGTACATACCACGGACCATTAACGAATTGTATACTTTGTAGATTTGTCCCACTTGTCCACTGTCCAAAGTTAGAGCCATACAGATTGTAGAATTTGCTTATTCAGCAGAAGTGTATTATATATTGAGAGGCAGGAGTATATTCCACTAAGCCAAACATTTTACTGTAACGTATGTTTAGTTCATCTCGTTTTTTCTTTACCTGAACTTTCCATCGTAATTTTGCGTTCAGAGTCATCCCCAGCTATTTCGCTGAGTTCGAGTGTAGAAATGCGTTGTTATTTATGTCCACTGGGATATGTTGCACTATTTTATTTCTAAAATTAACAAGGATTGACTTTTTAACTCATATATTTTTATTTGCTACTTCTTTGTCCATGAGGATATGCTATTTACTGCCCTCTGTAGCATTTCAGTTACTTCCGGCATAGTTTTCCTCACAGAAAATACAACAGTATCATCTGCAAATGTGGAAACTTCAGGAGCATTGGTAAGATGTAAAAAGAAAATAGTAAGAGGCCTAATACACTATCCTGAGGCACACCAGCCTCTATTCCATGCAATTTTGAGTATTGTTCATCCTGTTTTATTCCAGATAAACTGTATATTACATAGAACTCTGGAATATCAGAGTACTTCCTTGGCAGCTGACTTTGCAGTTTATGAATTAATCCACTTAGTCAAAAGCCACTGTTACGTTAAGGAAAATAGTGGAACTAACTTTGTCCGATTTTATGTTCATCAAATTGATATCGGGAGGTCTAACGCCTCAAAAGTTACAAGCATGTGACATACTGACGGACAGGCAGACAGACACCGTGTTACATCCTTTTGTAATCCGTTTTATATCATTCTGTTACGCAAGACTAAATACAGTGACTACTTTGAAAAAGTCTAATTCAACAAAGCCAAACGATATGGAACACATCCTTTGTATGTAGGGTATATAGTGAAATTTGTTATTAGTTTTCGACAACTTTTCTGCGTAAATCATTAACATTCATATGCCTCCTCCAAACGATAAAGAACAAACAAAAATCAACAAACACTTAAAAATCCCTGCCGCCTGTCACTCCCCCTCACAACCCCCACACACAGTTGCTAGCTAATAAAACGCAATTCCCTGCACGTCCGATTTATTAAAAATACGTTTATTACTAGCAATATGGGTTACTTCGAAATTTTGTTAATTGAAATTCATCGCGAATTGTCGATCTTTGACATATTTCTGGGTGCGGTTGCTGAGTAAATTTATCATTTTTAATTGTTGTATGCATTTTCGGATACGACAAGTCAGAGTGGTTTTTTTAAATGCTACGCTTGTCGATAAGAAAACAAAAAAAAAATATACATATATTTTTTTTTTTAAAGATTCCCAAAGAGATAAATTGAACATTAAGGTCACACAGATTGGAACAAAAAAAAACACATTAATGTGTTTGGAATAAATATTGCAAAGTATCTATATATGTACATAAAAAAAACAATCAGAGGAAAACTTGAAATCCAAGATAAGCCCGACCTAAAGCCCGGAAAAAAAAACGTGGGAATCTCTATCGCATAATATTTTAAAAACGAAACAAAAAATCTTAAGGTTAATGTAAATTATTTATTTTGGTGATTTTCTTCTTAATTCTTTGGGGCAAACTTTTGGGCAGATGTTGAAAATACAAATTAACGAGAAATTATGACGCAGTCTGCTGCTGCTGTTGTTGGGTGCTCTTTGAGATTATTTTTATGAATATAATTTATGGAGGTTCTCGATTAAATGCGAACGACACGGGCAAATTGATGTTATTTATGGAATACATGGAGTTTCCTTGAATGGCTTTTCGGGTCTTTATGATTTTTTTTTTTTTTTTCTTTTAGTAAGTTTTATTGAGATAATAAAATTACTAAAATAAGTAGTCGGGTCTCGATAAGCTACTTTGGCAGATAGTGTGATGTTCTAAAGTTAATCGTTGTGATTCTCAAACAGACTACCTACCAATATATTTGAATATGAACAAAGACATTTCGTAACACCTAATTATACGGTTAGATAGAAATGGAATATCCCAATATATTACTATAAAATTTAGGTTACCTAGATAAATGACATTAAAAATGTTCTGCATGGTTGCCATCCTATTTTTTTATGAAGTGGTTTGGATCTTAGATGTTCCAATCTCCCGCCCGCAGATGTCGCTACGGATTTAATTGGTTTTCTAAATTTTAGTTGATTGACCGATTGAGTCAAATTTCAAAGATTGCATCATAATAAGTGAAAAAAAAAATAGGATGCTATTACTCAAAAAGTTCCAAATTTACAATACTGTCTAATGAAGCGGCTGACGAATTCGACCGAGATATGGTCCGTCACTGAACAACATGCCCGCCAGATATCAAATAGATTGATAGACGAACGTTATAACATAGAACTAGAACACCAAATAATCCAAACAAACATTCCCATTAAAACGGAAGAGGACCTGTAGCACTAGAAAACTCAATAATAAACCGGTATTAGGAGACCTATAGCCAACAAAGATGTACAAGACGACAACGGTTACTCCTTTTACAAGCGATGAAAACTTAACATCAACGATATAGCAAAAGCACACAGATCAAAATCACCCTGCAAGAATGCCAGTGACGACAATCAGACTATTGAGTAACCCACAGTGAGAGCTCACGGGATCGACTGTATCTAAATGCATAATCGAAAGTCTGCACTTTTTGATAACAGCTCTCGTGAACGGGTACCTTCAATCTTTATTAGTAAACGCTGCTACCGCATAGACGAAGTAGCGTGGGTGGACTCAAAGACACACAAACAACTGTAGAAGATAAGAGGACGCTAGGTGACTCCATCGCCGGTATAGCTACGTCTAGCGTCGGTCCCCTTAGACGACCAAGAACGAGAAGCAAAGAACTTGAAATTTTGCTATGCTTGCAGGTAGTTTTCGTTAATTTAGGAAGACCGGATTCTTCAGATTCTTAAAAAAAATCATCCAATACTGGAAATAACGACACCATAGGTTGGGTGGGATGCATATGCACTTCGAAAAGTGCTTTCATGGGGCCTATTAGTCCATTGCGATTATTCAATTGAAGAAGGATATATTTAAAGTCACACCCAAGGTTATAGCATGGACCAAATCATTATGATATAATTTAATGGCAACGCTTTGGTCTCGGGCTGTAAGATAAGAGTCGGTCTAAACACAGAAAAGCATAGACTAATATCTAAGACAAGCATTTAATTAAGGTCTTTCCAAAGCTACTACTCCTTCATTGGAGGGTAGCTCACTTTATGATCCAATAAAGTATCGACCTTTAAAAAAAAATTTAGTTCAGATTGAGACCTATACAAGGTAAGCAAAGACTACGACTTCATAAGCCTTCCTACTTATTTAACGTAGAATCGAGTTTAACATAATTTTACTACAAACGGTTATAAAGAATGAGGCCTCAAGAAACCACAACCCCACATAGGCAAGGGGCAAGGATATAATCATCAGAAAATGGTGGTAAAAAAAAGTAGGCAACAACCCTAAGTTGGGTAGATTGTTCACAGACAACATACGGCGATATTTGCTAGATCATGAGGTACACAAGAACAAAGATTCCACAGACACAGTTAATTAATCTTACGAGATTAGCAGGTCTTTTTTAACCACTTATTGTTGCAACAGCTTGGGACACACAAGTTTTCTGTAACACTCAAACGCTACATCTTCTTCATAAGATAAAATCAACACCCCATTTGAAACTACAAATAGAATAGTTTCCCTAACAAGAACATTTAAGAAAGTTAACTTCGAGCAAGAACAAATTTTAATGTGCGAGATTCCACAAGGTTGCCTACTACCACCTATACTGCTCCTAGCGATAAAAAACTGAAGTTTTTTTTCTCATCATAATTAGCGTACTAGTGACATTCCCACTTACAAGTTCCTCAATCTCATTAGAGCATTCAAATGGCTCCTTGAGCGAATATGGGAATTCGAGTACATACATGATTGAGGCTACAAGAAGTCTGTTCCCGCATTGGAAGATCGTATTCGCTCATAATTCTAATTTTAAATATGTTTAGATGAAATGAAAATGCAGATATGAAGTAGATAATGAGAAATAGAGTGACATATGAAGAGAGTAGAGTCAGAGTTATATTTCGTACTGCATAAATAAAAAGTTGATTCTTCAATCACAACAAAATCATTCGAAACATAAAACTCCTCGTAGATGTTTCAAATATCCTCACATAAACAACACAAATTATGACTCAGCGAATAATTTTATAACAGAGACTGAATTAGTTTTGATTCCAGTTTCTTTTATTTATTTACACCACCACCCCCACATTTAAATGAAATTCATAAAAAAATAGTCTATTCAAACAGTCTTCAACAATACTTAGACAAGAACAATAAGCTGATTGTTTCAAAACAAATAACAAAATCGATTTAAATTACACAAATAACAATTCAGATACATCAGCAGAAAGCGCACACATTCGCCTTTAAAGAAGAGACTCCACCAAAGTCAAAGAAATACGAAACATATGCCTTGTAAGCAAACAAGAATGCTTTTCTCCATTCGTATCCTATACCACATCCGAGTGTCTTAGAATGAATGAAATTCTCTGTTATAGCTCACGCGACTCGATTTACATATCTGAGGCGTTCTTAGTTATATCCGTGCATATGCATGTATACGGGTATCTTATACTTTGTTTTTTTTTTTTTTTTTTTTTAATTTACTTTCAACTATTTAGATACTGCCAATCAATAATAATCAACACGGTATAAAAATAAAGATAACATCCACATTAAGCGTGAGGACGACAGATAGTCACAGTCAGAATATTCATGCAGTTCACACACAATTAAAAGAGCTTACTCGTACAAGTGTTGATTGCCGACCATAAAAAAAAATTAAAGCAACATCTATAAGAACACATGGTTGTGAGTGAAAATGTTTATCCAATAAGAAGGAATAGGTTGTTGAATTCTTTCATTTTGATTGCGAGGGAAGGGAGGCGCTTATTATTGAATGGAAATTAAATAATAAAGATGTCCACACCTTGATATAAGGGCAGCAGATGGTTCCTTCGACGAGAAAGAATTGGGTCAAATATAATTGAATAAGTCTGCAACAGAAGATGAAGAGAAAATGAAAAATTGGGCGTGTATTCTGTAAAAGAGGAAAGGAACTATCGGTTTAGATCTGAATGATGATACACTAAAAATTCGTAATTCTTGTGAAACATTACAAAGCTTCATGCGAAATTAAAGTTAAATTTATAATGTGTATCAGTGTTGCGCATCATGTTATACAAGATTTCCCAAACATGGAGGAAAGATTACTAAACCACGAAACAAGTTGTGCGACAAATATAGCGCAACATGTTCCTGTAAAGATTCCATTCGTTCTGTGCTAGACTAGTCTTAGTACAAGCAGTAGAATACAAAGAAGTCATGAGTGGACAGAAACTGCAGAACAGAACAAGTTTTTTCACAAATGTTGCGCAACATATTCCTTAAGTTTATTTTGTGATAGACTTGACTTGGTACTAACAGTAGACTTGCTTCAATTCCACAATGGTAGAAACCAAAAACAGAAGTTTTTTTTTATAAAATGTTGCGCAACATGTTTCTCTATAGTTTTGACTCATTTTCTAATAGATCTGAGTAATTAAATGTTGCACAACATATTCCTGAATTCATAAGGCAAGAGACTTAAATAGTAATAAATTGCAGAGAAGTGTATCTTGTACCCGATTGAATACATTCCGGTATACCTAGATATCTGGCACCTTACAATATTCATGCATAAACCTAAAAAAAAAAAAAAAAAAATTACGGCGGTACTTGAATCCATGAATCTGTTATGTAAATGTGTCAGAAGGAACAGAATAACTTCAGATGTAATTGGTTACTTAATGTATTTGAGCAACATGAACTTGCAGTTTTTTTTTTTTTTTTTACAGACTACAACTATTTTACATTGTACAACTCATTTGATAAAAATTGAAGAAGTCCTCGCGATGATGTCATGAATTGCCATTAGGTTTGCAAAGCCCTTCCTTGAACAAACATACCCATACCCAGCAAACCATCCAACATACGGACTGAGACATTTGGCAGCATTGCCTCAGCTCTCAGTCACACAAATATTTGCCAGCACTGTTAAAGTTAAAATAATTCAAAATGTTGCGCTACACGCCTCCTAATGTTTTCAAATCATTTTTAAAAGTACTTATCCTTAGTTCTTACGAGTACATAATGCCAACCCTAAAGAACTCTAAATATGAAGCACTTCCAAAGGATGAACATAAACAATTTTTTTTTTTTTTCCTTTGACAATGTTGTGCAACATGTTTCTCTTATTTACAACGCATTTATTGAAGACTCAAGATAGAATTTAAATATTTTGTTTCTGTTTTTTTATTTCAATTCCTAGGCAAATGTTAGTACACAATTTTATTAAACGGAAAATGGAGTAAGTTCCAAGTCGAAAGCTACGGCCTTTCCCATGTTGCAACATGTTGCTCATTATTTTCCACCTGTTTGATGGATTACCTAAGGCAGAATCTCAAATCTCAGCATAGAAGATTTACAAGTATTTAGATGGCAGATGAGCTATGAGACGAGTTTATAGATATGTGTAGGCATGAGTTTGCGCAGCATGTTGTTCTTTATTTTGTTTTCATTTTGTAGATAAATTTAAGTTTCAGCTTACAACTAGCGTATTATGCGGAGATACATTAACAGAACCAAACTGCGTTCTTTCACAATATTTCGCAACGTGTTGCTCTGTATTTCCCACCCATTCGGTTGATGACTTAACCAGCGAAAACTCTTTTTTTTTCTTAGGGCAATGCTTATTCACCTGTCAGCGTGCGGCAGTCGTTTATCGCTGTGAAAAGTTTAAAATCGTGACTGAGTGGTATTAATTCAAACCACTGTCTACCCAAATAGCAATAGGCATACAACTTTACCATAGGTCAAAAAGCAAATCGTTTTGATTGCGCTCTAAATTCCAAGTATCTCTCCTTAATTGCATTAATCATGCGCCAAAGTATCTCACAATTTATTCAGTGAATTACCCAGACATTTTTCGGCGCACCATGAGAAAAGATGCTCACTTACCTTTAGCTATGGTGTCGTCTTTTCTCTTGGACTGACATTCACGATTGTTCTGATTCGAGTTGGAGAACTAAACATTTAAATTGTATATCCCGGGAATGTCATATCAGTACACGCCCAGCTACTGAACTTCTGATCGAAAGAAAAAATCTATTAATTACAAAACTGTCCAGAGTCTGCCCCTGAATTTGAACTTAAGTCGACGTAAATAAATCTTCGGGATAAATACGAGCAAAACTTTTATCCCAACTATGTAATGTCAATAGATCTCGACTTTGTCATTGCATCGATCAAAGTCGTGAGCGAAATTACATCGAATACAGTTGTATAAAGCAAAGGCAAGAATAATGAAAACAGGTAAGACTATATACATAGTGGGTAATTATTCGCTTCGACTTGCGGTTAATTTGAAATGAGTGAATGAGTTTGGAATGCTACTACGACGAATGGTACTCGTAATGTACATAGTAAGTTCGATTTATAACTTTTTTCAATTTTTTTTTAAATCACGAACTCGTATAATTTGTAGTGCGCGGGCGGTCGTTGTTGATTTCTCTGTCTGGTATTGGATTTTCTTTACGAAGGTCAGTTTCAATTGTCTTTTGATTTGGATTGTAGTCATTTGGAGGACGGGGTATTCAGCCTAATATCCAAAAGTTATGGAAAATCTTCTGTCAGATGCAATGCAAACAATTAGATTCGAAACAATATTTTCGCTCTTTTAAGTTATTTTGTATCGTCGAACTAAAAACGACTGATAGAACCTTTGCGCCCACTGCGTGACATAATTTGGGTTTGGCCACTTGGCAGCAGTAGATACCGTGGGCGACACAAGGGCGACCATATGTCGGATAATAAAGGCAATAAGTGACAATTTTACTACAATTTGAGTACCCAATTTAAATAACAAAGTTTTATTGCCACAACATGGTCATAAGGTGGCCCTAAACCTTGGTACCCGACGTAATGAATAAAAATCGTAGACCCTCAATAATAATGTCAAGTTTAAGCTCGAATTGAAATCATTTGAATTAGGATAGTCACATAATTTAACCGCCTTTCTACGACTTGTTAATAGATTTTCAGAATTTTAAGGATCTTTTTTCTTACAGATTGCCAAGCCCGCTTTATGGAGTTTAATCATTCCTAAAGGTTGGACTTGAATCTATTTACCTTTTAGCTCACAAGTAGGGCTTTATTTTAAAGCCTTTCTTAGCAGACGAAGCCAAGAACTTCGGTGGAATATCACTGGTATTAATGCCCAAATCACAATCACCCTTATTCCCAAAATCAAAGTGACAGCTTGTCACCTCACTTTATTTTAAACTTGTTCCCGTGCATGAAAATTCGCGCAAAATTCCTATATGAGAACGGTAGCCTCGATTCCTATAGTAGCTTAAGGTGTCACAAATGAGACTATGAATTTATACCACCTCACCTTATTTGCATGTGACACGACTATGAGAATAAGGGAATACTGATTAGGGGCGCCCGTTAACACACGGCGAAAGTTAAAAAAAAGGAATTACTAGGAACCTATCACGTACTTCATACTTTACGACTGGCACATGCAACACGACGTAATGAAAGCTTGACCTTACGCAAACGTTGTACTCAACTCTTGCGTGCATTTTGACAGTTGGTTTGTGAGGGTTGAAATAATTTTATTTTATTTTTTTTTTTTTTTTTTAATATAAATAGAAATATGTACTTGATGAAGATTTAAATATAAAAATCCGTATTCTTAAATCACCATCGAGAAAAGAGAAAATGTTGCTTTTTCATTCATCATGGAATGTACAAAATAAGGGTGTGGGAAGAAGTCATGTTTGCGACACGCAGTCTTGGTCTTTTATGGCCCCATTAAAATAGAATTTCAGAATTAATACGAACAGCTGATGATGACACTATAGCAGTAGCGCATTATGGCGATTTAAGCATAATGTATTTTCAAGGACTCAATTCTGAATTTTAATTGAAAAATGTTGTGAACTCAATTAAATTTATTTACCTCATAATTGTCAGAATTTATTGACGCTTATCGGAGTATATTATACAAACATCAATATTTACGATTAATGCCAAAATAAGATAAACAACTCAAGTTCTATCAAGACCTTGATTGTTACAACTCTGAAGATAATGAATTTGTAATTTGTTTACGTTGACATTTTATTGCCACTGACCAAAATTGATTGATAAATATCCATGTTGATTTAAACATATAACAACATCTGACGACAACTTTGTTCATATTGATGACCTACAAAAAAAATGTATGACTTCTTTTGTTTTTTTTATTACTTTAAGTTTATGCAGGGTGTAGAGCAAATTTTAGAAATTTTTAAATGACCGGTAACAGCGAATAAAAGTTATCGAATTTTATTATTTTTTTGGAAACGACATTCAAGGGTAACTCGCGTTACATTACATTCAGACACTGTTATTCATTTTGGTTATTGCAATATTAACACAATATTATCATTCATTGCTTTTTGAGGAATGGATTGATGGATTGATGCTAGTGCAAAGAATACAAAAAAAAACTACGATAGTTATAGATTATTTATTAAAAAAATCATTTAACGCGTTACAACCTTGGGAGACGGTGTCTTCTTTATAATCTTCTTTTAGCAAGTTCTGCTTAGTTAACCAATTAACCAGTTTGGAATTCATGAATACGAGTACCACGAACATAGTCAACAAAATGATTCAGTAATTTAAAAGAAAATCAAGATTTTCCAGGGCAACGCGTTACATAAATTTGGTAACTCGCGTTACAATCGATTTTCATACATTACTATTGTATTTCTTTGAACATTTTAGTGATGGTAGAGTCATTCTTTATTATCGCATCATTACACCAGAGTTTAACTTTTAACAAAGTCGTTAACTACAGCTAAAGGAGAAAAAGTCGCTCTGAGACAACGAGTCATACGTGTACGTGCAAAATTTAACAATCGGATAGTGTGCTGTCACTTTTTAAAAACGCTGTGAATTTAATTAAAGCGTAGAATGTCAATATTTTTATTTGTCAATCCATGTCCCGAAAGGTGTATTATTTCGACTCAGCGAAAATTCAGGTAATAGTATAGATCCCATTAAAAATATGATTAGATTCGCATCACTTTGTGCGCAGTGAAGCACCCGATGGGGCCTGTATGGTAGATAGTAACCGATGTTCAATTAGCATCTCCTCGTCATCGTTCTGGTCTCAAATTCAGATTACAGACTAAGAATTAGTGTAGCATTCTAACGCATTCAGTCGCTCTTGATTAATATTTCGACGTTCCGAAATCCGTTTTATCATGAATAATCATTTTCATTCGAAGTGGTTTTGATTCTTACTTTAATATCAACTTAAATGTGGGTCAGCCACAAACCAAAATTGTTACTACTTTAGAAGTGACATTCGAGCATGCTATTACAAATTTTAAATTAGACGAGATTTTAAGAATAACTCGAGTTTATGTTTTTATTACTAAGGGCCATTAGTGTTAAAAATTTACTTACGTTTTACATAAGTCAGTCTTAGTTAACCCACCCTGTACCTCAAATGAGCTCTATTCCACAGTGAATTTTATTTATCTGCTAGATACGTTAGATATGTTAGAGTTAAGCTGAATTCAAATTTGCGTTGTTTTGTTCAGTGTTATATGTACCTTTTGTTCGTACTCAAAAGAGCAAAGATTTAAAGAGCAAAACTGCAGGTTTGTAACACCTAATTGACACCGAACCAACAATGAATCAGTTTTGTATGAAATAAAACTCGATTGGTATTTCGCAATAAATTTTTTTTATTGTATACATTGTGACACCAATTAGAGACGGGGTTACGGCAGTTTTATATATTTACCCGGTAGCTGGTATTTTGGTAGACATATACGTATGCTTAGAATTCTGGTTTTCTTAAGAATGTTAAGGTCATGTCGTGTTCGCATAAAAAGCTATTCATTTAAGAAAAGCTCGAACTAGAAAGTCTTCAAAAGAATGCAGAGGCATAGAGTGCTAAGAATATAAGTGGTACAAGTCAAGAAGTTTCCAGTCTCGAAAAACTAAAACAAAGAATTCTCAAATTCCGTAAAATTGAAGCGACGACTTTAAACTGATTTGCGTCACTTGAATTCTAAGCCTTATATATTTAGGAACGACCCATGAGTGAAAGAACGACTCATAAGTTTAAGAACGACTAGAAATCACAGTTGAAGAAACAAGTTACACTATGAATGCCAGATGGCAGAAATACACCGCATTTCGATAAACAGCGTTACAGGGCTTTCGAAATATAAAACTGACAACAGACATAGAAACAAACTATGTATAGACAAACAAAAAACGTAACGTAGACAAAAATACAATATAATAATTAATTTATAATCATGCTAGGTAATAATACTTATTGAGGAGATTTATACTCCACATGACCACTACGCACACTTTAAAAACAACTAGTGTACACCTAAAAAGAACATTTCCAAAAGAAAAAAAAACAACTCAACCTCTGTCATTTGCACACACTGTAACTAGTTCTCTCCCTTAACTCTCATAAAATAACACATTCAATTCACATCAGTCGTAAAGTCAATCATAAAAGGTATTCGAGTTTAAGCAACAGCTTAAAAGGGTGTGCAAAGTCCATATCTATGTAAATTCTTTGTACATATTTAGGAAAAAAAAAAAACCTACAAGTTAATTAGAAAGTTATTATCAGGCAATTGAAATCAAATGTCAGGGGTTGTCTACAGAAAAAAAAAATACAATTTTAAAAATAGAAAATACACATACCGAGGCAATGATCAAAAGTGTTTACGACTGTCTATGCCTCAAAAAAAAAAAGGTACGATTTAATAAAAGAAAATGAAAGGTGAAAATTTAATTTATTTACCACTAAAAAAAAAAAAAAAAATACGAATTCAAATTGGAAAAAAATAAATTTCAGGGATAGCTCAATTAGTAGAGCATTGGTGCCTACAACCATATCCACTTGGATCAAATGTTTTCTCATTCTTTACATTTGAGATTCACTGATTTGATTTGTACAGACATGAACTGTTACAAACTTCACGTCGCTGTGACTGCCAAACTACGAATGACAGCGCGCTGGAAGTTTGACAGTTGTTTTTTTTGTTTCATTGTTGACAAGCGGGTGTAAGGTTTTCTTTAATTGCGTGTTTAGTTTTTGTTCTATCGACAATGGAATTCACACGTAATAGTGTTATTAACCTTTCTTTGGCTGGAAAATCACAACCAGCTATTGTTCGTGAGCTGAAACATTTGAAAGTGAACAAAATGTTTGTACACCATATCGCGTTACATCGAAATCGGCAACATTGCAAAACGCTATGGAGGTGGCCCGAAAAAGACAGCAACATCGTCAACAATGATTCGGAGTGAAGGCCAGAATCGAACGAAATCCTCGGCGTAGCGGAAGAAAAATGGCTTCTGAGCTAAACATATTCAGAGACTCAAGGCCTTAAAATTCCAAAAAGTGCACGATCTCACACCTAACAAAAAAAAAAGTTAGAGTGGAAAGAGCAAGAGTTGATCCGCTTGCACGCAAGTGGCCAATTGCCAAACATCGTCTTCTCTGATGAAGCACCATTTCCAATTGAGTAACTTGTCAACAAGCAAAATGATCGAGTTTAACTGCCAGAGAGGTCATACGATAATTTCGACCAAAGAATAGCCACCAGGAAGCAAACGCCACCGTTTTTTATTCGGGCCGCAGTGGCTGCCGATGGTCGGTCTTCGCTCGTATTTTTGGACCGTAGCGTTAAGATAAACGCGATGGTTTATCGTGAAACTGTCTTGGAAGCTGTGTTGAAGTCATGGGCACGCAAATATTTCGGCCAACGACTCTGAACATTCCAACAGGACTCCGCACCTTCCCACAAAGCCCGAGCATATCAAGAATGGCTGCAACAAAACGTTCCGCAATGGCTGTCGAATTCTCCCTATGCGAATCCATTAGACTTTTCTGTCTGGGGCATTTTGAAGGCCAAGGTTGGCACTAAAAAATACCAAACAGCGGACACGCTCAAGTTAGCGCTTCGCCGGGAATGGAAGCTCAATCCACAGACACACTTGCGTGCAG
Organism: Pocota personata; assembly: GCA_963082735.1. Classification (NCBI taxonomy): domain Eukaryota; kingdom Metazoa; phylum Arthropoda; class Insecta; order Diptera; family Syrphidae; genus Pocota; species Pocota personata. Next base: position 236,371,085 of record OY720429.1, on the reverse strand, counting down.
CGTGCGACAAATTTATTGACCGTCTCAAGGTTCGTGCATAGCCATATCGAAAATATTAATTAAATCCTCGAATTTGAATAAATTTCCAACATTTTTTTCTTTGTATTATATCAAATTGTTAATTATAAATTAATAAAAAAATAATTGTCAACTCACTAACTTGAGTTTCGGAATTATTGGTACAACGTCTTAGCCACCCTTAGGCTGCAGTGGAGTTGGTCTAGTGATGTCAAAAGTCACTCTCTTCCGTGCTGCAAACATGCAATAACAAAGTCCGCTAAATATTAAAATGTCCACCAGTCATGTTTAAAAGTTAATCCACTTTTTCTTTCGTTTCCTTCCCTTTGATCCTCGATAAAAGTTAAAGTGGAAGTGGAAGAGAAAAAATTCACTAGAGACCTCTAATCAGTTTGTTCGATTCTTGCAGTTTTTGTATTTCCCATTAGCGGAAGTGACTAATGCTGCCAATGACAAGTGCTAATTGACACACAAGACAAATGTCAACGACACACGTAAGAGAAAACAAAAAATTTACCAAACCGACATTTTCCGGTTTTGATTGAAATTTATTAAAATTATTTCTTATTGTTATTAATCTAATTTATTCTAAGGCAATTAGGAGTTAGATAACACTTAACGGGTAAATTAATAATCATAAATAACCATTCAAGTTGCATTAAGTGGAGAATTCCGGAAAAGACTTCACAACTAAATTCTTCAATAAGTACTTGAACCTTTTTTATAAAGTTGTTTTTATTGCCATCACTAAATTATTAATTTTTAGTGAACTAACTGACCCGTCCGGCTAAGCTCTTAACAAAAAGTTGTATGTCTAAGGAATTTTCGGTCTGCGAGTATCCGTACACCTTTTTGATTTATTGACACCAGATTTCTTTACATGTACATCCGATTGAGGTTGTGATATAATTTGTAGGTACGAGTACGAGTATGCATGTATTTATTTTCTCACCTCTAGCGAACGTCTGACAAACATCCGAGATTAAAATTGTGATGAGAAGTTTCTCTTAAGCGGTCCCTGGACCCTCAATATTTTTGTACAAAATATTGCACAATATTATTGGCAATATTTCGTTCATGCGCGAAAAGCTAGGCCAATCCCTGAAAGCCTATATGAAAGCCTTGCCTACCAAAATACATTACAAACGTTATGCAAAAGTAGATATTAAAATGCGAAATACTAAAAATGAGATTAAAATCGACTTTACATTTTTAATTCCCAGAAGCAAGTGATGAGAAATAGAACTATCCAAAGTTCGGCAGAATCTTTGAAAATTCCTGTCCCACTTTTTAATTTTAGATATTGCTACAGACATTGAGTATACACATGTGTGTGTGTCTGTCTATCTGTCTGTCTGTCTGTATGAACGCGCTACTCTCGAGAATAGCTAAACGGATTTTGGTGCGACTTTCATATAATAATGTTTTCTGTGTTTTTAAAGAGTGGAGCAGTGAATACAAATGTGCAGCGAATCGGAATAAATTGCTTTTGATGTTCGAAGATGTTGAGGCACTGTGAAAACTCTAAGAGTGATTTATGAGAGATTTGTAAGTCTTTTACTTTTCCACGAAAATATCAGTGGGCGCAAAAACCCCCGATCAACAAATAACTCACAATAAGTACTTTTTTTTTGGATCCGGCTAAGCCAGGAACGTCCACCAGTCTAAGTATTCTCTACATCAGTATTCTACTAAACAATTCTGGAAAAATGTTTAAAAAAACTTATCCATACACTCCTAAAGAATTTGAACCATACTGTGGTGAAGTTAGACTTAGAAAACTGCTTTTCAGGGTTCCGCAAATAACTACGGGACCCTATTGCTCTAGCTGGTGCATCTGTCCGTCTGTCAGCACCATATAGCTCCTAAACCATTCAAGTTATATGCATGATTTTTTCACAAGTCACGTAAAATAATAACGCAAAGACAACGTCGGTACCACTTTCCCGCAAATCGTTATTTTGAAGGTGCCTTCAGTATGTATTTACAAGCAAAAGTCGCAGCAAAAAAAATGTTTTTTTTTTTTGTGTATAGGCATATGACATCGCTGAAATATCCTTTTGCGCCAACAGTGGAGGAATGTCTGCGAAAAATGAGTATTACTCGAGGCTTTCCAAGAAAATCCTCTAACCAGCTAAAAAAAAAAAAATTTCAATGAAATCGGTTCAATTGAAGAAAAAAAAAAAACTTTTGGGGGCTTAGTCTATCGTCATTATTTTTGTACATTACAAACTATGAGTCAAAAAACTCGGAGAGTCAAGGACCAAGTGGCTATGGACATGTATTTCAATGGACCTGCATAAAAAAAACTCCCTAAGACTTAGCGGTCTCTTTGCAAGTTATTCTATTATAACCACTATCACAGAACACTCATCTACCTACTTTCATCAGGATTGCCCGGACGATGTCAGGGTAGGATACTAAAACAGACCAAAATGTCCCACCACCCACTCACCATCTTCTAGTTCTGGACCCGGATTCTTGACTCAATAGGCATCTCGAGGCGCTGCCACAGCATTATACATAGGTTCGTCTTTCCTACACACTAACACGTCTATAAACATCAATCTTTTTGTTCAATACAAACAAAAGAGGTAATTTTCTTCGACTGAATCTCTTAACTATTTCTTTTAATTTGGTTTACCTTTTTCCGATATTGTAACTAAAACTATTGAAACTTTTCTACAAAGTAGTTCTCATAATCCTTACTGTCAATATGGAACTTAAAATTGTCCAATTATACAGATAAAGATACACAAAACTGTTTGCTGAATTTTATATTAACCACAACCATATGTATGATATTTTCCCATTTTTTTTTTTGCCATACGATTATCTATTTCTTTTTTTATGTTTATATCTCTCGATTTTTGGTGTAATAAAACTGAGTCAGAAAAATACCCACTGACCGACCTATACTCCTTGGCTATAAAAATGGGTGATTGAGTTTAGCAAATGTCACCAATTTTGAACCACACACAGTAGATTGTTGGTTGGTTGTTTGGTGGTTGTTTAGACGGGAAGAAAAATAAAAATTTGTTGTGCGTATGGTTTTTATCTGTTGAATGGTCGTATAGAATATCAGATAATAAGATTGAAATGATGAGGAGGCAAAAACAAAGTGGAACAAGGAAAAAGTAAAAGTTCAGGGTGATACTTGTTGATGTTGTATAATTTTCATAGAGAATCAAGAATTTACAAGTTGATAAAAGAAAAAAAGGATAATTCCAGGACTACTTTCATTAATTTCTTAAGTTGATCCTGTCTTCATTTGTATGTAATTTTATTTACCCGTCTGGCTCAGTTCTTGTCCGTTTATTTAACCATCTACCCGTCTACAGCAAATGGCGCCCAACACGGGGCCCTTATTGTAGTTTACAACATATTCTACAGATAAATAGTTTTTTAAAAACTCAAGGGACAACTTGTCCTGAAGTCCGGGTCATCAACCACTTGTTACGAATAAATTCCTTATGCAAATTCAGCTACAAGTTTAGACATGACCAATCAAAAAGACTGATCCACATTCACATCATCCCTCAAAAGAATTTTAAATTAATCACCACCACATTGCCAATCACATTTATTTGCAGTGCCTATTGTTTTGTATTTTCATCTAACATTCCTCCAGACACATTCCGTTTTCGTATTTACTTTATAACCAAGTACTTCCCCAGTAAAAGATACATATGTAGATACATTCTATTGTATTTATCTTGTGGTTGTGAAAATTCAATGGCATTTAGCGCTATCCTACTGGAGAGGGGATACTTTTTTTTTAGCTTTCTTATTCTATTGCGTATAAAGTGAGTAATGTGTAGCCTAAATAAACTCATCGCCCACAAACAGATGTTAACTTTAAAATAAAATTATGGCTACGGCAGCGTGTAAATGAGTTGTAATTGCAATAAATTATACTATGGGGCGCCTATAGTGTTATTTATTTTGACAGCACAATCAAAATAAAAGCATTCGACACAAGGATTGTGTCGTAGAAATTAATTGCAAAATAAGACAACAAACATGTTCGTAAAAAATTATGTAAAAAAAAAAGTTTGCTAAATTAATTCAAATGAAATTATACATTAATTAGATATAATCACAGCGACGGTGTTGTCGTCGCACCCTCTCGGAAATAATAATAAAAAATAAAAAAAAAGACGAAAATAACTGGTTTCATGAGCTATATAATCATAGGAGAAAGAAAGAACGCAAAAATAATGGCATACAAATAAATACAGCTACAAAGTGGGTATAATGGGAATTTGCTTAAATTTACATTTATTAGTTTGAGGTTTTTCTTCAGTTTTGATCACTCTGTGGAAGATTTAAAGATAGTTAGGCGGGCATTATGCGGAAACTTCAATCAAATATTCATCCGTTTGTAGCCACCTTTTGTAGTCATGAGGTTTTTAAGATGTGGTCATCAAAATGTCATAAATTGTTTACTTCCACTTCTAGGTACTATCAATTTGTTGGCGCCACATCAAATGCTGTTAGATTATTAAAAGACATGTCAAATTGGCCATTAGTAAGTAAAGCACCGTTAATTTTGTGGTTAGGATGAAAATTCTGATTTCGTCTGGAATTGTGACTCTACAGACCCCAGATATGAAGTTTGAAGAGAATCTGTCCAGTCGTAGTTTTTTGGGATCAAAATCTCGAGATCGGAAATTTTCAGGAAACCAATACTTGCCCTTATAGGCGCAAGTAAAAATCTTCTTGGAACACCTACAATTTGAGGGCCAACTCTTATATACAAATGATTGTCGGGAGTATTCGTAAATATCTAATACGGGAGCAGGAAAGCCAGCTTTTGGGAGCTTGCCCGAAAGCCCCCGTCGAAAAGAATATAAACGTGACAGTAGTATGGTTATGACCACAATCCCGCTTCTCTGAACTTGAATGCAGTTTATCTGTCCGACGCTTTTAGTATATGTACATATACAGAAAAATGGATGTCGATCTTATAGTAGATCATGTTTGCCCACCCAATGCAGGATGTCCTTTAAATATTTGTTAGACCTGAAAAATAGCATTCTTCTCAAAGTCAAAATATTATGACCAATACTCAGCCTTAATCCAATCCCCAGATAGGAAGGATTTTTTTTTTATATGCATTACAATCGGCGCCGTCGCTCAGTGCACGATCACTGAGCTCAAGGTTCGAGTCCCAACTAATATCAAAAAGTTATTCAAGGTCCACCTCTCGCAAACGTCCGACAGACATCCAAGAGTAAAATTGTCATAAGAAGCTCCTCTCAATCGAAAAACTGTAGTTAGGATATTGGTGGTTTCACAGATTTCTGAAAATCTGAGCACGGGAAATGATTTTGTCCTTGGAAAAATCACGATCTTGATCTTTGACTTCCCAGACATTGGAAGTTGGCTCCAGTATTTACTAACAGAAGTACGTAATTCAATTATATAACAACATTTGTCACGTTGAAGAAGTCATATTCCAGTCATTGTAGAAAAACAAATAGCAAATTAAGGAAATCGTATGATACCCTTTTCGAACACATCCCTAATGGACGTGGCGTTGTGAAATGTACAAATCAAATTCATTGATATGCGTATCTTTCGATTCAGACCATGCTTCCGCGACTTTTAACAGATTTTATTAGAAAAAAAAGTTTTTTTTGAAAAAAAAAAAAAAAAAGGCGTGCCATTAGCACTTTATTTGTTAACATAAAATCAAAATGTTAACTGCAAATTGTCGTTCATTAATACTCGTACTCTACAGTTTAAAGTCTAAACCACAAAACAGATCTCATTTAAATCGGTTAACATATTCTAAAGTTACAAGCGTAAAATACCTTGGATCTTTTATTAGAGATTTGTTTATCTGAAAAACAGACATCGAACATATGTCCATCCTCATTGATGCCGGACACATTGATTCTAGTTTTCTAGGTCAAGCTTCCTGTTTTCTAGATCAAGCTCCCTCGTCTCGAATATGAGAGCTGATAATCGAAAATGCTCTTGGTTGGAGTACATAAGCGTCAGCATTTGTGGCAAGTATCTACATCTTCCTGTAACTTATGGAGTTCGCAGTTGTAAGTGGCGCACTCACACTTCGAATACTTCGAGGAGGAATAATTTGCAAATTACATAGTACAATGAGTGTTTCTCTGGAATTCAGCTATCGCCTTGTAGGGCTATTAGGCGATAATAGTCTACTTTGAAATCGATAAATAGATGATAGTTTCGACATTTCTAAGATCAACGAGTATTTTAGTGTAAATTTGAGATGTATTATGGATCTGCCGGCCCGAAAGCCATACTACTATGTGCCAATTACTTTAGTCTAAAGCCATTTGTACAGTCAGTTGGCTAGGATCATGTACGTAGCACTGAGTAGTTCTCTCAAGTCCTAGAATGGTTTTCGACGACGGTATTTATTGCATCGTCGTCTCTCATAAATTTTACAGGGGACTTCAACTAACCATCTTCGGATCAGGTAATTTTAAGATATCCTCTGGGGCCATGATTTTTTAAGGCCAGTTTTTTTTTTAAAAAACCAGAAATATTGGACATAGAAAACTAACCAATTCAACTCGAACTAAAACCAAGAGATATACTTTAAGAACTACCATCCACCCACATCCGTCTAGACCTCAAATCCTCAACATGCACTGTGTATATTAAAAAAAAAACCTCTTGAAGTGCATAATTAAATTACTTCCTTCCACGTATCGCACATACATTTGTTTACCTTCCACCGTCTATCCAAATTGAAAATTTCTACTTCCCATCATCATCATCATCTGTCTGCTTACGTATGCATGGTATTTTTGGCAAACCAAACGAAAAAAATAGAAAAATAAAAGCAAAGAACTGAAAGAAGCAAGAAAAATCCACATTCACCAAAAAGCCCCTTCCCACTATTTATGTAGGTACAAACAAAACACACCAAACAGGAGGGTCCGCACATACATAATCCGTCTCTCGCAACCGCAAATCCTTTTTGGAAGCCATCTAATTGATTTTTTATTCAATTAATTCTATCTTTCTCTCTGTTAATACATTTAATTACAGATTGTATTGTGTGTTGTTGCGCGCCACACGAAGAGAGTGTGATGATCTCCCCCGAAGATGTAAGGGCAATGTCTGCGGATCAAATATAATTAAGCAAACATAAAAAAAATATTATTCTTCAGCAGATAACAGACGCTTTTTTGGAGCTTATATCTACGAGTATCAAATCTAAAAATGTAAAAAAAGAAACCTTGATTTAATGCTAATTACTAACGTGTAAAAGTGATTAATGGCACAGTGTGTCTGTCAAGCGTGAACAATTCAATTCAACACTCACTTCTCTCTACTTTGCGCTGTATCTATGTATGTATCGCTCTTGTTGAGATAAAGATAAAATAAATTGGTAAAAATTGTTAAAACTATCTACCACTTTGTCTATTGTTTTATCGACGGGGGGTGGGGCGAACCTTCTTTGTTTAACCCGCTGCTACTAACCAGCAGTTAGAAAGACTTTGACAAATGCGGAAATTTCGGCAAAATGACAATTCAAACAATCATTTGATTTACATAAACACATTTTGACACTCTCCCGAGTTGGCTTGTAGTTTGATAGGCGTTAAATAAACACAGGAAAACATCACCGAGGTATGAAGGTGTAATTAGTCACCAGCGGCACACCTTAATTTTGTATTTTTTTTTTTTTTTTTTTATGTGACATGGGTGGTGCTGGTGGTTGAGAGGGGTCTTATCTCCCCTAGACCGAAATCCGACATCTCTAGGTCAATTCACATGAAATAGTTTTAGTTAGGCACTCAGTTTTTATTTCCACTTTTGAATTGATGACGGTGGTCGTCGCGGTGTATCTTGGGATGTGCCACGGAGTGTAACGACTAAAACTGAATAATTTTACGCCAAGTAAATAGCTCACCACTTGGGTAGTGTAATGACTTAACGCCTGTCCAGTATAAATGAATGCTGTCTGTGAAAACCTCTGTGCAACGAGGTGAGAAAAAAAAATGTAAAATTGTACAACCCAGAGTTTAAAGAGAGGTGAAGGAGAACCAACTACGTATTTACTATTGGCGTGTCCTTGAATTAATTAAAGACTATAATTTCCATTTCGCCCTCATTTTTTGTTTGCGAATTTATTTCCATTTCCGATTAGAGACTTAACCACCCACCAACCATGATGGAAGTTGTTACTTACAGTCGGTAATGACTTTGGTTCGGTTTAGTTGAGTGAATCATTATTTTTTTTTTTCTTATCCAATTCGATATAATACTTTGTTTGTTCATATGGCAAGCAAACCACAAAACCGCAAAAGTATCGCTAAGCACATGTATTTTTTTAATTTCTCGAATTCATTTAGATACGATTGTTGGAAATTTGCTTCAAAATGAGAGGTTCCACGATGTGACTTGACTGTGAAATATGTATTTTTTTTAAACTAATTTATTTGCAACTAATAGAAATCATAATGAGAAAAATTAGCGGCAAAAAACCTTTGAAAACACGAGCAAACAATTTTTTTTTTTCTAAAAGATGAGGCTGCACCTGGTGGTTTGACGAACGAACGAAGCAATAAACGTGATTGGCATTTTCTCCGATTGTTTAATGTTCTATAATTTGAGCTTAATTTGGGCGGACGTGCCTAAAGGTGGTACGGGGCGGATTTGGAGAGATTTTTTTTCTTGACGGAGGTTGGCTAAGTGTTTATCATATTAAAAAGTTCGGTAATAGTTTCGAATATTTATTGTGAATCTTTTCTTGTATCATTATTCACATGGAACCATTGCATATTCAGTTTTACGTCATGCCTTCTAAATAAACTGAACAGTGAACCAAATATAAATCTTCAGAACATTGGCGGATCTTGGCGTTATGGAACCAGGAGTTAACATCGAAATTCAGGCACAAATAGGAAATTTGAAAAATTCCGCAAAATTTTGCACTTTTTTCGAGATATTCGCACTCAGAAACGATTTAAATCATGCCCGATTCACAATGCAGCGTGAGAGCGAGACTATAGCGGGGACGGAAATCCTCGTCCTCATAAAATCGTTTCCCAGTTCACAATGAAGCCGATACTTTTGACAGCGAGCCTGTATTATCTATCTACAAGCAACAACGGCAACACACCACCTTTCTCTTTCTGGCTACATAACGAAGTCGCATCAGCCTGCTGACAGACTATCTCGTCGCGAGAGTTTTTAAATTTTCCGAAAAGAATGCGTTGCGATAGAACGAGTCTCGCATCATTGTGTATTGTTTCATACATTTGCATAGATCGAAACTTTTTTTGACAACTCGCGCTAGACTCGTCTCGCTCTCACGCTGCATTGTGAATCGGGCATCACCTTCGGGCAAAAAAAAAAAAACCGACATTTTGAAAAACACGGAACAGTTTTATAAAATTTAGAAAAATTCGAAACTCCTTTTAGATAATTTTAAAACCTAAAATTTCGATCGTAGAACTCACCGTTTTCGAGATATATGCACTCAAAACGATTTAAATTTACAAGCCAAAACTTAAAAAAACAAAAAAAAACTCGGACTTCACTATATGAAATTTTGAAAATTCCGTACCTACAATTTAGGAAAATGTTGAAAACTTCTTTACACGCCTTATAGAGATATTCAAAAACAAAGATTTCAGTTGAAATGAATTTTTTCGTACGACGTACTGTTTTCGAGATTTTCGCACTCAAAAACTTTGTGGAGAATTTAAAAAATCCTAAATTGGAAATAATTTTTTTCGCCAGACGCACCATTTTCCAGATACTCGTATTCGCACTGAAAAACGAATCCCATCGGGCAAATACTAAGTACATAAATAAAAGTTGAGCATTTTTGAAAAATCTTTAGAGTTCTGGAAAATTTTCAAAAATTCGACGTAGGGGTTTCAAAGACTAAAGTTTCATAGAACGAAGTCATATGCGAAATATATGCACTCAGTTTACTTCTGACAAAATTCTATCATTTTGTGGACTTTAGGGATAAGTGGTTTTAGGGATTAGTGGTTGGAGAAAATCAGATTTTATTCGTTTCTCTTATATGCTTAGGTGGCTCTTGGTTGATGTCCTCGTAGGGTTCCCCTAAAATCAAGGAGCAATGCCTCTAAAATAGTGAGATGCTTTGAGGACGACCTTCGGCTGTCCAATAAGTACTACCATCGAATTCTGGAACGTTAGAATGTATACAAAATGTCAGATTCCCTCAATTGGGGACAGAATTAAAACGACCTTTTAGGACTGAGCGAAATAAGATCAATCGATTGCGGGAACGTATCATTCGCCGATAAGAAAAGAATCACTGTCTTGCTCTACACTGGGAAACCAGTTAAAAGAGTCACTAGAACAGCGCGTGTGCTAGTGACTCAAGAGGTATGAAAAAGCCTCATACCTTGGAAACGAATCAGCAACCAGTTATTGAGGGCTAGATTTCGGAGCAATGTAAAAAAAGTCACTATCTCCTACTGTTTCCTCAACAGAAGCCGTGACTAAGAGTACGCAAATTGTATAGTCAACTGCCGCCTACAACTCAATACCTAATGAGATTTCAATGCCAAGGTAGGTAATAGGAACTATACCGCGCTCAAGGATATAATGGTCATCTGAGGCTGTTTAAGCAAAAGACCTGCCACAAGATTGATTGAGATTAATTAACCGGTAAGAAGCGAACATCCAAACAGATTGATGGCCATCATCCTGTGTTTCATAAGATGGTTCTTAGATGTCGGAAATACAAAAGTGTGGGCTTGACAATGGAAAAGCTCGGGATCACCATGATAGCGACAGCAGGTCTTATTAATTCATCGCAGAGTAGATAAGTAAATACCGACGACATGTTTCAGAATGTAGTTCGGCAAAATTTAGGAAATATCTCGTCGAAGCAGTCAAACAACTGTTCGTAAATACTGTTCCTGTGGATCGGCTCAGAAGGTGGACAAATCATTCCGTCAGAAGGTGACAGTCTTGGTTGACAGTTGTTTGGCAGCTAGAGACATAAAGTCGGGCTGTAGATTAATATGATTCACAAGTTCAAACCAAACAGTCAAAAAAATTTGACAACTTCTTTGAGCCTTTGCGAGATCGGGAAACCAAAAACTGCACTCGACAAGTTGTTAGAAATCTTGAAAAGCAATGCTTTTCACTCCAATGTAGGGTACAAAAGATGACTGTTACTCATAAGCTACAATTCTTTGTTAACAGATGCCTCCTTATTATTCTTGTAAACTCATTAACGTACACCTCTATACTCGTATATTATCCCTCTTTTAAATGTCTACACAGAATAAGCTGAATATCGAAAAACTACCACAAGAAAAAAACTACCATAAAAGAAAAAGTTGAAGCTTCCCATCAATTTATCTACACAAAGTAAATTGTTTTGTAAAACTTTTTTAAACTGTCAACTTACCAAATTTGGTCAAAACTTGTAGATGGGACGGCAGTGTAGCATCAGATGTTCAACGTTGCCTCTGTGGTGGTAGTCATCTAGTCAAGTATATCTACAAGGTTGTCACATCTTTTCGAGAAAAAAAAAAAATCCAAAAATGGGAACCAACCACTGTTCGATGGACAAAACCAGTTAAACTTCAAACTAAAAGAAAAAAAAAACCCAGCAACTCTGCTCAATTCAAAGCACTTTAAGTTCAGTGTTCCTTAGGTAAACGTACTTGTATACGTATGTCTGGCAATTGCCCAATTTGTCGACCACCATACCAACCAACATCAGTGTCAATTCAAAAATATTCACTTGATTGGGTAAAACAACATGTTCGTCAACGCGAAATGAATCTACAGAAAAGAAACGAATTCACAGCAAAAGGAGAAATCGCACATATCGATGGAATTGAAAATGAAAGGATCGATGGATGGGAAGAGAAAAAAAAAAAAAAAGTAAAAACTGACATAAGAACATGCCTCCTCAGTGTCAAACGATGTGTACTTAGAGTGAACGTAATTGAATTTTTCGCTGATACACAGGATGCAGATATCGAGATGGAGTACGGATTGATTGCATGTGAGACATTGTCGTGCGTCGTCTAGCCATACTACAGCGAATTTAAAAGAATTTAATAATCGCACGGTATAAGGAGACGATAGAGAGCACTTTCCCCTTCCAGAGAAACCAATATGTCATTGTTGTGCAGACAGACAATCGCATTTGAATTGATTGAGTTGAAGCATCACATGTGGCATTTGGTTGGTGTGTCAAGTACACTTTGAAGAATGGAAATAATGTAAGTTGTGGTGACGCTACAAAGGTTTTACATATTTTTAAATGCACATAGATAGATAAAATTACTGTGTTTGGATATGAAATACCTCATGGATGCATAGTAGGACCACTTCTGTTGAAGTTGTCTGTCAGATTGAAAAAGCGAACCAATTAAGAAATCATCACCATCATTAGAATTCTTAAGCCTTGTGAACCGTTTCTGTATATGTATAGTCGCAAATCAAATAGAGATACGCTGAGTGAAAATCAGATCAACACCCATAGGTTTGGGATTAAGAATAGCCCTGAGGTAAATTATCCTTGACGTACGTGGCGACTAACATCCATTCGGTGGAAGTAACCTGTCCGGGAACCCAGTTCCTTTTGGAGGTTGGCAGATAGGTTGATACTACATACATCCCGGGACGCTGATAATCAGTGGAATTAAGATTTGGCTGTAAGAACATCTGAAAATTACGAGTGATAAAGCGAAAAACACAGATCAAATGAAGATTCAAAACTAGTGGACCAGGTCGCTGCCAACTAGACCACTCTAAAGTCGATGGTATCACCAAATTTATGGAAGTCAATTTGACTATTAGGACGTGTTCAAATGTTGATTGGAAGGTAGCTGGTTCAACTTCAACTTTTAATTACAAATAAATATGTGCTTGTACCTTAAAATGTTTCTCCCTTTATTTATTTCTATCTTTCCGTCTTCTATGTGCTATATCGTTACGAAGCTAGTACGCTGGTTATGTAATGGATTAGTTGGAGCTCACATTGGGCGCCATTCTTTTAAGACTAGGTAGGCAACGGAGGGAATTTTACTGAAGCTGAGGAGGGGTAATCTAGTTGATTTACTTCCAACTTAAAGTCTAAAAAATGCTACCAACTAAGACGTACATATTTTAAAATTTAGGTCAAAAGCACGAGAGCTGCCAAAAAACTGGTTCGACAGCAATCAAGTAGAATTAGGGTGTACTACAATATTAGCCCTGATGTGTAAACTTAAAGTATGTATGGCGAATACGAGGAGACAATATATTGACAGGACTAAAAACCAAGAATAAATGGTGTCTTGCAGTGTGTTTAAAAACCCATCAAGTTCACTGATGTTTTTTTCCAGGAAAAAAAATTCTGCGCTTCCGCACTTGAGTCCAATTCGATTGGCAAGATTTGAAATCAATCAGAAACTGCAGGTCAAATATCTCCGAATAACCCTCGATAGCAAGCTCCTGTCAAACAAGCATGTTAATGAAATAAGATCCAGCAACAGTCTATAATGAATGCAAGTCCAACTTTGAGTGCAGCGTAATAAAGAAGCTGACAGTTGTTAAATGAAAAGAGCTAAGCTTTGGATGGTACTCACAAAACAAATGCAATCCAAGGTACTTTAATCGGAAAAGGCTTGGGCTTATGGAAAAATATACTACAAATGCTAATTACTCAGGAAGCTAAGCCTAACATATGAAAATGATTGCAAATTCTGCAACAATGCTAGGGAGGTTTTGGACCGTCTTCTAAAAAACTGCAGAGCACTGATTTTCAACAGAATAAGCTACCTTGAGACCTATTATATAAATGAGAGAGATTTACAGATGATTTTCTAAATGAAATTGGACTGGAAAGGATGTTTCTGCGAATAACCACGGCAAACGCCAGAATCGAGCACAACTTTCATATCTGTCCACCTTATATTTGTTAACACTATCCAGTGTGTCATTTGGCTCATTAATCTTTTGATAGTTATAGGTGAGAGTGTCATCTTATTAGCTGGCTTTTGTACCCTGTTCCCAGGCCCCCTTTATCGCAGATTTTATCATGTTACGATAAATTTTCATGTCCCAATACCCAAGGCAAATGTTGTAGCTGTCGGTAGTGAGGCTGAATACCAAAAAGCATGTTGGTACGGGGTTAGTTATGGCGCAGTGTGTCGAATGCCCATCTTGGTTCTAGTTTATGGCAAGCAATGATACTTCTTTCGAAATGGCTAAGAAACAATTGAGTGATTGAATTACAAAAATAGAAGCAAACAAACTGGGAACAGAACCTTACACAGGCAGGCACATCGTTTAACATAGTAAACTACACTAAAACGTCCGAATTTTAAGTACGATAGTTACTTGCTATCCTGAGAGATGATGATGAACCAACTCCAGTCTCCCAGTTTTAGACAAACAAAAAAGGCACTCTAGAAATACAACCGCAAGTAACAATAATCTTGTGTAGCTTTTGCGACAAATGCCGACCGACGGGTTCAATATCTCACACTTCACTGGTTGACAACTTCTCATAATTTTAGGACTCTTTTATTTATTTATTTTTTCCAGAAAATGTTAAATAATACTTAAAAATAAGGCTGGACATTCATTGACGTCGAAGGTTCTACTTATGCCTGTCTGATCCTCTAGCGTTTTCATTCCATGCTTAATTAATTTAATCTTACCACGAAATCCCGTTAAAACAAAGACACCAAAGTGCCAGCAATTAGTTCACTCACCTGAAACGAGAATAAAAATAAAATAATATAAAAAAATTAATAAATTAGCATTAACATGAACAAAAAAGCAATATTACTAAACAAACAACAGGGATTAACTTCAATGACCCATAACAGCACTGAACAACAAATCCTCCAACAATAATACAACGCCCACTATACCCTGACACAACCCAACCCATTTAGTTCAAGTCTCGCGCGACCACCAACGAAAAAAAAAAAAAAGAAAAGAAAAGAATTCATTGTAATTGAATTGGAAGTACCACATTTTGAGTGTACTCAACTGGCACCTCCGACAACAGCCCTGAGGATACCAACGAACACCACTAGGGCTGAAAAAAAAAACGTGTAATAACAATCAAAAAAATCTTCACAGAAAAAATATGCTAAGAAAATTGTTATTATCATCCGAGACGACGAGGACCATGCCCACAACATCGTCGAACTAAACCAGCTCATAATCATAAAACCTAATGACACCAAACGGGTAGAAGGAGTATCCCTCAACATTATCCTTCGCGTTTGGGATTTTTTTTTTCCTTTCACCCGATAGTACCGATTAAAATGCGAGCTTGGTTGCTCTCCGCGTTCTATTGAACAATGGATAGAGCGGTACACCTCCGAAAAAAAAAAAGATGTTCCTCGGGCATTAGTGTTGACACGAAATTGACAGGGAATCCTTTTGGGTGATTCCATTTAATTGCACGATGGCTGCGTGTCCACTGATTTCCATTACGGAATGAGAAAATGCGGTGGTCTCCTCCGGTGGTTTCCAAAATGTTGGCAAATTTGGAATTGGACAATTTTCTGTGCTAATTTCTATGTTCAATTTGTCGCGCGCACGATGAAAATTGGTTGTGAACATGCAAACTGTGTTTCGAAAGAGACCCGCTAAAGAGGTGTCTTCATTATGGTTACACAGTTAATGAGAGCAAATACCAATCGAGGAATAATTAGTTGAAATGGAGTATACGTGTAGATATGCTGGTTTGAGAAGAACATAGATGTGAAGTACAAATTGGAGCTTCAAGTTGACACTACATTAGCAATTTAGAAAATACTTGGTATGATTTGCGTAAGCGGATATCTCGTGTAGCTCTTTGAATCAAAGAATCTTTATTAGCAGATGTTGGGCAGATTGACAGATTTAACAATGTTAAAAGAATTTAGGCAAATATACTTTAGGAGGAGTAATTATGTACCAGACGGGTGTATTGTAAAATTAATATATCCAGTTTCAGAAAAAAAAAAAAAAAAAAACTAACTGCCGCCCACATCCCTTCGCTGTCAATAATATCGTCGCTGAATAACAGCACGATTTTGTTTTTGTTCACAGTAACTTACAGATTTCACAAGAGGACAGACGTAAAAAATAAACATCAACGCCATCTTAAAGTGGCAACACTTCTTACAATTCAACCATAAGTGACATCTATCCGACGCGAAAGCTAATTGGTTTTGATATTGGATAAAGTTTGATGATCATTTTCTATGGATGGACGCTATAAAAGCTAATAAACCGATTTTTAAGGGGTTTCCACTGTTTTGAAGGATATTTTTTCGGTTGGTTCGGCTTACGAAATAATGAGTTGAAAGGATTAATCATCAACCATCTTCTTCGTCAGTAATTATTGGAAGAAAACCTGTACAAAAAAAAAATATGAAAATTGGCTAAAACGCACAGGGAAACATCCTGCAAAGGTTCATGTTTATGGCTGCATATTGGCCAAAGGATTCGAAAATCTAATAGTGTTCACAAGAAACCTCGACGCCCAATTCATGGTCAGACTATACCAAAAAGGTTTGCTAGAGTCTGCCAAATATCTGTATGGACCTGGTATTTGCGACTGAATCTCCAAGAGGAGAACGATCCAAAACAACGCCTCTGCACGCGTTGGAAACAGGAAAATAATATGACAACGTTAGATTAAGTCCAGATGCAAATCTATTATAAAATCTATGGCTACTAATGAAGCATAAGCTTAAAAGAACAAAAATATCTAGAACGGGACAACGTACACGGGTGTTGAAGGAGATATGGAATATTCGCAAAAATTTTGTGAAAATTGCACTAAAAGGTGCTGCACAATAATCGATAATAACGGAGACAGGATTGCTTATTAATAAAATTGCACAATTTGTTTTAATAAAAAATAAAAATCAAATTCTGGCATTTTTCAGTTTCTTTTAATACACATTTCTCTGGAACAGGCTGTATGTACCGTACCTAGTATAATATTAATGATTGATAACTTCCGGATATGTAGACGGGAGAAATAACTATTTTCACGGTTGGATCCATGATGGATAGTAGAACCGAAACAGGTATGTTTTCGTAAAAAAAGCTCAGTATACCAAGCTGAGATTACGGATCTACTGCATATGCATCGCATTAATCACTTAAAAGAAGATTAGGTGGTGGGAAAAAATATTCTAACTCTGGAGAATCAAGCACAAAAAATGCACGAAAATCAAGCAACCACTGGCGATGGTATGTGTCCAGAAACTCGATGGATGTGTAACTCAAACAGAAAAGACACGTAGGGATCGAATGAAATAAAAAGACTCGAAGGGTCATCTTCTCTAAACTAATTGGAAATTCTATTTGCAAAAGAGTTTCAAGGATATTTTCCAACAATGAATTGCCTTCAACATCTCTAATTCGAACCTAACCACGCAGTTTGTTGTAGTTTCCTCAGGAATTGCCTGACAAACTCCAAAACTACTAAAGCCATTCAGAAAAACAATTATAGGCCACAGATAATTTTCAAGACCGATCAGTCTAAACTCAAAAATGCTCTTAGATGTAGTCCAAGCCATAAACCAAAAATGTTATGCTAAAAAAAAAGTTAAAAACCGACTTCTGCATAATTTTATACCCAAGTAAAGTTTAACCCCAGCTTTAACCCCACAATCACGAACTCTTATTAATTGTCAAGAAATCTGCAATTTTCACTCCCTATGCACACAATAAGAGACCCCATCATAAAACTTGCTCTTCACAAGCACCTCTGTGCATTTTTTTTTAACCCCAATGGGGAAAAAGTCATAAAGCAAATATTTAACCCGACTTCTCGCACAAGTAAAGTAATCTGCGGGCACTAAAACTCCGCTAAAATGCTCCCCTTAGATCGGCGGAATAATTCATTCAACCATCCATTCATCTCGGCAGGAACCACCTCTGGCCCAAAAACACATACATACACCAGATCCGCCAAAAGCATAATCATAACGAGGTGACTACTCAAAGAAGTCGGTATATGCACGTGTATCTGTTTTTGGAAAAATTTCGCTTAAAATATCCTTTTGCTCCCAAAACAGCGCTTAACTGGCATTTAAATTTACCATAATTTATAGATGATGTGCTGCTCTCAAAAGGCAATAAACCTACTCATAACAAAAAGCAAAGAAGAATGCAGACAAAACCGAAGGAAGAAAGGTTGTGGCTTCTTAGAGTTTTCTCGTAAACCATGCAAAAATAAAAGAATTAACCGCAGCAAAGAAGAGAACAAGAAGGAAGCCCTACACATTAGTTTGAACGCAAATCCTGTTGCAAAGGATTCGTTGTGCAATGGCAAACCGACCCCCTTCATCCCTTCAAATGCGCGAGGGTGGATCCATTTTTTAAGTATGCAATTCTATACTTATAATAACCTGTCAGGACAAGAACCGCATTAGTCTCGTTTTTCTTCTGTTTTTACCGTCAATAAACAGATGGAACTTTCTCCTGCACGCCCAGACGACATAGAGCCGAATGTAAGTCTCAGATACTAACTATGGTGTGCTGTTGCACTCCCCTCGTTAAGGGTCGTGAGTATAATATTTTAAATCTTGTTAAATTGATCAATAAAACAAAGTTTTAAATTTTTCAATTAAAAAACTTTTTATGCACTCAGCAAGTATGGTAGTTAAGTAGACTGTGTTGTGTGTCTGTGCCTTGCTAGTCCGCCCTCATTTTAGAAAACATCATATTTACTTAATGCACTTTGTTTCGGTTGGTTTTTTTTTTTCTCTCTTTTCTTTTGTATACTTCGTTTAGTCCTGTTTGAGGTTTCCCTGGGAGATTCCTTTTTATGTGTTCGATGGGGTTGGGGTGCATGCTCCTGCACTCATCACAAATTATGCACATAACTAAAAGTTTCTTAATGAAAGTAAGAAAGTTTTCAAGGAACGCCGCGCTCCATGGAATGAAGCAGAAAGAAAAACCAACAAAAAACTTGAAAAGAAGTACATGTGAGGTTGGGAACATAAGAAAATGGTTAAATTTTGTAAATAAGATACATTTTGAAGTTCACGCTGAAAAGATACAGGCTAAGATAGTACCGCATCTTGAAAGAGAAACTCTGGCGGCAAATTTTCTCGAAAGTTGATGATGGTGGTTGGTTGGTTGTAGTGGAAAGTGGTTACATGTTTTTTTTTGGAGATGAAATATATCTTAACTTAAGTAGGGGATTCTGGTTGTAACATGACAGCTTAAGTTGTGGCAAAAGATGTATGGCAATGGTGTGGCAACAGGAGGGATGTAGTACGCTGTTTTTTTTTTTTTTTTTTCGTAATTTTCAGTTTCGGTATTAAACTGCTGTTACACATTTACACACGTGGACGCTTATATGAACAGAGAGGACAGGTTTTCAAAGCTCAAGCTACTGCTCAGTATTCGATATGTGAATCCTTCACTATTTGATTTGGCTCAATTCTAAGCGCAAGACCTTTATTGATTTATAGCCTATAACCACCGCTAAAGAACAAACTAAAGAACTTTGAAAACACTGTAAGCAATAAAATCGTTTTCGACTTTGTCGCGTACATCCCTAAATAGACATATTGCACTAAACTTCAATTTATAATAGGTAACAGAGATTAGAAAATAGAGCAGGAATGGGAATTGCCCTTTTAAAACCAAAAATCACCTACATACGAGTATTTCAATATGCTCAGATTTTTATTTCATACCTTTTGATATCAGGTTTCATGGTTTTGCAAATTTATCAATATCTAACACCTGAAAGTATACCACCGAATAAGAAGAGTTTACATTTCATTGCATACTTCTTGGTGGCAGGGTATTAAAGAGTAAATTTGGTCCCAGGGTATTGGTTTATTATGCTACTTAATGGCTTCTAACATAGTTTAAGGCCAGCAAATCATCACATGTGTAAAACCGGCTTAAAGATAACAGTATTTTATTTTTAAAAAAAATGTGTGGTATACAAAAAATTTGCTTCTTTCGGCAGCACATGCTTAATTTACATTTTGTCCGTAGTCTTTGCGACTAATCCCAATAGGTTTACTTAAATAAGACTTGGCAGGATTTCATCGAATGCAGTTCAATTACATTCTGTTCGTTTTTAAGTTTCCAGTGACCCATATTTTAGTTAAAAATTCTTCATTTTAAATTTCAAACTCTTTCCAAACCTCCTACCAATAACACCGTCAATGTTCGTAACAATAAAACTACTATAATCAATAAACATTTCCCTCCTACACCATAACGTATAGTACCATCAAGTATAAGTTTCATCGTCACACGGATTAATGGCCGTCGCTACACCACCAATGATGGTGTTGGCAAGGATTATTATAGTACTACTGATGACGATGCTGGTCCATTTGAGTAGATAACTCTTAAAAGTTCATGTGTATGCATGAATATGTGCAACAACAATAAGATCGGTTGCCATTCAACAGTATATTTCTGCTGTGATGGAATTAATAGACAAAAGCCCAGACGACAGGGAGACGACACAGTGTGGTTTGGCTTAGAAGATGAGAATACACTCTGTTATTTTGCTACAGAGAACAAATATCGTACGTCCCCTACACACAATCACATAAACAGTATTATCCTTATCCGATGGATTCTGCAAACCTCACACCATTCTGTTCTGTTCCATTCAGTCATACGGAAACTTGTAGTTAATGGTTTATTTTTGTCGTCTACCATTACCACCAGCAGCACAGCATTCATCCTCATTCCTTTCTATTCGTTGAACCACTTTTAATGTTTGTCGACGTTCCTGGTTTGATTTTGCTTATCTCACTTTTTAGTCCTTGTGGAAATGGAGTAATCTATGTACTTCTATGAGCATACATTTGCAGCATATACTGGTTATCGGTTTAATATGTTTAGAAACGGAATGCAATCCCTACAAAGCACAAACAATGGGTTGCTGCGTTATGTGTGTAAAAAGTTTATCCCTACGTCTATCTTGATAGGATTTAATTCTTTGAAACTTATCTTTCCATTGTCCTTGGAGGGTATGCATTTACGAGTAGTTGAAGAATAGATAAATACCTCCGTGTAATACATACGTATGTAAATTTGGATGTCTAAGAAAAAACCTGCTGTCATCTTTGAAAATTTTAGTTTTAGTGTAAGATGACCATCAATTTGCAGAAGCAAATTTGGCCTAAAAATACAGGCCCTATTGCAGTCACTTGTGGTATGCGAAGAAATTCAGAGTTAATTCGAACCGAAAGCCTACGAAGATAGGAGATCGACTATGAACCAGACCATCTGTATTTACAATACTATGCTATCCAAAAAGAGGATATTATAAATGCACAAGCCTCCTGAACACCGACTGCAAAAATACTATCTAGTGTAATTGTATACCTTAAACCTTTGATCGATTTCATGCTAGAAATATCAACAGTCGACTATACTAAATCATTTCAGTCAATTGTGTTATCAAATCAAACTTATTGTGTTATCAAAGCATCAGCCGATGAAAAATTGTATATCACCGAAGCCTCATTAATAAGCGCAGCATATCAGTCGACCGATCAAACAATTGACCAACTGAACATTTTACATCAGCGCGTAGTTTCTCTATGTGTTACGAATTTTCACTACTCGTATGAATTTGCAGTTTAAGATCAATGCATGTGCGATTCTTGGAACAATCTTTGCATGACTGCTGGGGCGATAGATACCATAGTTTGCAACCACACCAACTAAAAAGTTGTTTAAAACTCTGTCAGAAAGTTCGAAATAAAAAGTAGAACGGAATCTCCCCTTCAAAGGCCTAGTGTTCAAGAATAGGAGAACATTTTGCATAGAAAACTGGAAGCAAAGTTCATAGAAGAGAAGAGAAGAGAAGAGAAGAGAAGAGAAGGTGTCATTCCTCAGTCAGAGACTCCTTAAGCATCGGGTAAAAGTTAATTAAGACTAGTGGATCTTTCAAATAAATCCTTCTTCCAAAGTTAAGATGTTGACATACGTTTCCTGTCTTTATCGAAGCGGAGGGAGTGATTTTAGATTCTAAAGATGTTAAAAATGTTTACAAGCCTTATCATTAGGAAACTAAAGCTAACATCATTCGCATTCGCGTCATTATGCTGAAAAGCAATATATAGCCTAGGTATATTCGATTTTTTTAATCAGTTACTTCAACCGAAACACGTCAAAGATCATAACAACAAAATTAAGACATAATAAAAACAAAGTATTATACCCACTCCTAAGGTAATTTTCGCTTTAAAAATCTTCATTGTGTTGTTTACACATTAGGCGTGTTTTTTTTTTTAAACCTTATATGCACCAAAGCCATAATTCTCTTCGCGATTTACCTGTGAATCGTTTATTGTTTGTGCTGTTGTAAAATGATTTCACAAACCAAAACCGAGTAGCACTAATGTTTCCAAGATCGCCTGCACATTGCTTCAATCACTAAAAAACATAGATCGTGGAGACCCGAGATTCAAGTATTGGTTTTGTTTGAAATTGTTCCACAATTTTCTTCCTCTCAGAGATTTCTTTAAGCTTTAAGGCTCTCCCTCTTTAAATTTAAAGTTCATGTGGAAACTACTTTAAGAAAATGTCACACCCTAAAATGGCAGATGACACCGGCTATACCACACCGTTCTATATACTCGTAATGCCAATTAAAAGTAACTTTCCATTTCGCCCACAGCTTTCACAGATTCATATCGATAATCTGTCTGTCGCCACTTAATGGCACACAAAGAAAAAACTTAATTAATCCTTTCACATTTTTGTATTGCATAATACATAGGTATGCCTCGAGTTGCCCTTCCACGACACTCCTTTAGCCTGACCACAATACATGACATGCAAATAACGACTAGGAACAGTAGGAGGAAGAGGTAAACTTCTACATCTCATCTGCAACACACATCACAGACCGTCCAAGGAGTATACTGACCTAAATTTCTCTGATTAACAATAAAGAGAGTCAAAGTGTAGGAAAAAAAAAATACCAAAGATGTTGAAGGTCTAAAAATAGATTCTCACCGTCGTCATCTTTTGCAAGCGCAAAAAAAGCGAATAAATAAATAAATAGAAGCAACGAAAAGCAATCTTAATTCTGTCAATGAAATTTATTGCTTTTAATTGAATTAAACGAGAATTAGTGTGTGTATAGGGTGGTAACGCATCATCTGTGGGAAGGACGAGTTTGAAAATTTAACGAAATAAAATTCATCATAAAAAAATATTCAAACAGCAACATATGTTGTAAAAGTTAATATCTTTTGTAATTTTATTATGAAGTAAATATTTAAAGAACTCCAGCCCCAAACCATCATTAATTAACACAAGAGTCACAGTCGTCAGAAGAGTTATTTGTTTGACAGATTCCCCCGATCCGAATCATCAAAGCGAACAAAAAAAAAATATTGAAGTGCGAAAAAAGGATTCAAGCGCAGGCATCCGTGTTTTTTTTTTTTTTTTTTTTTTCTGACGATGGTGAATTTTTTTAATGATGATGCGACACTGATGGATCTGACTTTTCACTCAACATACACACATGCAAGCATCTCACAATGATGACAAATTAAAAATTTGCCGTTCAACATGCATTGAAACAGACAGACAGACACAAGTGCATGCAGTAGTAGTTGTCCACTCATTTTTTTTGATTCGGGATCGTGAAAATAACGCGAATGTTTAAACAGAATGATATGCAAAAAAGGGTTTCGTTTTCTCGCTTTTTTTGTGAACTTCTTTTTTCGGCAAAACAAATTCGCGCAAAGGCCAAAAATACAAAAAAAAAAAAAAAGAGTAACTGGGGGAGGATGGACTAACCAACCGCAAATACTGCGCAATTTAAGTTTCATGCATCAGTTGATTTATAAAAGCGGTTTCCTGTTTTTTATTTTTGTTACGCAGAGAGTATTCGCGTTTTATTTTTTTTATTTTTTAAAGGCATACCTAACGAGAAGGACTCAATGCAAGTCTTATGTGAGAAGGGAAAATACCGAAAATAAATGGAATTTTAGTCAAGAGTGATGAATTGAAGGCTATTTTGAACTGCAATTACTTACAGATTCAACAAACTTTTGAATTTTAGAAAGGAAAGAACCAGATTAGTATATTTTTGATATCAGTAGATACATAATAGGCAAAACTCACTGATTGACTCATTCATAGTCGTACATCCGAAAGCCCTAGGCCTTGAAATCTATAGTAAATTTATTCTGCAAATTATCACCATCAATTTTCAATCAGCACATATTATCGCCAACAGCGGTGCACCAGTGGATAGGTTTCGTTTTGCGTTGATTACACTTTTTTTTGCTCGGTATCTTTTCTTCTATGTTCGACCGTTTCAAAATTTGTTCCGCCTTGAGCTTGTGGCTATGAATCGATTTTGATGAAAAATTGTTTGTGGCTTCAGGATTTTTTCGTGCGCTTGGGAAATATATTCAAAGAAGTTAATAACATTTGGCAAATTAACAAATCGTCTGACGGAAATAGGTACTCGTATGTAATAGTGACAGGCAAAGCCTCCAGGAATCTTCAGGCGCTAATTTAAATAACACAGAGTACTTAATAGCTTCGAACTCCGTAAAAAAAAACATATATTTCGCCATATATCGGGATTTTTTAGGTTCAGCACTGAAACACAAGTGTTTTTGAATCCACCATAAGTGGAACATAAGTCAGAACATCAGATCAGCTACTGGGCACACAGTAGCTCATCTGACGCCCTTGACACCGTATTTAAAGACGCCTTAGAGTCTCCAAAAATCGAAAACACCACCTAACACCCATGTCTCGAGCCAAAGACGTCTGGCAAACAACTTCGATCCGGTTTTGCCAAACACAGTAAGAGACTAAGACCGATTGCGTCCTTATTCACAGAGTTTGTAGGACGGGCATGTTGCTATATAAGTTCTCTGACGGTCACCTTAAGATTTTGCATTTGCCAAAGATGACTCCTTTGTCTTGGACGAGTTTCAAAATAAGGACACTTGAAGGCAAATAACAAAGTTTTTTGGCGGCACCCAATCTGTCTCCGGCCGTGTCCATTTCAATGGACAAATTATCGGTAAAACTGCTTTATGAAGAAGATCCCATTGACCAACAACTGAACATTTCTTGAAAAGCTTCCCAATGATTTGCTGACTTGGCTTTACTAATTCGAAGCATGTATGCTTGATGAAAGTCCTTAGGGAATTAAGTTCTATTGACTAAGGGCTCAAAAGTTATTGGACAAGTCTTCAACTCCTATGGTCTTGCCTTGATCTTTTGGTGAAAGAATAAGTAGTGAAGCTACTTGCAGACTTTGAATAACGAGGTACTATTAACCATCGACTGGAAGACCGAAAGGCGTATAATTAGACCTAATGGAAGAAGAAGGTACGAATACTATTTACGAAAACTGGAATGTGTCTGACCCAAGGTCTTTCCTTGACCATTTCGCACAGAATTTAATTCAATATCAAATCAAACTTTCCAACACCCGATACTACTTGTAGCTCAGCTTTTCACCTCAATCAAACAAGCCAAACTTGTGAAAACCTCCACAGTGAACAAATTGCTGTCTAGGACGACACAAAGAAATCGCACTGCCTCTGGTCTGGTCTAATTTCAATCCTGCACTAAAAGGAGAAAAAACTGATCTCAGTGCAAAAAGACGAGATTTTAAGTCACTGCTGCTATTTAATGCCAAAGCCTTTTCACTACACATCTGTTTTCACTCTACTATATGAAAATCCAGTTCTTCGTTCTTCCAGTTTTGCAATCCTTTCGCTTCTCGTGAATAATCCATTTTAATCAAGAGCCACGACCACTGTGGTTCTTTATTCATCTAAGTCTATCGTTAGCCTAGAAAGCCCAGAAAAAAAAAAACCGAAAACCAGTCTGGCTCTCGCCGCTGTTGATCATAAAGCAAGCTTCGCCAAAGCAAAAAAAAAAGTCGGCTACTCCATCCTCAGCGTCAGACGTTCCACAAACATTAACACAATAACATTGAATCCTATAATTCCCTGGATTTGCTACGCTATTGCTGTCCCTCCTATCCCATAAGCCGCCTACATTTTCAGTGTGTTCATTCCACTCCTCTTTTGCATTCATTCTCCTCTCATCATCCCATTCCACACAGCCTCCTGCCTCATCCCTTGGGGTTTTATGTAATCAATGTCACGTAGAGCATCAACAAAAAAAAAAAAAAACCCATTCATTTCCTCCTTCCCTTTTGGGCTATGTGAAACCATGGAGGAGCCATTATGAGCGTTTCCTTCTCTATCCCCCGCTTCGTCATCTCCTCTTTCCGTTCTGCAATCCCATTAAAATGGTACAAAGGGATGGGGGGATACCCTCTCTTCACTGCACTTCCCTTTTGACTGAACTTGACTATTGAAATTGCAGACATTTAACTATGTACCCGGCTATAACTGTGCGTTTCTCTGTTGCACCCTATGTGTCTGGCTGGTTGCCTGTTTTAGGGAGAGTACTGTCGCTCTCCTTCAACTCACCGCCCCCACTCTCTTTTGAACAACAAAAAGCCTCGAATACGGTCACTGCAGAAAATTGCATATTTTATTGCTGCACATTGTGAGATTGCCAAGATTATGCTTTGCACACATTTGCCATTGGTACACACAATCCACATCCTCTCCTCCCTGCCTTGTTCACTCTGGCTTTCATTGCTTTTTGATTCTTCCTTTATGAGTAGGTATATGAACCATCATATACGGGACAACAAGGGAGGCTTTTTCGGGGAGTCTGCAAGGATGCACTCGAAAATGCATATTGCTGCTTGTGTGTGGCTGGCTATACACATTCAGCTCTCGCCATGGTGGCCAACAACAGATTAAATAATCGAGCATTGAATTGTGAATTTTTTTTTTTTAATAATTCGGGGCTTGTGTGCCATTGAGTGGTTCATGAGAGATGGTTCATGAGAGATAAAAGTCAAGTGCTACTCTTTACCTATTCTCTATGTCTATAGGTACGTGAAGGTATGATATGATGTTATGCACTGGTGGTCCTGCACTGAAATAAGTTTTAGCAGCATGAGAGTCTGCAGCTAGATGATAACATGGGCTGCCATAAGCCGGGTTGTGGTATTGTGTGGCATTGAATAGATGTGACTCAAAGGCTTGAGTAACAAACCGAAAATAACGAAAATGTGTTATGGAATCGAGTTAGGTTCCAGCTAGGATTTCAACATTCTATGCCAAGCACCTGAATGGATGCACATTTTATACCATTTAGGGTGTCTTGTTCTGGTGATTTTCGAAGTAATTTGTGTCTGAGTTGAAATTTGGAACCTTACTTGAAATATTCGAAAAAAAAACGCAATGTTATACCAACAATCATCTTCCCCAAAGCAATCTCGTGACTTACCTCATACCCAGATTCGCGTTTGAAGCTCTATTATTATCAAAACCCTTTCTGGTATAATGTCAATGCCTTAAGCCTTATTTTGACACTCAAATTCGGTTGATCAATTGTTTAGTTGGATTAAAATATGTGTTGATACATTTTTTAGTTGACCGATTAGTTGATCTCCCGATTGATGATGTACCATACATACTCACTAAAATTCAACTAAACAATTCTGTTCTGTATATTGTTTACATGTTAGTTAATACTAAACAGTTTTTGACGAGCTTTTAAGTCTAAAAGATCCAGCAATAACAGACCGTTCCCGAAGAAACATATTTTTTTATTTAAATTTAAACGACTGCCAACTGTTTAATTGGTTGTTAATTAAACAATGATTCCAAATTCGATATTAATTTGTGGACAATGACAAACTATTTAATCAATCCCATTGAATAGGGAGTCAGTCCCCCAATCAAACTATCGGCCGATTATGAATTGTACATCAGCGCAGCTCTATTGTCAAATCCAGATTTACCGATCAAATAATTTATCACAGACCAATACATCTTTTGCTTTCTTTAATAGTGATACTGTCTGCGAGAGTTTTCAAAATGTTGACAATCCCACCGTTACAGAAAATGAAAATCCGGTGACGATGACAATCACCCTAAAGAAGATTTAATACCTGGTAACGCATGAAAGCAAACCAAAAAAACAATGGAAGAAGACGTCCATGGACATCTCAATTGGTTGAGCATTGGTGCCTAAAACCAAATCTATTGCAGAATCTTTCTCCGCTTGTTTCTTCTTTTTTGTACAATTCTAGGACAAATATTTTATTCTTTCAGTATAATTGGGTCTCGATCTAGTATAGTCTTAGCAATAATGAAGCAGTATTCTTCGGAGCAACATTTCAGCCAAAATTTTCAGGCAAATATTAGGAAAAAATAAACAAAAATTAAGTTTGTCTCGAAATTACAAGGAAACTGTAGGCCATATGTTCTCAGAATGCTCGACAACTTTATGTTTGAATTATTGAAATTGGTAAAGATATGGTGAAGATATACTCGTAGCCTGCCTAAATGGTAAAAAGCTGAACTGATACTTGTGACATATTTTTTACTCGCAATTCAATACTCTACCAAATCCCAAAGTCGCAGCCCCTATTTAAGTAACACACTGTATTTATGTATTTATAATTTTGTGAAATTTGAGTTTTAGGTTATGCCACACGTACTCGTAGATACATTTGTCTAAAAATCATTAAAATCGGTTGAAAACGGGATAAGATATGGTGTTAAGTACCATAAGTGAATGATGCTGTTAGTTTGTAAAGTTATATGGTGAAAATTCTGAACAAATTATGACTGAAGATGAAACCTGGGTTTACCACTATGACCCAACAAGTAAACAAGGGTCCAAACAATGAAAAGTTAGGTGGTTCCTTTAGCCGGAAAGTTTATGGGGACAATATTGGAATGAAAAGGACGGAGAATACTATGTTTGTGTTTTACGCTGGCTAAAGGAACCAGTCAAATAAAATAGGCGAAATAAAGGTGTGCTGCTACTTCACGACAATGCACCAGTTGACACATTCACACTGCTCAAGTTGAAAAGTATGATATTCCCGAATGAAAATTTAAAGTAATCAATCAGCCACCTTATAGTCTAGATATGGCCCCAGTGATTTTTTCCCAAAATTAAAAAAGACCTCCATGGAAACCGATTTAACCACATTGACCGGCACTCCTACATTTTTAAAAAGGTTTGAAACTCAGGTTTCTATTTGCATCATGGGTGCTGTCCGTACTAAAATGGGGACAATTTCTGTTTTCGGTGAACCTCGATCGTATTATTTATTCCAAAATTATAACTTATTTCATGCCTATAGCCGGGACTCGCTCTACTTTAATAAATCGAGACACTAATAAACCCGCCAACATATCCCTTGTTTTATTTAAAAACTGTCAGTTCTGTCAAAATTTTAAGACTAAGAGTTTTATATCAATTTCTCTGACAAAATCTATTGTCCGGAAACTTATGGACGGCAGTGTATGTATGATACTTAGATAGACAGATCGAGTGTTTCCCATATTTGTGTCAGATGATGAACTGTTGTGGGTACTCTACACTCATCTTTAAAAAATGCTTTAAAGCAGTCAATTTGTCACAATTTTTTTTGTTTGTTTTTGAGAAAAATCATGGCCAAAAAAAGTACGCAAACATATGACCAACGTAAAATACACACAATGAGTGAAAATGCAATTTTTAACGCGCAAGTCTCCAGGAAGATTTCAGAAAGCAAATAAATAGTTTTTTTATTAAATCTTCATATGTATGTACATATTTTATACAAGTTTATGTACATATATAAATATGTATGTACATATACATATGTGTATATTCTTCTCGTTCATTTTCTTCGCTTTCTTTCTTCTTCTTCAACATCTAGTTTCACGCCAAATACAGGGCTGTGTGTTCAAGCACTCCGGAACGAAAGAGAGTGGGAGTTTTTGATAATGAAATTTTTTTTTAATTTTATTTATCATTCATTTGTGCCTTTAAGATTGAGAGTCGCAAAAAAAAAAAAAAAAAAACTGCACAACGATCGTGATCGTGATGACGATCATCTGGTTGAACTGAACCGATCTGAGCGAAATGATAACCATACGCCTTCGCATTTCCTCTTTTTCGTTGCAATTTTCTTATTTTATTTCTTTTAATAAGTAAATTACTTCGATAAATTTTGATTTCTCCTTTCTTAGGCACAGAGGAGGCGATAATAGAGACACAAAATATGGAAGGGAAACCCCAGAAAAATCTTGATGACTATTCCTCTTTTTTCATTCTTGGTCTTTATTGTGAGAGGCAGTTACTAGCTCTACTCGTACTACGAATCTACATGCACTTCCGTGGAGGATATACTCACCGTTGTTTTAAGGAAAATGTTTAAATTATTTCTGAAGTCCAAATGTTACTCCTACACTTTTGTGTTTGGTAGGATGAAGAGAAAATCGCGTAGGATTGGACTTTGTTTGGAGTAGGTTCGCAATAGGATTTGAGTTTCATTAGTGTTGAGATCATGCTGTACCTACTGTCGGGAGTAATTTCCCAAATCCTTTTATAGACTTGAACGTATTTGGCATAGAAGTTGGATTTGCAACAAAATGAGTGTGGGTTGACAGTGGTTGAAGAAGGCAAAATTCGATGATTAAGCTAGGAGGTGATTAGGTTTGAAAAAGGAAATTAAATGCCCTTATTGATGGCATTAAACCGACGCGCAATAGGATGATGGTGATGTCATCTGCGGTGTAAATACACAAAGGCAAATCATTCTACAGCAGAACCAAGAGCTTAAAATACATAGAAACAGTATCGCGACAAACCCCCAAGTCCAATGGGACATAATTTTGTGTTGTAAGACCAAAACATCGTGAATGCCAAAAAGCTAGCTTGACACAAAAAGTCGTTTAGAGGTCACTTGCTTATGCAGCAATGGAATTGGATTAAATATGCGCATAAGGAGTTTTACTTATGTAAACTGAACTCAACAACATAAACCTTGTCGAATGTCTAGGATTCGAGTGCCACAGTGGCAGCCTTGAACTTATAAAACCCCACAGCCCTGCCTAGAACTGGCACCTGACTCAAGCTATGGATTGAAAATGGAGGTATTTCTGATAACAGGTACAGCTACCCTTACACCACTGCCGTCCATTCTTTGATGGACTACTGATATAAAATTTAAATACTAAATTGTGGTGATTACCAACAATATTTGTCAACCGACATAAAAGGCACATGTGACAAACTGGAGGGCACTCAACGGAAAAATGACCTTAGACTACAGGTTCTAGATGAATTGATCAGAACCTGAAACAGAAACTTACTTTACACAGACTGGCATGCCTATGAAGCGACACTCGAAAGATCGACCAGGGCAAGCCCCCATGAGAACAAATTGCGGATGCCGATAACCAAACAGACCTTTTGGTTAGACTCTCTCTCACATCTAAGGGTATTGACCTGATGGGATATGTCCTTGCGATGCTTAAAAGCAAGTTAACTACCATAGCTGCACCAAGCAATCCCAGGAGGTGTGTGGGCGACGTTGCTCAGTGGTTAGTGCGTTGAACCACTGAGCGGTAGGTTCAGACCTCGAAGAGTAAAATTCTCATAAAAATCTTCCCAATTTCCCCATTCGAATCCGCGAATAGAACTGTAGATCCCTTCAATTCGTGAGAAAAATAAATGTCTACAAGAAAGTAGGCCCTATACTCGCATGTACTGTTCGCTCCAAATATTTATTTAACAGAGAGATGATGACAATCAACTACCTCTGTTCATCACCACCTACTGGGTTCATTCGTTGATGAGAAATTTATCTTCGTCAGAGGAAGCAACGTGCGGACACTCTCCGAATGTTATCCCCTAAGTATTGTCGAGACTTGGTGTTGTGAACAGTCGTCTTTCAATCCTTTCAGCACTGAGATGATGGTGTTTACAATCAAGGAAAGTATTCCTGATCACCCAGTTAGTCAGTCTAGGAAAGTCAGAAACCCTCTGGAACCAAAAGTAACATCATAGAAGTTGAAGTCAGAAGCCGGTACATCTGGTATCTCTATGAAGGAAATTACGGTAATTGTCAATGATTATAATGCTCTAGATTCTGCTATTTATATTTGGGTGTAGGTTACGGTGCATTATTTAGGATCACTTGATCTATGAGTAAAGCAGCAACGGCTAAACTGACAGACACGATCGCGGATTTCTTAATGGATGAGATCTCTGAAGTTGGGATCAACTCACAGGAAAAATAAATACAATCGCATCAGTCATTTAATTTAATTATCTTAAAAATGCCTACTCACAGGGATCAATTTTTACGGCAACACCGAATTGGCAAGAGTGGAGGCACATCGCCTGTTTGTTTTTATTGCTCTCCAGATATCGGTAGAATATTCCAGACGATGGGCCAATTTCCAAACTCCTCCCCTTATTTTGTTGTTTGTGTTGAGTGATCATGTCGATTTAGATCAGTTGTCATTGGGTAGTATTGGGTGATAATGAATGTTAAAAAAGATAACGATCGTGTGCAAAAATCGGAACGTGTGGAGTAGCACACGATTGTAATTGCTGAGTGAGTAGACATTTTAATTACTCACCCGATTTATGATATAACTCTTTGGCGATGGTTTGGGTTCATCGCGACAACAGTATATCAGTCCTTAGCCAGCAAAAGCCTCATCATAGTATATGTACAAGCATGGAAAATAACCGAACTTTTGCTATTATAACACAACTATTGACAAGGGGCTAAAACGCATGTGGGCAGACAAAAATATTGCATAGCAGGACTAAATTTGCTTCCGATTCGTTGTTTGAAGGAACATCTAAACATCGCACCTAGAAGCACGAGCCTTAATGAGGTGTCTCTGGAAGAGAACGAATCACCAGAGCGCTTCATATTCAAACTGATATCTTAGGCCTTTTGGGTGAATGCCAGTTCTGAAAAACCATGGATATTTATGACTGTCTGATTATGTCCACTACGACATGATCGCCTTCCAATTTCAACAGAACTGTGTCACGTCTGATATTGCATAGAATGATCAGAAATGAAGTGATTGCTTCAGGATCTCCCGGAAGAAAGTAGTGCGACTTAATTTCAACGAAAATATCATTTATGATGCCCCACTACCCACGTGGAAATCAAATAATATACAAAATTGAGTTTTTCCTTAGAAGGACATCTCCAATCGTCTCATTTGATACCAACTGTGAAAATTTGCTTCTTACTCCATCAGTCATCCAAACAAATCAGCTTTTCCACCTACGCCAAAGGAAAACCCATATTTCACAATCACTTTGCATTCGGTTTGCATTTTTTCGTCCCACAATCATGAGTCACCCACCTTCGGAATATCGATTATTTCACCATAACCCACCCTACTTAAGCAACCCTTAATACCATTCTGTAAACCCTGTCTACTCTCTCAATTTGTTTCCCTTCGCATTTCATTGAAAACAAAAATACTTCCTCGTTGTGTTTCCCATCCCAAGTGACTCAGAATTGTGAAAGGAAAAGGTTCATTTTGTAGTGAAAATATCTACACGCATATTTTTTTTTTTCTTTTTTTTTTTCTACTTAGAAAGATAGATACCACCATCAACCTCGCAGCTCTACCACGCAGTACGTGCGTAATTAAAAAAAATTGATTTAAATCTAAAAATATCTTTTAATCGCGCCCAAGAATACAACAAATCATTCAATTTCGCAAACGCAATAGGTGGGGGGGTCTTAGGTAACCTTGACATTGTCAAAAAAAAATAGAATACTTGATACTAAGCGTTTTCGATACAAAAATAAGCTTAAAAACAAAAACAATTTACTAGAAAAAAACAAACAAATATTCAAAGCCTTCTGTTCTTTTTGCTGGAGGTATGTACCTACCTAGTATTTATGATATTTATTTTTATTTTATCACCAAATTTGGTGGTGTGGCGGCGTCGAGCATTGTTGATGTATTCTTTCTTCCTTGTGGGGTGTGTGCGTGCGTAATTTATCGATAAAGTCTGTAATCGGTTGTTTGTGAAAGCTTTTCCTCTCTCTCTCTCGAGCTGTCTACCATACCAGCCTATAAAGATGTTTTTCTCTCTTGTCTGTGGTGATTTTTTGGGGGTAGACACTCGATGGGGAAATCAAAAAAAAAAAAAAAAAAAAAAGTATCTACATAAAAACACAACAACAGGAAGGATATACGTCACTAATTGTGTACACAAATTTGACCTTGAAAACATGAAAGCCGGAAAAAAAAGCTCCTCCTGAAAGAAGAGGCTCACTTTGATCCTAAAAAAAAAAGAAAAAAGAGGAACTTAGGTCCCGTCCCCGCGTGCAAAAACAGGTGGAGACTACAAACTTGGGTAGACAACACAATCTTTAGTAGACACATGTGAACGATGTAAACCTTGACCTTTTTAACATTTGCTTCTTTTGCAGAAGTGGAAGTGGACATAAAAATGAAATTATCTTCGTGGAACTTACTTAGGAGATACATTTTTCTCTTTTTTTTTTTTTTTGGGCTGTCTTGACATTTAAAATGGATAAATGTAGGTCTGTGGGATGATTTAATTCATATTTACTTGGAAAATATGAATGGGCAAAGATAAAGATACAAAAAAAAATGTTTTATTGCTGTGTTATGTCAAAAAAATGTCCGAGATAGGGAGAGAAAGAAAAACAAAAAAAGAAAGAACAAAAGCATCATATAAAATGTTTATTTTTAATTTAATTCGTGAGTTGATAATAATTCGCGTTGTTTTGTTTTTAACCTATTTTTGGAATTTAATTGCCCGAGCAAAATACGTAATTTAGCGATAAGCGTTATCCCACGAGCAGATGGTTTGTATACCGCCGCTGCTATGCATTTTTTGTATACATTGCTTGCAAATTTTGATAATTTTCAAAATTTTAAAGCAAAAAAGAAAATTATAATCTTGTATCTGGATTTAGACTATTGTGGAAGAGGACAAGTAATAGAATTTTATAGAATGATTAGCATTTGGCATTGGCTAAATATGAAAGCGTGATTTTTCTATGGAAAAAGTTGCGCAGATAGTTGATGATGATGCTGCAGCCTACCATCTGGAACTTATTTCAGATTACATACTTCTGACGGTTGTTTACTTATTATTATTTTTTGTCGAAAGAAAATTTCTGTGTACTTGGCATTACTTATGATAAAAACGATAAGAGTGAATTATTTGCGAAATTACCAGCCGGTTTAATTTTTTTTTTTTTTTTTTCACTCGAAGTAGAGAATGATGCAATTTTTAGAGAAAAAAAAGTCATGTAATGACGTTGTCCATATAAAATCGAAATGAAGCAAAGAACAGCGTTTTGTATTTCACATGCAAAAGATCAAAATACAGATGGAGCGAGGGGACTGAAACTGTATTGTATGGCCCATTGAATTAGTCACTTGAAGCATCTTGTCATCATATAAAAGTACAAAAAGCATGTGACGAAGCTTAATTAACGACCCCGTTGACTCACCGAAAACTAGTAGCAGACCTATGCGTATTCTCTAGATACTACTACGGCAGATGCTCCGAAAACCTCATTGGAATGATCCCTAGAAATGCGACATTTGATCGATTTACCACCAGTGCCATCACCATGTCCACTTAGCAACATCTCGAACATCTTTTTTTCAAAATTTCTTCTGCTACAGGACAAACAAACTTTCGAATTTACTCCCAGCTGACATATATTCAGAACCTTATAATTTTCAACTATTCAAGAGCAGATTATATAAAAAAAAATGTATCAAGTGTGAGCCAGGTCTCGCGCAGTTAGTGTCCCTTACCGTCATTTTAAGGTTATGTTTGGTTTCAAAAACCTTTAAATGATCTTTATTAGTCGCCAAACTCAATAACTCCTGAATTTGGATTTCAATGAAATTTGGCTTGTACGCTTATTCTAATACGTTAGCAGTTCTACTTGAAATTGATCGAAATCGAATGGAATTGGAGTGAAATATAAGGAGGGGTGCCATCATTTTTTTAGTTTTATTGTTCAATAAGCTTTATTTAAATATATATATATTTTTTGGACTCCTTGGCAGTTCAGCTTTAATTTGATATGTCGCATGATGGGGTGCAAATATATTTTATTTTTTTGTTCGGGGTATATTACGCCCCTAAAATATCTCCCACGAAAATTATTTCTCCAATTTTCTTTTTTCTTGATTGTTTTTGGTCTAGATTTGCCTGAACAAACAAAGACAACTCCAACGATTTTATTCCTATGAGGTCCTAGTGCCCTGAATAGATCGCCCGTTGTTGAGCGCATTGGACAAAGTGTTCACCATCATTCAATCAATTTTGTTTAAGCCTCCACTGAATAAAAAGAGCTCCTCAACACGATCGGCGACCAATGACATCACAATGTCATTATTGAAATTGTACTTGGCGATGTGAAACACAAGATAGGAAAGGAAGAATTGTTCGGTAGGAATGTCGGAAAATACAGGATCTTCATAATTTTCAAATTGATCATCTTGCGATCGAAAGCAGACACTGCTCTAGTATCAATGTGCATCGACGACTCAAGCTTCAAACTTTTTATACCGCAGAAGCCGATGAGTATACCTAAAGTTGAATCTTTTATCCAGGCGTCTAGGCTGGACCTGTGGGCGCGGTGGCTGAGTGGTTAAGTGCGCGATCACTGGGCGGGAAGTTTGAGGTCCAAATCCAAGAAAAAAAAAAAAAAAAAGTTTTCTCACCTCTAGCGTCTGACAAACATCCGAGAGTAAAATTGCCATCAGAAGCTTCTCTTTTTGTGATCAGCATCGAAAGTTAAGTCGCGATCTAACTACGTCCGTCCGCATGTCACCAAGCTCTTTTCTTGAACATTTAACAAGGTATATAGACGTTCACATTCTGTACAATTCACCCATACGTTGTCCAATGCCATGCCTACTTTTTGGGGCATTTACTTAACAAAAAAAAAGAAGCTGATATTGGTTTTTAAAGCTATAATCAGAATGAACTTCTGTAATAAGTTTGAATTTGAATTGAAAATTTCAGAACGCAACGCCCACTTTATTAGGGATAGGTCAATACATGAGAGATGGGGTATAATACAATCCGTTCCAGACTCTATCTCTTTTTTGCAACAAAATTGTGATCTATAAATTTCTAGAAGAGGCTACAATCTGTAAACAAAAAGGCCACAGCAAAATGTCTGATGGCTTTTTTAAGACGGGCAGGTCTGCTAGTAGGCTATGATGAGCATATGAAATATGTGTTTCAAAAATATTTGACTGTGCTTTATCCTCCAAGAAAACTTTGGTCCGATTTCGTACCATTGTGGAGTTGATCGCTTATATTCATAAAGCTTATGTCGATTTTAACGATCCATCTTTAAATCAAACAAGAATTATTTCCATTGCTTGAAATTTTAGTATAATGCAAAACATTTGAATCACGTTTGCAAAATTGAGATGAACAGAATTTTTCCTAACTGCGTCTTATATAGTTGTACCTATTTTACGTAACTTTTTTAACGAAAAATCCATTGCTAATTGATTTTGTTCTTTTTTATTTCGTATTATACTTACAAAAGGTAATAGAAAATATACTAATTTTATTAATGCAAAAGTCATATTTTCTATCACAATAGTTTATCGAAAGCCAACTAGGGTGGCATTTTGAAACTTTTCTCATAGAAAAAAATCTTCTACGTTTCTAATTTGTTTAGAGGTTGCTCTTTAAAGTTCCCATTTAACTTAAGCCGCTCCAAGTCAAAAATTAACAGTACCTACAGTAGTCTCGATCATGATTTTCTAGTTAGGGCTTAGTTTTGGAGATATGACCGATTGAAAATTGCATGCGTTTTGAGGTATTCTAAGTCGATTCTCTAAGATTATCTTTTAAAGTCTGCATTGGATTTAAATGTTTCGGCAAGTAAATGAAAAATAATTAGTAGATCGGTTTACATCTGTCATTCATTATACTTATACTGGTTAAATATGTCCGACTTCCAAAGTCGACCTTTCAGTTACCTGCACATTTCCCGGAGATTTACTCAATCTTAAACAAAAACATCGTATTAAGTACGAAGTTTTTTTATGTACTTAAATACTAAATTGAAGTATTAAAATATGTTCACTACAGCAACACTTACCTAACAATCATAGTACAACTATACAGGGTGTTTCATACTAATATGCCAGGGGATGATTTCTTAGATCACTTTCAATGCTATAACTACTGAACTGAAGTAGATAAACTGTAAGATACATTTTGGAAAGATAATTTAATAATAAATGCAATAAAAGGATTTTATCATACTTTCTTTTGCTTTAAAAGCACTTTTATTTTTGGAAAATTATCTACAAAAACCCTGTACACAAATTTCATTATTTGTTAAAATGAATGGAAACAAAATCAAATTCAAAGAAAAACATACAGGAAAGTCACAATCCGTTCAGAACGTATCGCATGATATCCTATTCCCCATCTTCTAACTCACCTCTAAAAGTGCCTAGTAGGCTATTTAGAGTGCTACCCTCCACATGTTCCAATTTTTTCACATGATCACACGTGGCGTTGCAAAAATTTTTAAAACAGATACAATAATATCTTTCTATTTATAGGATATTTCCGCGATTTTTAAGAAATTTTATCACAAAACTATTGTTACAAATTTTTCTTAGCAGAAAGTGGGCGTTGCTCCCAAAATGTTTAACCGAAGTTCACGGATTCTGATGAAATATTCACGATAAGACTTAAGCATGACCGTAAATAACTTTGAAAAAGAAATATATGCTTTTTTATAAGAAAACGCCCCCAAAAAGAAGGCGTGATCATGTATAATGTATAGAAGATATGTAGAGAAAGTCAATGTTAGCTTAAATACCAATTTTGATGTTTTTAGCTCAAAATTTAAGGCCCGGACGGACGGACATGTCTAGAACGACATAACTTTTGATGCCGATCACAAATATATAGATTTTTGGGGACCTGCCCTTATTATTTCTCTATGTTACAAATTATGTATCAAAATTAATATACCCTGGATAGAACATACAAATAAAAACAAATTTACACGGACTCGCCAATTTGTACCCACTTTTTTACCATTCGATTCATTTTATTGTATTGATTTGAAAACTGTGGGCTCAGTGGTTAAGGGCGTAATCACTGAGCGAGAGACTCAAAATTTAAGTCCCGAAAAATACCAAACAATTTGTTCACAGTCCCACCTATCGCGAAAGTCTGACAAACATCTTCAAAGCATCTCTCAATCGAATAAATTGTACGAGTACTTCGGAAACGACATAAAATGGTAGGTCTGGGCTGTTAGCACCAATATGGATACACTTATTGACACATACCAAACGAAATTTGAGATAAGAAGTAAAAAATAAAAGACAAAACATTTTTGACAGTAAAAAGTAAAATTTTAGAACCAACTTTCAAATCATCGGTACCCACTTGCCAGAAAATATGATTTTTTTTAGCAATTGACTTGTATTATCGTAAAATACAACTAAAGCTACTATGGCACCTGTTAACTTTCTAACTATTAAGTGAACAGAAAATATCTGGAATTTACAAAATAAATCCCCAGAACCTAATCCCTTGACGAAACCTGGGATAGGTAATTTCCAGCTTAGTAGCTGAGAAGTATGTCTGAACTCTATCTATCGTAGGTATACCTTTGCAAGGACAAGATGTACCAAATTTTGAAATAGGTTAATTGTAAATTGAATTACGAGTACTGGCTTTATTTTTAAAGTTCACAGTTTAACTCAGAGCGAATTGCTTCCTGTAAAATATACATTATCATCATTATTCTTATTAAATCATAATCAACGTTCATTAACGTTGATTCACTAATTATTTGTTTTTATTTAAACAATCAAAGTCGAATGAATCTTGATTGATAAAGATAAAATAAATACGCCAATCAGTTAATCAGTAATTAAACTTTAAATAACGAAATAACAAGCACTACGCCAAACTCATAATTGATCCAAAATTTATGTTTTAAACACCCAACCCAGATCTTACTTATCTTGTGGATTGCAAGTACTTTCTCTGTATGTTAATTTCAATACATATATATTCGTACATTGAAACCCAAAAGAGTTTAGAAAACTACGTATAGGCTAATTCCATGAAATTGTGACGTGTTTTTGAAAAAAAAGTTACTTTTTTCCGTGGCCAATGTATGTAGTAATATCAAATTTGGTACTCGTTTAGAATATCTTTACTAGCAACACTATTTGTTTCAAAATATGATAATTTTTTATTACTAACGCACACACACAAGTATCTACGTATGTAATCCTGCGACAAACTGATAATGTAACGCGAGTTACTGATATCATGTAACGTGAGTTACTTTTGTTTTTAATTTTTAAAAATTAATTTTAAGACTTACGTAAGTTTAATGTTAATGATTTTTGATCATTTTTTTCGTCTGAACAAAGTTTGGAATTAGTTCAATTAGATTGAGAGTCCTATCGCATGATGTAACATGTGTTACCAGAAGCTCTCTAAGCATTAATTAGGAAATTGATAAACGTGGTTTTATTTATTTTATTAAATTAGTCCCCTTATATATGTACAGAAGAGATTGTTGCCATATTTTCATAATTTTATATTGAAATTGAGATTTATAGTTTCGAAGTAAAATGTAACATGAGTTACCATGGGTAAATAGGTAGGTACGAGCAGGTATATATTTGAGCAAAGAACTTGGAAAATTTCTTAATTTCAGTCGACGTGATTTTCCCCTGATTTTAAAAATGTTAACAAAATTTGAGACTTTTTCTTTTCCATGCGAAATAGCGATTTGAATGTCAATTTCAGTGTAGACTGTGAGTTTCAATTTTTTTAGTTGAAAAACTGAATTAGAACAAATTCTTTAAATTTTGATTAACCAGAATATAGCTGAGCTTATAATTTCCATAGATGCTTCATTCTCGAACTATAAGTCAGAAAGCAACTAAGGTATTGTGATTTAAAATTTGCATTGAAAAATTTGCCAATTTTTTTTTGAGAGTTTAGCAAATCTGATTACGCCAATAATTTTATAGGGATAAAAACGACGCATCTCTAGGAGTAGAATTCTCGTTCATTTTTTACTTGAAATTGCAAGTTTAGTTTCTTGAAAATTTCCGATCACGAGATTTTGATCAAACAAGACATTACTATGAAAGAGACTCTCAATTAAAATGTCTGTGTCTGTGTCTGTCTGTCTGTAAATATGGCTGTAACTGCAAACGGCTGGGCCGGATTTTCTTCAAACTTTTCGTTGAGTTAACAATTCGAAGGGAAATCTGAATTTTCATTCTAATCACAAAATTAACGGTACTTTACTAATGACCGATTCTGAAAGAATTTATTTTCTCGAAAACGATTAAAGAGATTTTATTAAAATTTGATATTTGAGTTACGGTGAACATATGCCAACAGATGGCGTACCAAATTTTGCCAAAAATTCGTGTATACGTGCATACCAAGTTTTGGAAAATTTTCAAAATTATTATTTTCGAATTTTAAATGATTTTTGTTTTGAGAAAAGAAAAAAAATCATTTTAACGATTTTGTTTGAATTTCAAATCTAATCTTTAGCAGATAAACCAGAGATATGTATGTAGGTACAAGTACGTGCGACTCAGTCATGCATTTTTTTAAATTTCTAGCAAATTATATTTTTATTTTGTGCTTGACGGCAGTTCCACGAGTACAAAAGGCAAGAAATAAAAGGTAGGTTACACTGTTACTAATTACGGACTCAATTTCGTGTTTGAAAATCCCAATCAAAGCTAAATCTTTTCTAACAAAAAAAAAAAAAAAACCCAATTAGACCACTATCCTCAACTATCTTCGGCCAAAATCCAAATAAGAATTTTTGAAATTTTCCAACTCACCGTACACGCTCCGAATAAATCTCGACTTCCTTGTTCTTCTGCTGTTGCACCAACTGCTGTTGCTCCAACGGCGTTAATGGCTTCAACTTGCTTCCCGGTGCTAAATTTCCATTCGTTATCAATATGTTATTGTTGTTGTTGTTGTTATTGATGATACCGTTATTGTTATTATTATTATTATTGACGACAACACTAACATTTGGATTATTATTATTATTGTGATGCACTGGCGAGATGCTAAGCTCACTCGAAGCCGATACCGGTGGGGATGTAGTACCACTGCTTGACGACAAACTACCAGCACGAGCTCGCAAATCCATTGTTCCATTGGCATTGGCATTGCCATTCGAAGCACCATTGCCAACAATTGCATTTCCAATAACACCCACAACATTCCCATTGGCCTGATGATGATTAACCTGCTGGCTATTGGGATGATACGTTCCCGGATTTATGGTGGTCAATGCCAATGTCGGCTTCTGATTGTTACGATTGCGTTTCTTCTTCTTCTTGGTGGATTCCTCTTCAGAGCCGCCACGAGCG
Source organism: Pocota personata (assembly GCA_963082735.1). Classification (NCBI taxonomy): domain Eukaryota; kingdom Metazoa; phylum Arthropoda; class Insecta; order Diptera; family Syrphidae; genus Pocota; species Pocota personata. The sequence goes on along the minus strand of OY720429.1, from coordinate 236,328,786 downwards.
TTAACAAATACCCCATTGTGAGCAGCCTTTACCGGCGGCGGTGGTGTCCAATCGAGATCTTTGCGGATATGTCCACGTCCACATTTACAACCGCACGCCTTGTACACCAAATCATAGCCCTTCTTGGTCCATAGATTCTGCAAACGCTGACGATCTGACCACGAGCGAGCCCTACCAATCGTCTTTAGCGTGATCAAAACCGATTGTTCCCACGATTCAAAGCACTCGCGATGCATATACTGACCCACAGAACAGTTCTCATTGTTACAGATGACACGAATGCAATCGCTCAGATTCTCCATCGAAATTAGACCATAGTCTGGGCTCGAGGAGGTCATCTTGAAACAGTCACCCGTTGGGACACAACATCGTATGTAGGTGGTCTCTCTAGTCGGCGACATCATCAGCGATGTTGTCGATGACGACGAAGATGATCCCGATGATAATGATCCCGATGATGATGATGATGATCCTGATGATGGAGAGTTCTTGCTGCTATTCTCGATTAGATGATTATTGTTATCCTGGAAATGCTGCTGCTGCTGCTGCTGCTGCTCTTGTTGTTGTTGTTGTTCACCAACTCCTACCACTGTCAAGCCGAGTAGATTGTGCACATCAACTGTAGCTGTAGATGATGGTGTCACCGTCGTCGTCGTCGTCGTCGTCGTGTGATGATTGCTTAGGTTGTTCCTTCGCGGCGCCATAAGGAGCAGCGGATGATATGCCGTTAAGGTAGCTATTTTCGTAGTTTTTTTCGTACCGTTTTTCGCAAGAAAAAAAATTTATTTCTTTCAATTCAAATAAAAACACTACACACAAAGAAAGAGGAGATACGCGAACTTTCCACTGAAATTACTATCTCACTCTTGTAAACTTACTGAAGTTTTCACTTATAGCCAACTATGACGACAAATTACCGTCATTTGTCATCCAGTCATAGTAGGCAGCGGCACATCCACTAAATTGTTTGTTTTTTTTTTTTTCTCTTTTTTTATGTATACAAATTTTATTTTATTCGTATAAAATATTTCCTGAGGTATATAGTGTTGTTCACTTAAATATCGTTCACACTACGCGTTTAATGTGTGTATGTACATTTGTTTAAATTTTTTTTCTTCCACATACCTACTTTAGTATGCATGGTTTTTTTTTTTTTTGTTTTTTTTTTTTTGCGATACAAAAATTTACAGGGAGGTACATTTACATATAAAAAAAAAAAAAAAAAGTATTGTTTTATTTAATTTTACGGTTTTTTTTTTATTTTTTAAAGTATCTTTCGAAGGGAAGGAAGAAATACCGTTATACTGTCATAATAGTAGCAAAATTTTGTTTATACATTTTTTCGGTTACACTTTTCATCATCACTCAGCGAGGGTGGATGAAAAAAAAAAAAAAAAAAAGATTCGAAATTAAGCAAAAAACTTGAGAAACAAGAAAAGAAATTACAAAATTCCGAGAACAGAAAAAATTTTGTTTCCTCTCGAGTGTGTTGGTTGGTTTTATTTTTTTCTTCGCCGATGAAATTTGTTTTTTCTTCTTTTTGTTGGGAATTCTTTTTTTCGTGTTTAGTGTGTTTCTGGGACGAACTGATCTATCGGAAAGCGAAAATGAAACTGAAATTTCACTCGAGGAACGATAATCAATGGAGGCGCACACAACACCGAGTAATATACAAGAATCTACGATACGAGATACACAACATGGTTTTTGCGAAGACGGCGGCGACGGCGACTGTCGGTCGTGTGCTTGTTTGGCGTAGTAGTAAGTAAGCCCACTAGGCAGAGGGTTGGATAGAGCAAACTCTATGTGTTGAAGAGAGATGCAATGATAGATTTTGGTAACTCCACTTGCAACCATCATCATCATCCCTGGCGTAGTTGCTGGGCTGCAGCATGTGTAGAGTGTATGTGTGTGTTCTTGAAAATTTTCCCGCTGCAGAAGGAAAACCCTTGAATAGAATGGTACACGCATACTATTGCATAGCGTACGGGTTGAACTTTTTTGGGGTGGAATTGCGCTGCAGTGGTGTGTTGCTTTTACGGGATAAACTTGAAATTGAAAATTAAATTTATTTTTCTCTTGTAGATTTCTCTCTTTCTCTCTTTCGTTGAGTGAGGGCTTACGCACGGATAGAATTGTTGCGTTGGATGTTGATATGTGGTAGTGGAAGTTGTTTTGGTTTGTGCTCTCTTGGACGGTTTGTTTTTGTTTTCGTTTTTTATTTTCTGCTTCCTCTCGTTGTGCGAATTCTGCAAAGTAGGGGAGTTGATGTTCAGAAGTTTTTTTTTTTTTTTTTGTATTTTGGACTCCCACAAGAATTCAGTAGAATAACAGAAATGAAAATGTTGTGCTGATGAATTCGATACCAGGAAGAGGAGGAAGAGGGAGGATTTCTGTTTAAAATGCGTAAAGGTATTGCCAGAGTAAAAGTATTATACTGAAAAGTAATAATACGGAGGAGATGTTCTGTTTGGTCGGCTTCGGAATAGGGTAGAGTTAGCGTGGTGTGTAAACTATTCGAAAGACAGATATACAACCGAATCGAATCCGCAATTAACGCTGTGGTCCCTATGAAATAGAATGGATTTAGACAAGGAATTTAGCGCTTACAACCCGGTTATCAAGCCAAATTGGAGACTTCATCCACATTTATCGACCTAACCGCAGCATATAACACTGTCCGGAGGAATGGTCTGATCTTCAAGTTGAAAACGTTTCATAAAATTTGAGTTTTTAGTTGGAGCGATACACAGTGCGTCGAGTGGAAGGTGTACAAAAATGAATTTCAAGAGTTTTTTTTTTTGTGTGTAAAATAAGCTTTGAAAACTGCGTAGAGGGTTAAAGTTAACTTACGCAGTGAATTTGAAAGCCATATGATACTTACAAGACGGCCTAAGTAGGGCAAAAACAGTGATGTCCACAGAATTGAAAACAACAACTTAACAACAATCCTAAAATGAATAATTTTTGTTTTGAGATTGACAAGTGGTTTTATTAAAAGTTCATGAAATAGAGTTCGTTTTTTAGTAATTTACTTAGAATAAAAACGTGGCAATATAGGCAGCAAAATCTAAACATTTATTTCACTCAAATTTTACCTGGCCATACAATTAGAAACAAAAAAGAAACAATTATATTTCATTAAAATTGTTAGACATAAGGTTAAGTAAATATTAATATTTTGTAGGAGAGCCACCCTTTTCTATGACGGCAAGCAATCTTTCTTGGATAGTCTCGACCAAGTCGCAGCATTTTGATGGTGGTATGCCCTCCCAGACTTCCTTAATGTTTTGGAAGAGCTCATCTGGATTTTTTGGTTCTTAATCCTCTTTCGACGTCTGTTCACAAGTTTTCTATAGGATTCAGATCCGGACTTTGGGCCGGCCAATCCTAAACATCAGTTTTTGTAGCCGCAAACCGCTGCTTTACAATTCGTGATGTATGCTTTGGATCGTTATCATGCTGGAATACATAATTGATGGGCATGTGTGCAAAGGAATAAGGTTCCATAACATTTTCCATTATGCCCTTATAGACGTGTTGATCCATTCGGCCATTTATTCGCACTAATGGGCCAACACCACGCCAAGAAAAGGCACCCCAAACCATTATGTTTCCTCCTCCATGCTTAACGGTCTTAGAGTGTATTTTGGATCCAATTCTTTGTTCTGAGGACGTCTTACATGCACTTACCATCTGAACCAAACAAGTTGAATTTAGATTCATCACTCCAAAGAATCTTTTTCCAAAATCCTAATGGTTTGTCTTTGTGCAGGATAGCAAAACTCAACCGCCTCTTCAGATTCTTTTTTGACACATATGGTTTTATTCGTGCAATGCATCCATGTAGGCCATGTTCAAAAAGTCGACTCCTTATGGTCCTAGCTGTTATTTCTTGACCGATTTGAGGCGCAGTAATCTCTCTTATTTTTTATAGAAGTCAAGAAAGGATCGGCTTTGCTTAGGGGTCGTTTTTCGGCCTATCGGCTTTCTTTTGGAGTTTTCAAAGCTGCCAGTATTTCTGTAGACTTGTATTGCACCAAAACCCATCTTCTTCTTACAGCCAAATCGTTCTGCTATGGAATCCATCGGTTTATTTTCGTTTGGGTAGCACTGCACGATGGGCCTTCGGAGTTCTGAAGTGCAAGACTTATTTTTACCCTTTTTATCACTGTATAGTAATTAATATTGTAAAAACAATGAAAATAAAACGAAAGCAATCAATTCACATAGCTAACAAAGATCAATTTTAAATAATTGTCATTTCTAGTCCAGCAGAACTACAAATGAATTTCCTTAAATTACAACGTTTTTAAAACTACTCGAGTTCATGGAAGCACGTGTAGGGAATACACATTCCAGCCGTGAATAAAAAACGGTACTTGCCAAATACAGTACCGCTTGAAAAACAAATCTGATTTACATATGTAAAGTGCATAGGGTTCTTGTTTTGTATGGCCACCACTGTAGGTCAAAGAAGGCTTATCACTTAATAGCAAATATTGACGTTTTCCTGTATTTTAATTTTTAACATTTTTTGACATGTAAAAAAAACTATTTTGTTCTTAAAAGAAAATTAAAATAATTGACATGGTAAGTCATTACATCTAGTCAGACTCATCTTAGTCTTCACTCTCTATATTACTATGCATTCGCCATGATTATTCTGTATTTTCTGGTAATGATAAGTATTGTTTTGTTTGAGGTCATCATCGTCTTCCCTTACCAGTTTTTTCGCAATTGTATTCCGATATTCAGAAATTACAGGATCAGATTTAAGTACTAATTGATCTGAATCCTGGATTTCGTTTGTCAACAACAATTCCCATTTTAGTTTTAAAAGAGTTTTGGACTTCTTTTTCGATCACGCACCTGCCAAGTTTTGAAAGGAAGCCTATAGGAAATATGAACAAACAATCAAAGTATCTTCTCCAAGAATGTAAGGTAGCAACGGTAATTTTCTTCATTCGGAAGCTTTTCATTGATTGCTACCCCACGATCTCTTTTGGAGTCGCACCGCAAATGTAACATTTTGAATCAGCATTTGTTCTTAATAATAGACAAATACTCAAACAAATACTCCCATCAATAATTGTGCGTAGCATTTTAAAAGAAATTTGTATAGTAAAGCCATTTTTTTCGTATCAATGGTTAAAGAGTTAACCTGTAAGTTCATTCATTTTGGCCTTCATCTTTCACAAGTTTCGCATTTTCTTTGATTGGTCTGCAGACAGTTCTGCCGCTTATTTTAAATTCTCACTTGTTTTTGAGACCAAAAGATCCTCCTCTTTTTTGGGTTTGTTGGAAGCTTCTTGGAATGACTTTTGGGGAAATTAATGAGATAAAAGACTGCTATAGCTAGGTTAAGTTAAATCCCAACTTTAGTTAATTTTCGTTTCTCAAAATAAGGCATTTTTGATTTATTAATTTAAAAAAGAATTTCACTCCAAAATAATTAAAAAAATAAACATACCAGCTCGAAAGGTTCCATAATTATAGGTTACAAAAAAATGCTTTGGAATATTTCACACAAGCTAAGTAACTAAACAGCGAAATCTAATTGCAAACTAGAACTAAAGCTAAAATTGCCCTTCTGAGAGAAATGCTGCTAGTCCACTAAAAGAAGTGTAAATAATGCAAAAGGTTGAATTTATTCTTATTAGACATTTGCCAATTGAGTTCCGCAGCATTGCATCTTTTTATCGCAAATTTGCTTTTCTGATTTTTGTCCACTTGTCAACACACTGTCCGATGGTACGTAAGAACAGCCACCACCACCGGTCAGTCCCTACATGTCAAGCTATGGCAACTCTTCTCTTCTCCAAATATTAGATTTTTTTATTTGTTGTCCTATATAAGCTAGAAAAGATAAGTGAAAAAACGCTCATCCGCGCTAACGAATATCATCATAAGAACCTGGCAGCACATGCATCTCAATACTTACTACTACTTACTTAGGTCCTTTAACCCCTCGGGGCCTAGAGCGTCAACCACGCCTGCGCACCATCTTGTTCGTACTTCTGCAACGCGTTTGAGCTGCCTCCAACTCATTCCTATACAGCTCGATTCCTCCCGCTCGGGCGCCCCGCTATTCTGTCTACTTGGATGAGCGGATTCCACTGCATCTCAATGACACTTTAGTACTCAGCTGTTTATTGAAACTAGAAAAAGAGAATTGTATTGAAAAATAATCATAAATTGTAAAACTCAAAGCAAGCACAAATCATATAATTTTTATAAAGGGAAATATGTATTCCTGGAGGTATTGAGTGATTCTAGTTAGGAAAAAACAAAAAGGTCGCAAATTTTTTGTAACCAGTTCATAAGCTGCCATATTATCCCGGATATCTTTAGCCGATATGGATTATCGTTGTCGTTGAATTTAACACACATTTTTCAGTAAGCTTATATAACAACAAAAAGCACTTCTTATGGAATTGAAAATGTTTTTCTGCCTGCGTGACCGTTTACAATTCAGGAACCACTTAACCAATTTGTATGCGGTTTTCTTTAGTTCATTGGAACATTTCCTGAACACGTACTAGGCTACATGCCAATTTCATCCTGTATAAACATACTGTGGCATGAAGCCATGTTCGCCGAAGTCAGGCAAAACTGATCAATGCGGTGCATTAAATTTAATATTGCGGCTAAAGTATAAACTGAAGTATATGAACTTGAGAACAGCTGAGCCGATTTCAATGTAGCTTCCTTGTACCTATTGATAATTTTTCTGAAAATTATTTAAGCTACAACAGAAAGCTGACGATTTGCCTTCATTATTAAATTTAATTTGTCGGCTATACTAATAATAATTACGACTCGAGTAGTACTATAAAAAAAACCACTGATTTTGACGTTTTAGCCACACGTTGATGTATCGGCACTATAAGATCTGTCAAAACTAACCTATACAAAAATGGTGATCTGTCAAAATAGTATACCTTTCCGTAGAATACTTTGTACATTAAATACCGGCAAATACTTTTACGGGTACAATACTTTACGAACGTACCCCTTCTAGTAGCGAATATTTTGACAGTTGACAGCTAATATCAGGCAGAAGTACCAATCTAGGAATCGTTTTAATGAATCGCTGGCTAGCTAGGTTTTTTTTTTTTTTAAAAAAAACTAACAAAAATTATTATATTACAATAACGGTATATACTTATATATAAAAAAAAAAACAAAGCATCGTGCACTAGAATTACCAATGAATTTCTCTTGCACTTATTTTGCAAGCAACTACTGCACAAGTGCTTCTAGTTTTCTTCTAATAATTTATTGATGAGATGAGAAAGAGATGAGAAATCCAGTATTTATGTCCCTGAAATTCGATAGAAAACGAAAGCGGTTGTCTCGTGCGTGAATGAAAGCTGTAAAGCGGGAGAGAGAAATCCCCCCTACTCCTGGTGAATTTATTTTTATTATTATTTTTCTATGACTAACCACAGCACAAGAGTGTGGGAGTGGGAGAGAAAAAGCGGAGAAGTTTACTCCGTCTGCAAAGAATGAATTCGCCCTGAAATAAAAATTATTATTCTCTCGCTCTCTCTCTGGGATTTTTTTTGCTTATTTGTTTTTTTCTTATTGCCGGCTAAATGACAACAAAAAGTGCCGGTTGCCGTTTATTTTGTTTTTCTTTCATATTTCTCCTCTTGTTTTTCTTGATACCCCTTTTTCATGCTGTAGAACGTTCGTTCGTGTACCGTTTTCTGTAGAAGTGTTGTATGTATGCATGTGTTAGCCGGCCGATGTAGGATTTTCACTTTCGGTTTTGCGTTTGGCATTGACTTGAAGATGGGATGATGTGGATAGGAATCGTGTGTGTGTGTGTGTGTGAATTTATTGCCATCTGTAGGAGGGGAAGAGATGCAGTGTCGATATATCGTAATTTACGATATTTGCAATGTGCTTCTGGAAATTTGTTAAAATTTACGTTACTTGAGAGTTTACTTTGATGCTAACTTGATGTTTGGAAGTTTGTGTCACTCTGATTTTATTGTGCATTTTGTCAAACTCCAATGCGCTCGATGGAATGGAATGGATGAAGTTTTTATTTCTGCCATGTAACTAATCCGCATTCGGATAGTCCAATGAATGGTCCAGCCATGACGGGTATCTAAAAATGCAAATATTTAACGGTGTAGCGTCGAGAAGCATTAAGTACCGCGTGGAAATTTAGCTTTTGAAAACTGCAATCGTAAAATGCCGGCAGAGTTTTTGACAAAGGGGTACTCCAAGAACTCGTAAGTAAAAGGTGGTTAAGTTTAAAGGGCCGATGTTGATTTTGAATAAAACACAAATTATTTAGGAAATTACTGTCATTTCTTTTTATTATGATAATATTGGTATGGTTCAATTATGTATGAAACAAAATATCGGCCAAATGGCCTCCCCGCGACCTCGGCGGCACACCTCCATCCGATGGTCCAAATTTTCGATGACGCTGAGGCATAATTGAGGTTCTATGCCGTTAATGTGCCGAATTATCTCATCCTTTAGCTCTTGAATTGTTGCTGGCTTATCGACATACACCTTTTCTTTCAAATAACCCCAAAGAAAGAAGTTCAACGGTGTCAAATCACATGATCTTGGCGGCCAATTGACATCGCCACTACGTGAGATAACACGGCCATTGAATTTGTCGCGCAAAAGAGCCATTGTTTCGTTAGCTGTGTGGCAAGTGGCACCATCCTGTTGAAACCACATATCGTCCACATCCATATCTTCCAATTCGGGCCATAAAAAGTTCGTTATCACCTCACGATAGCGAACACCATTCACAGTAACTGCCTGACCGGCCTCATTTTGGAAAAAACCCACACTATCGCGAACAGCAGCAATATTTTCTGCAGTACGAGCTGTACGAGCATGCACTGGTGTTTTCACATCTCCTACAGACCCGGTTTGCACAAATTTTTGCACGATTTTTCCGATTGTACGCACATTTGGACCATTAAATTGACCGAAAAAATCACGAAATGCACGATATGCATTTTGATTTGAACGCCCATTTTCATAATAAGCCTGAATAACTTTAACGCGTTGCTCGATTGTGTATCTTTCCATGGTTTAAATTGAGTTAGTCTGAAATTGAGAAATGTCAAATGAAATGCAGAAAAAAACTTGACTTTTAGGTGTGGTTCACATTCAACATCGGCCATTAAAATTTAACCACCCGTTAGTTTAGCTTCAGTAACAACAAATACAGCAAACGGTTGGTAACACTGCTAATTAGTCATTGGAAGCATGGGTTTCAATCAACTCCTTCAAACTCCTTGTGTGATGATGATTGCTTAAAACATAAAAGCTACGGCGCTGTAAAAAGGGTTAGAGCTACAAACAAAATAGAAACATACATGTAACATGTAACATGTAAGTATGGTGAAGAAAGACAAAGTAGCATGACCAACAAGATGTTATACCTTAGTAGCAGAAAGGAAGTCCAGATTTCGCTGCACAAACTGGCGTACCTACGCCAAATTGTATGCTTTGCTTCTCCGGTCCAGATCTTAGACAACATATGGAACGGAACCTCTGCTTTCGCGATTCAATTGCTCACGTCAAATCCTGCATCCCGATCAACCGAGAACTAAAAACTAAAGAAACAGCCCTATCGGACCGTTTACATTATCGAAAACCATTTAGGCCCGTTTGCTGATACGAGTCTTAAATATTTAAGTGTCACTTATACACCTAAGTAATTCTTAACGGGTTGCACGAAATACCAAGTAAGTCTTAAATATTAAAAACAAAAGTGCGTCTTTGCTAAGATGCACTTAAATATTTTCCAGCAACTGGAAATAAGCTATGATGATCTTTAGGTTTAAGTTCAACATAGCACTGAGTATTATTTAGATAAGACACAATTTTATGACTAGTATCAGCAAATGGGCTTTAGTGATAAAAATTTGTCATGGTCTTGTACTTTTCACAAGACCTGGACAGAGTGTGTAAGACCAAGACTAAGCCTGCAAGTTTCGGGCAAGAAGAAAACTGAACTGCAAGATCACATCATTAGAATTTACTAGTCTACGTCCCGTTTACATTACAGAAAGTAATTTAATGTTAAAAACCTAGTCTTGGTCTTGAACTTGAACTTTTTGTGTAAAATTGAAACCAAGCCTGCAAGTCAAGACTGAGTGAAAGAATAAAAAGGTATCGGTATCTACAGTCTTTTCTATCCGCTTATTTGGGTTCTCCTGTCAGTGCAATGTTAAAATTTTGTTGATCGAAAAACACGTAACGCTTGACTCCCCTCATCTTCATACAGTACTATAACTCAAGCTCGCTTCTGGCCTCTGAGAGACTTCAGTAGAAACTTTAATTTGATTTCACTCTTCGATCTGCCCCGGGTATTTACAGCTAACCACGTGTTATGGTCTCCTGATGATCTTTCGAAAATTCCATACAATACGGTATTGAATGCCTCGAGTCTTTGTACAAGGTGGTCCATCAACTGCTAGCAAGTCTAAGGGAACTTTTAGATCGTTGGTGTTAAGGGATCCATACACGATTAATGCTATTACACACAATTTTGTGTAAATATGTTAAATGAAAATTGTTTGTCCTGAAAGGGTACTAGGGTTGCCCACGATTCCGGGAAAAAATCAGAACGATCTCCGGATCCCGGAAACCCGGGATAATAATACTTATTTTCTTTATAGATAGATGGAGTAGGAATTACGATCGCTATCTACTCCTTAAACCATCTACTCCTTCTAATGAGTTCCAGTTCCAGTTATTACGATGTATCCACCTGTGGTTCATTTTTTCCACAGCAGCGTGAATCAAAGTATTTGATATATGACATTGGCGAACCAATATCGATAGAATTTTTGGTAATTATTTAGAAAAGGGGCCACCTCACTGATTTTGAAAAAAAAAAAGTATTTTGAAAGGGCATTTGAAAGTTAATTTTTCTTCATTTTTCATGTAAACAAAATACGAGGTGGGTCAATAAGTCCCTGAAAAATTAAATAAGGAATACTCTTTTCGGCATAAAAACATTTTATTTTTCAACATAGTCTCCTTTTAGGTCTATACACTTCATTCAACGTTTCTCCAATTTTTTGATTCCCTCAAAATAATACGATTTCTCGAGCCCCTCAAAATAAGCGCTTGGTTCAGCGATGACCTCTTCATTCGACCCAAATCTCTTACCTCCGAGCCATTTCTTCATGTTTGGAAACAAGAAATAGTCACAGGGGGCTAAATCTGGGGAATATGCTGGATGAGGGAGGAGTTCGTAGCCTAACTCATACAATTTTGCCATTGCGACTGCGGACTTGTGCACCGGTGCGTTGTCCTGGTGAAGAAGAACTTCTTTCTTCGCCAAATGTGACTGTTTTTGCTTCAAATCGGCTTGGAATCGATCCAGCAGCTCTGCGTAATATACGCCGGTGATCGTTTTACCCTTTTCAACTTAATCGATGTGAATAACACCGCGCGCATCCCAAAAAACTGTCGCCATGACCTTGTTTGCTGACAAACCCACATTGGCGTTCTTTGGCATCGATTCACAAGGAAAACTCCATTGTTTTGACTATTCCTTGGTTTCTGGTGTGTTGTGGTGAATCCAGGTTTCATTACGGTTACGAAACGGCACAAAAATTCGGCCGAATTTTTCTGGAACATCGCCAAACACACCTGTGAAGTTGTCAAACGAATGCGTTTGTTGTCGATTGTGACCAAACGCGGCACCCATCTTGCGGAAAGCTTTTTCATGTCCAAATATTTATGTAAAATTGAAATCACTGAGCCATGTGATAAGTCCATTATCAAACCATGGATTTTGTCGACCATTTATGGTGTGGTGACCTCAATTGGGCGACCAGAACGTTCGGCGTCACTTGTGCTTGAATGACCGCACCGAAATTGAGTAAACCAGTGGTGAATGGTTCCAATCTATGGTGAAGAGTCCCCATAATATTTGTCAAGCTTTTGTTTGGTTTGCGTGATAGTTTTTTCTCGCAAAAAATAGTGTTTAATGAGCACTCGAAATTGACTTTTTCCATTTTAACGAAAATGCTAGTAGGCGTCTATATAAAATGGCTGCCACAACAAAACTATTTGACAGATCTGTCTGAAAATTTGGGTGCGTTCTTTTGAAAGATGATTCTTGGCAAAAAAAAAAATTAAATTTAAGGTTACTACACAATTTGTGTTAATTTTCAGGGACTTATTGACCCACCCTCGTATCGAGAACATGCTCTGCAAATATTAAATTCTTACAAATCTTCCACATATTTGTTGGGGACTTATTGACCCACCCTCGTAGTTAGTGTTTCACTCTGCAAGTCAAATTTGTTAGTGCTTTTAGTTCATTCCTTATAACCCCTAATCAATTTTCTCTCTATACTCCGTTCTGTCAACTCAAGAGGTATGTATAAGTATGATTTTCCTTCAAAACCACATTGATTTCGAAACATTCACATGGTAGGTGCACATGCAATCCCTTCTACCGTTCATCTTTTTTTTAATGTTTGTATTTTTTTTGACTATATCTCGGAAATTAATGATGATATTCAGAAAAATGTCCTCTAAAACATACTAAAATTTCATCAAAACTAGTGGGGAGAAGCATTTTTTTAATAATTACCGCGTGTCTTACGAACGCATTTATCTTATATTTCTGAAATATTTTCTATCAACTTCTGTCCCTGGATGCCGTGGTGGTTTTTCTGGGATTGTGAGCTGTCCCTTTAAATACGGGGTTCCGGGATCACGTTCGAGTAACTGTAGATAGTACAATATTTATTACCGGGATTGTTCTTGCGTGCTGAATAAGCACATATGTACATATCCTGCAATAGTTGCGGTACACTAGGGTTCCCAACCGTATCTGTCTTATTTGCTCTTTCTTTTTTCAGCCTATTCTTTTTTTGTATCCACTTTTCTATTTTACCCTTTGACCTCTTTTTAGTTATCTTTTTAGATACTAGTATTTCTAAAAAAGTTTTATTAATATGTTTTGAAATTGATAATAATATACACTCACCGACAACGAAAGTGGCGCCAGGATAAGCTCTAAGTTGTAGGGTTGTTTGTTCTTAGGTAACGGATTATTTTTAACAATGTTTGAATAAGTCTGTTTTTTTGGCCGTTTGGTTACCCTGAGCTCGTACTGAAATTACCCAAACGCGTTTTTTGAATACCATGTTGTGACCCCGAAATACAATTCTGCATTTTTGAGATACCTGGAGTCAAGCTGAACTCGCTCTAGGTAAAAAGTGGGGTTCAGAAAGTGTGACTGTCAAAATGGCACTTACCTGATGTCATGGAAACAAAGTATCTTGTAAAATACATTTATCTGAAATACGTATTCATAAGTGACGCTTGCAGTATAATTGGAAGATAACAATTTGCAAACTGTCATAAGGTGCAAATAGTAGCCCCAGTGCGTGCTTTGAAAATAGAAAATCCCCCTGAATCTCTTCGCGAAAGGAAAATTGCAATACTGGCCGCTTGAGAGAAAATTTCTCAGCACGAGACTAAAGCCCAAGCACGACTCACGTTCCACATACAGGGTTCCGTTAGAATGAAGAATCTTTAAAACTGTAACTGTTATTTCATATTAAAAGCAGACAGGGCGTTCTGTCGGCCATTTTCTTCAATAACCTCTAAATTATTAAGCCGATTTTAATGTTTTTTGTTGGTTAGAGAGGATTTTCTTGAGATAGAATATTTTTTTAGGGACTCTCTCAGGACCTTTGGGGAAGCGATATGAAACAAACTAAGCGTTACTTACATAATAAATGTTGTGATTACTTTCGGAACTATATATGCATTATTTTTGCATTTTACTCAAAAAAATATGCTTATACACGAAAAAAAAGGTCTCTTTTTGAAAAATGGTACCGGTGTTACCTTTGCGTTATTATTTTACATGACTTGCTACAAAAATCATGCTTTAATGGTTTAGGAGCTAGAAAGTGATGACAGATGAACGAACGCGCTAGCGAGAGCAATTGGATTCCGCTATAGTTGTGTAACTCCGTGTGCGAAAGGTAGTAGTGAAAACAACCGATACCATGGAACATCAACAGGCAGTGGGTGTGTTGTGCCGTATAAACTCTGATAACACGGGGGAGGGAGATTTTCTTTTTTGATTTAATTATTTTACTTTTCTTCCCTTTTTGTTTCTATGTGGTTACGGTAGTTTTTAATTTACTTACTAATACGATAACTATTGTGTAGTTCCGTGTGCGAAAGGCAGAACTAGTGAAATTTTCAAACGTAGTAGGTTCGCGTATAGATAGATCGATAGATTTTCACAGTCACAAATGATTTTAAGTAGTGAAATTGAGTTCGCGAAATAGTTAGGTGAGTGGTAAGGTTTTAGCGAAAACTGTGAACTGATCCAACAAATAAACAAGATCTGGCGATAAAGAGACCTCTTGCCTAAATTAAGAGAGTTGATGTGCAAACTAAATTGTGAATAATAATATCTCAATATAATTTCCTAAAAGGCGATTTGGGGTTTCTGGCGAATGTTGTTCTCGACTTCTTAAATAACCGAGGAAGCAACGACGACCAACAACATTTGATCCTTCATGGAGACGGAAGGATTATCTACAAATCTGAGTACAAACGTTGAAGATAGGTGACTTTTAATGACAATTGTTTATTTTTATGCAGTATGTATCTTTATAAACTTGAAAAGCTGGATTCTGCCCTTGAATAGCTGGAGATTAAAAACTCTGGAAATATGTCTCCTAGGCCTGGCTGTGAATTCCAAATTCGTTTGACCACGTTTTTATGTTGATACTCATTCTATATAAGTATTTGTTTTCAATACCAAGTAGGTATCCAAACCGAAAGTTTTCAATAAAGTATTTGATATCCAAGGAAAACTATCGAGAGTGCTGTTGGGCCGGTTCAACGAAAAGGCGCAATATTTTCTTGAATTATTTTTTAAAAATATTTTCAGAATGCAGAATGTTATGGTATCGTGTGGGGAACCAATCCAATTTTGGAAGCATACAGGAAAGTTACAAAACGTCTAGAACGGATCATATGATACCCTGCCCCCCATCTTTTATTTCACCCCTAATAAAATGAGAGTGTTGGGAAATTTTTAAAACAGATGCATCCATACAGGGGATATTTAAGCGAATTTTTTGTATTACAAAACTGTTGTTAAAACTTTTTCTTAGCAAAAAGTGGGCATGGCTCCCAAAATTTGTAACCGAAGTTCACGGATACTGATGAGATATTTGCGATAAGACTTAACCATCACCGTAAATAGCTTTGAAAAAGTAATACAAATTTTTTTTTTCAAAAAGGATATACGAGTACTTAGAAAAATAATAATTAGTAAAGTTTTACTGTACCCGTTTAATTCGGTTTATATGTATCTCTTGGTATGGAAACCAAACTATGGAGGTATACTCTGCATTCAAGTATACCTTCATGGTTCCCTAACTAGGGAACGGTATATTGACTTTAGTGTACAAGGGTCTCAATAATACAAAGAATTCCGTTTCCAAAATCCTGGTAAAGAATTCGCTTTAGATATGATAATATCGAAATGCGAACTGAATGCAGCCACCCATTACACCGAGATCAGACATTTCACTAACTCTTTTCATGGCGATATCGTTAACTAGGTATAGATAACATTGCTGAGGAGCCTTGAAGCTATGAAAAGCTTACACTTTTCAAGATTTAGAGTTAACAAATCAATATCACACCAGCGAATAAGGATTTTGAAATCTCGTTGAACATTTACGCAATCGCTTATTGAATTAATTTTTATGAATATTTTCCAATCATCAGCATATCCTAATCAATAAGATATGTTGATGGATGAAGGGATTTCATTTGTAAATAAAACGAAAAGTAAAGGACCTAGATGACTTCCCTGAGGTACACCACTAGCACGTTTAAGGGGTTGATTTTCTCACTTTGACTATCTGATTTCTGTTAGCTAAGTAAGAAGCTAACCATTCATTGAGTTGAATGAATTCCCAGACCGTTCAATTTATACACGAACACTTTGTGATTTGTCTTTTCAGACATCAGTGTATAAAAGTGGATAAACTAAGGAATTGCACCAATTCCTAAGGGTGGGTCAATAAGTCCCTGAAAATTAACACAAATTGTGTCGTCACCTTAAATTTAATTTTTTTTTTGCCAAGAATCATCTTTCAAAAGAACGCACCCAAATTTTCAGACAGATCTGTCAAATAGTTTTGTTGTGGCAGCTATTTTATATAGACGCCTACTAGCATTTTCGTTAAAATGGAAAAAAGTCAATTTCGAGTGCTCATTAAACATTATTTTTTGCGAGAAATTCGGCTGAGTTTTTGCGCCGTTTCGTAACCGTGGATGAAACCTGGATTCACCACAACACACCAGAAACCAAGGAACAGTCAAAACAATGGACTTCTCCTGGTGAATCGAAGCCGAAGGAGGCCAAGGCGGGTTTGTCAGCAAACAAGGTCATGGCGACAGTTTTTTGGGATGCGCGCAGTGCTATTCACATCGATTACCTTGAAAAGGGTAAAACGATCACCGGTGCATATTACTCAGAGCTGCTGGATCGATTCCAAGCCGATTTGAAACAAAATTGGCCGCATTTGGCGAAGAAAAAAGTTCTTTTTCACCAGGACAACGCACCGGCGCACAAGTCCGCAGTCGCAATGGCAAAATTGCATGAGTAAGGCTACGAACTCCTCCCCAGATTTAGCCCCCTGCGACTATTTCTTGTTTCCAAACATGAGGAAATGGCTTGGAGGTAAGAGATTTGGGTCGGATGAAGAGGCCATCGCTGAAGAAATCGTATTATTTGGAGGGCATCAAAAAATTGGAGAAACGTTGTATGAAGTGTATAAAACTAAAAGGAGACTATGTTGAAAAATAAAATGTTTTTATACCGAAAAGAGTGTTCCTTATTTAATTTTTCAGGGACTTATTGACCCACCCTCGTACAATGCGAGGAATGTCATCGAATCCACGACCTGAGTTTATTGTCAAAAGATTTGAGGCAACTAAGAACATCCGCTTTTGTTAAATAAAGAGATCCTATGTCAGCAATCGGATCAACTTCGCAATAAAGGTTAGTACTTAGAGCATCATATAAACTGATTTGAAGAACTGGTTAAATAATTGGCAAGTAAACATTTCATCCACTGAATTAGCTCCATCATATTCCATAAATACTGGAATATCATTCCAAAGTGGTGACATACAGACGGACGGACAGACGGATAGGGCTAGATCGACATAACGTTCGATGCTAATTACAAATATATGTATATACTTTTGCGGGTCTATCGTTATTATTTCTCTATATTACACACTATGCATCAATATACCCCGGATAGGGTATAATTAATACGTATTCAAATGTTGTTCTTGGAATTTTTAAATCTGATGGAGCTCTAGATTTTCCCCCTAGGAGTTGAAGCCACTTGGTGCATTCCAGACATTTTCAGAAAGCGCTAGACTTAACTACAAAAGGGCAAACTGGCAGCACTGGTATCGAGAATGTGCGATATTTTACTTATATTAATTCATACTTTCCCTATACGTAATACTCTGGTTGAGGCTTTTTCTCAAAAAAGAAAAAAAGTTTTTGACTTTCTTATCGAATTGCTTAAGTGTCCAGCATACTCGTAACTTCTCAGTTGAGAAAAAATACACGCGTATGGACGTTTAGGTACATACCTAACAAATAGAACTCGTAACTATTTAATTTATTTTTAAAATGTTTTTGTTAACAACAAGTAAAAACAATAAAATCAAATTCCCATCGCAGTAAACATAAAGAAAACTTCCGTAAACAGTACAATTAAATAAAATACCAGTATGTCACCCGTTCTATTTTATTATTTCATTATGGTTTGTGTTTATTTATCGAATAGCTGATTAAGCTTATAGAGAGAGTAACACGTCAGTGAGATAGATTCCGCCCACACAAATCCACTAAATTGATTATATAAAGATAGATTTTATTTACACTTACTTTTTTTTTGATCACATTTTAAATTAACATCAAACTGTGATACTAAACGAGTACAATTATACCAACCAATGAGAACAGAAAACATCGCAAAGAGCTTAATTTGCATTTTTCAGATATGATATGAAAAATAACCAAGTTGCCCACACGAATTTATTTTCATACTTAACTGCATTCCAATTGATGAACCGATAGGCATTTGCAATGAGTACATGATTATCATCAATTTTCGATCATTGGAATAATGCGGTGCGGAATATTATTGGGAATTTTGTGATGAATTTTTGAATTATGAATTTGAAATTTCTTCGTTCTACTGAATCAATATTAAAGATATTAAAAGTGACAGTCTAATAAGTAATCTCTTATAAAATTTAACAGCATGCTATTACATTAATACCCTATCCAGAGAACAGAATCAAAAGTTATATCGGTCTAGCCATGTCCGTCTGTCCGTCCGTCCGTATGTCACCACTTTCGGGGCCTTAAATTTCGAGATAGGAACATGGAATTTAGACAAGTCATAAATACTGGTACACACATTTTTGATGATAAAATAAAAACGGACAAGTAATTTTTGACTTTTTTTTTCTGTAGAACTTTGATTGATTATTTAGGAAAGATTATTTAAACAATTTATTCGAAATGGCCGCCGGTTGCATTTATGCAGGCTTTAAGTCGCTCTGGCCATTCATCGATCGTAGCACTCACCTGGTCCATTGGAAAATTGTCCACTGCACAGATACGTGCGCGCTCTGAAAGACTCAATATTTGGGTGTCGAGTAGAACAGGCTATCACCCCTAAAATAGACCACAGCTTATTATCCAAAGGATTGAGTTCTGGACTGCCTGACGACCAATCCTCTGCTGCTATGAATTCCAGCACAATACTTTAGAACCACCCTTGTGTTGTTTTTGCGATATGAGCTGTTTTTGAATAATGCTTAAAACTTTAAAGCCAAAGGGGATATGAATACCCATAAATTATTTCAGGGCATGGGTGTTTATAAACAGTGAGTGAGAAAGGAAGATTGGTGTAGTGGTTTGAAACTCAGGTGGTATTAAGTTTCAGGTGGTATGCGTCCAGATAACTGGTGAGTACTTTTTGTTTTGTTGTTATTGTCGTTGCTTATGATTCGCAGTATTTTTTTTCTGTCATCTTGGTCCTATTTCAGCCATATGACCACCCCACTGCGAGTGTTATGCCTTCGCAGTAGAGTTGGCATCAGCTTTCGCAATTCATCGCGTTTGTTATTTATTTCATACGAAATGAATAAGTGGCGTAATATTTGATGGTCAGATGAGTCAAAGATAGTGCTATTCGGATACAGTAGTCGCCGACAATATGTAAGAAGGCCTACAAATATAGCTTATGACTCAAAGTAGGTAAGAGTGGCGGTTCCGTTAGGAAGAATCTAATTAGCACTATGTGCCGTTGGTGAAGAGTTTCTAGATCCAACCTGTGGAATTCAAAAAAGTAATAAGTTCTTTGATGTTTTTCTCTGAGATTTCCTCTGGAAATTGAAGAATTATTTGCATAATGCTTGTTGTCTGGCCCTAACTAGAGCCGGACAGGCACATAAATAGTGGAGAAGTGTTTCACTTCCAGTTGCGACATTGCAACTGCGATGGTGTGAGCTGTGTGGGATACCTAGTTTGGCTGCGTGATCTCCTATAAGCCAGTGACCCGGCGACGTCTTTACGCGTTCTATTTAGGAAGTCGGTTGTTTTAATTTTGTTGTAGCCTGGCCACATCCTTCTGGATATGACACAGATTGTTAGCCTAGTCCATCTGAGGTTGGCTTTTATAAGGAATATTGAGGAGATTTCTGCCTTGACCGCTCCAAGCGGAACGTGGACTGATTCCGCAAGTGAGCGGTGGAGCAAGTTCGTTTCCACAAACGTTACTATGCCCTGGAACCTAAATAAGGGTTACTTTGAATTGTCCATATAGCGAGGCTAGCTCATTTCGGCATTCTAACACTAGTTTAGAGGATATAGTGACCGAGGCGATGGCTTTGATAGCAGCTTTTCTATCAATGAGTATGGCAATCTTTTGCCTTAGCGTTATATTTGTATGTAATTTGATCAGGCTTCGCGGATAGCGAGTAGTTCCGCCTGGAAAACACTTGCATTATCTGGAAGTCAATAAGATTTTGAGATGATTAAGGATTCGGAATGTTATGCATGGAGGAGGTAAAACTTTTATTGTATGGTCCTGGCCCAATATATCACATAAACCGTAAAATGGATGCAAAAGCTTATGTTCACATTTTAGATACGGTTATATTGCCACTCAAATGGATATTTATACAAAATAAATATTTCAAACACACCATCAAGTGCGCAAAAAATTGATTTGGTTTGAACAACGCCATTGTTATGGATTGGGCAGTTCTAAGCCCGGACTTCAACCCAGTCGAGAACTTATGCGGAGATGTTAAAGAATCTGTTACCACGGGAGGCACTATATTTTTCAAATCCGTGCAGTTGTTGGGGTATGTTGAGGATATAGATATTATTGCGGGCTCTCAAAGTGCCGTTATTGTAGAATTTAAGGCGATTGAAGAGGACGAGTTGGTTTTGAGATTAATGAAAGTAAAACTAAGTACAAGCTCTCGACCAGAAACAACTCCGTCGTACACCGCATTAGACAAAATGTCACTATCGACAGCCACAATTTTGAGCAAAGGAGTTTACCTACCTCTGGGCAAACATAAACTCCACAAATGACACCCTGGTGGAGATTAGGCGCAGGATAACCCTAGGTAATCGTTGCTACTTTGGCCTGTCGAAACAGCTAGGGTCCAAACTCCTAACCCGAAGGACCAAAATCATGCTCTAAAGAACATTAATCTTGTCAGTCGTGCTTTACGGAGCCGAAAGCTGGACAATAAGCAGGACGGCAGAGCAGATCTTGGGCTCTTTCGAAAGAATAATCCTATGCCGTATACTCAGCCCTATTTGCGAGGAGGAACTCTATGAGCTGTACAAAGATGTGGATTTAGCCCGGAAGGCAAAAATCCATCGACTACACTGACTCGGCCACATCGAGCCAATGGACGACAACGCTCCAGCTAAGAGAGTCTTCGAATCCCAGCCCACTGGTTCGAGACGACAAGGGAGACCGAACATCCGATTTAAGGACTAATTGATCGCGGACGCAAGAAATCTTAGTCTTGCCAACTGGAAGCAGCGAGCCTGGGACCGTGAAGGATGGAAGGCAGCATTTCAAGCTCTGACCCTCCAAAGGTTGGCAGGCCTATTAAGTAAGTAAGTAAGTTAAAGAGGCTGTATTCAATCAAAAACTCAAAAATGAACAAACTTTGGCGTGTGGTGTACGGCACGAGACTCAATACCAATTGCAAGGTGTCAATCTCTAGTTGACTCTATGCCGCGCCGATGGAGAACAACTGTAACAATAAAGGCTTTTCTACAAAATATTAATAAACAAAAAGGTTTTTACCCAAAAATACACACATGGGCTTTTTTTTAAAAAAACTTTTCGTGTAAAAATCACAGCCGCTGCATAACTAACAATTTATTTTACAATAATATTGTCTTTCCTTTATCGAAATAGAAAGAATAAATTGTGTATTCGATTAACAATTAAGTTTCCTAATTTAGTATGATAACTGAAATGTTTATGAATAAAACGCAACGAAAGATATTCAAGTGTTATTGAATCGGTTGTGCGCGCTTCTATTTTTCCATATACATATGTACATATACACCTACATATGGTTAGCTATACCTACCTATGTACGATACAAACCTATCATCATTTCCGGTTCAAAATAAAAGGTGTACATTACTTATCCCTGTACATTTATGTATGTACATATGTATCTAGGTCAAGTAAATGAAACTACGCCGGAACTCAAGTTTTTTTCCCTTCTAAATTGCGCAATAAATTTTCAAATAAATTAGAAACTACAAAATAAAACGAAACCAAATACAGCTGCCAATCTACATATATTTAGAAAAGAAATAAAAAAAAATTCGAAAATTGATCTCATCTCTGCTCAACCTTACGTAACATTTCAGGATAAGCAGAACAAAACATAGCAAACTATAATCATCTTCAAAAACAAAGCAAAGGACAATAAGAAGGAATAACAAAAAAAAAAAAAAGAAGAAAAGATTCTATGAAAAATTAAAAAAATTCCAAGAAGCCCTAGTTCCCCAACAAAGTTTTAAAATTTTTTTTAGTTGTCTTTGCTATTGATCTTGGATCTGTTTCAGGTTTCTTTCTTCTTAAACTACTCCACTTGTGGAAAACAGCACAAAAAAAAAAAAAAACAAATGTCCTCTTTGCAAATACATACATCTGCCTATGTACGCAAGTATGTAGTATATACGCATGTAATACAAATATATTAGGAGGAAAGACTCAAAAGAAAATAAAAAAATAAAAATCGATATACACGCGCTTGAAATATATCTACATATGTATGTATATATGTATCTCCAGCAACGCCGAGTTACGTAATGTCCTATCAAGTACAAATATATTCATGGGTAGGTACCTGCATATACATATAGCCTACCATATAATTACATAGGCTTAATCTTCCTTTCGCAAGGGTTTCCCGTTCTCTGAATTATGTTTAAGTTTTTTTTCCACTACCTTTTGCACATTCCCTGAGACGTGGGGACTTAATAACACTAAGCACTTGGGCAGGATACATATCTATACGCCTAGCAAACCTCATATGTCAATTTGTATGTATAGGGTAAATAGCAAGCAGCATTCCGTATCGCATTCCTAACCGAAGACCTAGAGTGCTGCTCTTACTGCTGCTTTCTTGCTACACCACCACGACTTAAAACAACACCAACTCCAACTCAGCTTTTTATTATAAAAAAATGCAAACAGAAGAAAAAATATCCACGATACAGGCAAGGATTAACAAAAAAAAAAAAAAAAAATGGGACCAACAAAATACAAGTCCAGAATTGGAAGAAGGCCTTGGCTGGTATATACGAAGGGCGAAGGGGTAAATTTTGCTCTTGAGGCGTAGTTACAGTGAGGGACACCAGCATGACCCATTAAACAAAAAAGTGTAAAGTTTTCTTACGAGTACTGATGAAGAAAAGGCAGTCAAAGACGCAATATCGCCTCCTTGCGGTACCAACTGAATAGCATCTAAGTTTCCTTCTTCTTAAACACCGATTAGAGTACATTTGTACGTCGGTTCCATTCAATCTGGAATATATTAACAACATGCCACTTACAAAACGCTTGATTGTTTCAACTCCAGCCAACGTAAGAAGGACAACGTTTTACGGATCTTCATATACGAGGAACGTTCGCACCCTGAACAGACCGCGTGCACAATAATAATATCGATACTTTCAACATCGTTACTGATATTTGAGTACTCGATGTTTTGGGTTCGATACTGTCAGTAAAGTAAAATCGAATTCGAATTGAAAGAGGTTTTCCGGGATTCTATCGGCAACTTATCGTAATCACAATCATAGGCACTTCCGTCTCTTCGGATAGGCTCTTCTCAAAGGCAGGGATAACCATCACCCAACAAACAAATTTGGAAATTCTTCCAGCCTGGTATTTTCTGAGTATCGATACTAGGCGACCCATTGATCCGTTACGTTTTTAAAATAGAGGCGGAAGAGCGTCTGGGAAAGTAGCGAGACTCACTGTCGAAATCGCATCCTCTCCGAGAAATGAATTAGGACTGGATGTGGGGAGATATTGCATACTTCTCAAGGCACAATCTGCACAGTGAACATGCTATATGATTAAGTCGATGTCGGTATTGTTTTCAGATTCATCTGCAAATCCATAATGGTGGCTCCATTAGCTATACGCTCCATCTATGGATTCCACGACAATGTGCTGTCTGGTATAAATTATAGGTACTCGGTTTCAAATGAGAACCGAATTGGTTTCCAATATAGGGTGGGGCATAAGAGAAGGCTAATTCTATTACTTTTTTGTAAAAGGAACAATGGTGGTCTATTTTGAGTTGACAGAAAGATCTTCGTTTTCACACCACCTCTCTATTTCAGACAGTGCGAACTGTAGCACCTCTGAAACGGTGCTTTTAAACTTACAGCTAATTATGACCTCAATAATTTTTCACGGAATGAATCAAGCTATTTACAATAATAAACCAGGGAAGTGACGAGAGAAACCCTAGAGTTGCTAGCGCTGATGATGGAATAGATTAAGTTTAAGAAAAACGGAGACTTGCTACATTTAATGTGTGAACTACTGTCACGAATAAAACAGCTTTTATTTGGGTGCGAATTTGTTTTCAGAAGCACAATTAGGCAAAAATCCTTCAGCATTATCGTACAAGTTATGATAATCCGTGTCAAGGGCATATTTTGGCTTTATTTGCCCTTACGCCTCCACTGAGAAGAAAAACGCTTTAATCAAAGATTTCTACAAGCTCCTCAGGCTATGTCATACGAGCAATGCTCGAATCCGCGTTGAAATTGTTGACACCAACCGGAATGTGGACAATTTTTCGAAACTTTGAGGGCGGTTAACGCCTCTACTGGGAGTGACAGTCCCTTTTTTATTTTATTTTTCGCTCTGCGTTACAATCTAAATCCTTCAAATATAATAAAAAAATTCAAGTGGGATAGGTATGACGACAGGATCGAGTGTAGGTATCATTCTTTCATTTCAGCAATGTTGCTTCCCATTCTATAATGGTTCCCTGTTGTGGTCTACAGCTGAGATCGATGAATTCAAGATCAACTATAGGTACAATGAACTGTAAATTGTAGGGCTCTTTGATCTTTGGTCCTAAAATAATGAAGTGGAGCTTAGCACATCGTCTCCCAGTGTATTTTCAGCCGACTACAAAACGAACCCATACTGAACAACATAAAGTATTAAATGAATCCACTCCACTATTGATATACATATGTGTGTAGCTATAGCTAAGCATGCATCAGTGATGGCGATGTAGTGGCATTGGCAATGGATGAAGTAGGACCAAGGTGTTGGGCTCAGAAGAGGCCGCGCAGTGCGGGCCGATACTTTTTCATTGCCAGAGCCCTATCTATAACAGCGCGAATCGCACCCTTTTCTTCCACAGAGTTTGCAAAAAAAAAAAAAAAATTCAAAACATAAAAGAGAGAAAAAAAGAAAAAAAAATTAAATCCACAAAGAACACGAAGCATACAAGAAATGAAAATTAAAAGCATACACACGCATACAGGCCCGATCGAATTGATTGCGAAACATAATGGTAAAAGGGCGAAAGTGAGAAGCAGCGGAGGGGTGCACGGGCTGAAGTTTTTACATTTTGACAGAAGATCCCTATCCAGTCCACTACGCACACCAATGCACACGTGTTGCGATTAAAACCGCTCTTACACTCTTCATCCTCTCTTTTGTGGACCATTGACAGTGACATAAATCAAAAGCCGTGCTGTGGCAAAAAATTAGAAAAAAAAGAAAATTCCTCCTCTATCGTCCCAGCTTCAGAAGGTGGTTCCTGGAAGAGGTGGCATGAGAGGATAAGCCAGAGGAATTACGACCTGGTTTACGGGATGCATAGAATAACTCTTTTGAAGGGCGGGCTGGAGGACGGAGGAACTCCGATGATGGAATACACTGTGGCCATGAATTTATACAGCCTACGCGAATTATTGTTTGCGTGTGTATGCCCCTTTGGTTTATTTAAAAGTTTTTTTTTTACTTATTTCCTTTTTTTTTGGAAATGAGAGCAAAAAAGCGAAAGAGGAGAAGATTCGATGGTGAAAAGTTCCTACAGGGTGATTAAGATTTGTTTTTGAGTTTGCCAAATTGATTTTTAAATATTATAATCTGGCTTGGATTTTTATATAACTGTTTGCTTTGATCTATTATTGTCTTAAAACAATCGATAAAATCTTGACTCCTTGAGACTACTCTAAACTCCACCATCTATTTTATCGGAAACTTTATCTCAATCAAAAATTCTCGATATTGTGGAAGCTTTCAACAATATTGAAACAGAGTGGGTTATCGATTATCTACGTATTGTAAAAGTATGCGGCCTAACTCCACTAGGAAAATGGAAAGGCTAGAACGTCACACAAGGAACGTCTTCTAACATGGTTATGCTATTTACAATTGACGTATCAGGAAAGTACAAACAGACCCTTGTTGGCATATTAGAATTTCCTCTTAATACTCAGTTTCACAGACCGAAATACATCAGGATAGTAGCTGTATACTGCTTTGCTAGTTACCCAGAATTCAAGATAAGCAGAAAGCTATGTAAAATAAATGACAAATGTTTAGACTGAGAGAGTGGCATATCTTAGCATAATCAGTGTTCCGGAAACGTCTTCTCAAGCAGACCCAATGATTAGGGACAATGGAGATAAAAGCAGTAAGATCACCAGTATTCTACCTTGGGTGAACTTAGGTCAACAAATATTTGATACCTGACAGAACTGTATGGATGCGTACTGCATTGTCATTTTCAAAAAGTTACCACAAATTTTCATGGATGGTTCTAGACAAACGATGAAGTTAATGCTAGGGTCTTAGGAATCCAACTCTTCTTCAGCTTTGAAAAGGTTTTAGTATTTTCCAGCCTTAAATCACTCAATTTAAATCTATAGTCCAGCTGCACCATTAAGTCAAAGGCAATATAATCTTATCCACTGCAGGATACTTTAATTATTTTTTTTTTTATAATTTTCGTTC
Organism: Pocota personata; assembly: GCA_963082735.1. Taxonomy (NCBI): domain Eukaryota; kingdom Metazoa; phylum Arthropoda; class Insecta; order Diptera; family Syrphidae; genus Pocota; species Pocota personata. Next base: position 236,302,132 of record OY720429.1, on the reverse strand, counting down.
TGGAAATGCGAACTTATAGCCCAGAGTTATAAGTAGCACCACAAAATGCTTGTTGATTCTGCTCTTCAATTATTTGAGATTAAAGACTTCTGGAAATTTCTAAGTTTACTTGTCCTAGCAGAAGGAGTTTTGATAAAAGGATATCCGGGCGAATGCCAGGTGGACATAAAGGTGATGGGCCTTAGGGGCTTGCATAGTGGAACTCTCAAATGTCACATTTCGGAGAATTCTGCAGCTTAGGGTTGGCATATGCAAGTGTAAATAGCATAGATGTAGTGAATTTCAAAGTGCCATAGTACCTGACCCAGAACAAAGTATTGGAGCCGGTAACACACCTTCATATAGACATAATGGGGATATTGCAAAACTGCCAGGCTAGCATGTCGAGTCCTTGGTATGAAAGATCTAAAGAATTCTTAACCCACAATATAATACACATCAGAAGCTGGGTATCCCGCGAAAAGACTTTGGCAGAAGGTATAGAGTTGAGAAAGAAGAAGAAACAATAGACTATTTCTCATGAACCTGCTCCGCTCTTGACCATACTAGCCAACCGATCAAACTTTTGAAGTGAAATAGTGAATTTAATTTTATGATTTTGATGTGTTACCCAGTGGGAATTTGTGTTAAATTATAAATCTTTGGCAAACAAATGACTGCAAAAGACTAAAAAAATCTCAACAATTGTTGTTATGCAAGAACTGCCTACTCGAGGAATCTAGTCGACTATACTTTGCTAAGTAAAACTGACTACAGTATCCCATATGATAACTTTCAAATTAAGATAAGTGTAAACTAGAATTCCAAGTACTCGTATACAAAAATCGATTGGGTATTAAAAGCAATTCTAAACCATCCCGCTATGGAGATATATAACTACAAATGAATTTAAAACGGCACATGGTACTGGAATAAAAGTTTTATCCATCTCACTCGACATTACAAATTCCCACCAGACTGCCGGATCACTGTAGTGTATCTCAGAAGTAGACCACGACCGACCAAGTCATAACATCTGAAATATCAACAAATTTATCACCGGGTCCAAAAGGTTGCACTTAAAAAGCTGACTATGTAGGTTAGCTTAACGATTAGAACACAAAAGTTACCTAGTCCGTTATATTGGGTAGAGAATCCGCCTTTTGGTGTTACAAGTTACCCAGTTGACCCAGTTCAATATTTTCAAGAATACTATGTTAAAAGGTAATGAGTACTGAAGGATCTGATTTCTAATTGTGGTGGGATACCATTATACACCATAGACTCTGTGAAATATTCATGATTATGTTTCCGAGTTTGGCAGATGAATCGGTACTAAAGGCACCTGCTTCAGCGTTATAGGTTCGCCTGTTTTGAGAGGTTTTAGAAAAAAATCACACTAGACCTACCCTTTGGTCTACTTGTGTTCTTGATTGGGAAACCATCTCTCCTTACCTTAATTCTGAAAAAGAAAGCAACAAAGTGCATTATGAAAATATTAGATTCTAATGGAGAGTTGTGGCTTCTGTGCTTAATTAATTTACATGGTTAATTTTCTCTAAATCAAATACCTTACACAGATCATCTATCGTGTTTGGCCACCAAATTGTCAAAAATTGGTAAAAACATGTACAAGCTCTATTATCGTTTAACGATTAAATTCGAGTTGAAAAAAACCTTTTTGGAAATGTAGGACCAGTTCTGCATGAAACGAAGTTGGGCGAGGACTTCTTTAATGGGTTATCTCATCTTTAAGAAATAAAGTTAGAAACTTGGTCTGCATGGAGTCCTGCTCAAACGCATCTTTGCATCTAGGCAATGATTTTTAGTGAAGTGTCATCCACTGACACATTCTTTTGAAGATCCCTTAGTATAAAATCTAGATATAACCTGAGAAATTTGTATATGCTCAATATTATTTTTACTAATTTTTTTTCATAAAAGATCACCCTGTTGCACATGTTTTGGATGAGAGATATACACAAGTTGCATCCATTTATAGGCACTCCATATGGGATATTGTCATCCATATGGACCCTGTGTACGTATTTATATATCAAAGTGTATATCACTTCGAAGAGCGAAAGCGCGTGTGGTGTTTCTAAGCATATATGTATGTACGAATAGCAACAAAAAAAAAAAAAGCCTGCTTCAACTTCAGTGTGAATCTGAAATGGGTTACCTACTGCTTACGAAAGGAAGCGCATCAAACAGGGTAGGGTTCTCCACCACTTCGATGCCAAATCCAGAAAAATAAAGTGAAATAAGCACAGACCACAATCGGACTAAAATAGATAACAGTACCGAGATAGAAGTCCATCAGCGTGACTTAAAATCAAAATAAAAAAAAGGAAGAATGAAATGAAAATAATCACAAAACTGTTCGCCATTTTGTTTGGATTTTGTATGTTATTCTCTCGTGCTGGATGTTAGTTTTAATCATTTTGTTCGCCTTTTGGTCTTGCAATGTGCCTCAAGGCCAATTAAATGAGGGCTCGGGATGTGCGCGTTCCTCTGCCATTGTTCGCGCATAGCAATTGTGCCCTTTGTCATTTGGGGACACCAGCTTTCAATCCCGCTCCCCCGTATGTCGTGCAGATTGTTGTCAATTATGTCATTTGGACGCAGAGATATGTTTTTTTTTACAATCCTCAATGAGAGAAGTTTTAACAATGGGACTTGTACAACGGTACTTTGTCATGTAATGATAAAATTTAGATGTACATATGTACATATATTACATACATTCATACGTGGAAATAGAAGCTGTAAGATTGTAATTACAATGATAAGGGAAAGGATTTTGTTTAGGAGTTCCATTGTTAGACAGGAGGATGTACTGTTTTGGGTAGTTATTTTGAAGGAAATTACCACACTGATGGAAAGTGTTTTTAATTTGAGGTTCACCCCTTAATTTGCTGACAAATGGCGCATCTTTAACCAGTAGACACTGCGTAAAATGGAACGACATTAACTAAACGGTTGATTTTTAAGCAATAGCTTATCTTTAGCTTTATAGCAATTGCTTTTACTACGAGCAGGTATCAAGTATTTGCTATTTTTTGCAGCAAATGCTTAAAATCGGGCGAATAAAAATTAAAATTGATTTTTGTAGTACTCCCTGTTGGATACTAGGTATCTAGTGATTATCAAGACACATATGTACGTATATATTGTAGAAATGGTAATGTTGAAGGGCGTTCATAAAAGAAAATTTTATCAGGAACTCAAGACCATGAGACAAAAATTGTTAAAAGGAGCTACATACATACGTAGATCGATTTGCAAAGCAAATGTGGATTGCTTGACAAATGATTTCTTGCTGTGAGTTGATAGTTACGATAATTAAGGTTGGCGTTTTTTTTTTTTAAAACCCAGCTAACCAATGGTTTAAAGTATTTGCCACACGAGGCGGATATGTTTGATAAATATGGTCCCCGTAAAAACGGTAGCAAACGGTGATCCAAATAGAGGTTACAATTTAAATCTGGCACAACTGTTATTCTGTCAAAGATAAACAGCTGATATTTGACATCTGATTCTAAGCATTGACATTTGTAATTATTTAATGGTTAAAACCGTTCTCCAAATGGAGAAATTTTAACCAACAAGATTCGAGCATTGGTGGATGATGCTGATATATATAATCGTTTATCTCATGCCGCGGTTAAGAAATTAATGGAAAAATTCGATCGAACAGAGTCAGTGTTGGATATGCAAAGACCAGTGCGTCGTAAGTAGTGGCCGGTCACGCGAAAATATCGCTGTAGTGAGTGACAGTGTTCGTAACAATCCGTCAAAATCCATTCGCCAGCAATTGAACCTTTCCTACAGCTCCACGCAGCACATTTTAACAAAAGATCTGCATCTTAATTAATGCATCCACAAAGAGTTACAGTTTGGTGCGGATTTTGGGCCGTACTTCTTGGAAAATTCTCGTGGTGCTGCTATAACAGTCAATGTCTAACGTTATCGGGACATGATAACGAATTATTCTTGGCCGCAATTGGACGTTGTTGATGTGGAAGACATGTGGTTTCAACAAGACGGTTCCACCTGCAACACAGCACGAGAAACAATGCAGTTATTGCAAACAAAGTTTCCCGCCCCATCGTGCGATATTCTCACAATTTTTACCAAGTACTCGTAATTTGTTGCTAAAATTTGTCCATAGAAGAAAATGGATGTGAATATCGCCATTTGAAACCAAAGGCCACGGATTCTGGTGAAATATTCAGAATAACGCCCTCACAATGTGTAGAGTAAATTTTATTCAGTTCTAGTAAAGTGTTACACTTGTATTGGTTCACATTCTAAACTAGTGACATAAAGACAGACGAACGGCTATTGCAAGATACATACATTTTTGGGGGTCTGTCATTATTTTTTCTCTATGTTACAAACTATGGATCCAATTAATATACCATTTATGTATATACCTTATACATAAATGGTGTATAAAGTATAAATTTTGCGGTTTATGTCCGTCAAATATCTGTTTAGTCCTTGTAGGAAATCTTCATCCCGTTGGCGATATTTTCTATCACGTTTATCACGTTGGATGTCTTCAATATATCTCGCATGTTGCATTTTAGTTCTTAAACCATCTACGGAGGGTTGGCGGTGCCTTTTTCCTCCACGTAACTGAAAAAAATAGGTTTAACAGCGTTAGACGGCACAATCATGACTAACAATTCGTGTCGACGAGTTAATTAGAAGCGCCATAAATAGTTTGTTGCATGACGTGAAGAAAGATTTCGCCGACAGAATGACGATTTTCACCAAGAACAAAATGTACATATATTTGACAGATACAAATCTATACATTGTATCTGTCACAAAATGTGTACATTGAATTGCCTTTGGGTGATGTGAATAAAAGCTAAGCAATTGCTAGCTAGCATTAGCCTAAGCTTTAGCAAAAACTGTTTAGCAAAAGGTTTTCCTCTAGCAATTGCTCATTTTTTAGTAAAAATAAAGTTTCTTATTTACTTTGTCTGTCTTATTTACTTTGAGTTAAATCACGACAGATGCTACAACTTCCCAACGGAATTACCTATTGCATAAGTTTTAGTATTTTTGTAAGGCAAATAAAACAGTCTTCTTTTTTCAAGTATGTTATACCTCAAACCATATTTATTACAAATTTGGTAAACTATTTCTTTATATCTATAACTGTTTCCGAAAAGGAGTTTTGATCCAACCACATAAAGTACAAAAATTCGTTTTTCAAAGAAAATCGAACTGACAACATTTTTCTAAAACAAGCGGATTCATTCTGTATTAGTCGTCGTACTTCGTTTAACACTAGACGTATTTTGTTTAAACCTAGCTAGCCAGTCGCTGCAGAAACGTCACATTTTAAAGGGTGTCCCAAAATTCAAGCAAGATTTGAATTCTACGCCATTTGCGCGGTAAAATGTTGCCAACGAAAAAAAAAAAGACAGCGTGAACGAAGAGAGTTCGTTGAATGGATTATGGAACAACAACAAGTGGACGCTGATTTTTCAAACAAAATCATCTTCAGCGATGAGGCTCATTTCCACCTTGATGGCTTTGTTAATCGTCAAAATTGCCGAATTTGGGGTTCAAAAAATCCACGTGTGACGTGTCACTGTTTGGTGCGGATTTTGGGCTGGAGGCTTCATTGTACCATTCTTCTTTGAAAATGGGGCTGCTCAGGCAATAACAGTTAATAGTGCTCGCTATCGCGACATGATAATCCATTTTTTTAGGCCTTAATTGCAAGATATGGATGTGGACTACATGTAGTTTCAACAAGACGGTGCCACATGTCATACAGCCCGAGAAACAATTTAATTACTGCATGAGTCCTGGTCGTGTAATTTCCTGTTTTGGTGATCAGAATAGGCCGCCCAGATCATGCGATTTAATTCCGAAGGACTTTTTTCTTTGGGATTTTTTTTAAGTCAAAGGTTTATGCCAACAAGCCCACGACCATCCACGCCTTGAAGGAGCAATTTGAGCGCTGTATCAACGAAATTCAGCCACGTTTATTCAAAACGGACAATGAAAATTTCGACAAAAGAGTGCGTATGTGCCAGCAAAGCCGTGGCGACCATTTACCCGATATGCTATTCCATACGTAACCCTATACTGTACACTTTATGAATCAATAAAATACAATTTTTAATTAAAAAACTGTGTTTTCTATCAAAATTCCTTCTGTGTGAATTTTGGGACACCCTTTACAAGTTTTTTTTTTTTTTTTTTTAAAGGAAATTTCCAAATCCCGGAGCACTCCGACTCACCCGAAGTCCATCGTACTACAAAGCAAAAATTCCTTTTTGGTGTAGTGGTTGGAAAAACTTGCATTTTATTCGTTTCTCTTTTATGCTCGGGTGGCTGTGGTTGCTGTTCCCCGTTCGGGCTTGAACCTGTACAGTTAGGGTCACAAGCAAACGTATGTATGTATGTATGTGTGGTAAGGTTTGGAAAATGGTCTAAATTAAGTTTTAATTGAAAACCTTGTGCGCTATTTGATAGGATGTGTCTAACCTAATTCAGATTTTTAATTTCAAGAAAATCCTTGGAGCAACTTTTGATGAAACCGAGAAACAAAAACTAAAATCATTTTCTAAACTTCTTTTGAAATACTTCAGTGACCAAAATAGTAAGGCCCATTTTTGAGAAAAATAAACTTTTCAAAATTAAATAAAACAAACATTCAATCGTCGATGTCTTTCCCTTTCATTTTACTTTTCTTTTAATGTAGTGATTGGTATTTTAGGCTAGTAAAATTGTAAAGCCCGGTACACTATTCATACGAAATGAAAATTCCTATAAAATGAGAAACAAATATGTACTTATATACATGCTTTTTCGATTGAGAAATGACATTTGTTTATCATAAATTTATGTTGTAACATATTTCCCTGATATATTGAACCCCAGTCAATTTTATTCATAAGTAAAGGGTGATTCAATTGTAGGTTACAATTAAAATTTGGCGGGATTTTGATCAATTTTTTCACTATTTTTCGGTATAAATCATTTGGGGGTCATTGGCATATAGCTTCTGCTTCGATAACCCCAAAGAAATAATCCACTGCGTGATATCGCACGATCTTGGTAGCCAATTTTGGTTGCCGATACGAGATATGACGCGGCCAGGAAACATTGTGCGTGGCAGGTGGCACCATCTTGTTTAAATCAAATCTATATGGTCCATAGCTAAAAATAGTTTGTTAACTTGTCCCTATATCGTTCACCATTGACTGTTACAGCAGCACCACGAGAATTTTCGAAGAAGAAGGGCCAATCACGCCACCGGCCCAAAACAGTAATTTTTTGTGTATGCATTGGTTGTTCGTGAATGGCCTATGTATTTTCATGACCCCACATGCAATAATTTTGTTTGTTTAAGTAGCCAATTAGCTGAAATGGGCCTCATCGTTGAAAATGATTTTGTTCGAAAAACCGTCGTCAACTTGGTGGTGCTCTAACACATTCAATTGCTGGAAACGATGGCGAATGTACATATTTAGATGGATTGTCACGAACACTGTCACTCACTGCGGCAATATTTTCACGTGACCAGTGAAGGACGCACTGGTCCTTGCACATACGAGTATAACACTGACCCTATTCGATCATTAATTTTTTAACCGCTTCACGAAATTGACGATTATGTATAACGATATTATAATCGATTTAAAGAAATCAAATTTGATAAGTTCAACCCTTATTAAATCAAGGACATTCAAGAGTAATCAACTTACTTATCTTTAAGTTTTCTACAACATCTCTAATTAGTCCTTTCTTGATTTGAAATAGTTTTCGAGAAAAAAAACTTTAAAACTGTAACTGTTATTCGACCATTTCCTTGAATAACTTTTGAAATATTGAACCGATTTTATTGCATTTTGTTTTTGTTGGTAAGAGGATTTACTTCAGATTCCTCGTGAATATTTTTTTGGAGGCTCTTTCCCCACGAATGGGGAAGCGCTTTGAAACAAACTATAGGTTACTCATATAAGAAATGTTAAATATCACAAATTAATAAGAATATTGAAGTTAGACTTATTTGTCGTTGTAGACTCTACTAGTATGATTTTTCTAAAGCCTTTGGGCCACGTACTTTGGAAATGCGAGGGAGTTGGCACTCATTTGTTACAGACATTCCACTGTGAGCTCAAATTTTAAAACTTTTAATTGAAAAGAAAGATTTTCTTTTACGAATAAAACAAGTAAGAATGTTTTAATGCAACATTTGCCACCTTCAAATTAACGGTCTTTGAAAAATAACACCGGTATTATGTTTGGGTTCTTGTTCTGCATGACTCATGTGAAAATATTGCATACAGCTCTTATAGTTTAGGAGCTAGAAGGTGGTGACAAACGGACGGATGGACGGACGCGCTAGCGAGAGCAATAGGGTTTCGTGGCTTGTATAAGGAACCCTGAAAGGTGCATCATCAAGTATAGTCCGGTTCCTCTAATTTCAGTACAGAGTGCTTTTTATTTCCTAGGTCGATGTTGTTTGGCTGCCACTTTGGTTTGGTTAGCATGTGTCAGTTCGCATTTGACAGTCGTGAAGGGCAGTCGATAACAATATATTATGGAACATCTAAGACATCAACAACATGTTGAAGTTATAAAAACATTTTATCGAAATAATCGTTCAATTGTGACAAAACGAAGAAATTTGCATAATTTTGTTCATTGAAATCATGTGCCTAGCAAGTAAACCATTCAGCGCATAATGAATAACTTTGTGACTCAATATACATTGGTTGGTAATGTGAAGTCCGGCTGAGTTCGTAGCGCTCCTACGGCACAAAATAATGCTGCAGTGAAAGACAATATTGATGAAAGTCTGAGCACCTCCATTAGACGTTAGACACCGTGCACAGGAATTTGGAATGTTTGGCAGGTTGGTTTAAAATAATCGAAAATGATTTGCATTTACACCAACCAGTAACAATTACTGGTGATCGCTATTGTGACATGTTGCAAAACTTTTTGGTGCCCGAACTGAATGGATTGGTGGTCCCAACAGGATGGTGCCACATAACACACAGCTGAGATACGATGGATATTTTGAGAGAAAATTTCCCCGGCCGCATAATGTTAAACAGAGGTGATAATGATTGGCCCCCTGATTTGATTTCCCCCACTTCTTCTTTTGGGGAAAAGGTATACGGCAACAAGCCAACCACAATTCCGATGCTAAAGGATAACACTATTCAAGAAAGTTGTGAAATAACACACGTAATGCGCCAAAAAGTTATGCAAAATATGGTTGAAAGAGCACGCATCTGGACCGCGGCCAGCGGCGTCCATTTAACCGATATAATATTCGAGACATCATTTTTATAAACCAAATAATCGGTCAATTCAAAAATTACGATTCATTTCAAAAGAATCATCGGCCTGGACCATAAATCCACCCTGCACATTGTTTGGAGGTACTTTGTTAAACCTAAAATCATGAACTATATATTTCCACACTTCAAACATAACAAACCTTCACCCATTACCCAGGACTCAGGCTGATAATAATGTAGCCGTCGATTTAAGGCATTGCTCAGGTATTTTGAAGATCCGAACGTTCCGAGGAGACAACATATGCACTCGTACAATTACCTACATATTTGCATGTTAAAATCTTAACTTTAAACACTTGAAGTCATCCATCAGGTATCCCTTAATTTTTGGAGAAGTCAAATACCGCCAACATTAACTGTCTGAAGTGTTAAACAGGGTTAAAGAAATATAACTTTTGTCCAAAATGCGTGCATATGGCGTCGATGAGTCTCTTCTTCAATGGATTAGAAATTACCTTTCGGCGCGTTCAATACAAGTTGTTTTGGCCGGCTTCAAGTCTGCAATTCACCAAATAAATGCTGGTGTTCCCCAAGGCTCTGTTTTGTCTCCGATTCTCTTTCTTATTTTTATAAATGATCTCTTGTTTGCAATTTCTAATCCAATCCGTTCCTTCGCTGATGGCAGTACCCTCAATTTTTCATTTTCGTTCCCTAACTCACGTCCTTGCTCTTCGGCCGTAGAAGGGGAACGACAACGTATGTTAAACACATTAAATTCCGACCTGGACAGCATAATTAAATAGGGTTCAACCAACAGCGTGGAATTTAATGCTTCCAAAACACAATGCTGTGTTTCTGTGTCTCAAGCGAAACCGAAAGTCTTGCCATTTTCGGTATGTGTATAACCATCTTCGATGGAACGATCACATATTCGAGGTCGCCAAAAATGCTGCAAAATGTCTAGGATTCCTTAAACGGTGCAAGAAATATTTTACCCCGTCTGATCTGGCCTCAATTTATAAGGCATTCATCCGCCCTAAGCTGGAATATAACGCCCATATCTGGTCTGGTGCACCCAAGACCGTTCTGCACGTTCTTGATGGGCGCGTTAAAACTTATAGGTGATAGAGACATTGTGAATTCCATTCATTCACTAGAACATCGGAGAAATGTCTGCGTCTCTCCCTGTTTTATAGTTTTTTTTTTTTGTAAAAAATGCTCCAGTGAAATAGCCAGTTGCATTCCTCCCCTTCAAAATTTCACCCACAATGCGAGACATGCTTCGAATGCACATCAGTTTACCCTAAAGCCAAACTTCGGTCGTACTGTCAAATATAGGGATTCATTTATAAGCCGAACAACACGAATATGGAATGATCTACCAGGCTCTGTATTTCCCCATCACTACAACCTTCAAACATTCAAAGCCAACGTACATAGGCTCCTCCTCTGTTCCTTTTCCCCTGACCACATATCCATATCCTCTTCGGCGCGCGCAGATTATAAAAAAAAAAAAAAATAAAAAAAAATAACTTAAACCTCTCACATTGCTGCTCGACTCCTAACTCGCCACTACAGTATGTCTTTACCCCATGATAACATTGGTCTCGTCCAGTATTGGCATCCTTCCCAAATTCTTCCGTCTGTGAAGGATGGTAACGGAGAACTGACATCACTTTACCGAAATCAACTCAGAAAGACATTTAGAACGGAGTGTCTTCGATAGATGCAAAACTAGAGGCATTTTGGTAATGATCGAACCGGCACATTACTTAATATTGGAGTGCTAGACTTGCCTTTCGGTCGTAGCCCAGTCGGCATTAGTTTCCAATGATGAAATTGCCCTTTGCTCCTAAACCACAGATATCCATGCTTACGTACCTTTAAAAGCTATAGATCTTCGCTTTGAAACTTTGTAATTTCCAGAACTTTCTATGCATAACCAACTTATTCCTTTCAACTCCCAATAAATTGATGTTAGAAAACTTTTCGCCGACTTTTCATTACATTAATTATTTAACTTAATACCATCGCCAGCAAACTCCTGTTCTAACTCAATCAAACGTCTCTCTACTTGAGGTCCCTTTCTAATTAATTACAAAATCGAAATATTTAATTTTGTGTCCGCCACTCGTCCTTCAGGCCAGATTTTGAACCTACAAAATTTACCACTCCAGGCATTTTTCTTCAACACGCGCAAAACCTCAAACCCAAGAAATGTAAACAAACGAAAAGACGACAACGTCAACGAAGAAGAAGATGGCACACACAACAAAGTTACCCCTAAGGAGCTTATCTTTCTGGTTTCAAAGTCAAATTTCAGGTTTCTTCCAAGGAAGAGCACAAGCTTTAAGAAGACAATTCCATTAGTCCTCAAACCCGCGGCAACGAGGAAGACTTTGCGCCAAAACCAAGTCAGTCGGGTGTTAACTCAATATTAGGCTATGTGGCATACTACGCCCAAAACAGGGTCTTTTTTTTGTTCCTCCTGTGGCATACTACTGCGATGCTTTTGTAAATTTTTGGTTCACTAGGGGGATACGAATTTATGTACTGTATATAGGTATATCGTCCAACAAGGACGTCGAGAGTATGAGTTGCTGTCTGAAACGCAAAAGCGTGATTCGGTAGTTCCGGAGGTTTGGGGGGGTTCGCGTTGGTGGTATATTCCGCATTTACCCAACTCACTGTCAACACCGACCTGGACCACATGGGTCCGCAGTGTGTTCCTAAATTCACGAAAATTGTGGGTGCACGGGAACCAGGCACCCACACACTGACACATTACAGGCGAATCAAAATGGCCTACATTTGAACGATATTCGAACCGCGAAAGTGGAACATCCCATTGGCGGGCTATAAAGGACGAAAATATTTGTAGTCCTTTCTGCGGTAGTTGAAGGAATATGTATCTAGCGCACGCACAAAAAAATATTTCTCTTCAAATATATAGATACATATGCATGTATGTTCCTATGCTGAAGGAGGAAAATTCGCCTCAAGAAAAGGGACGAAAGCAATTGGTGTAACAAGGATAACAACACAAAAGCGAAAGCGCGCACTTTCTTTTGCTGTGAATTTGTAGTAGTGATTTGTTTTTTTCTTTTCGCATTCAACCTACAAAACAGCTATCTCGCTTTTCGACGGGCACCTTTTATATCCTTTAGAAGGATTCTGGCATCTACGCACAATTTTCAAGTCTCACCCCGGGATTTTCTTTCTGTGGCTCCGCCTACAATGTGCTGTATATTGTGCAACCCTTAGTTTTTCCTTCGGGACCGAAAATATGTAGCTATGTACATTGGCATGTATAGGAGGATAGTACTTTTGTACTAATATTCCCCTCTTATCTCTTTCCGCAGTCATAGAATTTCTATTGTCAAATAAAAGGGAAAATTATAGGTTACGTCATTGCTGGCTTTACTTTCATTTACACTGAGGAAGGCTAGTCGAGGCCAGGGGGTGGTTTACATAAATCTGAAAACACAGGAGGAAGGACGGAAAAATGAAGATAGTCACCATGGCGCAACTAACACTAGGGCACAGGATGAAGTGCCTGCAAGGGGCAGGTAGAACGGTAGAATAATCTATTTTACTCAAAAGGAACTGGGATGTACATATATAAATATATGTACATCAACATGTATTTATAGAAAACAGAACAACTTTTATCCCTTCAGGATATTTGAACAAATTTCACTGATCCACATATTGTTCGGTGGATGGGGTGTTTCAAGGATAACGATAAGGTTTGGTGATGTGTTTCTTTTTTTGTGTGTTGCCCTTGGTAAGGACTCTTCAGTTGACCATCGCGTTAGGTAAATAGAATGGAAAAAAAGGAGTAAATAAGTCATGTAATATATAATGTTAAACTCACACCAAACTGAATTAAAATGGTCCAGGACATTAGGACATTTGGGTGATTTTTTTTTGTTGTTGCGATGGTGGTGTATTTTTGAGTCGCAGTAGTAACATTTGCTGTTTGACTTTAGGGGATGGTTGAATGGATTTTGGCAGGAAGGGTTTATTTTTGGCATAATTTTGCACTGTGATGTCACGTACCTATGTATGTACATAGTGGACACGTGCATCCACTTTTAACTTTAAAATTAGAAAGTGACGCATAATCTTTGGCCATTTGCATAATTATTATACCTATGACTAATGGCAGCTGAATCAGCATGGTACTAGACAATACTGCCAATTTTTGTATGACTGTACTAGAATCTAGAATATACCCCTACATAGCTAAGTTTATCGAATCAATACGCAAAGTTCAGTCAATTGTATACATATACATATGTACCTACCAACTTATGACAGAAAAGAACAATGTTTTCTTAGTCCCTTTTCGCAGAATCCAAAGAGGAAGACAAATACATGGGAGCAGCCGTTGTCTCCAGTTCTATAACAGAATATTTTTTTTTTTAGGCGAAGTTCAGAAGGTAGGTATCCGTTTTTGAGAATCGGGCAAACTATGCTGAGATTTCATTCAACGGACATACTTTCATCCGGCCATATTCTTCAGATGGTGTATGTATCGTTCTTTCCAAAACCACCCCGTCTTAGTTAGACTGTCGGCCCCAGTAGCATTGTTGGATTTAGGCTTAGATATCTTCACTTCACTTTGGTCTGCGTTAGAGCTTTTGGGACACTTGATGGACAAAGGTTCTGTCAGTCTCTTGCGATTGCAACAGTTGGATGTTAAACTTTCTCATAGTACTCCTTTGATGGTGTGGTGTTCGGTGTAATTTTGGAAGAAACTGTAGGAGTTCCTTGCGTCAATCGGAATTGATCAGGAGACCGCAAATACCCCTTATGAATATTGGGTGGGATGATATTTCGCTCTTTTGCATCATTTTTTTGCGCGAGTACTTGCCTGAGTCTGCACCTGAAAAAAAAAAAAAAAAAAAAAATCTGCATATACATGGTGCTTCTGCTCCCACCACCGTTTTCATGCGTCCTTTGCCTGGCCTATCCCACCGCAATTCTTGGATGGCGCTGGTTATTCGGCTGCACGTGACTTATTAAGGGTCATAATATTCCACGTGGATATCGGAAGATCGTTGTCCTTCAGCTGTTTTCGTTAACAATACGGCCATCCTTATTCGAGGCTTCTAGTTGGCTCGTAACCGGCATATATTTTTTTTAATGGTAGGGATATTAGCCCACTTACGCCGGAATTGGGGGGCCAAATCCTTAGTTAAAAATACTGAGATAAAGGCAAATACTTCAAGAATACTTGAGCTTAAAATATTTCGACGTAGCCCCCCATGCAAAGTAACCCACCTCCTCCCTCTCATTTGATTTAAACTCCTCTTGGCCATCTGGAACTTGCAAGACTACTCTACTTTCTACTACTACTCTACTTTCTGCTTTGAATAAATCTTTATAAGACATGTCCAATTGTTGATGATGCGTTTACAGACGAACCTTGTGCGAGTTTTTTGGTGATTGCTGAGCACTTATGATCCTCGAGTTGAACTAAATTCCCTCTTTTAGTCGTCTTCTTACTATCCACTCATTTATGATCCCATCTAATTGAACCGGAAACCTAACCTCAAAGACGATTATAAAGCAATTTTATAACACTTTCAGCTTCTTAACTATAGTTCCTTTCCGTTTTCCAAAAATCTACATCTAAGCAATATTGAAAATCTACATCTAAGCAATATTTGACATATGCAAGGACATGACATACATATCAAGTTTTGAAAAGTCTCAAAATAAGCTGTTTTGCTTATTAACGGATTTTTCAAAATATGTCATACAAATTTAACAATTTCGCTGAAATGTTAAATGTATGGGATACGTAAATGAATGTGCTACATAGAGGTACCTATACGCGTTACAGTAGTTCACTTTATTTAGATATACTCGGAAACTTTATAAAATAAAATAAAAAATACTCAAGATTTCAATAAAATTTGTTTACTATTTTAAATTGTGGACTATGCCATTATGTATGGAATTCAACATTGGTTAAATGGTCGCCAGGAAGTTTTTGTAAACTTCAATTCTTCAGAGGTAATTTTCGATGACTTTTCGGCATATTTCTGGCTGTATTGCGGCCATAACTACACGGATAATGCTTTTTAAGTGCTCCAAAGTTAGGGGATTGTCTGCATAGACACGATCTTTAGTATAGCCTCACAAAAAGATATCCAACGGGGTCAGATCACACGATTTTGGTGACCAATTGATGTCGCCAAATCCTGAAATTAAACGGCCGGAGAACTTTTTTTTGCAATAGAACCAAATTTGCCATTGTTTTGTGGCACGTAACACCGTCTTGTTGGAACCATATGTCGTTCACATCAATGTCTTCAAAGCCAGGTCAAAAAAGTTGGTTATCATTTGACAATAGTGCTGAGAATTCACCGTGACGGTGGCGCCTTCGATGTTTTCAAAAAAATACATCCCGATCACGTCGATGGTCCACAGCTCGTATTAATCTGTCAACCTTCGTGAATGCAACAGCCTCTCAACGATCACATTTGGATTCTTAAAACCCCAAATTCTACAATTTTGTTTGTTACCTCACGCTTGTGGGCCTCACGCTGAAGAAGATTTTGTTCGAAAAATCAGCTTCAAATTGTTGATTTTCTAGCACCCAATAGGTGTATGTTCTACGCAATCTATGGTAAGATGCAACAATTTTAATGCGTTGAGCGATAGTTAAACAATCCATATTGTAAAATTGTAGGGAAAGTACTAACTACCTGTCAATATAGATGACAGATGGATTTGACAGATGACATATGGTAGGGAAGTGAAATCCCAACCTCGAAATGAGTAACCTTATACTTATCTCAGAAAAAAAAGTAGAGTATAGGATGCGGGTCGGAATTCTGTAAATCCCGACAAAATTCTGCATTTCAAAATTCTGTAAATCAAAAATTCTTTATTTAAAAATTTTGTTTCCAATTTCTGAAAATTCTTTAATTCTGTATTGTTTTAATACGACCTTAAGAAAAGTAAGGCGTACGATTAAAACTCATCTTTTTTTGTATCAAAGTTTGTTTATTTTTACATTCTCCCTAAAATTAATGGTACTTGTCTACGAGGTTTATTTTTTGTTGAGATGTATTTGGCATATGTATATACATATGAGATGGCGTACAAGGGTTTTGCCAAACATGACACAGTCGGTTTTGTTCAAAATCGGTGTCTGGACAGTATTTGAAACATGTATACAAAGTTTTTGGAAAAAGACATGTTTCGACCTTACATTCTAAAGGTCTTTAAAGTGCAAATCAAATTCTGTAAATAGTAAAAGAAAAATTGTGTTTATAATGTAAAAAATTGCGCACTTGTCAAAACTATGTTTCTTAATTAATTAATCTTGTTATTACCCCAATAGGGAGGCGTCTCTCTGTCCGTCTATCTGTACCTCAGACTGCATCCTACACGGTCTGACTGATTTTCTTCTAACTTCATGAAGGGGGGCGAAATTTTGATTCTAACCCTAAAATTAACGATACTTTACTTAAGGCCAATTTTAACAAATTGCCATTTTCACGAAAACGGATCCAATAAAATCAAAACAAATTCGTACAAGGGTGGGTGAATAAGTCCCTGAAAATTAACACAAATTGTGCCGTCATCTTAATTTTTTTTTTTGTCAAGAATCATCTTTCGAAAGAACGCATCCAAATTTTCAGACAGATCTGTCAAATAGTTTTGTTGTGGCAGCCATTTTATATAGACGCCTACCAGCATTTTCGTTAAAATGGAAAAAAAGTGAATTTCGAGTGCTCGTTAAACACTATTTTTTGCGAGAAAAAACTATCACGCAAACCAAACAAAAGCGTGACAAATATTATGGGGACTCTTCACCATCGATTGGAACCATTCACCACTGGTTTACTCAATTTCGGTGCGGTCTGCGGTCGTTCAAGCACAAGTGACGCCGAACGTTCTGGTCGCCCAATTGAGGTCACTACACTAGAAATGGTCGACAAAATCCATGGTTTGATAATGGACGATCGGCGAGTGAAAGTGCCCGAGCTTGAAGAGGCCACATGCTTATATTTGGACATGAAAAAGCTTTCCGCAAGATGGGTGCCGCGTTTGCTCACAATCGACAATACACGCATTCGTTTGACAACTTCAAAGTCGTGTTTGGCGAAGTTCCAGAAAAATTCGGCTGAGTTTTTGCGCCGTTTCGTAACCGTAGATGAAACCTGGATTCACCACAACACACCAGAAACCAAGGAACAGTCTAAACAATGGACTTCTCCTGGTGAATCGAAGCCAAAGAGGGCCAAGGCGGGTTTGTCAGCAAACAAGGTCATGGCGACAGTTTTTTGGGATGCGCGTGCGTGGTGTTATTCACATCGACTATCTTGAAAAGGGTAAAACGATCACCGGCGCATATTACGCAGAGCTGCTGGATCGATTCCAAGCTGATTTGAAGCAAAAACGGCCGCATTTGGCGAAGAAAAAAGTTATTTTTCACCAGGACAACGCACCGGCACACAAGTCCGCAATCGCAATGGCAAAATTGCATGAGTTAGGCTACGAACTCCTCTCCAGATTTAGCCCCCTGCGACTATTTCTTGTTCCCAAACATGAAGAAATGGCTCGGAGGTAAGAGATTTGGGTCGAATGAAGAGGTCATCGCTGAAACAAACGCTTATTTTTAGGGGCTCGAGAAATCGTATTATTTGGGGGGCATCAAGAAATTTAAGAGACTTTGGATGAAGTGTATAGAGCTAAAAGGAGACTATGTTGAAAAATAAAATGTTTTTATACCGAAAAGAGTGTTCCTTATTTCATTTTTCAGGGACTTATTGACCCACCCTCGTATCTGAGGTAAAGTTGACGTTCTCAATAAGACTGTTCTCAGTTTTTTTATTTTTTAAAATGGACAGAATTGTCTGTTTTTCGAATATGGCTGAGACGATTTGATTCAAAATTGTTATATATTGTAAGAACATGGCATTAAATTGTTTGACATATGCCCAAAAAATGTTTAGCCTTTGTTGCTTCATATCGATTTTTCTTAAATTCGAAATCTGAACAATTTAGAAATTTAGAATTTTGGAAAAATCTTGTTTTGAAATGCAGATTTTTAAACCGTAGAACGTTATGACCCCAATATTCAATATAAATACTCACTGTTCGCTTAATTTTTTTCTGGACATATAACGTATGATTAAGTTTTAAGAAATGCGTTTATTCTGTAGCGGAATTGATAAATATATTAAATATAATCTTCACCACTTTATAAGATTATTCTGTTTTAAAGTGTAAGCTTTAAAGAAAATAAATTAAATGAAAATTAAAATGAACCCAATTATATAATGTGAGGAATTGTCTTCCTCTAGATAGCAGTTATTTGGGCGAAAATAGCTTTAGGGGCTATTTTTTCAATATGCTAGGCGCCGTGTTTCAGTGGTTAAATGCGTGAGTAGGAGGCTCAAGGTTCAAGTCCCGGAAAGCGGCAATAAGTTTTTTTTTACGGTCTCACCTCTCTCACCTACCATTTGTGTGCTGCACAGCACGAATGGCTGGGAGAAGCTAGGCCAGGCCCTGTATGGGCTGTGCGGAAATATTTATTTATTTATTTGTTTACACGTAGCAAAATACAGCACATTATGTATATTTTGTACTGCTACGAAAACGTATCTGTCCATGTAAAGGTTGGATCAGCTTCGTGCTGTGCGTGTCATATTTTTTTTACACGAATCTACAATATATTGTGGTATTCGAAAGGTATAATTCAGAAGCTTTTTTTGTAAGTATTTTTCTTAGGCGTGCAGGAGACGTTGAACCCTGAAAAACTTTTTATTGTTTCTGGGACTCAGACCTGAGACCCACGCAATTAACCACTGAACCATTGCCCTCACAAAAAAGAGAATTTATACGAGTATATGCGTATAATATCTTTTCTTCCAACACAGTATTACTTTTAAGTTATTACTTATTTTTATATTAAAAACTAATAAAATTTACTAAATGATAAAAATAATTTAATTTAATGTATGTACATAGATACTCGCTAGGAGCAAGTTGCAAGTATCGAGTTCTTACTGTACAGTAGAATCTCGGAAATATGAACGGTTCTATAAGATGAACAGTTCGGAAAGATGAACGAATTTTTTTTACCATTTCAGTGTTCCAAAAGATGAACGCGTTGAAATTTGGGTACTCGAAAAGGTGAACGCTTTATTCGCAACTCTATTTTTTTCTGTTTCTATGTCTTTAGTCCGTCATATTACATTCAAGTAATGTTATTTAGTTTTGATAACGGTACCTATTTTGGGCTTGTTTTAATTTGTTATGTAAATTCTTCAGTGTGAGGTGAATTTTGTACAGGAAAGATGCCACAGGTCAAAGGTCAAGTTAAGTTTTTAAACCTAAAACAAAAATGTGAAGTGCTAAAGGAATTAAAAACTGGAACGTCGTATAGAAACATTGCAAACAGATATGGAATTGGTATATCCACGAATGTGGGGATAAAAAGTAAGGAAATCACTTCGCGGGTATATACGACTTCGATTTCTGGAAAAATGGAAGCTGCGTTGTATCGATGGTTTTTGAAGCTACGTGACCGTCATGTTCCAGTTTCAGGGATTATGTTGAAAACCAAGGCTAAAAAGTTGCACTCTATTTTCAAGGAGACAAATTTATTCAACGCGAGCGACGGATGGATTAAAACTTCAAGGCTAGATTTGGGATTCGGCTCTTAGCAATTACTGGAGATAAACTTAGCTCTATTAAACATGTTGTCTTGCCCTTTAAAGCCAAATTGAGGGAGACTATGATTGATCTTGGTATCACTCGATTTTATAATGCAGACGAAAGTAGTCTTTTTTGGCGAATTATTCCAAGCAAAAAACCCCCGCTGTTTCAAAAATTTCAAGTCTCCAATGACATACACCAACTCGCAGACTGCATGGATGACAAACGATATTTAAAAATTGGTTTCATTCAGAATTTGTTCCCCAGGTAATTATCATTTGAATAAATATTGTGTCTTACCATCTCTTTAATAGGCACGGGAGTTTTTGAAAAATAACGATTTACCAGAAAAGGCATTGCTTATCCTCGACAATGCCCCAAGTCATCTTCCTGAAAACGCGATCCAAAGTGATGATGGCTGTATTCGCACGATGTTTATGCCTCCAAACACAACTCCAATAATCCAACCAATGGACCAAAATGTGATACGGCTCACAAAGTTGCATTATCGAACGAGCCTCTTGTCAGATGTTTTCTCCAAAGGACGAGACGTTGAGAAGATGTTGAAAAAATGTATCTTGCGTGACGCTCTAACATGTCTGCAAGAGGCTTGGAACAAAATAACACCGAAAGTCATAGAAAAGTGTTGGCATAAACTGTTTGAATCTGTTTCTAATGACGAAGAAGAAGATGTCCCTCTTGCTGTACTGCAGCAAAGAACGCGATCGGAGGAAATAACCCAGGTTTCAACAACAGCGCTGAATATGCTTCAAGAAGTTTTTCCTGATGTACATAAGTCAATAATTTTTAATTTTTTTTTCAACATTTAAATTTCATTTAAAGGTTCAATGTACGTTTGATGATGTAAGAGAATGGAATGAAGATATGGTCTGCTTACCTTCTGATGCTGAAGAATAACTTGTATCCTCAAAAGAATGTGTAGTGGAGGTTGTCGATTTAATCAAACCAGCAGAGACCATTTCAGCCATCAACACCAGTTTGAAATTTGCAGAGCAATGTGAGGCCGATGTTTCCACACTTTTAAGTTTGAGAAGTTTGAGAGATAAGGCAATTCTAAAACACATTTCTTCCGGGCGTCAGACAACCATAGAACAGTTTTTTAAGAAAAACGTCTAAATAAGTCTTTTTTATACTTTTTTTAATCAACTTTTCCTTTTTTTTTGTTCCTTGTTTTTTGAAAATAAAATGAATTGTTAATTTGGTATATTTTTTACCTTTCTTCCTCAACCAAATTTTGATGCTCGAAAGGATGAACAATTCGAAAAAATGAAAGGGCCCTGTTTTATATGTGTTCATCTTTCCGAGATTCTACTGTATTTACTTTTTACTTGATCCTATAGGGCAGGTACGTGTGTTTCTCCTTTATTCTTGGAATAGTTACTGGTTTCTGGTTTCTAGTTTCTGTAGTAGGATATGGATATTTTGACTTCATTTCCGTAGTTTATTCTGACCAAAATGACATACATATGTACGCATTCTGAAGCTTAATTAAGACAAGAGTTTTGTTTGTCATAATAAAATGCATTAAAGATTTCAATCTAAAAGATGTTGCGATGGAATAAACTGATGTTTGACGTTGACTAGAATTCTGAAAATGACTTACTGCTCTCTGCATTTAAAGAACGCTCTGACATTGAATCTGACGATTTTACAAATTTATTCATTTTGCGCCAGATATGCATTAGTTATCTGATAAATACGCTGAAATATGCCACAGTTCGTCAAACTAGAATTATTAATTTCCAAAACTTTTTATTTTAATAATGTTTTGCATTTATTTCCTATAATATTTTTTTTTTTAAGAATTACATAAAGTTTAACCTTTTCATGTGAAAATGTATGACATGCCTAGTCATCCTTAAAAAAAACTGCTGGTTTTAAATTGTCCGAGTTATTGAGCCACGACAGTATTGTTTTCGTGACAATTTTCGATTTCCAGATTTTGACTAATTTTGGTATTACTATTGTAATATGCGAGCTACGGCTCGAGTAGATAAAACGTTATTCTGTGAGATTATTTCTTTATTTTCTAGTCTATAGAACAATTCAAGTTCACACTATACTTATTCTTCGCAAATTCTTTCCTTACAAGGTCTCTTTCTTCTCAAATCACTTTATCTCATTTCAATTACTTAATTCACAAATCCAAACTAATTACTTCTTCTTGACAACTCTTAACTTTCAATTTATCACAAAATTACAACTTCGCCTATTATCATTTTTCAATCTCTTCGTGCGGTTCGAAAACCAACTGCCCTGCCTCGATCGCCATCTGTCCTTATATAGTCGCATTTCTGATAGCCAGAAACTTCTAGCAAATTCTTCGGCCACTGGAACAAGAAAATTCTGATGTAATAATTCCAAGATGACAGCTGCAGTCAATAATCTCTTGTGGTTATAATTCTCTCTTAATTCCGCGACGTCGTCTTAGATATAATCCGTCTCTTACCGTGGACACGAACCTCGAATGAAAAGACACTTCGGAATGTGTTGCATACTTTTGAAGTGTAGTTATTATGCTACATTATGTTACACTATTATACTCGTAGAGCAACTCAAAAAGTTGGTCTCGCAACCTAAACGACTGGACGGATCTACTTTATACTTAATATTTAGGGTCTGTGGGTTAATGTCAAAAAGCGAAATTGGAATTTTCATTCTAGCCTCAAAATTAACGGTACTTTATTTAAGGCGAGATTTGGAGAAGTGGAATTTTCTCTAAAACGGTTCAAACGATAACGATCGACAAGATAATACAACTGCGTACTCACTTTTTGAGTTACCCTTTAGCCGACTAAATACTGTTGGGACGATTTTATTCAAATTTGATATCGAAGTCACTTTCGGCATATGTATGTACGATATGGCATTCAAATTTTGGTAACGCATTTCAAGAAAATCTCAATTTCTTCGTTTTTTATCAATTAAATTTGAAGTAAGAACGTGCGACCCAGTCTTGTCCTTTATTTATTTAATTTTTATCCTTAATGCTAGCCGTAGTCCACGGTCTTGCTCGCATAGACTCATACCCTGGTCTCCATCATATGGATCGTACTTAGAGAATCAAAATTCATCACCTGTTACGGTTTCATTAAAGCAGCTCGAATTTCCGTTTTCGAATTTTTCCAATAAAAATGGGACAGCAAGTGCCTTTTTTAGAACTCATGGAGCAGATTTCTTCGAGTATTTCATGTGATGATTTAATATTCGTGACATAGCCATGACATTCAAGTCCAGTTCATCGCCTATCATTTCCTGGTTCGGTCTTAGATCTTCGACAATTTTTGCCAGGGCCACATTTGTACCGTCAGTTGAAGATTTGGGTAGCTACGATGTTTTTCCTCCATAGAAAAATGTTCAGTCTGCAATGTTTGAAACCATTTGAAAGCAATTACATTGCATTCACTCCATAAGCACTTTGGCATTCGTGAAAAATTTGCACTGGCTGGAGTTGACGTCGAAATCTGAAGAGAATGGCAAGGCTTCTTGCTGTGTTGGAGGGGGAATTTCTACCGACCTTGCGTCACTAAATTTAAGTGATTCATTTTTACCAATTTTACTGAAATTTTTATTTTTTTTTATAATTTACACGTGTTAATACCCTTATACTAATTTTTAGAACACGTGCGTTTTTTTGTGGAAAGGAAGAGACAGAGGGAAAGACAGAGTGGTGTGGATTGAAACTCAGGTGGTATTAAGTTTCTGTAAACTTCAAGGGTGGCTGTCCAGATAACTGGGGAGTATTTTGTTTTTGTTTTTCGCTATTATTGTCGTTGCTTATGATTCACGGTATTTCTTTCTGTCCTCCTGATGACATCATCACGATCAAGTTGCATTTTGGCCATATGACCACCCAACTGCCAGTGTTATGCCTTCACAGTAGAGTTGTCCTAGCTTTCGCAAGTGATCGACTTTTTTATTGAATTTGAAATTGATTATTGTTAGTCTATATATTGATAGATATAAAGAGTGATTCAATTAGAGGTTACAGTTCAAATCGGGCACAACTGTGGTTCTGTCAAAGACAAACAGCTGATATTTGATATCTGTGAATACTAAGCATTGACATTTGTAATTACGGAGAACAATCCATCCTAATTTTTTAAACTATCTCTGAAATGGGAAACAGGATTCACATAACCGTAAATCGTTCCACGGTTAAGAAATTAATGGGAAAATTCGATCGAACCGGATCAGTATTGGATGTGCAAAGATCAATGCGTCCTCGTAGTGGTGTTCGTTCCCAGCCTACAACATGCCCACATCAATCAAAAATCATCTTCAGCTATGAGGCTCAATTTCAACTAAATACTTACGGAAACAAACAAAATTGTCCTATTTTGAGGTCTTGAAAATACATGGGCCATTCACGAACAACCGATGCGTCCACCAAAAGTCACTGATTGGTGCGGATTTTGGCCGGGGTGCGGCGGCGTGATTGGACCGTACTTCTTCGAACATTCTCGTGGTGTTGCTGTAACAGTCAATTTTGAAAGTTATCGGGACATGATAACAAATTATTCTTGGCACCAATTGGACGATATTGATGTGGAAGACATGTGGTTTCAACAAGACGGTGCCACCTGCCACACAGCGCGAGAAACAATGCAGTTATTGCACACAAAGTTTCCCGGCCGCGTCATCTCTCGTTTCCGTGACCAAAATTGGCCACTGAGATCGTGCAATATCACGCTGTTGGATATTTTTTCCTTGGGGTTATGTGAAGCAGAAAGTGTATGCCAATAACCCCTAAATGATTCCAGAGCTAAAGGACTAGGTTCGACGGGTTATTTATGAACTACCGTAGGATTTATGCCGAAAAGTTATAGAAAATTTGATCAAAAGTCAGGAAGTCTGCAAGGTCACCCAATGCCTTAACATTATATTGACATGGAAATATCAGCAGTTTATTAAAAACCAATCTGTTTTATTTCAAATTTAAATTTTAACCCTTCGCTAGGACACATGAAGTGCTAGCACCCGTTTTCATTGATTCACGTAGATCGTTGACGACGCTTCGACATTTTCAAAGAGAAACAACAAATAAATGCAGAAAACGTGTAAGAAAACGTTTCATGTGGCCAGATACCTAGGAGGTTTTCTTAAGGAAAACGTCATTAGCGTTGGAAGCATCTGTATAAGAATCTCATTAGATGGACTGACCCAAGTCCAATCCGGACTGTAACCTTATCTAAAGTATAAAGTACAATATACATAGTACACAAATACAAACACTGCAAAACAACTTTAACTCATAATGGTCTACATAGCCAAGTTACAACTAAAACACACTTTCGTTCCATCACAAATCACGTACATACATACATACATACGAGTATGTACATACCTAATCAACATTCCACTTGGTAAACACAACAAACCATGTCATGTTACGAGTACAATTGTTAATATGCAAATTTCCATGCATTAAATATAAATTACTTTCCCTACACCGAAAATCTCGTCAAAATTAATTAAATTGCGTATTGAGTTTTGGGCGTGGCACTTTTCGTACAAACACGTAGTACACTTCAGCAAAAAACCTTTTCCAAAAAAAAAACAACAAAATCAAATTAAATCTACCTACTGCCAGATGAAAATGGAAAGTTGTCCAAATACAAAAAACCTACATAAGTGCACGAGAGATAACTCCTCGCAAATTCACATCCTGCAAAATGTAAAATAAAAAAAACGGAACTGATAGAATGTTCCATTATAAAAAAATGTATCTATAACAATACTAGATACATATGTATGCCCATACATCTCAGCCACCTTAACATCATCCCACCAGCACTTCACTCATCACACAACTCTCTGAAATATACGACTTGCCACCCATAGACCTAGCTATTCGTATATGCCAACATAATGCGCAACATAAAACTACCCCCTCTAACCATTCCAGGAAAACAGCTACAGCATACAAACTGCAAACAATAAAAAAAAAAAACTCCTCTCATCACCACAGCGACCTTAAACTTCTCTCCTGCGCTCTTGGGCTCATACCACGCAAATTCACGGCCACATCAGCGTACTATCTACCTAACTATGTAGGTATCTATTTGTATGCATCTCTTGGTATATGCAACCAACTGCCTTTGCATAGATACAGCGCAACATAAACTGTTTTAATGCCATTCTTGTCCCTCGTCGGAGGCTCTTCTCCTGTCCTGCTACCATCACTTGGCTAACACGCGCAGCACATGGCGTTCTCTGTATCTCCGTCCGTATACGACCCATAAGGGCCAAGTGCAAGGGCAAGGTGGTGTTTCAGCCTAGAGCAGGAAAAAAAAAGATAAAAACTCCATCAACTGAGCTCTGCCACTGTGGTCGCTGCCATGTGCAGAAAATGTTCCCTAGCATAGGCGAGGAGGTGAGGTGCAGGCAGAGCCGTCCTGGGGTTGTTAGTGCGGAGTTTTATGGGTGTGGGTGGTGAACTTCAATTTTCCACATTGCTGTAGCTATAGGTGTTGCTATCTACAGCCCACAAGCCATAAACTCCTACCCAAGCTCAGCAGGAAAAAAAAAAAACAAAAACTCCAGTACCATTCATCCAGGTTCTGCGCAGAAATGTGTTTCACTCGTGGATGCATTGAAGGCGCGCGCGGGAGGAGTTCTGCAAGAGAGCATAAAAGGCAACATCAAATTGGCGCTGTGTGTTTGTTGGATGTTGGCACATTCTAAAAGCATACTCTTTACATATACACAGAGAAACGAAGTTCTACGCATTGCGAAATGGGGAGGAAACGGTTTCCCATTTCCATTACATGGCTGCCACCACCCCCACATTACCCTGAGCCAGTGTATATAGGATTTCCTGTAGGACTATGTTCAAGGTTTCGCCCAGTAGCATACAAAAAAGACTCCCTTTCTCTCAGTCGCTATGCGTCTCTGATCATGACCATGGGGTGGTAGACTCTTCATGGCATTGGCATTGCCAGGTTCAAAAGCGGGGGAAAATAACTTGGGGGCTTGGGGTTGTTGTTGAAGATAGGTATTCGGTTTTGGTTTCACTAGATTATAGATGTTGTCAGTTGTGTAGTAGTGTGCTTGCAGATATTTAACGATGTTCTGTGAGGGGTAGTTTTAATATCGTATGTAGGGGAGGGTGGTTAACAGGGCTAGAGAATTAAGTTAGCAGAGAATGGGAAAATATTTTTACTTTTTTTTTTTCTGTTGTAGTAAGTATGTTTATTGTGCAGTAAATGGGCTATGAAACTTTTACTTTTATTTCAAAATTTGAAATATGGGTGTTATACCCTGTGGAGTTTGTGTTTTTCTTTCCGCCATCAAGGTCCTAATGCTGATTATATTTAAACACGATTTCATGAAATATGGGATTTTCGTGCTTTACAGCTGGGTAAAGTATCGTTAATAGGGGAGTTTTGTATGTGCGCATTTGGACTAATAAATCAATTGCGGTCGACTTAGCTCGATGGTAGCATATTGAGCTAAGGATGACGATTATCTCCCTATCCTTTCGACCTCTAAAATTACACATCTTTCCTGTCCTACTACAAGAAGGAAAACAGAACATCATGCCATACCTGATATGAACATCAAAGAATTCTGCTAACGAACCCTCTGTAGAAGAGAGGATAGAAGTCTGTTCCTTCTTCGACATAGAACGCGGCTTTAGTAACACTTCGCACGATGCTGTTAACGATGATCTGGCAAAATGAGGTGGACCGTAGGTTTTTAAAATGTATATGTGGACCCGAGGGCTGTCAAAGCACCGATGGGATAGAGGACCATGAGGCTTGGTAGAGCACGAGGCTGTCCTAAAGCAGGTACTATTACCCTTAACTTATGAGTAAAATCGTAGTGGAAATTGATTTTATTTAGAGGACAATGTGTATCAAGTCGCGAAGAAACCTGGTCTGCCAAGCAAACAAGTAGCCAGACGTATTGTAATAGAATCAGATGTATTTTATAGTTGAGTAGGGGTTCCCGGAGCAGGACCGTTTTAAAATCTTTGTAGTCCCTAGGCGCTTTAATATTCGGTAGCCTCCTGTTTGATGAACATTTTGTAGAATTTTGACTACTTTACGAAGCCGGCATGTGATTTGGTGTTGACTGCTTTTCAACGGAGAAACCGACATATTGGCCCTCCGATACAGTGAAAACGTCTGACCCGATAAACTTCTTTATCGCAAAAGGGGTGGCTAAGAACTTTATGAAAGTCGAAGAAAGTTTTGATCTCTCCTCAGAACACTCAACAGTCGTAATGACAATTAATGAAAGTCTAATGAAAAAGGAAGGAGCGCATACATTAACAGCAACAAAACTAACTGGGACGTCTTTAGAAAAACAGCAAAGAAAATATTGTTCTGAATGTGCAGATTAAAACACAAATAGACGATGAAATTGGCAGATTTCTCTATTTTCTTATAGAGCGCCGCGTGGAACAACACTCCCTATAGGTGGTAAAAACTCACAAAAGAACTGATACGAGAAAAGAGGAAAGCACGCAAAAGATGGCAATATTGGTGCACTCCCTAGCATAAGACTCGAACAACTTATGTAATAAACTCAAAAAAGCGATGAGAAATTTAAAAAATTGCTAGATTTCTACATTCTCGAAGGCTTGACTGCTGAAAAACGTTTAGATTAAACAATCTGGAAAGCTATGAAAGGGTATCAAAAAACCCCAAATGCAATTGCCACAAATAAGAAAAAACAATGGCGAATGGCCTAAAGGAGACAGAAGCGTTTAAGCCATTTGACATGTAGGCATTGATATAGGATCTTCGTGGAACGAATACAACACCTGACAACTTTGAAATTAAAAGGGCGTCGTTGGCTGAACTTTGCCGGGCAACAAAAAAATGAAAAATAACAAGGCCCCTGGATATGATTTAATAACCGTACAGATCCTCAATAAATGCTTCACTATAACCGAATACTCAGAATTTAAGGAAATCGCTGCCGGAGTTCCACAAGGAAGTGTTGTTAGTCCGGTTTTGTTCTTACTTTACACTTGATACATACTTCAAGAAGAAAGCACCGTTGTAGCCACGTTAGTGGCCGATACGACTATATTGGCAATGGAAAGTTCAGTCGAATCAGCCACTGAAAAGTTCCAGCAAGCTTTGGATAACATTTCCTAATGGACAAAGTTTTGGCGCATTGTTTTTAACGAGAACAAATCAAAGCATGTTAACTTTACTTACAAACAAATAAACTAACAAAATTTAAAAAAAAATATTTCTACAAGTTCAGCCTCAAAAATTAAAATCAAACAAGTTAGGCGAAATCTATTTAGTGAACCATCAGCTTTAGAATTTCCGAAAATACATGTCATCCAATACAAATCTTTACAAAACAAAGTGTTAAGAGCAATCGTGAATCCTTTGTGGTATATTAGGAACAATGATATCCACATAATCTAAGGAATAGCTACCGTCGTAGATGAAATAAGAAACGTATTCGTCTTCATGGTCATTGCAATAACGCTATACTCCAAATACTGGACTTGACAAACATTGTGCGCCGACTGCAAAGAACGGAACTGGTAACCGATTTAGCGCAATAAGGAGTAGCCACATGTAATGGCGATATCAGTTTGCTGGAAAGTTAGCTGTCCAACACGAAAATTTTTTAGAACTTTAACTTAGTCAGTGAGTAAGAAACTCACACTACTATGAGCATGCGCTGCCGGTCTTCATAGCGTCTATTAAGATTTCCATCTAAAAATGTTTTTAAAAAGACAATAAAATATTGTTTTTAGATTGATAAAAACATTCTATCTTTGCACTACACAGCAAAGATAGAATTTTTTTTTTTAAAAAGTTTGAATAAAATCCGCACAGTTTTAAGAATTTTTGAAAATGTTCATAATTTTATATGTACTTCAGGCAATGCTTCGGCTTTCATCAAAGGTCTTCCACAGGGCACAGTCACAGCACCGCTACTCTTTAACATCTATGTATGTTTCTGAAATGCTAATGGGATTAGGTAATTCGCTAGCGTTTGCTGACGACGTGTATGCAAGAGCTCCAAAACAATTCTAAAAACAGTACAAAACCATACAAAATTAAATTAAAAAAATCTGCAAATAACGAGTTCTAATGGCCTTCGCATTTAGTCAAAAACTTTTGTGAAGTACTCGTATGTGTTCATCTGGACATATTTTTATACTACGAGTATGATAAATATGCAGTTGCAAAAGATAAGAGCGTCATTTATGTCCCTCAAAAGCCTTTTCTACTCCAACTATCGGACATCAGATGTAAAGATCATATGTTGTCAAGTTCTCGTTCAACCAATTCGTATATGTAAAAGCTTAGAATATTTAACAGGAGCGCACAGACTGACTTTCGGCACTACGTCTCTAGTGAGAGATTATCGGGTGCTTCCGGTGGGTCCAGAGTCAACAATGTCATTTTGGATTTTGTAAGTTTCGCACTGTCACTGTTACAGAGAACCAACTTGTATAGGGCTTGCTTTACCTTAGCCTACATTGGAATTACAGGCTCTGTGCGTTCCTGTTCAATAACTGCATCCGAAGCTCTATTACAGCTCCCCCTCTCCATATCATAGTCGGAAAAGCTCCAGCAATAAACGCTGCAAAACTTCACCTAGTTTCAAATTTTAATTTGGGATATTTCAAAGGGGAAACAAAAAAACAGTAACCTTACGGGTTACTGCTTGCTCAACTATCATCTCCACAACATAGGCAGGGCTACCTCAGATCTCTGTCGTCTATGCCTGGAAGATTAAGAAACGTCAGAACATATTCTATGCGAATGCCCAGCCGTGCCTCGCAGTAGGAAGGGGATTCATCTCAATCTCTGAAATGCAAAATTTAGCTGAAAAATACATACTCAGGTTCCTTCAGGATCTGAACCTTAAGTAGGATAAAAATCCTAACTAACAAATCTTCTGGTCGAAGTGTTAGAAAGCTAAATGCCTCCATACTCCATCATCTAATCTAATTTAATCTAATCACACTCGACGTATGTGCCTGTTATATACCATCTGTTATATACCATCTTGTATGCTCTAAGAGCCGATCGAGATGGAAACGCTTAATTGAAGTACTACGTAAGTATACTTGAAAGGTATGTAGCTTACATCGACAGGTTGAATCGGGAGAAATCCTGGTGGTTCGACAGGGTTGAGGCTAACGTTTAGGACTGGGCATTGACATGTGGTTTTTAGGCCGCCGATAAAATGATTGAGTGAATGATACCATTATCGTTCACAGGAGTTATTTTATTACCTAGGTATGTTAATTTTTTAAGAAAAAAACAGAAAATGAATTTGTAAGAAAAACTAAGTTTAATAGGGAACCTTATATCGCGTGAATTCCTCCATAGGTTAACAAGTCGTAGCATGATTGTTCAGTACGCGATCACTGACCGGTAAGTTCAAGGTTCGAATTCAAGAAAACAAATCAAAAAAAAAATTTCTCACGGATCCACTTATCGCGAACATCTGACAAACAAGCGAGAGTAAAAATTGGCATGAGGAGCTTCTCTCAATCGAAAAAATTGCTCTTCGGAAACGGCATACAATTGTAGGTCTCAACCATTCGTGCGGCGCACAGTACGAGTAGGACTGTTAGCGCCAAAATATTTATCTATTTATGTTGGTGGAACCTAATCTCTTATAGGTGTGGCGTTAGATTGGACTAAAAGTTGCAATCAGAGCACAACAAAGAAAGCCTTTTGTTTGAAAGAAACGTGGTCACACCCAAATGGCGTGTAGGTACTGTGACCAGAGAGATCTATCTTAGGTCTAATGGAGATATTATCTCCTTAAGAAAGAAGCTTCTCCTACTTCTACACAGAGCTACACACTCACATATTATGTGTTCTGCAGTTTCGTCCTCTTCTAGGCAGAGAGTTCTATAGTAAATTGAATAATATTTTAGCTACGCTTTCAAAGAGAGTACTATGAAATGGTACAAGGATGAATCGGGGATAACTGATAATATGATGGGGCAGGAGTACTTGTGGCAAGAACTAAATATCAAACTTTTAGGTAATGCGCATCAGCAGTTGATACTTTCTGAAACTCTGTTCAACGTTCCCTGGCAAGTGAGACATTTCTATTCGATCATGTATATCAGATAGCCAAGCTGTCAGTACAGCACTGGGTTTTTACGAAATCAGATAAAAAATTGTTATGTTTTTGAAATTTAACAGATCACAATACATTGGGTGCTAGGCTAGCTGACAACTGAAGGACTAACCCGCTTGCTGAACCAGAATCCATTAAACAAGAGAAACAAGGAGATGAAAATCACAGGACCTAAGCCCTGGAAAATCAAGGCAGGCCTCGTGAACTTTAACAAGAAAAGGCCTTAGGCTTGCATTATCTGAAACCACAAATGCTAACAATTTTATTTACAAAGTGTTATAAGCACCTTAGAGACCAATGCCTACAGCGTCATAGTATTTGCAGATTCCGTAACGAAGCGGAAACACTCCGGACCATCTTCAAATTGCAAGGTGCTGAATCAAAAAGAGATACCGATTTTCTGCACTCTATTTTATGAAGAAAGGTGAAAGACAGACTGAGAGATAGGAAGAAAGATTGGTGTAGTGTTTTGAAACTCAGGTGATATTAAATTTCAATAAACTCCAAGGGTGGCGTCCAGATAACTGAGGAGCGTTTTGTTTCATCGTTGCTTTGTGATTCACAGTCCTTTACCATTGTACTGACAGTGTTATGCCTTCACAGTAGTATTGGCTTAAGCTGTCGCAAGAGGTCAACTTTTTTATTTATTCCATGTGAACATCAGTATTTGAAATATGAACCTTTAATAATTTTTAATGCAAAATAATTAATTCAATTCAGTTTTACTACATGCTAGACACAAAATCGCTTAACTAACTTACGAGTATGTATGTTAACTCGAACATACTGGCCTTTACTCCACCGTACTTTAACTACGTAATTATATATGTATGTATGTGCGTACTTCTTTTTTTAAATCCAAGTGCTATGATTTTTAGTTGTTTTTTTATATTTGTGTTTTTTTTTTTTGTTATCTAAAAACCTACCTAAAACTACATAACCCTAAGCTATGTAAGACGGTCACAATATTTAACAGGCTAACTTCAAACAGGCTACCTCGGATTTTGAGGAATCGACGAAGGAGATCCCTCTCTATCGGCTAGCCACCAGAATTTTTGGAACTGACGTTCTATGTCCTTCAAATCGCTACTAAACCGGAGACGCTCCGCACTGCTCTGTGCGATATCTCTGTCGTAGTTGAGTCGCCTATCTGCAGCTGTCCGAGCAACATGGTAGATTAGCGCCATCACCAATCTGTCCTGGGATCAGACCTTTCTCACCCAAATAGAGGAACGCCTCTGGGGGAGCAAAGCCGTTAAGGTGCACTCTCTCGTGGTACCTGTAATTGGGTTAATAAGCCCCGCAGATCAGATTATTCATCAAGCTCATTGCTCTTGCAATGTGCTTTTGAATCAGCTTGACCGTGGAATTATCGACTGTTATTAGGTTAGCCCTGTTGCACAGGACCTCATTGGGATATAATTTACTGGGACTCTGATGTTATGTATAAATGAAGAGAAGCCCAAAGGCAAGTCCTCTCAAACTC
Source organism: Pocota personata (assembly GCA_963082735.1). NCBI lineage: Eukaryota > Metazoa > Arthropoda > Insecta > Diptera > Syrphidae > Pocota > Pocota personata. Next base: position 236,268,577 of record OY720429.1, on the reverse strand, counting down.
CCGAATTTTTTCCAACAAGCTAGCACCCACCTTGACCACACGGGTCATTTAAATACGTGCATGGACCAGATTTTTTTTTTATAATTTGCACGTGTTAAAGGGGATATGAATACCCTTATACTAATTTTTTTAGAACGCGTGCGTTTTTATGGAAAGGGGAAGAGACAGAGAGAAAGACAGAGTGGTGTAGTTTGAAACTCAGGTGGTATTAAGTTTCTGTAAACTCCAAGGGTGGCTGTCCAGATAACTGGGGAGTATTTTGTATGTTTTCGCTATTATTGTCGTTGCTTATGATTCACAGTATTTTTTTCCATTCTCCTGATTGTTGAATTTTAGCCATATGACCACCCTACTGCCAGTGTTATGCCTTCACAGTAGAGTTGACTTAGCTTTCGCAAGTGATCGACTTTTTTATTTATTTCATGCGAAAGAAATAGATGATTCTTGACTTCAAGATTCGAACCGTTAATCAACAGCGTGACAAGTGATGATGTTACCACTACACCACGGACCGTATAGCAGATTACCTACAGAGTTGCTTGTTATAAAAAAGTCTGTTTGTAAGGGCTCTGGCCATCTATATGTTTGAAAAAATATATATATTGATTCAGTCAGAGTACCAGGTATCTGACTACACTTCGGTACGAACTTTCGTCAGGTAGAGGCCCAAACAACGGGGTCTTAAAAAGAATGGTTTCCGATTTTTGGAAGTTGATGTTCAGCTTCCAATCATCGCAATATCACTGAAACTTATCAAAGTCACGTTGCAAGAGAAGTGCAATGACCTTGATTTGGGACAAGCGATGACGCTACCCAGTAAAATGGCCGCCTCCCAGTAAAATGAACTATTATAAGAAGTGATGAGGGTGGCCGTGGTGTAGTGGTAACATTATCTCTTGTCACGCTACAGGTTCACGGTTCGAATCCTGATGTCAATAATCATCTATTTATTTCGCATGAAATAAATAAAAAGTCGATCATTGCCCAAGCTTATGTCAACTCTACTGCGAAGGCATAACACTGGCAGTGGGGTGGTCATATGGCTAAAATGCAACTTGATCGTGATCATGACATCACGAGGACGGAACAAAATACTGTGAATCATGAGCAACGACAAAACCAAAAACAAACAAGCTCCCCATTTATCTGGACAGACACCCTTGGAGTTCACTGAAACTTAATACCAGCTGAGTTTCAAACCAACTACACCAATCTGTCTTTCTCTCTGTCTCTTCCCCTTTCCTCAAAAAACTCCGGTGTCCTAAAATTAGTATAAGTACAATATAACCCCTTTCACACGTGCAAATTATATAAAAAAAAAGTGAAAACCATGATCCACTAAATATATCGGGAGGTCTAGGTTATTATGTTGGCAACGCTTTTTTGGTATATCTTATGTTGTTTTAGTGGTATGTATCATAGTTCATTTGATACCCATAGTAGGCTTAAGTAATGCTTAACGTAGCTTATCATTCGATAAGATAATTGAATTTTCGACTTGCTACCACTTGAACTAATTATCGGTTCCTTTCACTCCAACCGTCAATCAAATTTACCACACAAAAACTAACTCTACATCAACATAATAATCATAAATCATAAGTCCAATCCGCACCTTAATGAGACCTCCTTACCTCGGGATCATTTTAAAGAATCTTGTACTCTACAGTCACCATAAGTGGTGTCAGCTCCGCCATACATGTCAATTAAAAAGAAAGAAACCAAATAAACTAGAGTGTAAATCTAAAAAAAAAAATATATATAAAATTCCTGCACGATCCACACGATTTTATAAACAAAGTCATCGCCTATTGAAACTCAGCCCCCATTCAGTTAAGTAGTAATACTACTCCGCAACAATCAATGCACAATGTTTAATAAGTTACAGTTCCACTTCCAACATAACAACATCGGGCGCACCATGAAATATTGGATATTATTGTGTTTTCAGTTCGAAAATATTTATGTTTGTGGCCCCAATTCAATAAATGGCGATAAAACGAAAGCCAAAGTCCTTCAAAACTGACTGAAACGCAGTTTGTTGAAATTTTTTTTATGATCATCACCGAAGTGGTTGAGTGATAATGTTAATTAGTTTATTTTTTTCAAGCTGCTTTTGCTTTTTAGAAATGTGACCGCAAACTAACTCCAAACAAATGTGTTTTCAAAACAAAGTAAGTCATTGTTTGACCAGCATAATTTTGGGCAGAAAAGTTTTTTTTTTTTTTATGGGGCCCGTATACGAGTACTTTGACTGTCGTCATATCCTTTTGGAGTTTCATAAGAAAGTGCATCATTCAAATTTATAGTAAAATATTATATTTAATGCAGGTAATTAGAGAGACAACCTAAAGCTATGTTAATATTTAACTTAAATATGATAAAGATACTCGTAGTTTGTTTCGATGATACTCGTATCTAGCAAGTAATGTGGATGCGGTTGACGAAGCATGTCAACGCCCAAAGTGGTCACACAGTTCGGCAAGGTACTCACAAGGATTTGCATTTGCTATAGCGATAGGGTATATCTATTTATGTATATTATTACACAAACATAACTACTGCAGTGTGGGACGGATAACATGTATCTGATCACTTTGAAACCTCTATGGGTGTAAAGCAGGGATGTTTGCTCAGTCCGCTGCTATTCGCATTATTACTAAATGATGTCCATGACTTTTTGGTGGTGGACTGTCTCTGGATGGATTACTTATTAGGGTTCTGATGTATGTTGACGACATCATAGTTTTGGCAGAGGATGCGAAGGTTTTACAAGAAATGATTAAAAAATTGAAAGAGCTTGGAACGTCAACATCAATCTAGATAAGTCTAACATAATATATTTAGCAAAGGCGATAAAAGAGCTATGAACGAAAAATATAGTTTTTCAATGGTAGACAAATTGAAACAGTTAAGAACTACAAATACCTAGGCCTGATTATGTCCCCGGGACTTTCCATTTTAGAACAGCTTAAAGAAAGGGACAAGAAATCAAAAAGTAGTTTAAATAGTACAGGGTGCGCCATCTTTTATGTCGGTATGCAAACATTGAATAACTTTGACATTTATCAACCGATTGACTTGAGTAGACATGTTTTTGAAACGTTAATTCTATACAATTTTAACCATGAATCGCTTCACACCGAAACAACGCTGAAATAGTGACGCTGTACATTGAAAATAGTCGTTCAGTTGTATTAACTCAACTTGTATATCGTCGAAAATATCGTGGCCAACACGCACCATCTGACAACACTATTCGCGTTTGGTGTCGAATTTTGTTGAGCACGGGACAGTCGCAGATCGTCGACATGCCGTACATCAACTGGTTGAAGCGGAAAGAGAGAGAGAGTTGCCGAGAACCCACATGTGTCGTATTGTCACCGAGCTCAGCATTTTGGCGTCAGTGGAACCACCTTGCGGCGCATTTTGAAGGATGATTTGCATTTGTTTCCGTATAAAGTCCAATTGACTCAAAGAATATTGCCGACAGACCGTCCACGTCGCTTGGAATACGGCCAAACAGTCGCTTGAAGGGTTGACACTGAACCTGATTTTTGGAAGCAAATTTTGAAGACCGACAAGGCACATTTCGCACTCTCTGGCGCCGTTAATAAGCAAAATTGTCGCATTTGGGGAACGTAGAATTCAAAATGCATGACCAAAAACTGACTGTTTGGGCCAGCGTTTGCGTCAAAACCAGCATTGGGCCATTTTTCTTCAGAGAAGGCGAAACAGTCGATGGGAATCGATATCGGTGGATGTTGGCTCGTTATGTCTGCCCACAAATGTTTGAAAAAGGTCTGGACGGTTACTGGTTTCAACAAGACTCTGCGCCATGCCACACTGCAAATCAAATAATGCAGTTTCTGCAACGATAATTCCCTGAACGTGTGCTATCAATAAATGGAGACATTGACTGGCCATCCAGATATCCAGATTTGACCCCTCCTTTTGTGGGGTTATTTGAAAAGCAATGTGTACGCCAGCAAGCCTCAGACTGTTGACGAGCTCAAGGCAAACATTCGTGCCGAAATCATCGCTATACCGCCCGAGATGCTCGAAAAAGTGATGGAAAACGCAGCAAAAAGGGCACATTTTGCTTTGGTCAGTAGAGGTGGCCACTTAATTGATGTTGTATTCAAAAACTAGTGCAAACAAATTGTAAAGGACCAAATTAAATAAAAATACCTCATATATGGAAATCGTTTGTTTTTTAAAAAGTTATTCAATATTCACATACCGACATGTATATGGAAATATTTCATGGGAAAGACGGATATCGAACTTGCAGCCACAAACTCTTAAAACTCATAATGCAGGAGAAATTATATCGGTTTGGGTGGATTTATGTGAACAGGGGTGTCATTACATGAAGATCTCTCAAAAAATAATATAAAAAAGACCCTCAAGAGTCTAAGAAACACGGATGATGCACAAATAAGATCCCACGGAATTTACCGGAGACTTAATCACTACATTGGTCACTCTTATTTCGATGATTCGTTTGATGAAAGACTAATTATGTGGATCTTTAAAACCCGTGCTGGTACGCAAGGACTCAATGCGAACCGTTTCTGGGACGATGAATGTAGAAACTGCCCTTTATGCAATCTATAGGAAGAAGAAAATGTTATCCACTTCGTAGGAAAGTGTCCTATACTGAGCCATTTCGACAAACGTTTTTTGGAAAACAAACCATTGAGAAAGATTAAATTATCAACACTTTACAAATATATTATAAATGCTTTTTGGTATCGAAAAAGCCGAGTTGATGAATTTAATTCTTAATAGAACAAATTACACTTGCCAATCTCACTCTAATAGACGACATTTTTTTGCCTTTGTTCTTCATCTTAGCTGCCTTTAATTTGCCCTCATACTTTTGTACATTGTCCAACATTATGAACCGTATGTGAGCGCCGGACCTTTCCAGACAGGTCACAGAAAATTGCGGAGTTTTCCCGCCACTTCGCTTACGCGATGATCGATGTCATCATCACAAGTTACTTCGCTATTAATCATAGATCCCAGATATTTGAACTTTTCGCACTTGGGAAGCACTTTTCCATTCATGTAAATGTGTGGAATAGGCCAGTGTGTATCAGTCTTTTTTGAATTAATATGGTACCCATTTCCCTCCAAAACATCCACCCATACATCAAGTGCTCGTTAAAGGGACGTTTGATCTTCACTTATGATAGCTCCATCGTCAGCAAAGAATAATTGATGCACTTTGGGGTCCGTCTCTTTTCCCTCAAGCAGATAATCAAGGACTGCAATAAATAGTAAAGGACTGAGGACGCTTCCCTGGTGTACACCGACTTTGATTGGGAATCTTCGGTGACTCCTGAGATCTTACTCTTGTCCTTGCTCCCTCATACATGTTCATGATCATGTGCACGTAGTTTTCTGGAACTCCTCGTTGTCTTAGCGCCACCCATAAGAGATCGCTTGGTTGTCCATCAAAGGCATTTTCAAAATATGCAAGTCCTTTAAGGAATCACAATGTTTTTCCATTATGATTCTTATACCTTGGATTGCATCTGTTGTTGATTTGCCCGAGGGAAACCCTCACTGGTCATCAGATAGCCGTATTATTTTCCGCAGTCAGCGGACATCAGCTTGGCAGAACGGTAGTTATCTCAGTTTCGCGTATCGCCCTTTCCTTTGTGCAAATGAAGAATACAACTTTCCCTCCACTGATTAGGCATTGGTTCACCGCTCATAAGTTTGGAGATAAGAATTTTGAGCCATCGGGACCCCATGTCTCCCATCTTTTTCCAGAACTCAGAGGGTATCTCGTCTGGTCCAACCGATTTTCTTTTTTTAAAGTATTTAACCGCATTCCTAACTTTTTCGACTGTAATGTCGGATACTTGGTCATGGTTAGGAGTGGCTCTTGGAAAATATACCCGGGGAAACTGTTCGTTCAGAAGTCTTTCACAATACTATCGCCATATGTGGAGAATTTTGTCGTCTTCCACAAGAAGCTGACTTTGAGCATTGTTAATGAACTTTGAGGAACGAATCTCCTCAGCATTTCTTCTTTTATGGCGGCTATTTTGAAGATAGCTGTTCGCTTTTTAAAGTCGTTTTGTGGAAGCTCCTGGATAGCCTGGTTCCTACCAGACGCCGAAGACGATATTTCCTCCAGCTCCCGATAGAGGCCTGCCATAATTTTTGCTTGAAATTGGGTGCACTTCTTCTTCGCGAGACTGTAATATCTGTGTATTAAGAACAAATTGAATCACTTATTTTCAAAAGGTGACATGTCCACATTTAAGAATTTTGTTTCTTTTTTACTTTCAAAACGTGTCATGTCCAGTATATATCACTTTTTGAAAATAAACGGATATTTTGCGTCTCTATTAATGATGATGTATTATAGTTGGACCTATCACGTTTCATGCGGCAACGCAGATATCTCTGTTTTACAGGAAAAAAATATAAAACGATTTTTGGAAAAATGTGGACATGTCACGTTTTGAAAATAAACGATTCTATTATGGTCGTCATAATCGCAAAACTGAAACACAATCATCAATTTCGAACAAATCGGTAATGTTTGTGATGTCGTAAGGCCTGTGCATTGAAGTCATTCATGTGAGCGACATGTGGTTCCAACAGGACGGGGCTATGTACCACACTTGTATCAGTATAATCCTTTGTTTTTGTTTGTTACCAAGTGGTACAGAGGTAGCACTTGGTGTGTAAATGTTGAAAATTTGACTTTTCCTAAAAATGGGCGGGGGGCGGGGCCATATGTTAATCATTGCGGCATTTCACTCAAGAACCTTAAGCCTTGGTATGTACGCATGCCTAATCTTTGCAAAAAGTGTTGATATCTCACCAAAAATATTACCGTAAAAAGTTAATTACAAAAATCCTGTAACAATTCAGCCATGAAAAGGAATGATATATGTGCCAAGTTAAACTTCTTTTAATGTTTTGCCAAATTAAATTTGAAACTTAGCAATAGTCTATTTTGTGCGTAAATAGACGTATGTTTGGTTGAAGATTGTGTTACTCGTCGAAATTATTCCAGTGATACAATTGCACAAGCCTAGTTGGAAGCTCTTAACGGGGACTGTGCTTCATCAGTTGCCGTGAAAAGAAGGGTAGCTAAATTTAAAAGTGATCATACCAGCTTGGCTGATGATGATTGTTTGAGACTTCGAAAAAGTTCACCAAACGATACTGTATGATCGTCGAATCAAGGTTAGAGAGATGACAGAATGACTTATTCATCACATTTTATATTAAAAATTGATCGTGAGAGAGCTGTCTTTCTTGTTCACTTTGGACCAATAAGGTATTATTACATTATACATATTATGTAGACGTCAGAATTAAGAAATAGACTAAAATACCGCACCAAATTCCTGCAGATTTCCCTATGCCCCATAATCCATCAGAGAGAAGGGTTGGTTTATGAACTAAGAATCTTAAGTTCGATATGAAACGACTTACCAGTTAAGATTTGTTTTCTATCGATGAGCTTCGGTCGCACTTAGGCTGCCTATGAAAATGTTGATGTTCTCTCGTGGAAGCATTAAAGTGTGCAAATCTCGTTAAGCATCGCCGGTAGCTTAACCTTCCTGTTGGAATACTACGCCGTTGCTTGAAAGTATTACGGACCGGGCAAAGGGCTAAGAGCTTCTAAAATAAATCACCACTTTGTCTTTAGGATAAGCATGTGTATCCTAACACCTTTTCCGACCAGTCGACATCTAAACCAATTCACCTTTTCAAGATGAGTCTTGGAGAAGGCTCGATACTAGCGAAGGTTTATCTCAGCGAGATACAATTTTCTACAGGTTTGTTCAACTTCCAAAATGGGTCTGTTCTTCAAGACGAAAGAAAGTTCATATTATCTACTAACAGGTAGTTCAATTTGGATACAATTTGAGCATTAGCGAATTTCTTATGAACAGCGATCAACTCAAGCAATGAGATTTGTACAGAGGACAATTGTGGGTCCTACTAATAGCTTGTAGAGGTTTGTTCCCTCATTAGAGTTTCCCTCGCAATACAATTCATTTTAGAATTATGTTTGAGATTCTTGTACTCAGGGATGTACTTAGGGATCTGAGAATGAGAAGGGGGCTGTGGTCGGAATTTTATCTTCCGATATTTGATACTTGCCCAAATGTTTAATTCTTTTGTGGGTCAGTCAATCTTACTTGCCTCTTGAATCTGCTAAAGCTTTCGTCTTATATGCCTAGTTTCCTTAGGTGTTCCCTGTTAAGAAGCCTATTAGGGTACGTAAGTTATTTTTATTTAGGCTGATATATGCTTCGAACCTTTTGAAGAGTTTTCCAGGTTCTGGTTCTGCTTCCCTTCTAGAATATGATCCACTATTCTACAGAATGGTTCAGGTCGTATGAAGGGTTTTGCTAGCGTGTCTGCTGTTTCCTTACCTTCTATTTCCACATGGATTACTTTGTTAGCTCTGGCCAGTTTGTTAAATTTGTCTAGGCATTCCCACACAAGTTTACTTGGGCGTCAAGTGCAAGTGTGTCTGCTTGACTATCTGATATTATTGCAATGTCTCAATTTCTGTATTTTTTGTCAAGACTGATTTGGACGCATTTATCTATGGCATATACTTCGACCTGAAAAATGCTAATACTATTGCCCTTGGGTTCAGAGTGCTTTGTTCTTGGCTCAAATACTCCTGCCCCAGTTTCTTAGCTTGCGTAGATTGTGTCGTCATCTCAGAAATATCATCGCCATCGAAATCCAACGAAGAAAAACCCCAGGCGACAGCAGCTACCATGGATTTAATAAAAAATTGAGATGTAAAGTTTTCTTGGGAAGGATCAGAGTCCAGTTTTTTTTCGTAGCTAGCAAGTCATCACTATAAAACACAACTTTCTACCTACCTACTCTTAACTGTATTTCAGCAGCCGGCTCTCAGAATTTAACTGAAAGTCATTAAATGGATATCAATATTCACAACATTTACATTGCGTTCATCAATATGACATCACTTTAATGCGAATAATCTGAATTTATATTTCATTTCAACGAGAATATAATTCTCTCGGCAATCCTACCAAACAGTTGCAGTTTATTCTTTTTAATATTATGACAAATCATCTGCTTGTCTGTATTTTTGGAGCCTGTTTCTGCTGCCATCTGAATTGCATTAAAATTAATGTACGCAGCCTCATCCAAATTGGTTCTGAACAATTAATGAAAACTAATTATTTAATCCTGTTTGGAGGAATGGATTAACAACTTTAACGTCTGGCATCGTCCAGTTGACTCACAGTTGTACATGGTTCAAACGTAATTACACTTCGGATAGAATATACGAATAGCTCCTTCTTTTTGTCTGACCACATCTGAATGCAAGATTATGTCATTCTGAAACGTGTAACATGAATTGTATCTAATGGGTTGGATTTCATTAAGCAACACATAGATCATGGATAACAGTTCAGAGAAGTCAAATGTTCACCCAATCTCCCGCCATAGATACGAGTATTTCGTAACTTACTGGCAACTGTGTGATCCTAGACTCATATCCAACCCGCATAATTCACGCGTCCACACCTAGTAAATATTTTAACCCATAAAAACTTATCCACATGGAAAGTATTTTATTGACTTCTCGTCATCACGGTATACGGTTGTGCATGCCTATTTGACCAGTTGCAACATCATTGATTCAACAAATATGATGGTACAACGTTGTAGAGATACATTGCAGTCATGATAGACGCATGGCTATGGCCGACGACAAACTATCACAGTCCGGTGGACTATCGAAACGAACGCACGAATGAGCGGATACAAAACGTGATGATGAATTAGTATGCAAATGTGAGTCGAAATGCTAAACATGCCGTGTAAAATGTTCTCCACCGCCGCCTGCACACGCATTTCACACAGATACACCACATATCTATGCAGAGATATATAAGTATCATAGTTCTAAGTTACGCCATACGGGTGCCATTGGAAGTGTCTAGAAAGTGTATATGGGGGGTTCTTAAACTCCTTCATGGTCACAGTGCACTTGGTGTTGCTAGATGGTGGTGTGCCTCCGCCAAGTCATAAAGAATGCAGAATTGCATGCGAGTCAGTGACGACGACGACGACGACGATGATGATGATGATGATGAATTCGTTAGGAAGAATCGTGGATATTTTTAGAGAGGTGGGTAAACATACACACCATTAGAGATCTCGTTAGAGGTAGACGCTGAAAAAGTTCAAAGAAAATCGAAAGCGAAAGCAAGGACGGAACGAAGAAGTTGGAGCGGGCTTACAAAGGATGAGTAGTAGTTAAGATGCTTTTTATTTTCGGGCGACCGGAAGCTAATTGCATTACAGTGAATGGCGGGCGGATATTTTAGTGAAAGACTAGTGGCAGGGTGAAGACATCGTCTAAAATTGGATTATGTGAGGATTTTGGAAATGACAATCCTTTGGGATCGCTGCCAAAATGACATTTTAAGTGAGTGCCTCGGGTTCTGGTCGTTGACATCCTTTGATTTGTGCGGTATGTTAATTAGCAACGAAATGTCAAGATAAATCCCACTGAGGTGAGCCAGATGGGGATGAAATAGATAAGGATTGGTATTGAAGTCTTTATTGGACATAATGATGGACGTACATATGGTTCTAAGTGATGGGCATTTTCTTATCCGACAGTAAAAGGGGAGAGAAGTAATCTGCCTTGCAAGTATTAGACCCCATCTGGTAACAAAAGTAAGAAAACCAGGAAATAGAAGGTAATTAGTTTCGAGCGGTTCAGGTTTGCAATCTCGCTTTGTATTACAAGCTCTCTCAATTTAAGGATGTCGAAGAATTATGTGATCAAACCAAGGCGATTTTAAGGGGGGAGCCAGGCGACAGTTGGTTTTGGGACTAAATGGACTTTACGTATGGGGCAAAAAAATGCTCCAAATGCGTTAAATGAAGGAGCAGTCTCCCTCCAGTATAGCCATCCTAATGGAAGGGTTATGCTTTGGTATATCCCACATCTACATTTCCAAAAATGGTAATCGTACGTCTCGTAAAAACTGTCCAGGCATGTCGCTTACATTAAAGATGCTAGCTATCAAAATTATTGAATATTAAGCTGCTTGCACCAAGCTAATCAGCCATTAACTGTGGAAAATATACGTTGTACAATTTAGAAACAATTTGTTCGAACTATTTTCATAATATGCACCGAGATTTGTACGCATTTTAAAGATACGTCTCTGAAGCCAGGGTTCTGGCATGAGGATATTCACGGGGCTCGTAGGCAACAAGACCTCCGTGCCACAGATCTAAGAGCGGGATCTAGTGCTAGCCAGAATAGTATACCTCCTAGACCAGTACAAAACCCTGTCAAATTGGAGGAAAAAAAGGTAAGAAAAGTGTATAAAAGGTGAGAAGCGGGCCAGACAGACTCAATACCAAGTGCTCCAAATAATCAAACTCGAAGCAAAACATCAGCAACCGGGAGAAAAGTTTTCAAGCAGACACGACCATCCCTTAGAAGTTTCCGCAGGGGAAGATAAGAATCATACAAATTTTCCGCACTTACTCGTAAGAAGAGGAACTGCCGTAAAGGCAAGTACGAATTATGATATGGCAGCTAAGATGCCGGAGGATCTAACCGCACTGCAGAACTCCATTGTGGACTCCAATTTGAGGGCAATCCCTTTTTTTCCGCGAATGTTACTTGTAGATTGCTAGTCCGCAGTCAATTGTCAATACAAATTAAAGTAGAGAGAGTTGATGGCATGCTTGGATCACCATATTCCTACTTAAAAGTGCATACCACCGGCATCTGTAATATCGACAGCTGGCAAGATGATGATAAGCATAGCTAGAATCTAAAAGCTAGAAATAAAGAAGACAAGAATTTCCACTATAGGTTTGGGAGAAACTTGAACAGAGTTGGACAGCCAAGACCGATGAAGGAGCTGCATACGCATACTCTACCTCCATTCCAATACTAATGAGTGCACAGAACAGTAGGCTCAATGGTGGATAATTTTTCAACAGTGGAGAAGTTTGCCGAAATGGCAAATTTTTTATTTTTTATTTTTTTATAAAAAAAAGGAAATTTCCAAATCCCGGAGCATTCAGACTCCATTTTGCTGTGTCCATTGTACTACCAGGCAGAAACTCCTTTTTGGTGTAGTGGTTGGAGAAACTTAGATTTTATTCAGCTGTGATTGCTGTCCCCCGTCCGGGCTCGAACCTGCATAGTTTGGGTCACAAGAAAACACACTACCCACTACACCGTGGAAATGACAATAAACTTTCATAGTAAAAGTGTTCATCAAAAAATAACAAGATTGCACTGATCCATGAACATTCTGTCTATAGGAGGAGAATTAGAGGTCTGTAAAATAAAGATGCAACAATAATTGAGTGCACCAGGATATATTTAATCGGAATCCTGTCTTGAAACGATTTTAATCTTATCTATCAGAATTTATGAGGTTGCAATCCAAGCTTTCATTAGCGTAGAGGGCACCCTTCGCGCCATTGTTGTCGCAATCGGCCTACTTCGTCGAAGGTTACGTTGGTATCTTTTCTAACCTCAATAAGCTGGATAGGATACTCCTCTGAAACAAACATGTCTATAAAGAAAAGCAGGCTACGAATGCGAACAGTCTTCCTTACAGAGCATTGCAAACCCCAAAAGTATTCTAAGAAAATTAAGCATACCTAGACATCAACGGAATTTATACACTAGCTAACCGAAGAATACCCTGGACCAACTTCTGCAAAACTGCGAGTCACTGATTCCCAAATAGACTCTAGATTCAATCAAGATACTCCTAAAAGAAAATGAGGCACTCTAAGATCAACCTTATGCACCAGGAGAGAGCACAATAGACCAAAAAATACATTGGTACAGCTCTCGGCTACAGAGGTTTTATCGTCGGGGAGGTCAAAAGCAATATTTGTTCTTCGTATAAGGGCATTCCACTCTACCTTTTCATTCCAGATCTGGCAGTATTCGATCATAGATCAGGCGATCAAAAAATACATTGGTACAGTTCTCGGCCATAGGGTGTGATTGTCGGGGAGGTCAAACGCAATACTTGTTCTTCGTATAAGGGCATTCCACTCTACCTTTTCATTCAAATACATTGGTACAGTTCTCGGCCATAGGGTGTGATCGTCGGGGAGGTCAAAAGCAATACTTGTTCTTCGTATAAGGGCATTCCACTCTACCTTTTCATTCCAGATCTGGCAGAATTCGATCATAGATCAGGCGATCAAAAAATACATTGGTACAGTTCTCGGCCATAGGGTGTGATTGTCGGGGAGGTCAAAAGCAATACTTGTTCTTCGTATAAGGGCATTCCACTCTACCTTTTCATTCCAGATCTGGCAGGATTCGATCATAGATCAGGCGATCAAAAAATACATTGGTACAGCTCTCGGCCACAGGGTGTTATCGTCGGAGAGGTCAAAAGCAATACTTGTTCTTCGTATAAGGGCATTCCACTCTACCTTTTCATTCCAGATCTGGCAGGATTTGATCATAGATCAGGCGATCAAAAAATACATTGGTACAGCTCTCGGCCACAGGGTGTTATCGTCGGGGAGGTCAAAAGCAATACTTGTTCTAGGTATAACGGCATTCCACTCTACCTATTCATTCTACATCTGGCAGGATTCGATCATAGATCAGGCGATCAAAAAATACTTTGGTACAGCTCTCGGCTACAGAGGTTTTATCGTCGGGGAGGTCAAAAGCAATACTTATTCTTCGTATAAGGGCATTCCACTCTACCTATTCATTCTACATCTGGCAGGATTCGATCATAGATCAGGCGATCAAAAAATACATTGGTACAGCTTTCGGCTACAGTACAATACTTGTTCTTCGTATACGTGAAGTAATTCATCACAAAACAAGGATGTAACTCATAAATCCGCTTTGGTTTTGTGTCTGTTTATATAAATAGTGCTCTATTCTGTTTTGGGAATTCTAGTCTAGTGAATTCATCTTAAAATTTGCAGATAAATTGTATACGCAGTGGTTGTATAAATAGCAAGAGCAACCAAGCATTTTTCAACACAGTAATTATTTTCCCTCAAAATGCACTCTTTAAACAATTTAACCTCTCGACCGCATTATATCTCCCAATTTGGTCATTAAAAATCAAACTTTCACCATGTTTTTTTTTAGTGAGTAAGAGCTCGTTAGCACTGCGAACATCGTTTAGTTTCGCAGTATGATTCCTTAAAACGATTCCCATCGTTGAACTCCAACGACAGTGTGTGTCATCCTCTTCAATTTATCTTTTGTCACGGTCTAATTGAAGAAAATAAAGACTATTCAAAATCCAAGTGATCCTCTGAAAGAAACATCATATTCCCAGAGAACTTTCATAATAAAAACCTCAAAATTATCATCAGCGTCACAATTCTGCCAAAAAATCCACTCAACCAAGCGGAACTCTTTTTTGGGGGCATTTTCGGCCCCCGACAACATCCTGAAGAACAAGCCATCATCACTTCACATAATTTCGCGATGCAGTGACGCCAAACTGAAAAAACATGCAACAGTCTGTTGCATTTTCTTCAACGGTTGCTGGGTTTTGAAGTTTTTTTTTTTTTTGCTTCTTAATTTCGCAATTAAACACGACACCAGAGGATTAAAAAATGATTCGCCGAATGTGTGTGGTTTGCGGGCTGATTCTCACAAATTTCTTTTAGATTTGGCGGTTTCGAAAGGACGTTCAACCAATTGCACTGTGAGCCCATTGCAGTGGTGAAGTCATAAAAGTTACGAATTGCATATAATTCTCTCATGAATGGCTTTCGAGAAGCATAAACTTAAACATTTATTGCTCGCATTTGGCGATGTATACGAGTATTATAATCGACGGGAGACGTGTCGAATTTCGAAGATAAAGTTGTAAACAAACGAAAATTTTAAAAGGTTTTAATTACTTTAAATTTAAATTTGCATGTAGAAAGGACCCAAGATTCAAGAAACAAAATTTATGGCACATTAAAGTGTTGCCTTTAATTTTTTGATGGTTCGGTAAATGCTAAAAGGTCTTCCAAAAAATATCGAGAACATGTGGAAATAAAGTAGCAACTAAAATGGAATTAGCTAAGTTTATCCGACAAATCTCCACTTGTTTATAAACTTATACAAAGACTTATGTAAGTCAAATGATACCTCTGAAGTACTGAAGGCCTCATAGAAGTATCATCACCCGAAAGTGGTTAATTTTCAAAATAATAAGAAAGAGCTGCTATAGCCAAACATCTTATATGTAGCTCTACTCGTCAGTCTTATTCCTACATTAGCGAGGCGGGCTTTTTTGAATGTATTATAAAATTGCAAACAGAAAAGGACGAACTCCTCCGTTCGTTTTGGTTGTAGTAAAAAATGTTACAAAGCTACACCTAGCGTAGCAAACGAAAATCTTGATTTCTATGACAGAGTAGATGAAAAGGAAATTCCTTATGTTTCGTTAAGAGAGATCAAAACATGTATTCATAAACTAAATAATAGAAAGTCACCAGGTTATGATCTTATAACTGCTCAAATCTTGAAAGAACTGCCCTCCACTGCATTGTTGAAACTCAAGCTTATAATTAATGCTTGCTTTAAACAAAGGTATGTCCCACATCACTGGAAAATAGCAGAAATTATTGTTATACATAAACAAGGTAAGTAAGTAATTATCGAAACTTTTCGAGAAACTCCTTCTTAAAGGACTAGACCAAATTATAGATCAAAGAAAGCTTATCCCCATCCTCCAATTAGGGTTTAGAAATAGACACTCAAGTGCATCGTATAACTAATGTTATAGAAAAGGCACTGGAAGGAAAACAAATTTCTTCTGCAATATTCTTAGACGTTGCAAAAGCTTTTGATAAAGTTTGGCATAAGGGTTTAGAGTACAAACTTCATAGGGGCCTACATAGACAGTACTATGAGATACTTAAATCTTATAGAGCAGATAGATTCTTTAGAGTTCGCTATGGTTCAGTCTATTCTGAACTTAACGGAATACAAGCAGGTGTTCCACAGGGAAGCGTTCTAGGACCCATCCTATACTTATTATAAACGAGTGCAAACGACACTGCTCTTCTATCAACAGACGAATGTGTGGCTAAAGCAACAGAAAAGCTACAAAATTCAGTTAACGAGATACGTGATTGGACGCAGCGTTGGCGAATTAAACGTAATGAGTCAAAGTCCACCCATATCAGTTTTACAAATAAAAAAATAACGAATGTTCCCGTGGTTATTAATAACCAAGTAGTTCCTTACTCTAACACAGCTATATAAGTATCTGGGTATGAATCTGGATGCTAAACTAAAATGGAAGGAATATGTTAAAAAAAAAGTAGAAGACCTAAATATTAGATATATATATATTTTTTCCCGAGGGTTGGTGAAAAAATCTTCCATAGACACTATGAGGATAGCAAGCGCTTGCTCATAGTAGTGTCAGATTCTTATTGACTAAAAAAAAACCACCCTGCGATTTAATTTGTTATATATTGCAACTAAGAAGGACCTTATCAAGCAATTTTTCTATCATGGAAAAAAAACTCGTTTGGCATGTTCCACTGAAAGATCCTGCATGTTCCGCAATCTAGGCGCAGTTGATTCCTATCTCGCCAAGTCGAAAGGTTTCGTCCTTTGTAGTCGGCGCAATAAATTGCTTTCATCCAGAATTTGTAGGATTGTATTGTTGACATGTCCGATTAGTCGGTTTCTATGCTTTCTCGCGAAGCTTCTAATTTCAGCTTCAATTGTCGGAATTCCGAGATCCCTGTGGATATCATCGTTTCTAGTATACCACGGTGCGTGGACAATTTCTCTTAGCACTTTATTTTGAAAAGTTTGTAAAATATTGGCGTTTGTTTTCTTGGTACAGCCCCAAAATTGTATACCGTAAGTCCACACCGGCTTTAGCACTTGCTTGTATAAAAGCAGGTTGTTCTCAATACTGAGCTGGGAGTGTTTTCCGAGCAACCAGTTCATTTCTCTATATTTGATTTCGAGTTTTCACGTGCGAATTCCATTTCAGTTTTGCGTCGAGTGTCATTCCAAGGTATTTGGCCTCGTTTGCAAAAGGTATTCGGGCCAAGTTTAGGAAAATTGGCAAGACATTAGTTTTCTTATAAGTGAAATTCACGTGAACAGATTTAGATTCGTTGAGGGCGATCCACCAGTCCCTCGTCCATTCATTTACTTCATTCAGTGCGTTTTGCAGTTTTGCAGTCGTTTCTTCGATTGTTTTACCTACGGTTAGGATAGCGGTGTCATCGGCAAACGTAGCCAGGATAGTGCCATCTTCTTTCGGTATATCTCGAGTATATAACAAATAGAGAAGTGGCCCAAGAACGCTTCCTTGCGATACACCGGCGAAATTTCTTTGAGCTCCGGGTATTAATTTCCATGTTTAACACGGAAGTGTCTATTCCCGAGATAAGATTCTAGAATATCGTATAGGCATACAGGGAGAACTTGTCGTAATTTGCAATTCAAGCCATCATGCCAAACCTTATCAAAGGCTTGCGAGACGTCAAGAAATACGCTTGAGCATATCTTTTTCTCTTCAAGTGCTTTGTCGATTACGTCAGTAATTCTATGCACCTGGTCAATCGTCGAATGCTTACTTCTGAACCCAAACTGGTGGTCAGGAATAAGATTATTTCCTTCTATAACCGGTTGGAGACGCCTTAGTAATATCCTCTCGAAAATTTTGGATATAACTGGAGGTACCGAAATTGGTCTATAAGATTTTACCTCATTTGGCGGCTTTCCTGGTTTTAAAATCATTATAACTTCCGCAACTTTCCATTGGTTAGGCAAGTGTTTTAATCTGAGCGCAGCAATGCTTTTCTAGGTAAAGCTTTGAGAATTTCTCCAGCGATCAAGTCATAACCAGGAGCTTTCTTAGGTTTTAGATTCCCGATCTCATGTTTGAGTTCCCTTAGCGTTGCACTTCTAAGTGCTAAATCGTCAGATGGTAAACCCGGTCTATTGATATTGTCGTAAGACACTTGACCATCGTACGGTTTAAAGGTGTCTTCCAGGTGGGCCGCAAAAACGTCCGCTTTTTCTTCATCTTCCCTTGCCCATTCATTGTGATTTAATTTAATATGCGGCGCGGGGAACTTGGGCCTTTTGGTGCCTTTTACAGCTTTCCAAAGTGAATAATTGGAATCCTTTTTCGCTGTTAAACTTTCAAGATAAGAGCCTATCGCGCGATTTTTAAAATCCTTTATAGTCTTCTTCAAAGAATTGCACGGGTGATTCAAGTGAGCTTTATATTGCGGAGCACGACTCTGTCGCGATTTCTTACGCGCTTTTCTTTTTTCCTTGACCAATTCTTTTATTTCCGTAGGAAGATATAGACAACTTTACTGGTTGTTAGGATATAACTCAGAACTGTCCATTGAGAATATTGTAGCATAATAATAACTACGCGCCTATGTCTATGCAGCAAATTCCGAAGTGACTTTCCATTCTGGCAGAATTTTGGTTCAAACTGTCCTTCATTCGAGGTTCGTGTCTGGGACGAAGTCTCCACAGCTCATGTCAACGAAAGAGACAAATAATATTAGGGATAATATTAGGGATAATATTAGGGAATTATAACTGCAAGAATTATTTCTCTTGTTCCAGTGGTCGAAGAATTTGCTAGAAGTTTCTGGCTATCAGAAACTTCTGCTATATAAGGACAGATGGCGATCAAAAAAAACACACAGTTGGTTTAGAACCGTGGCGAAGAGATTGGAAAAGTGATAATGGGCGAAGTTGTAATTTGGTGATAAATTGAAAGTTGAGAGTGAACAAGAAAAAGTAATTAGTTTGGATTTGTGAATTAAGTAATAGAAAGGAGATAAAGTGATTTGAGAGGAAAGAGACCTTAATAATTGTTTTATCTACTCGAGCCGTAGCTCGCATGTTACATTGGTGTCAGAAGCTGGGATAAAACTTATTCTGTGAATAACTATTTCCGTGGTGTGAAATTGCACAAACAAAAAAAAAAAAAAAAAACGATTTCTGTGTTGAGTTAATTAGTTGCGCAAAATGGGTCGCAAATTGGGAAAACTAACTATAACTCAACTAAAGGCAGAACTCAGTAAGCGGAACCTCGACACAACTGGGGGAAAAGATGCCCTGCTGATTCGTCTGGAAGAAGCAGTAACGCAGGAAGGTGAAAATCCGCACGACGTAGAGTTTGACGTGGAAGAGGAACCAGCAAGTACAGCAGCCGACCCGGGTATAACAAGTCTGCTCCTGCAACTTAAGTTAGTCATGGACGAACAAAAGAAAGCAATAGAAGACCAAAGGAATTCTCTAGAACTTAAGCTGGATGAACAAAAGAAAGCGATGGACGAACAAAAGAAAGCAATGGGCGACCAAAGGAATTCTCTAGAACTTAAGCTGGACGAACAAAAGAAAGCAATGGACGAACAAAAGAAAGCAATGGACGAACAAAAGAATTCTCTAGATGCTCTGGAAAATAAACTTGATGAGCAAAACAAGAACTTGGAATCCAAATTCGAAGTGATCGAAGAGAAAATCGAGAAGGTCGAGACGCAACTCGAAAAAGTCGAAATTAGATTCGATGAAAATTTTGAGAAACATGAAACTCAGTTCGGGAAGATAGAGACTCAATTTGAAAAAGTGGATACGAAATTCGAGATAGTAGGAAAGCAAGTCGAAAATCTTGCTAAGGAGCTCAGCAACGTGAAGAGACAGAAAGCACGGGAATATTCCACTGACGGTCTGAGAAGAAAGGAGATGCAGCCTCCTATCTTCGATGGTCAAACATCATGGCCAATTTATAAAAGGCAATTCGAAGCGGCCGCAATGACCAATAGCTGGGACGATGAAGAGAAGTCCATTGCACTCACACTTGCACTGAGGGGTCCAGCTGCGGAGCTCTTGCAGACCATCCCGGAAGATAAACAGCAGAACTACGACTCTCTGGTTCAGGCTATCGAGATGCGGTTTGGGGATGAACACATGCAGCAGGTGTACAGGGTTCAGCTGCGTAGTCGAGTCCAGAAAAGGGGGGAAACGCTCCAACAGTTGCAAGCGGATATAGAGCGACTAGCCCATCTTTCATACCCTAAAGCCGGTGAGGAGCTTATCAACGAAATGGCGGTGGAAGCTTTTATTCAGGCCATAGAGGACAGACAACTGCAAATGGCTGTAAGGATGGCTGAAAAGCGAACACTCCCCGAGGCATTGGCATTCGCTTTGTCAATGAAGGCTGCGGACCAAGCATACCAGGGAATACACCGTGTCAGGGAAATGTCCGTCGTGGAATGCTCATGCCAGAGAACAGCCGTCATGGATGAAGACAGAGCTCGCGGAAGTCAAATCCGTTGCTGGAATTGCAACCAAACGGGACACCTACAACGGCAGTGCAGAAGTGCACCTAGACGAGGAAATTGTTCACATTGCGGAAGTAGGAGAAGCAGAGAGGAAGCATCTGGCTGTCAGTCAGACTTCGCAAAACCAGCAGTCGGGAAATGCGTAAGGACCAACTTCGCGGGGCAGAAGTTGGTTACTGGAATCGAGGCCCCCAGGACCACCATTCAAGTTTCGCAAACCAAACGGGGTAACAAGAGCCTGACAGTGGAGGCACTAATCAACGAGAAGAAGTGCGTAGCCACCATCGACACAGGTGCCACTGCCTCCATTGTAAGAAGAGATATCGTCAAAAGCTCCTGGCTGCACAACACCAACAGCTACTGCCTGAAGACTGCAACAGGGGAAATGGCGAAGGTATTTGGAGAAGTTCGTCTTACGATTACTCTGGCAGGACTGACGTTCTCCCATGCGTTTCTGGTGGCAGATATATGCGACGAGTGCATCATCGGAGTAGACTTCATGAAAGCAAATGAAGTAATCTTGGACATCGGGATGCAAGTACTGAGGTATCGAAATGTGGAGATTCCGATGGTGTACGGAAATGAGAATGCCGTAACTCTCAGGACAGTCATCAGCAAAGACGAAGTTTTGCCGCCGTCTTCAGAGACAATCATTTGGACGAAGCTGGAAGGTGATCTTGGGAGCCACCGATTCTACATAGTAGAACCAGACCCAGAGAAGAATTCTCAGGACTACATCGTGGGAAAGACGTTAGTCGAACCAAAGAACACCATGGTTCCAGTGAGGGTTTTGAACGCAAGACCACACACTGTCAAACTAAGGCGAGGGGAGGTGACTGGAAAATGCACGCCGATTACCGCCGTCGCAACAATATCTGAACGTGATGCTCCAAAACTTCTCCCATCACCTTGGACAGCGGAAGCGAGAGAGACGATTCTCCAGTCCAGTGAGCTGAATCAGGAGCAGCGAACTATGGCAGAGAATCTTATCAATGAGTACGCTGATGTATTTGCCTCACAGGACGGAGAATACGGCCGAACACACCTGGTACAACATCGAATAGACACTGGTGATACTAGACCAATTCGTCAGCCTGCTAGGCGCCTTCCATTGGCAAAACAGACAGAAGTTGCAGAGATGGTGTCGGCAATGGAGAAAGAAGGTCTGATTGAAAGTTCCAAAAGTCCGTGGGCATCACCGGTTGTACTGGTTAAGAAGAAAGATGGCAGCACGCGGTTCTGCGTGGACTATCGGCAGCTCAATTACGTCACCAAGAAAGACAGCTACCCTCTGCCACGGATTGACGACACGCTAGACACACTATCAGGAGCCCGATGGTTTTCCACTCTCGACTTGAAGAGTGGCTACTGGCAGGTACAGATCCATCCAGAAGACCGGGAGAAAACCGCCTTCACCGCAGGAAATGGGCTATGGCAATTCACGGTAATGCCATTCGGGCTGTGCAATGCTCCGGCGACTTTCGAGCGATTGATGGAATGTGTCCTGCAAGGGTTAACATGGAAAACCTGTTTGGTATACTTGGATGATGTCATCGTCGTAGGAAAAACGTTTGCGCAACACCGAGACAATCTAAGGGATGTGTTTCAAAGGCTTCGAAGTGCCCACCTGAAGCTCAACCCCAAGAAGTGCGCCCTGTTTAGAGCGGAAGTCAAGTACCTGGGACACATAATTTCAGCGAAAGGAGTGAGAACCGATCCAGAGAAGGTCGAAGCGGTGAAAAACTGGCCAGTCCCCAAGGATAAACACCAACTAAGGAGCTTCCTGGGCCTAGCCACCTACTACAGACGGTTCGTGAAGGATTTTGCCGGGATCGCAAAGAACCTGCACCAGTTGACGGAAAAGGGAAAACAATTCAAATGGACAATTGAGTGCGAGAAGAGCTTCAAGGCACTTAAACAACGGCTATGCGATGCCCCGATACTGGCTTACCCCACTCCCGGGGAAACGTTCGTTGTGGACGCAGATGCTAGTAATGTCGGGGTAGGAGCCGTACTCTCCCAGGTGCATGACGGCCAAGAGAAGGTGGTTGCGTACTTCAGCAAGGTGCTCTCTAAGCCAGAAAGGAACTACTGCGTGACAAGGCGGGAACTTCTAGCTTTGATCTTGGCTACGAAGCATTTTCACAAATACCTCTACGGGAGGAAGTTCGTTCTTCGCACAGACCATGCAGCATTAAAATGGCTATTACAGTTCAAGAGTCCTGAGGGTCAGGTCGCAAGATGGATCGAAAGGCTGCAAATCTACGACTACGAAATACAGCATCGTAAAGGAAAACTCCACTCTAATGCGGATGCACTGTCCCGGAGACCATGCAGAACGGATTGTAAACATTGTGCGCGTCAGGAAGAACGGGAGCTGGTTTCCATCCAAAGAATGAGAGCCGAACCTATCGCCGGCTGGAGCGTAGATGAGATCCGGAACGCTCAGAAGGAAGACCCCGATATCGAGCCGATTCTGGCCTGGAAGGAGAACATGGAGAAACCGGATCATCAGGACATCTCTCACAGAAGCCCGACCTTAAAGGCATATTTTGCGCAGTGGGACTCCCTCCATGTCCAAGAAGGTGTTCTGAGAAGAAAATGGGAATCCTCCGACGGAAAATCGTTTGTAATGCAGCTTGTCGTACCGCGGACGAGGGTCAAGGAGGTGTTACAGGAAATGCATGGCGGGGCGACCGGAGGCCACTTGGGAGTGAATAAGACGCTAGAAAAGGTACGAGAACGTTTTTATTGGTTAAAAGCGAAGGAAGATATCGAAGACTGGTGCAGAAAATGCGACGTGTGTGCAGCTAGCAAGGGTCCGAGAATCAAAACTCGAGGTAAGATGCACCAATACAACGTGGGAGCACCTTTCGAACGAATCGCCATTGACATCGCAGGGCCCTTTCCGGAAACCGACAATGGTAATCGGTATATACTCGTAGTGATGGACTACTTCAGTAAGTGGCCGGAAGCGTTTCCGATCCCTAACCAGGAAGCCAGAACCGTGGCGGAGCAGATCGTCTACAATTGGGTTAGCAGATTCGGTGTGCCCTTGGAATTGCATTCTGACCAAGGGCGGAACTTCGAGTCAAGAATCTTCCAAGAGATGTGTCAACTACTCGGAATCAAAAAGACAAGGACAACCCCGCTTCATCCACAGTCGGACGGTATGGTGGAGCGTTTCAATAGGACTTTGGACGAACATCTCTCGAAGGTCGTAGGTGACTACCAACGGGATTGGGACCGGCAGATTCCCTTGTTTTTGATGGCCTATAGAAGTGCCGTGCATAGCACTACTCGACATACGCCGTTCGAAATCTTATTTGGTGGAATAGCTCGTTTACCCAGTGAGGTGAAATTTGGATCTCCTACCAATGAGCCCAGAAATGAAGAAGAGTACGTGGCGGACCTTAGGGAAAGGCTTAGGGACATACACCAAAGGACCAGAAGCCAGATTAAGATGACGAGCGACCGCATGAAGACCAGGTATGATGCCAAGGCAACAACGTCAGGATTCCAGGAAGGAGATCTGGTGTGGCTGTATAATCCCCATCGCCAAAAGGGGAAATCACCTAAGTTACAGCGGAACTGGGAAGGTCCCTACAGAATAGTAACCCGCATCAACGATGTTGTCTACCGCATCCAGCGAGGACCAAGGGCCAAAATGAAAGTGGTTCATGTGGACCGACTGAGTCGATACAATGGCCGAAATGAGGATGCACTTGTTCGGGACGAACACGTCTAAGAGGGGGGCAGTGTAGCATAATAATAACTACGCGCCTATGTCTATGCAGCAAATTCCGAAGTGACTTTCCATTCTGGCAGAATTTTGGTTCAAACTGTCCTTCATTCGAGGTTCGTGTCTGGGACGAAGTCTCCACAGCTCATGTCAACGAAAGAGACAAATAATATTAGGGATAATATTAGGGATAATATTAGGGAATTATAACTGCAAGAATTATTTCTCTTGTTCCAGTGGTCGAAGAATTTGCTAGAAGTTTCTGGCTATCAGAAACTTCTGCTATATAAGGACAGATGGCGATCAAAAAAAACACACAGTTGGTTTAGAACCGTGGCGAAGAGATTGGAAAAGTGATAATGGGCGAAGTTGTAATTTGGTGATAAATTGAAAGTTGAGAGTGAACAAGAAAAAGTAATTAGTTTGGATTTGTGAATTAAGTAATAGAAAGGAGATAAAGTGATTTGAGAGGAAAGAGACCTTAATAATTGTTTTATCTACTCGAGCCGTAGCTCGCATGTTACAATATTATATAATCAGATGCTAAAACCCGTTTGGACATATGGTACCCAATTATGGAGTTGTACTAAGAAAATGAATGTACAAATAATACAAACATTTCAAAATAACATCCTTCGGGGAATAGTGAATGCCCGATGGTATATTAGAAATAGTGACTTGCATCGAGATTTGCAGATTGACCTCGTAACAGAAGTGATTAAAATGTGCGCAATTCGTCACAACGAGCATTTGCAGATGCATATTAATCCTGAGATAGATGACGTCTTAAATGTACGATATGATATTCGTAGGTTAAAAAGAACCAAACCCCATGAACTTTTTTAATAATTATGAGAGCCCGTATTTAAATTATTATACCTTCTCAAAACCGACTTAGAGTTGAAAATAAAATCTTTTGTCGATCACTAGTTAATTGGTCATGATCAAGGAGGTGTTTTTTGTTCGGTTAGAGTCCCACACTACTCTGGGTTTCGAACCCCACTGTATCTTTCGAGATTTTCACCTTCGTTAACAAAAACAAAACAAAAAGCTACAAACAATGCCTCGAAATGGTGCATAGTTTGTTGGCAACTAAAATTTAATGACTTTTACAGGATTTGGGGACAGTAGAAATCTTCTCGATTCTCGGGAACGCTAGAAGTGAATGGGATATTCCTGTGATAAATCGACATTGGGACGGGATCATACTATTTGTATTTGGAAGAAATATTATATTTATGTACTCCGTAAAACCGGACAGTAGCGATCGTGTATACGGTCATTGGCATTCCTTTATAGAACTCCATAATTCAAAGCACAAACTTATGTAGATTTTTTGCAGTTAACTGGATGCCACCCGCACTCAACTAACCATCTGATAGGGACATCTTCATCGTATTGAGAAACTTCAATACCAATACAATTTTTTTTTTTAGTTTCACTTAAAAAGCAAATTCCTGTAGAAACTTGGCATCTCTTCATCCATACCAAGACGTCTCTTTCAAGCGGAAGTTATAGCCAATTTTGGAAATCCCTTTTGGGCGAGAGCATAGTCAGTTTTTCCATTTTGATTGTTTTCCAGTCAAATTGAGATTTAACTGAACGATTTTCTAGACGTTTAGATGGCTAGTGCACTTCTCACAATTTAAGGTACGGGTGAACTGTTCACACCACAACAACAACCCTCTTCAGTCAAGGCAGGTGTTTAGTTAATTTTGTTCGGTTTTTGCTCTTACTCGATAGATTAAAACCTTTTGAAATAGATTTATGTTTCTTATCAGTAATTGAAAAAAAATTTCGATTTTGAAATGATTAAAGGCGCTCTCATATGTGTCCATGCTCTTGCGTCATACCTTCCTGTATTATGATTACACATATCTCACTTTATGTTGCGGACTTATTTAGCTCATGGGAATGTACAAACTCTCATGTGAAACGTGAAAGTCGTCTTCATTCCTAAACCCTGGAGGGAAGATTTCACTTTGGCACAAGGTTTCAAATCCATCGGCCTCTCATCATTTCATTTAGAACGGATGGTGAAAAAATATGAACGTTTATCAGAATAGTAGATCCTGTGAATCTGGCATTAGGAGACTAAAACTATACTTCTAGTGTGCTAGTTGACTTAAAGGATGCCTGTGATAACGATACATTTGTGTGTGCATCTCTTCCAGAAGGTAGGAAGCGAACGAAACAATTGTCCGATGGATCTCCGATGGATCGCCCCAAAGGACGCTAGCCGCTGAGAATGAATTGGGGAGTTCTTTACTTTGTCGTCTAATAACTGCTGATGCATTTTCAAAATATATTTGGATAATGTGACGTCTTATATATATAATAGAGACTGTCTTCCAAGTCACAGTTCAAAAGCATTGAGACTAATTGAATTAACCCTAAAAAAAACCATGGAGCTAACGAGATTCACAGTACAGCTCTGAACGCTTAACACCCAAATCGAAGACCTCAGATTTTGCTTGCTTGAGGCGTTCAATTTAAATTCCCTCAGGAAAAAGTCGAGCTCTACTAAATAAGCTGTTATTGATATTGCAGAAGATTAAGTCCGCGTCTAGCAAATATGACTAAAACCCTTCCCAGCAACCGCCAAACAATATATACTACTTTATGAGCTGCTGAACATCAACGCAATATCTCCACCTGCTGCCCTTCCATTTTCAACTGTTTCTGAAACCGCAACAGACGCTGTTGAAAATTCCTCCAAGCAGTAAGTCCATCCACCTCATCACCACCATTGATCAATCATTTTGGAACCTCTTGGACTCGAACGGAATGGAGGAAAAGAATTGATAAACTTGAGAAGTGCAATCAGCACCATGAAGATCACACTGCCTTCATTGTATAGAGCTCCTAGACATGCAGACGAATCTTGGTTGAGTTACCTTTTCCTTGAGGTATTTGGTATCGCATTAAGCATCTGCCAAAAGATTGTTATAGCCAAATCATCAACATCACGTTTCTAATGATGTTTTCGCCTTGTATAAAATATAAAGATGACCAAATTAGATAATTAGTTCTTCCATTGCGAATCTATCTTTTCCCCAAAACTAACACTCTATACGCATTAGAGGATGGCACAGAAGTAGATGTAATTGTCACTTTAGTAAAGCCTACGATAGGATGTCGCACAGAATCATCCTTTTTAAACTTAAAGCTCTTGACCGGTTTAATTGCGTGAATCAAATCTTATTTTAAAGAACGGCAATAAAAAGACCTCTTTAAACACTCTGTATCCGACCTATTTATTGCCACATCCGGAGTGCCTCTAGGTAGGCATCTTGGTCCCCTGATTTTCGTTTTGTCTATCATCGAAAACTCTTATTTATCTATCTACGCTGATGATACAAAAATCTCAGGCACATTTCATCCTCCGCTGACTCAACTTTTCAACCTGGTGCAAACAAAATTTCCTTGAGCTCAATGTCAGCAAATTTCAAGCCATTACATATACATACTTGTAAGCGTCTTCCACCAGTCCATAGATCCTATTTGATCTGTGACGAGATTGTTCCTTCCGTCTCTTTATTACTTTATTTGAGTGTAATCTGTTACAGAGAACTAAATTTTCGCTGTCATATTGATAACATTATTAGCAGAGCTAACTCCACGCTTGATTTTGTAAAATGTTAGTCTAAGGAATTCTCCAACTTTTATGTCACGAAAATTTCTTTTTCACATTTGTTAGACCAATCCTTGAATATGTTAGTCAAGCATGGTCCTCTTTGTACTCGTATATCAGATATTAGCAGGAAACATCGACAGCCTTGCCCTGCTACAAATGATATCCTTCAACACCAACCCTCGCAAAGTGAGATCTGTACCCCTCTTCTGCCTTAACTTTCACCGTACCAACTATAGCTGTAACGAACCTACATACGTAACGCATGGCCAACGGTATTGGCTCCTTCGATTTTCAGTGCAGCAAATTTACACTTCGAAACACTCTTCTTAATGCCACCTCCTCTCCCTGTCCTCCTTAATTTTTTAGTTCAGTTTTAGTTTTGCTTTAAGTTTTTCAAATTGATAGCTTGTACTAAGCTTAAATAAATAAATAATTGAAGAGGGATTGTCTGGAAGTAGGAAGTATCCGTATTTACAGTGATAGCCAGACTGCACTAAAGGCGCCAGGATCGCACAAATCACTCAATGACTGTTCTAGAATGTATTTTTTTTTTTTTTCCCGAGAGGGTGAAAATCTTCTAAAGACACCATAACCGCGCGTGCTTATGGTAGTGTGAGATTTTTACTCAATAAAAACACCACTCTTTAAGATTAATACTACTACTAAGCCGACGCTTATCCAGCAGTTTTATTTTCGCTTACGAGACTCGTGATTTTTGGAAAAAGATGTTCGTATGTAATTTAAAAATAATGTAGCGCTTTAGACAGGTTAAATTCCAATGAAAGTTCCTGCTGTTTTCACGACCGGCATATATTATGACGCAGGGTAAAAAGGTTTTTTCCTTTGCAGACGACGAATTGAATTGTTCGCGTCAAGTAGTTGAATGGCGGTACTGCTACAATGGCCGTGAACACGATCTTTGTGTTTACGAGCAAAATTTATTATCTCTTCAACGACGCTAGGAATTCCCAGGTCCCGATAATGATCGTTCTAAGAACTTTATTTTCAAAAGTTTGTAGGGTATTTCTATTGCTTTTCCTGGTACAACCCCATAGTTGAAGACCATACGTCCACACTGGCTTTAGCACTGGCTTATAGATAAGTGGTCTGTTATGTAGGCTCAAATTCGAATGTTTTGCGAGTAACCGGTATTTGTTTTCGAGCTCGTCGCGTTTCTTTTTTACGTGCGATTTCCATTTAAGCTTAACATCTAGAGTCATTCCTAGATATTTTGCTTCATTCGCGTATGGTATTTGAGCCGAGTTTAAATATACGGGTAATCTGTCCACTTTTTTGTAGGTAAAGTTGACGTGAATAGATTTGCTTTCGTTCAGCACAATACGCCAAGAATTCGTCCAATCGTGGACTTTGTTAAGAGCATGTTGCAGCTTTTCAGTTGCTGCTTCAATTGTATCGCCCGTTGTCAATATCGCCGTATCGTCCGCAAACGTGGCGACGACGCAGTTTCTTTCCTGCGGGATATCACGCGTGTAAAGTACATATAGAAGCGGGCCGAGGACACTTCCTTGTGGGACTCTGGCCGCAATCTCCTTGAACTCAGAGTAAACATTTCCGTTCTTAACACGAAAAAAGTATGTAAGAATGTACTCAACTGGCTTTCCAAAATGAATCGGTTTTGTATCTGACACACTAGAGAAAGACGACTAAGGGGCTACCTCTCTGAGTATTGAACCAATAATTGGTTCTGTACTGGATCGATATCTTGTTCTTCATCACAATACGCTGTCTGGCTGTGTTCCTAGCTATTCGGTTAGTACTTGATTAAGAACAGTAAATAATAGGCAAGAGAGTGACTTTTCGTACAAGGTTTGAACCCGCGACTATTGCCGCAATTGTAAATAGTTAACACATGAGTTAGCCAACTCGGCTATTTCGGTGTTACTCGTGGCATTGTCAAAAAGCAAATGCGAAGGTCAAATGTTTTGTGAAAGACCCTGATAAAGACGAAATTTCTTTTTTATTTTTGTAAAAATGTCAGAAGCTTTGAAAAATTATTATTCTGTGCGAATATTTCAAAAACTATGCATCCTACGTTCCAATCGAAATTTTCAGTCTCGAAATTTTCTACAAAATAGATGACGAACTCTTTTTGGTTTTCGAAAAGTGTGGCTACGCAGTCTTTCAAAATGTATAATGGAAGTTTATGGGAAGTCGTTTTAGAGCGAAAATGGTTTGTCGTATATAAACATTATTTCGACAAATTTTAGAAAAAGTAGGAACGTATCCAAAATGTCAGACTTTATCCCGAAGTTATGGAAAATCATTTTTGACTGTTAATATCTCGAAAACGAAGACAATTATTAGGATCCACACTTTATCGGATCGCCGTAAGCAGCATTAGGAATGTTGGCTGAATCTTTTAGGCAAAAAGACATAGCATACATATGTAGGTCAAATATCCAAATACACTTATCATCTATGGCGCAATGTTGGGCGTCTCGTTTTTAATGGACAGCCAATATTATTCGTATCTACCAATGTTCACACAATTCATGTTCCTTCGAAAAAAAGTTTCTCTTGAGGAATCTTATTTGTTCAGTTGATGCAAATCAAAACCAACCCATAGCAAAGTTATCATAACCGATCTCAATCGAAAACCAAACAAAGTGATTGCGACCTGATTCGAGTTAAAAGAAAAGAAAAGGAAACGAAATACACCCTTCAGTTCCAGCAAAAATCAACAAAAACAATGGCAGCAATCCAAAGAAACCACTCAATATGCTCAACTCTTCCGGCACCAAACTATGAAACCGCAGAATCGATGCCCATGGTGTGCCCAAAAATATACTATTTCGGGTCCGCGCTATATTCATAAATCAAAATTCCTCAGAGAATTCCAATGATTTCGCTGACACAGCCGCTTTGTCTTTGCACAACTTCCTCGGTTGTACACTTGAATCCTCATAATGAGCTCACACAGCACAGATGGAACTCTATTCCATTGGCATGGTAACAAGAACTATCTCATCCGCTGGCTGGGCGATGTTGTAATCCAAATGGTGTGTAAATATTGTACTTGGACCGATGTAAAATTTATTGCGTCCAATTAATTCGGACAAAAAAGAAACACAGCCTGTTCTGTTCTGTTGATAGATGAGAATCTTGACATTCCTAGAAATAGAAGTACTGTGATTCATTAGTGGTGAACACTGGAACATGGACCATTTGTTTGCCTCTAATTCGCTGAACTTCGGCCCCATCAAAAAGGGGGAGACAAAATGAAAATAATAATAGAAGTCAATTGAGAGCTCAACAGAGCTCTCTGATTGACAGGTTTCAAAAGACGTTTTTTTTTTTTTTTTTTCCATTTTGGAAGACTCCTATTCTAGGAAGATTGCGTTTTCCTTTTTAAATTCTGACCATGAGCCGTGTTTCGTTTTGTTTATGCAGAAAGCATACCAGTACATAGAACCACATGTGCTGTGGGGAGGAATCGAGATCGAGATCGAGATCGAGACCACGACGAACCACTTCAACCTTGGACAGTCGGATTACTGATATGTAGCTATGTACCTACATTTATGACTATTATTAGTGCTACCAAAATGTCAGGCTTCCAGATTTCCTCAATCATTATGGAGGTTCCCATGCAAATCAATGGAGTATCTACACATTTTTTTTTTGTTGATCTTGCTAAGGGTCAGCGTTGAAAAGGCGGTATTCTTTGTTCTTTTATTGCTTATTCCACGCGATAGATAGATATTATTAGAAGAGTGCTCCGCCCGGGTCTATACTCGTATGGGTCTACAATTTGTTAATTTGTGCGAATCTATTCCGTGCGTTTGGAGAATGAGTGATTTATATTCAGTGGTACGAGCACGATCGGCATGGGGTCGGTTATGGGGATCTCGTTCATATATATTTATTTGTTCGTTTTGTGTTTATTGGAAGATTTATGTCGCAATTAATTTATTTCATTTTGTGTGTAGTATTAATTGTGCGAAGGAAATTTGGGGGAAACATGTTTTACATATGAGCTTTGTCAATGCTAAAGTGAAGATTGTGTGTTTTCTTTGGATCATTATTGTGTTGGGGTTGAGAGTTGTTCCCATCGTAAATTAAAAGAGAATTTCCTTGGAAGTAGCACATCAAAGAAAAATCACATTCTGGGTACCTACTCGTATAATTTAGAATTTTTACCATTGAAGTGTCAATCTGGCGCGTCCCTAAATGATAGATAAGGGAACGTTGCGAACGTAGCTTCTTTAAGTATAAGTCATGTTGCGAACAGATACTCAGAAAAAAGGTGACGGAAGACTAGTCTACTGCAAATCCTCCCTTCGACAGCGGTTTGGGCAATGGATGTGCAGGACCTGCTAAAATAACTGATAGTTTTCTTCTAATTGCATATTGGCGAGGACAATGGAGAGCTTAATTTGTCCGCTGCCGTGGAAGCTTTGGCGCAGTCTTGGAGTATCTACCAAGTTTCCTGCCGTTGCGCATCGAATAATAAATCAGGAATCTGTCGAAGCGCAGACAGTGAGAGGTGACTAATCCTTGTAGTCGGATTTTACCTGGCGGCTAAGAAATGAGCGGTAAACAGTCGGTTTTGGCAAATATTTCTGTAGGCTTAAATCGCTCGGCCAAGCGACAAAGAAGGAGGAGAAAGAATAGGACACGAGCATTCAAAAACCGAAGGCCATGGTGCCAAACAGGTCAAAATATCGTAGCAACTAAGGTGTCTTATCCTGATATAAAAGTATCATGACATAAAAATGTTATCACAAGAAAATGTTATAACAAAAAATGTTATGGCATAAACATATTATTATAAAAATGTTATGACATAAAAGTGCCATGGAATGAAAATGTCATAACACAAAATTGTTGTGACATGAAAATGTGATGACAACAACATTTTAAGACGTAGAATGGCATTAAAATGTTACGTCAATATGAAGCAAGGGTTGGTTTTCAAAGTCCGCTCTATCAAATGAGCTATCTCTGGATGTCTTCTTCTCTGATTAATTTTCCAACATCACAATTTAGGTTTTATGTGTTCCCTACAACAAAATAGTTCCCTGCACTTATTACTGTTACTAATGTTGGGGAGCAGTAACCGGTTCTGGTACTGCGGTCTTTCGGGGAGATCTATTGTACCAACCCATAGAATTCTAGAGTAAATTGTTTACTCCAGGGGCTATAAGAAAGTTCATAAACTTCTCAGGGTCTAGCGCAGCAAGTAAGGTTGGTGAGACAGTTCGCTTACTAGAGTCCGCTTTCTCACGTTGAAGGGAGTCGGGCATTCTAGGAGAATGTGAAGAGAGGTTTTCTCACTCTCTAGACATACATAGTCTACAGATATGATCCGGTTATAAGTTAAAACTGTGAAGGTGCATGAAGGTGTAGTTGCCAGTAATGGCACCGGTTAACGTTCTAAGGTGGTTCCTACCACCCATATTCATAAGAATCTTAGATTTCTTATGAGACAATGCAGGAAAAAAGAACCTGTTAGGTACATTTCTGTTCTGGAGTGTGCGTCCAGATCACACTGGATTTGAACTGGGTCAGTTTCCTTGTTTAAAAAAAAGTACCCTGCTTACTCCACAGAATGGTTCGGGACCAGTGAATGGGGTTTAACCTTAATGATTTCCCCCTGTTTGTTTTTGACAGAATTCAAGTCTATTGTGTTATCGAAGTTACAAGAGCTCACGGATTTTATGAATATCAAATCCAATGCCAATGTCATACAATGCCAAAAGCAATCAGCAAGTGTTATAATACATCGTCTTCTCCAGATCTCCTATTCATAGTAAAACAATGCGGGAATTTGTAACGAGCACGCATTCTCTTCATTAACAAGAAATCCTTTAGAATCCACCATAACCACCACTTAGTAGTGCAACAACTGCACTGCGTGTGCAAATAAACCTACATCATCTCCGTCAGTAACAGAACAGAAGTGTACAGTGTAAACATTTGGTGCACTCCTTGATGTCTCCCAATGTCAAGCCATGCATCAAGAGTGCTGTTCCAAGCATGTTCGCATTGTGGAGTCGCCCATTGTTGTTGTCGACACTGACTGCTGAGGCAACACCCAACCGCCGCGACTAACAAGAAGACCAACAAAAGGGCGACACACAAAGGCCAAGGAGCAGCGCAAAAAAAAACCGACTTAAACCAGCCTCGCACATGAAAAACACATTTTACCTACTTTTGTTAATGTCCGCCATTGTGGAACATTGTCAGTCGGGCATCCGCTTCACTCTTCAGCTGAAAAGTGCACCCCACTCGCCGCCCAAGGGGGGCGCAAAAAAAAAAAAAAAAAACTGCAAGTCTATATGTATGCTAGGAGGATAAAGGCTAAGGGCATAACCATCATGCAATAACTATTAAAATGCGGTTACATGACCATCCAGCCATATTGCTAGTCTCAGCAACTGCATCTTCTGGTCCCATAAATGAGTGGGCTGCGTGAGGATTTCTCTTATCCCTCTGTTGGCTGCACATCGAAACCAGTCGACCAGGAGGCATTGAAAACTGCATCGCAAACTAGAGTGCGGTGGGGGCAAAGTCCAAGTGCCAGTCTTCGCTTTCAAATGCATTTATATAGTTGAGCATTGGGTTGCCTGTGTGTGAACAGAAGAGTCGTTGGGAACGTTTCGGGATAGATGGGAGTTTGAATGGGTTAGAGGCCAGGAAGGTGGGGTAGCTTGACTGACGACTGCAATAAGGCTGAACAGGGCAAACATACTAACCAAAAGAAAAAAAAAAACAAAATGAATTGGCAAAGACCAAGTTTATCATTCCCTGGTATCTACCTAGCCAGAGTAAGAGGATGTGTATGCCGTATGTCGATGGCAACAGTGGGGGCTTAAAGTTGTTGGTCAAATCTAGAATAATGTTTTTTTTTTTTATTGTTTTAAATACAATTTTATATTTCAAGATTGTAGGTGCAATCGCAATCTCACCAAAAAGCCTGAATTATTCAATTATTCGAAAAGGCTGCGTGCCATGTTCAACTTGTTCTAATGCGCTTTTAAATAAAAATTGCCACATGTCTAAGTCTATTTACGCACATAAAATTTGATGATAAAACATTCAGAATGTGGATCGGGTACAACCGCAAGACACTTCCAGAGTATTTTCCGGTCGGGGATCCTCAGAGCTTTTATAAAGACTGTCAGAAACTATATTCAATAATTCGGGTGCCCTGTGTTCATCTACGTGATCCATGCCATAAGTCTGATGAGTTTTAGTTTTTTAAATCAGCTGAAAATTTCGTGAGTGTTGCGGGAAGTTAAGAAAAATTATACATAAATTGGAAGAAACTCTGTCTAATACCCTGTATTTCGAAAATTAAAAATTTTGACTGCATTGTGTTGTTCGTATTTTAAGTCAGCAAAATTTCAGATTTTTACTCCGTCCGAGAATTTCAAGAGAGGTTTGGGAAGACGCATACAAATAGGAACATTGTATACAACCCAGAAGATAAATTGCGTCTAACACACTTACTTTAAAAATCTAAAATGTATACCCATTTTATTCTTCTCAGTGGCTCTTCTTATAATCCTGCGAAGTTTCGGCATTCTAGGTCGTCTATTGCCTTCTGGAGTTATGCGCAAAGACGCACACAACAAGAAATATGTTCACTGGGACACGCTGTAAGCCAATAATCAAAAATGGGGTACATCAGGTTTTGCAATCTTTACTAAGCGCATACAAAGTTACTTTCTAGGACATCCCTAGCCTACCGGAGATAGAGCAAAGAAACACCCACTTTTCAAAACTTCATAGGTAATTATTAAATTCAAAAACCAGATACAATGAACCAAATTTGTACTAGAATTTCTGGGTTATTAAATCTCTAATAGTTCTGGGCTATTAAATCTCCATCAATACTACTGAAAAAAGTTAAGTAGTAAGCCTCTGTGGTGGAATGCTACACTAAGTGATCTTAGGCGTGATGGCAGAATGCTTTTAAAGAAAGCAAATTATTCAAGGAACCCTGAAGATTGAACTCTATATAAGAACAGTCTGATGAAGTATAAGGCGGAGATAGGGAAAGTCCAAATAAATGCGTGGCATCTTTTCTGTCAAAATATAGAAGAGACAAGCGACTGTTCTAGGATAAAGAAAATCTTATCCAAATCTCCTCATATATGTAAATAGCTTCATAAAAAGCACAGATGGAAATTGAACCATGTC
The DNA here is from genome assembly GCA_963082735.1 of Pocota personata. NCBI lineage: Eukaryota > Metazoa > Arthropoda > Insecta > Diptera > Syrphidae > Pocota > Pocota personata. The sequence goes on along the minus strand of OY720429.1, from coordinate 236,232,665 downwards.
TAGCGATGAAACTTTGAAGCTACTCATGGATAACCATTTTTCGGATAGTAAAACAGAGACAGGCTATTCTGTAAAAAGCGATAGAAGAGTCGAAATATCGGTGCCAGAGGATACTGTCACTGATACAAGACTACATTGGGCAGTGCATATTTTTCATCCTTACAAATCACCTAGACTCGATGGAATTGTAGTAGGGCTTTGATACATTGAGGCCCTGGCTCCACTTAATCTTTAGGAGCTGTCTAATCTTTGGAGGAGGGGCAAAAGTGGTCTTCATACAGAAAGTAGGTAAGACCTCCTCCTAAGGACTCCCGTCCAATGAGCTTATCCTCCTTCCTCTTGAAGACGCTTGATAGATTGATTGACGTCTATATACGGTTTAATCTAGAGAACCTTTACGGCAACCCGTGAAGCTGAGGCTTGGCGTTCAATTAACGCGGTAGAGGGTAGCGCTATTGTACTATACATATATAGATAGTCAGGCAGCGATAAAAACCATGGAATCACCGACAATACGATTCAAGTTGGTAAAGCAATGCCTCAGGTCTCTTAACGAGATCGCTGATAGTTGCGACAATTCTCTGTGTTGGATTCCAGAACACAGCGGCTTTCCGGGCAACTGCAGAGCGGATGAGCTGGCAAAATAGGGTGCGGCTCAGAACTTCACTGAAAATAGAAAAGAACAGTCCGCTCCCTTAGAATCGATAAAGTTCCAGCTGATGGAATTCTTTTTTTTTGTCGAGTCAGTAAGCGCAGCACTGGAACACTCAGACGCAACTGATCGATTGTACTACCAAGAAGCAAACCTTGTTTCCTCGTCTACCAGGGCAGATAGAATAGTACCAGTACTTGCCTTCGCTTGTGTTCGCTTGTGACCCGAACTGTGCAGGTTCGAGCCCGGACGGGGAACAGCAACCACAGCCACCCGAACATATAAGAGAAACGAATAAAATCTAAGTTTCTCCAACCACTACACCAAAAAGGAGTTTCTGCCTGGTAGTACAATGGACACAGCAAAATGGAGTCTGAGTGCTCCGGGATTTGGAAATTTCCTTTTAAAATAAAGAAATAAAAAAAAAAAAAAAAATCAGTACTTGTCTTTCGTCGAAGCATATTTAGCCTAACTTGGATCTGAATAGAACGGAACAAGTTCTGTCCATAAATAGCAAACGCATTAGTATAATAATAGGAGTCCTCAACGATTTGTGTAGAAGCTGTAAAGACTGTTACTTACCTTTTATGCTACTCACCTTTTATGCAGCTATTCCTGCAGTGTTGAGAAGGAAAACCCTAGGGGAATACTTCTATGAGGATCTTAACGATTTGGCCAGGATTGATCTTTAAAAAATAGAGAGTTTTGTCTTAGGATCTAGACGGATCTCACATAAATGTGGAGCAGAAAAGTGTTGACATCGCAACGGTTACACATTCTTACTTCTTTTGGGAAGAAACTGGCTATGTAGGGTTCCTGGTGCCCGTAATCCGGTTCTTGTGTATCCTTGCTTGTCAGCCACCTAACGTCACCTAACCTAGTACTGACTTAAATGAATGATGAATCTTTTGATAGACTATTATCACCCGACATTAACGTATTTTCTTCAATTGATACTCGTAGATGATCACCCTTAGTTTCTGCTGTTAAAAAAGCGAACAGTACTTTTCATATTTTTGGACTATACATTGAATACTAAACTTGAGCAGAAAAATATGTATGTATATCCAAAATAGATAAAAAAAAAAACGAGGAACTTTAGGAAGGAATAAGAAAAAACTTTTTGGTTTGAATATTTTACACTACCACTGTACTTATGTATGTATGGACGAGTATTTCCTCCACATTCCCACTTATCACTCCTCAACCAACGTTCAGTACAATTGTATTTAAATGCACATCATTCTGTTGTATATAGTTTATGCAGTATATATGAGTATATATGATCCCAAGTCCCTACAATGGGACAAAATTTGCACTCCTAGCACGACTTCAAGCTATAAATAAATATCAAGAAGTTTGGCCTTGAAATTCTCTTTTCATTGCAGGAATGATTACGTGCATTCGTATTCATACACACATGCATTCACATGGTATAGGTAGTGAGTGCTGGATAGCATGCAACATTGCATGCCTCCTATTATGCTCAGATGGAGATGGATGGATGGATGGATGGATGGTTGGATGATGATGATGGGCAAAGTAATTTATAAACAGGCTCTATCGTTGTCGTTATGGGACTTGGACTTGTTTGGGAATATCATGTGGTGATATAATAATTTCCGAGCGAGAGAGATAGGGAATCACATGTTATTTGGAAATTTTCAAAGGAAAAGTTTATAAATTAATTTATGAGATCGAAATTGGAAGGCATGAAGGTGACATCATAACAAAAATGTTTCGCAGAGCAGGCAGGAGGTTTGCTCAACTTCACTGGAGTGGAAGGCCATTTATCGTGTCTGAAATTTATTTATGAAATTGTATTTCTATTAAATTTCTACCAGGTATGGTACGAGTATACATACGAGTATATGTAGGTGGTGATTGGCAAGGAAGATAGTGGCTGCTTTGGGGAAATGATTCAGTAGCATAATAACCAAGTTCGTAGTGAAGGTGCCTCAAATTACAAAGACTGGTAGCAACTAGTTGATAAAGATGTGCCCTGCAAACAGGCTCCAAGATGCTTCTCAGACAATGATTGCATTTTGGAATAAAATGATCCTTAACTGTTTAACCTTTTTTCAACTTGAGAGATATTTAATGCGTTTTTAATTAAAAACCTGTACTGATCAATGCAATGCAGCGCTATTGACGGTAATCATTCATGGGTATGGCGTGGCCAAATGTTTGAACTTTACCACTGTCACAAAATCTACAGTGAAGTAGATCAACCAGGTTAATCGTATGGGGACTGGTTCAATGTCGTTTAGATCTCAGAAGTAGTCGATAATCCGTCATCAGGTGCTAACGAGAGCTTTGCCTTTCAATACAGTAATGAACTAAACAAAAATACCACAATTAGAGATCCCACATTGCATACTCTACAGAAATGCTCTAAAATCATCCTGAAGCACAACTTAAAGGGAGTTACACGTACTTGGGATCACCTCCATGGCAGGTCCTGAACATCTCTTCCAAGTTTGAGCTTGTTAATTGAAGCGTCCGGATTTGGACGAAAATTTGCCTAACTAGAACTATCAAGATCAAAAAAAAATGTACACTAAGCTCTCCACTTGAGCTGACAAGTATAGACTAGGGGTAAACCCACACAAAACTAACATTTACACAAGGAAATAGAAGACTTCTCACGTTGCCCTTTCAAATGGTGGGGTGTGGCATCAGCCTCTTTTCGCTTTTAAAGTAAAACACTTCAGCCTTATTTTGGATCGGTAACTGATCTGGAAAAACCCTGCATCCAAGAATACATCAAGAAACCTCTGCTCTCAGTCTACTCTTCCAAAAATCCATACACATAGACAACCCTAACAAACTTGTATAATATATGCACATATCTATTGATGTGTTTGGTGGACGTCCTTGGACAAAGTTGTACACCGCACTTATCTAGGGAAGTTACAGAGATCGGTGGGAGCGGTGCGTGGAAGACTCAGGTTCGAGCACCAGGAACACTAACAAGTGTTCCGAAGGTCTCACCTCTCTGTCCTTCGAAAGCAGTAGTAAACTGTAGGACCCTTCAATTTGTGCAATAAAATATAACATGCACAGCGCGAATGGATGCGAGAAGCTAGGCCAGCAGTTTGCTTGTGTATAAGTATGGTTCTTAGGAATACCCCTGCGGCCGATCTGGACATTTTGTTTCATCTGTGATATAAGAATCTTTGGCAGGCAGATGGCTAATAGCGCGACTTGAAACCACCTCTCAGTGGTGTAGCTAACATAGAATCCATACTAGAAAACTCCTGATGAACCTTGCCATGTTTCTTATTTTACCTTCCCTTCCAAATAAAACTTACACGGGGACAAACACATGAATCATAAACAAAATTCGTCGACTCAAAAACCGAAGGCGGGGATGAGAAGGAAGAACACAAATATTAGTAACTCTTATCGTATCTCAGTCTCCTTTAACTCGAAGATCAATCTAAATTGCCGCTTGTCTCTTTCCAGCCTGATGAACTTGACAAGAATGGGACAACTTTACCGAATTTATCGGAGAAGTGGACTCATGGCATGCCTCTCGTTATACTTATATAAATTATTACTCAAACTGGGTGCAATCAGCAAAATTGACCTGTGGATGGATGATTACTGGATAGACATCAGAAATACTCTATCAGTTTGGTCTCGCTAAAAATGTTGCACATCAGCATAAAGTAGGTATCATTACAGGGCACTGCTTGATTAGGAAACAAGGTTTGGACTTTCTTCCAACGATTTTTGTAGGAAAGGGAAGAGGAGACAACTTATCATTTTCTGTACACTTGCCTGACCATCTACATTAGAATCGACAACCTTACACCCTGATAAATGGTGATGGCAGTTACAACTAACGCATCATATGCAGCTAAAGCTGGTTATGAGGTTAGGTCTGCGGTATCCCAAGATTCTGGTGGATGAAGTGTTCTAAGTGTTCATAATTTTTTATGCTCCGACAGAAATTCTTCAAGATTATTTTGAGTTCCAAGCATTTAAATGCAGATTATGAGAATCTGGAATGAAAACTTTCCTGGCCGTTCCTTCCATGTCCATTGTCCACACTTCACGATTATTTGGATACAGTTACGATTGGTTTTTGTCTTGCACTTGTTTACGACAGTATGGTACTAATACTCGTAGCTACAGGCAAGTCCGAGGGGGCGCTCTATGACACAAACTATGATACAAACCAGCCTAAACAACTGTAATACATTTCTACAGAAAAAAAGGACTTTTGCCGAACAGACAGAAAACGCCTCTGGAGGGGAGAAATCTGGGGATGCAACCCTAGTATTCTACACTGGATTAATGTTATGTAAGGTGAGGCTATTTATCATTTACAGCGCGATAGTTTGAGGTAAAAAAACAAAGCTGAACACAACAAAGGAGAGCCTCGAGAAAGTGCAGACAATGCCTTCTCGCAAGATCCCAAAATCCTCGCAAGACTTAAATTTTGCGCCATTTGTGCGGTAAAGTGTTGCCAAGACAGCGTGATAGTTGACAGTTCAGGGTTATTAAAAATGGAGTGCAACACGAAAGAACAACGCGTTTTAATTGTTGAGCAATATTTTAAAAACAATGAAGGTTCGCAATTTTCATACAAAAAATAGTGATTTAACTTCTTCAACTGTGAAGAGCTTAATTCAAAAATTTAGAGAGACTGGATCAATTAGTGATCTTAGTGGCCGTCCTTCAACAAGTCGTTCAACACAAAACATCGAAGCAGTTCGTGAAAATTCGGCACCGTGGTCAAGAATTGGACATTTCGAGAAGCTCTCTACATCGTATTCTCACGAAAGATTTGCATCTTCATGCATACAAAGTGTACGAGTAATTGACTCAAGAACTCAAGCGAACAGAGTTAGCTGAATGGATTATGGAACAACAACAAATGATGGCTTTGTTAATCGTCAAAATTGTCGAATTGGGGTTCGGAAAATCTACGAGTGATTGTTAAGAAACAAATGCATTCACAACGTGTCACTGCTTGGGGCTTCATCGGACCATTCTTCTTTGAAAATGCGGCTGGTCAGGCAATTCCAGTTAATGGTTCTCGCTATCGCGACATGATAATCCAATTTTTTGTGCCTAAGTTTCAGGAGATGGGTGTGGATTACATGTGGTTTCAACATGAGTCATTTCCTGGTCGTGTAATTTCCCGTTTTGGTGATCAGAATTGGGCGCCCAGAACATGTGATTTAACGCCGTTGGACTTTTTTCTTTGGGGATTTTTTAAGTCTAAGGTTTATGCCAACCAGCCTGCGACCACCCACACCTTGAAGAAGCAAATGGAGCGCTGTATCAACAAAATTCAGCCACGCTTATGCATAACAGTTATGGAAAATTTCGACAAAAGAGTGCGTATATGCCAGCAAAGCCGTGGAGGCCATTTACCCAATATGCTATTCCACACACAACCCTATACTGTATACTTTATGACTCAATAAAACTTTTAAAATTTTGATTTAAAAATCTGTATTTTCTATCAAAATTACTTCTTGCGTGAATTGTCAATGGTGTCTTGTCCAACAGCGGCTATGGAGGTATTCCTCGTCCTTCACATCTACACTTTGTAATTGAGAGAATAACTAAAGGAAGGTACAACAATGAGGATCAAAAAACGAGCAGGAAAAAAATGCATCAGGCTGAGAGACCGAGGCTCCTTTTTTTAACTTGCACCTCTGCTTTGAATCCCTTAAGATGATAAGTATGATCATAACTTCGTCACAAACTTCACCACGAGATCTAAGCTGGACGAGGTGTTTTAGCCCAAAAAGAGCATCAGCTCACACCTGGATTTTTTGATTTTTTTCAATTGATTTTCATTTATTCACGAGTCTAACAGCAAGCCTAGTAGGTTACCGATTCGAGATCAAGACCGAGTTTACAAGTCCAAGACGAATATGGATATCATTTAATTTAAAGTTTCAGTTAGATTATGTCTCTTACAATATGAAATATAAAATCCTTCCATGGATTTCAATAGAATCGCTTTAATGAATTTAATTCGTTTGCTTCCCCCTTTTTTTTCTTTTGAATGATATTCAAGGCCCCAACTGAAAAATTGTGATCATTCTTTGTCTGTCCACCCACTCCATATGTTCGAATCTGTTTATTTATTTTGCGATTTAATTTTCTCTAGACACATCTTTCGGGGAGCATAACTCATCCGATGGGAAGTGCTTACTTACTAAATGACAAAGTAAATTAAAAAAAAAGTGTCCCCCGGAGAGCTGCAACAGATGTCTTTGCTCAAGTTCTAGAAATCATCAGATACATATTATCCTATTCAAAGAGTCGCATTTGGTCTAATGGTGCGGTACGATAAATTGGATTCGGGATTGGTTCTGCGAAATGGTAATTAAATTAAAAAAAATAAAATTGTTGGAGATGTGTTATTTAATGGGAACTTGCATAGACAGGCATATACGGGTGTGTAAGTATATAAATCTTTAAATTCTCAAATGTTGTTGTTTTATTAATTAACATCAGTTTTATTTTTTCCAGAAATTAGTAAGTCAAGAGGCTGTAATTGGAAGTTGTTTGAGTAAGGCTGCTGTTTGACTTTACTCAATTTATGAAGGCTTTTTGCGTCTTTGGATTAAATTAGAATGTGTAGAAAATTGCACAGTTCCATTGTGAAAGTTAGTGGGGTTGCCCTTGTTGCACAAAACTAAATTCATGGCTCGATCGACTCATCTCATGTTGATGATTTTGTTGCTGTGTGTTAGCATCGATTAGGTTTCGTGATTTTCCAAAATTCAGTTACCACGGACTGTTCGCGGTGGTAAATTTACATCTTCTTGTAGCATGTAATGTACACTGCCGTCCATAAGTTTCCGGACAAACTATTTTGTTCCACAATTATTACGTTTATCTATCTGTACAGGTCTCAAGTGAACAAAATTCTTCCAAATCTTGTTAGGCTCGATAGTAGATATGATTACGTCTCAAAACAGGTAAAGGGTTTTAAGGAAAGGGATCGGAATTAAGGCATAGTCCGATGTTGGGTGTAATAAAACAAAACTACAAACGTCATTAACTTATCATGAAGTTGAACGTTTTGGCATAAGGTAGGTGCGCGCTATTGCAGATAAGCTTAAAATATCGAAGCCAACAGTGCACTATAACATACGTCGCTTTAAAGAATCATCGTATCTTAAGACCTAGAAGAAAAGCGAAAGGCCCAAATTAACATCAAAACAAGAGGACCAGACTATAAGATTGATAAGCAAGAGGGGTCGACGCCTTACATACGAGAGCGGGTCAATAAGTCCCTGAAAAATTAAATAAGGAACACTCTTTTCGGTATAAAAAATTTTATTTTTCAACATAGTCTCCTTTTAGCTCTGTACACTTTATCCAACGTCTCTCCAATTTGTTGATGCCCCCCAAATAATACGATTTCTCGAGCCCCTCAAAATAAGCGTTTGTTTCAGCAATGACCTCTTCATTCGACCCAAATCTCTTACCTTCGAGCCATTTCTTCATGTTTGGGAACAAGAAATAGTCGCAATAGTGCAATAGAGGGGGGAGTTCGTAGCCTAACTCATGCAATATTGCCATTGCGACTGCGGACTTGTGCGTTCTTTTGAAAGATTCTTGACAAACAAAAATTAAATTTAAGGTGACGACACAATTTGTGTTAATTTTCAGGGACTTATTGACCCACCCTCATAAATCTGTGTAGAGTTGAATCATTTGCACTCAAAGCGGATATCAGTAACAACGACAAAAAGGCATTTGCTGTCGCAGTCCTTCACGTCTGAGTAGCAGTACGATTAGGAAAGAGAGCACCAGGATTTCTTATGCGGTCCACGTCTCCAAATTTGAAGTTTTTGGACAAAAAAGGAGAGCTCACGTTAGGTGACATGTTGATGAAAAGATGCTCCCTAGCTGTGTAGTCCCAACAGTCAAGCATGGCGGTGGATCAATAATGGTCTGGGGATGTTTCTCTTCCGTCGGTGTGGGAGACTTCATCCTATTGATGGAATCATGTATAAGGAGAAGTATAGACATATATTAGAAGAACACTCCTTATATCGGGGTTTGCGATCAATGGGGTTTGTGATTAACAACTCCTGGATCCGAAACATTCTTCCAAGCTTTACCGAGGATACGTGGATCAAGAAGAGCAAGCAGGAATACTAAAAAAAATATGATATGTATCACCCGACCTCAATCTTATAGAGCTGCTCTGAGGCGAACTTGACATTGAGTTCGAAGGCAGTGTCCAACATCGAAAGATAAACTTTGGCAGATCCTTCAAGTAGCCTGGAGATCAATAACATTGGAAACTATTAAGAATCTGATCGATGAATAACTAGATTGACGGCTTATTTTTTATTACCCAAGTCCTTTTATTTATTAAAAGAAAAAAAAAAAAAATGTTGGTGCTAACAGCCCAATGTAGGGCCTGGTCTAGCTTCTCGCAGCCACTCGTGCTATGCGCCTCACGAATGGTTGGGACATACAGCTTTTCATGACAATTTCACTCCCGGATGTTTGTCAGACGTTCACGAGAGGTGGAACCGTGGAAAACATTTTTTTTTTGTTTATTTTCTGTTTTCTTGGATTCGAACCTTGAACCTCTCGTTTAACCAATGAGTCACGGCTCCCACCTATTTATTTATTAGGTTCAATTAATTTGTTTATATTCATGTTCAACTAGATAAATATAATATTGATGAAGCTATTTACAAGAAATGTTGATTATTAGAATGAAAAAGACAGTTAATTTCTCTGTCAGATTACATTGTCCGGAAACTTATGGACGGATCCTTCTTACTTGCTCTTGGTTTCTACGTTGGCCGTTGTAGTATTTTTTTTAATGTATTTATCCATAGAGAATATATTACATAATACATTTCTTATCTAGATTGCAGATTATTACTTAACGTTTTTGTGACGGGTGAAACACTGTTCACGTTTTCCTTTGGCATATAGAGAACAATATGTCGTCTGTTGCTACTTTCACCCTGCACGAGCATATGCAGTTCATATGGGGATTTGTTAATCTCCTTCCTTTCTACAAGCGATGAGGCTTAACTCCTTTTTCCTCGATTTTATAGACCTTTTACAGCGAATTCTTCATGAATTAAAATTGTATCGTCAAAAACAATAACTACTCGTATGTATAATTTTTTCAGACAACGGCTTTAAATAATAGTTAAAAGCAACATATAAAGTTTTTAAGTTTTTTAAGGCTGTAGCTTGTTAACGATCTTTCAGATCGCAAAATATGCTCATAAATTAATGTCTTTATTATTATAAAACTTTGTTGCCGAAAAATAGTAGTGATTTAAAAATGTTCATAGCGACGTAGTGAAATAGATGGGAACTAAGAAAGTGTAGTGAAAGTTTACGATAGGAGCGAAAGTGGGAACGCTGGTAATAATTATGTTCTATCGTAAATACAACACAATATCACCAGTCGCTGAGCTGCAATACTGCACCCATTGCAATATTGCAATACTGGACTATGGAAAGGGCTTAGGGAGAAGAAAATCACAAGTGGAAGGCGGGCGAAGCAAGCCAAGCACGGGTCAGCTAGTTTTTCTACAGGGTCTTCCAATAGGGACTTCCGAACTTTGACAGTTGATAGCAGCCATATTGTTGAAGCTACATCTGTCAAATTGCATCCCGAAAAAGTCACTGTTTGGTGTGGATTATGGGCTGGCGGCGTCATCGGTCCATATTTCTTTGAGAACGACGTTGGCCAGGCCATCACCGTCAACGGCGAGTGCTATAGGTCGATGATTACCAACTTTTTTTTGGCCTGAATTGGATCATATGGACATCAACGACATGTGGTTTCAACAGGACGGTGCTACGTGCCACACAGCTCACGCCACATTGGAAATTCTGCACGAGCGATTCGAGGGCATGGTCATCTCACGTGGAGGTGATGTGAACTGGCCACCGAGATCGTGCGATTTGACCCCTTTAGACTTTTTCTTGTGAGGTTTTCTGAAGTCGCAGGTCTATATGAATAAGCCACAAACCACAACGGCCCTCAAAGCCAACATAACCCATGCCATCGCTCAAATTCAGCCTGATTTATGCGCAAGAGTCATGGAAAATTGGACATTACGGATGCGCGCCATCCAGAGAAGCCGCAGCGGACATATGAACGATGTTAAATTCCATACATAATGGCATCGATAGACTTTTCAAACGAATATAAAATTTCGATGATATCTCACACACACTTTGTTTTATTTAAATTTAAAGATAGGAAGCGCTTAATGATAGACCCTTTATAAAATTATGTTTTCGGCACTTCCAAGTCAAAATTATCAGCTGATATAAGTTCCATTCCTGTTCGCTCTGGGTCGAACTTACTACGGGCAGTGGCGTATTATATACAACAGCTGCAATACACATTTTGAAAAAAGTAAAAAAAACGATTTTATTAAAAATTGACTTGTGATCAACGTTTGGCCCTATTTCGACAAAATTGATTTCTAAAGGGTAGATATGCAACTACTATTAATTAATTAATTATTCGAGACAGGTTTTACGAGTATATTGTGGATTAATTCGTATTTGGAAACACGTCAGTACAGAGTTATTTTTAAATTATCACCTCAACTTCAAACTCAATTAGTGTTGCCTCGGGGGTACCACATAGCAGCCATTTAGGACTCATGATCTTTATTTTGACTATAAATTATGTTGAATTATTCATTGTGGTTTCGAATGGATCATTGAAGCATGTATGATAAGTCATACTTCAATGAGAGATCAATTCGATCCATTTGGTGTGAAAATAAATCTATTACAGCTTAATGTGAATACATTTCAAGCTCTTGTAAGCATCTTCCCGAACCATTGAGATACCACTACTGTAACCTAAATTCGTGACTTGGGTGCTGTCTGTAATAGTAAACTTATATTTCCGTAATATTATCAGAGAATCGATGCTGTTCCATGCAGATTTATCCTACGTCGCTTGGGCTGAGATGATACTTACAACTGACATTATTAACTTACAGACTCTGAATGCGCGGGGGGATTATCACCAACTCTATACACCAGATTATCACCAACTCTATATAGCAGAAAGTATTGATTGCCCTATGCTGCTTCAACAGATCTCATTCAATACTAATTCCGGCCATTTAAGGTCGGCAGCTATATCCTGCCTTGATCACTATTGTACTACCATTAAAATTGGATTGTGTGGGGTTAATATGTTTGATATGGAATTGAAAAATCCACTTACGAGTATTACACGCCTTATCCAAGAGCAACGCTCAATTAAGCTTAGCTTCACTTTATCAAGCGGTATTAAATCAAGTCAGAGAAATTTACTTTGCTACCTTAAAACGAACCCCAGACGATCAGTAACATTTAGTAATCATTTTCCAAAATATTGTTATATAAATAGTTGAGTTCTAAACGTGCATCCATTTTCATTCAAGTACGACCGTGTTAATACAGTGAGATGATCTTAGTTTTGTGCCTAATAGTAGGGTGTCTCTTCACCAGAGCCTTTACACTAGAGATGGTCAATAATATTGTGCATTGTCTAATATTGATTGTATGAGGCCATTTAATGGAGGCATTTGGGCTACATTGAGGGCTGAGGCTGAGAATATTTAAAAGCTTAATTTTCGGGGCTTAGTTAACTAAAATAGGTCTAAATCTAGCCCCCAAAAGGCTAAAATGGCATTCCTCAAAGCTGCCGAATATCAACCGCATGTCTGAATTGATCATCATCCTGTGGTGAATCCGATTAGGTCAAGTCTTTGTGTGTTTGTAGGTTTTGCGGCGGGAAAGGGTCCAACCAAAGGGATTTTGTCGACCTATGTCTCTTTTCATTTTTTGTACAGAAGGTGGAAATCTTTGAAAGATGCTGCAAAAGTAATCGATTCAACAGCATGCCGGATCTCTACCGTCTAAAACCACCTCTCCTCCTCACCCTGGTTACTTGCGGTCCCGCCGTTTAAGCAGTTGTTTTTCATTAAGGCTTTCCTTCCCTTTATATTGTATCATTTTGTTCCGATTGGGCTCCTTCTATACGTTCTGCTTTTTTCAAACTTAGCTTTTTATCACATTGTTTTCGACTGCACGATTTTCTTCTTTTCTCTGCCTTTTAATGTCACGCAGTCTCTTTATTATGCGGGTTATTTTTTAAATCATCACATTCCATGCATATTCATCCTTCAAAACAATTCCCCAACGATATTTTCAAAGATTGGTTGTATTCCAAGGCTATTTCTGAGTGAATTTCTTTCGCTTATTAACTGGGTTATGTAGTAGTCGCACTCTCTATGTCGTCATTTGATCCATGGCTGTATATCGGGTATGAGTCGGTATCTGCATTTCTCCGAGGTATTCCAGCGTTTTGAGAATACCACTTTGTTATGCTTCGAGCTATTTCAATTTTGCGTTGGCTTTCTCTGCTATTACCAGTACTGCTTTGGTTTTCCAGGTCATTCATTTTTGCCACAACACACACTGCATCGCTCAAAGTGCTGCGGTACGCACAGCACACTCTCAACTTTACTGTCGTATGACTCAAACTCGGAGGGACAACGCAGTAGAGGAAGACCTCGCCTTAGGTGTCGCGCACAAGTGGAAGGGGACCTCAACCAGCTTGGAGTGCGCAACTGGAGGCAGTTAGCCAAAGATCGCGCTAACTGGAGAGGCGTATTGGTTGAGGTCCAGGACCACCCCGGACTGTAGCGCCACCTAAAGTATTCGTAGCTCTCGCCCATACTGGTGAGCCATACAGAATAATGGACGTTACTACTCTTGCTAATAACAGCCTAGGCATGTGCCTTGGTCCTCCGGTGTTTGGCATAATGTGCATTGGACCACCGCTTTCATCTGCTCCTTTATTACTAACATTCCACAGGGGTTCTGTGAATGTTAGTTTCACATCTAGCACAACTTCAAGGTATTTGATGTGCGGTTTCGAAGTGATGGTATGGCCGCCGACTATGAGCAATAATGTCTCCATCGTCTTCTTGCTGGTTATAAGGACCTCCTTCGTCTTGGGCACCGCTAACGATAAGCCAACCGAGGAATACCGTAGGCGAGTTAAGTGGCCGCCTATGTCCCCCAACAGCGGGGGTACCCAAAATCCATATATACAACAAATTCATCCCGCTTAAATTTCAGTCTAAAATTTCATACCAAAACGATCGAATTTGCATTGTATTTGTGAACACATCCTATATAGGTATGTACGAGTACACTCCCTAACTTGAAAAAAAATCGTTCACCGAAAAACGCGGTCCTCAAATTCTAAACCATTCTTAGATGACTCTTATGGTTGCATTGCCAATCTGCTCGACTTCTTCTAACAGTTTGGCTGTAGCCACAATTGCGATGTCATCAGCAAAACCAACCATTTTCGACTCTTCGGGTATTGAGAACCGCAGCACGCCGTCTACATGATGTTCCACAGTAGGGGTCCAAGCACGGATCCCTGTGGTATACCACTAGTAACACTGTATTCATTCAGGCTACGGTTGGTGTTATAGAGGAGTATTCGGTGCCTAAAGTAGTCTGTCACAATTTTTATTAGGTAGTGTGGTACACTCATATTCCTGAGTGCTTGTAGGATGTAGTTCCAATTAGCACTATTGAACGCGTTTTTAATGTCGAGGATTATCACACCACAATATTTCTTGGATCATCCTTTCCATCTTCTTCCCTGTATTGCCTTTTTTGCTATTTCAACGCTGTTTCAACGACCTCCTGGATTAATCAATCATAAGCCTCTTAATTACGCGAAATGGTCTTAGTCAATTCATGCGCTAAAGGATTCTGGACGAATCCCAAAAAAAAGGATGAATCTGGTTTATTACTTACAGATTGTACTAAAAGCTTCAGCTTCGACTTGAAGATCACACAATAACAATTACTAAATGGAAATTTAATTAACCTTATTCGGATAAAAGCAGGTGGAGATTGCCTTTGGTTGTAGGTACTATCAAAATGTTAAATTAAAAACGAGCCAAGTGCAGAATGTGGGGAAAACCAGCACTGCTTCAGCCATACCACCTTCCTGTAATTTGTAAACGCCGCCATTAGTGTTCAAAACGATACTATTTAGTTAATAAAACCCCTTCCAAGTGCCGTTTTAACGCTACAATTCTTTTTCCATTTTTTATAAACGCGAAATTACTAGGATCACCTCATTGTGTAACATCCCTCAGATAATAACTCTGCGGCTCAACTATGCCAATAGCACTCCCTATCCAAGCCAACAAAGGGAAACCATTGTTCCACTTAATGAAATCACCAGACCGAAAGGCACAAAGTTAGACGCATCGGCAGTGGTAAATGGTCTCATTTTGCTGTTCCATTCTTTGCTGACTCCCATCATCATATGGGTGTACCATAGGTTAGCAACGTGACTCCGTACCAACAATATGTGAGGAGCACTTTTAATTTCCATTAAAGAAAACTACGCGAAAGCAAAACTAATAAAACAGATTAATTAAATGGCTAAAACGAGAGTAGAGAGAACAGGCAAAAAAAAAAAAAAAAAAAATAAAAAAAAAGAGTGTTCCCCAGAAACCAGTAGTTGGATGGAACGAAAGCAACGTAAAGCATTAAATCTACGACGCGGATGAGCAGTCTTTCCCGACAAACCTCCTGCCTTATTTCCAGAGTTTTCGCTTCGCCTCTCCACCACTTTAGAGATATTCGTGGTGCTGCGAGGCACTGTGCTGGGCTCCGCTCACTAGATCCTGATCTCTGGCCTTAGCAGTGGTGAACTGGAGAGCCTAAGTGAGGATCTTAATGGTCATGCATGCCTGGCATAAATTTTGCCATGGGCACTGTTTGTGTTCATATGGAAACCCAAGCTATATAGAGACCCTTTGGAGCTGGTCTGCGTGTATGAGTAGACCTTGGCTTCTTTTCAGTCACGGTCACGGATTTATTTCTTTCAGTTCCTTTTTGTGTTGATTTTTATCTTCTTTTTTTCTTGCTTCGAGCTTCTTTTTGCAATTGCAAATGAAGCAAACGGGGTAGAGCTAAAGTAAAAAGGAAGTTTGTGGGTTTTAATGTGAATTGTTTTTTTCGTTTTTGCTTTGCCTGCTATGGGCTTTGGCTTTTATTTTTCGCTGTCATTAATAAAATAATTGACATTTCGGAAGAGATGCAGTACGTGCTGGGAATTCGAATAAGCTATTGAAGAGGAACTGAGACGTATGTATCTGCTAAGTGGAAGTTCTAAATAAGAAACTTTTTGAATTTTTTTCTTTGCACGAATGTGCTTGTTGGTAATCTTGAAGTTATGCTTGTAGATAATATCATTAGTTGCCTGGGCTATCCTGATTTACAATGTCAGCCATCATTATAGACTTTGCATGAAAACCATGTAAAAATGCAGATTGCGTCTCATTTGCTACTAAGTTGCGATCAATGTAGCGATGTATTTTGGATACACAAGCTGGTATCGGCATGAAACGAACCGTATACGAGTATACTGCAGCCTCCCGATGTTTAGGGAAGGTGGCTCTTTGGAGAGCCACCCAGCGCATTAAGGATGTTTAAAGATAGATCACACCCAAGTGGTGCATCCTAAATAATCTATCAAAATAGGCTACCACAAAAATACCATTTCGTCAATCTGCTAGCAAGGTTAGGTTAGGTTGCTGGGTTAATGAGGGAAGAAAAGAGTCGACTCATCCTACTTAGGTCCTTGTGGACCTCATGATACCCAATGGGGGGTTGGTCCCAGTTTCTGTAGTGGGTTCCTTCCTTACTGCTCGTTGATGTTTATGGTCTCCAACCATAGTGACGCCCTCAGAAACTTGGAAAGATTGTTTAGTGAAACGTTAGATAGTTCTTGTATGTCCTGGAAGAAATGATTTCGTAAAATTTTGTTTCTCAAGTGACATAGGCTTGGACGGTGGCAGAGGAAGTGAAGTATATTCTCGTGAGTTTCTTCTTCACCGCAGACGCAGGTTGTGACCAGTGAGTACACCTTTCAATATTGACACCGATTTTCTGTAATTTTTTAAAAGTTTGTTGGTCCTGACTTTGTCGTATTTTGGCCAAAGCTTCCTGGATATATCACAGGTGGTAAGTGGATCTTACACTCAACTCGCTCTCAGAGGTTACAGAGTGGAGACGTAACCCATTAAGTGGTCGATTGTGGTCCATTGCAGACCCTTTTGTTGCAAGTTCGTTAGTTATCTAATTTCTTGCTTCATCCCTGTGGTCAGGGAGTCAGCAAAGAGTAATATTGTGCTGTGAGCCAAGAACCTTAAGTTCTTCGCGACAGCGTCGAACTAGCTTTGACTTGATTTTAGTAGCAAAAATTGCTTTATGGCCGCCTGACTGTCAATAAAAAAGGTGACATCATCTCGTAGTATTGTCATAATTTATACCATAATGGCTGCCTTTGTCACTGCCAGGACCCTCGCTTGGAAGACACTTCTATTTTGGAGATTATACCAGCGCCAATTCCTATATCCATCTTTGACCCAACCGTGTAGATAGATATAGACTTGTCTTTGTTGGTTCATTGGTTTCCCATTCTTTTTTACATGAGAAAGTGCGGGAGAATGGTTTTTAAAGTCGAGGTGTGGTGACGTGTGGTCACTGTTTACGTCTTCAGCTACGAGTTTCTTTAAAATCTGTGCATATCCTTCGAGATCTGAATTCTACCTGTTGGAAATTTATTTCTGCTAGCACAGAAGATGTTATATGAAGCCTACACAACCAACCAAACAAACCAGTACTTACAAGAATCGGACCAAAATGCTCGAACTTATATAAGTATTATTGAAGGGATCAGGTGGTCGAAAAGTGACCATCTTTCAAGAATTTTAAGGGAAAACGCCGTCGGCGTAGCTGTTATTCAAGAGACGCACACCGCTTCTGAAACTGACTTTTAGAAAAGGTGTATTTTTTATGGCTATATGGTTATATGTACATATACATATACATAAACTCTTTTTTGGCTCTAACAGCTTATACAGGGCCGCACGAGTGGTTGGGACCTACTGTTTTATGCAATTTTTTTACGATTGAGAGATGCATGACAATTTTACTCTCGGATATTTGTCGGGATATTTTTTTGGTGTTTTAGAGATTCGATCTTTGAATGAATTTTGAAGTTTTCGGTGCCAAAGATGCATGCACTTTCCAATCAAGGTACTGGCATCAATCCAGACCTCATATCCGTAAGCCCCAACGGCGATCAAAGGCCTCTCCAAACGAATCGGAAGGTTCCCTCAAAATTCCCACACAGACAAAACGTGCGTGTAATCCTCGAAATCGGCAGACAAATTCCTGTCAATGAGTCCATAGCACATCCAAGGTGGAATTTCAGCAAGGCCTCTTGGGACGAGTTTACGATCTCGATGAAAACATGAGATGAATCCATCCGGCAGCGTAGCACATAACATGGACAAGAAGCACATAATAAGAGGCTTCCGGTAACACATGACAGCATTTTCAAGACAGTCTCGACGATGTTGACGGGGGTTAGTCTCAACAGACTGCGGGACAAAGCGGTAAATATGCCAAAGTTTTGGAAATGTAATCCAAAACAGGACTGGACTACTTCAGCATTGCCTGTCTTGCCGCTGTCAAATGGTTACAAAATCTAGACATTATATTTTAAAGCCCTTGTGCAACATTAATACAAAACTTATATCAATGTCCATTGTACTTAAACTGCTGAAAAACATATAGCCAAATTTCTTGTGAACTTATCCTTAATGAAACGCAGAATTTCGGCCAGGGATGTTGATAGGACGCAATCTCATTCTCGTCAAATCACTCGATTTCACATACTCGTACATAAGTCTAAAGCTTTTCGTAAAGAAGTAGTCTCCTTTATCTGGCTTAGATGTGAACATTACTTCACCAGGACGGGGTCATTTCTAGATTTCAAAAAAATTTAAAAGAAAAGTTTAATCTCTTCGGTCACAATCCGGGATTCCATCACAATCGACATTCCATTTCAGTATTGTGGTCCTAGAACCGGCCTTCTTGGATAGAAATCTCTTTTGCTCAATCTCACCGGACAGACATTCTTATAGTTTTTTCATAATTGTCTCATGATGTTTTCCCCCCGCACGATTGGGCAGTTTAGTAGCTGCGATATTTTGACTGCATAACTCTCATGCACTAGAAAAGAGGTGTCACCATTTTTGGGATCTTTCTTTATTATATAGTGTCCAGCCACTGGTTCTATATATGGAATCAAAAAATTATTTCATGAGGTTTTCCTTGAATCCACACCACCGTTTGATGATAAATTGTCTTCTTTCACGCCATCCAAAGGAACAAGAGTCCGATCATTGAATCTAATGATCTCATCTGTGACACTCCTTTCCTCGAATGTGGGTCCTTCTTTCTACTCACCTAATAACTTCTAAAGATGTTTGTCCAACAAACTTTGCGATTTGTTCGCTTCAGTCACTATCAGATGCTGCAACTTCGGAGAAGCTTAGGCCAGAGATTGAAATTGATTTTTGCGACTAACGAAATCAGCAGTAAAGTCATTCGCCGTCGGAAGGAGTACCTTTCCACCTGAACTTTTGTCTAAGGGCACTTGAAAAGACGAGTATGATTCGGTCTTATCAATTCCTTTTCGATCTCATCTTTATATGAAACACATCCTGATCTTGACCGGGATACTGTCGGTTTTCCTTTAAACGCTCGCGCCCTATTTCTTTTCGTTCTCCTCTGTTGCTTGGTCGAATGAGATTCCCCTATACAGAAATATCTGCCAAAGTCCAGTTTTTACCGACACTTTCCGCATCACTAGGATTCGACTACAAGGATTAGACGTTCTTACTGTCTGAACTGAGACCAATTTTTGATTGTTTATTTGATCCAGTCGATGCTTAAACAGACCAAGATTCACAGAGGTCAACTGATTCTAAAATATCCGCCAAAGCTTCCACTTCCGCTGCAACAGCGGTATTCTACGTTAGCACTATGAAGACAACTCATCCGAAAACAAATCGCGATCCACAGCCGCTAGTGAGTTTTTACTAAGTCCATGACTGATTTGGACCTGCGCCTGGGATATATAGGTATGTTCATATATCCCAGATCCGAGTAGACTGATTATAGCACTCATAGCTCAAATCTTTTGTCATTTCCGTCATCATTGTTACTGTGGGTTAGCATAAAAAGATAAGTACAGCTTCTATCCACCACCTGGGGACTCGCCCCTGCACTTTCAAATATCTTACGAAACCTTATTTCACCAGCGTTTATGGCCAGGTGATATCACTTTACTAAATGACATAGCAGATTTCGTATCCTTACCTTTACTCCTTCCTCATTGATCATAATTTAGATTCATAAAAGGAAACCACCACCTTGCAAGAAACTGCTTATTCATTTCATTTCGCCCACACCCTCCAAAAAAAGAATAGAAAATTAAATTAGCAATTAAAATTCAGTCGAATAAACTATTAAAAATGATATATCCTTCAGAAACCCCAAGGAAAGCCGTATGCGTTTCCAAATAAATTAGACAGGCCAAAACAAAAAAAAAAAAAAAATCCTTTGAAACCCTTTTGGTTTTTTTTTTCTGCTCAATCGCCTCAACCCTTTAATGACGTCAGCTGTTTTTATTGTTTAATTGCCTTCACCCAATTTTCTGTTGTGGATTTTTTTTTCCTAACTCTTTTCCTTCCACATGCAAATTTCTCCTTTCATCCTTGTGCCGCTTAATTTGTATGCGTGTATTCGCGTATTTTGATCAAGTGCCCACAGGGGACAAATCAACAAAAACTGGGTGAAAAATAAAAAAAATGTTCTCCCATTCCTACATTTTGGCTTCTTGAAAAAAAAGTCGCCTGCACAAAGGAGAAACAAAACTGACACGAGCCCGCCTTCTAAACAATGTTTTTGTGTCCTGCATACGATTTGTATTAGAAAGCAATTTATCGTTAGGACTCTCAGCA
Source organism: Pocota personata (assembly GCA_963082735.1). Classification (NCBI taxonomy): domain Eukaryota; kingdom Metazoa; phylum Arthropoda; class Insecta; order Diptera; family Syrphidae; genus Pocota; species Pocota personata. The sequence continues at coordinate 236,212,109 of OY720429.1, read as the reverse complement.
TGAATTGGAAAAAAAATTTAAAAAAAAAAAAATGTTTTTAATTACCTTAGGCCTTTGTATCCTTTCTTGTGTCGCCATGCATTTGGTGGAAAAAAAAAATTGAGAGAAAAATAAATTAAGGATAATTCTCGCGGAAAAAAAGGAATCAATTTGGAACTAAGGAAACTGAGTCAGCAACTTAACGCAGCAAAAGGGATGCTGATTGGATTTTCAAACGGAATTCAATTCTTTTTTTTTTCTTTTTTTGCTTCTCAACTTCTTTGGGGTTAAATGAAATTTCGGAAATTAGTTTTGCAATTTATGAAGTCAAAAGGGGTGGAATAAATTTTCACGAAGGCAATTTAAATGCATTACAGTGGGTGGTCAGGAATGAAGATGATTTAGTGTGGAATGGCTTGTCGTAAATTGGTAAGCTGGCAACGCAACGCCCGCTGGCTACACCTCGAAAATAATTAATTTTTTTTTTGTACATACATTCATATACACATTTGTATATACATTTAAATCCTTGACATTGTTTAACTTGCATCAAGGGAGCACCTATGTGAGAGTAGTAGCCAAAGGAACTTTTCAGATTTGTTTCAAATTAGTGATGCTTGCCAACAAACACTACTGTAGGGAGAAGACATAAGTACATACATACAGACTCCTCTGCAATACATTGTCAAACTCTCCCGCATTAGAATCCCCACAAACAAGTTCCTCTTGATGCCTTTGTACATATTAAAAAAAAAAAAAAAATCCACTTGCATTTTCGAACGAAACTGCATTTCTAAGTAAGTGGTTCCTGCTGTTTAAGGACTTCGTTCCAAACAACTCGTGTAAGCAGTGTAATCCTGTTTTACAATCCCTTGTCCGTTCGTCCGTATTTGATGCTTTGCCCTGCGGTGCAGTTAAAACCTGTATATGTACATGATTGCAATTCGTTTTCATTCGAGTCGCGTCTTCAAATCGCTTATTTCCCCCACACCTCCGCGAGCAATGGGCCCAATCCACGAAAGGGGTGCGAAAAAAGACCGACAACGACGACAACCGGTTGTGTGAAGCATGTTTATGCAATCTCCTTTTTTCTATGTTAATGGTCAAGGTCTAAGGAGCAAAAAATTGCGCGTGTAAGAAACCAAAGAGACCACTATGCATTTGAAAACACGAAAAACCTGTACACAAACACACTGTAGGAGAGGAGAGAAGGAATTAAATTTGAAAAAAAAAAAAAAAAAAATAAAACAAAAAGGAAATCATGATGAAAAGAAGGAGTTGGTTTGATATAATGAAATTGCAAAGAGTAGGTAGTGTAGTGGGCCTGCATATGTCAGGGCAACTTGAAAAGTTGTAAAGCGAAGATCAGTCAGTGATCATTGGTGACCGAATATACACCAATCACGAGCGGTCCCAAAGTGTAAATAGGTCCACAATGGGGCTCGAACTGATAGAGCCTAACACTCGCGCTAGCTTGCACTTAAATTTCCTCAATGGTCTCGATTGTTCTGCCTTAGTTTTAACTTCCATCTAAAACGGCAAGAATTAGTGTCCTGAAAATTTTCAAACTCGACATTTTGATCAAACTTGACATTACTATGATAGAGAAACTCATAAAGTGTCTATCTGTCCGTTTTGTATGTCCGACTGCAGCCTAAATGGCTGGACGGATTTTCTTCAAACTTTATATCTGTGGTCGCAGGGTTCACAATTCGAAGTAAAATCAGAATTCAACGATATTTTTTCTCGAAAACGGCTCTAATGATTTTTTTCAAATTTAATAGAGGAAGGTGTTTGATGTATGGAATGTTCGGGTTATGGAGTACCAAAAATCAGATTACACATGTTGACTTAGAACAGATCTAGATTTCCTTGACTTTGAAAAAATCAGTTATTGTTGTTTGAAGCTTATGTTTTGTTACAGTGTTTTCCAAATGATCTTCGATCGCTCGAAATTCTTGTGTATGTGTTGAGAAGTCCCTTCACTGGTATCAAACAAACATTATATAGTATTAAATGCCGCTCTTACTTTATCATTTGAAGAAGGAGATGTTGTTGAACACTCACCGTTGTCATCTTCATAATCTATGTTGTCTACTCCATCGTCGTTTATAAGAGTTTCATCACTGGGTAATGGCGACGTCATTATCGAAACCAATGAATTCCTCCATACTAAGGCCCCTTACACCAACATGCTGAACATAAGTGTTAAGAAGAAAATTCATATCATCTTGATTCTCAGTATCAGTTGACGATATGAAAAGCTGCGCCAGAGGAATATCGTCTCTATCGTCCCATAAGAAGTTGTCACTGAAGCCAGCATGTCTAAACCAATTCCTGGTTGTGTCGTCCTACATATCGAGTGTCCAAGATTTATAAAGAAACCGTATTGTTTCAAGTAAAGACACAGAGACGCTATCTTGGTGCTACACCAACTTCATATTCTCGTAATGTGCCAGCATTCGACAGTGGTAATGGAGTTTAAAATTTTGAATCAACCCCTGAACCATAGGTTGAAGTTTTGACGTTATATTTGGCGGAAAGAAAACGAGTTCAATAGATTTTATTCGGAAATTTCTCGGATGTGCATATTTACTAGGAATAGATTTTATTCACCAGATTTTAAAACACCTCGGTTTCGTACTTTTTCCAATAAAAAAAAGGTTTTCAGTTTCGTTCAAATCAACATAACAAGACATGTCCCCCGTTGTTTACTATGCTATCCGACATGGCATTTCTCGATTTAATAAAGCGAGGGTCTTATTTGGTAAAAACTTATAAAGAAATCCTATCTCATTTGTATCATTTTCTGTATAATGACTCAATATCGATGGCAAAACTGTCCGCGTCCAAGACGCAGTGGACGCATCACTAACGTCAGCATTCTCCAACAGAAGTTAAAATTTAGAAGTCCATGACTTACTTGTTTTTATATTTTTCCAACCAGCCTTCGCTAGCGGAAAAGTCTAGTATTCTTTTGATTTTGCAAAAAATAGCGCATTTTCTTTAACCATGGGGCATATTTTTGTTCCTCATTAATTGTAACCATTGTGTAAAGCTGATACATATTTTACAGGCTTTCATCGAAACGAATTTAAATTCAATGTTTTTCACAATCGTAGATAATGCAACAAAGAAGAAACCCGTGGTTTGATGAAGAATGCCGGCGAGCGCATTCACCCAAACTTCCAGTTCAAACTTCTCCGAAAGAAAAAGAGAGACACGTGGTCGAGTAGATAGAGATATACATACTCGTAATATAAAATGTTCGAACTGCAGGAACAAAGTTCGAACATGTCAAGGCTACAAAAACCGAATCGAAGGCTGCAAGAATAAACAAGGGAGCATAGCAGTAGAATCGCAGTCGGCGCTGGAAGAACCACTTCTACAGGCTGCTAAACGGCGATGACGACCAACATTTCGCTGTCAGGTCAGGACGAGTCATTCAGTATTTACGAAGACACAAAAGAATCCCGTTAACAACTCGATCGGGAGACGAGGTTCATGCATGGAATCTCACTATCGTTTGCTCCAACCTGAAGAAGGGAGACCCTCTGAACTTCGCCAATTACAGAGGCATAAGTCTCCTCAATGTCGCATACGAGATTTTGTCTGTTGGTATCATATTATGCGAGCGCTTAACAACCTGATAGGTCCTTATCAGTGCGGAACAACACCGAAGCGTTTGATGTCAGAAAAGGCCTTAGACAGGATGACGCGCTATCATGCTATTTCTTCAATATCATACTTGAAAAAATTGCACGAAACTCACAAGCCAACACCAGAGGTACCATTTTTGAAAATTCTGTGTCTCGCATACGCCGATGACATTGATATAATCGCAATAACCCAGAGCAGCTCTACCCAGTTAGATAATTTGTAATTCCACATCAGGCGATTGTTACTCCGTTTGCCTATCATTGGTATTAGTACGGGTGCACTGCTGATACTAGGGCATGGTCTGAATTTCCCAAAGGGCAGACACTTTGATGGTGTAGCTATCAGGCTCTGTTGAGAGAAATAGATCCAGAGTATTTCCACTTGTATTGTCTGGAAAAGAGTGTGGGCTCTTCAACAAGCTGGCCAAGGTTGTAACTACATCATCAGTTCTATTCGAATGGCGAAGCCAGTTTGAGTTATGTACGTTGAAGTCGCTGAGGACAAAGATTTTGACCGCCGGGTAATAGACTCTGTATCGCCAAATTGTTGAATTATATGCCTCTGATCTTGCAAAATTGTATGTTGTTACTCGCTTCCACAACAGTTGAGCATGTAGATGTGTGTTTCATATGCGATTGGTGTAAGTTGTCATTTACATGTTGTGCCCCCTGAGACAGTCCCGCCCCGGAGATTCGAATGGGAGACGAGTTTACCTCCAAAATATTTTATCTCAGGAAGTGTCATCATGACTTGTTGGTCCCACCCTGGTTGCTCTGGCCCAACGCCAGGCTCCGAAACGTAATCACGACTATTGCACGGAGCCTATAGCAAGATGTGGTGGTATTTCACCGCGTAAAATGGTATGCTTTCGTACAGAACATTGCGGATTCTCCGATGAAGCGGAGGCGACTCCGGACAATCAAAGGAACAAAGGTACTATATGGCATTGACTCAACAGAGTAAACTGCATCAGGGGGAGCCTATCAGGTTGATGAGACAAACCTCCCATCTGTAGATCCATTCCATATCCTAAAATTTAACGAGGTCCTTTAGTCCGAGAAATGTCTCGGTTAATACTAGAACTGGGCACAATCGGTCTTTTAGGTCGTAGTGCTTCTAACCTCCCGTTTGTAATAATAAAATTTCTACGTAAGTAGGTACATAATAATTGAAAAAAAACGTAAACTATGTAATAAAATATGCCAAACCGAGGGAAATGATAAAACATGTGAAGATCTATGAATTTGATGAAAGCAGGGGTACCAAAGTATATATCATACTTCCTAAAAAATTTATCAAATTTGCTACAATCATAGAAAAGTGGCGGCACTAAATGCAACTGCTTTTTAAATTTTATAATGAAACGCGTCCACATAATCTGCTACTTAGGTACGAGTATATCCCTTAAAAACAGTGAAGTGTAGATCTCTTCACTTTGATCAGCTAATGCGCATAAATATGTGCGTACACGTGTTTGCCCGATCTTTTCAATATCAAAAGATTTCTACCTCCTCTTACTTATGCACTGTAAATATGTATGTATTTATGTACTTGTGACCTATAAAGAACCTTTTGCGTAATACTAGAGTTTTTGCACACTTTCAACAAAAAAAAAAAAAATCTCGAGAACCTGAATTTGTGCTTTGAAAAGAAAAACCTGGATAAAGAAAAAACAAAAGAACCATCTCAAGCAGGACTTCGTAAGGAGAAGAATAGAATGCAGCAATCAAGTGTCCAGTGTTTTTTTTATTTATTTTTTATTCTGGAACTGGTTCTTTTTGCTGAACAAAACATCTTTTTTTGTTGAATTGTTCCCTTTTAGGTTGTTTTCATAATTATTGAAGGAGTAGGCAGGCACACCACTAAGAAATATAGTTTACAACCATTTTAAACTACGCTTCGCTATTCATAGATTTTTACACTCGTGTCGTGATAATCAGCAATTATTCCAACTTTAAGTGTGTTTTAGTGTCTTTTTTCTGTCAACGAATGCCAAAGATGGGAATGGAAATGAGATAGTAAATCCAACAGAGTTGTGCTCTATCTTCTTGAGATCTAAATAGATCAAGTACACACCGAGGAGGGTGAATTTATTTTACCTCATTTGGAAAACTGTCAGATCTTTTATGATTCAATAAAGAAATTATTGTCCCGAGCCTGTTGATGAATAACTTAGGGATTTTATTTATTTCTAAAGGTATCTGCAGATGGAACTCCAGATTGTTTTCCAGATGGATACTGCTAAACTATAACTACAGATAAATCTATAAACAGACCCCATCAATGGCACTTAAGAAAAAAAAAAAACAATTACAAAAGGAAACCACTCCTTGTATCTCAATAAATTGCTCATCATCACGAAGAAAAAAAAAAAAAAATAATAATTGTAGGCGTCTACCAAACGCAAGACACATGCAAATGATTTATTCGAAAGCAATTTGTTACTAATTAACGTACGAGCGACGTTTTAATTGGTCTTAATTACAGATTAATCAAAAATTAATTTATTTTACCAGTGAAATTAAAGAATAGCACAACATGCACACACACCTTTAGTATTCGAAAAGGTGCTCACGTAAGGATTATTGAAACTGCACAGCTATTGCTTCCTTCCTTCTTCCGGAATAAAATAAAAGGATTGACCTACTTCCTCTCTTTTTTCAAATTAAAAAAAAAGAATTCTATTTATATACCTTTACTAACGGTAACATGATTCCCTAATGATGATGATAATCATGTATTTATTAGTAAGGTACAAAGCAATGAAAAAAGGAATACAAAAATCCCTTTAAGGATTAAATTACACTGCTGACCTTGTTTGTTGTCCTCAAATTTCCCCTAAAAATGTGTTTGCAAATCATAAGCGATTTTTTTTTGTACATATTTTATTTGTCCACAAACTAACATCCTTTGGCAAAGCGTTTTTTTGCTTACGTCGAAGTGAAGTGACCTACATAAATTTTTTAGTGAATTTTAGGAAAACTTATTAATTTTGCGGATAGATTCCCTTTTACAATTCTTCTTACGCGATTTACTCTCAGAAGCTTTTAAGTAAAGACTGATTATTAAGCAGCAACTCTGATAAGACAGGATCAAAGTAAGGTTTTCGTAGCAACAGGTCCACTGGTGATTTGATCGTATTACTCACAGAGAAGTGGAACCAATCTCTCCATCACATCGGCAAAACTAAGGTGGTAACGCTAGATATTTCAAAGGCATTTGACAGAGTTTGGCATTAGGCGTCGATTAGTCTCTTCTTCATAGCGTATAATGGATTAGAAATTATCTTTCAATACAAGTTGTCTTGGACGGCGACAAGTCTGCAATTCATCATATAAATGCTGGTGTTCCCCAAGGCTCTGTTTTGTCTCCGACTCTCTTTCTTATTTTTATAAACCATGCTATTTCTAATCCAATCCATTCCTTCGCTGATGACAGTACCCTTAGTGTTTCATATTCACCCCCTAACTCACGTCCTTACTCTTCGGCCGTAGAAGAGGAACGACAGAGTATGTTAAACACATTAAATTCCGACATGGACAGCATAATCAAATGGAATTCAACCAACAGTGTGGATTTTAATGCTTCCAAAACACAATGTTGTCTTCCGTCTCTTAAGCGAAACCAAAGCCCTCCACCATTATCCATTAATGGTACTTGCATCGCTGAAACCGAAAGACTTGCCAGTCTCGGTATGTATATTAATAAACATCTTCGATGCAACGATCACATATTAGAGGTCGCTATAAATGCTGCAAAATGTCTAGTATCCCTAGAAATATTTTTCCCGTCTGATCTGGCTTCAATTTATAAGGCATTTATCCACCCAAAACTGGAATATAACGCCCACATCTGATCTGTTGCACCCAAGACCGTTGTGCAGATTCTAGATATGGTACAGAATCGCGCGTTAAAACTTATGGGTGATGGACCCATTTCGAACTCCATAGATTCACTCCAACATCGTAGAAATGTCTCGTGTCTTCCCCTATTTCATCGCTTTTTTTCAATACAAAAAGTGCTCCAGTGGAATAGCCAGTTGTATTCCTCCCATTTTTTCAAACTTGTAAATCTTTTAGATACGTAACGTTTAAAGCAGTTAAAGCAGTTGGTTACATGAAAACAGATCATGGGTTAGGTTAGGTTAAGCAAAGTTATTTAGCTTGGTTATCATAAAACACTAGGCATCATAATGGGATTATCGCTATCCCTGAGGAACCTTCATAAAAATAAACAAAATCCTAAACATTTTCCTCCAAGCAATTAAAATTGGAGTTTCTAGGACGTTCTGCAAACCCTCCAACAAGGTGTTGGCATCGTCGACATCGACTGTGTCGTCCTCCGGGCCTAAAGATTTGAAAATTTTAAGTTTGACTGGCCTCAATTTCACCCCAAACATTCAAGATGGACTTGCCGCTGTTAGACAGCTCATTCACCAAGGCCACTTGGAGATCATCCCTGACTATTTTTTTTGTTTTTTTTTTTTTTCTTTTGAGCCTTTTTGACGCGCCGCTTTCGACTTTGCTGCGTTTGCTAGAATGAGCCATCTCTTCTTGAGAATGGTTCCTCTTCATGGCCTCCGCTGATTGTTTCGAGATTGCTTGGTAACCTTGCTCTTGTTGTAGTCTTCAACAACGGCCTGGTACCTTAGCTTGTCTTGTTGGTCCCTTTCATTTGTTGTTCTGGTCACTGGTGTATTTCACTTCTGGTGTGTGCTTAGGGACACTATGGATGGTATCCATCAACCTCAGATATGGATGTGGTTGGTTGAGGCGTCGGTTCACCTGCCTGTTGGCTTGGAGGTGCTAATAATATTTTTTTTCTTTTATTTTTGGTTTATATCTTTCTTTTTGTTATTGTTTTTTTGTTGATTAATTTTTTTTTTGATTTTGTTCCCAGGAGTAATTCGGAAATGAAGGTCGGGTGCTGGCAGAGCCGATTTACCAGCATCTGAAGGAGCTCGTTAATTACTGGTTTAACCCCCAGCCTTGCATTCTTGGGCACGGTTTCGTGTAAAGCGCTCACACCACCACTAAAATCAGGTACCTCGATCCGATGATCAGAAAGCTTGTGTAAAGAATTAAACTATTGAGGAGTTAAGAATCCTATACAAAGCTTCCTGGTTTTAGCTAACCCCATTTTGACATCGCACAAGACTTCTGTGGTCGTTATTTCCGGCTGGCACCCACGTGGAGGGTTAGGATGAGGATTTTTGCTTGCCTGGCATTTCCATATTATCCAACCTATGGATATGGATAGAGCTATGTATCTGTTTAGAGCAAACAGACATTTTGTGGCTTGAATATTGTTCATATGTACTAGTATGAAGCTCGACCCCTAAATATGCTCTTCACCTGCTTGACAGAATACAGAGGGGAGTAGTTCGTTTTATTGATGAAATCACACTAACATCTAATCTCCAATCGTTGGTTTATCAAAAACTGGTAGCAGACATACGGCTGTTCTATAGATACTAATATGGCAGATGTTCTGAAGACCTCAATGGAATGGAACCTAGAAATACGATATTTGACCGTTCTATTAGGCAAGCCACCAGCAAGCGGGAACGGGAACATTTTTTCTGCTGCAGGGCGACTGAACTTTGTAATTCACTCCCAGGAGGCATGTTTCCGGTATCTATGATTTATATTACAGGCATCTCAGATTCGTGTTCCCTGAGAGCAGATTATATAAAAATCTTCGTACAAATTGCAGTCCTATCTGCACCACTCCAGAGGGACTATGAATGAGATACCTACTTCATCCTCGACGACGTGCACCAGGGGACCACACCTAACTTGGCACATGCAACTGGAGAGAGCCGTGCTAGATGGATGGCTTGAAAAGGGTGTTGGTTGTGGCTCAGGACATGCTACCACGTCTACCTTTGTGCTGGTTGGTTGGAATTATATTTTTCTTCAAATCTTCAAATCATGCATACAACTTAAACTTAGTGAGAATTCTAACATTTGGATACGAGCTGCATATGATGGCATTATTGATTGGGATTTCCTTCTATGTATATGCATAGTACATATGCACATATGTCACTCTACTTTAGCTACTATGAAACAGTAGTTTTTGCAAAAGACTTGTAATATGAACCTTGGGTAGTGGTAAACTACTTACTACTATGGTTGCAACTTCGACATGGCTAGTAGCAATTCACCGTACTTTCCTATGTACATACAGGAAACTTTTCGAATGGTGAATTGTCCGAAGAAAATACATTCACTACCTGTTCGAACAATGGATTGTTTGTACATAATACTTGTACGATAAATGATTAACGATGGACTGTCCGTGTAATTTAATCACCTTTACATCCCTCAAATTCCAGATTGTAATTGCTTCAATCGCCATTAGAGTACTGCTACCATAACTTGCTGCGTAAAACTCTATCATCCACCAGCTGTAGAAATACATTTCTCTATCCCCTAAGTATTATAAGTCCCTATAAAAATTACCAGAAGAAAGGAATATAATCAAATTCTAGATACGTAGAAAGTTCGCGATACAAAACTTCCACCATATAATACCTTGTCATGATCCTGTTAAGAAATTAGAAAAAAAAGGAACTGAAACTGACAGGGAGTCCTTTTCACTCCTTTGTTGCTATCCAGTTCTTTTTTATGGTATTTCTAATGCGAAGAAAATAAAGTCATAGGTGAATAAAGCGACGCTGTGGGGTGATGAACCTCAGGTACAAAAATCAGATAATAATTCGAGTTTTATTAGTTTTCCAACCCCAACCCCAGCCCAACAAAAGGCACACATTTGCCTCGCATTCCATTCACTCGCCTCGTTTACGGCTTCCTTGCGAATTTCCAAACAACGTAAAATCCTTGAAACTTTTTATTACGTACTCACAAAACATTCACTTACATTCAGATTCCTTAAATGCCTTTGTCCGGTTTTAAGAAAGCGGATGGAGGGAAAAAAATTGATGGTTTTATGACATCTTATTGTATGAGCTAGAGAAGGTCCTGTTTATTTTTTTGGAGTGAAGTTTATTACGCCACGAATGTGTGATGGACTCGTATCATGGGGTGAAGAATTTTTTTTACGAGCTTTGGCACTTTTGAAAATTAGAAAAGGAAACAGGACATTTTGGTGTTCCGGACTGCTTGTCGGATTCTTGTAAAAGAAGTGATTGCGCATTAAAGAGCGAGTTTAGGCAGCAGATGGATACGTGGTAGAGAGATATCGGAACGTGGAACACCTGGTGGTACAGGGGCGCCTAGTTGTATTTGAAGGTACGAGTATGACAAATGTTTTTTTTGTTTGATTTGTGTTTGTTCTGGCATAGGGGCGTAATTAATCCGTGGAGATACAGCAAGAGAGGGAGAGCTATTATCTGTCAAGTCAGGGGACTTGCAAGTTCACTTCTGCAACGAGTACAGACGATACTCTGGACGTTCCAGTGATGCCCACTTCTTCTTCGAACTGTAAAGCCATCTAAAGTAAGACAAAGCTTTAAAAATTTAGATGCATTTTTCAGCTTTACAGCAACGGGAATAACATAGCGTATCTACGTGGGGGTATTAGTATTAGTATTTAGTATTTTATTGACTAATTTAACAAACATTTACAAAGATTACAAAGAAGTATCTATAATGACGTAAATGTGATCATGATAATTATTTTAATATAATTTTATATGATTAAAGGTTTATTGAAAATAAATTTTAAAAGATATATAATATTTGAAGAAAGAAAAAAGGAAATAAAAAAAAATTTGTGAACAATTTGAATGATAACATTTAACAATGAAGTAAAAATAAAAATTTAACTAAGTGATCAAACGTTTATAAGCCCTAACGCCTATAGTTGCCAGCCAAGTAGTTGAAGAGAGAAACACTAAAACAATCAACAAAACAGAGTCTTCTTATGTCCAGAGGAAGAGAGTTCCATAAGCGAATTGCATGAACACAAAATTGTCGTTCGGTTGTAATACATGTAGCACGAGGAGAAATTATCGAGAGAGTACGAGATGAATTTGAAAAAGTTAATTTTTCATATAAGTATTCTGGATGACGTGAAACAACAATTTTATGTAAATATTTTATAGTACAAAAATCAAGGTATTTATCCAATGGTAATCCCAGGATACTACTTTTGTATGCCGAAATATGATCGTGGCGCTTTAAACCAAAAACATAACGAGTAACATTATTAAAGGCGACATTAAGTTTTCTTTTTGATTCGGCATTGCAGTACATTGACACTTCAGACCCAAATGATAAAATTGGGACAATAAGAGTTTTAGCTAACATTAATCTTGTTTTAACAGGGGTATAATACTGTGACGTAGCCAGATTACGTAAACATCCATATATTTTCCCTACAATACTACGAACATGGAGATCCCATCTTAGGTATTTATCAAACCAAATGCCGAGATTTTTAGCATTCTCAACTAGTTCTATTTGTTCATTCCCTAAATATATATTTGAGAAGCCACTCACATCTATACCATTTTTGGATATTAAAATACATTTAGATTTTTTTGGATTAAGGCAGAGATTGTTACTAATTGACCATTGAGAGATGCTTTCAAGGTCATTATTGAACTTGAATATAGCATCCTCGATAAGTCCTAATTTACAGCTAAAATACATCTGAACATCATCGGCATACATATGGACAGAAGAATAAGTAATGCTGTCGGGAAGTTCATTTATGAATAAAGAGAATAAAAGAGGACCCAAAATAGATCCTTGTGGGACGCCCATATATGTATCTATAAAATTCGACATAGAATTACTTGTCACAACTGCTTGTTTTCTGCCAGAGAGGTAGGAGTATATCAATGAGGCTGCCGAAGATGAGAAATTAAATAGCGTTACAAGTTTTGATACAAGTTTTGAATGGTCTACTGTGTCAAAGGCTTTAGAAAAATCCAGAAGTACTAACAGCGAGATATAGTCTTTTTCCATTGCTATCCTTAAATCGTCTGTTACTTTTAACAGCGCAGACGTACAGCTATGTTGCTTTCGAAAACCAGATTGGTGTCTACAAAGTAAAGCATTGTCCTGCAGATAGGATGATACTTGGATATGAGCAATTTTCTCAAAAACTTTAGACAGAAATGGTAAGATTGAAATTGGACGAAATTCAGGGGATGTTTGTGAGGTACCAGGTTTTTTTAAAATAGGTACTATTTTAGCTGTTTTCCAGGCACAAGGAAAGCAAGATGTCATTAAAACAGTATTAAATATATGTGTCAGTACAGGAAGAATAAGAGGTAAGATGATTTTAATAAATAAGGGATGTATTTCATCAAGCCCTGAGGACTTGGATTTGATAGATAATATAGCATTAACAACATCTGCCTGCTCCACCCGATGAAATTCAAAACATTCCGCAGAAATGGACATATAAGTGGAACACATGTTTACTGATGACGACATAGGGCGTTGCACAAAATTGTTGTTAAGCTTATTTAAATCAATTTCGGAGAAATCAAAATCATCTGTTCTGCCAATTCCAATATCTCGTATATTTTCCCACAGAGTCTTTGATGGTAAATTACCGTTAAGATGCTCGGAATAAAAACCACGCTTAGCTTTTCGTATTTTACAGTTTACAACATTTCTTAGCACGTGAAAATGATTATAGAATTCTGGCAACCTAAATCGTTTCCATCTTCTGAATGCAGAGTCACGTCTGTTTATTAGTTCCATGATCTCAGGGGTAAACCAGGGTATTACAGAATTCTTAATAACTTTAGTTTTAATCGGGACGTGTTTATTAAACAAGTCAAGAACTACATCATTGAACATATTAATTTGTTCATTAGATGATGGACAATTATATAGGGTCTGCCAATGCACTCTTTCTAGATCATCACGAAATCGATCAGGATTTATGAACTTAAAATTTCTATATATTACAGTCTGAGGGGTCTTGGAGAAATAAATGTTAAAACATGCGAATATTAGGTCATGTTTAGAAAACATTGGGGCCGAAGATTGATTAAAAAAGACGCCGTCAATGTTATTACAGAAAAATAAATCAATTAGAGTACTGCTGGTGTTAGTGAAATGGGTAGGAACTGATGAGTTTATAAGATCTAAGCTTAAGGATTTCATGTTGCAAAGAAATGAAGCAGAGCTTTCTCTATTTAAAACATTGCAATTAAAATCACCGCAAATAATTACGTCCGAATAGAGAGTTGAGATGTTTTCAAGCAACGAGTAAAACGGAGAAATATCTATTTGTTTGTGTGGTCGATAATATACCCCCATAAGAGTTTTTCTATTATCACCAACAATTTCGACAAAGCAATACTGCGTATTACTGTCGGGAGGGGATGATAAAACAAGTTTACATTTAATACTAGAACGCACATATATCGCAGTACCAGAGCCAATCCTACCATATCTGTCACCACGAAATAACCTAAATCCACTTAAATCATATACACAATTCTTAATTTTCGGTATAAACCATGTCTCTGATACACACACAACATCAACATGAATCCAATCGCCCGCCATTCTCAAATGAAATGAGACTTAAGCCCACGTACTCCACTTTCTTAGTAGTATTGGGGCCAAGAAGTCACTGGAAGGTATTTCATTGGGAAAATATGTTCGCAAGGAAGCCATATCGGGTAGGTTAGACTACTTTACTTTATATGTCGCTATAGTCCGGGGTGGACCTGGGCTGTTAGATAACTTAGCTGCCATTAAAGCTGTCAATCGCCATTTGAATAGCGAGAATAGTAAGCTAGGGCCTCCACTACGCTTGCGGTTTCTAAGCTTTAAGCATTTAGCTTTCCCCAACTCTTCCCGGTTGATTTACTCCCTTCCCTGTGGAACTGTCACCTTTTCGAAATGTTTGTTTGTTTCCACTGCCACTCCCGTGGTCGGATAGTGGTGCCTATTGTCTCCCAACCCGTTCTCTAATGCAGATGATCTTTAAAGATCAGTAATATCCTGTTCAGTTCCACCATCGGTCAAGACAATACTTCCAAATTATTGAAAACATTCTACTCCATCTACAGTTTGCCAGTAATAGAATGGTGAGCTTACGTTAGGTCAGTAATGTTTAATGGTATCTACGGGAAGGCACGTACTACTTGAGCCTTTCCTGCGATCAACCGACAATACTTTTGGCTCCAGAAGTAAAGAGATTCTTCACAGCATCCCAATGATCTTAAATGGTTAAGAGCAACTCGCTGCTTATTATTCCTACTCCATGTACGAGGTAGTCTGTTGGGATTTTAATGTCATCCAGAAGTCTCTGAATCGATATAGTAAGTAATTAGATAGTTAGCACCTACCGTAAGATGGTGATCACATATGATCCCCAGGCCAGTGTCTCGTCTCTTTCGGACATCCAGAAGTCAATTTGGTTGGAAGTTACTGGCTTTGTGGCAAAGCGTGTGCCTTAACATAGTGCTATCACCGTTATTACGGTGATAGCACTATGGTTACCATTGGTTTTAGCATCAGACCGAATCCGGATGGTGTTCCAGAGTAAAGCAGCATAGTTTTAGGCCCTGGAGATTTCAACTATCCCACATCTAACAATCTAACTGCATTCACTACCAAAATGTCTAATTTATATCGAATCAACTCTCGTTCAATTTAGAGAAATCTGGAATTCTGAGGTCCTTCAACTCCCAGAGTCAAGGATCTTCCTCACATTCCTACAATTTATGTCCGGATACGATAGCCAAAAGTCGCTAATGTTTTGTTTAGAATTCTACCCTCACCATTTCCCCCCACTTGACATTTTTGCCTACATGTACAAAGACTTATGCCTTTAGTTGCCCGGGGATCACTCCCTTGGAGGTACTTAATTACAAAATGGGTTATTTGCGAATGTTTCAGGACCCCAAGGGCTTGTTACGAATACTAGAGGACTGCAAACTCAACAGAGGACTGCAAACTCGGCAGCCTAGAGAGCTAAACCTTAGGTATGAAAGTTTTAAAAGCGGACTGTAGTTTTCTAAATATTTCATACGCAAGTTAGATCCTCTGAACTAAACCAAACTTGAATGACTGATAAAACTGTCAGATTTTGGTCAAGGCAGCATTCAAGTACCACTGTCATTTCTGATGGTACTTCTTTAAGGGAG
This sequence comes from Pocota personata, assembly GCA_963082735.1. NCBI lineage: Eukaryota > Metazoa > Arthropoda > Insecta > Diptera > Syrphidae > Pocota > Pocota personata. The sequence continues at coordinate 236,196,379 of OY720429.1, read as the reverse complement.
ATACATCGTGCGATTTGACGATTACAAATTCGAAGACTGACACGCATGTATACTTGGACTACTGAAAGCGAAAGGGTCCTCAGTCTTTCAAACTCGAGAAGATAACAATATCTTTCCTTAACCGTAGAGACGGTGGCATCAAATTCGAAGTTATCCACAGAATCATAAAAACACAAGTACACTCCTGGAAGGCATCAGTAATTTTCTTAAGGAGGTTGCAGAACTTCACGGTCGTCGCATGAGATTGGCTATCTTACCTTTTTCTGACGCCAAATCTAAAAATAGTGATAATTGCACATTTGGATACCGAAAATGAGTTCTTAGTGCTTTGAAAGTGATTGGTTTGAAAAGATACTTTAGCTTAAAGACATACACTCCTTTAAAACTTATAACCCTATTCAGCGTAACATTTCAATATTGTCTGTGCTTCTACTTAAAATAGGTTCACCGCCGCAATAATAGATAAAGAATTCTTAATTACTTACAAAATTGCAGACGCGAGGAGAACATTAACAAATTCCCAACTAAATCTGCTTCGCGGCCGCCGTTGTGGTCGTAAAGCATCGCAAGAAGGATACTTGGCACAGGGACAAACCAACGTTGAGGAATTTTCATAAATCACAACAAGGAATTTTATGCTTTTCTTCGCAACGTGACTAGAGAATGTGTTCGGGAGTACCTACCTCCAGAAACTCTTCTTACAAATTACACTTGCCAGGTTCAGGATCACGAGTTGTGTACTCGTGTTGCCGTGAAATCTATACAATGTGGGCGGTAAGTGAGTTACACCGATATAGTGTTCGGTATTTCGCTTTTGCAATTTAATTGTGTTCCTTTCGTTGTTTCGCTTTCATGTCCTCTGCCCTCGCTGTTAATGAATTCAACCCTAATTGCTCCTTTGGTGTTGAGCAAGGAGATTTTATTGCAACACAACTGCCAGTCGTTGGGGGTCGAAGGCCAAGTTCATTGGTAAATATTCCCTTATAGCACCATCACCGGTGCTAAGTGCTGGGAAAGAGTTTTCCCAGGACTAAGGGACCGAAACAAAAGAGTTGCATTCTACAACTTTGGATGGTGGTGCGATTTATTGCATACTTTTATGTCCTTTTTGCAGTTAATTGCTAATTTTTCCGATTTCTTGTTGCTTGCTTGGAGCTGATTTACGACAAGGGAAATGGTGGCGAATTGTGGAGCGGGTTTTAATTAGTTGCCAGAATCGAGCTATTTATGGCAACTAATTCCCTCCGACGGGCCATTCATAATGCTCTTTTGCTACACGGGTAATTGTGTGCGATTTCTTCAAGCATATGATTCGATTTGGGAGAATTTTAAAATACAACATTGGTTGCGGGTGAATGACTTGTTTTGTGGTATTTAAAGTGTATTCATTTGAGATTGCATATCCTTCGACCAAATTTACTTTGCTACGAGTACCTAGTTCTTGCAATTTTTTATGAAATTAAGTAGAACACTGAATGGGACTTTCGAAAAATGGTGAGAGTATGTACAATGTATCAAACTACCCAGTCTAATGGAACATTATGTGTGACATTGTCCTAAAATATCCAGACCTTGGTAGTGATGAAATTATAGGTTAAGCATATGATAGTGGGGGTAGTAGTGGCCAAAGTGCTTGAGGAAATATGGGATACTTGCAAAACTGCAATCGAAATGATTGGACAGTGTTAAAATTAGCAAGGATAGAACTAGTAGGATACAAGACTGAAGCAGTACGGATTGGGTATGAATTAAAAAAAAAAAAAAGTTTAGAGAAGAGAAAAATTACAAAAACAAAATATACTTATAAAAGGTGGCGCAAAAGTCATCACCCTATTGGAAGATGCTCTCATTTTTGTAAATAGCGTGCTATGTCATCGCGACTTTGACATTTGCTAAGTAAACAGAAGTGGAATATATGTACGTAGACAAACCATGGATTGCTGTACTCTTCAAGAACGGGGAATAATTGTTTCAATGCTAGCAATAAATAATCGGGCTATGGTTTTGGTTCAACGTGAATTTCGTCGTCGATTCCCTGGTTTTTTGTCACCAACTGAGCAAACACTGCGGCATTTAACGGCTCGCGTCCAGGAGACACAACAAGGGACAGCAACAGACGTGAATATCGCTGCTGTGGCTGCAGGTGACCAAGAGGACCATCAAACATCAACGGGTCACACAATTGGGCATCAACAGACGGTTTTCACAGCGGATTTTGGTGAAGGTCTTGAAGATGTAACCGTACGAAGTGCAATTAGGGCATCAGCTATAACCTATAGACCGTCAATTGCGTGTAAATTACAGACAAGTCCTCCTCTCTCCTCCTGGCCGCTTAAGCTCTCATTTTGACGATTTGCACTGTCCCACAAGATCGCCCAATTTGACCGTTCCAGACCTCTTTTTTTTTTGGAGTTTTTTGAAGTCACAGGTCTATACGAACAAGTCACAAGGTCATACCGAACATACCACAAGAATTGGAGAATCTATCACCGGAAGTTTTGAGAAAAGTCATGGAAAATGCTGTGGAACGAACCCAAATGCGCATCAACCCAGGCGGCAGCCACTTGGCCGGCTATACCTTCGCGACTTAATACGAACAAATTTAAATGTCTAAATAAACATAATTAACAAACTAATTCTTTTAAAGTTAGTGCCTTAGGAAATCGAGTGAGAAATTTTCCGCCACTTTGAAGATAGTCACGAAAAGTTGGCTCTTCACATATATACTCGTATGAAGCGTTTTCTAATACGAGAGGTCATCAATAGCCCTAGCTACGATACAATTGCACTTTTATCGGTACATTTAGCTTCGCAAAAGTACGAATTACGAGGGCTGTTCGATGCAAGATGGCGCTCGGATCGCATAGGGGATTTTTTCTGACATCTTTGTTTCTTTCTCGGCTTAGACAAAAAAAAAAAAACAAAAAAAAATCAAATAGATCTGTCAAACACTTAGCTTTTTACAGGGATCGAAAGAACTTTAGTTTGTGAGACTTGGCCAAAATGGAAAAAAGTGAGTTTCGTGTTTTAATAAAGCACTACTTTTTGCGTGATAAAACTATTAAAGAAACTGAAGACAGACTTAAAAAATATTATGGAAACTCTGCTCCCTCGCATGGAATGGTACGCAAGTGGTTCACTGAATTTCGTTCCCGTCGTACGAGCACACAAGACGCTGAGCGCACAGGACGTCCAAATGACGTCGCAACGGAAGAAATGGTCAACAAAATCCACTATATTGTGTTGGACGATCGCCGGGTCAAGGTTCGTGAGATAGCTGAGATTGTAGCAATTTCAAATGATACCGTCATTCGCATCCTGCATGACCATTTGGGCATGAACAAATTATCGGCAAGGTGGATGCCGCTTTTGTTGACGGTGGACCAAAAACCGATTCGGGTGAAGATTTCAAAACAGAATTTGAAACTCTTCAAGCAAAATTCATGTGAATTTTTACGACGTTTCGTAACAGTTGATGAATCCTGGATATACCACTACACGCCAGAAATGAAGGAACAATCAAAACAGTTGCTGTTTCTTCACGATAATGAACGGGCTCATTCGTCCGCAGTAGCAACAGCAAAATTACCTGAATTGCGATATGAACGATGAGCATTATTCCCGAATACCTTTAAATTTGTAATTATTTCGTGAAGTGAATTCTACTACTTGCGGCTTTCGGCTGACAATTACAATTTGTTTCCTGCGTAATTCATAGGTGGATTCTCGTACATCTCATTTGCTGTAAAACTGCGAGGCTAATGTGGCCAACCTTAAGACACCAGAGACTGGGCATGCATCGCAAAAATCTGCAGAGGTGAAGAGGAGAAAGAGACTGTAATTCCTTTCATCTCCGCAAGTCCTTCCCCATCCCATATCAGAAGGTATACTCTGGGAGAATATTTCCACCATGATATGAGCAATATGAACAAAACTTACTCAGCTAAAACTTATGGCTTCATCGAAAGTAGTGGAAGTTACAGGAGCAGATAGGGATCGAAATCCCTGCTCTATAGTGGTATCACAATGGACCTATGTATGTTGATCTAAGTGCATCCAATGAGAACCACTTTCTATCTATCTACCTAACAAGCGTAGAAAAAAATGGTGTCAATGTAGTGACTTTTTAGCATCAGCATATAAAAAACAGACAGGATACAATAAGATTTAATCATCACCGTAAATAGCTATGAAAAAGCAATATATGGTCTTTTAACAAAACGCCCCCAAAGAATGGGCGGGACCATGTCGGTCAATATTTTTCAGTTTCTAGCAATATTCGACCTCTGCGAAAGTTCGTTTGATGCCTTTTGAATGAAGTCTCGTTTCTAACCTTTATTCGCTCGAAAATAATATTTCCTTTCCGTTTCAGAAAATCGGACAAAACAGTAATATCACGCCAGTGACAGTCCGGCGTCAATATCCCAACTGGTAGCTCATTGCTGCACTCTGCTCGCCGGAAACGTCATTAAGCAAGGCACAAAAATGTTCCTTCCGTCTGCGTAGCTGATTTCCATTTGATACCAATAGAGTGCAGTCCATATCCAGTACAGGATGGTTGTTGTTGCTTTTTTGGCCGACAACTTCTTTGGATATTCTTTACAGTTCTCTAGTGTCTCCTCTTCTTGCAGTGTTTTCGGCATTTTCCGCAAGACCGTCCAAACTCGTCCGCCTGTCACGTCTCACACAGTGATGAACCGTCCTATGAGCTATCCTATATTCGCTTCATAATTCTACCTTTCGTTGAGCGTCTGTCTAGGCGTTTATTTTGATCTTCAACGAGAGTTTCTTGGTCTAGATTGCCTGACCACAGTTTCGGATTCAGTTTCTATAAAAACGCTTTTTATTTCACCGTACATCGCGTCAATGGATGGATCTCCCATTTCGATTAGGGACGATGCTCTTTTAATGAGGGTGGTGGGAAAATTACGATACATAGGGTGGGTTATCTGTTGTTTTTTTATTTAATGTTTTTCAAAAATTTTTATGTTATTAAAGAGAGTACACTTTCCGATTATTTATGGAAAATAATTTCATTTAAATGGCTGCCGCAGCTGGCTTGACAGTAACCCATTCTGTCAACCCAATTTTGCAGTATATTTTTGACGGTTCAGGGTTCTATTTTACGAATAGCTCGATCAAATGCGCAAAACATCGATTGTTGGACGGCTTGTATGGCATGTAGCGCAGTCTTGCTGGAACCAAAGATCATCTAAATTCAATTTTTCAGTTTCTGGCAAAAAACAAAAAAAAAATCGGTGATTATGCCTCTCCATCTTAATTTTCGAAGAAAAATTGGCTAATAATGCCATTCCACAAACCACACCAAACAGTCGCATACTGAGGATGCATTCGTTTCTCTACGACTACGTGTGTTTTACTTGTTTACTCGTACGTAACCGCCGAGATGAAAATACTCCTCATCGGAAAGAATGATTTTTTTAAAGCTAAATCGAGGTCAATTTCGAGCTGCTCTAAAACTTAAACAGAGAATCTATAAAGAAGCGGGTGGTCATTTGGCTTCAATTCCTGAGTCAGTTGGACCTTGTAAGTGAGTAATCTGAGGTCTTTATGCATAATTCTCCTGAGGCTAGTGCGGCTAATGTTCAGTTTGCTGAGATCTGTGGCTAGTTGAGGTTGAGGATAACTTGAAATCTCTGAAATTTCTTTTCGAAATTCGTGCTTTGGAAATAAATTTACAATATTTCCTAACGTTGTTTAAGTGTACTCGTACATCGATTAATTTCTTATGATAGTGTGTTTCTGTAAATTTTTTGAGCTCGTGTCAAAATAACATGCAATTTAAAAAAGAAACCAGCAGATGGCCCATCCGCTATGTTGGGGACATTAAGAGCATTCGGATTGAATTTGGTTATCCTCACTGAATCTTCTGAGCCGCGCTGCACACTCCCTACGTCCTCGTTTCTTTCCCTATGAACATCACATAGTGACTTCCTCCAACGCTGTTGCACCATGAAGCGGTCTATTCATTTTTCAGTTTGACCATAAGGAGACACCCAGGTAATTTTGTAACAGGTCTTATCCGGAAATAAGGTCCCACCCAACACAAGCCGATGTGCTTTACAAAAGTCGACAAGCAAATCACCATTTTCATTTTGTGATCCCAAGCCATGTTTTCCCATTACCCGACCCGACTTGGGCATTGAGGTCACTCATTACAATTATCAACATCAATTTAAAAATTTAAGAATAAGGTCTAGAACTTCTACATTAAAACCATTTAAGTTAAAAGTTAGGCAATGAACTTAAGTTTAAAATTTAGAGAAAAGTTTAAAGAATTTACAAAATTGTTCCTAAATTTTCGACAGCGTACTAAACAAACAATTAAACATTGTGTTCTTGAAAAAATCTCCTAAAAGTCGACGAAGCAATAAGTTAAGTTCCACACTATAATTAGCTGTTCAAATTAAATAGTTGAGGAACTACTCGTACAATTGTGTGTACCAAAATTTCGATCGAAATCAAAGTTCTGAAATTGTGCTGTAAATATTGAGCATAATTTTTGATTTGGCAATAATTTGTTAGACAAAATGGCACAGGGTATTAAACGAATCGTTCCACATGGATTCAATTTACGAGTATGTCTTCTTGTTCTTCTTCTTACGGCGAAGTTATGATCCGGAGTAGAAGGATCACAACCCTCCCACTTTACTGCATCCCTACTGTTCCGCCTTTGGGGTTTGCCGGTTTGACCTCAGGAAGTACCGGCAGGCTTCCAGGTTTCGGATCACTTCGTCTCTGAGGCCAATCGAATGCTGGTGTTTTTGCATTTGTGTGATCCAGTTGTTTTTTGGTCTGCTTTTTGGGCGCGATTGCGTAGGAACTTTGATTGATATTGCCCTTTTGACAGGGTTCGAAGGATTTCTCCTTTGAACATGACAATACCAACTGAGCCGGTCGTGCTCTATCTTGCTTGTGATGGGTTCTTTTACATAAAGGCTTTCTCGAGCTTCTTCTTATTCTATCAAGCTTTGTTACTCCTGCTGTCATGCGAAGCATCTTCATCTCAGCTGTCGTTAATTTGCCCTCATAATTTTTGTACATTGTCCAGCATTGTGAACCGTATGTGAGCGCCGGACGTACAACTGCGGTGTAGCCTTCCTTTAAGCTTAGGGGCATTTTTCGATCACAGAAGATAGCGGAGTTTTCCCGCCACTTCATCCACCCTACGCTTAACCGATGATTGATGTCATCATCACAAGTTGCTTCGCTATTGATCATAGATCCCAGATATTTGAACTTTTCGCACTTGGGAAGCACTTTTCCATTCAAGTAAATGTCTGGAATAGTCCGGTGTGGATCAGAGAACGGGCAGCACAGATACTCTGTCTTTTTTGAACTAATACGGTACCCATTTCCATCCAAAACATCCACCCATACATCAAAGAAGAATTACTGATGCACTTTGGGGTCCGTCACTATTCCTTCAAGCAGATAATCAAGGACTGCAATAAATAGCAAAGGACTAAGGACGCTTCCCTGGTGTACACCGACTTTGATTGGGAACTCTTCGGTGACTCCTGCGGGACATCTTACTCTTGTCCTTCCTCCCTCATACATGTCCATGATCATGCGCACGTAGGTTTCTGGAACTCCTTGTTGTCTTAGCGCCACCCATAAGAGATCTCTTGGTTGTCTATCAAAGGCTTTTTCAAAATCAACCAACACCATATGCAAGTCCTTTAAGGAATCACGATGTTTTTCCATTATGATCGTTATACTTTGGATTGCATCTGTTGTTGATTTACCCGAGACAAACTGCACTAGACTGCCGTATTATTTTCCGCAGTCGGTCATCTAATACCTGCTCAACGATCTTCATGGTGTGTGACATAAACTTGACAGAACGGTAGTTATCGCAGTTTCGCGTATCGCCCTTTCCTCTGTGCAGAGGAAGGAGATAACTTTTCCTCCACTGATTAGGCATTGGATCACTGCTCATAAGTTTGGAGATAAGAATCATGAGCCAACTGTTTCCGATGGCTCCCATCTTTTTCCAGAACTCAGAGGGTATCTTGTCTGGCCCAACTGCTTTTCTCTTTTTGGAGTATTTGACCGCATTCCTAACTAATGTCGGATACTTCGTCATGGTTAGGAGCGGCTCTTGGAAAGTATACCCGGGGAAACTGTTCGTTCAGAAGTCTTTCGCCATCTGTGGAGAATTTTGTCGTCTTCCACAAGAAGCTGGCCTTGAGCATTGTTAATGAACTTTGGGGAACGAATCTCCTGAGCATTTCTTCTTCTCTGGGCAGCTATTTTAAAGATAGTTGCTCCCTTATTCAAGTTGTTTTGTCGAAGCTCCTGGATAGCCTGGTTCCTATCAGACGCCGAAGACGATATTTCCTCCAACTCCCGATAGAGGCTTGAAATTGGGCGCACTTCTTCGCGAGACCTTTGCAACATCTATATATCACTTCAAGGCGAGCTTTTTCATCTCTATTAGTAGAAGAGCACTTTGACCAAGCCTTGAAAGCCGTTTTCTTTTACCGAATCACTACTTTAGTTTCATCTGTCCACCACCATGTTTCTTTGGCGTGTTGGCAGGGGCCTTTCGACCAAGCAGTGATTTGGCTCTCTCCAAGCAAAATCGCTGTAGGGAATCCCACATATCTTGTGCTCTGCACTCCTCATCACCGACCTCATCGATGATGGTAAAGGTTTGTCATGTTGGTAATAATGGCCTTTTCCTTTGTCCAGCTTGTACCAATTGATTTTCTCAGCCACCTTTGTTTGCTTATTTGTTTTCTTCCCCATCTCCATAAAAATTTCTGTCAGGAGGAGACGGTGTTGCTGGCCGATCGCCTCTCCCAGGATCACTTAGCAATCTTTAACCCGGGGTTTCATGAAACTCTCTACCAAATGGTAGTCAATCTGGGTTTCATTTCCACCACTGCTGTAAGTGATCAGGTGCCGGCTGTGTTTGACGAACATGGTATTTAGCACGATAAGACCGTATGACTTGCACATGCTTAGGATGTCTTCACCTGGAGAATTTCTGGTGCCGTACCCCAGTCCTCGATGGCAGTCTTCATTTGTTTTCCCGACATGTCCGTTCAGATCTCCGCCAACAAACAAAAGCTCTTTCTTTGGGATGTTTTTGATGAGGTTGTGAAATTTCAGCCAGAATGCATCTTTTTCTCTCTGTTCGCATCCGACTTGGGGAGCATATGCGCTTATTCCACACCTCACCCTGTATCATCAATTTGAAAGACATCAAACGGTCACTGGATTTTGAAATGGTCAAGATGTTGCCAAGTAGCTCTGCCGCGAGGATGATAGCAATTCCGTTTTTACCTTGTTCCGATCCATAGAAGACAATCTTGTAAGCTTTTGTCTTAACGTCCAAGAAACGCGCCCGATTCCCGGTGTTTCGCCATTTCGTTTCTTGTACACACAAGATGTCCACTCGCCTTCTAATCATCATTTCATCAAGCTCGTAGCTGCGACCTTTCATAGTTCCAAGGTTCCAACTCGCGACTCTTAGGTTACGCCTAAGCCGTTGCATTATTTTGCTATCCCCCGGAAACCGAATAGCTTCGACCCGAGCATTTCTGCTCGTCGAGTATGTACTTTGTGTATTTACGAGTATGTGCTCGTAGGTATATTCGAAATATTCTTTTTTACATCTCAACGAAATGCACGTGGCACATAACTCGTGTATCTTCAATCACTTTGATGACTGTTAATCTATTGGTCAATTTCCTAAGTCATAAGTCAAGTCACCACAAAACCATACCAGAGAAAACCACTTCCGGCAGATGGAAATCTGTGGTTTGAACGAAAAATCCAGCAGCATGTTATGGGGGAACGATTCTTGTGGTCAAATTCAATATTCATTAAACGCAAATGAACTGCCAAAGGACCATCATCAATTTGAACTACTCTGCACGAGAACAGCCAGAGACAGTACCCAATCCGATCGACTTTGACCACTAGCCTCACACCTGCATCAGTAAAGCTCCGGCTGCCGTTCTTAGTTTATTGTTAAATGAAAAACGTGCCAAGCAATTTAATTGGAATTTTATTGCCATTGTCAACTAGGACAGCAGGAGACGTTTATGACACCGTCATGATCAACTGAAGGCTGCCTCTCATTAGAGTCGCTATGAGACAACAGTGAATGCAATGGCGACATCTGCTGGTGCCGCTCATTCATTAGACCCGAACCGAGTCGATGAATGTGAGGAGCGCCATGTCACCGTGCCGACAAAGTAAAGTCGCCAATTTTCGTGCGAAAGTTCCCAGAAATATAAAGGAAAACCAAAAACCGAAACTCATTTCCGAAATTTCGTCAATTGTGTCTGTTTCCCTGTAGGGTTTTACATTTTTACAAAGTTCAGTTAATTTGGGTCTCCGTGGTTGGGCTTGAAAAAAAAAGATACATTTTTTTTCTCCTCGTAGATGGCCAGTCGTTATGTTAGCTGGTTTATGTGAGTTTTATATCATTTTGGCATTTTATTTCCGCTACATCTGCTGTCGTGTGTTCGATGCAATTGCCAAAAAAAGTAACAAAAGGTAAACGGGTTGCAGCAACAAAAGCCAGTGAAAATTTCACAAAACAAAAAGAACCAGAGGCGAAGGGAACGCATTTTTTTTCTTTGGATTGGCAAAAGTGACCTCAGCACGAGAGGCGTTGCAACCTGTCAGTGGAATGGGAATAACATTTAATGGTTATCGTTGAACTGCACAACACGAGCAGCGAATTTTTGTTTCACATCCTTGATATCGAGGGAATGTCAATTGGACTGCGGGGTTCGTGTAAAGTGCTGCAGTCGTTTTCAGGCTAATTTATCTGAATTTAAATACCTTTAGTCTTTACTCATTTTAGTCATAAATAAGGCTTGTACATTTATTACTTCTATTTATTTTTGTTTGCAGATTGTAAATTGTATGATAACTTGGACTGGTTACCTACCAATTCAGTCGTTTTGGATGATATGATTGATATCCATAGCGAATCATGTAGGACCTTAGCTAGGTCTTTAATTTCTGTTATTTGTAACCAAGACACGTAGCCGTAAAATTAATCAATTTTAAGCCAGTAGAAGAGCTTTAAATCCCCTTTTTACTATGGCTATGGCGCCAACATAGGTGGTAGGTATTCCCATTCCAAAATTTCCTAATAAATCAGATTCAAGAGTTACTTACACACGTACGTACGTGGAGATTATGGGATGCATTTTAGGCTAAGTCAACGGTGGAAGGGCTTTGTTAAATGTTCGCAACCGCAATGATTACCATCTGTCTATTGGCTTTTACGGCAATTGAAGAACTTAGATCAAGCGCCCTGCCAACATTATATCACAGTTGTAATATAAATTGGGAAACAACGCCCGAAGAGGCAACATGTGTAGCTGAACACTCGGACCTGCACAAGCACATCTGGGTGAACTTCAGCACACATATGTTTAACTGGACGAGGCATCTCTTGTTGACCTGATCGGTTGAAATATGCGTCTCAGAAGTCTAGCAAGAGTTCCACAGAAGGAGGACGTGCGGCGGATGAATTCTCCAGATGGAATCAACGGTGTCGTCTACTGGCCAGAGCATACCTTACTTGAGCTGCTTCGACATATTCGGATCACAGGTCAGTAAGAAATTTCCAAGGCTAGTCAGAATGAAGTGAGGATAGCGATATCCAAACTTAAATCCAACAAATCTGCTGGAGCCGACGGCCTTGCCGCCGAACTTTTCAAGGCAGGAGGAGATGAGTTGGTAAGGAGCATGCACCAGCTCATCTGTAAAATCTGGTCGGACGAAAGTATGCCCGACGAATGGAACCTCAGCATCGTTTGCCCGATCCTGAAGAAAGGAGACCCTCTGAACTGCGCCAACTACAGATGTATAAGTCTTCTCAACGTCTGCCGTATTATGTGAACGCCTAAAACCAATCATCAGCAACCTGATAGGTCCTTATCAGTGCGGGTACAGGCCCGGTAAGTCCACCATTGACCAAATATTCACACTACGGCAGATTTTGGAAAAAACGCACGAATATAACATCGATACGCATCACCCTTTCATCGATTTTAAAGTTGCCTATGATAGCGTGTATAGAGACGAGTTATACAGAGCCATGTCTAGTCTTGGCATCCCTGCCAAGCTCGTCCGTTTGTGCAGAACGACAATGGAGAACTATCGCTGCTCCATCAAAGTCGGAAACAACACCACCGATCCGTTCGATGTCAGGAAAGGTCTTAGATAAGGTGACGCGCTGTCATGCGATCTCTTTAACATAGTACTTGAAAGAATTGTACGAAATCAAATCAACACCGAAGGTACAATCTTTTACAAGTCTGTACTCGCCTATGCCGATGACATTGATATAGTTCGAAGAACTCAGCGGGCCGTCAGTGGGGCGTTTTCGAGTATTGAGATCGAGGCAGCAAAGATGGGCTTAGCGGTCAATGAAAGCAAAACAAAATATATGCTGTCAACAAAAAAGGACATCCAACATCGGCGTCTTGGACAGAACGCCACAATAGACAGATATAAGTTTGAGGTAGTAAAAGACTTTGTCGGCCTAGGCTCTATGGTGAACTCCGCAAATGACACGAGTGGGGAGATCAAACGAAGAATTACTCTTGCCAATCGCTGTTTCTACGGACTAAGAAGGCAATTGAACTACCAAGGTAACTCTTTATAAGACACTAATCATCCCCGTCCTGCTGTATGGCGCAGAGGCATGGGCTTTATCAAAATCAGATGAAGATGCCCTTTGTTACTTCGAGAGAAAAGTTCTTCGAGTGATCTTTGGTCTCGTCTGCATAGACGGCGAGTGGAGGAGAAGATACAATGCCGAATTATATGGCCTTTATAATGACATCGACTTAGCCACAAGAGTTCACATACAACGACTAAGATGGCTGGGTCATGTAGAGCGGATGGAGTCCAACGTTCCAGCCAAGAAAGTCTTCGAATCCACCCCGGACGAACGGAGCAGTAGAGGACGACCTGTATTATCATTATTCCAGAATATTATATATTCGCTTTATAAAAAAGGAGACTACGATGAGCTAACAAATTACAGAGGCATATCTTCCTAAATGCCTCGGCTAAGTTGTTCGCTGCTCCACTTTTCAACAGGCTTACTCAGTAAGTCAAAAATAGGGAAATTCTACTTGAATCGATTTAGGGAAAATTATTCGACGGTGGACCAAATCTTTAATAAAATAAAAAATTATTTCCGTGCGGCATTTGAATCCGTGCGGCATTGAAATCCTTTGCTCGTTAAGCGCTCTTCTATAAGTTTTACCAAATAGGAATTAGTAGTAAAGTCCGTATGGGGACGGAAACTGTGTTTCGAAAGAATTTCCCACGGCAATGGGTGTGAAACAAGGCCGTAACTTAAGTGCGCTCCTATTTGTCCTGTTTTTTTTTTTAATGAAATAACAGACGATATTAGAGGTGGCATTGATATCTGCAAAGCTAAACGTCAGATGTTTTTTTGAATACCCACAATTGGCAATATGATATTTTTGCTCTGTCTGAAACCAATCTAACTCCGAGTATTCTTAACAATGAACTTTTTTTTTCAGAATTTACCATCTTCCGCAAGGATGGTGTGAAGAAATCAGACGATCTCTCGGGTCGCGGTGTCCTTTTAGCAATTCATAATCGCTTCGATGCGACCCTTCTAGAAAGGTCCTCGACCAGACCAGACCTCGAATTCGTATGTGTCAAGCTCAAAGTCACCAAATTTTGCCTTGTAAATACTTTGCTGTCACATTCGTCCGTCCCAACCAATTGTGGCCTATCAACTTGCCGTCGACGTGATTGACTTTCTGTTCGATACCGCACAATCCCATGATGCCTTAATACTTCTGGGAGATTTCAATCTTCCTCGGTTAAACTGGACTAATTTCAAAGATGAGTCTCATTTCGTCGCATTGAATGCCTCCTCTGATAAAGAAGTTCTATTTACCGAGTGCCTTTCTGATAATGGACTGAGGCAAGTTTGCGGCATCTCAAACTTTATGAATAGGCAACTCGATCTCATCTTTTCTTCTGATCCTGATAATTGTGTCATCATTGAAAGTTCCCACCTACTGTCAACGTTAGATAGATTCCACCCTCCTTTTTGATTTTAAAATGGGAACACATGCATTGACCCTGGCAGCTCCTTTAACTTTAATTCCCATAAAGCCGACTTGCCTAGACTTACAAGTCTCATCAGCAACACTAACTTTGACTTTACCTTATTTAATTCTAATATGGATACTGTCGTTGAAACATTCTACTCTACTCACTAATTTACTCTTTTGTCGTCCAATCAGTCCCTTATACATCCAGGAAACACTGCTCGTCTTTCCCGCCCTGGTATAATGAAGAGCTTTGCTCAATTCGTAATAAAAGTAATAAACTCTGGCAAACTTTCCTGTCAACCAGATTCGATGTTGTCTACGGTTACTACCTCTCTGCTTATAACTGCTTTTCCTTATTGTCTGTATCTCTTTATCAGGAGTATATCGATCGAATGCAACAGAGTTTAATCTCTGAGCCGAAGTGCTTTTACCAGTTTATCAACGTCAAAAGAAAATCAGCTGGCTTTCCTTCCACCCAAGTTCGTCCATGATTCAATGTACTTTCATTGTAAACAAATCTTCTCCCAGTACTACACGGATTTTGAAAAGGTAGATCTACTAAGACAAATCTAATAGAATTCAGATCTCGCGCACTACATGCATTAGAAGATGGTAATGAAGTTGATATTATTACCACAGATTATAGTAAAGCTTTCGATAAAATCTTTCCCAAATTATTTACCTTAAACTCAGGGCCCTTGGTTTTCTAATATCTTTTATTTCCCGGATTAGATCTTATCTAGAAAACCGCCAGTATAGAGTCTTCTTCAGAAGCTCAGTGCTCTAATCCCATCAGTGTCACGTCCGGAGTTCCTCAAGGTAGTCATCTCGGACCCCTGATTTTTGTCTTAACCATCAACGACGTTGGTCTTACCTTAAAGGAGTCTGACTTTTTCATTTAAGATAATATCTTCCTCATTAGATTCTCTCATTCTGCAAAGCGACCTAAATTCTTTTTTCACGTGGTGTACTCGTAAATATAATTTCTTATAGTTGAATGTGACGAAATACAAAGCTATTACTTTTTCTCGCAAGCGTCTTCCCCCTTCTACTAGGATCTATTACTTCCAAAATGTAGCTTTTACTTCACTCAATTTTATCTGCGATCTAAGTATAATATGCGACAGAGAGCTCATCTTTCGCTCACATATTGTTCTCATAATTAGCAAAGCCAACTTTTTTCTCGGATTCATCAAGCGCTGGTCCAAATAATTCTCTAGTCCTTATGTCAATAAATCCCTTTATGTCACCTTCGTCAGGCTCATCCTTGAATACGCTGGCCAAATTTAGTCACCCTATCACGATAGTCGTTCTCTAAAGAATTGAAGTAGTGCAGCGTAGATTCATCCGTTTCGCCTTTCGTGATCTCTCTTGGGCTGACAGATACAATTTACCTCAGTATGAAAATCGGCTTAAATTGGTTAATTTACAAACTCTCTTAGAGCGTCGTAAAGTTGCTGACGTACTCTTTGTACATGCCCCCATTCTACATCAAATGATCAACCTAAACTCTAACCCTCGCAATCTTAGGTTGGTACCTCTATTTCGTCTCGGTACTCACCGCTCTAATAATGGCCATTTTGAACCCATGTCCAGAATGCTGCGTTTAACCAACGATTTTCGATTTTCACATCTGTAGATCCACCCTGAGAAATTCCCTTTACGCAATATAAATTTCCCAATAAGTACTCATAGATTAGGTAGGTTAGGTAATTGGGTGCCCTTGTTGACAGGGTTGTCAACAGTTCACTTAGACCACTATGAGTCCATTGTGCCCAATATATAGAACCCTGGAAACCTAAAAAATTTCAATCTTCGACCGCTAGGCTACCACCCAGATAAATGTATGAATCTCAGGAGTTTTCTTAGCTCAATGCTACCTAACTCATCCAGCTCTGAAAAGAAGTATCTGCCAAAAGCACTGCTTCTTTTGCTGGCCAGAGCTGGACAGTCACACAGGAGATGATGAACGGATTCTATTTCCTCTATGTCCGAGTACCTGTCACACAGTATCCTGTCACGACGCCAACAGCTATGCGGATATCCCTTCGACTTAGTTCTATAAGATTGATAGATCTCTTTTTGTCGTAGATTGGCCGTAATGATTTGGCTGTCTATCTGTCTATCTCCCTGTATAAGGTGCTGAGCGGTACACTAGCCTCGGAAAGGGCCCGCGAAGGGCTTATAAGCGAATCTTCTCTGGCTAGTTCGTCGGCTTTTTCGTTACCGTAGATATCCATGTGGCCCGGTACCCAGCACAAGGTCATCGTGTTGGTCGCTGAGATAACATCCAGTCGCTTTTTTAAAATTTTTTACGAGCTTGGATCTTAGTGATGATGACTCTAACGCCTTAATGGCCGCTGGCTATCAACATGTAATATCTAATAATTAGATTAAGTTTGTTTGAATATAACTTCATAAGGTAGTTTTAAGTGTTAGATTGTTTAAAACTTAACTATAAACTTGGAGAAGACTTGAGATTTGGACGTATAAAGGAGAAAGAATACAAGTTGTAAAAGAGTACAAATATTTAGGTTTTGATGACAGCTAACCTAAGCTTTGGAAAGCATCTTGAAACTAACAATTAGCTCAGTTTGGGGTAACTATATTAATAATTAGTTCATTGATCACAGCTCTAAAGAGAAAAATTGTTCATGCAACTCCGACGTCTATTCTTCTATATGTAGCCCAAGTATGGGGTCGTAGAAAAGTTTCTTCGATACTGTGTTAAACGAATATTTAGACTGCCAAATAGCACACCTAATTATACTTGGAGGCGCTAAAATTGCACTTCAATTACATAGTAAAAGTCATGGGGTAATTGAACAGGAGAGGCTACCGAGGATAGTGTTTGCATATATGCTCTCAAATAAAGGAAACGGCGTTCAAAAGTGAGAAAATTTAGCAAGCAGCTGTAGGTACAATACGAGTTTTTCATCCAGCGTTCAGTCCACGTCACTAAGAAGGAAATTTGGCAACATACTCGAGAAAACAGGTCAATTCCTCTACAATTCTTAGACAAATGAAGCATAGTCATCGAAGCATAGAATGTACTACAGTCAAATTAATTACTTCTTACACGAGCGTACATACTTCTTAAATATCAGCTCCATGGATATGATAAGTACAATATTCAAAATAAGGGGAGAAATGTTACAACTGAATTATATTCCACACCGGCCAGAACTCCCGATCTTATGCGATATCTGCAACTTAAAGGAGAGTGAAGATGTTTACTATTTCATCGCGTCATGTCCTGTGGCATAAATATACTTGAGAAGGAAGAAGTGATCAACATTTTAAATGGTGCACTGGGATGGGATGTACTGGCTCTATGTATCCTTTATCAGGCCCATACTTATGTATGTACGGCCTGATCGTTTGGTGACCAGCTCTCTCCTAAGCTATACACCGCAACCAGCTAGTGAAAATACAGAGATCAACTTGTCTGTGCATTAGTGGTGTATTTAGAACCACTCCTATGGATGCACTAGATATAATGTTCCATCTGATGCAACTAGACCTCTTTGGCAAGCCAATGCAGCTATTCGACTCAATGCCATCCAGATTCTCTTTCAATAAAAACTTTCTTGCTACAATCCTATCTAGACTAGACTGGGAATCAGAATCCGTAGGGATCGTTCGAAGACAATCGATGAGGTGGGTGGCGGTGTTTTCTCCGACAGGCTAAACGTTAGAATCCCTTTTTGTCTCCCATATCGTTGTAGCGTTTTGCGCGGAGATAATGGCGATCAAAGAAGCCCTATCTTGGCTGATATGGAATGTAATATCTGCTAAGGATATTAGCATCTTTACTGACAGTCAAGCCGCTATAAAATCTCTGAAATCGATCTTTACAACATCAAAGATCGCTCTAGATTGTCGCTTGTCTCTTAACGAGATGGCAGAGCAATTCAACATTCATCTGTGCTGGGTGCCGGGGCGGGCTGATGATCTTGCCAGGTAGGGCATGCCTCTCGCTACATGTAAGCAATTGCTCAAGCTAAATGCTATCAAGAAGACCAACTTCAGGTGGGAGACTGGCATTAAGTGTCATGTCACTAGACAGATTTGGTCTCAGCTGGATCAGAAAAGCTCAAGGAGGTTGGTCTCCCTTAGCAGGAAGAATATCAGCGCAACAATTGGTGTCATTACGTGACACTGTCTCATTGGAAGGCACCTTTTGTAGAAGCTATAGGGACGGGGAGAAGAAGGAGACAACTCTCCATCTCCCCTGCACTTGTCCGGCTCTCTCTGTCAAAAGATGACTTCACTTGGGAGCTTACTTCTACGACAACCGCTGTGACTGGAATGTTCGGAACCTCCAGCGTTTCATTAGAAACTCCTATTGGTTCTAAGGTAGGACGGGAGAAATTCACTGATCCTGTGGTATCAAAAGTTACAAGCGTGTGACAGACACGGAAAGTCGGACAGACAGACACCATATTGAATCCATTAGTGTACCATTTATACCACTCTGGTACGGAACACTAAAAAGGCTGCTGTCTCTATGGAATGTATTCGGTTATTGTCATATTTTTCTTTCTACTTGATAGTCCTCGTTTTGGTACTTTTTTTTTTTATAATTTGCACGTGTCAAAGGGGATATGAATACCCTTATACTAATTTTTAGAACACGTGCGTTTTGTGGAAAGGGGAAGAGACATAGAGAAAGACAGAGTGGTGTAGTTTGAAACTCAGGTGGTATGAAGTTTCTGTAAACTTCAAGGTTGGCTGTTCAGATAACTGGGGAGTATTTTGTTTGTTTTCGCTATTATTGTGGTTGCTTATGATTCACAGTATTTTTTCCGTCTTCCTGATGTCATCATCACGATCAAGTTGCATTTTAGCCATATGACAGCGCCATTCTGCCAGTGTTTTGCCTTCACAGTAGAGTTGACTTAGGTTTCGCAAGTGATCAACTTTTTTAATTATTTTGACATTATTTGACATCAGGATTCGAACCGTGAATCAACAGCGTGACAAGCGATGATGTTACCACTACACCACTGCAGCCCTACTGAGTAAAAACAAATAATAGTTTCACAATTACAATGTTTGAGAGTTTATTTTTATGGTACTAAATCCGCTGCTTGTGGAGGCATTATTCACCTGCCTCCCATCCACTTGTTTATACGAACATGCAATGGATTCGAAAACTAACCTCCCATCGTTTCCTCCTAATAGTATGCAAAATAAAGGAGTGAATAAATTCGTCGCCTATTTGTATACTTAAAGCTTTTGATGGAAAGCTTTTCGCCAACGCTGCAGATGGAAACAACCCCACAATCAAAAGTCAACTCATTCACCTATACAATTCCGTATCTCGCGTGCAGTAGATGTGAATTAATTTGAAATGATTATGAATGACTCACATGTCTATTTATTGAAATTTATTAGAATTAGCTTACTTAGCATTGTGGAAAAGTTCCAAGTGAGTAACAGTGCTTCACAGGCAGCGTGGCCGAGCGGTCTAAGGCGCTGGTTTTAGGCACCAGTCCGAAAGGGCGTGGGTTCGAATCCCACCGCTGTCAGAAGTTTTTTTTTTTTCTATTTTATTTTTTACTAACGATAATAACAAATTATCTGCTTCAGAAGATGAGTCACTAAGAACTGGAAATATGAATATGAACGATTTCTTTAAATTAATTTGAATATTTCATTTTTTGTCGATGGAATGATGAATCTATAAAGCATTTTGTAATTGGATCTTGTATCTAGATTAAGTACAAATTGTGGGTATTTTTTGTTTGCACAAGGATATCCTTTTAAATGTAAATAAATGGAATGTGGATCTGAGTAATTCTTATGAGTGAAAGTGTGCTAATTTACTTCAAATTATTTCATCACTGATACTCGATTAGATGTGACTAATTTGTTGATTAGTAAGAGTTAAGTTTTTAGATTTAGAAAGGAACGGGTTATTTGTAACAGGTGGGATGACTTGTTCTCGAATTATTTTAACGTCGACCAATTTCTTTTAACGTCGTAAAGTGTTTTCTTAAAATAGCTTTAATGTCCCTCTTATTAACAACAGATTGTTATTAATAGTAGCTACCTTGAATTTTTTTGGGGGATTTTGTGGGTTTTCTCATATTTTTTTGTATCTTTCTTAAAAGTTGTTTCTGTTGTTATTGTTCCTTGTGATAAGATATTAGGGTTTTCTGGTGACCCCTTCTTCGAATTCATTCATTTTGTTGTGGTTTGTAAGATCTTATTAAAAGCATTAAATAGTTTTGCTTTTATGTTATATTATGTAAATATTAATATTGGTCCTACCTAAAGAATGAGTCATCCAAGGTTGCTCTGCAGTAATTGCTACTGGAGCAATTATGGTTTTGTTTTTATGGTTGCGCCAAAGGGTGTGTAATCTTTATAGATACCAGTAGTCCGGGGTGCTGGCATGCACGATTCGTAAACTTGAATGATCAAGGCCAGGAATACGCCTACGTACACACCTCGAACCACTCTCCCCGCGGGACTGCCATTAGATATTAACCGAGTTTTCGCTTTTCGATATGCGTTACAGGTGCATTGCAGTTGCTGTTCACCTGCATACCGAGTCCCACATTGCTGGATTCTTCACGCTCGGTGACATACCGCTCTGAGTTCCACGATTTCTGCGGTTTACCAATGCACTTGAGGTCAATGTTTTCCTGTTCCCAGCCTGGACATTGACTAATACACGCATTGACTAATAACCGTGATACTTGCGACATGAATTCCTTTGCAGTTCTGGCTTCAATTATCGCCTCACTAACAGCGAAGCTTCTAAAGTATTTGCGTTCCATATTTGGCCTGGTGCCGACGGTGAATAGGATAGCATTGTAATCACTATGCGTATACGTAGGGACTAACAAAAGTTCGCTTAGTTGGTGTCAATTTAGTAATTTTTGAAAAAAAAAGATCCATTTCTGTAGCTTATAATCTAGCAATATTTATTTCCAAATTTCAGAAGAATTGGTATAAATTGAGACGAGAAAGAGAAAAATTAGTGACGTAAGCTCGGTTGAAGTTCCACCGCCAACACAGGAAGAAATTCGTTTTGCCATTCTCTTCGGATTTCGACGTCACTCACGCCAGTCAAAAATCTGCACGAATGCCAAAATGCATAAAGAATAAATGCACCATCTCTTGTTACTATTTCAAAGTGGTTTCGAAGATTCCAGACTGGCCATTTTTCTGTGGAGGGCGAATCTGGTGAAGGTCGACCGACGATACAAATGTGGCCCTGGTGAAGGTTAAAATTGACGTAGATGCCAGGATAATACAGGAGATGATAGCTGATGCACTTGGCTTGTATGCCATGACTGTGCCACGAATTTTAAATTATCACCTGAAATAATCGAAGAAGTCAGCTCGATGGGTTCCAAAAATTTTGAATAGAGAGCAAAAAGAGTCTCGAGTTCGTTTTGCTCAATATTTCCTGGATGAGTTTAAAAATGGATAGTCAAGCTGCTTCAATAAGATCGTTACAGGTGACGAATCTTGGTTTTATAAGTACGACCCGGAACCCAAACAGCAGTCCATGTTATGGAGCCCAGAAGCTGCAAATCCTCCTGTAAAGGCCAAACAACAAAAGTCAGCGACAAAAGTTATGATGTATTGGTATACTTAAACTTGCTTACCACAAGTTTTCCAAAATTTACTAGGACACCGACAAAAAGAGGAGCTGCGCCTCTACTTTTTGCACCAGTGCGCACACTGCTGAAAAAACCAACCACTTTCTTGCGCTCTGGGGCATCAATGAAATTCGCTCAGCACCTTATTCTCCGGATCTAGCGCCGTGTGACTTTTGGCTGTTTCCGGAAATAAAAAAGGATTTGAGGGGAAATTATCTGTATCTTGGTGTGTGTTGGAAATACTCTTAGACCCTACCAGTAGACAGATTTTTTTGTTCTCGCCCCTTAACAGATCAGAATCGGAATTCATAACACAATGTATGAGGTCTTATGAACAGTTGGATATCAACTTGCAGCAGAGTAGTAAGTAAGTTCTCTGAAAACCTACCAGATACAGAAGAGATACCTCCCATCCTTAGACCCAAATACAGGTTCTTCTTAGACTTCGAAAATCCTTCAAAATGTCTCCTTTATAAGCTCTTTATAAGTAGACTATTGCATGGGTTCTGATGAGTGTCGACTGATGATGGCCCTCCACTTGCGCATGCCACCGAAGATGATCTGGGATTGAGTCTAAGATTCTCTGGGCAGGAGTACTGGTTTTTATACGTTTCACATGAGCTAGCTATTACCAGGTCCATGTCGTTTTACGTACAACCCGTTTGTAGAGGCCCCTCTCCGGAATTTTTATCTATTTTGTAAGATATTTTATTTTTCATTTTTGATCCAAATCGATCAGTTCCTACCGTTCCGAAAAAAGTAAATATGCTCCTCAGTATGACTTGTGCACTGAAAATCTCTCAAACAGCAGAGCTTCAAATCATGCTGCACATTATTCTAATCGACAAAGTTGGCAAACAACTGGCCCAGCTCAGCGTTAAGACTGACAGGCTCCCTGCAATAGAGAGAACAAGACATTGGCCATGCCAGTATCATATTGATGTCCCGTCATCTCCCTAGAGTCACCGACTACCTGTCCACCGAATTCAATTTTAACTTGGGGTACAAGTTCTCAATACTGGACGCATCCCGCTGTCGCTAAAAACCGAATTGCTGTCAATTTTCACGAATGGGTCTAAATCCAAGGATGGTGTCGGTACTGGTGCTTTCTCGTAGGACCTGAATATTCACCTTTTTTTTCAATATTCCGAGCCATTGTAGCGTTTTCCAAGTCGAAGTCACCGACTGGTTGGCGGTTAGTACTATATCGCAGACTGATATTGTTATTTATATTGACAGTTAGGCAGCCATCAAATTACTAACATCCAGCACTGTAAGATCTGAACAAGTAACAGATTGCTGCGTATCTCTCGACGATATAGCTGGTCAGTAAACCTCACCCTTTGCTGGGAATTAGATCACTGTGACATGTGGCATCAAGGCGTCAATGTCCTTTGTTAAGTACTTTATCTACGCCGATGCATTAGACAAGGCGAACCACAAATAGAAGCATCTAGTTCATTGTAATATCGCCAGAATATTGTGGCCAGTACTAGAAAAGCGGTCTAATGGACTTCTTAAACATAAAAGGGGAACCCTCTCAAAACTAACCAACGTAATAGCAGTGCACTGTACGATGGATAAGCATGGTCAAAGGTTGGGCATCACCTATAATGACTACTGCAGCTGCTGCAGATATGAGGATGAAACATAAACAGTAACACACTTCTTGTGTACATGCCCCGTGCTCTCCAACTTTAGAGAGGCTACACTAGGTGAATACTTTTTCAATGATCGCAATGATCTCAAAAACTCCTGCACATCAAAGGTAGATATTGTGAACCGACCGTCTGTACTCAGTGGCAATGCAATGGTGTATCTAAGTGTACCTCATCGAGGGCCACTACAAAACAACCAAGTATCCCTGCATTTTGGAAAATATATACGAGTATTTAGATATTTAATATTACCCGTTCTTTGAATAAGTTTGTTCAAATTGTCTCATTAATTGAAGACTGTCGTAACTGTAAAAAAATGAGTTACCATAGCCGTAACGTAAAACGACTAAATAGATTTTAAAGGGGGTTTCAAGGTTTTGTGAAGTTTTTTTCTGTATGGCTATACATAATTCATTCGGACAATGGCCTTCTGGAAGCTGGGCAGCAATAAAAAAAGGTCAACAAACCGGAGATTTATTCAATTTAAAGTATTGAAATGTGTTTTCATTCTATATCTATAAGTTTGTTTGTTTTAGTATCTAGTAAATAAATTCTTAAAGAACATTTCAAGTTCTCAATTTTTACATCTTCCGGGGGTTGTAAAAATAATTAACCGATGAGGTGAATAGCCATTATTTTTCTATTGGTGTGTATTTGATTTATTGTAACAGTATCATTTTACCATCATAAATAAATTCTTGGGGGCTGATATGCTGAATCCAGGGTATATGAATACTAGTTGGGGAAAAGAGTAAAGTACCTTGAGGTTCTTAACCTTACTTACTGTTCTTATTGTACAAGCCACCCTGTGGATTTGATGAAGTTCAAGACGGTTTGCCAGATAGTTTTTCTAGATACTGAAAGAAGTATCGTTCTTTGGTGATAGAGGCCTGGGCAGTTGCAAAGAAAGTGGGTTGTATCCTCGTAAACTTCCTCGTCACCGCAACTCCTACATAAGTCTTCTTCCGTTATATGAAGCTGTTTCATATGATACCGCAGAGTATTATGTCCCGTAATCACTCCTATAGGGATTTTCTATTCCTTTGCATAAGTCGGTCTTGGCTTTGTCGTATGTGTTAGAGCTTTATTCCCTGCTTTGAACTTTAGCGTGCAAGGTGGAATGTTTACCGAGGGATCAGTTTGGTCAGGCATGTTGAACCTCTTCTTACCAGTTCATCCGCTTTCTCATTCTTTCGTGTCCAGTAATACAACAAAAGGTAAAACTCTTCCGACAGCACTTCTTTATTTTTGTAGCAGTAATCGCTTTTATTGCTACCTGGCTGTCGATAAAAAGCTGATATTGCCTTGTGGTATTGCCGTCATCGCAGTCTCACGGGCGGCTATTGTCATCGCTAGGACCTCCGTCTTGTAGCGGTTCAGAAGTCTGACTGACTTTGATATAACCAGCGGTTCGGAGTAGATACCAGTAGATACCTGTTTCCATTTTGGATCCATCGGGTATACCGCTGTAGATTGTATATTGGGTACCCCTTTTCCATTCATCCCTATTCGGGTAGGTGCTTGAGAAAGGTCTTATAAAGCCTAGGTAAGTAGTAGATACATTTCTGTAGGAGTGTGATCCATTGTATTTGGTCTCCAGTTGTCTGATTGAATGATTCTTAGGGCACTAATAGCCGCCGATATTCGTATGAAGATGCAGATTGAAAATGGCCTTGAGCCTTGCTGTAGGTGCTGTTCTCATTGTTCACTTTTTGTATTTTCATGGTGGTGGTTTTGCTGGTGGCCTGCCACCAAACGAGGCTGCTGTAAGTCAGTATATACATCCATAGGATGATTTTGTGGTTAGATTCCCAGGTTTTCTCAAATATTCTACTGCACAAGTAGAAGTTTATGGTAGATTTTTTGGATATTTCATTAATATTCAACCTCCAATTAAGATTCTTATCGAGCACGAGTCCCAACTATTTGGCACTCTTAGAGATTCTGGGATGGGTGTCCCCAACGGAATATGTGTTCCCTCTAGTAATGAATTAGGGTGTAAGGTAACAATCTACCGTAACAATCTACCTACATTATTTGTAGTTTTTGAGTGCCTACTCAAAGGATCCTTGAACTCGGATTTAGAATCAGATAGTGTATTTACGTGGAATGAGAACACATTCTAAAGGAAAAATATTCTCACACTTTCTATTGAACGCTAACCTCTGATGGAGTAGCCTACTCTGCACCTACCTACACCAACTGCGACATATCAAACAAATTTGGCTCAAACAAAACAGGGAAAAAACAAATGACCTTCTGAACAGAACTTGGATAGATATCGCCAGAATAACGGCTAGTAGCTGGGGAGACCGTGCCAATCGGAGACCATGCAGTCAAACTAAGTATCCAGTACACAGCCGCAGATGGACACGAAACCTTCACCCACTGTCTCTGCAACTGTCCGGCACTATTCAAAGCCAAGCAACGTGCGAAGAGATCTCAAGAAAAGGTATAGGAGAAATGATCATATTCTTAAATTCCACAGGATGGATTAGGAACCTCTGACTTCCTTGATTTCTCAACAACAAAACTCTACAACCAGGTTACGTGAGATGTGGTGTCAAAACAGCGCAAAGCGTTAATAGGGTTCGTTTGAACCACCACTTCTACTCGTACTTACCTACCTAGGAACCCACTATCTAAACCGTGCTATCAAAAGTATAAGAATACAATCGCTTCAGATATATGTTTAATAATACGTACGTATCCGTACATAACTTTTTTGATATGTTACAGTCAGGTGAGAGAATTGGTTTAGTCATATGCTTTCGATGTATCCGTAGTCGATGTTGCTACTTCAGAAGGAATACTTCTGATAAAAGAACACCTAAAGGTGAGTTTAAAGCGATACTAATGGCGGTTGGCAACACTTGCAAATAATCTAAGTTTTTCATAAATCTATTCCAAGCCACTTGAAATTTTGGATTCATATTTGGAGTAAAGACAAAAAACATTTCCAGTAAGAATCTTGATAAATCTCAAAGATGCCATTACACAGCTATTAATACACACTAATGTACTGAAGAACATTCAAACTGGACAGAATCCAGAACAACTGGACAAAGAAATTTTCAGTGAAAAATTTGTTAGCAAATTTACTGAATTGCTCGAACTTAGGACCAGAATTTCACATGAAAGGGAACGCATTTGTAATCATCCTGCAAATAAGTCGATAATATGCCAATGCACATTCTGTAAGTTATTCTTTAGTAAGCGGGTAAATTGTCATTGTTTAGTCAACAGTATAATAAGTTACGCAAAAAATTCTCAAGCTTTCTAAGAACAACTGAGTATACTCGGTCATAGTTCACTAGGCATTATCTACAGAGTAACCGCAACATTACATCAGAAATTTACAAGATACCTGCACTTATCTCACTATATTTCACTTTACAATCGAATTGAGTACTATTTCTAAGGCTGAAACTGACAAATTAATAACGCTTAGCTACGTGTCTATGACTTGAAGAAAAGATAGTTAAAAGTTTAGAAAATAAAACAAAGGGCACGAATGAGTCGCACGTACCTGCTCCGTATGTGCTATTTGTTTACAAAATTAAGCCAAGTACAAGGTTTTTCATTAAATGCATCAAAAAGCTGAAAAAACTATTTCGACCATACGATAACATGTCCTTACATATGTACATATGTATGTCAAAAATTACGAAGATATCGATTTCGAATAAAATTGCCTCAGACATATCCGTGAAATAGCCAATTTTCTAATAAGTAAATCCTGCTAATAAGTAAAGTACCGTTATTCGAATGTTTAGCGAAGAAATGGGTACGCAGTATTATTACCCCTTATTAATCATCTTCCCAGCTTGTGAAACAGTGTAGTGCAGTGTAATCAGTCTTCTCTGCGTGCCATAGCAACATGGAATGGAAAGAACGGACTCTGACAAATCCCTTACAGAGGCAGTCCTCGTTCCGATAAAAGCGAAATCTTTTCACACTTTCTACGAGTGGAAAACAAAAAAAAGGTGGAAAAGTTTCCAGAGTTGTGTCATTTCTAGGCAGATCTAGCCGAACTACAACTGGTCCAGAATACAAGAACTTGAGAAAAGGACTCGAGCAGACGCTGCAAGAATTGTAGCGATAAGTACAAGTTACTGGCCAGTAGGGACGCATGCGTCTAGACACACACTGCCGCAGTTATAAAAAATGTAAACGAGAACGAAACTCTCTCCCACATACTCTGCGGATGTCTGGTTTTATGTTCATCCGTTTAGGTTGCATCCCGAGGTACAGACACAGACAGAATTGCGAAACCATTTTTTTTTGATTTTGCAACCAAATGAGTTGCAAAATCTGTACATCAACACTCGGAAGAGATAAACCTCACCAAACAGTCAATCTTTGTGGATGCATTGATGCTTGGTCGAACACTTGTGGATTGTGGTCGTTCCAATAACGGCACTTTTGGTTGTTGACATAGGCACTGGGCGGCGTCCGAGAAGATGATTTTTTGTCCAAAATCCGGATCTCCGGCCAACATTTCCAGTCCCGAATTAGCGAACTCACGGTGTTGTCTATGGTCGTCCGGCTTCAATTCTTGCGTCAGCACAATCTTATATGGATGTAGGCCCAAATCCAACCGCAAAATAAGCCTGGCCCAATTCAGCTGATCGGCGCCGAATCGACATTTCTGGGTCATCTTCGATTCTGGCCGCTACGGTGGCTATGTATTCTCACTTCGCACCGATCTCTGACTGGTTGGTGGCCTAAGGTCCGAAAGAGTGTACTTACGCTCAAACTTTTCCACGGTGCGACGAATTGCCTGCGCACTGAAGCCATGATGACGACCGAACTGAGCCGGAATTTCGATAATTTTTTATAAAAATTCCCACACGTTCGGGAAGCGTCAAACGATGCATGATGAAGTGGCCTTACTGAATATTTTGATAGCTGGATGTCATTGGTAACTTTGACAACTACTGAAACATAACAATTGGAAAAACTATCATTCCTATCTGGTCACCCTTTATAACAAACTTCCTGAAGTTATATGCAGTACGAGTTAAGCTCAAATTTATAGGTTCCTTAAAAATCTAAGGAACTGGCTATTATCCAGATTAAGTGTAGAGGATTTGTTTCTAATAATAATTTAATGTAGATATTGTTGCTTGGTTAAATAATGTTTTAAGTGTTTCATATAAACCCACTTTAAATTCACAATTTTGCCTCCCGAATCGCTTCCGAAATCTCAGCTTTCATTAAATCTATAATTAACTTTTCCATGATTATTTTTTTTAACCATGTTTTATTGCTCTTACTTCACTTCTCTGCGAGGCTCTCCATAACGATAAAAAAAATTTTATACTTAAAACTGGTATTCTTCCACAAAGTGCTTAACTCAAAAATCGTTTCAATTCATAATTCATGGTTAATACCAAAAATTCTTATTACTAGATCATCCATCTCTAAGTGGATAAAGCTCCAAACCACAATTATAGACGTCCCATTGGACAACGCTAAGTTGGGTATATGCAAGAATCTTGTGAACGTGAAATAATAAAAAGAGTTGATTAAATAATAACTAATGCGTTCAACAACTTTGCACTGGAATTCAAATTAAAGCCATCATCACTTCACCTGCATATCGTTGTCAATATCACGAAGTGGCGTAACTCACAAAAATCGAAAAGTGAGATGTGTACGAGTATGCATGAATTGGGCTGTTTGATATTCCCACAAAGTGGCGTGTCTTTATTCCCCGTAGTTTCCATTATACAGCAGGGCATTGCAATGACTTATCTTATATTCTTTAAAAGCATAATTTCAAGAACAGGCGTAAAATGAGTTACGTTGCTTTGTGAAATTGGCTGGCGTCTCAAACAACAAAAAAAAAAAAAAAAACAAATATGTGGAAGATTTGTAAGAATTTAATATTTGCAGAGCATGTTCTCGATACGAGGGTGGGTCAATAAGTCCCTGAAAATTAACACAAATTGTGTCGTCACCTTAAATTTATTTTTTTTTTGTCAAGAACCATCTTTCAAAAGAACGCACCCAAATTTTCAGACAGATCTGTCAAATAGTTTTGTTGTGGCAGCCATTTTATATAGACGCCAATTAGCATTTTCGTTAAAATGGAAAAAAGTGAATTTCGAGTGCTCATTAAACACTATTTTTTGCGAGAAAAAACTATCACGCAAACCAAACAAAAGCTTGACAAATATTATGGGGACTCTTCACCATCGATTGGAACCATTCACCACTGGTTTACTCAATTTCGGTGCGGTCGTTCAAGCACAAGTGACGCCGAACGTTCTGGTCGCCCAATTGAGGTCACCACACCAGAAATGGTCGACAAAATCCATGGTTTGATAATGGACTTATCACATGGCTCAGTGATTTCGATTTTACATAAATATTTGGACATGAAAAAGCTTTCCGCAAGATGGGTGCCGCGTTTGCTCACAATCGACAACAAACGCATTCGTTTGACAACTTCAAAGGTGCGTTTGGCGATGTTCCAGAAAAATTCGACTGAGTTTTTGCGCCGTTTCGTAACCGTGGAAGAAACCTGGAACCACAACACACCAGAAACCAAAGGACAGTCAAAACAATGGACTTCTCCTGGTGAATCGAAGCCGAAGAAGGCCAAGGCGTGTTTGTCAGCAAACAAGGTCATGGCGACAGTTTTTTAGTATGCGCGAGTTACATATGACCCCCAGTACATTTTAAAATTTTTGGACAAAATACGATTGCTGTGTAATGGATGCCGAGACTTACTGCGTTGCCGACTTTGCTCAAATTCCAGGCAATGAATATTACGTCGCAAATTTTGTTGATGGTGTTGATGCAAAATTTAGGACCCGTCGAGCTTCGAAATTCCCCAAAAAATTCCTCATTTGGCAGGCTATCTGCTCCTGTGGCAAAAAAAGGGAGGAATTCATCACTCATGGCACAATTAATGCGGATGTCTACATCAAGGAATGTTTACAAAAGCATCTGCTTAAGTTTATTAGAGAGCATAAGAAATCGGTTCTGTTTTGCCCGGATTTGGCGACATCACACTATGCAAAACGGACGCTTTAGTTTTTCATTCAAAATAAGATAA
This sequence comes from Pocota personata, assembly GCA_963082735.1. Classification (NCBI taxonomy): domain Eukaryota; kingdom Metazoa; phylum Arthropoda; class Insecta; order Diptera; family Syrphidae; genus Pocota; species Pocota personata. The sequence goes on along the minus strand of OY720429.1, from coordinate 236,165,925 downwards.
ATGTTGTGCCAAAGGATGCTAATCCTCCTAATTGTCCAGAACTTCGCCCCATAGAAATGTTTTGGGCTCTAATGAAAGCTAAGTTAAAGACAAATGGTGTAGTATACGAAACGGAACAAATTTTTAAAAAAAAGTGGAGACAAGTGGCCAAAACCTTAACCGAAGATGATGTTCAAGCCTTAATGAGAGGTGTAAAAAGCAAAGTCCGCGCGTTTTGGCACGATCCAAAATAATTCTTATTTTTAAGTATATATTATAAAACCAAACATGTATCTAATAAATGAGTGAAAAAAAAACATATTTTTATGAGTTTTTACTTAAAAAAAAAACATATTTTCTTTTCCAGATTTCAAGCGTCACACACTATATTGAAAATAAATGAAGAGTGAACTGCAATTTGCAATAATGTCAATTTAGCAGTTAAGAATTAATTAAATTTCCATCTCTCGTTATTTCTGTGAAGTAAGCAAATCTAGAGAAGTAATACTGCAAACTGAAAACTGAAAGCTTAGGACAGCGGTACTCTGAAGAGAAATAAAGTAAAAATTATAATCAACGGAAGTACAGTTTTTTCTTTTGATCTTTTTCTTTTATCAATTATTTAAGTTGCGCGCAGTAATCTATTATAAAAAAAAAAAAAATATTCAATCTATCTTTAAAGGGTTTTTATTTCATTTGCGATGAATCCTTTTATTGTCCTGTTGACTTGAGGCATCGATTGAATTGGTAAATGTTATTTTGAAGTTATCTGCTAGTATTTGTGCTTTGTCTATATTTTTTCTAGACCATGAGTTGTCCAGTTTTAACAAAGGTACTTGGTAAATACTACCTTTTTAAGTTTTTTATTCACATAGTTTCCACAATGACTAGTTGGTTGCTTTAGTCGCTGTTAGATTTTATACGAATTTATTGGTGTTGTCATTATGAGTATTATGTGTCTGTAAGAGTTCTTTTATCTTTTCCATTGATTTGTTCAGTTTCACCCTATCGAGTAGACATTCTATTAAGTGCTGATATATCTAGTGTTTCGTACCAGAATGGTATAGATGGAATACTGATGGATTCAACACGGTGTCTGTCTGTTCGTATGTTTGTCATGTGCTTGTAACTTTTGGACTGTTTGACCTAGAGAGCTGAAATTTTGTACACAAATAATAGCTGGTGGAACAAATATGTACATTATATTTTTGCAATATAAAATAATCAAGAAAAGATACTTAAAAAGATATGTTTGGGTACTCCAAGCTGAGCTTCCAAGAAGTCCAACAATTTTTTTTGGATAATGCGTCGGATATAGCACTTCGCACTTACGCAGTAAGAAATGCAAGGCTGACCGAACTTCAACAAGAAATAAAGAAACTGAAACCGAATAAAGCTCCTGGATACGACCTAATCACAGGAGAGCTTTTTAAATCGTTACCTAGAAAATCGTTAGTTAAGTTCCTCTACATTATAAACGCAGCGATAAGACTAGAATATGTTCCGAGTCAATGGAAAGTCGCGGAAGTAATAATGATTCTGAAGCCAGGAAAACCGCCGAATGATAAACAATCGTATAGACCTATTTCGCTGCTGCCGATTATGTCTAAAGTTTTCGAAAGAATAGTACTTAAGCGATTACAGCCGGTTATAGAAGAAAGATCTCTTATTCCCAATCACCAGTTTGGGTTTAGAACCAAGCACTCAACAATAGACCAAGTACATAGAATAAAGCTTACGGAGAAAAAAAGATTTGCTCGAGCGTATTCCTTGGTGTTTCTCAAGCTTTTGACAAGATCTGGCATGAAGGATTGAAATATAAATTACGACAAGTTCTGCCGGAACACTTACATAATATTCTGGAAAAATTCTTGACGAATCGTCTTTTCCGAGTCAAACACGGAAATGAATATTCAGAATTTGAAGAAATAAGCGTTGGGGTGCCGCAGGGAAGTGTCCTTGGACCGCTTTTGTACCTATTATATACTCGCGATATACCGCAAGAAGAAGGCACCGTATTAGCTACATTTGCCGACGACAAGTGCTAAAGCATGTGTGGACATATGGAATACAACTCTGGGGTTGTACCAAAATAAATAATGTCAATGTTTTACAAACTTTTGAAAATAAAGTGCAAAGATCAATAGTTAATGCACCGTGGTTTATTAGAAATAGCGATATCCATAGAGATTTAGGAATTGCAACAGTCGAACATGAAATCAAAAACTCGCGCGTAAGCATAAAGACGGATTACAAGGATACATTAACAAGGAAGTCCTTCGAATTCTAGATGAGGGGAATCTACTGCGTCGTCTACAAAGGACCAAACCTTTCGACTTAAGGCGATAGCAAGAAAGCGCGTCTAATTTGCGGAACAAGCAGGAACTTTCAATGGAAAGGGACCTGCCAAACGATCTCAACACGTGAAAGAAAAACTGCTGGATAAGTCAATACTTAGTTGCAGTAATCAAAGAAATTTATCACGAAGGGAGGTTTTTTTAGTGAGTACAAATCTCACACTACTATGAGCACGCGCTATCGATCCTCATAGTGTCTTCATGAAGATTTTTTACCTACCCTCGGGAAAAAAAATTTTGGATAAAGTTTCGTGCACAATAATGATCAAAAATCATGGTATATGCAATGTCCCCCCTTTTATACCTGAAACTATTATTAATTTTATCCATTTTAAAGAGCGTTAAATGTATCATCTATTTTAACTTTTAAACTCTTAAATTAGGATATTTCGCTTTGGACGTAACGCATTTATTCATTTACTAAATAAATTTCTCAATCTTACAAAGTGGCGCATCTCAATTAAGCGCTAAATTAGTGAATTTCAAATAAAACCTTCAAGTTATACCGCTTACAGATCTGTAGATTTAGAAGCTACTTTGGAGTTAAATACAATGTCCTCAACCTTCGTGACACATCCCTAAAGCTTTTGGCTCAATTTAATATGAAAAAAACTATACAGGGCATTTTAAAATAAAGTATCTACATATTTAAAAATCCTTTTAAATATTAGTAAGGTAAGTCGTATGTTTAGGTAATATAAGTACATCTATTTATTCTTGTTTGGTCTCAGGTTGCCAACCCCACTCTGAATACTGTGCATATTTTACCCCCTAATCTGCAACCAAACCAAAACTTGCTCTGTTATATCCATATGGCGTGGAGAACTAGTCTCGTATGATACATGATAGTTTCAATATATACATGGTAGTATTAACATTCATGCCGACACCGCAACGCACTAATGTACCTTATGCATAATACATGACCCGCATCGTGTTCTATCAGTTGACCATGTTAGGACGATCCAGTTAAATCCAAAAATTTGGATACCGAAGTCTATTTGAAACTCTTATTCGTTAATGGAAGCCCAAAGCCATGACTACTCACATAACTGCCATAGCAACTGTTTCTCGTTTCTTTTTCAAAACCAAACTGACAATGGCTTCATGTTTCTGTCCTAATAAAGCCCAATGAAACATTGGAAAAAAATTGCAGCATTTTTAATAATTAAAACCCTTTCCTCTACACCCACATCGATTCAACATAAAAACACCACAAATTTGAAATTCGATACTTTTTTTTGCTATCAGTGTCATCCCACCAGAACTGTGCGTCGTCGTCGCCAGCATCCCATAGAGTTAAAGAAAATCCTTTTAATTTCCTTTTCGACAATAAATTTGATGTCTTAACAAGACGAATGCCCATGAGGGTGGTAGATCCAAGGATCAGTTTCGCCCCTTCCTGCACACAGCACCAGTGCAAGACGATGTAAAGGATAAAGCGAAAGGGTTAAAGGAATCCAACAGCGTTCGCTTGTCTTAACCCCTTCCTGGTTCGAAAATCGCCTCCTGTCGTTGCCAGGATAACATCAGTGGCAATGGTGTTTATGGCAGTAAAGCATTTTCCATCTGACTGTGCGATATGTCCTGTGGGGATGTTTTTTTTTTTTTTTCTTTTCATTTTTAACGTTTCCGCGACTCGATTGCTTACTTTTATTGGGTGTTTGGGTATGACATCACCATCGTTTGGTGGGCAGAGTTTAGTTGAATCGTAGTGCGTGATTTTTAATTAGTTGGAAACGCATTTCACGGCGGAACTGTGGGAGTGACTGAAGCGTGATTTATTTTTATTTGCATGTGGTTTGAAAATTCGGGAAAACTTTGCGGAGCGAATAATTAAGATAAGCGACGCAATTGCATGCTCCAGCTAAATTTAAATTGTGAAAGGGGTGAGTTTTTATACAATTAGGGGCTCGAAGTGACTTATTCTCGGCGGCGTGGCGACGGCGGGCGTCGTGTGCTGCAGTGTTAAGTGTGAGGTGTTAAACGTGTAACCGCGCTGAGTCTTTCTTATCAAAGGCATTTAAAAGAGATGATTAGAGTTTGTTTTTCAAACGCGAGGACATTTAGTTGAGGTTTAGGTAGCCTAAGAAGGACATAAAATTTGTGCTGATGGCTTTAAAATTAGATGATTTGTGACGTGCTGTGTGGCATTGCTACTGACAGCTGTCAGGTGTAAATGAGGGCAGAGTGGGTAAGAGATAAGGAATTAAATTGAAATGGTTGAAGGTTGGTAGGAAGTACTTTCCTAAGACATCTTTACCTTGGCACCTTCATCCCTAGAGACGAGAAAGGTCATAATGTGCCAGAATCCTTTGTATTTTTGAAGCATTGTTTTGTGCTTTGAAGCTTTAAGTTTTTTTTTTTTTTATATACAGGTGCGAACTGCTGCCCTACAACAAAACAAACAAATTATCCTAGTATCCATATGCGGCGCTACTGAAGGGTGTTTTTTGCGGGGTTTTTGCCACCTGAAATCCGAAATAAAAGGAGCTTACAGACACAAGGATATAGCACTGAACGCATTTCGGGGTATTGGTACTGCTTTTGACAATACCAAATACGAGTCCAATACCAGGGCTATGAAACGTGGGGTATTGGTGAATGAATTAGGTAACCGATGAGTTAGGCTAGGGCAATGACTGAAGACCAGGGAACCACATAATATTATGTATACTTGTAACTATATTAAGAGCAACTTGCTGCCAGTGGCATGGCTCTCTGCTCATGTTGTGATCACTCGTCAAAGAGTAGTAGGTAGTATGAAAAGGCTTCCATAGGATATGCAGATGACCTAGTAGGTTCTCATAATTAAGGGTAAGACTGGAAACTCTGTATGTTAGTGGTGTGTCAGAGAAGGACTTTTGATTAACCCTGGCAAGTACGCTTCACTAAATGAGGAAAAGTCTTCCCATGAATGTGCAACAATCGAGTTTTCTAAAGTTAAATATTCAGGTGTATCTAACCCTGGACCATACATATACAAATTCAAACTACTCACAGCAAAATCATAACTATTAGGGCAACAAAGGCCGCATATACCTGTCACTAACGATTTAAATTATACAATATGTCTCAATAGCCGGAATAATTATAATGTAGGCTAGGTTCCAACAAAAGGCTACGTTCACCGAGCTTCAATGTCATTAAGAGATTAATACCCATGCACATCACCCAACAGCAGCCATGAAAGCTACCATCGGGCTTACAATTTCCCATTAAGATAGTCAATTTCCAACGTACGGGTATTAAAAAACTTGGACCATATAGGGAATCGCTTGGGTCACATGGCCATACTCTCAGAGATGAAATAAGATAGAGACCTCAGACCACGAAACCTGGGCAAATGAGTATCATCAATCGATCCTGAAGGAATGAACACTGGAGTCGGTGGTGGTATCTTTGGATTCACTATAGAAATGCATCCTAGTGTTGTTTTATAATGCAGTTAGCAACACATAGAAAAGCACGAGTTTCATATCCTACTGGAAAATCGTCCTTAGACTTACACAGGCTAAAAGAGTCAGTTAACACTTCAGTCACTATTGCCTAAGATTAAATTAGTTCAAGGCATATATTGTAGTACTTGTAAGCGTAGAAAGAATAAATCAAAATAAAAGAAATTTATCAAAATCTTCGAATCATTTCTCTCATACGCCTAACTCAAAAACCACCCAACGGATTTTGATGAAATTTGGGGCATCGGATTCGTGATGATGGTTAATTTTTTTTTATCTTCAATAAATTTTATCCAAAACCTCATCTTTTTTATCGGATTTTTATTTTATTAACCTTTTTTTTATTAACTTTTTTTTTTATTTTTTTAAATTTTCTATACATTTAATTTTCATTCTAACCCCGAAATTAAATGTACCTTAATATGTACCAATTTTGATAAAAATCAATTTACGGGTATTCGAAAAGGACTTCAACGATTTTGATTAAATTTCATATTTGAGTTGAGACAAATATATGAGATGGCGTACTAGATTTTTGCCAAAAAATATGTATAACGGTACTTTTATTATTAACAATTTGTAAAAAAAAAAGAGTAATTTCTCGGTTATCATAAAGTCGATTATGTTCTTAATTAATATCTGAGTATAATGTGACATATGCAAGGTTATGGCATACCAATTATTAGGTGCGCAACTAAGTTCTGGCTGTTTGTCAATAGATGGCTCCAGCAGTCGATTTTGACATATGGTAAGCAAACTGTTTTGACACATTAGTGATTTTGTTTTGGCACCATATACTTTTGGTTGTGTGAAAATGTTTGATTTTGTGCCAAATAATCGTCATTTGCGGGAAGTGTTGATTTTCGTCTTTCATTCGAAGAAAACGGCGGCTGGAGCGCATCGAGAGCTCCAAAAAGTTTACGGAGATGCTGCTCTAAGTGAAACAACGTGCCGTGATTGGTTCCGTCGCTTCAAAGATGGTGATTTCGATGTTGACAACCATCCGCGGAGGAGGCATTGCTCGATGACGATCCGTGAAAAACTCAAGAACAACTTGCTTCAGAAAAGGAGTTCCAAGCGATTGCATGCGATTTGAATGCTCCAGCGGCAAAAAAGGAAGGGTTTTCTTCATCGCATCGTGACGGGTAATGAAAAATGGATTCATTACGTCGTCGGTTAGGCCGAATATTCACGCTGCGAAGATTATGCTGTGTATTTGGTGGGACCAGGTCGGTGTCATTCATTATGAACTATTGAAGCCCAACGAAACCATCACTGGGGAACGGTATCGACTTCAATTGATGCGATTTAGCCGAGCACTGCGTGAAAACTGACCAAAATACGAGCAGAGGCACGAAAAAGTGATTCTACAGCATAACAACGCTCGGCCTCACGTTGCCAAACCCGTTAAAAACTACCTGGAAACGCTCAAGTGGGAAGTTCTACCCCACCTGCCATATTCCCCAGATATTGCGCCACACTATTATTACTTGTTACGTTCGATGGCACATGGTCTTCATATGAAGACATCAAAAAATGGCATGATTCGTGGATAGCCTCAAAAGATGAACACTTTTACCGTAACGGTATTCGAGCTCTGCCAGAAAGATGGGAGAAAGTTGTAGCTAGCGGTGTGCAATACTTTGAATGATTCATTTGTAACCATTTTTCCACAACAAAGTTGCATTTTCATCAAAAAACAGCGAGAACTTAGTTGCGCACCTAGTAAGAAAAAAAATTGAATTTTGATGATTACTTGAATTTCGATGCCCCCAAAAGGCCGTCCATAAAATAATTTTAATATTTTTTTTCTTTCTAACAGTCTAAAGTATGTGACATGTGACAGACAGACAGACAGTCGATGTACTGAATCTATTCGTGTTCCATTTTATACCATCTAGTATGGAACACTACAAAGATATGTTCAAAATATAATTTTTACCTGCACCTACCTCAAGGGTGTCCCAACAAGAAAAGAATAACAGGAGGAAAAGAGGAGACTGGGCCGATTCATCGATACGTGTTCGTCCAGGTCATCCAGCAGAAAACATGATGGCTATTCGCCAGAATGTGGCCGATAGACTGGAAACATCATTGAACATTTCTAAAAGCACTATGCAGCGAATTTTCACGAAAGATTTGCATCTTAATGTCTCCAAAATCCAACAAAGGGACTTCATCAATTGGTGCATTGAACAACATCAACTGAACGGTGAGTTTTCCAACAAAATCATCTTAAGCGATGAGGCAAGCAGAATTGCCGCATTTGGAGTGACAAGAACCCACATGTGTTTCATGAGAAAGAAATACATCCCAAATGTGTCACTCTTTGGTGTGGATTTTGGGCTGGAAGCATCATTGTACCATTTTTTTTCAAAGACGCCTCCGGGAATGCACATAAAGTCAATGGCGAATGGTATCGGGGAATGATAACCCAGTTTTTTGTGTCTCAAATGGATGGTATGGATCTCGAAGACATGTGGTTCCAACAGGACGGTGCCACTTGTCACACATCACGTGAAACAATGGCATTATTGCAGAATTGGTTGCCTAGATCGTGCGATTTAACGTCTTTAGATTTCTTTATCTGGGGTTTTTTGAAGTCAAAAGTCCACGGCCACCCAAACCTTGAAGGAGGAGATTAGATGCTGTATAACTGAAATCCAGCCACAGTTATGCCAAACCTTGATTGAAAATTTCGTCAAAAGAACGCAAATGTGTCAACAAAGCAGAGGAGGGCATTTGTCAGATGTGTTGTTCCTTAAATAAATTTTCTCAAAAAAACTGCTTTATTTTTTTAATTTTCCACTGGTATTGGAATACATTTTACTTAAAATGGCTAGTATAGGTTTCCTGAAAATTTTCAATCTCGAGATATTGTTCAAACTTGAACATGATAGATGTCAAGTTCGACAGATAGATGATGTCTGTTATATCATATCTGATTATAATCCTAAAATTAACGGTACTTTACTAATGCCTGATTTTGAAAAATATCGTTTTTCTCGAAAACGGCTCTAACGATTTAATATTTGAGTTACAGTATTAGTTGAGTATGCTAACAGATGGTGTATCAGGTTTTTGCGAAAAAATGCGTATAACGGTAGATGGTTTTTGAAAATTTGCTTTTCTCGGCTACGACTGGATCGATTTTGATCGAAATCAATATTTGAACAATAGTTTTATATGAATAAAAAAGCGAGTTAAAAGATCTGCAGCTGTAATGGCTCCTCTCCTTTCTCTGAGTAACCACACAATAAAGTGGTATACAGACGGCACGAGAACTGAAGAAGGAACAGAGGCTGGTGTTTTTGGGTCAAGAACAAAAAGTACTCAGAACCTATAAGCAAATGTACCAGCATCTTTCAAGCCGAAATATATGCTATAGATAGATGTGTCCAAATCAATCTCGAAAGAAGATACAATAAATGCGAAATAGCAATATTGTCAGACAGTCAAGCATCTATCAAAGCACTTGACTCCCGTGTCATTAAATCAAAACTTGTGTGGGAATGCCTACACGAACGAATTGGGTAGTAATAACAAGGTAACCCGGGAATGTCGGAATAGACGGTAACGAAAAAAACAGACTCCTTGGTAAGACAAGGAACAGCAGAACTCTTCATTAGACCTGAACTATTCTGCAGAAGGGCGAGAATATGGATTAATACTCAAGGTAGGAGGAAAAGATTCGAAACCGGAAAAGATTCGAAGCGTGCATCTGCCTTAACAAGAACAGCCTGCGTATCCCAACAGGCTTTCTAACGGAGAACTGTAAACTCGGGCACCATCTAAGGAAACTAGGTATAACAAACGACGCATTTGCAGCTTCTGCAATGAATCTTCTGGAGTTCACAAAAGATTGAAATACTTGGGCAAGTACCAACTATCAGAGGAGGATATACCAGTCATTTTCAGATTCCTTAGAGAAATCAGATTAGAGACGGTGCTCTAGGGCGAACTATCCTTGCCAAGGCAACGTAAGAGTGATTAACCCCCAAACACAATTCTGGAAGAATTATACTGAGAGTGGAACTCTAATCAGGGAATAAACCTCTCCTAGGTATTACTTACTTTACTTATGTCCTGTATCCCCTTGTGGGTCCTAGGGCCTCTACAACGCCTACGCGCCATCGTGTGCGATTTCCAAAGCTCTCCCCAACTCTTTCCCAGTTGTCGTGCTTCCTTCTCAACTGTTCTGCGCCACGTACTCCTAGGACCGCCGCGTATCCTACCATCCTGGGTAAGCGGGTTCCATTGCATCGCTTGGTTAGCTATGGATCTGTCACCCTTTCAGAAAGTGTGACCGATCCACTGCCACTTTCGTCGTCGTATGGTTGTGCCTATAGGTTCATGAGTTGATGAGTTTGGTCCCAGGTTGATCATTTTTGTTTTTGCCGAGTTAATTTTCAGTCCAAAGACGTCTGCTTCCCTCTCCACATTTGCTGTCATTTGGTGAAGGTCCATTATTCTGTGAGACAGTAGGCATACATCGTCGGCGTAGTCGAGGTGTTTGAGTTCAGATGTGAGAATTCCTCCATTTCCTGTTGATAAGGCCGTATTCAGCACATCGCTAATCACCAATAAAAACAGTATTGGTGAAAGTATGCACCCTTGCCGAACCCCACTTTGGACTTCGAATTACTCAGACAGCCTTCCTCTGTGCAAAACGTGACATGTGGACCCATCATATGTAGCCTTGATAATTGCTATTAATTTATCAGGAATGCCTCTCCTGCGCAAGGTACGCCAAATAAATTCCCGATTGACACTATCAAACGCCTTTTCAAAATCGATGAACAACAGGTGAAGTGGTGATCGATATTCAACACATTGCTCGATGATGATCCGCAGGGCGTTGATGTGGTCGACACAGGACGATCCAGAGCGGAAACCTGCTTGTTCGGCGTCGAGTGTGTCTTCAAGGTGTTCTTTGATTCGCTCCAGAATGATTCTAGCTATTGTCTTGGCCACAGCAGGCAGCACGCAGATACCTCTCCAGTTTTCGCACTGCATTAGGTTGCCTTTTTTAGGGAGCTTGACGATCATCCCCTTTTTCCACTCATCCGGAAAACTCTCGGCTTCCCATGTTCTCCCGACAAGTGGGAACAGTAGCTCTGCCGACGCTTTTGCCGCAGCTTGAAAAAGCTCCGCGGGTATGCCGTCAAGTTCTACCGCCTTATTAGTTTTCAGTGCTTTGATTGCGGTAATAATCTTCTCCTTACTGGGGGTTGTGGTGCGGTTTCGGGAATTTCTTTCTACGGACACTTCAGTCTGACTTGGGTGCATATTGCTGGCGAATACTCGGTTTAGAACCGAAGCAAAATGCTCCTTCCGTCTCTTCAGTTGATTCTCATCCGATATTAGCAACGAACCGTCTAAGCCTTTCACTGGTTGTTGAGTAAAGCTTCGGCCACCTATAAGCTCTTTACTGATTCTATAAATCGTTCTGCTGTCGCACCTCGCTGCTGCTTCTTCTGCTTCCGTAGCCAGCGCATTGATGTAATTGCGCTTGTCACGTCTCATGCTACACTGTACTCCTAGGTATTAACAGGGGGCAGAATAGACCATTAGGTCGCGCAGTGCAAGATTATCCTATACAATAATAATAATAATAATAAATAATAGTGGCTCCTTTCATCATTTTGTGAATGAACACTTTGTTAGTCATGCACTATAATGCTTCTTATTCAAAATAAAAATCACCCACCGTAGTTTTACTTTCGACCGCTACTATATGCACCATTACAATAAATTAATCAGAATTAAAAGGTCAATATCAGTACACATTTTCGAGGACAATAAAGTCTCAGAAATAGTCGGTCGGCTTATTTTGGACAAAATACGAACCAATTTTCATCGTAACTATTTGCATTTTCATTTGTTCAAGATTATTGCGAGAAGGCTTTTCAAAAATTTAATTACTGCAATAGAAGACGTATAACTAACCAAAAAAAACTTCCATAACTCTTAACTTACGTACTCAGCTAAGAGTGAAGCTCAATGCTAAGCATACAATTATTATCATTATCACATACGAGTAGTTACCAGGCAATCTAAAAGATGTGTGTCGGATATTGCATGCCCACTCGTAGTTTTATATTGGAAATAAAATAATTGGTGCAATGAACTCTATAATCGTATCTGGTATTACCGTTGTTCAGTGAAATGAAATTGTTTAATCGAAACGAATTCATAATATCTAGTTTCTGTTAAACCGTGCGATTTATAAAATACATTGCTAATTTTAAATTTTGAAATCTTCAAGGTCGGGCATTCGACTTTTAATTCAAGAGCACCACATAAGTATAGGTATTTCTAAATTATAGTGAAGATTCTTACTTTGCGGTAATAAAATTTCGAAGCCAGACTCTTCTATATGACTGAGATAGTTTCTGCTAAAACCTTTAGGGTTTACAGTGTGTTAGTTGTAACAATTTTCGAGGAATGCGATAATGAATAGTTCCGAATGAAAACTACCATCGATGCAAAATTGTTTAATGTTTTGTGGTAAATTAAGGGCTTTCACAATATCACGCATTCTACTGTGCATCCCCAGTTGCAATGAGATATGAATTCAATAGAATGGAAAGTTTACATTCGTGGTTAGATGAGTGAGTACTTAACTAAAATATTTTTAATTGAGATGACGATGAAACCTACCAATTACGCAAATGAGTTATAAGACGGAAATGCATTTGAAAACCTTTCTGATATTCTGTTCGAATTATTATTGAAACTTGCCAAATTCGACATATGACTTACAAATTTACTTACTCAACTTTCCAACGCTGTTAGTACCGGGGATTAATCTTCGAGGTTTCTTGGCGAACTTGTTTATTTATTTATTTATTTATTTAAGCTTAATACAAGCGAGAACTTAAAGCTAAACTTAAACTAAAACTAGACTTAATTAAAGGAATGAAGGGCGCTTCTCAGGGAGGCTCTGCTATTGTGAAAGTCAAAAATGGTTTGCATGCGGAGCATTCTGGACATTGGTTCATGGTATGCATAATTGGTGCGGTGAGGAATAAGACGGAAGAGGGGTGAAGACCTGAGGTTACGTGGATTGATAAATAAACGAGATGTCAGCAACTTCGCGACGATTGTCGAGAGGCTGTAAATTGATTAGTTTCAAACGGTCAGTGTAGTGGGGTAAATTGTAACTATCAGTCAAAGCAAGACCACATAAGGCAAAGTGGATGAACCCACGCTGGACAGCTTCGATTCGCAAGATATGAATTTCGTAGTACGGCGACCATACCTGGCAAGCATACTCAAGGAGGGGTCTGACGAATGTGATGTATAAGGATTTTGTAACATAAAGGTTTGAGAATTCCTTAGGCAATCATTTAACGAAACCGAACGCAGAGTTAGCTCTGTTGATAATGTTATTAATATAAGAACGGAAGTTGAGTTCCCTATAACAGATAACACCCAAATCGCGCAGTGAAGAGACAGTGGGTATAGGCTTACTGCTAATGGAATAGACTCTAAGTGATGGTCGAATAGGCTTACGAGAATATGTAATAACTTAGCACTTGCTGACTCTAATAAATTACTATGGCATCAGACTGAAAATCGGTTGAAATCATTTTGCAGTAAGAGAGAGTCGGCACGAGATGATATGGTTCTAATGATTTTCATATCATCGGCATATATAGAAAGGTGGGTGTCATTGATAATACAATCGACATCGCTAATTGTCAAAATGAAGATCATTGGACAAAGATGGCTACCTTGAGGGACTCCCGATGTGGCTTTAATAAGGTCAGAAATTGAAGATCTGAAGAGGACTTTATAATAGCGTTTTTCCAAGTACAAACAAACTCGGTAAGGTTGGTGGTTGTTGATCTGCCCTTAAGGATACCATGCTGGTTCGGTGAAAGGATAGTCTTGCAGTGAAAAAACATTGTGTTGGATATTTCCGTTTTACAACCTTTTTTATGAGGGGGGGTTTAGTTTGTTGATCTTATCTACTAACGACGCCGAAGTTATATCAATTGTGACTAAGGAGGTTTGGGGACAGTTGTCTAAGTAGCGGAGGTAGCTGTGATCAGGTTGATCCATAAACGATTGGCTGAAAAAAAATGAGCGAACAGGTTTGCTATTGTTTTAGGGTCTGCCGAAGATTTATTACCAAACTTCAAAGTGGATGGATATCTATCAGATTTCCGTTTGGCATTAATGAAGTGGTAGAAACGTTTGGGATCATTCATTAGCGTGGATTGCATTCTGTCAAGATATTCGATGTAAAGATGTGTTCAGAGAATTGGGAGTGGACGTGTAGCTAATGGGAAAAATCAGAGTCAGATCGAGATTTGAAGAATGCTTGCCATATTATGTTTCTTTTGTTACGAAGTGAGCGTAGCTCTTTAGTATACCATGGCAGGGCTGACGTAAAGTTCTTCTGAAGCACAAAAGGGACTGATTGAATGAGGCAGGTGAAAATGTGATTGTAGAAATACACTAGAGCATTGTCGATGGTGTCAACTTGGATAGGACTAAAGTTAATGTTACTGAGAAAATTATTAAGTTTAGCGAAATCTGCCTTACGAAAATTAAAGCTATATGAATTCTCACAGTGAGGAATTGTACTTAAGTTGTCGTACGAAAACGTTAAAAATAGAGGTGGGTGGAAACGATCTAATGTGGAGAGAAGATGGTTGCTGGCAGTTATTATGCAAGCGAAAGCATCGGTTGAAAAGATTAGGTCTAGTTGTTTACCAAAGTTGTTCGTAATGCCAATAATTTGGAAAGGCCAGAGTCAAAGAGACAGTCAGTGAAAACGACTTCCTTTTCAGTGGTAGGGTTTTGCAGCAACAAAATGGATCTCATCTTCCGACTGGGCCTATTGTAGATGGGATGTTATTTCAAACCTACTACTAAAATTTAACAATATTAAAAGAAGCATTGTTGGCGATTCGTGTTAAAGTAGTCGTCTTCTTTTAGCCTCATTTTAGAGCAACAAACTCAACTTAGTGGAATAGTTCTACTATTCTTTCTCATACAGCTGAAAAAAAATTAACTCACACGTTCTTTTGGGGCAGAGCGGAACAAAGATGATCTACAATTTGTTGGATCACATAAATTTCTATGAATTATAAGCGAATTATAACTACGAGTATATCCATTCGTTTGGTGAGTGTTCTGCGTTAAATTCTAAGATTATTTGTGCTGGAGAATTTTCATTCATCACCTGCAGTTGACTTCTAGCCAACTGGTCATCTTAAAAGTAGTTCGTGGTATAATTTTCTTCTATATATTTAGTATTTAATGTCTTTAGTGTAGGTGGTTTCTTAACCAATCTAGACGAATCAGCGAGTGGTTTATATCGTCTCGTAATCTCAACTAAGCAAGTGGGTTTAGCAGGGACACCAATTCTAGATACTATCATACATAGGTGTAAAATCAAAAAGGTGATGTGTGTCACGTTAGAACGATAAGAACGAATTTTGGTTTAGTGAGTAGAGAAAAGTTGGTAGTAAAGTGGTAAATAATACACTTCTTTCTGCCTGCAGATAATAAGCAAATTATAATAATAAGCGACTCAATGGCGATATTGGATCCACCTTCTGGCTTGTAGACAGTGTTATATAACCAACAGAACACTCACCGAATCATGATATTCGTATTCCTGTATACTGAGCCACGTCAAGTCTTATTGATGAATCCAAAATTGAAAGTCAAGACATTTTATTATAATCTTCAAATTAATCAACAGAAAGTTGCCCCTGAACAAAAAATAACTTCCCGGAGAGGACTACAAAAAAAAAATAATAATAATAATAATAATAACTTCACGGAACATAAATGAATCAAACTTCATACACAGTACTCGTATGTACATATATACTTTCCAATCATTCAGTATTAGTCAACACTCGTTAGGCGATTCATTTGTGAAAGGTAATTTTGTACTAATTACCAGAGATAATGTGTCACTTAAGAACGTTTAAAATGCTTAACACATTATTCTGGTTTACCAAGAGTTGTAATTTTTCTTGTTGACAGATGCTGTTGTTGTCCATTAATTGAGATACTTTACGAACACCTCTTTTAACCCTTTCGATCCGGAAAGCCGTTAAAGTAAAAGTGACTTATTACTTATGTTGTACAATGACAGTAGTAGGAGTTGAAATGTTTTACCAATCCAAAGTTGAAATAGTATATTTGGGAGTGGAGGGAGCGTATTTTTGGATGAGACATGTGATGTCCTGGACTGAAATCTGAGAAATGAAAATAAATGTTACTTTTATACAAACAAATAAATTTTATTTGCAATTCACTCAGTAGTACCAAGAAATTAAAAGGCAGAAGCCTGACTGGGACACTTATAGCCCAAACAAGAATACATAAATTTCCAACTTATAACCAAATAGGACAGGCTTGACAAGATCCGTCAATTTTCTCAGGTTTACCAAATTTATTTTCTTGTACAGATAGTCTGTCATAGGTATGCCGGTTATGAAATCTGTAAATATGTGGATTCGCTCCGAAACCCATTAGTAATTTTCTGGATTCGCTGATTGTACATATGTTGCCTACAGTCTCTATCTGTCGACCCGTAAGTCACACTGTCAGACATCACTTAAGGTTCATTCACAGCTCAGCGACGGCCGAATGGGGCGAACAAAATATTTTTAGTACCAAACCATTCTTAGTATATTTAAAGGCACACAATTGACAACTTTACTATTCCAAAAGAACAGAGCTTAATTTATCTATCGATTAATAGGAAAAAAGTTTAATTAGTTTCTGTGAAGAAATTAACAATTCGCTGATTTTTTCGCGAATCGGCGAATACTTTTTGCGAACTGTCAAATTTTAATCACATTCCACAGATGTGGAACGCAATCCACATTCACGAGAGTTTAACCTCACAATTCTTTTGTTTTGTCAAAAACAAAACGTGAAATTCGCAGATTGCTGCGACTAGAAAAAAAAGTTACTGTGAATGAAATTCCAAAATTTGCGAATATTCGCTCGTTCGTATTCGTAGGTCGCTGAGCTGTGAATGGACCTTTAGTGTGGTGCAAAACGGCTTAAATATCCGATACAGCAGGATAATGTTCCTTGTAGATGCGAGTTGTTTTATTTCATCACAGAGCACAGTATCGGCTTCACCATTGTTTTTTGTTGCGCGAATAAGGAATCATCTACCGACCTTGAATTTTTTAGTCTACTTAAAACAAACATTAAAATTTTAATCAAAAAAGAACCTAAACTCAATTTGGTTGGAAAGCTAACTCAACGACGAATATGTAACTTGTAATTGGCTTATTACTATCATAATTGGTTCTATGCCAGTATATATATCTGATGTTTCAGTAATCAGGTCCTCCCACTCATGATGGATTCATTTGTCAACGGCATGATTTGCCATCGGAAACGTTTGGTTTATTGATTTTCACTTTTGTTTTTATATTTTTAGAACTGTGCTGAATTCTTCCGTCTGGGCAGAGAACTACTTCTTAATTGGCCGCATGTCTTCTTTTCCGACCACCATCCCTCTCTGTTCCACTCTCTAACTGAAGCCTGTTTAGTAGCTTTTTAAGTCCCGGCCAAATACTATACTCGATTTTGTAGGATACAGCGTACAAGCAATTGGTTTAAATTGTTAACATGTACGTATAAAAAAAACCTTCTTCTGCCTATTTTCCTCTGCGGAGAGTATTTGTACGAGTATGTCCCAACTGTCATTATTTTCAGTTGTGCGAACTCTCTAGCATACTACTTTTCGTTACTGTGTGACTGAGGTATGCTGATGAATTCTTTGCTAAGTCGCTTCCGGTAGCCTCTAGCCACTCCAGACCGAGAAATGTTTAGTCAGCCAAAATTTATTTATTTTTGTTTCGGTATTTCGTAATTTATTTTTGTGATGTAGTCGAAAACGAGATCGGACTACTAATACAGTCAGTCAAAGTTTCAAGTCTTAATAATAGTTTCTGCAATCAAATTTTACTGCCATAGATGGTGAGATGGCCAACATTTTAAGAGCATTAAAGAAATTTTGGCAAAAAAACAGCCGGAGATTTGCAAGCTGTGCCGGAAGATTGCAAGAATGTCTAATCAAAATGGCAAACATTTTAACATCTACTGTAATAAAAAAATCCGTCGGAATCCTTCTTTTTTCGATATCTCGTAAACGGCTAGGTTTTCGAAAAATTTAGTAATACAGAAAAGTTATTTGTTCTTAGTTCTATACATCGGTAATTTTAAAAGTACTCCTTTCCAAACGAATGAATTTAAGTTTGGTTCATATTTTTAAAATCAAGGACATTCAAGGTCACCATCCAAAAAGACTACACTCTCCGAAACGGTTAATTTAAGCAAAAAAGACGGTCAAGTATGAAAGTGCTTCATGTGCTGTGGGTTCCGGAGCAAACTTTTCTAAAATTTGACTCTTTATCTGTCTGCGTATTATAATACGAAAACTCCACGTCTACAGTTCGAAAGTTATGAAGTTATGAAAGACAGACGAAAAGACGGACGTATAGACAACTGACTCGCACTATAAAAGTTCTTGCTATTTGTTATCTTGCAAGTACGGGAACCCTGAAATTATCTCCATATAAAAGATAAGTACTTACGATTGACTATTCATATCTCAAAAGTACCTGTTCCCCTTTAAAAGTGTAAGTTTAGTTCAATCAAATTCAATCAAGGTCAATCAAGTTCACCAAACAACGTCCCCCTCCGTCTTGCGAATAAGTGTTGTTTCTCCTACTCGTATCTCTAACCGTTCCCGAATAAAATGAGGTGAACTTATTAAAAAACTCACCAAATGTTTAACCGTCTAGTACGATTTATTGGGTAACCGGACTGGTCGAGTGGAGAGGAATCTTTCGGTCCCAATCATGCTTATAGTCGCTTATTACCTTGGGCAGTTGTTCTACCTCGAATTTTGGACTCCAAGCGGCTGACACTTATCGAAGTACATAGTTCATCTCCCATGGCAACTAAGATGTAACAACTGCGTTTATTGGTTTCCAGAAATCCCACTGCGCCGAATGCGCTTCCAGGTAGGGTTCTCTCGAGGATGTACTGCCTACCTAGTTTCACCATTTGCTCTTTCGAAAAGAGAATCGGGTCAAAATCGTGGTCTTCTTTTTAAACTTTCCATCATTAGGTACTCAGTGGTACATATATCTATATTGGTTCAATCCACCCAGCGGCCTACAATTATATTGAGCAATGAAGAGGTCAAGTCAAAATTTCGATCCGTTGTGAAGCAGTTGTAAAAAGTTTATCATTACGTATGCACCTATAATAAACCATTCTCTCATTTCCAATGTTCCATGCCCAGGAAAGAAGAATGGAAGCTGACGGGTTGAAGAAAATACCAAAGTCGGCCGCTCAATATACTGAAAAATACATCCGCATGCATCTGCTTGGTCTCTGCAATTTCTCTATTTTGTATGTCCGGTGGCAGAAGCTCGATATGTCAGTGTTAATGTCGTCACTTCTTAGCTTTTTGACTACTGCACATCGGTGCGGTACCTTTTTGTTATACAGAGAAGCTGTTTACTAAGGTATCAACGGAATGTCGCCTAAAAAATTAGCGCTAAAATTTAACTCCAGATACAGTTCCAAATATTCACTTAGGAAGCGTGGTGAGATTTATCTCAATCGTTTCTATGTTTAAATTGTACTTCGTTGATCGCTCAAAACAATGCTTAGCTTGAATGAAATAATGCTTCTGTCAATATACGTAAGTTGCACTCGATGGCACATCGAAGAACCTGTTTATACGAAAACACTTAACTCCATAATTGATCTAATCGATTTAAATTCGTATCTTAATACATGCTAACAACCGATATTGAACTCCAGGAAGTACCAACCTCTCCCCAAGCTACAGATGCCTGCAGAAACTCAAAATGAAGTTGCATTTTTTTTATTTTTTTTTTTACCATCTCTGCATTTAGCTTGGCTTCATCAATCATTGTCATTCAGCCACCAATCGAAATTTGACCTCCCTCTTGGCGATTGGTTTTTTTGAAGAAAAACCCGAAACAATGAACTTTACTTGAAGAACTTCCGCCAGCGGGGAGTAAAAGACGCAGACAAAGTCATATGAGAAAAAAAAAAATGAAAAAATCCAAATGTGTATCTAAACGTAACTAATCTGACTCACTGCATAATTTAATGGATTTAGTTCTACACATTGGCGTGGTCGCAGATCGCAGATCAGTTAAATGGTTTAATCGTGTATCCGACTCGGTTTCGGGGGATTCCCTATAATTAGAATCTATGCAGAGAATGAATCTCACAGATACGTACTAATTGCATGTCAGTAACACAAGAATTCAGATGAGATCGTACGAGTATGTATCTCGATTACAAACACCGGATCATCATGTCACATGGCCATCATGTAAATGAAAGTGCGGTTCCGATGAGACACAGACGATAGACCCAACGTGTTGAGGAATTCCATCGTTTTGCATGGCATACGAGTAATTAAAAAGTTGTTATTTTCGGAGAACCTGATCTCGGCCAGTATGGTGACGCTTCACACAACGAAACTGGAAGCGGGCCTGACCTATAGACCAACATTGACAACAAAAGCGCGAACGACAAGTCGTTCAAGTGTAAGATGCTAATCAAGTTTAACCTCAGTTGCTGAAGTGGTTGAGTCTGGAGCGGATCGGAGTTTAGTTATAGTCGAGAGTCAAGACCGGTCTAAGGTTAAATTTTCATTTCTGTCTTTCGTTTCACTTTCTGTGTCCTTAATTAATTAAACAAAAATTCAAAATGCATCTCAGAGTGGGGCTTAGTTATATTTTTGTTGTGCTTTTGGTGCTTTGTTGCGTGTCTGATTTCACAAGTGCACAGTGTAAGTGGTTGTGTTAACAAAGTTAAGTTGTTGAGATTTTTTGCAATTCATCTCTTAATTTCAGCTCGATGTTCGAATCCAAATCAGAGAATCGGTGTGTGTATCTCGATATATGATTGTCAGCCGTTACTCTCGGTTGCTGCTCGAAATCCACTTCAGGATCTCGATAGAAAGTTTATTCTGGATTCACAGTGTCGCGGTGGTGTGGGACGAACGCCACATGTCTGTTGCACAGGTGAAACGGGCTATTTGAGGCGACAGCAATCAGAAGGACGGTCAATAGGAACGGTACTATTCCCATCGTCCTCGTTGCCTTCATCTTCTTCATCTAGAGGTGGATCTTCTCAGAGGGGTGAGATACCTGGGCCACCAGCTTGCGGTGGCGTTACGATACAGAACAAAATCTACGGAGGAAGTGATACAAACCTTTTTGAGTTTCCTTGGTTGGTACTCATGGAGTACGGAAGAAGTGAGTACGATGAATTTTAATAATAATTCTGTCGACGATATGAACAAAGAGATTTAAACGCGATCTTTTTAGGAACCGGAGGACGTTCGACAAACTGTGGTGGATCGTTAATTAACCAAAGGTATATTGTAACAGCGGCGCATTGTGTGACTGGTGCTATCGAGAGACAAGTTGGACCATTGTGAGTATTAGAAAGTAGTTAGATGTGTATATAAAAAAAAATACTTTTAGGTCTCTTTGTGGCAATGTGTCGTAGAGGTGTTCCATCCTCAAGGCTTTCAAGGTTTAGTTCTTAATACCTAAACTGTGTGGTCTATTGAAATGAATATGGGGTCAAGGATGAAAATCATTTCGCTTTAAGATGATGTTTTACATATTTTGTTCAACAACTTCTAAGGTCATACAATTGAAGCATGAATTCTTAAGTATGCCTGTTTGTTGGTCATCTTTTTGGTCTGCATAATTAGCCGTCGCGTCGCTTTTGCTAACCGGATAAGATTTTAATATTCGGTGGCAGTTTTTATGCCTTTGCAGCCGCAATTAAGCCATTAGATCATATCTTTATTGGTAATACGTGACTGTTTGACTACTCTTAAATTAAGTAGCAGTCTCACATTTTCTTCTTAATTGAAGCTTGTGATCTGTGGTAGGAAACATATGTTTCTATTAGTTCAGATACATTCTTATCGATCTTTTTAAACCCATCCGAAATTTCTCATGACCTTAGCTCAGAGTTACTTTAGTTATTTAGGTGGGGGTTTAAGATTCAAATTAGTATAATAGATGAAAGCCAAATATGCACCCAGTGGCGGTCAGCAATGCGACTAGGTATATAGTTAAAATATACTGCAAGTACGTAGTACGTTGTCCTATTTTTCTTCATATACTCATACCATTTTTGCTATTTGGGTGACCACGGTGTAGTGAGTAGTGTATCTATTTGTGATTCGAACTGTGCAGGTTCGAGGCAGAACGGGGAACACCAATCACAGCCACAGAGCATAAAATATAAACGAATAGAATCTAAGTTTCTCCAACCACTACACTAAAAAGGGGTTTCTGTAAAATGGACCGAAAATCAAGGGCTCTGGAATTTAGAAATTACTTCTTTAAAAAAAAAAAAAAAAAAATACCCTTTCAAACTTTCCAGTGTGAATTCGTGTTGCTATAAGGGTGCAGTAGTAGGAGAGGGACCGCCACTGCCATTATTCAGCTGTGTGTGAATTTATGTTAAAGAAAATATATTTTTTTTGATAACTACGAGTATTCACTGTTGTGTAGCCCGCTTGCCCAGAATCACAAAAGACCTGACCGACCGAAAAGAGTATGACACAGAACTGTCGAAGAGAAATTAAGGAAACTCGGAAGATTTGGGGAAATCTCAGGTGTATTGCTGAAAATCACACTTGGTGGGTCTTCATTTTCTGTTTATTCTCTTATTCTAAGTAAAACCTTTTTCCATAAATCAATTGTTTTACTTAAGCATTTTATGCATTTGAGATTGTTTAACAGAATTTCGATTTCAGTAATTCTGTTGATTATATTAATCTTTTTCTGTTTATATTCTATTATACAGGATATAAATAGCAGTACAAGTGAAAACAATTTTGAAATCCGCCCATAGACATAGACCCACCCTTTTAAAGAAATATCGCTTTTTCAATTTTTTTCCTTGAAGGATAAAAATGTTTCCTTAACAAAATATATACACGATGTTATTCTTTATATTTCGCCCATACATTGCGTAGGGCCACGCCCAGATTTTGGGAGCCTTAAAAAAACTGATATTGCGCTTTTAAAGCTACTTACGATGCTTGAAAAGCCTTTTAGTCAAGTTACAGCCACGTCTTTTTTTCTTATAAGAAGAAGCCATCAAATCAGTTTTTCTGACAAATTCTCTTAAGAGAGTGAATATCTGAATTTAACATTTCAGAACGCCACGCCCGCTTTATTAGGGATGGGATAGAAGGTAAGGGATAGGGTGTCATATGATCCATCCAGACAGATTGTAACTTTTCTGTACGATTATACCTTATCCCATAGGGTATACTAATTTTGATACATAGTTTGTAACAATTGCGATAATAAATATCTGTATCAGCATCAAAACATGTGTCGAACTATCCATGTCCATCCGTCCGCAAGCCACCACTTTTTGGGCTTTAAATTCTGGGCTCTGAACATGAAATTCCATATACAGGCTTTTAAGAATCAGAAGCATTATACGTGCAATCTGCCCACAGACACGCCCACTTTTAAAGAAATATCGTTTTTCTCAATATTTTTGCTATTAACTGGAAAATATTGTCTAAATAAAATATCTAGACGTTGACTTTCTCTACACTCTGGCCATACATTATGCATGGTCCGTCCAATTTGTGGGTGAGTTTTCCTAAAAAAAAACATATACTGCTTTTTCTAACCTATTTACTGTTGGGGTTAAATCTTGTTGTGAATATCTCATTAAAATCGGTGAACTTCGGTTAGAAATGTTGGCAGTTAAGCCCACATTCTGCTAAGAAAAAATCCTAACAACAGTTTTCTGTAAAAAAGTCTTGAAAATTGCGGATATATCTTCTGAATAGAAAAATATCGAAACGTCACTCCCTCTTTATTAGAGGTGGTTTAGACAATAGGATTGGGTACCACAGCATCCGTTCCAGACGGATTGTAATTTTCCTGTATATTTTTACTTTATCTTTGGGCTTCAATTTTTTTTACTTCATCATAGCCAGATCGCAAATTAAAAATGTTGAGGGATAGATCAGGAAGAACAATATAAAATCTAGCTCCGATGTGGCTAGCTTGACATCGATGGAGGGAGTTAAAAGTTGTAGTTGTATGTTGACCAGGTACTTAAAATGCCAGTCTACTATCATAGTTGCGCTTTCCTCGATATCTCTTACAGGGTTGGGTTTTTGAAAAAAAGTATGTGAACAAAGAAATTACTATTTTTACTTGCTCCTATAGGGTAAGTATTGTTTGAGTGAAAGTATTCGATCTCGAGATTTTAATTAATTTTGATGTTACTATCATATAATAGAGGAATCCAAAAAAGTGGGTCTCGTAATTTTGTCTTTCTATCTTACTCCCACTTCATTCCATTTCGATTAGTGGAACCACTGACGTATCAGTCTAAGCCTACGTGCTAAATATTATCGAAATCTGTTCAGGAGTTCTTGAGTTAGGTGACTAACAAGATTGAAGTTCTTTTATATCCCGCCCACTAGATCTGATTTTGAAAGTATTTAATTTCGTCTTTAGTGGTTCTCAGGCGAGCTGTGTGAGTACAAACAAATATGTACTTAAAATAACGGTACGGGACACTAACGGACCAGCTCGCATTTGACTTTTGCTTCTAGAGAGTCATGATTAGAAACGATGTTGGTATTGGTAAACTTGGCTTCCTTATTAGCCACGCCTACTTTTTTTTGCCAAAAACTTATTTCGAGATTTGTTGATTTAAAAATATTGATTGAAAATGTAAGAAATACCAATGTGTTGAGTTGAGTTTGACTTCATCATTACCTACATCTATAGTTTTGGATAAATAGTGCATATGTACAGACATACATATGGTTTCTACGTATTTAAATTGCGTGTATGTTTGTCCTCGCATAACTTAGAAACCACTAAACGGATTTCGATCGGGTTTTCACTATGCAATACATATCATATAACATTTCAATACATTTCAAAGCAATGCTAGGTAAATGTACACAAAATCGGTGTTTCATGACACAGAAGGATGAGATATCATATGATCCCTTACGGTGTATTGGAACTTTCTTGTTGCTTCAAATACTTATTAGTTTTCAATCAGGTTTTGTCAATAATGGGTTTCGCAATTCTGTCAGTTTGTCCATCCCCATGTCCGTCTGTTTGTCTATCTATCCGTTTGTGTGTATGGCCGACTTCAGAATAAACGGCTAGTCTGATCTAATTCAAACTTCATACTTGTATCTGTTGGGATCATGATTCGGGGCGAAATCGTAATTTTTTTGTCTAACCTGGAAATTAATGCTCTTACAGTTTTTATCAAATTTCATATTCGAGTTACGTTCAACATACATATGTATGCTATGAGATGGCGTACCAGATTTTTGGCAAAAAGTTCGTACAACAGTACGAGTACTTGTTAGCTGGCTTTTGGAAATTGGCTATGTCTCAATCTATTTTGTTTTAAATCAATATCTAAACAATACCTGACATGTGTAGACACCACAGAATAGGACCTATGTATATATTTTCAAATAAATTTTATAAAACTCCCACCGGCGGCGGCGTCTATTAAGTCTCTTCTAAATAACTTCCAAGTGCCCAACTCCAATATTTCTCTTTATAGGAATTCCATCATTCTCCTTAAGATATTCTAAATTCTTTTTCCAAAATCTGTTAAAATTTTTTATTTGTGGTGAAATCACTAGTATCATGTGGTGATATCTTCTAGGGGGTTTCCATATAGGTACGAGTACATATGACGAACGCTTCTATTTTTTTCTTTGTTTTAAATTACCATTAGTATGGACACATTTTAAAAGTTCTTCTTTGTTTTTATTTTATTTATCTTATTATTGAAAAAAGAATTAGAATAAATTTAGTGTCATAAAATTCATTCAAAAGAGTAGCGGTAATTCTTGTTTAACCAGAAATTTTAACGATTAATTTGGCGCTGAAAATTTTGTAAAACCTATTCCGACATTTATGGAGCATTTATTAAAATAAATGTTAAAAGGGCTTTAAAAAAATAATCCATACAAAATTTTGACCGTGAGAGCCAAACAAATTTAAATATCTAACAAAGAAAGTTGCATAAATTATTTGCAAAGAAAAATCGGAGGTAATTTATCTTTTTCTTTTGAAATCGATCGGTGAATCGCGATTGTATTGGAATGAGCCGAAGTAAAGCTTTAATTAAAACGTGTTTCATTAGAAGGGGGTATGTACGAGTACACTGCAACTCTTTGAATTTGAGAAATATGTAAGCAGATTAACCAAACAAGTATTTAAACAAAAATTACTTAACCTTTTATTACGGTCTGACTGCGTAGCGACTAAAATTTAGCTTTGCCCCCATCAATGAATGTCAAGGTGTTGCGATTATACTTAAAGTAATGCTGAAATTTTAATTTAATTTCAAGCGGTCCAAGTATTTTATTGGCATGGGGTCTTCTGAAACTGGTTGCTATTGCTGCAGAGTCTTAATAAATATTATTTTTTTTTTTTGGAAAGATCTTCGATAAGAAAAATTACCTTAAATGCCAGAAACGTGTTAAATTGGTTCATTTAGTGTCCTTCTGTGGTGAAATTTGTTTACGATCGGTTTAGGTTGTTGAATTATGATGGTTAAATATCGCTCATGAATAATTTTGAATAAAAATAAAACCTAGGAACGTTATCCAGTTAATAATCGAATTCAAGTCTGGAAAGGGTATTCACAAAATAATTAATTAAATTCAGTGAAATCTCGTTTGAAGTAATTTTGTTTTATCCAACTCCGAACTGGTTGAAATTTGGGTTAGTCTGTTCTGAGTAATTTGAAAATTAAGACAGCTTTCAAATCTAGTTTGTTCTTATTGGGGTTCGTTTATCCTGTTTTTTGTTTTCATAGTATTTTTTATTTTTTATTTTATTACTATAAACGTAATTTTTTTTTAGTATTTCTACTAAAAACTGAAAAAAGTAGATATCACTGGCTTTAAATGCACATCAAACCCATAGCTCTTGGGGCTATATTGCAGATAAACAGCAACACTCATTTTTCTTCTACAATAAAATCCTACAAATTGTTTTCTCAGAAAATCTCTTAAAAACATACAGAAAAATTACAATCCGTATAATACACTATCCCTTATCTTCTAACCCATCCCTAATAACGTGGGAGTGGCGTTCTGAAATGTTTAATTAAAAAAAGTATGACTGTAAGGGTAGCCGTGGTGTAGTGGTAACATCATCGCTTGTCACGCTATTGGTTCAAGGTTCGAATCCTGATGTCAAGAATCATCTATTTATTTCGCATGAAATAAATAAAAAAAATCGATCACTTGCGAAAGCTAAGTCAACTTTATTGTGAAGGCATAACACTGGCAGTAGGGTGGTCATATGGCTAAAATGCAACTTGATCGTGGTGATGACATCAGGAGGACGAACAAAATACTGTGAATCATAAGCAACGACAATAATAGCGAATACAAACAAAATACTCCCTAGTTATCTGGACAGCCACCCTTGGAGTTTCCAGAAACTTAATACCACCTGAGTTTCAAACTACACCACTCTGTCTTTCTCTCTGTCTCTCCCCTTTCCACAAAACGCACGTGTTCTAAAAATTAGTATAAGGGTATTCATATCCCCTTTAACACGTGCAAATTATAAAAAAAAACTATTTGTTACTGAAGTTCATGGGCTTATTCATCACCGTAAGTTGCTTCAAAATGGCATAACCAAGTCTTTTTTTTTATGAAGAAAATACCCCCAAAATGCAAGCGTAGCATTGCACAACGTATGGACGAAATGTAGAGAATGTGAACGTCTATATTTAGTTAAGGCGATATTTTTTAATTTCTAGTAAGAATGTTGGATTTTTTTTTTTAAGGGCGTGTCTGTAGGCGGATTCAAAAATATTTTACACCTGTACTGCTTCGGGTTCTAAGAAGTTTATATACCAAATTTCATCTGAGCTCAATATATAAAGCCCAAAAAGTGGTTACAAACGAACGGGCGGGTGGACGGACATAGCTAGATCGACACAACTTTTAATGCTGATCACAAATAAAGGGTATTTCATTAAGCGCTTCCTATTTTTAAATTTAAATGAAACAAAGTGTGTGCGAGATATCATCAAAATTTTCTATTCGTTTGAAAGGTCTATCGATGCCATTATGTATGGAATATAACGTCGTTCAAATGTCCGCTGGGGCTTCTCTGGGTGGCGCGCATCCGAAAAGTCCAATTTTCCATGACTCTGGCGCATAAATCAGGCTGAATTTGAGCAATGGAATGGGTTATGTTGGCTTTGAGGGCCGCTGTGGTTTGGGGCTTATTCTCATAGACCTGAGACTTCAGAAAACCCCACAAGAAAAAGTTTAACGGGGTCAAATCGCACGATCTCGGTGGCCAGTTCACATCACCTCCAAGTGAGATGACCATGCCCTCGAATCGCTTGTGCAGAATTTCCAATGTGGCGTGAGCTGTGTGGCACGTAGCGCTGTCCTGTTGAAACCACATGTCGTTGGTGTTAATATGATCCAATTCAGGCCAAAAGAAGTTGGTAATAATCGACTTTTAGCGCTCGCCGTTGACAGTGATGGCCTGGCCAACGTCGTTCCGATGATGCCGCCAGAAGATGAGTTTTCGATGAAAATTAGGGTATGTTTCCAACTGCTCCAGAGCGCATTCAGCGAACACACGTCGTTGTCTATTGTCGTTTACCTTCAGCTTCTGGGTCAGTTGAATTTTGTAAGGGTGCAGGCCCAAGTCACGACGCAAAATTCGCAAAGTTGTGGTCTGCGAAAGACCGAGTTCTTGTGAGCGACGCGAAATTAACTGCCTCGGATTCTCCTGCACACTCTCACGGACAGCGGCGATGTTTTCGGCAGATCTTGCGTACGGGTGTTGGCTGATCGTTTACTGAACCGATGGACTCAAATTTATCCACCACACCGCAAATAGTCCTCTCAGAAATACGATTATGGCGACCGTAGAATGTGCGAAGCGCGCGGAATGTTGCCGAACAGAACACCCATTTTGATAAAACAATTTTATTATTTTCACATGTTGTTGAACAATATATCCGTCCATAGTGATTTGGCAAAACAGACTGAATAAATTACAGCTAATTTGACAGATATAGCTTCAAGAATATGGCCGCCATCAACTGTCAAAATTTGGAAGTCCCTATTGGAAGACCCTGTATAAATATACTTTTGGGGATATATTTTTATTATTCTTCTATGTTACTAACTTATTCTCCAACTACTACCATAAAAGGAGTTCTGCCTGGTAGTACAAATGACAGAAAATTGAGTCTGAGTGCTGAAGAATTTGGGCAAACTTTGTATAAAAATTAATATACCATATGGTAAGGTATCCAAAAAACACCGTACGCAATTAAGTGATGGCTCCTTGATTTATGCGGTAGGAAACTCACATTACAAAAAAAAAGTTTTCAAGATATTCGCACTAATAAAGAGAGATTTTAATTAACTTCGAGCTGGAGTCAGATTTTTGGGAGATGGCTTAGCTACAAAAAAATCTGCATCCATCTTGTATAGAAGTCTAAAATCTAAGATTTTTGAAATACTTTTCTCACCATCGGAATTACAACCCCGATTTTGTACATATTTTATTGTTGGACACAGATCAACAATCCACTCACTGGAGCTCTGACTGATCGTACGTACTTGCTCAGTATGTGCTGATCGTTCGTATACGAGTATTGTTGAGATTTAAAGGCAAACTAGATAAGAGGCAAACAATTAGAAATTTTAGAAAGGTTTAATCAAATTTGCAAACTTTTTTGACCATATGACATGAAATTTCAAAAATATCTGGTAAAACTTTTTAAAAAACATTACATACGAAACATTTTCGCACGTCCGCCAATAAGTGAAGTACCATAACAGCAATTTTTATTAGGAAACTGAGTACGCGATTGGACCGCAAACTTTCATATTATCCCAGATATGAATTTTGATTAAAAAACAGTACAATTTTTCAAAATTGAGCTTTAGAAATGTACCATCAATTTTGAGATTAGAATACAAGTTCGAATTTAGCTTAGGGATATTAATCTAGAGATCCCATTATTAGGTTTAAAGTAAATCCGTACAGCTGTTGTAGCTACAGTCCGAAGAACAGGCAGACGCACAGAATTGTGAGACCCACTTTTCGATTGATACAAATTTCAAGATAGAGCATGTATCCATTTTACAATATAGTTTCCAATATAACGATAGACCTCCAAAAGTGGGTGAACATATATATTTGTGATCAGCATCAAAACTTCGAGAGCAAACATTTTTGAAATCCACCCACTTAAAAAAATTTCGTTTTTTCAATATTTTTACTAGAAACTGGAAAATATATAGATGTTGACTCTATGTACAATTCGTCCATACATTGCACATGGCCACGCCCACATTTTGGGGGCATTTACTTTAAAAATAAAATTTCGCTTTCTCAGAGGTACACATTTAAGATGATGGTTAAGTCTTACTGTTGTAAAATGTTGTAACAACTAGCAGTGTGTCTGGTATAAACTCTTAAAAATCGGTTTGAGTATAAAGATGTCACTGCATTTTCATTAAAAAGTTCACAACGCCACGCCTGGTCGGTTTGACGATAAATGAAATGGTAAAATACGATCCGCTCCAGACGGATTGCAACTTTCGAAAACTGGGCCGCCATTTTGGATTTATTTTGTAATGCCCTAAACGTGCTGTATAAGTAGATGTGTTAAAGCTGACTACGACGTTTTTAATAAAGAAAATTTTCTCTTAAACTTTGTCACGTCATCAAGTAAGTGAAAGCCGCATGTCGTTAAGTCTTGGAGGTTGACCCAAACATTGAGTTCAAATTAGCAAAGGTGTTTCTTAAAAGATTGGGCTGCCGTCTGTTTCCGTCCGTTTTAAGTTTTCAAAATTTTATATTTTTCGTCTCTCTTGTCTCAAAAATTGTGTGAGTGATCTCTTCAACTATCCGGCTGCCTAAGCCAATGTGTTTAGTTTAAGTCTATGAAGTCATACGCACCTATCTACTTGTTACGTACATATCTACTTTGGTAAAGTAGAGTATGAAATTTTTGGTCGGCAATTCGTCGTTTAAAAGTGGACTGAAATTGTCGATACACATTGCCTTTGTTTCTTTTACAGTATTCCCGTCTTTATATCTGCGAGCTCCTGTTCGAAAATGGACGCTTCGAAACGTCCGTAAAATCACTATTTTGTCGTTGGTGACATTGTGTTTCTACTATTCTTTTGATCCAGATGCCATGATCGTAGCGTAGTTCCATACTCATTGAAACAACTACTGATCACTGCTTCCTTCTTCGTCCGATGGGTTAAAGATCTGATTTGCTGGAAGTTAGCACTTGTTCCTTAACATTGTGGAAGCTAAAGACTAATGTTGAGATATTGTAAGATAAACTTTCATATACGAGTATGACGTATCCTACTGAATCACTTCCAGAGTTTAGAACATTAATATGTACGAGTTTGTATCCAATTTCTTATCTCATTTAAACTTTTTTTTATTTCAGAGTGGGTGTGATCCTCGGCGAGTATGACACTTCAAAGTCGGTCGACTGTGATAGGCGTAACTGTGCGAATTCTGTTGTTCGCGTTGGCATAGATTCAACTATACCACATGAATCCTACAATGACAACCAGGTACATCGGCACAATGACATAGCACTTGTCAGAATGGACCGGAATATTATCTACTCCGACTCAATAAGACCTATTTGTCTGCCATCAGCTTTACCCGCGGAACAACCACGCAGCGGAGCTCTACTCACAGTAGCTGGCTGGGGTAGGACACTTCAAAGTAAGTCTACATATCTACATTGCTTTTCAGAATGACATTTAAACATTTTCTTTCTGGCAGATCCAAAAAGTGCCGTAAAGCAAAAACTTCAAGTTCCTCTCTTCGATCAGGGTCAATGCCGTCAAAAGTTCCAAACGCGCAAGATTGAAATCACAGACGCTCAAGTGTGCGCCGGTGGTATCTATGCCGAAGATAGCTGTGATGGTGATTCTGGTGGACCATTAATGAGTCTTCGTCGAGGTGTATGGGTTCTTGAGGGCGTCGTTTCTTTTGGAGTGAAGTGCGGCTTTGACGGTTGGCCAGCTGTTCATACTCGCGTTGCAAGTTACGATTCTTGGATAAAGGAACGCGTGCGAGCGTGAAACATGACATATGACTGATGTTGTAGCGATATTAGTTTCTTTTTCTGTTGAGTGTGTGATTCATCAATTTATTTAAAAAAAGCCATACTATTTATAATTTGATAAAACTGAATGACAATTATAGATTAAGGTGATGCAGTTATAAGTGAAAGATGTATAGTATTTATGAATTTAAATAAAACTATTGTAAGATACATTTTAATTAATCAGAATTTAAATTAAATTACAAACAACAGAGTTGAGAGTTACAACTTTTAGGTAATTGAGACCGTGGTGTAATTTTTTTTTCTTCATCGTACATAGTCTCATAGCGGAGAGAGGAACAACCAATCTACATTCTGCAGAATCTCATCTAAAATAACTACAAATGCCTCTCAACCAATCTAATTCCCTCATAAGTTGAGATTACAATATATAATGTAATGTATCTGAAAAGATGGAGGTTTTGATACTCTATGCGGATCTTCATGTAGGTTTACCACTCTCCAAATGATGATCAATCCGCCAGGCTATCTTAACGACTGTCTGCCAAGGTCAACTTGATTCAAATTCATCACAGCTGAAATGTTTGTCCTCTTTATCCGTAGCCGCCGGCCAACTACCGGTCAATAGCTCTAACGTGAGTGCTGTCGAAGGTCATGGAGATCATTGTTATCTAAAAAAGAAGCCATCTCTTTAATGACTGTCAGTATGGTTTCCGGCAACAGCGTTACACAGAGGACTTAATGACATACCTGTCTGAAATGTTAAACCAGAGTATAAATGATCATGCTGAATGTAGGAGTGTTGCCCTTGATATCTACAAAGCTTTCGATAGAGAGTGCCCCCTTAATAAACTTGAAGCTCATGGTGTCATTGACATTTTCGTTAAGTGGATCGCGAGTTTTTTAAGTGGTCGATCATTGTAGATTATATTCGATGGGTGCCCTTATATACCACTCTCGACTAATACAGGTCCTGCCTAGAGTTTAGTATTCTCTTCGTCCCTTTTTCTTTACATCAATGACCTGCTTTGTCATTCCTTCGCGGATGATAGCATTCTAGCCTTCGCCTAACGACACTACGGCAAGGCCTACAAATCGTCGAGTCTCAGCGGCAGCGAATGTCTACCGGGGAGTGAAAAACCGAATTGAGTTTAACGCGTCAAAAACACAGTATTGTTTCCTATCTATGAAGCGAGATACTAACGTGGTCAAACTCAAATTGGTTGAAGTTGATCTTGAGGAATCTAATGATCTTGATCTTCGATGGAACCAGCAGATTACTGATTCTCCAAAAGGTTGTGCTAGATATCTAGGAGTTCTTAAAAGGTGTGCTCCTTACTGTTCCAACCTATAAAGCATATGTTCGTCCGAAACTTGAATATAACTCACATGTTTGGGCGGGAGCTCCCATCACATGCTTGAGTTTACTTGATCGTGTTCAGCGACAAGTGTATAGACTGATCGGTGATCAGTTTATATATAGCCAAGTTCTTTCGCTCGAGCATCGACGGAATGTTGGATGCTTAGCGCTCCTGTGAAGTTATTTCGACCATAAATGTTCGCACGAAATATATAGTTGTACCCCGCCTGCCCGTCTGTTTAATCGTAATTCACTTATTGCCCATTTTGCACATGCATGTACCTTAGACCTTAGTTTCGCTTGCCCCGATCACTGCAGGATCGGTCAGTCGGTTTAGTCATTCTACATGAATGTGGAATATCTTGCCTTCCTCAGTAATTTCAGAAACATCAAGAATTTGAAATTAACGCACATCGTTATATCACTCTGTCTCCATATCTGTCCGATCTTTAACTCTTCCCTATACCCCTTGTTTTCACTTAATCACTGGGTTTTACAAACTTCAAAGAATACAGTTTTAAGTGGACTTCAGCCCTTGAACACCAAGTGGAATCAAGAGGTGTTGGCATGGACATTCCACTAGGCAAATTAGTCTCCTACGGACTACTTGACTGAATAGTAACAGTACAGATAAATTTAAGTTGTGGTCGATGGTGTATCTTCCGATAACTTTGCTGGAGTACCTCAGGGATGTATAATCTCGCTAATTCTGTTTCTATTAAATATCAACAATCTACTGGAGTCAACAAAAAACAAAATCTTTAGTTTTGACGATGACAGAACTCTAATATCATCTTGCTGTAACAACATGCCAGTGTAGACAATCTTGCAGTGTGGAAAAGCTTAGTAGACTTTAAAGCGAAGAAACCCAATTTCTCCGCATTTTCCAGAAAGAACACGTCTACTGTACCACAGCTTAAAAAGCATGACCAAATTATTCAGCCCAAGGAAACCATGCGTCTACTTGGCGTTACTGTAACTCTGGTGTAATATGGTACGACCACATATCCAACATCGCAAAATCAGCTTCAATGAAGTTGAGCTATCTTCAATATTGTTCTCCCGTTTGGAGTTCAGCCCCAAGAAATTCTATTCATCTGCTCTACATATAGACGAGTAGTTCGCTTAATAGATGATCCTGTACTAATATCCAATCTTCAACCGTAAGCATTTACATTGAATGCTGGTGGCAAATCTGTATCTGTACTATGGCGGGTGTTTCAAAGATCTCAATGGAATGATCCCTTCCTTGAGTAATTTGAATTCGTTTTCGAGTGCGAATAATATGTTAAAAACGGTGCATCATAAGCTTTGAAATGTTCTGCTATGGCTCTTAATTGCAGGGAATCATTTTGAGTGTGAATAAAAATTTTACGCTTTGGAATTTTCTTCAATGAAAAAGTTTTTCAAAATTTACTACGATGTTCGCCTTTTGCATGACGTTAATGGTTCCTGTTTTTGATTACCTATCAATGTTGATGAGAATCGAAATGAAGTTCTGACTGCAGATATCTCGAAAATGGGGCGTAATTTCAAAAAAATTAATTCGAAAGAAATTAGCTGCAAGTCTTGTTCCGAATTTTTCGAAATTTATCAAAATGTAAAACTTTTGCCTTTTCGAGCGCGAATATCTCTAGAAATTATGATCAACATTTTGATGTTTGAAGTTATTCAAAATTGTATGGAATTTTCCAAAAGTCCGGCTTTTGCCTTTAGTGAAATTTGCTTTTGTTTGCGAATAGCTACTCGTACATATCTCGTAAACGGGCCACATTTTAGGTATAGAAATCCTCTAAAGTTTGGTGCTCAGTTATTCAATATATTCCAAAATTGTGTGGATTTTTTCAAAATGTCCGACTTCTGCGAATAGTAGAAATCGCCTTTGAGTGAGAATATCTCGAAAACGATTTTTTAAGTGTCACACATCCAT
Source organism: Pocota personata (assembly GCA_963082735.1). Taxonomy (NCBI): domain Eukaryota; kingdom Metazoa; phylum Arthropoda; class Insecta; order Diptera; family Syrphidae; genus Pocota; species Pocota personata. Next base: position 236,130,639 of record OY720429.1, on the reverse strand, counting down.
ATGTCCTTTTTTACCCTGCTCTTGTTGAATTGCAGCATCGAGTTAAGTTACGGTAACACAGACTTCGTACTGCCTTGAGCACTGAGTCAATGTATTGAGTAAACCCTGCATGTAGTTTTGTGTCCAGCTTTCTATTACCTCTTCTCATTTAATTTGTAACATTTAACCACCCCTAAAATTGTATCCGCCGCACACTAGTCTTCATAATTCGACCACGATCAGTATTTTGAATATCACCAGCACCTAAAAGCACACCACTATCAGCACCCTATTCCATTGAAAGTGAAACCAAAACAAACTGTCAGTAAATTTACATGCCACTGTTAACTGTTTGGTTACCTAATTTACCAGTTTTGGCGAGGCGATCTCGTCTCGAAGAAGGCGTTCGTCGATCGTTATTTTATTGCAAAACTTCATGTAAGCAGTTGTCTCAGCAAAGCTCTGACATAACGCGTTCGTTTTGAATATAAATGCAAACATTAGCAAAGATCGAAGCTTTTAATTGATCAGATCATCGCTGTCGCTACCACAAGCAGCTGTTCAGGGGCACGATAGCGTCTGACACTATGCACGATCGCTAGTAAGAAAGTCTGTGTTCAGCGAACGGTGTCTAACTGACGTTATATTGACGGTACGGAGCGCGCGTGCGAATTCTGCTCTTCAGCAAGTTAGAGTTTTCGAATATTCAACTTGACGCCGTTCCAAAAAAAAAAAAAAAAAAAAATGACCAAAGCTCAACTGACCCTACAATGGCTAGCTTTAGTCGCGATCGGTAGTTTGACGCTAGCGGACGTGGCCAGTATCGTTGCGAACGGTAATGTCAGTGCTACCGCCACCACATCCTGTGATATACCCAACGAGAGTGTGCGTGGCCAGTGTCTTGAGGTATCAGAGTGTGAGGCGTTTTTGAAAGTGCACAACGAAACGAGTTCCGCTGCAGCATCACAACCGGAATTGGTGTATTTCCTGGAAAAAGTGCAATGTGAAAGTGAAAGTGGGTCGGAGCCGATCGTGTGTTGTCCTTTGAATGGACGCGATTATGCACATCCCGCCGTCGAGGTGACAAAAGATGAGAATCGAAGAACTCTGAATTTGGGTAGATCGCGTAATAAAACCAAAATGCTGAAGAGGCGCATTCAGAAAGTTGAGAATTCCGGGATATATAATTTATTTAACGAGTGCGGTAAACAGGTGACAAACAGGATTTATGGTGGAGAAATCGCTGAGCTGGATGAGTATCCTTGGTTGGCGTTACTTGTTTACAATACAAGTTAGTACATGCAAGTGGAGTTAATTTGAATTGTCTTGGATTAATTTTGAATTTACTTTATTCAGATGACTATGGATGCAGTGGGGCGTTAATTGACGATCATCACATCTTAACAGCTGCCCACTGTGTTAAGGGAATCAGAGTGCGAGAGAAAAATGGAATGTAAGTGAAAGTTATATAATTTACCTATACAAACTGGTTTTGTTGTTTGTTTGATTTGATTATGAGATACTCCAGCTATGTTATCGTTATACATTTGCTGACCTTGGAAGGTGCGGTGTTTGTTATGATGCAATATCAATGTCGATCTCTGAACTGGTTCTGAATTAGTTTCGAAAAAAAAAAACTTTTATTTTTTCCTTGGTTGCGGTGTTTGGTGTCTCAAATTATGTGACGTCTTGTTGACAGAAATTAAAACGTTACGCCCAGCTTTCAGCGTTTTGATAGCATCCCTGCTTTTTTTTCCAAACATTAAGATAGGGTAACGTACACAGTCCTTGTTGTGTATTGATATCCTGCATTTCCAATCAGCGGTTTGCTTCTTTACTCGTAGTGAGGAGGCCCTTTTTTCGTGCCCATCACTTCAGAGACCCCTGGATACATATAATAATTTCTGCTAACATTTCCCCGAGATCTTATTATCGTCGTGAAAGAATGGTTTGCCCAGTAGACGGTATTTTGCTCTACCTAGTGCTACACATGTATAGCACTAGGAAGAGAGTACGAATTTAATTTTCATTCTCATCCTTACAATTGAGCCAATGTGTATTGTAGGGATACTAAACTTAGTTGCATGTTAACGCCACAATCCGAGTGATATCTGTACAAGTCTTGCTTAGAAGTTGGTGTGTCCTGGGCCTGTTATAAGTGGGCTTTATTTTTTTAGATGCTAGTTAACTTCACCTGAGATTTGCCCCAGATTATTCTTTACAGATCCCACAAGAAATAAAGTACACCACTGGTTGGCACGTACTTGCATCTACACGAGTAGGTGTGCTGTTTATTTGGAAATAACACAGGTTTGAAATTTAGGCGAAATTGTTAAAGTGTTCTGAACATAAAAAAAGGACTTTAGACAATTTCTCAATATCAAATAAGTAAATAAGTAAAGTGCGCATTTTTTTCCAAAAACTTGGTAAGCCACTTAGTAACTCATGTCCAACTCAACTCATATATTAAATTTGAACAAAACCGTTATAGCCGTTATCGTGTACCGCTCATTTTGGGGTTGGAAAGAAAATTCGGATTGTACTTCAAACTGTGATCCCACAGACCCCAGATTTACAGTTTGAGCAAAATCCGAGAAGCCGTTTAAGCTGCAGTTGGACACGCATACTAAGGTACAGACAGACAGACACTTTTTCGAGTTCGTCTATACTAGTTGAGGAACTGGAAAGATCAGAATTTAGCAAAATCTTCCAACATTTTAACGAAAAAAATACTTGCCCTATTGGTGCAAGTAAAAATAATAAGGGGACGCTGTGGTGAAAGTCGGTTATTTATCTATCTTTCTGTCTATCAGCCGTATGTTTCAGTTTGGTCACCGTTTAAATTAATAATAATATTATGGCTGCGTATCGCCAAGGGTGAGTTTAGAAATCGTTTCAGTATCCGTTTCTGAACACGAACCACGAAGTTTCAACTTGCTATTTTAGAATATCTCTTTTGTATTTCCTCTTAGCAGATAAGCAGATATTTGTGGTAAACTAATTTTAAATACTACTGCATATGTGAGTGTAAATAAAGGACGCAGATGTTTATATAGTGTTTCTGTTCTTAAATATAGCATTTCTAGTATTGCAAAGTATTAAGCATGTAGTTTGAAGCTCACACACAAATTTTGGTGTTGCACAATTTTTTACAGCAAAAAGATAAAGAAAAAGTAAAAAGAATTACAGCGTAAGATAATAGAAATTAAGAACTACCAATACTGCTATTTACCCACCACATTAAGTAATTTTGTATATCAGCATATCATAAAAAGGATATGAATACTATTTATGTCAAATTTTATTTGGGAAGTCATTGAAACAAATTGAACTTGGCACCCTTTTGTATCTCACTCCTTTTCGTGACTATTACAGGATTTTTGTACTAAAAAGCTTGGCCCATTTTTACGGTAATGTTTTTGGTTAGATATCAGTACCACAAAGATTAGGCATACATACCTACATATGTAATTTAGTGACAAAAACAAACCTTCGATAAGCAATCCTTAGGAAGACTTTAGGTTCTTGAGCCATTTTTACTACAAGGTGGGGCTGCCATTTTGTTAGCAATTAAGTTTTTGGCATTTTGAATTTTTGCTCGCAAAACATCTGGTTCCAAATTGGTGATTTCTTCTTCAATGTTGGCTTTCAAGACTTGCAAATTTTGTGGTTTGTTGTGATAAACGCAAAGGAAGAAGTCTGGTGCCGTCAGATTTGGCGATTTGAACTGGACGGCCAGAGGCCTGGGAGGTCACACGGCTCGGAAATTGGTGATTCAAAATCTCTATCGTTGCTCGAGCTGTGTGAGCGGTTGCTTCGTCCTGCTGGAACCAATAATGCTCGAGACCCAATTCAGGAACTAGCGGCAAGAAAAAACTCGTTTAACATCTGTTTGCAGCGCTCACCAGTTAACCGTTACGGTGGTGTCGCTCACTATGATTTTAGATCCGAAATCATCCTCTTCTTGCAACAGGTTTAACAGAGCGTGGGAGTAAGTTAACTCACTAGATGGTCAGCAGGCAGCAATTGGTGAACGGTTTGCACTTTATAAGGAATCATCTTCAGGTCTTTCACCAAAATTCGACGCAACGAATGTCTGCTGATGCCAAATTGTGTGCATCGTTGTCTCGGCGATGTTTGTGGACTCTTTCGGACGTCCTCGGCCACAGCAGTGATATTCTTGGACGAACCAGCAATACGGGGCTGGCCACTTCTTGCGACATTTCTAGTGGACCCAGTACAATGTAAATGTCAAAGCACAATGACATTTGACGTCATTTGCAAAAATTAGGGCACATTCACATTATAACATTACTTTTGCCCAAGTTGTACAAACCTATCATGCCACAAGGATTAATATATGGCCCCGCCCCCCACCCATTTTTAGGAAAGTCAAATTTTCAATCTTTGTCTACATACCAAGTGCTACCTCTGTACGAATTTTCAAAATTCTACATTGACTTGATATACCCATACCTTTTGATGACTTTAGCGCATGTTGATACACCCTCCTCCCACCCATTTTTTTCGAAAACGGTATTTAAAAGTTGATTTTGTATTGTCACTGCCTATCACTGTACCAATTTTCAAGGTTCTATGTTGACTAGAAGCACCCAACAGGTTTTGATATCTTCTATTATTCTGTCACACCCTTTCCCCGCCCATTTTTTCAAAAGCCATATCGAAAAGTCCAAGTTTCTCATTTTTGTCTTTGTCTACACACCAAGTACTACCTCTGTACCAAATTTCAAGATTCTATGTTCACGGGACCCTATATGTAGGTCAGTCATTCCCAAAATAAGTGTTTTTTTTTTGAAGACTTGTACCTCGCCAACCGCTTAAGTTAGAAACGTCAAATTTGGTAGGGCTACTAATATGGCTCATTTTTACAATTTGTGTGCTCCTATCATTATTAGGAGGGGGAACAAAAATGCGCTAAGTTGGTTGGTGTAAATAAGGTGGTAATGTACAAGTTTCTGGAGAACTTGGCGGTGAACAACCATCCGCCTTCATTTAACATGTGACTTTTTCATTGCTACTACATAGTAGCGCCTTGGGTCAGTGGTTAGTACACCGGGCTACTAAACTGGATGTTCAGGTTTCGAATCTGAGAAAATATCAAAATGTTTTTCAATATTCTTCGCCTCCTCTGAATATCTGACAAGTCTCCGAGACTATAATTGAGCTTCTCACTGTTGGGAAATGGCAATAAAAACCGTAGGTATACGCATGTCATATCACCAACAAATACAGGTATGACATTTGACATCGCCAAGAGCAAAACCGCCGGAGCCGTCCTGGTTAAGGCGTTGCGTAAGCATATGGATGGTCGTAAGATTGACACTGAGTCTGCTCTTTTCTTATATTACTTTAATTAAAAAATAGCTAAAACAGCTATTTAAGAGTAGCAATAAAGCTATTACACAGGAATTCCTCATAGCTAATTAACCTATAGTGGGCGTCGTGGCGTAGTGGTTAGTGTGTCGGATCACTACGCAAGAGGTTCCAAGTTCGAAACACCAAAAAGTTTTTTCACGATCCCACCTCTCGCGAACGTCTGACAAACATCCGACAGTATTGTTGTCACGAGAAAGCTTCTCAAAACAAATTGACGTTCGGATACGCCACTAAACTGTAGATCCCTTCCATTCGTGTAGAAAATATAACGCACACAACACGAGTGGTTGCGAGAAGCTAGGCCCTGGCGCTTAAAGAGCTGTTGCGCCAAATATTTATTTATTTATTTTTTAATTAACCTATAAGTGAAAGCTAAAACAGCTATAGGCGATATTCTTCTCTACAATTTAAATTGCTAGCCTAGTCATTTTGTTGATGACTACATTGCTGCTGTTACGAGTACTATAAAAATAAACATCTGTAGTATAAATTCTTGCAGTAATTACCAGATGTTTGTAATATATTAAGTAGCACATACGGCTATAATATTCCACTATCCCTATTTCGGTTATTTTTATAGCACATAAAATGACTGGTCCCAGAGCAAAACGATGTCTTAAGTTGGTTGTATGTGAATTGGATAGGTCGTAGATCCAAGTTGATATTCATGCCAGTGAGAAGGTTGATGCATAAATAACCGCTTATGGTGGAGAGAAAAAGAGCAAATAAACGGTGAACTTTATTTATTCTAAATAACAGAAAATACTTTTTCAACTTTCTTAAAGTATAATACGAGTATTAATCTTTTCCAAATCAGTTATTGGATTTTGTCAAAATTATATGTCAATTTACTAGTTTCCATCTTCCCGAAAAATCTTTTCACAGTTTCCAAAATGTCCCCCACAAGTTCAGTTTCTTATTCTGCTGGCAACTATTTTCTTTTGGAGTCTAATATTAAAATTTACGTACAAGGGTGGGTCAGTAAGTCCCTGAATAATGAAATAAGGAACACTCTTTTCGGTATAAAAATATTTTATTTTTCAACATAGTCTCCTTCTACACTTCATCCAACGTTTATGTAAAATCGAAATCACTGAGCCATGTGATAAGCCTGTGGCCTCATCAAGCTCGCGCACTTTCACTCGCCGATCGTCCATTATCAAACCATGGATTTTGTCGACCATTTCTGGTGTGGTGACCTCAATTGGGCGACTAGAACGTTCGGCGTTACTCGTGCTTGAACGACCGCACCGAAATTGAGTAAACCAGTGGTGAATGGTTTCAATCGATGGTGAAGAGTCCCCATAATATTTGTCAAGCTTTTATTAGGTTTGCGTGATAGTTTTTTCTCGCAAAAAATAGTGTTTAATGAGCACTCGAAATTTTTTTCCATTTTAACGAAAATGCTAGTAGGCGTCTATATAAAATGGCTGCCACAACAAAACTATTTGACAGATCTGTCTTAAAATTTGGGTGCGTTCTTTTGAAAGATGATTCTTGACAAAAAAAAAATTAAGTTTAAGGTGACGACACAATTTGTGTTAGTTTTCAGGGACTTATTGACCCACCCTCGTAAATTCATTAAATCAGTTTTCGCTATTCTATCCGAGATAGATTCACTCATTTGGTAGCTCTAGGGTATTCGTTTTGCCTCTTAGTTCTCTTTGGCCCCTCCTTCACATATGAATGTTTTATGGTTACTGTTTTTTAATTAATTAAAATTCTTACATAACTTTTTAATTAGTAATTTGATGGTTCGTCAAGTCATGCAATTGCAAGTTTATTTAATTTTATATTTTAATGGCACCTAATTGTTCGTATTATAGTATAGTAACGTCAAGTTTATCAAATACCTGTGTAATTATAAACCGCGCACGGATTATGGATGTTAGATAGATAAGGTGGTTGTGTGTGCCTATATCTAAGGAAATTTTCGAATATTATTGGGCAAATATTAAGTATGTATGAGTATGAGTACGTATAGACCTACAAAGAGGTCCTATTTCAAAGTCCGAATACTATTAGAAGCAAGACTATTATCACATTTTGACTAGTATGCACATGTGGCATAATTCTTTTGAAATCACAATATTCTTCAAGTTCTATGGTCCAATCATATCTCCTCTCCAAAAATTTAATTACAATAATTGGTGTGGTGATTCTTGAATTATCCATAATATTTTCAGCACCTAAGTGGTACAGTTTTGTTTAAGTAGCCGCACAGTTTGCAGAAAAAACATGCGCAGCAGTTGATTTAATGATTAGAATCATCAAGGTCAGGGTCGTTCCGATGTTGGTACTACGAGTACATATTTCAGATTAGTTTTCCAAAATAGACAAGGATCGGTCCGAAGCAGTTTTACATTTGGGGGACTTCCTGACGACCAGGACTCAAGGCGATAAAATATTGAATATTTTTTTTAACCCTTTTTAAAGGAGGCTTTTGGGTCTTCTTCTTTTTAATAAAAAAAAAAAAAAATTAAGTTTTATAAAAATTTAATTTTGCTGGTTATGAAAAATTATTTTTAAATTCCTCATCCCGATTCTGTATGAAGATTTGTCTTTTCCTATATTTCTTGACAAGAAATACAGTGATGTAAAATGTGAATACTTTTGGCTACTCATACTCGTTACATTTTCGTGAGTATCCGCATAAAGTAACGAATGCTTCATATTCACGAATAACGCCCATTATACGCAGGATGATGACGTTAATATCGTAGTACTAGTGTCTCGTGAGTGAAATGTACAGGACATGAGCGAGCTCTCTTTTGATTTCAGTCTTCTTCATACGAATTCCTTAATATTTTATTACTTTCGTGCGGAACATAGAAAAATATATACCTACATAGATATGTGGATACGTTAAACCCAAAACAGATGTGTAGAAATTCAGCATGCATAAACATGTGTATCCTAATTACGCTGCACGCTAAATTCTGCACATTTGTTTTAGGTTCTGGAATATGAGAATGGTTTAATAAAATCGAATTGTTCCATTTTTTGTTTTCTCACAAAAGGACTGTGATGTAAGTAGAATCAAAGGTAGATCAACGTAGTTGAAGTGGGCTAACGAATATGCTTAATAAGAAACAATTATTATATTGAATATCCAAATGGGGAGATGAATGAAGAATACAAAAGTATGACAATACTTGAAGAGTATCTAACCGAAAACCTCAGATATAACGAATACGAATGAATACCTGAGAGTAAGGGATACTTTATACCGAATGAGTACTTTTGTTATACTACTATTTCTTGTTACATTCTGCTTTATACAGACAACATTTACCTCTATAGCAGCATTACACTAGCTTCTTTTTAATGGATGTGGCAGAAATTTCCACATCGCGTTATTATACTGCCATGAACTTGAAAATCCTAGCGCTTCGGAGAAGATTTCCGTGCATCCTCTTATAACCCTCTTGGATAAAAACGGATTTTATATTTGCTATTTTATTGAAAGCAAAACTCAGACTGTCTATTGGCATAGGTTCTATGATAAGGCATTATATCAAACGATAGTTTTCGGACTTTGTCTCCAGTTTTTCTCGAATATCTCCCTGCGAGTTAGTCTCCAGTTTGACTTTTCGCCAATTGCTAGAGAAGCCACTTTCAAATATCTATTATATATCAATACAATACAACCTTGGCTTATCACCATTTTCGTGGTGCATGTTAGGCTGGTAGGGAATAGATTTCTAGAGAGATATCTGTTGAAGTGCCGATAAGTCGAACCACATTGAAACACATACAACGTAAAAGGATATACACACAAAAATACAATTTTTATTTCTCGTAGAAAACACGTTCGCTTGGGCGAATTCAACGTAAAGACTGAACCAGACTGCATCGAGGAGCAAAACTATCTCAACTGCAACGACGCTGCCCTAGACATGACCATAGACCGTATCTTTGTGCATCCCGACTACGATGAGTTCTCAGTGAATAAATTCGACGACATCGCTGTTATTCGACTGAAAAAATCCGTGCCATTCACTCACTTCATCATGCCGATTTGTTTACCTATCGCCAGTGATCTCGAGGACAGTCCAATCAAGCCGGGTCAGATGTTTTCAGTCTCCGGTTGGGGGCAGACAGACTTATGTAAGTTTATTCTTTTAGTCTCATCTTAAGTAAATGCTAAATGTATCTCTTTCTAGTTAATAAATATTATCCGAACATCCAGAGCCCGATAAAGTTGAAGCTACGGGTGCCACTTGTACCAAATGACACCTGTTCAAAGCTTCTTAAAGCTTTCGGTGTCCAAGTGGGTCCGAAACAGATATGCGCTGGGGGAGAATTCGCCAAAGACACCTGTGCCGGTGACAGTGGCGGCCCACTCATGCACTTTGATCGTAAGCACTCGCGCTGGGTGGCATACGGAGTTGTTAGCTACGGCTTCACGCAGTGTGGTATGGCGGGCCATCCAGCTGTGTACACAAATGTGTCAGAGTACATCGATTGGATTGAAAAAATAATAAAAAGCTAGCTGAAGCTGGCATCTTTGCTTTCTGCGTAGATTATAGACTGTTTGTTTGTATCCAATAAGTATCTCATTCTCGAGTGGAAAAAATATTTATGAATTGTGTTCATAAAGTTTGTTATAAGCAAAACAGTTGTTTTACTTGAGCTAGTACGTGTAGATGATGTTTGCAGTCACGTCATCGATTGCTTCATTTGCGAAGCGTGATAGGCTGAACTTTCACTTGGGGTGATGCAACTGGCTCTGGCCAAGAGCACCCGCATTGGTGTTGCTTCGGTTGTTGCCCTACAAAAAAGAGTGTTTTAACGTGAATTGAGTGCACGCACCGTGTGCGCATTCGAAACTGAAGAGAAAGTAAAAAATTCGTTGTGAACTTGACTTAGAGTTGTGGTTTTTGTTTTGATTATGATTGGCCCTCTGTCAATATTGACCGCGTTGAAGACAAGATTTGGTAATCTGAGTGCATTGCGTCGTTTGAGTTATGTAATTTTGGGCTTGTTTGGGGCAAATGGCCGCATGATTGAAGTTGCACTCGTTTAGTGTACCCGTGCAGAGGTTTGAGTTGATGTTAAGTAGGTTATGTTAAGTAATTAGAAAAAAGTTTTAAACCTTTTTTTTGTGAAGTCTACAGATTACGCACGCAGATGAATGGCAATTAATAATTTATTTAGGGGGACTAGGTTCAGATAGTAGAATGTTGATTATGCGAAGAAAACGCCATCCAATTTCGGGTTGATTAGGTGTCATTATACAAACATATATACGTCATGTCCTTACTTATGATATAATATTAATCAACAAGCCAGATAATTTTTAAAGTATAGCATGGCAACAAGACCTTGAAAGCGGAAGGGGCGAAGGAAATGGATTAATAGATCAATCAAAATGTTGGAACTGTTCAGAGAGATAGATTAGGTTAGATAAAGGTGGCTGTCTCTATTCTCTATTCATCTCTATTCAACCTACATTGTAGACTAATTGAACCAGTCGGAGCTTATTATAAAACGAAGGATGCTACTGACAGATTCAAAGAAAGTATTGATTTTTCCTCCTCCTCTCTGCAGCTGTTGGAAAAATCATTCCATGCCTGTTAGCATGTGAGTCTATAGGTCAGTGCCTCGTGGGGATACCGATGACGAAACTGATTTGAGATCGTTAAAGCATTGCCAGTCCATTGGAGTGATTTGGATCTAGCGTAGGCCAGATTTGTTGGGATACCGTACATGTCGTACTCTCATTTGTAAGTACTTACACGTACCATTTCATTTCTCGCAATATACTAAGAGTAGCTTGTCAGCCTTACAACTCCACGGTACGAGTATGTCTCTGTGGACAGTCACCCAGCATAGGTGAATGTTGCTCAGCCATCTTCACGAGAGACGAGCGGCCTCAGAAGTGATTATGATATTTGGGACTTAATTGTTGCTTAGCTGTCCATGAAAATGCAAACATCCTTAATAGATATTACACTACATTTAAGGCAGGGCAGGGCTTCTTTAATCGCCTTTATTTCCGCCTGGAATACAATGGTCTGGGAGGCGGAAGGAGATGCTCAAATCGGAATGCAAAGTCTTAGTTGACGTCACTACAAAGGAAGAGATTTGCCAAGTCCTGTCCGAGAAGTTCGAGGAAGTGGGAGACATGCAGGCCTCATCCATTAAATCTATGAGGAAAGCCTATGCAGGGGCGCAAACGGCAGTTATTAGACTCCCGGTAAACGCTGCCAAAAAAATGATGGAGTTACATATAAAGAATAAAAATCAGATGGACGGTATGCCGAATATCTACGGGAAAAAGTTATACCGCCACGATGCTTTAGATGCTTCGGGCATTTAGCAAAGGCGTGTAAAACCGCGTTGGATAGAAGTGAGGATTGCGTCAAGTGTGGACAGATAGGCCATGTGTCCAAGAACTGCAGCAATGATGCAAGGTGCGTCCTTTGCGAAAAAAAGGGAAGTAGCATCATTAAACACGCGGGAGGAAACGCAGTGTGCCCTGTATACCAAGAAGCTACTAAAGCCGCACGAAGAATATGAAAGTGCTGCATCTTAATTTAAACCACTGCGAAGCGGCACAGGACCTCCTGACACAAGCCGTTCGTGAGTTGAGGATAGATGTTGCCGTATTATGCGAGCAGTATAAGAATCTTGATGAAAAAGTTTAGATAGCGGACGACTCAAAAGAGCCGCTATTTGGGCCTGTGGGGATTATGCGTCTGAAGAAAAAATGATGATACCCGGAATAGGGTTCGTGAGAGCAAAGGAGTACGTGTCTAGAGCTGTTATGCAGCTCGAAATAGCACATTCGAGTAGTTCCAGAGTATTTGAAGTGCAGTCGAGGAAAGCGACCCAGGAACGCCCTCCAAAGAAAGCACAACGATTGGGGTGACAATTGTTTAATTGTCACCCCATTCGTTGTGCTTTCTTTGGAGGGCGTCGAAGACATTTTTACCCTGATTTTTGGAGAGTCTACAATAAACCCAAGAACAGCAAATGCTACGGCCGCTGATGTTACTAAACAAGTTGCTAGGGCTAGCGACGTATCCATGGTCCGGAAGACGTGTAATACAAAAATAGGCGTAGGGACCTGAAACTATTTAGCCATTCGGAGAAGCCAGAGCAACAGCTTTAAGACGTAAATCCTTGGGGTACCGTCTACAGGACAGTCATGGCAAAACTCGAAGGCACTATAGCACCCTCGCCTTCCTGCCCTTTCCTTATGCAAAAAACAGTGTCGGGACTATTTCTACCGCAAACAGCAACTGAGCATACAGAACCACCTCATCATACAGGAGACATGAAACACAAATGGAATTCTTGGATGTACATATGCAGACAATTCGGCGATAGTAAGTCACCTGGCTGGCATACCAAACAAGGCCCTTAACCTAGCCATCACAATAAACACAGAACCATTTTTACAACTGTACAAGTGTCTAACAGAAAAGGTTTTTCCAGCCCAATGGAAAAAGCAACGTCTAGTGCTGCTGCATAAAGGGAACAAATCACTAGATGAGCCCTCGTCATACCTTCACATATGCCTGTTAGAATGGGTAAAATACTGGTGCGAATCCTATGTAACCGACTGGAGATGGCAGTTGATAAAGCCGGAGGACTCCTAAACCAACAGCATGGATTTAGAAAAGCTCGTGCTAATAACATTGAACGTGAAAAATGCGTTCAACTCTGCAAACTGGGGACTTAAAGTACACTCCTTTAGGTCAATGATGGTACCATGGTTCTTAATTAAAATGATACTAAGCTATTTCGAGAAACGGTTCCCGCTCTTCGATACAGATGATGGAGTAAATAAAGCAGTACCACATATCTGGCGGAGTTCCACAAGGGTCGGTACTAGGAACTATCCTATGAAACATTATGTATGATACGGTTCTAAGGCTTGGGATCCCAAATGAGACAAAAATCATAGGCTTCGCTGATGATATTGGAATAGTTATGACGGCGAAACATTTGGAAGAAATAAAGGACATTTGTAATGAATGTATCCGAAAAGTGAGGCGGTGGATGGCAGCGGTTGGGTTAGAACTCGCAAAACACAAAACAGAAGCTGTACTAGTAAGTAGTTGCATGAATAGAGAAACAATCACCATCAGGGTAGGTGATCATAATATAACGTCAAAACCGGTTATCAGATACATAGGTGTGATGATGGACGCTAGGCTCGCTTATAAGGAACACCTTGAAAAATCATGCGAAAAAGCTATTCGGGTGAGTGCAGTCTTATCCAGAATAATGACGAGCATTGGAGGACCCAGACAACAAAGGAGACTAACCTGTCAAGGGTGGTGCCACCCAATTACGCCAATGACAATTAAGTCTTACGCCAGAAGAATTAACTTCGTCAACCGAATGTGTGCACTGAGGGTGTGCTGTGCATTTCGGACGGTGTCAGATGATGCTATATGTGTCATCGCGGGAATGCCACCAGCAGATATTCTGGCTAGCGAACTACAAATGACCTACGATGCCAAAATTCAGGACCCCTAAGCTTCAGTCAAAGATATCAAGCTTGAAGAAAGACAGCGGAGTATGGGAGCTTGGCAGGAGAGATGGAACCAGTCTTCGGAGGGAAGATGGACCTATACACTTATACCGAATATAAAAAAATGGATGGACCGGCAGCATGGAGAAGTAGATTTCTACCTCATCCAGCTCCTAACCGGACATGACTGCTTTCGAGTGTATCTTAACCGGTTCGGGCTCAATTAATCTCTCACCTGTTTAAAGTGCGGAGAGGCCAGGGAAGATGAGCAGCACGTATTTTTCAGTGCCCACGTTTTGATATAGAGTGCAGAGAACTAGCGAAGGAATTGAAGAAACACCAACTCCAGGGAATATTGTAAATCCCACGATAGCATCGAGTACAATATGGGATGCAGTGAAACAGGTTAAAGCAATAATCATGAAGTAACTTCGGCGGTTGGAAAGAATCAGAAAAAGCAACAGTGAAAATGAAGCCAAGAACGGCAAACGTTGAACAAATTTTGGAAGCAGCAAACTGGAGAACTGCGAAGTAATAAACGGTAGTCCTGAGGAGAAAGTGGTTGAAGTGTGAAGGGTGTGGTTTAGTACGTAGGCGTATTCCTGGCATCGAGTATTTAGGTTTGCGAATCGTGCATGCCAGTATATTCACCTGGTGGTGAATATACTCGAAAAACTCAACGAGTGGTATGTCTTGGTATCACGGGTGAGATTAGAATCTCCATCACTGCAGCGCTGCAAACGATACTTTACTTATTCCCTATTGATATAAGTATTTGGTTTTTAGTTGGCTAAATTGCCCACTGAAATCGACTTCAATCGGGATTTCAAAAATATAATACTGGAAAAGGAAGCGCGGGGACACCAAAATGTCCTTAACAATGGTCATTTATTTATATGGATGACTCGAAAAAATGGAGTTAGTTTGGGTCTCTCCTTAACAGACCTAAACAATCCAATATCGAGGACTGACATTGCAATCTACATTGACAACCAGGCAGTATCAAATCCCTTGAAGCCAGCTAAGTGAAATCTAGACCAGTAAAAGGCTGCTGCTTATATCTTAACGAGATTGCTAAACAGTTTAATGTAATTTTTCGCTCGGTACTTGGTCAGATGAATTAGATCGATAAGGTTCAAGGTTCGGAACAAAAAGCAGGCGTATGGAGAATGTCAAGTACACAAAGAAGCCATGCGTGGACGCATCCTAGTAACTGGAACATAACTTAGCTAATATGGCCAACTCTGGATCTCAGTAGGTCAAAGGTCGTGCTAAGGCATTGTAGAGATAATATATTTAAATTCATAATCTCCATCACCGTACACTGCATCCAAGATTGGGTATTGTAAGCAATACTTCTATCCTTCAGAAGGGCTACTTTGGGAGATTACTCTTTATCGATGTAAAGCATCTGCACAAACCATCTGTACTACCAAAAGCAATGGTTTCATAAAAAGTAGTAGCTGGTTCTAGGATTAGATAGGGATCGAAAACTCTAGTCAATATTGGTATTATCATACAATGAACCCACACGTATTGGTCCAAGCATCTCATCGAGGACCATTTTCTATTTACCTGTCTATCTAAGTATAGTAGCAACTACTCTGAAAAGCCGCCATAATGAATAACGAAGTTACAAACCACTGTACAGGATCAGAAGTCCACAATGGCCTTTTAATAAACAACAGCATAATTTAATTGTAAACTTATGACCTCATGACCTTCTGCTACTCGAAACCCAACATATTCCTTTGCGGAACACAGTGCTCAAATCTGGTATTGATATCATTATCAATTGGGACGCGAAAAACTGAGTTTAGTGGGTCAAAAACTCAGTGATGTCACCTGCCTGTGAAACCGGATACTAAAAATTAATTGATTTAAGGTTGAGGAAGCCAATGCTTTGGAAATGCTAGGTATGCGTGTTAGCCCAGACCTTCACTGAAATCAGCACATTACAGATACTGCAAAAGATCTCTGCATGCTAGATCTCTCGGATGCATTAACATGTTTAAATGTTTCTCCACTCCCACAGTTTAAATATAAAGTCCACCAAAGGGTGGGTTTTTAGCTATCTGGATTGAGCCATACATATTTTTCCCGGCGGTCTCGGTTTTAGACCACCAGTTCGATATTCCCAGCGAACTTAAAGCGCCGATACTTTACACGTTGTCTGGGGATATATGGGAGAAATGGGACCATGAGGAGCTTCCCGACTTGTGGATTCAGAATCCGCTCTCAGAAACCGAATCAACTTCGTTTCCAACGGTTTTGTCTTGGTCTTTTTCAGTCTTAATACTCGAATATATTGTGGTCTTGGTTTTGCATTTCAACCTCACAAGTAATCTTTCCAAAAGCTTTTTATCTTCAGCTATTCAAAAGCGGAATTAATAGACATTTTGAGTTTTAGACCATTTTCGCTGGAATCATCTAGGGGCGCTGTTTCAGCCAGTCCTGTGAGAAGATTATATAGGTACAAGAAAAATTTTCCTCGCTGGTATTCAGTTGGAAGGCTCATTTAAAGTGGATTAAAGCTAATTTTCTAGTATGCTAGCTGCCACGAACAAAGTCAAATGTGGTCAACCCCAATAAGGCAGAACATAAACCTGAGCCTCCATAACATTAGTGCAGAACGAATCCTTATGAAAGCTCAGTGGACAAATCAGAGAACCGAATAAAAAGCGAATCCGCAGATGGTAAAGTTCGAGATAAAGGTAACATATTCAGAGGGATGTACAAAATATTAGATTTTAGATTAGTCCAGACTTTTTGGTGTATCTGGGATTCGAACGGGCTCAGTGGTCTAAGCACTTAGGGTCAAGGTGACCAACGCTGCTTATATTTCCAAGCAAACACAAGATCCCATTTAAGGTAAGTTTCTTTTATAGAAATATCGTTCTGTTTTCGTTAATATTTGGTTTTTAGTCCCTAGGGTCACAACATCAGTTTGGATTTCAGACGCCCGTAAATACATAATTTTATCCAATCATCCAACATCTTTTCAGATACTTTTTCCACAAATCATATTGCATCGCTCTAATTACAACACAATCCTTGTAGCAATCAGCTCTAATAGTCTTGTTGCATCGTCTGGAAAGGTTTTATCCTACCGCTGTATTAAATTACAACCACAGGACCACAAGAATGAGGAACAAAAAAGGAAATTCATAGCCTAACAACAGCATTCATGCAGAAAATCACTGCCATTATAACTACATTGCAGCTTCAATTTATTTCTACAACTCCGTTCTCCTGTAACCTTGCGTAACGATATCAAGTCCAGTCATTTTCGGACGAATGTACGTTGGTAACAAAAAAATAGTCCTTCCGTTTTCCCCTAGGAATATAATATTCTTTTTGGTTATGTGTACATTAAGGGATAACATTACATCAAGGATGACCGATTCTCATGAATAGATGAAGAGGAAATGCAGAATCCTGATATTTTTTTTGCAATGGTTGTTGGTGGGTTAAATAAAGAGATTTTAATTTTTTGATTATCCTCATGGTTGTAGATAACGATGATGTGAACGACAGTTCCGAGTTAATCGATGAGCAATCGAATATTGAAGGAAGGATTCCTTTGGTCAGTATGAATGGGTAGGTTTTTTTTATGGCACGACGATTGAATGGGAATTCTATGAAGTTGGAGTAAATTAAATAACATTTATCCTTGAGTGACGACGTTTGGCATACGTTGCCCGTAATAAGTATGTCCTTTTCTAGAGGGTTTTGGGAATTTAAAGGATAATCGATTGATTGGACAAGTTAACCATGCGAATGAATACACCAGGAAAAAGAGGCATTGATTTGACGGATCGGACGTATCACTATGATGTTCATAATTGATTAGGAAGGACGATTTCCTTTATTTGCCTTTGTGCTTGTTGTATGGAGAGAAAGTAGATTGGATATCTGTCATTTACCAATCAATGAGTTTAATTAAGAATTTCTGCCAGCTGGTGTGAGTCTTGTGTATACGAAAACCTACTAAGGAACATATTTTGCCTTAGTTTCAGGGTACTTCAATAGGGTTACGCAATGATGATGCGGGAACTGAAAAGGCCGACTTCTTCAATTTTCGTTCATTAGTTAGGAGTCGAGCTGCGTGAGTTTGACCTTCGAGGCAATGTCTTTGGAGATAGCCAAAAATGAGGTGCACTTAGAACTTAATGGAACATTGCGATGCCAGGAGAAGGGTGGAGGATAATTTGTTCTGCTTATGATCATTGAAACGGAAACTATTTTTGGGGCAATCTTCCCATATAGGGCTTAGTTTCTCGCGACAATTCAAATTATATGACACACAAATGGAAGGGATCTGCAGTTTTATACCGTTTTCAAAGCCCATTACTAAGAAGCTTCTCATGAGAGAGGTGGGATCGTGGAAATATCTTTAGATGCTTGTTATCAAACCTTGAATCTTTCTTTAAGTAGTAAAACGCACTAACCACTGAGCCATGGGGCCAACAAATAAAAAGCACGTATAGCGGAAATTAATCCATGCCGCACTTCATAACGATGGCCTTCTTCATCTCCTTAATATCTGAGGTCTCTGCACCTGAAATGAATCGGACGTTTATTCACGAGAGGAAAGAGGCCCTGATACCAGCGCTACTGCAAAATTCGTTCGCTTAGTGGTGCGAGAGTAAAATGATATCCTATCTCCACAACGGTAGCATCAAGGTCCTCAGAAGAGTTTTCATCCCTCTTAAAAACTTCTTCATCTTTCATTCTTTAAGGCCTGCTTAATAAATATACGAATAGGGAAATACCCTGATATTCTAAGAAAAGGGTTTGCGCGACTAATCTGGAGGTGGATTTGAATGAAATCCCTGACTTTTTGAGAGCTCTACTTCTTCCGTTTCTGTGAAGGACGAACAATTCGTAGAGGAGAAGGAGGCCAACAACTATGCTATGGCGATTGAAAAGCAGGTCAAGTTGTTTGGAGCAAATTAAACTTAAGCTTCTCAAACGTTCTGCAGAAACTGATTGATTTTGACAACCGATGAAGATAGTATAAATCTCTCAGAGTATCCTTAAACACAGAAAAGATGCTTCCAAAAGCTTAAAGCTGATCCATTCTTCAGCCCTAGTTCAGCAATTATGAATCTAGTGACAAGCGACGCAAGGCTTATACCGTATAAAGGATTGGGATGACACTGTGCTGTACCTACACGTATTTTGTCAACGGCATTTAGGACGTTCATATTAGCGATCCAACGAGGCAAGGAAAGCTTACTCTACCGCTCGATAAGATAAGAAAAACTTAGTCCTGAGCTGAGGTAGTAACGTCCATCATACTTTGTGGGGTAGCACTGATTTCAATGCAAGAGACGGGGCTTTGACGATAGTGTATGGCAATGTATGATGGCACTAGATGAAGAAACTATCGTCATAAGTTAGGAACTCCGTTAGGGAAACGGCTATTGAGTCCGGCGTTTGTCCTTTTCATTTTTGAATCAATTATTCTACTTCACAGGACTACAGACCGATCAGCCTGTTGTAATTTTTGCTGAATACCCCAAACGGTTGATAGAAATGTGTTTGGAGACAACTAATTCCATTTGGTGGACCCAAGTTTCACCAAGCACTATACCAAAGGAGTGTTTCAGTTGTTACAATGAACCAAAAATTTAGTCTGAGTGTTCCGGGATTTGGAAAAAAACAAATCATGTTCCAATGGGCAGCCTGCATCGGAATAATATAGTCCATCAGATCGACCCACACAGCGGCACTAAAACTTATCTCTGGATTCCCTCGGCAACCGAAGGCCAGGACTCTTTCCTAAAATTTGTTTGCGAAACCTTAGGAATCAAACCTCTTCCTTAGGGTTAATTGCGACGGCAGCATATTTTAACCCAAGATCACAACATTTCTTCAAGAAGTAGAATCGATCATCGGCAGTTCGATTAAGACTGGCAAACCTCTTCAAGCAATATCTAAGCGAGATATCAGATGTAAGAATGTCAAATATGCACTGGAATCAGTGCGCAATATTCTCTGTTTAGCCTTATTTGTGGCGATGCACAACTCTACTCTAGCATACTCACCAGACCCTACGTTATCGGTATTTATATTGTTCACACCCAGAGCTGCAAATGTTCCAGTCTGTCCAACAGAAGGTTGAGAGCACTTGAGAGTCGCTGCTTTGATGAGATGAATGACTTAAGCGACATCGAGATAAAAGACATTCTCATTCTCAGACTCATTTCTTTACATGGGTAGTTCTAATTTGGCAGTCTCTTTAATGTTCTCAGGGCATTGTTCTATGGATACAATGGGAAAGCATGGAACGTCTTCTATTTTTGACTGTCTAAGGGAAGGGGTTGCATATGGCTTCCGGACTCTTAAACTTTTTAGAGACATTTTACTCCTAATCTAGAGGGATTCTCTTCCTAGGATGTGACTTTGTGCGAACTTTGGTGCTCAAGAGGCTTGAGGTAAGGAAGAAGCAGCATTTCTGAGTTCTCTAGATATCAGCTTCGTTTGCTAACTTATCGGCATCCGATTCGCCGTGAGCTTGACTTGTTGAAATCAGCCGCTTTTGCTTTATTTCTAAAGTGAGCTCGACTGTAGCACTTAACAAACATTCTGCAGACATTCTCCCTTTTGGAATAATTGTATGTATCTCTATCAATATTGTGGTTTCACGATCGTTCTGCCTAGATAGTAAGCGGCCATACTTCAAATATTTAAGAGTTTCTAGAAGAAAGCTTGGCCAGACTTTTTGCATCAATATCTCCTGAAGAAGGTGTCATTTGTCACTACCCATCAATCCTTAGAATTGCTCGCGTTTACCCAAATGCATCCGTAATTGTAGGCAAATAGTCAATTCGACTCAATGTAAACCAATTTCAAAACAAACGCAATTTCTGCGTGCTACATCCTCAATTTAAATCACATGGAACCCCTTTGAACACGTTTTTGCCCTCTGGCTTAAGGACCATGGTATGGTATTCTAATGAAAAACACCCGTAAATGCGATAGGGAAAACGAAATCGAATTTTCATCTGCAGGCCAAGACGCAAATTGTTTTCGATTGGAAAAGTATGTCGACGAAGAGGAGATTATTCTTCTTCGTGCGTCGCATGTCTTGTTGTGCACTTGAAGGGTTCATTAGATGTGTTCCCAGTCAACACTTGTACGCATTTAACAGCACAAACGACCGCACATGTGACAACATGAGGCACATACATGTATCCGTAAATGTTCAAACAATGTTCTGCCCTCCACTTGAGATTGAAGTTGAAAGAATAGGAAAACTTCCAGCCAGAAGGGATGTGACAACTTTCCGATGCCACGTTGTACTAAGGACTCTCGACAGCCTCTTAACAAACTCATACATGACACTCGAATGCTTTTATTTTTTGCGATAAGTTCACCTCAAGAGCACATTAGCGAGTTACATCATCATCATCGTCGTTATCCTGTGAGAGGAGGTTTCTTTTTTTTTCTCCGATTTGGGAAAGAGATTAACGCTCAAGTGGACACCCTTCGGATTAATTCCTAATGTGGACGGTACACTTAATTGCGTTTTTCCTCAAGAAATGTGGCCAAATCCTGGAAAAATTGTCATCTGAAGATAGCAGCTGCTCCCATAAGAATTTCCATAACAAAAGGACTCAATGTTGACTCTTATTACAGAGAAAATTTCTCGCGACTGAAAAAATCCCGCGGGATCATGTTACTTCTTCTTTTTTTGTGTCATTTGAAAACCAGATAATTCTCATTATCAACCGCATTCAACCCCTAAACGTGGCTTATTTAGAAATTTAGAAATTAGAAAATAACACAACAAGAGGATAATTAGCAAGAAATTTCGCCGCAGGATGTTTGTTTGTTGTGAGCAAAAAAAGGAACATTTTTTTCCCTATTTTCGTATCCTTTAAATTTAGTTCTTTTTTGTGGAAAGCGGCTTTCACCCTTGGAAATGTGTGAATTAATATGCCAGAGGGCTCGGATGCGTTTGCAAACACTTTTAATTGAATTTTTAAGTTTTTTTGAAGTAATTTTTCGAATGTAATTCTGTTTGGATTCACTGGAATATTTAAATTGGTTATTTAAATTGATAGGCAAACAGTTTAACTCGACAGGACGAACAGGAAAAACAAACACAAAAACTGCTAATTATAAGAAAATGATGGATGGGACAGAAGTCACCGGTTTTTTGTAACTGATACCTACGTACCCTAAACAAATTGGTGGCTTATTGCTTCTCGAGTTGATGCGTTGGCCTTGGTATGGATAAATAGAGGTTAGCTTAGTAGGCTTTAATATTTCTATCAAGCATTTCTGAAGCCCAAAACTTAAGAATATAACTTAAATACGTATTTTACGAGTAGCTTTGGAAGGCTACCTTTGAATTTTAGACAAATAACAAATACCTACTAAGTAGAAGTAGAAGAAAACTTAGAAGATCCTTTACAATATTCCTAACTTATAGATTGATAGTAGGAAAAGGCAGAACTTGATACCTCAAGACTTAACACAAGTGGGCTGATTTAGATTTACTCGCTGTTAGTGCACTTCCTTGGTTTCGAAGTTCCATGACATATTATTTGCTTCAAGGAAGAAGTTATCTAGTAAACCAGTTCGACATTAGCAAAACTCTGCTGTTTCTTTATTTTATTATTATGGGATTTAAATTGTAGATCTCTTCGTATCCATAGCGGTCTCATGGGTGCGCATGTGTCGAATTAGACTCATGGCATATTTTTGCTCTTAGACCTTCATCGTCGTATGAAGCATGGTAACGCTTTTTTGTTGCCAAAATCCCATACAGGGTACGGAGATTATTTGAGAACAAATTTGAGAAAACACAGAAATGCTCATAACTTGTGCAAAAAAGCGTTTATTAGAATATAATCTGGCACATAGATACAGATACGTTAATACGATTTATTAAATCAAACTACCTTCAGCATCGTTGGCCATTATATAAATATAAAGTAATCCAGAGTAGTCTGGTGAGTTAAGTGGCCCTAAGTTTGGTGTTATGTGATAATGAAAATTGATCGCCATTCATTCCTGAATCGTCTCAGCTTTATGCGCTGGAGCAGAATCCTGCTGGAAAACGTGTGTTCTTCTCCACTCACACTGCATATTCAGGGATTAACAACTGCCTCTAGCACCTAGATCCTTGACCTTGTGGGAAAAAGTAGTGAAGCATAACATGACCTTCACTGCTCATTACTTCAAGGACCATCACACTGGTAGCTTGGTGTGTATCACACGGGAAACATCTGAGGGCACTGTATATAGCCATTTTTTTCTTCGGAAAAAACCAAAAAAGGCCTGGATCTCCCGGATGCTTCTACGTGTTGAGGAGCCGCCTTCCTCGGATCTTTTCGTTTCCTCCGACATAAACTGGTCTCATCTCATGGGATAAGATTTATATTTGACGTTTTCATGAACCACACTACGAATTAGTCGCTCAGACACTTGAATGTCCATTGGAATTGACCTCATCAACATTCCAGGGTTCTACTGAATACTATGTTGCACTTGTTGAACAAGTTCCGAACTTTTCTAGTTCTCCAAACTTGTTGAATGCTTTTACGTTTCGGAATAAAAGATCTTTGACAAAGCTTTTATTTTTTCTTGAGAATTTAATATTTATATTCAATAAAAATGGACAACAAAAGCATCTTACTACACTGCTGTTGAACTCCTGAATGGATTTCAATGAAATTTGAGAAGTATGCTTAGGCTTAACGTTCAAAATGCGCGATATTTCTTTTCATTTGTTATGCTTTGTACTTATCTGACATTGCACCCGAGAAAAACTTCTGCTATCAATGCAATCAACACTACGCCTGAACAAAGATATGTCCTCAAATAGCCTCTGCATCCTGTATAATGTACTGAAGCACCCAGCATAAGATAACCACATTGGCTGCTTTTGTTTAGGAACAGCATTTGATCTAACTTCTGCTGACTTAAGAATCTTAACGATAGTCTGACTGTCACCTTACATAGTGAAGTCTATTTTTTTTTTATTATCTTTTGCAGTTGATTTTTTTTTCAAGTCGAGCTCAAAGCCAGTCTTTAAGGCTTTTAGCACGACTTGAAAAAAAAAACAACTAATTGCCGAAACTCTTCTTCGTGGGTTCTTCGCGGATTATTTTGAAAGCTACCCGTTCTTCTACCGCCTTGGATAAAAGGATCCCAATGCATAACGTTGTCAATACATATCTCCCTTTATCAGGGTGTCAATCAAGCCATTCTTCCATTCAAATGACAAAAGATTGCAGATTCTTGTGAAGAACTTCTCCACATATTAGTCAATATACAGAACGCACTTTCATCCTTGCTGTCCAATAATATTTACCTGACGATTATTATGCCTTCAGCTCCAACAGGGTTGCCTCTACCACCTAACTAGTGAATATTTGTTTCAAATCCATGAAAAAAACGTTTAAGGTGGGTTGTAAGATTATAATGGATTCAGGAGCATGACTATCATTTCCTTCCCCATTCGTTAGGTAACGCATGCATACCCTAAATCCTTTCTATCAGTACTCGTAGCTGCAGAAAGTTTATCGTTGTTGTTTGCAAAGTTTTGTAGAGCTTCCAATATTCGCTACTTGTTCGGGACTGTTTATTTGTAACTAACATATGTATCAATTGTAATTAGGTTTGTTGCAACTTCCGAATAAAAATGTCTAAAACCGCTATTTAGGAATAACAATAATGGCTATGTTCCATAGCAAATACTTTTGTTTTCATTTGACATGAATAGCAATAATGGCCACTTCTCATAGCTAATTCTCCTATAACTACGAGCTATATTCCACAATTTACATATGTACATATATTGACCAGTCATTTTGTTGGTGACCACATTACTGCTGGTACTATAAATATAGAAATCCGCAGTATAAATACGTGCAGTTTATGCCAGATATTTGTAATATACTAAATAGCATACACAGCTATAATATTCCACTATCTCGGCTATTTTTATAGAACATACTTGGAAGAGAAAATAACTTTTGGATGCTAATTTTGTCTGTGTAAAAGTACAAGTTTAGTTATAACCTTGAAGTCCTTGAATAGCCTGGATGGCAAAGAACGCTTGGATATCGAATATCCGCCGGCTATCCGCTAAATAACCGCACTGCATCGACCGCATAAACATCCTTCGGATCATTAACGAGTTGAAAAGTGCTTTAACTGGTATTTTATCTGGTGTGTCTTGGGAAGGATAGGTATTTAAAAATCCCATGAAGAATTTTCGAACAAATAATGAAAAAAAAAAAAAAAAAAATAAAAAAAATAAAAATGAATAGCCCTTGCTTCATTTTTAATGACTCCAACCATTTTAGTACATTTCTTTGGATTAATATATTCACTTCTCTGTGGTCCATCGCATTCATTATATTTCAGTTAATTTGCAAAAAACTAAGGGTGCAAATCTAGTTATAGGCATGGCTGGTACATACATACGTATACCTGTTCAATACTTGTTGTTTTACCACAAAATCACCAACTGGTTAAGGGGTAGGAACATATTAAGAGATTATTTCTCGTTACTCTGCGTGAATAACACTTTGTTACAAAACTATCAACCAAATCATTTTCGAGAAATAACTAGTAACTTTCGAATATCGCACGTACTTGTTTATATATGCTTTTTGTTCGTACACTGTTCAGATTTTATATTTATACAAATTCGCTAAGAGGCGACAAAATATGACCATATGACCATATGTCAACAAATTTAGTGGATGTCTTCACAAACGTACGCAGGAGATTTAAGTTCGCGGAATAGAGGTGAAAGTAGAAAGGGATGGTATTAGGAATATTTCTTTATTTGCAGGTAATCCTTTTTTGGGATAATTTTAAAAATGTCAAATATTAAGTTCAGAGCAGTAAGTAATTTCTTTACAAAACACGAAAAAGTTTGTGAAATATATATACTAAGTGAAATGCAAACAGTTTACAGAACTTCTTGTTCTGGTAAAACTTCAGTTTTCAAGTGGTAGAAGATGATGGCCATGACATGGTTCTAAAAGTCGAATATGTCCTCATGGAAGATAGTCGACTCAAGCTAAAAGAACATCCACTCTCTACAATTTGCGAAGATAGCTAAGCTTCTATGAACTTTTTGCAACTAAATTTCTTTAATCCTCTCAAATTGGCCGCGCGTCGTTTTGAACGTATGTTCCATTAGGAAACACGGTTGGTGTTTTGCTTACTTCCATATCATATCTTATTTGGCAGTGTTTGTATTTTTCTTGAAACCGAATGAAGTAAAAATAATAAAATTGTAGATTTTATAAAAAAAAATAAAAATGTTTTTCTGACTTTTACTCTAATCTCCAATTTTTTTTTTGTTTTTTCCACTTTTCCAAAATTTTACCTGGTCCACATTTCAAGTTTGTGCATCTAACAGTTCAAAAGTTATGAGACTGTGATAGACAGATGGACAGACAACTAATTAGCATTGTAAAGGTTCCGTTCTTTAGTTTTAGTATTCCGTACCAGAATGGTAAAAATGGAGCACTAATAGATTCAATACGGTGTCTGGCTGTCTGCCCGTGCCTGAGCAAGAGAGCTGAAATTTTGTACAAAAATAGTAGGTGGCGGACTTAAAATAAACATGGCCCGTGTTTTCTTATTTTATTCGGTCTAATATTCCTTTCTTAAATTCGTGTATTTTCTCATTGGCATCGATCACTTGGTTGCACATTTAGGAACTCACTAACCTTCAATGATAAGAAGTGAATTACGAATTCTGATGCTACTATTTACGAGTAATCCATAGATAGTGTCTCATGATTTATGTATAGGAATCGCATTATAGTTTTTCAATTTGAAAACGTTAAAAAAGCTCAATACGAGTATATTTCAAACTTTAAAATATAATAATAGCGTTGGTTAGATTCAATTTAATTAACTACGAACTCCGAAGTGGAGGGGATGGGCAATTTAAGAATCAGTTAGTAATAACCAAATATTTAGACTTCAGTCTCTTAAGCCTTCTTAATGTATTTCGATCCACCATGTACTGTATTGCAGTATTCACATGTTCTTGGATTTGTTTTTTTTTTTTTTTAAATTTTTCATTAACATACTGGAAGCGATAACATTACTTCTTAGTACTTTGTTTTGAACGGTTTGTATCATATTCAAATTAGATTTCTTTGTACAGACCAAAAGTTGAATTCCGTAAGTCCATATTGGTCTTAGGATACGAGGGTGGGTCAATAAATCCCTGAAAATTAACACAAATTGTGTCGTCACCTTAAATTTATTTTTTTTTGTCAAGAATCATCTTTTAAAAGAACGCACCCAAATTTTCAGACAGATCTGTCAAATAGTTTTGTTGTGGCAGCCATTTTATATAGACGCGTACTAGCATTTTCGTTAAAATGGGAAAAGTGAATTTCGAGTGCTCATTAAACACTATTTTTTGCGAGAAAAAACTATCACGCAAACCAAACAAAAGCTTGACAAATATTATAGGGACTCTTCACCATAGATTGGAACTATTCACCACTAGTTTACTCAATTTCGGTGCGGTCGTTCAAGCACAAGTGACGCCGAACGTTCTGGTCGCCCAATTGAGGTCACCACACCAGAAATGGTCGACAAAATCCATGGTTTGATAATGGACGATCGGCGAGTGAAAGTGCGTGAGCTTGAAGAAGCCACAGGCTTATCACATGGCTCAGTGATTTTGATTTTACATAATTATTTGGACATGAAAAAGCTTTCCGCAAGATGGGTGCCGCGTTTGCTCACAATCGACAACAAACGCATTCGTTTGACAACTTCAAAGGTGTGTTTGGCGATGTTCCAGAAAAATTCGGCTGAGTTTTTGCGCCGTTTCACAATCGTGGATGAAACCTGGATTCACCACAACACACCAGAAACCAAGAAACAGTCAAAACAATGGATTTCTTCTGGTGACTCGAAGCCGATGAAGGCCAAGGCGGGTTTGTCAGCAAACAAGGTCATGGCGACAGTTTTTGGGATGCGCGCGGTGTTATTCACATCGATTACCTTGAAAAGGGTAAAATGATCACCGTCGCATATTACGCAGAGCTGCTGGATCGATTCCAAGCCGATTTGAGGCAAAAACGGCCGCATTTGGCGAAGGAAAAAGTTCTTTTTCACCAGGACAACGCACCGGCGCACAAGTCAGCAGTCGCAATGGAAAAATTGCATAAGTTAGGCTACGAACTGCTCCCTCATCCAGCATATTCCCCAGAATTAGCCCCCTGCGACCATTTCTTGTTTCCAAACATGAGGAAATGGCTCGGAGGTAAGAGATTTGGGTCGAATGAAGAGGTCATCGCTGAAACAAACGCTTATTTTGAGGGGCTCGAGAAATCGTGAAGTGTACAGAGAGGAGACTATGTTGAAAAATAAATTGTTTTTATACCGAAAGTTCCTTATTTCATTTTTCAGGAACTTATTGACCCACCTCGTATTAGTATTCATATTTCTAAGTTTAATACTCAGATTTTCTTTTTGGCGTGCTCCTTCCAACTTAGTTGGACGTCGAGAGTCATACCTACATATGAAAGTATTTGACAGTGTTTGCGTACGGTACTCCTTTTCCATCGATATTAACTCCTTCTTAATTTATTCTTTTGTTAGTAAAGTTTATATTAACGGACTCAGTGTCCACATTTTGGTCCAACCACTTACAGATTTTATAGTTTTCTGTAGTTTGTTGCCCGCCTCTACAGCATTATCGCCAGTGGTTGTGTCGTCAGCAAAAGTTGCTAGGATAGCTTCTTTTTGTTCAGGTAAATCTCTGGAATACAACAGATACAATCTTGGTTCCAGGACATCTGCCTTTATTTTCCTTTAGGTCAGAGTATTCACTTTCATATATTATATGGAAATACCTCTTTGTAATGGGAGTTAGACACATAGACATCGCCCTTATACAAGAACCCTGGGTCTCAGGAGGTAAAATTATGGGTCTACATGCCAAAGATCTGGTATTGTATAAAACGACAGTGGTAAACTCGAATAAAAAATATAGAACATGTATCATTGCTAGAAAACAAATAAAACTTTTCTTTCTATCTGCATACAGCGATTTTGACAATACAGTGGTTAAATATGAAAGGAAAGGCTTTCCTCCACTGATTGTCTCATCTGTGTACATGCCATTTAATGCGACAAAGGGACCATCCCCTGAACTTACTGCATCACTCGTCAGAAAAATAGAGCTGGAAAAGTGGGATATACTGATGGGATGCGACGCGAACTCACATCACTTCCAATGGGGCAGTAAAGACATCAACAAAGGAGGTGAGTTGTTTTTCGAATTTTTAATCGAACATAACCTGTTAGTAGGTAACAAAGGTAATGAACCAACGTTTGTAGTTAAAAATAGACAAGAGGTTATTGACGTTACAGTCATTAGTAACTCCAAAAGTGTAGAAATAGAGGAATATAAGGTTCTGAAAGATGAAACCTTCTCCGACCATAGGATGATAGAATTCACCCTAAAAATCAGGAAAGAATTGCCTAGACTATATAGAAACCCTAGGAGGACTAACTGGGATCTTTTTAGTAGGGAGGTTAATAGAATGAAAGAGAATCTACAGGACCACGCTTTTAATGGACCTACAGAAATTGACGAGGCAACATCAATATTATCAAAAATATTGGGTAAAGCCTATCAAAACGCCTGACAAGGAAACAAAAGAACACACCTCCATGGTGGTCTAAAGAACTGTCTAACATTAGGAAAGAAACTAGGAAACTTTTCAATATGGCTAAAAGAACAACGTTAGATGAAGACTGGGACATTTATAAATCCAGTCAAAGAAAATTCAAAACAGAAACACAGCGCTCTAAGTGCAATTCTTGCCAAGCCTTCTGTAGCGAATTAGAAAATACCGCTGAATCAGCAAGGCTCAGAAGGGTTCTTTCCAAAGGGCCGGTAGCGTTAGGCTCCCTAAAAGACACGTCTGACAATTAGACTGACTCCAATGAAAGGACATTAGAAGCTCTACTGGGTGCTCATTTTCCAGGATGTATAGGAGTTACAAATGACATCCCTGGCAGCAGCAGTAGTAGACACGAAATAGCGCCGTCTGAATTGGTTACGGAAGAAAAAATTGAGTGGGTAATATGCTCCTTCTTACCGTACAAATCCCCAGGCACGGACGGAATTTAACCGATGATGCTACAAACAGCCAAAAAAGACATAACGCCGTTTCTAAAGAGACTGTTCCTTGGTAGCATTGAATGGGGTCATGTACCAAATGAGTGGCGGGAAGTTAAGGTTGTTTTCATTGCTAAAGCAGGTAAAGCTAGTCATACCTGCGCCGGTGACTTTAGACCAATAAGCTTGACATCCTTTATTCTGAAAACCTTTGAAAGACTTATTGACATATACATTCGCAGCAGGCTGAACCCCAGTATCATATCTCCGGCACAGCATGCTTATACGAAAGGTAAAAGTGTTAAAACTGCATTTCATATTGTTGTCAGTACGATTGAAAAATCATTGAATGATAAAGAGTAAACCCTGGCTGCATTCTTAGACATTGAAGGTGCCCTTAATAATGCCTGAATATTGAGGACACTCAAATCAGATGGATAGTTTCCATGCTGAGAAATAGGTACATAAACTCAGAACTAGGTGATGGGAGACTAAGAGTATCAGCTGGTGAGGCACTCCGAAAGGAGGTGTTCACTCTCCTCTACTCTGGGTTATTGTGCTAAATGAAGTACTAATAAAACTTAGATTCAGTGGGGTAAGACCGTAGCGTACGCAGCCGATGTGGCGTTACTGGCCACGGGTAAATTCCTTCCAACCCTAAGCGACCAAATGGAAAGTGCCCTTAAGATTGTCAGCAATTGGACTAAAAGAATTGGACTCGCAATAAATCCACTAAAAACGGAGCTGACACTATTTACTAACAAGAGGAAAATACCTGAATTCAAAATTCCACCCATTGGAGGCACTCCTCTTAAAATTTCTGATAGAGCTAAATATCTAGGGTTAATACTAGACCAGAAACTAAACTGGGGACTAGAGAGAGAGCAAGGAAAGCTATGATAGCTCTCTATACTTGTAGCAGAATATTTGGAAAAACTTTGCGGCCCTAACCAAAAGTCATTTTCTGGCTCTACACAGAAATTGTGAGACCTATACTGACATACGGCAGCCTAGTATGGTTAGCCAGCCGCAAGTAAGGGCACAAACCTCAAGATACTAACCAGAGTACAAAGAATGGCGTACATTGGTGTCACAGGAGCTATGAGAACCACACCAACTGCAGGATTAGGGACCATCTGCAGGAATATGCAGCTAGAAGTGCTCTAAGATTAAGCCAATCTGAAGGTTGGAGGCCAAGTCTGACGAGGCATGCGCAGATTTTACGCAAATACATGGGCGGAGATGTTAGCACAGACTACATGGTGCCCTATTTAGAATTTCATAGTCCGTTTTCTAGTTCATTTCCGAGTCGAGAGGAATGGGAAACTAATATCCCGCTAAATGATAACTCCATCTCCATCTACACTGATGGATCCCACCTGCAACCTTAACCTTAGAGGTTAAAAATAAAATTATTGCCATAGCAAATAGTAGATGGAGATCACTAGAATCCTGTATAATTACAAGAAAACTCTGGCCGCTCTACGATAAAAATCATACAGAGCAAATCTTTCACTTCAGCAGATATATCTTATCTGGTTTAGTGGGGATGATAACTGGACACAACTTTTTACGTTATCACACAAAGAAATTGGGAATTAGCGAAGAAGATATATGTAGAGGCTATGGCAATGAGGACGTACACGAAGATATACCTCACTTCCTGTGCCATTGTCCAGGACTCTACCACCTTAGATTCAAAATACTAGGGAAATATTTCTTCCAAGACTTAGAAGAACTTTCAAATGTATCGGTAAATAAGATTACCAAATTCATAAATGCATCGGGTTGGTTTAAGAACCCATAGAATTCACGAGTGGGGAAGCTTCACTCCTTGGGCATCACAATGGATCTAAACTGATCTAAGTGTGGCGTAGTTTGTTTCACACTCCACGTCAACCCATCAAACCTAACTTAACCTAAATGCAAGATTTAAAAATGTGGTAGTATTCCTCAGGGAGATCTCTTTTCAGTTTACATTCTAATCCTTGATGCCAAACTTTCTCAAAGGTTTGTGCTACATCGAGAAAAATAGCAAAACAGACTTTTTTCGTTTCTCACTACAATGCTCACTATTCTATGAACTTGTTGAATACGAGTAGTTGATCAATCCAAATTGATGGGGAGGCTCGAGCTGCCTTTCCTCCATTAAAGGTTTGAGTCTTTTTAAGAAGAGTTTTCACACTCTACGTCAACCCATCAAACCTAACCTAACCTAAATGCAAGATTTACAAATGTGGTAGTATTCCTCAGGGAGATCTCTTTTCAGTTTACATTCTAATCCTTGATGCCAAACTTTCTCAAAGGTTTGTGCTACATCGAGAAAAATAGCAAAACAGACTTTTTTCGTTTCTCACTACAATGCTCACTATTCTATGAACTTGTTGAATACGAGTAGTTGATCAATCCAAATTGATGGGGAGGCTCGAGCTGCCTTTCCTCCATTAAAGGTTTGAGTCTTTTTAAGAAGAGTTTTTCGAATAATTTTGATATTATAGGAAGCAGAGAAATCTGTTTATATGATTTCTTTTCATCATTTGGTGATTATCGGGTTTATCCACCTTTTTACTTTCTCAAAGAGTTCTTTTAGTATTTTCCCTGATATCAAGTCATAACCCGGTGTTTTTTTTGCGTTTAAGTTATTCTTGATTTCGTTCTTCAACTCTTGTAATGGTATCTGCTGTGTGGTTCGATCGTTTTTTTTTCAACTACAGTTAAATCTTCTTCTGTTTTTTGCCTACGAAATGGTTGGAATATTTCCTCAAGGCGATCAGCACAAAAGTTAGCCTTTTTCCTTTGTATTCCTCGCCCAAGACCCATTATCCTGCTTGATAGGCGGTGCTTGTTTCATTGTTTTTTTCAAGCCTTTGACCGCCTCCCACAGCGAGTAATCTGTATTTTTATGGGCCGCGAGGTTAATTAGATATCTGCCAACTGACTCGTTTTGAACTTTTTGTATTAAAACCACAATGCATTTAGAACATTTTTATTTTCTGGTGTTTTCATATTTTATGATAATTTTTTGGAAATTTTAACTTAGTTGGTGTTTAGTTAAACACACCTTCAATATAGACCAACTATTTCATGTGGCCAAGGTCTAGGTCAAGATTCTTAAAGCAATCTGCTGGAAAAGGACAGCATTGGACCTCGAATCCACGAGCCTAACTTTAAAGGTGGCGACTAAATTTTACGCAGGGGACAAATTCAATACAAAACACTATAATTTGAGGCTCCTGATCAAACATTTTCATTTGATACTATTTTTTTTTTTTTTAATAAGAAGGACATCCCATTGTGAATAAAAGTGAGTACCCTCTGAAATAAATAGGTAAAATAAAACTTTTTGTTGGTATGAAGGATTATCACTGCATTGAATGTTAGTTTGCTATTTTGTTTTGCCCGAAACATAATAGGAAACCGCTTTCATTGAAACCCTTGCATTGGCAATATCATGGTGTTTCATTATGATACTTTTTTTTGTTCTGTGCATTTTTGTTGAATGCATCACTGTCATGCACCCAGACAAAAAGTAACAATTCATGTTTTTTTTTTTTATGGAACTGCCGTCTTTTATCCTTTTGTCTTTGATACAAATACTTTTTGTTGGCATTTAGGGAAGGGGGTATATATTTGTTAAATAAAATATTTAGAGCGGAAAGGACAAAAAATATCAAATCCTTATAGTGGCTCCAACCATGCAGAAAGGATTTTATTTTGCATTGCCTGCTTTATACATAATTTTCCTTAATTCAAAGCATTCCAATCAAGTAAATTCCTATTGTTTTCCAAAATTGATTTTCTAGTCCTTCATCAGCTATTCATTCAGTTACAACTATTCCCCCAAGTATACTTGTCCAACTATAAACAATATCTCAGCACGCAATTCAAATAGTCATTATCGTAATCGTTTATCATGAGCACTATGAGCACTTTACGAGTAACTGACTTAAAGTTGAATAAAGACCAAAGACCGCAACTATCAATAAAAAAAGATGCTAACATACGAGTAAAGAGTCAAACAGGGATGTCGACGACCCTTCGCATGCAAAATATTCCAATTATAATAATTATGACGACGAGAGGGTAAATTAATCACATATCCTGCCGTGGGAGAATTCCTCACTAGGCAAAGGGTCCCAATGTTCAAACAAAGTCCATTCAATTTCATGTTTGTATATTCGGGTACAAAACACATACCTAAAAATGAAAACAGTTTCAAACTGTTGCCTATGTGCCACCAAAGCCAAACGCATGCAAGAAGCAACAACAACCTTCCGGCAATTGTGGCGGGTATCCTTTTGGGAATTACCCACGAAATACTCGTATCTACAAATGCCCAGCGGATGGTACAGTTACCTAGTAAACTTCTTTGATGGCAAAAGAGTCATTCGCAAAATGGGTGGTTGAAATTGGAAAACCTTCGCGTGTCCTTTTACTATTTCCAAACTTTTCGATAAAAGGACGACTGTTGTTCACTCGCGTCATGTTGATATGTAAACGAATCTGTATCATGGCACGCCATCAGATTGGTACAGTCCTGCCTTGGCATAGGATCAAATAAGGATTTATTGTTCTCGTTTTCATCAGTCGGAGAAAGCAAAAGGATAAAGACGAAAGTAGTGGATTTCAATCTCCTATTCGCGT
Organism: Pocota personata; assembly: GCA_963082735.1. Lineage (NCBI taxonomy): Eukaryota > Metazoa > Arthropoda > Insecta > Diptera > Syrphidae > Pocota > Pocota personata. The sequence continues at coordinate 236,095,987 of OY720429.1, read as the reverse complement.
TGTTCATTCATCTGCATATGAATGGAAACGGAATCAAAGGAAATGTGCGCTGAATGAGAAGGAAACTAAGAAGAAGAAATTAAAAATCAGAGAAAACTGGCAAAAAGGGGAGACGGTACACAATGGAAATTCCTTTGCATGTAATCCTTACCTATGCACACTGGAGTGAGGCGTATTGCATGGATTTTCGTATCCTGCTCAATTGAGTGTAATGGAAGTTTGTAGAAAATTAAAAATTTACATCAAGCCATGGGTAGCCAGGCGAAATAGAGGTGAGTAATGAAAAAAAAAGTACTTTAACTGAGCGGCTTTAAGAAGTGTGCATTAGAATTTGTTTTGTTCAAAGTAATCGTCTAGTCTTGCAGGGAATAGTTGGAGGGATAGCACGCCTTGGTGAAAACACACTTATGTTTATGAGTAAATATCGTTGACATGAGTATATACATATGTACATATATATAGCATGCATAAACATAACAGGAGCACAGAGATCAACACCACAAGCGGGTTTAGAGATGATGCTAAATATACGTCCCCTAGATGAGTACATACGATGCACAGCTACCAAAAGTGCGATTCGTCTCAAACAATCGGGAGCATGGAACAGGTATAGTATAACCGATCTCGACAAAACAACAGATTATATCACACCCTACATAGATATCGACAAGAACTACTCCACTTTTATTCCTGAAAGACAAAAGTGGGACTCCAACACATTATTTGATGTACAGGATATTCAGCTCTACACCGACGGGTCTAAAATGGGAAACGAGACAGCAGATGAACTAGCTAAAAGGGGATCAGCATTGGATTTTCAACATACTCGGATATTAGCAGAAACTCCAATAGGTGAACTAAAAAGGAAAATAGGCCTAAAAGCAAGAGAACTGATTAACTCAGCATGGTCTGTGGTACAGTGAATGAAAACAAAACAAAAAGCCTACTGGCGATGAATAAAAGAGAAATTCCAATCTTGATAGGCGTGCTAGCAGGACACTGCGCGATAGGGGAAATGGCAGCCCAAACTAGGCATCAACACACCCGACCACTGCAAGAGCTGTCAAGTTATAGAGGAGACAGAATCTATTAAACACTTGTTATGTGATTGCCCAAATCTTCAAATTATTGACGAACTAGGGGATCTCGTTCAAGTTCCACATAGGAACATGATAGGATTCATAAAGAACTCTGGCTGGTTTGCTACAGAACAAAACGCAAGACAAAGGTTTTAAATATACACCCCGCGCAACAAAAAAAAGCCGCATACGGGTTTTCCATTTTTTTGCGCTAATTACCTTTAAGGGATTCGCCGAATTATATTTTATTGCTTCCGGGTTAGGTAATGCACATTTTGGAATGTGTCGGAATTCATTCTGGCAGTATTTAACAGTGCGTGCAGTTGTATTTCTTAAATAAAAGTGAAAAGAGTATATCGCGATGTCTAAAAGGGTACAATTGAGTAAAGAAAATAAGGCAGTTATCGTCGCCTTATCCAAACAGATTCAGTCATTTCGTGAAATTGCTCGACAAATTAGATGCAATGAGAGTTCTGTAAGAAGATTCTGTAACAAATATCGTCGGGATCACAATCTGGACAGAAAAATTGGCACAGGATTGAAGAGATGTACCACTGTTCGGGAGGACCGGGAACTGAAGAGGCTAAGCTTGAGAAACAGGTTTAAAAATGCATCGGAGTTAAGAGCTGACCTGCGAGAAGCTACTGGGGCTGAAGTTAGCGTCAGAACTATCCAGAATCGTCTCAACGAGATGGGTTTGCTAGCAAGGAGACCAGCGAAAAAGCCACTTCTGGCCAGCAAAATGAAGAAAACGCGCCTTAGCTGGGCTAAGGAAAGGCAAAACTGGAGTGTTCAAGATTGGTCAAATGTGGTATTCTCTGATGAGTCCAAGTTTAACCTAATCGGACCGGATGGGAAGCAGATAGTTCGTCGTAGAAAAGGGGAACCCTACAGCGACGAATGCATAGCTCACACCGTAAAACATTCTCCTTATGTTATAATTATCTTAGATAATTATTAGATGGTGTTGTACCGAGTATGGAAATGATAACAGCAGAAACATCAAAACCAATTTTTCAAGATGATTCAGCACCTTGCCACCGCGCAAAATCTGTGAGTAATTCGAGGTTTTTTTTTCATATTTATGGGTGTTTTGAAAATCTTATGATTTTAATTTTTAAATTTCCTCCACAGATTAAAACTTTGAAAGAAGAATTAGGAATAGAATCCCTAATTTGGCCGGGAAACAGTCCAGATCTCAACCCCATCGAAAATGTCTGGGCTCTTATGGGAAAGAAGATCCAAGATATAAAACCAAAAACCATGCAGCATCTAAAGAAGAAGTGTGGTTCAATGAAATTAATAATAATTACCTCGGTAATCTCTATGCCTCCATGCCAAACAGGGTTCATGACGTTGTTAGGGCGAAGGGTGGTGCTACGAAATACTAGAATCATTTTTTAGTATTATGAAAGTCTTAAATTATGTAAAAAGGTTTCTTAGTTAATAAAAATATGAAAAAAGAAATTTGCTTTTCAAATTGTTGCTCTTTTTTTTAATTTATGTATATTGATAGTACTTGGGTAATATCTGATATTTTGTAGTCTGATCTTCACGGTCATTACTTTTTTTCAATTAGGCTACGAAATGTATTGTCAAATTGGGGAATGTGTTAACTTAAATGTTAAACATCAAAAATACAAAGTGACTACGCAGTGATTAGTCATCATTTATTAAATTTCTTCCATTTTGTTAAAAATTACCATGTGCGGCTTTTTTTGTTGCGCGGGGTGTAGGTTCCACACAACAAATAGGCAAGACAATGGACCGTATGGCCCCCGTGATAAGCACTTAGGTGCACTTCCCTCCAAGCTAGCCTAACCTACATATATTATTCGTATCTCAAGTCAGTACATATACGTATAGGGAATTTCAAACGAGCAGCAAAGGTATTGTAAAAGTAGCGTGTCCCGATATGTGCTAGTATGCAAAATGACGAGAAAGAGCCATTACAATCGAACATTTGTAGATCTGTTAATAAGCATGCTTGCCAGATGGTGCGATTAATGGCCCATAGTATCCCTTGATCTGTTGCTGCGTCGTTTTTAACTGACACATAGAATACGCTTATTCTTATGGAAGGTGGCCCATAACCGACGCATGTATGAACTTCGACGGATAAAGTATGTTTACTTTCTATTCTTTTAGTCCGTTGATCCGTTGGCAGTCGGCAAATTGAGAGTAAGCACTTTAATTGATGAAAGCATGTCATCGCCGTAGACAATTGGTTGATATTTCAATCTTCCTCTTCTTCTTCTTTTCTCTACGGCGAAGTTATGATCCGGAGTAGAAGGATCACAACCCTCCCACTTTATTTATCAAACGTTGATTGATATTGCCTTTTTGATGGGGTTTGAAGGATCTCTCCTTTGACCATGACAATACCAACTGAGCCGGTCGTGCACTATCTTGCTTGTGATGAGTTCTTTTACATGAAGGCTTCCTTGAATCTTTGAACTTCTTTTTCTATCAAGCTTTGTTACTCCTGCTGTCATGCGAAGCATCTTCATCTCAGCTGCCGTTAATTTGCCCTCATACTTTTTGTACATTGTTCAGCATTGTGAACCGTATGTGAGTGCTGGACGTACAACTGCGGTGTAGAGCCTTCCTCTCAGCTTAGGGGGCATTTTTCGATCTCAGAAGATAGCGGAGTTTTCCCGCCACTTCATCCACCCTACGCTTACGCGATGATTGATGTCATCATCAGAAGTTGCTTCGCTACTGGGCAGCACTTTTCCATTCATGCAAATATCTGGAATAGGCCGTTGTGGATCAGAGAACGGGCAGCACAGACACTCTGTCTTTTTTGAATCAATACGGTAACCTTTTCCCTACAAAACATCCACTCATACATCAAGTGCTCCTTGCAGGGACGTTTAATCTTCACTTATGATAGCTCCATGGTCAGCAAAGAATTACTGATGCACTTTGGGGTCTGTCACTCTTCGGTGACTCCTGCGGGACATCTTACTCTTGTCCTTGCTCCCTCATACATGTCCATTATCATGCGCACCTAGGTTTCCGGAACTCCTCGTTGTCTTTACGCAACCCATAAGAGATCTCTTGGTTGTCTATCAAAGGCTTTTCCAAAATCAACCAACACCATATGCAAGTCCTTTAAGGAATCACGATGTTTTTCCATCATAATCCTTATACTTTAGATTACATCTGTTGTTGATTTACCCGAGACAAACCCGCACTGGTCATCAGGTAGCGGTATTATTTTCTGCATTTGGCCATCTAATACCCGCTCAACGACCTTCTTGGTGTGTGACATCAGCTTGACAGAACGGTAGTTATCGCAGCTTCGCGTATCGCTCTTTCCTTTGTGTAAAGGAAGAAGATAACTTTCCTTTCACTCATTAGGCATTGGATCATTGCTCATAAGTTTGGAGATAAGAATCATAAGCCATCTGGACCGGATGTCTCCCATCTTTTTCCAGAACTCAGAGGGTATCTCGTCTGGTCCAACCGCTTTTCGTTTTTGGAGTATTTGATCGCATTCCTAACTTCTTCGACAGTAATGCCGGATACTTTGTCATGGTTAGGAGCGGCTATTGGAAAGTATACCCGGAGAGACTGTTTGTTCGTTTCACAATACTGTCGCCATCTGTGGAGAATTTCGTCGTCTTCCACAAGAAGCTTGCCTTGAGCACTGTTAATGAACTTTGGGGAACGAATCTCCTAAACATTTCTTCTTCTCTGGGCGATATTTCAATCTCTTAACGAAGGTATGCGACGGATTGTATGCGACTGTTCTTTTCGGCAATACGTGGACGTCACCGTCAACCTTCAACGAAACGAGGTCGACGGATTCTATGGGTCGGGGCCTTTATTGGTCCAGCGTTTCTAAAACAGCTATTGAATGACATCTCAAACTCAAAGTATTCGCTTAGACGAGTCGACTGACATTTCAATGCATAAGTGTCTACGTATGTATTTGTGTTCGCTATTTTTCAGATACAAAGAAGAACATTGAACAGGCAAAATACTTTGCGATATGCTTATAAACTATTTAAAATTTTGCCCTTGGGTGTACAGGGAGGTAGAAGTTCCAAATTTAGTCTTAGTTGAAAGCATTTGCCATAACATACACTTCTGTTCCTCAAATGCATTAAAAGTTCTTCCACCACAACATTATTATTCGTGAAACCTACACGGGGCTCACAGCCCCTTAAGAAAAAGAAGGTATAAAACGTACACTGTACAATGCACACTTCGAAATATGAACACACTTCGAAATATGTGCAACAATTATTAGAAATGATTTTCTGCTAAGACTTTAGTCCATCTGTTTAAAAACTAAGAGAACTTTTTATTGCTTCTTGGCAATAGAAAAAACGTACAACATAAATATATAAAATGAACAACTTCTAAACAGCTAATATAAACTTTCTCAAGGTGTAAAACCAAATCGAAGTTACTGTTCGTTTCCTCTGTTCAAAAGCCTTAATAAGAATTCTTCAAGCAAATATGCCTTTTGACGATATTTTCAATCTACTAAATGATAAAGACCGTATTTCGCAATAGACTTTTATTTTGATTTCAAGAATCAACCACAAAAGGTAAATGTAAAATGCGGACGAAGATGTCTTATTCGAAGGGATTATTTCAAATTTCTTACTGCTGGCGGAAAATGTTTTCGGCTTGCAGAAGTTTCTTTGAGCAAGTTTCGGCGTTTTCGCCGGAAGTGTGTTTGAGCCAACTTCACCCAGAGTTTAAAAAACTTCCATTACTTTTACTACATTAGAAAGAAATTCACAAGGTGGTGGAGTTCCATTGGGGTAAATAAATGTCCTCGTATTACACTCGTATGTATTCAATTATGCTTTGCGTTTGTTCACGACCACTTCTATCAGAAGGAACAGGTTTCAAAGAGTCTTTTTGCAAAATATTAAAATGATTTAAAATATATAAAATTTCTAGCAATTGGTACCTACGTACATATATGTATATAATCAAAACAATGTCACGTATGGAACCAGTGAGTTCAAACGTTGTTTTGGAAAATATGGCGTAGTATATCTATTTTTTTTAAATGGGAGTGGATACTTTTGATATTGCCAGTCGCAAGCAGGTAGGTATCTTTGTCATGCAAATATTTTTTCGTAAGCTTAACTATATCGTCGATTTCCAAGAGAGAAAGTCCAAGTTCTAACTTCTGTTTGCTTCTTGTCTTCGACATTCTAGTCCAGAGAGTTCCTTAATAATGTTTACTGACAAGAAGATTGGTCAATTTTTATTCGAAGCCTTGCAAGTGTCAGGCAGTGGGGAAATGCGCGCTGCATCTGAGACAAAACAGAGAAGCCTGTAGTTGACTAAGATTTATCCACGTCTTTAAGTTTTTTATTAGCCTAAAAGTTAGCTTTGTTAAGAAGAAAATCGCCACTTCAAGCTTGAAAATGAAGCTGTTATAGATAAAAGTGCATCAATTATACTGATTTCTTGTTTAGCTTTAATGAAAGCCAATTAAAAAGCTTAAAGATGCTTTACATTTGAAGAATTGACATGTATTCTCACTGCTTTTTCCAAGATAGGTGAGGTTAGGTTTAAGTGGTTGTCTGCGCCCTAAGCACAGACACACTTAAACCAGAGTAGGTCCATTATGTACCACATGATCAGGGATTTCTCCCGAGGTTCTTAACATTTGTGTTACACAGTTCACAGAAGCTGTCGTAGAAGTAAGTTACCAAGTGAAGCTTTCTTCTGCCAAAGAGAGCCGAACAAGTGCAGAGGAGATGGAGAGTTGCCTCCTCCTCCTCTTCCTCGTTCTCATCACAGCTTCTACAAAAGTCGTTATAGAAAAAACTAAGCTTTTGGCGTACCTTTCAATGAGATAATATCCCGTAGTGATACCAATTGTTGTGCTGATATGCTTCCTGCTAAGGGAGACCAACCTCTTCGAGCATTTCTGATCCAGCTGATGCCAAATCACTCTAGTGACATGACATTTAATACCAATCTCCCCCTGAAGTAGGTCTCCTTGATAGCATTTAGTACCGAGATACTCCTTCTACAAATTTGAGCCTTGCCTGACAAGACCATCAGCCCTACAGTTCCCTGGAATATCTCTATGCCCCGGGACCCAGCACAGGTAAATGTTGAATTACTCTGCCATTTCGTTAAGACGACCTTTGATGTGGAAGAGATCGATTCCAGAGATTTAATAGCGGCTTGACTGCCAGAGAAGATGCTAATATCCTTAGCAAATATTACATTCCATTTCAGCCAAGATAGAGTTTCTTTGATCGCTATTATCTCCGCGCAAAACGCTACAACGATCTGGGAGGCGAAAAGAGATACTAACGTTTGGCCTGTCGGAGAAAACACCGCCACCCACCTCATGGATTGTCTTCGAACGATCCGTGTAGAAATGTAATGATTCTTTGTCGGAGTCACGTCCGAGTCTAGTCTAGATGGGATAGTTTCCAAGATAACACCCAATACAAACCACTATCAAGGAACTCAATTGTATAGGCTCTTAACAGTCTTAAGGGCTCCAATAAGACCGTTGCATAATTCTCAAAATTTTTCTAAATTGCAAGTTTTCTTTTCCTCATGCTTGATGCTAATAGATTGACTAGATAGACACATGGAAACTTTACAGAACTTTGGCTCGGGGCAAGGATACCAACATTGATGTCATGCTATCGGGTATGGTGTGGAATACGTTGCACAGTCTTAGTGCACTAAGTCGGCACATAAAATTAATCTTCCTTGCATAAGCTTTTATCCTTTATGCTTTGATTTTTGATGTTGGATGCAACAGAACTGACTTGATGACCTTTTCCTGCAGTGGCCTCCTCTCTCTTGGTGTTCCTTGTACGTGAAGCTCGCATCGAACCTGTTGCGAAATTTTGGAATAACTACCGAATCTGACCGTAATTTCCATTCTTGTTTTCGTGATGGTAATTAACATTGCTACAGTCTTATATTCGGACAGGTCTAGTCCGACGGACTAATTTTATCTAGTGATTAGCAGTCCGTGTAGCTATGTACGTTGTATATCTGCTCCACTTTATCCAGGAATTTTGCTACTATTACTTAACGGTCCTATTATTTTGGAAGCAAAACTGGCTAAGATGATCGATACATGATACATGCACCTACGTATGTACCAAATTAATCAAAATCTTGAATTCAAATTTTTTCCCGAAACTAGTAAATTTTTTTTTTTAAATTACGTCAAGTAGTCGCAAGTACTTGAGATGGCTAGAACATCTTCACACGTTCTAAATTGGCACGTGCGGTAGACTTATCTGCCTGGTCAAATATTAGCACTCGTCAATTGGACGCGTGAAGAGTCTCAATTCAGACTTAAGTGACAGTTGTTGAAAATCCACTACGCCATATCTATTAAGTAATAATTAAAACGCAGGCTACCTACCCCGGACGCTGGTCACACCCGATTCAAGTATCCAATAACTTAAGAGAAATTAATTAATTAACGTCTAAATGCACCTAAACTTGAAATTTTGCAACAATTGCCCTTATCTGCCTCCAATTGAGATAAAAAGAAAAATACTATCTGAATAATTGTCAGGGGGTATATAAACTCGATTCAAGGAATAAATTTGTACAAGTATCTTCAGTCGGTATTTCAATCCGCAGCTTGCAAGAGTCCAAGGAATCTACACAAAAATCAAAATGAATTTCAAATACATTTTCGTTTTCACCATGCTTCTGGTGTGTCTTATGGGATCGACCGAGGCTAATGTTTTCAAGAAGATCGGAAAGGCTATAGTGAGTAATCGTTATAAAATAAATTGAATACATTTTTAAAATAGAAAATATAACGTAATAACAAACATTTTAAATTTTTAGGGAAAAGTTGGCAAGAAAGCGGGACAAGTCATTCATGACGGAGCAGGAGTAGCTAAAGACGCAGCGGCAATAGTTGCTGCCGGTGCAGCAATAGGTGCTGTTGTCGGGAAGTGAAAGGATATTGATTTGGAAATTGTTTGAATAAATAAAATGAAGAAAATGTGCAGTGTAGCTTTTCATTCTAGTGATGTACGAGTATCTGAAAAAAAAAACTTGAATTCTGAGCTCTGTACAGTGGTCTTATAGACCAGACAGTGAACTTCAATATGATTTTTGAGTTTACTGATAAATCTTTAAAGATTGGTGTAAAAAATACTTCGAATGGCGGTGTATAATCGTTTTTCTTCTTACTTACTTCCACTACTTATTTATTTATTTATTTATTTATTGAGCTTAGCACAAGCTAACTTAATCTAACTTAAACCAAACTCAACCTAATCTAGATTTTTTTTTTTTATCTTCGGGCCCACGGGCCCACTTATTTTTAAACTATAACTAAATATACTTAAAACTAAATGCTTAAGACTAAAAGGAGATGGTGTGAAAGAAGTGAAGCCAAGTGAGTTTAAGAAAGGGAGGGTGAGGGGTTTGAGTGAAGGCAGTTTCTCAGTGCAAATTTGCTGCGGTGAAAATCAAACGAGCTTTGCATTCCGTTCGCCAGTCGTAGCATTCTTGATATTGGCTCGTTACGACCATAATTGGTGCGGTGGAAATTTTGGTGAAAAAGTGGTACAGACCTAAGGTTGCGTGGATTTGTTTCAAAAGAAATTGTTCGGAGCACCGTGGGGCAGTCAATGTTTCCTGTTATCAACTGATGGAGAAAGATGATATGTCGGCTACTTCTCGACGTTTTACGAGTGATTGCAAATTAATCAGTTTTAAACGATCCTCATATGGGGGTAAGTTAAATCTATCAGTCCATGGGAGGCCGCGTAGAGCAAAACGGATAAACCTGCGTTGAACCGCTTCTATTCGGAGAGAATGGACATCGTGGTGCGGAGACCACACTTGGCTAGCATATTCAAGAATTGGTCTGACAAATGTGACATAGAGGGATTTTGTGACATAGGGGTTCGAGAATTCCTTAGACCAGCGTTTTACGAAACCCAGCATTGAGTTGGCCCTGCTTATAATTTGGTCTATATGGCAGCGAAAATTAAGTTCACTGTCGCAGATGACACCCAGATCGCGAAACAGAGAGACGGGGGGAACAAGCTCATTGCCGATCAAGTATAATCGGGGGACTGGTGGAACACGCTTGCGGGAATATGTAATATTTTGACATTTATTCACATTAAGCTCAAGGAAATTTTTTTGGCACCATGTTGAAAAATTGTTTAAGTCTTCTTGGAGTGGGTAAGAGTCGGCGGGAGTTGAAATGTGTCTGAAGATTTTCATATCATCAGCGTAAATGGAAAGATATGAATTTTTAATGACAAAATCAACGTCATTGGTTGACAATATGAATATCAGCGGACCCAGGTGGCTGCCTTGAGGAACTCCAGAGGTAGCTGTAATGGGGTCAGATACGGAGGATCTAAATAAAACTTCGTACTGTCGTTCGTCAAGGTAGGATTTAATCCACTTAATAAACCCCGGTTGGAAACCGAGAGCTTTTAGTTTGAGAAGAACTATGGAGTGGGAGATTTTATCAAAGGCTTTACTAAAATCGGTGGCAATTAAGTCAACTTCTATACCATCTTCTAATGCGCATAGAGTAGTCGAAACAAATTCTGTTAAGTTTTTTGTAGTTGACCTACCCTTAAGGAAACCGTGCTGATAAGGCGAAAAGATGGACTTGCAGTGGAAGAACATTACATCGTATATAATGCTTTCGAAGAGTTTAGGTATGCAGGAGAGTTTAGCGATCGGTCGGTTATTTGAAATTTCTTTTTTAGGACCTTTTTTGTGAAGAGGTATTATATAAGAGCTCTTCCAGAGCGTTGGAAAGACACTCTCTGCGATGGAAAGTTGGAAGAGAGTGGTAAGGGGTTGGGTTCGCATTTGAGTCTTTTTATCTTTTCTTCGACAAGTGCTACACATATATCAACAGAAACTAATGACGTTTGGGAACAGTTTCTCATGTAGGAGAAGTACTCAAAATCAGGTTCCAAGACATGGTTGGAGAATGATTGACTGAAGAAATGAGCGAACATATTTGCGATGATTTTAGGATCATTCGACGATGAAGTAGATAAATTCAAAGTCGAAGGGTAATTATCGGATTTTTTTTTTTGTATTAATGAAGTGAAAAAATAGCTTGGGGTCAGAGATTAAGTTGGATTGCATCCGAACTAAATATTCATTATAAAGAGATTCGCAGAGTTCGGAGAAGTTGGTATATGCGTGAAGGTAGGTGGAATAATCAGATTCAGTGCGAGAATTAAGATATGAGTGCCAGAGTTTATTTCTTCTATTACGAAGCGAACGTAACTCTTTGGTAAACCAAGGCGGTGATGACGAGGGGTTTTCTGGGGTACGAAAGGGACGGATTGCGTAAAACAATTGAAAATCTCGGTGTAAAACTTGGAGAGAGCGTTCTCGGTATTAAGATGTGAGTTGAGGTTGAAGTTGACATTACATAAAAGGGTGTTTAGTTTCGCGAAGTCAGCTTTCCGGAAGTTAAAGCTATATAGCTTCTCTGAGTGGAGAGATTTATTGGCGTTATTGTAGGAAAAAGTAAGAGACAAAGGTGGGTGGTAACGATCTAATTTAGAAAGGAGATGTTTACTTTCTGACACGACACAATTATCAGCATCCGTTGAAAAAATGAGGTCGAGTTGTCTTTCTAAGTTGTTAGTGACGCCACTTAGCTGACAGAGTCCGGAGTCGGAAAGGCAGTCAATGAAAAGAATCTCCTTGTCCGAGGAGGGATTGATAGCGACATAATGAGTCTAGTCATCCGATACAGCCCATTGCAGGTTGGGTAAATTAAAGTCCCCGAGGACAATGACAGTGTCACAGGGGTCAGCATCGTTAAATATGGAATCAATCGCGTCAATGGCGAGTTGATAACCTTGAATGGGCTGAGATGGCCGAATGTAGCAGCAAAGAACGTAAATAATGCGCTTTGAGACAGCAATCTTGACACAAATGAACTCAAAATTTGAGGTGTGTGAAGTTTTAAGGAGTGTAGAGTCGAGTCGGTTGTGTATTGCTAAAAGCCCAGCACGGCCAAAGGATTCGTCCTCAGTATCGCGACCATCATCACGAAAGACATTAAAATCTGAGGTGAACAATTCGTTGTTATTAAAGTCACAGGTCAGATTAGTTTCGTTTAGGGCAAATATTTCGTAAGGGAGCATTTGGGAATTCAAATATATGGTGGAGGTTTTAGTTCGCAGCCCCCTTACATTCTGATAGTATATGGACAGGCTCAGCGGACGGGTGCTTGGAACTTCTGATGGAGATAGAGATGTAGACACGTTAGGAACAAAAGTAATTTTTAAAATCGGCGCGAGTTCTTTGGAGATGCGAATGGCGTTTAGAGCTGATATATGAAGCGAAATGTAGTGGAGAAATGTTAAGGCTTTCATGAAATTGGATGAAAATTTGCATTAGAGCTTGCTCATCGGTTGGGAGGCCTTCCTGAGAAATCGATACCTTAATGTTTGTGTTGGTTTTACCATCAATGCAGGTGGAGTCGGGTTTATCGTGCAAGTAGGCAAGGTAAAGGCGTACATTATCGTAAATCCTACGATCTCTCAAGCGCGACATAACATAACGGCCATCATCTCCAGAATCTGACTACCCTTCCACTAATTCCACAAGGGCGTAGTGGCCCGAGCTGTTCAGCTTCGAGTCCGAATGGGGAACAGCAGCCAACAACTAAGTTTCTCCAACCGCTAAATCAAAAATTGATTTCTGTCTGGTAGTACAATGGACCGTAAATCGAGTCCGAGTGCTTCGGGATTTGGAAATTTATTTTTAATAAAAAAGGAATACTTATAAGCTCGCTTCGGTCTTTCGAAAGCCATCCAAAAAACATCCAAAAAATTCTCCTAATTGATGTTTCAAGATTACATTTGGCAGGTTAAAAGTAATGCTGGACAAAATATCATTCAGCATATCATATATATATGTACAGTATGAATGTCTCAACTCCCGACTAGTCCATCTTCACTTGAACGCATCCAATTACTCACATGCAGCCGTATTTCAATTTGTCTGCCAAGTATCCTTGACATTTCCAATTTTATTTTTTCCAACTCTCCGCCACATCCATTACTCATATTTTTTAATATCCATAATTTCGTCCTTTTTTTTACACAGCTAAGGACGCAATTCAGTTGATTTATACCTGTATATCCAGTGTATCCAGTGCGTATAAAGGAAATAGAAAATAATCGTAGTCGTACACTTAACTTTGCTCCCTTTTATCAGTATAAACGAGAATGACGGAATTTATATATGCGCCGATGCTCTTTCAAGGAGTAGTAAGTACTTGCAGTACCAAAAGAGGAAGCGCGTCTATTCCTCTTCAGGAGTACTCGAAAATATTTTATCCAAATTGAAAGGTTTATTTGCCTTCGTTGAAGCCAGAATAATTACGAAGTTCGAGAGTGCGGCTACACTGTCATTTATAATAATTTGCATTGAAGAGTAATTTTGTAACGATGAATCCAATTCGGTTGGAGTTCCCAGGGGATTTGGTATAATCATAAGTCATTCATGATTCCTATCAAGCGGAGTGTGGAAAAGTGGATTAATTTCATTAATTTTCATTCGATAGCGGTGGAGTTTTAATGATTCAGTCGGGGCGATATTTCCAACAGAGAGTTATGAAATGCCAGTTTTACGCATAAGGCACATCAATTGTTTCATGGTTTAATTCGGAAAAAGACCACGGGAAAGGATAACATCATTAATTATGTTATGGGTGGGTATTTCACTTGGAAAGTTTAAGTATTCTGTGGTCTAAAGTTCTAGGACTATTTAGAAAGGTTTAATATCCTCGACGAAAAAGCTTTGACAGTTTTTCGTAAAGCTTGCACAACTTTCTAAGTATTCAATGATATTGTAGCATAATAATAACTACGCCCCCTAAAAATATGACGCAACAAATTCCGAAGTGACTTTTCATTCTGGCAGAATTTTGGTTCGAACTGTCCTTTCATTCGAGGTTCGTGTCTGGGACGAAGTCTCCACAGCTCATGTCAACGAAAGAGACGAATAATATCAGGGATAAAAGGGAATTATAACTGCAAGAATTATTTCTCTTGTTCCAGTGGTCGAAGAATTTGCTAGAAGTTTCTGGCTATCAGAAACTTCTGCTATATAAGGACAGATGGCGATCAAAAAAAGACAGTTGGTTTAGAACCGTGGCGAAGAGATTGGAAAAGTGATAATGGGCGAAGTTGTAATTTGGTGATAAATTGAAAGTTGAGAGTAAACAAGAAAAAGTAATTAGTTTGGATTTGTGAATTAAGTAATTGAAAGGAGATAAAGTGATTTGAGAGGAAAGAGACCTTGTAAGAAAAGAATTTGCAAAGAATAGTATAGTGTGAACTTGAATTGTTCTATAGACTAGAAAATAAAGAAATAAATTTCACAGAATATCGTTTTATCTACTCGAGCCGTAGCCAGCATATTACATTGGTGTCAGAAGTAGGAGAAGCAGAGAGGAAGCATCTGGCGGTGATAACATCCATCCTGTCAGTCAGACTTCCCAAAACCAGCAGTCGGGAAATGCGTAAGGACCAACTTCGCGGGGCAGAAGTTGGTTACTGGAATCGAGGCCCCCAGGACCACCATTCAAGTTTCGCAAACCAAACGGGGTAACAAGAGCCTGACAGTGGAGGCACTAATCAACGAGAAGAAGTGCGTAGCCACCATCGACACAGGTGCCACTGCCTCCATTGTAAGAAGAGATATCGTCAAAAGCTCCTGGCTGCACAACACCAACAGCTACTGCCTGAAGACTGCAACAGGGGAAATGGCGAAGGTATTTGGACAAGTTCGTCTTACGATTACTCTGGCAGGACTGACGTTCTCCCATGCGTTTCTGGTGGCAGATATATGCGACGAGTGCATCATCGGAGTAGACTTCATGAAAGCAAATGAAGTAATCTTGGACATCGGGATGCAAGTACTGAGGTATCGA
Organism: Pocota personata; assembly: GCA_963082735.1. Lineage (NCBI taxonomy): Eukaryota > Metazoa > Arthropoda > Insecta > Diptera > Syrphidae > Pocota > Pocota personata. Next base: position 236,080,981 of record OY720429.1, on the reverse strand, counting down.
AATGTGGAGATTCCGATGGTGTACGGAAATGAGAATGCCGTAACTCTCAGGACAGTCATCAGCAAAGACGAAGTTTTGCCGCCGTCTTCAGAGACAATCATTTGGACGAAGCTGGAAGGTGATCTTGGGAGCCACCGATTCTACATAGTAGAACCAGACCCAGAGAAGAATTCTCAAGACTACATCGTGGGAAAGACGTTAGTCGAACCAAAGAACACCATGGTTCCAGTGAGGGTTTTGAACGCAAGACCACACACTGTCAAACTAAGGCGAGGGGAGGTGACTGGAAAATGCACGCCGATTACCGCCGTCGCAACAATATCTGAACGTGATGCTCCAAAACTTCTCCCATCACCTTGGACAGCGGAAGTGAGAGAGACGATTCTCCAGTCCAGTGAGCTGAATCAGGAGCAGCGAACTATGGCAGAGAATCTTATCAATGAGTACGCTGATGTATTTGCCTCACAGGACGGAGAATACGGCCGAACACACCTGGTACAACATCGAATAGACACTGGTGATACTAGACCAATTCGTCAGCCTGCTAGGCGCCTTCCATTGGCAAAGCAGACAGAAGTTGCAGAGATGGTGTCGGCAATGGAGAAAGAAGGTCTGATTGAAAGTTCCAAAAGTCCGTGGGCATCACCGGTTGTACTGGTTAAGAAGAAAGATGGCAGCACGCGGTTCTGCGTGGACTATCGGCAGCTCAATTACGTCACCAAGAAAGACAGCTACCCTCTGCCACGGATTGACGACACGCTAGACACACTATCAGGAGCCCGATGGTTTTCCACTCTCGACTTGAAGAGTGGCTACTGGCAGGTACAGATCCATCCAGAAGACCGGGAGAAAACCGCCTTCACCGCAGGAAATGGGCTATGGCAATTCACGGTAATGCCATTCGGGCTGTGCAATGCTCCGGCGACTTTCGAGCGATTGATGGAATGTGTCCTGCAAGGGTTAACATGGAAAACCTGTTTGGTATACTTGGATGATGTCATCGTCGTAGGAAAAACGTTTGCGCAACACCGAGACAATCTAAGGGATGTGTTTCAAAGGCTTCGAAGTGCCCACCTGAAGCTCAACCCCAAGAAGTGCGCCCTGTTTAGAGCGGAAGTCAAGTACCTGGGACACATAATTTCAGCGAAAGGAGTGAGAACCGATCCGGAGAAGGTCGAAGCGGTGAAAAACTGGCCAGTCCCCAAAGACAAATACCAACTAAGGAGCTTCCTGGGCCTAGCCACCTACTACAGACGGTTCGTGAAGGATTTTGCCGGGATCGCAAAGAACCTGCACCAGTTGACGGAAAAGGGAAAACAATTCAAATGGTCAATTGAGTGCGAGAAGAGCTTCAAGGCACTTAAACAACGGCTATGCGATGCCCCGATACTGGCTTACCCCACTCCCGGGGAAACGTTCGTTGTGGATGCAGATGCTAGTAATGTCGGGGTAGGAGCCGTACTCTCCCAGGTGCATGACGGCCAAGAGAAGGTGGTTGCGTACTTCAGCAAGGTGCTCTCTAAGCCAGAAAGGAACTACTGCGTGACAAGGCGGGAACTTCTAGCTTTGATCTTGGCTACGAAGCATTTTCACAAATACCTCTACGGGAGGAAGTTCGTTCTTCGCACAGACCATGCAGCCTTAAAATGGCTATTACAGTTCAAGAGTCCTGAGGGTCAGGTCGCAAGATGGATCGAAAGGCTGCAAATCTACGACTACGAAATACAGCATCGTAAAGGAAAACTCCACTCTAATGCGGATGCACTGTCCCGGAGACCATGCAGAACGGATTGTAAACATTGTGCGCGTCAGGAAGAACGGGAGCTGGTTTCCATCCAAAGAATGAGAGCCGAACCTATCGCCGGCTGGAGCGTAGATGAGATCCGGAACGCTCAGAAGGAAGACCCGGATATCGAGCCGATTCTGGCCTGGAAGGAGAACATGGAGAAACCGGATCATCAGGACATCTCTCACAGAAGCCCGACCTTAAAGGCATATTTTGCGCAGTGGGACTCCCTCCATGTCCAAGAAGGTGTTCTGAGAAGAAAATGGGAATCCTCCGACGGAAAGTCGTTTGTAATGCAGCTTGTCGTACCGCGGACGAGGGTCAAGGAGGTGTTACAGGAAATGCATGGCGGGGCGACCGGAGGCCACTTGGGAGTGAATAAGACGCTAGAAAAGGTACGAGAACGTTTTTATTGGTTAAAAGCGAAGGAAGATATCGAAGACTGGTGCAGAAAATGCGACGTGTGTGCAGCTAGCAAGGGTCCGAGAATCAAAACTCGAGGTAAGATGCACCAATACAACGTGGGAGCACCTTTTGAACGAATCGCCATTGACATCGCAGGACCCTTTCCGGAAACCGACAATGGTAATCGGTATATCCTCGTAGTGATGGACTACTTCAGTAAGTGGCCGGAAGCGTTTCCGATCCCTAACCAGGAAGCCAGAACCGTGGCGGAGCAGATCGTCTACAATTGGGTTAGCAGATTCGGTGTGCCCTTGGAATTGCATTCTGACCAAGGGCGGAACTTCGAGTCAAGAATCTTCCAAGAGATGTGTCAACTACTCGGAATCAAAAAGACAAGGACAACCCCGCTTCATCCACAGTCGGACGGTATGGTGGAGCGTTTCAATAGGACTTTGGACGAACATCTCTCGAAGGTCGTAGGTGACTACCAACGGGATTGGGACCGGCAGATTCCCTTGTTTTTGATGGCCTATAGAAGTGCCGTGCATAGCACTACTCGACATACGCCGTTCGAAATCTTATTTGGTGGAATAGCTCGTTTACCCAGTGAGGTGAAATTTGGATCTCCTACCAATGAGCCCAGAAATGAAGAAGAGTACGTGGCGGACCTTAGGGAAAGGCTTAGGGACATACACCAAAGGACCAGAAGCCAGATTAAGATGACGAGCGACCGCATGAAGACCAGGTATGATGCCAAGGCAACAACGTCAGGATTCCAGGAAGGAGATCTGGTGTGGCTGTATAATCCCCATCGCCAAAAGGGGAAATCACCTAAATTACAGCGGAACTGGGAAGGTCCCTACAGAATAGTAACCCGCATCAACGATGTTGTCTACCGCATCCAGCGAGGACCGAGGGCCAAAATGAAAGTGGTTCATGTGGACCGACTGAGTCGATACAATGGCCGAAATGAGGATGCACTTGTTCGGGACGAACACGTCTAAGAGGGGGGCAGTGTAGCATAATAATAACTACGCCCCCTAAAAATATGACGCAACAAATTCCGAAGTGACTTTTCATTCTGGCAGAATTTTGGTTCGAACTGTCCTTTCATTCGAGGTTCGTGTCTGGGACGAAGTCTCCACAGCTCATGTCAACGAAAGAGACGAATAATATCAGGGATAAAAGGGAATTATAACTGCAAGAATTATTTCTCTTGTTCCAGTGGTCGAAGAATTTGCTAGAAGTTTCTGGCTATCAGAAACTTCTGCTATATAAGGACAGATGGCGATCAAAAAAAGACAGTTGGTTTAGAACCGTGGCGAAGAGATTGGAAAAGTGATAATGGGCGAAGTTGTAATTTGGTGATAAATTGAAAGTTGAGAGTAAACAAGAAAAAGTAATTAGTTTGGATTTGTGAATTAAGTAATTGAAAGGAGATAAAGTGATTTGAGAGGAAAGAGACCTTGTAAGAAAAGAATTTGCAAAGAATAGTATAGTGTGAACTTGAATTGTTCTATAGACTAGAAAATAAAGAAATAAATTTCACAGAATATCGTTTTATCTACTCGAGCCGTAGCCAGCATATTACAATATGTTAAGGAAGAGAACAGTTCTCCATTAATCGAGAGCGCCTGTTGCACTTCATCGGGATCCAGACTTTTGGATATTTACTTAATGAAAATGCGACAGCAAAGTAAACTATTTTTTGCAGAGTCTATGAAAGCGAGGGTGCCTACTTCCTTTATGCATTGCATTGGAGAATATTATTTCAATAGACTCAGTGACTTCAGGTTGGTTCCAAGATAAAACTAGAAGCTCACTGGAGAGCTCGTCAAAACTATTCTAATACTACAACTGTTCATACTTTAAAAGACACCACTAATAATGTCAACCTATTTGGATGTTCAGATGTTGTTTTCAAGTCGTGAGAATCAGTCTATGGCCAAGTTTACACAGCCGGATAAACTAACTCCAGCGATATCGAAAAGAATATATTCCAGGTTGCGACACGTCTATAAAGAATTCATGGAAAGTGGCAATAACGACATTGTAACAGAACTTCTAGATTCCCTTCCACTGAACGATTGGATCATTCCAATACCAAAGCGTGGAGTCTTCTAAGGTAGTAATTCCTTACAGCTCGCCAAGTCAAGTATAGCAAACGAGTACCGGTATCTCGACGTAATTGTTGATTCCAACATCAAATGGAGCTTCCACTTACAACATCTGTTCAAAACGCTGCGACAAGCTTCATATGAAGTTATGAGACAAGTTTACTATTCATTGGTAGAATCAAAGCTACAATACGGAATAGTAGCTTAGGGTTATACCTCGCCGTATGTAAATTTTAAAATTCTTATGCGAGCGAAGTACGCAGCAAATGCTATACAATCAAGCAATGAGGTTGGTTTGTTCCGCGTTAAAGAATTGTTTGTGCTGAATGTATTAATGATGTATATTTCGACCAGCTGCAGCGTTTCAAAAAGTCAATACAGTCACACCAGCTAAAGAGAACGAGGAGTCTTGATAAGACCCAGAATTCATAACTTTGAAGACAGCAGTTGGCGTATACAGTACCTAAAATCTTCAACAGACTTCCACGACATCTTTTGGACATTCAATCAAATAACGCCCTAAAAAAATCTATCAAACATCACTTAATTAATAACTCCATCAACCTCAACTAATTTTTTAAAAAAAATAAAAATAAATGTATGCACATACATATACTCGTATATAAAGGGTTTTTCAATTATGACATATAGTATCAATTTTGTAATTAAATAAAAGACAGAACAATTGAGATATCGGTCTGAAATTTATTCCAGGTATAGTACACATGTTAAGTTTAAGTATAGAATTCGATCTCGTTCATATGACCACGGCGAGCACGTTTGCAGCGATCGATTCTATGGAGCCAATTTTCCACCACTCTTCCACATATATCGGCCGGAACGTTGGCAATTTCGCGTTCGATAGTGTTCCTGCGCTCCTCTAACATTGTTGGCTAGTTGGCACAAGCCAACGACTTAACGTGACCCCATAAAAAGAAATTCATCGGCGTTAAATCGCATAAGCGGGCTGGCCATTCGACCGGACCATTTCTCGAGATTACATGATTACCGAACTTCTCCTTCAATAGATCAATTGTTTGACCATCTGTGCGGCACCATCTTGTTGGAACCACGTATCACTGATGCCAAGTCCATCCAATTCTGGCCAGAAATAGTCTTCCAATATGGCACGATAGCTAACTCCATTGATCGTAACATGGTGATAATTTTCATCGACGAAAAAATACGGTCCAATCACACCTCCGGCATTAAATCCACACCACACGGTCACTTTTTGTGGATCCAATGGAGCCTCTTGAAGCACATGTAGGTTTCACTTAGGTCCTTTAACCCCTCGGGGGCATAGGGCGTCAACCACGCCTGCGCGCGATCTTGTTCGTACTTCTGCAACGCGTTTGAGCTGACTCCAACTCATTCCTATAGACCTTGATTCCTCCTCAACTGTTCTGCGCCATGTTTGTCTAGGGAGTCCCGCTATTCTGCCTGCTTGGGTGAGCGGATTCCACAGCATGGTGTATTTCGCAATGGAGTTGTCTTCGCGCCGTAGGGTGTGTCCAATCCACTGCCACTTTCTCCTTCGTATAGCAATGTTTATGGGTTCTTGGCCCGTTCTCATATAAAGCTGTTCGTTGGAGATCCGGTTCGGCCAAAAAATCCTCAAGATTACACTTATTTACGAAGACTTGCAGCCTGCGATTCTACGTTAGAGCGGAAAAGTCGCAGCTTGGTTCTTAAGCTGATAACATTACTTTTCCAGATTGTGGATAGCATACCGAACGCAGCTTTAGCCTTCCCGATTCTACTGCATACGTCCAGTTGGGTGCCACCGCGGTTAGCCGAGACCATACTTCCTAAATATAGAGAGTTGTCAACTTTTTCGACTTCCTGTTGAGCGTTAGTTTTGGAAGTGCTGAGGGCTTTTGTTTTGGCCGTGTTTATTTTGAGCCCCACTTTGTTTGCCTCAGTTTCTAGATTATGGGCCATTAGATGAAGGTCCATTATCCGATGTGAAAGTAGACAAACATCGTCAGCGTAGTCTAGGTGTTTAAGGTAAGATGTCATAGTCCAACAAATTCCATTGTTTAATTCCGTCAATGCTGCATGGAGTACATCGCTGATAACCACCAAGAACAATAGTGGTGACAGTATGCTTCCTTGACGTACTCCACTTTGGACACCAAATTCCTCTGACACCTTACCGTTGTGTAAGACGTGACACTTACCGCCCTCGTATGTAGCCTTGATAATAGCAATAAATTTTCCCGGGATGCCTCTCCTGCCCAAGACTAGCCAAATAGCATCTCGATTCAAGCTGTCGAAAGCCTTATCGAAGTCGATAAACAACAGATGTAGCGGAGACCTGTACTCAACGCATTGTTCGATTATGATCCGTAAGATGTTTATGTGGTCGATGCAGGAGGATCCAGCGCGAAAGCCTGCCTGTTCGACGTCGAGAGTAGAATCTAAATGCTCTTTAATTCGGTCCAGAATTATTTTTGCTATTATTTTGGCTACAGCTGGAAGAACATATATACCTCTCCAGTTTCCGCATTCCATCAAGTTTCCCTTTTTCGGAAGCTTAATGATCATCCCCCTTTTCCACTCCTGTGAAAAATGTTCGCTCTCCGAAGCTCTCTGTATTAGCGGATGCAGCAGATCTTCTGATGTGTTTGGCGCCCCTTGAAACAATTCGGCAGGGATGCCATCCGCTTTGTTTTTCTTGAGGGACTTGATTGCTGGCATAATTTCTGTTTTGCTGGGAGGTGCCGTGCGTATTCGGGAATTTGTTGCTTCGGAATAGTCATTTGAATTTGAGATCATATCGCCATCGTCTAAGTGATTTAGCACTGAAGCAAAATGTTCTCTCCATCTAATGAGCTAATCCTCATGCGAAATCAGCAGGTTACCGTCCAGACTCTTCACCGGGTGTTGTTTGGAGTTTCGACCACCAATGAGCTCCTTGGTGATGCTGTAAACAGTCCTACTATCGCACCTGCTCGCTGCTTCTTCAGCCCTAGAAGCCAGTGTGTCGATATATTGACGTTCGTCACGTCTCACACTACGCTGCACTTCTTTCTTTCGGTTTGTTGCTGTCCAATAACGCATATTTTATTTATTCACCAAGCCAATAAGCCAAAAATGAGCTTCGTAGCTGAAGATGATTTTTCGATGAAGTTTCGGCGCTTCAAATGATCAAGAGGCTTCAGTTCTTGAGTTAATTTGACCTTGTAAGGGTGTAGGCAAGATGTTTATTCTAAGATGTTGCTCGTTCGTGAACTTCACCATGATAAAAAAGTAAACCTTGACTGACGTTTCGACATTTACAGATCATAAAAAAAGTTTAAGGGTGCATTTGTATTAAAATACAAATACGTATGCCCCTATTGAAAGACCTTTTATGTATAAATATACATAAACAATTGGAACAATATAGTAGTATCAACAGAAAACGTCAGATAAATTTAAACTTAAATCTAAAAATCAATAAAACTAAACTAAATTGAAAAAATAAAATTCATTAGTTATTCACCACGAAACTCCTCGTCATCTCAAGCCTATATCACGCGACCTACATTACGACCCTACATGTACGGGTATCTTGTACTAAGCGCATTTCAATAAGTAAGCTTAATTTCGTTAAAACAAAACAACAAGTGAATGTGGGAAGAAGGGAATTTATGTCCACTAGTAGGCTTAATATTATTGCCTTTCCAGACTATAATTTACCCAGGCATGTGGGATATCATCTTTAACTTGACCAACAATATCTAAAATTCTCTAAGAAAGCCCATTCCATCAGCAAAGTACACAAATCAAGATTCAAGTCAACAAATTGTGTTATTTACTCTATTTATTGTCCAATATTCATGATTAATAATAAAAAATAAATTATTCTTATTCTATTCCACTGTAAAAGTCAGTCATACTCGTAATTTGCTATAATGCATTGTTATGAGTAAATCACTAGATTCATCCTCTTAGTGTTGCTGCAACATTCGCCGCTTGTTGAGCAATCGCTATCGTCTTTATGGTAGCATCACGAACATTTTGCCCAGTGCGTTCCTAAAATAATGAAAAAAATAATTAGTATTCCAAGTAAAATACATTTCACGCTAAATTCTTACCAATCGCTTTCCGAATTTCTTCAACCATCCAGCTTCTGTTTGTCCAGCGAATACGGCCAACACCAAAGCGAGCAAAATGAATACTTTTGAGAAGTTCATTGTGAAACTGGTTCGACGAATTTATTTTCTCGTTTAAATAAACAACAAATGGTGAATACTTCTTGATGCTTGAAGGCAGCGAATCTAATTGATAACAGATGCTGCATGGTCTTGTTTATATATCAACAATTTTTGAGTCTGCAATTGTTCTCGGGGATCCCTAGTTGTGGGTTTTGTACAAAAGCAGAGATACGGAGTACCAAATTTGAGATATCGTAAATAAAAATGAAAATCCCGAGTAATACATGAAGAACGGTGGTTTTGGTAATTATGACTTATGACTTATAGATTCCCATATCAGTATTTCTTTAAATATAGAATTAATTATGCTTTTCAAATGAAATGAAATAAAAATACAACCAGTGATAAGGGACCTATTCTGCCGTTCATCATTCCTCTGGAGGTAACTCAAACTGTTGCAGTTTTCTTCAGTATTAAATGCGTGTTTGATAACTTTAATATTTACGGGAATTAATATGTTTTATCATCTATGACTATGGACTTCACTTTAGTAAGATTCGTGCGATGTGTCAAAGAAGGGTTGATGGTGTAAGAACTGAAGTATATATGGATTTCTGTTCTTTGGAGAAATTTTAGCAGAGAGACGTTTTTATTCTGATCCTTTAGGATCAAAATGACAGCGAAGTTGGGATGAGAATGACGCGTATAAATTTGATATTTTTCTTATTTATTAAGTAAGACGTTTTGTCTTTCATAGTACAATGAATAAGTTACAAATGTGGTTAGATTTAAATGCTAATTAATGATACGAGGGTGGGTCAATAAGTCCCTGAAAAATGAAATAAGGAACACTCTTTTGGGTATAAAAACATTTTATTTTTCAACATAGTCTCCTTTTAGCTCTATACTCGTACACTTCATCAACGTTTCTCCAATTTTTTGATGCCCTCCAAATAATATGATTTCTCGAGCCCCTCAAAATTGAGGCTTTTTTCCAGCGATGACCTCTTCATTCGACCCAAATCTCTTACCTCCGAGCCATTTCTTCATGTTTAGAAACAAGAAATGGTCGCAGGTGGCTAAATCTGGGGAATATGCTAGATGAGGGAGGAGTTCGTAGCCTAACTCATGCAATTTTGCCATTGCGACTGCGGACTTGTGCGCCGGTGCGTTGTCCTGGTGAAAAAGAACATTTTTCTTCGCCAAATGCGGCCGTTTTTGCTTCAAATCGATCCAGCAGCTCTGCGTAATATGCGCCGGTAATCGTTTTACCCTTTTCAAGGTAATCGATGTGAATAACACCGCGCGCATCCCAAAAAACTGTCGCCATGACCTTGTTTGCTGACAAACCCGCCTTGGCCTTCTTCGGCTTCGATTCACCAGGAGAAGTCCATTGTTTTGACTGTTCCTTGGTTTCTGGTGTGTTGTGGTGAATCCAGGTTTACTAAACGGTTACTAAACGGCGCAAAAATTCAGCCGAATTTTTCTGCAACAACGCCAAACACACCTTTGAAGTTGTCAAACGAATGCGTTTGTTGTTGATTGTGAGCAAACGCGGCACCCATCTTGCGGAAAGCTTTTCATGTCCAAATATTTATGTAAAATCGAAATCACTGAACCATGTGATAAGCCTGTGGCCTCTTCAAGCTCGCGCACTTTCACTCGCCGATCGTCCATTATCAAACCATGGATTTTGTCGACCATTTCTGGTGTGATGACCTCAATTGGGCGACCAGAACGTTCGGCGTCACTTGTGCTTGAGCGACTGCACCGAAATTGAGTAAACCAGTGGTGAATAGTTCCAATCGATGGTGAAGAGTCCCCATAATATTTGTCAAGCTTTTGTTTGGTTTGCGTGATAGTTTTTTCTCGCAAAAAATAGTGTTTAATGAGCACTCGAAATTCATTTGTTTTCCATTTTAACGAAAATGCCAGTAGGCGTCTATATAAAATGGCTGCCACAACAAAACTATTTGACAGATCTGTCTGAAACTTTGGGTGTGTTCTTTCGAAAGATGACTCTTGACAAAAAAAAAATTAAATTTAAGGTGACGACACAATTTGTGTTAATTTTCAGGAACTTATTGACCCACCCTTATTGAAGCTAATAATATTTTAACAAACAATTCTATAAAATATTATAAAAAGATGATAGAAGGACATGCATTACAAAAAGATGTGGGAAATAAGGAAGAAGATGAACAAACAGGTAGAGAAAGAGACATGAGGACTAGCGCTGACTAGAAAATAGTTAAATATGTATATAACCTCTGATTTGTTTGATGCTTACTGACAAAGAATTCCAAACGTGAATGCTATTAATATAAAAAAGGGGCGATGAATTCAGATATTTAAACGAAGGTGCTACTATTTTGAACATTCTTTCAGACTGACAGAAGTTTAGTGTGTCATACAAATAACGTGGTGACTTTGTATGGGAAAAAATACAATTTCTTGCACTGATGTACTGCGAGAGAGTGCAACCTAAGATATTGGTTTGGTAGGCTGATATGCAGTCATATCTCCGTCCCTGAAAGGCGAATCTTATAAACTGTCCAATTAAAGACCCATTGCACGTATATCCTTCCTTTCCAAGGTCATAAAAACGCTGATAAATAGTCAGCTTATGTCTCGATTCACGAAAACTCCTCAACGACCGGCAGTATGGTTTTCGTAGCAACAGGTCCACTGGTGATTTGATAGCATATCTTACCGAGAAGTTAAACCAATCTCTCCATCACTTCGGTGAAACTAAGGTACTTATGCTTGATATTTGAAAGGCATTTGACATAATATGGCATCAAGCTTTTTTGTCGAAAACGAGTGCGTATTTCGTCGATGAGTCTCTTCTTCAATGGACTACTTCGAGGCGTTCAATACAAGTTGTCTTAGATGGCTTCAAGTCTGCAATTCACAATAGGCTCTGTTCCACAAGGCTCTGTAACTCTTGTATGTAACATCTAACTAAATCCATTCCTTCGCTGATGACAGTACCCTTAGTATTTCATATTCGTCCCCTAACTCACGACCTTCCTCTTGGCGGTAGAAGAGGAACGACAACGTATGTTAAACATAAAAATCCGACTTGGAGAGCATAATCAAATGGTGTTAAACCAACAGAGTGGAATTTAATGCTTCCAAAATACAATGTTGTCTTCTGTTTCTCAAGCGAAATCAAGACCCTCAACCATTATCCATGAGTGGTACTTGCATAGATGAAACCGAAAGACTTTGCCATTATCGCCTAAAATACTGCAAAATGTCTAGGATTCCTTAAGAGGTGTAAGTAATTTTTTAATTTTTATAAGGCATTCATTTGCCCAAATCTGGAATATAATCTCTTTTTTTATAAAAAAAAGTGTCCAGTGAAATAGTCAGTTGCACTCATCCCCTTCAAAATTTTATCCGTAATATGCGTCATGCTTCGAATGTCTATCAGTTCTCCTCTGTTCTTCTTCCCCATTTACCCAAACGCCCGACCAAATTATAAAAAAAAAAAAAAAAATAGGCCATGCACATACCTAGTCACATCATTGAATGCCACAAGTAGTTTGTGTTCAGAGGCAGAGTCGAGTCTTGGATACACAACTTCCGAATAAGTGATTAGGGGCAAGAGTAATGTTTTGGCTAAGCGAAGGCTAGATTCAGTTGTAGTAAAACTGCTATCTAGAGTTTCCTCAGAGCTCCATAAATGTGTCCAACAATCAAATTAACTTGACTATTACCAGACAAATGCGTGCTCATTTTAAAACCCAAGCTTGTCACTGACTTTGAGAATTGCACTTTGAAGTCTTTCAGACAAATAGAGGGGAAGTCGTTTGTATTGTATTCCACATTTGAGAGCAGTATTGCTTCGTCTTACCTGGATTTAGGGAAAGATCATTTGTCTCCGACCAGTCATGGATTCCCGTGAGATCTTCATTAATCTTAACAACAAGGTCTTCAATGAGGCCAAGGCGTCGACAAATAAATCTCTATGTCGTCAGCTTATAGGTGAAAATAAATATTTTTCAAACGAGGATTGGGCCCAATACGAATACCTCACCGGACAACACTCTCTGAGAGGTACACGATCATTAATCTGTCTTTATCAAGTTGAGATCTACCATCGTAGTGGAACAGTTGTGACTACCTCTGAAGCCAGACTGACTTTCAGACAGAAGATCATTTTCATCAAGATAAAGACTAATTTGCTTGCAAAGTATTTTCCCCAAGACTTTAGACAGGCATGCTAATAGATATCTTCCCACGAACTTTGTAAATCAAAACACAACTATCAACAAAATAACAATAAATTAAATAATATACTACATACGAATACAAATAGCACTCATGTACCTCCGAAATCTTTTTAATGCAGTTTTGATATTAAAATACTTTCTAAAGATCTGGAAAGTAGTCAAACTGATAGCCATTCCAAAACCTGGGAAAGATGCTACTCAAACCGCTAACTCCATACCAATAAGCTTACTGCCAGTATCTAAGCTATTCGAAAAAATCTTAATAGACAGACTGCAACCAATATAGACGCAAGCAACCAACTGTACAACAAATACATCAAATTACCAGCAAGATTAAAAAGCTACTCTTATATTGACGACCGCAACTTTTACGCACAATACAGAGACTAGCACTCAACTTTTACAAGGCTGAAGCTGGAGTACCTCAAGGAAGCGTCCTAGATCCATTATTATATCTTTTAATACCTAAGGCAATTCAATGATTGCGGCTTTCGCAGATGACACAGTAATACTTCGCACAAAATTCTAAATCAGGCGATCACCGAACTTGAAAATGAATTGGCCAACTGGTTAAACAAAATGGGGCACACAAATAGACGAAGATAAAACAGAATACATGTACACCACAGGATTACCAACAAATCTTCCAGTAATAAAACTCAATAACAAAACAGTGATTTTAGCCAAGCAAGCTAAGTACTTAAGAAAAGTAATCAAATCATAGATAACTTAGACAACTCTATTGGATGCTGGGAAGAAATTCGGTGCATCTATAGACAACAAACCGCTAATATACAAGACAATTATCAAACCAGTGTGGACGTATGGACTTCAGCTGTGGGGAATAGCGAGTAAATTAAATATAACCATCATTCAGAGGCTGCAATCAAAAACATTAAGAACGATAGTCGACGCATCATGGTGTCAAATACCAACAGTAATGCAAAAGATAGAAAGAACGAGCATAAACTACCGAATCTGTCTGTTAATTCATGACAACAACGAATTTAACTCTATCCCGCTACAAGAAATAACCCAAAATTAAAACGCTTTAGACAGACCTATTTTTTTTTTAAACAGTAGTGTGGCCACGCCCAAATGGCGTGTAGGTACTGCGACCAGAGAGATCTATTGTGCCAGAGACCACTTTTTAGGGAAGCAGTACTTCAACTTTCCTTATGAAAGCTATAATTACAGCTGCGGAGGAGTTCCTTAGGTCTAATGGATATATTATCCTCTTGAGAAAGAAACTTCTCCTACTTCTACAAAGAGCTACACACTCACATAGTATATGTTCTGCAGTTTCGTCCTCTTCTAAGCAGAGGCGGCAGGTGATATAGTCTGAAATTCTTATTTTATTTAGGTAGTAGAGTAGATGGCAGTGACCAGTAAGGAAGCTCACAAGCCTTCCTATGCCATTTTTGATGTATTTTAGGACATCAGCTGCCTTTTTTTGGAAGGGTTGGACTTTAGCTTGCCTGAGACCTTGGGAATTGCGTTCCCAATTGTTTAAAGTTAGTTTAAAGGCAGAATCAGATATTCCGCAAAAGGGTACAGGTCCAATGAACAACTCAGAGGAACCTATTCTGGCTAGCAGATCTGGAGTTTCATTGCCGTCGCCTACATGATCAGGTACCCACCACAATTTTACTTTATTGTATCGGGTCAGTTTTTGTAAACTGTCGAAGCAGCTTAGAACTGATTTTGAACTGATCAGGTGGGAGATCAGTGCTTTAAGCTCCGCTTGGCTATCGGTGAGTATGTGTATGGTGGCACCTTTGATTCCTGATTGTAAGTTTATATTTGCACAGGTCTTAATAGCGTAAAACTTGGCCTGGAAAACACTAGGACTCCTTCCAAGTGATTTCGTAATCTTGTGAATGGGTCCATACACACCGGCGCCAACTCCTGAATCGGTATACCAAACGATTCGTTTTGGTTCAAGCAACGGTCCGCCATTATTCCATATATCACGGTTTGGGATCTCAATCTCAAACCTTCTACCAAAGTAGAGTGATTTGGACGTAAAGTCAGAAATCGTGCTGAGCATATCTAGCTCGGGGAAGTCGGTCGCTATTAGCTAATAAATCATGCAATCTGTAAGATCAAAGTATGTTAAGTCACTGGTCTTAAAAGCCAACAAAAATTACTTTGATATACGAGTATAAGCTTTCTAGAATCTGATGCAAACATTTTTTAAATCCGCCCACAAATACCCCCACTTTTCAAATAATGTCGTTTTTCTCAATATTTTTACTGGAACCTGAAAAGAATTATCTAGGTTAAATATGTAGACGTTGACTTTCTCTACATTTCGTCCAAGGCCACGCCCACCTTTTGGAGGAGTTTTCTTAAAAAAAAATATATATTGCTTTTTCAAAACTTATTTACGGTGATTGTTAAGGCTCATTGTAGATATCTTATCAGAATCAGGAACTTTTGGGAACCACGCCCACTTTCTGCTAAGAAACATTGTAACAACAGTCCTCTGTGTAGAAAGATATATCCTTTGTTTTAGTTCACCGTCATGTGAATTACAGAGTTGTAAAATTTCAGGTACCAGTCCAGGACAAGTACTACAGTACTTGGGTACTGGAATTTTAAAAGACATGTACCAGCACTTTTCGAGTACTTGGGCATAAGCAAAGTACTTGAAGTACTTGGTAGTACTGTTAATGGTAATTCAAAGTACTTAAGTACTTGAAAAGTACTGGTACTTGTCTTTTTTTAAGTATCAGTACCCAGTGCCAGTATTTACTTGTACTTAAAAGGACTCAAATCGTGAAATACTTAAGAACTACAGCCCTATGTTAAACCAACAGAAACAAAATAAATATTTTTATCGGCTGGTGATGCAACCTGGGACCACTTAGCATATGGGCATAATTTTCAGTTTATTCGTACATGAGATCAATGAGAGGCTTGCCTCCACCTCCAACAGCATCTAAATTTAATATTCTTTCTTTAGCTCCTTGCAAAGAAAATTAATTTCGTTTACGTAGTCCTTGAGTGCTAAAAACGTATCTTCGTAAACGTGCTGATAATACCGATGATTATCGTACATGCTGCCCCAACTGTTGTATGTCATCACATCACCATCTCAAAGGATCACTGTATTTGTCTGTACAAAAATCAGTTCCGCCCCATTTTCACTCCCCGTGTGCAAAAATTATACTTCAAGTCCAAATGAAATGAATTTTTATCGGAGATTCGCTTGGATTACACCGATGCCAACATAGAAGTGGCACACGACCTTCTAAAGAGACTCCTTGCTAATTTTTGAATATTAAAAATAAATATTGAACAATATGCAAATTTCTGTATTCTTTTTTTTTGTATCCAGACATTGTGTACGAGTACTGTGTACACGTCCTTAGTGTTAGTTGCCACATATTACAAAACAGCAGTTGCCGCCGCATTATCAAGAATGGTTAAGTACTTGACACGTGTTGTACGGAACAGAAAAAAAAATAAAATAAAACGCAATCATACGAACGTGTGGGGTGGAGTACTCGTACCATCGTCATTGTAATTAGATATTGTTAATAAATAAAAATATGAGAGGGTGAGACCAGCATGTTACGGGTCAGATGAAGTACAGTTGTGATTGTCTTTTTTGAATGATAATGATGAGTTTCAAATTCGTCAATAGGTATCTCAAAGGTCTTATCAACACGCAGCGGATATACTCGTACACTAGGGTTTAATTTGGAATGTTCTGCATGTATCTATATCTTATAAGAAATACTGACACAAACTAAAGTCTCATACGATCCTTACGCATAGATACGACAATATGTATGTAACTATTTCCCTTTAAAGCTTGCGAAAGATACACCATGAAAGCAATTTTAAATGGAAATGTCGTGTCAATGCGAAAATCGCGAAAAATATTTTCATCCAATAAATGTTTGTTAAGTGGTTGCATTTTTTTCTTCCTGATTTATATCGAAGCAACTTTAAATTAAGGCATATGTTGTCATTCCAGTCTAATGGATGCGATGTGTATTTAAACGGAGTAAAGTCGAATACTTTGCGAAATGCGTGCGAAACTAAACAGATGATACGAGTATAAGTGACATTCGATTTGAATGTACAATCTCAAGCACTTGAAATGTGACCGATATGTACACATGTATATGTATGGAATAAAATTTCGGGGATTATTTTCAAGATTCATTCAGTAAGACGGGATTCTTTCGGTGCATTCTGAACCAGATTCTGAACCGGATGGTAATTCCAGCGTCATCAGAGAAAACTTATAAGAATACAGACGTCGAATCGGAAGTGAATCATATGTAAACACAATCAAATTAAAAGGAAAAATCTATAAGATTCCATCGGAATTACGTTATTCATAGGTAACTCACATACAAAGCTGGATTTATCCGTACTTTTATTGTCACTAGATTGAAACATGTTTGTTTTTTACGGTCTGCTGCATAAATAAGTTTCTTATCTTATGAATGAATGAGTAATTATTCGCAGTTCAAAACTTAGGATAGCGTGGATTTGCTATGGATTTGTCGTCTAGTCAATAAAGACAACAAAAAGTAGTGTATCTTGCATCAATACTGGTTATTCCGCAATATCTCATTTCCAGTAAGTTCTAGGGCAAAAATGGACTTCAGAAAAATTGTAGAGGAAACACTTTTTCATAATTATTGTTTCGATACTTTTTCTGTCAGATGAATAGTTTCCGAGTAACACCGAAGTTAAGAAGAGCAGGTAACTGCTAGGCATGTCGCACTTTCGCGTGGATTTCTAATTGCAGGTTATGTTAATTATCAAATAACTAGGTTTATAGTCAGGTATATTAGGTATTCATGTCAGAAAAATAAACAAACTGGTTCAGCAAACTTGTGATGAACATCATACGTGGCCCACTTGAAGTCCTAAAAAAATATCAAAAAGTTTGAGGTGGGGACACTTTTCGCTAATGTCTAACGAACATTCGAGAGTAAAGCTCTCATGAGTACCTTCTCTCAATCGAACAAATTGTTTTTTTGGAAACTGCATAAAACTGCAGGTCCATCCCATTAGTGTCGCAAAGCACAGAATCACCGTTTAACTGATATACGAGGGTGAAATGAAAAGTTTGTGGCCTACCAAGAAATAGTTGAAATTCTACATTGATACTTCTCCCCCCCCTTGTATCTTCCAACATTCTATGAGTGCCTCTATGAAGTTTAAGTTAGGTTAAGTAGAAGTGGCTGCCAGCTGAAAGCTGACACACTTAGACAAATAATAGGTCCATTGTAATACCACATGGATTTGGGGAAATGGTTACTAGCCTACTCATTGAAGCCTCTGATGAAGCGTAGGAGTTTTCTAATGTCTGCCTTACTCAGATTGTTAAGGTCGTTGAAGCCGAAGCCTCCTAAGTGGAGCTTCTTCTTTGGGAGAGAGCTGGGAGGGTGTAAAGAAGGTGAAGAACAATTAACTTCTCCTCATTATCCATGCAGCTTTTACCGAAATCATTCGAAAATATGTCAAGACTTTTTGCATGCTTGCCTATTAGACAGTGCCCGGTGATGACACCAATTACAGCGCTGATATGCAATCTATTGAGATAAATCAAACAATTAGAACTTTTCAGATCTACAATACCTTAGGCAAAATCAGTTTTATCGCCAAAAATGTTGTACCACTTGTCCACCTAGAATTTGTCTTCTCAATAGCATCCAGCTTTAATTTGAGTTAGTATGTAGCGATCAGTATACCAAGTGAACTTTTGTTTGGTAGAATGGGTATTGTGTTCCATATCTGGCAAGTTCGTCGGCCTTACAATTTCCTGGAATGTCCCTGTGCTCCGACGTCCAACATAGGTAAAAATTAAACTGCTCCGCCATCTCTGTAAGAGACGATTCCAAGGACTTGATTGCTGCCTGGCTGTCTGAAAAGTTGATATCACGTTTTTCTTTCCATCTTCCTCCCAGACTACTCTGGGAGGGATGGTGACTTGGAAGTTGTTGTCAAAATTTAACTTGGATATGGTATAGTCAATATTTCCAGGGAAGATTTTAAAGTTGTTTAAAATAGAGGCGTTGACATATGCTTTGCTAGACCATTGTAAAGTAGCCGCAAGGTGAATAGCTGAACTAGCTGCCATTTGCCTACCAAGAATGTCGCGGTGTAGAGGGTATCGTTCGCAGTACTTCGTTAATGTACAGACAAGTTGAACGTTGGACTTTTGTTCAATTCTGATGGTTTATTGCCTTATCCAAGGCATTCCACGAGACAACCACTCTATAGATGAGGATCGGTCTGATGACCGAGATGTAGAGCCAATGAGTTATTCTGGATTGTAAGCCCAATTTGTTCCCAACGGCTTTTTTGAAAGAGAAAAGTGCGACAGTGGCTTTTTTACTTTTTCTGGTATTTTGGGTTTTCAGCTTAGTTATCTATCCAAAATAAGACACAAATATTTTGCTTCATTAGAGAAGGTTAAGTTTAATATTTCTTGAGAAGAGGGCTAGTTCAGTTTTATGGGGATTCACCCCACCTTCTATGTCCAGGAAAGCTAAGATTGTGTACTCCTTATGATACAAGGAATACCTGATTTTGTTAAATAATGTACTTACTTACTGATTTACCCATGAAGTATGCATGCTGAGCCGCGAACAGTAGTTGTGTGTCAATACTGCCACGTAAATGGCGTGTAATTATAAAGTACTTGTTTAAACAAAATTTTACTCCGAAGCAGATCCATGAAGATATGGTGACAACTATGATATATGGGAATCTGCCTCATCGAAACAGTTAAACATACATGAAAGTTAAAATCCGTCCAGAGCGGATAGTATGATACCATTTTAACTTACCCCTAATAAAGTGAGCGTGAATTTTTGAAATTTTTAAAACAGATGCAATGATATCTTTCTATTCAGAAGATACACATTTAATTGATTTTGAAGAAATTGTTTCACAAAACTGTAGCTACAACATTTTCTTAGCAGTAAGTAGACGTGGCTCCTAAAATTTGTAACCGAGGTTCACAGATTCAGGTGAGATATTCACAATAAGATTTAACCATCACCGTAAATAGATTTGAAAATACAGCATGTTGTTTTTTTTTAAAGACGCCCCTAAAAAGTGGGTGTGGTTCTTTATAATGTATGCACGAAAGGTGCAAGTCAACTCAACATAACTTTTGATTCTGATCACAAATATATATACTTTTGGTGGCCTATTGTTATTATTTCTCTACGATAACAAAATATGTATCAAACTCAATATAATCCGAATTCAAATGTGGACGAAAGAGCGTTGAAGATGACCCACGCAGTGCAAGACCATCAACCGCAACTACAGAGGAAAATATCAAACAAATTTGTGATCTGATTATGGTAGACCACAGATTGAAGATAAGGGAGATAGCTGAGATCATCGGCATCTAGTATGAATGTACTCAAATCACGTGTGGCAAAGGTACTGCAAGATGAGCTCCGAAACTGATTTCAATTAAGCAAAAACTCAATTAACTGACGATGTCTCGCGAGTGTTTCAAACCGATCCAGAGAAACTTTTGGCAAAATTTGTGACATTCCACATTCGGCAACATGCGTCCTGTGCGCTCATCTGAACTTGTGTTATCAATTAGCATGCCAATCTCACGAACTTTCTTCACAAACGTGCGTACAGGCAGGTGCATTATTTCGACCGATATTTCTTTTTAAAATTCGCACTGTTTTGGCAAGCAACGCAAAGCTCGAAGTGGTGAAGGAGAAATTTGGCGACTGGGTCATTTCACGACGAGCGTTCATCAATTGGCCGCCGCGATCATGCGACTTGACAGCCCTCGATTATTTTCTCTGGGGCTACGTCAAGTCCTTATTCTACGCTAACAAGCCAACCACTTTGGACGATCTCGAGGCCAACATTCGAGACGCTATTGCCGGAATAACGCCGCACATATTGGACCGAGTCATCAAAAGTTGGACCGACCGCTTGAAGCACTGCCAGCGAAGCCGAGGTGGCCATTTAAATGATGTGCTATTCCATACATAATGGCATGAATGTAGCTTTAAAATAAAGCCAGAATTAATTTGATATCTCACACCCTAAAGAAAAGCTATACACCCAACACCTATGATTGTGGGCGCGCCGTGGCTCAGTGAGCGAGAGCTTCAAGGTTCGAATCCAAGAAAAAATAAGTTTTCTCAGTCAGAGAAAACACAAAAATAAAAATAAAAAAAGTTTTCTCACGGTCCCACCTCTAGTGAACGTCTGACAAACATCCGAGAGTAAAATTGTTATGAGAAGCTTCTCTCAATGGAATCAAAATTGCCCTTCGGAAGCATCATAAAATTGTAGGTCCCAACCATTCGTGAGGCGCGCAGCACGAGTGGCTGCGAGAAGCTAGGCCAGGCCCTGCATTGGGCTGTTACCGCCAAAATATTATTATTATTAACACCTATGATTTGGATAGAACGTAGTTAATGACTTTATCTACCTAAGCTCCACTGTAAACAAAAAAAAAAATTATATCAGCTCAGATATGTATCAAGTGAACAATCACTCTTATCAACCGCTGTTTGGGCTAAAAAGGCAATTGAGTAGCAAAACCATATCACGGGCTAAGCTAACTTTATAAAGGTGGCCATGGTGTAATGGGTAGTATGTTTTCATGTGACCCGAGCTGTGCAGGTTCAAGTCCAAACGGGGAACAGCAACCAACAGTTATCGCGAATAAAAGAAAAACTAACAAAATCTAAGTTTCTCCAAAAGCTTCACTAAAATGGGTTTTTGCCTGCTAGTACAATGAACCCGTAAATCTAGTCAGAATGCTCCGGGATTTGTAAATTTAAAAAAAAAAAAAAAAATAAAGTTGACTTTATATAAGACCTGTACCGTTTCGGCGCAGGAGCATGGAGTTTATTAAATGCTGATGAAGACCTTCTTTGTTGGTTTGAAAGACAAGTTCTTCGAGATTTTGGTCTTGTTTATACCAACGGGGTGTGGAGGAGAAGATACAAAAACGAACTGTACGAGTTGTAAGTACAGCGACATCGACTTAGTCAAAGAAGTTCGAATTTATCGCCTTAGATAGCTAGGTCATATAGAGCGAGTAGGCATCATTGATCCTACTGGATAATCTTCGAATCCATTCCGGAGTGCTAATGCGAGAGAGGATGACCTTAATTAAGGTGGTCCGCACATAGTTTAATATGTTTTTTTTGTACACTTTATGGTTGGTTACTAAATTAATTGTCATTTGAAGTTTACTAATGTTCAAAAGTGATGTAAAATTCAGGAAGCGCGCGTCATCGGTGCTCTCTTTGAATTACAATTGTTGATATATTATTCTGTCTAACTAAGACCACCTTACCACTGGTGGGGGGTGGTTATAGTTTAACATTAATACACCTTTCTGTTGGAGTTGTCGTATTCAAATCCCACGTAAAATTTTATTTCACACATTTATATAGTATAAATTATGCTGACACGCATACTAATATTACCTGATCTCTTATTACATAAAACTTAAAATACGTGGGAAGTGCTGCTGACTCGGCGGCGCTGAACAAAACTGATATCAATGATAAAGAGTTTCCCGCGGTGTCTGTTTCCCGTAAGGTGCATATGTACGCAATTGTACAACAATATATATCCAAGGCAGTTGATAAAACCCAAAGCTGTTGCTGGCTGTTGTATATTCATTTATTTATTTTCATTTATTTATTCATTCAGATTATAAAAATTTTACATGACACTCGAAGATATGATTATCTTATAATTAAGCATCTAAATTATAACTAACAAACTAACAATGTTAATGAATTTTATGATATTAATATTAATTGAAATTAAATGAAGAAATTGTTCAAATGTATGTATTAGCATTCAATTAGACATGTGTAAAAATAGCTTCCCTCGAAATATGGCTGATGAGCTTATTCTTTGCTATTCAACTGATAGACTATTCCACAGTCGAATTGCTGATACAAAGTAAGATCGCTCTGTAATAGTGTGTGTAAAACGTGGTAGAATAATTTTCAGACCTCTACGAACTGAGCAAAATTAAACAATTCTGTTAAGTACTCAGGACACCTATTGTGAATTATACGAGTATCATGGAGTTTTAAAATATTCCTAAATTTACAATAATCATCTATATACATTCCCAACAGTGAAGCTTTAAGATGAGAAACACTGGTATATTATAAATTAATTTTATGCAGTCATTAAAAGCTACGTTTATCTTACGATTGCATTCGTAATCCAGGCAAGGATATACGGTACAATTAAACGTGAAAAATGGCATAATCAGACTCTTTATTAAGCGTTTTTTCATATTGGGAAGTATCTTAGCAGATGAAATGAGTATCTCAAACTCCGTAATCCGGCATAAATTCTTTTTACAGTATCTGAAATAGCATTACAGCAAGTCATGTTAGTGTTTATACTGAAACCTAAGTACTTAACCATGTTCACGTATGGAATAATATCTCCATTTAAAACTATTGGGGGGAAATCTAGAGGATTAACATTACTTCTAGAGCGTAGCATAGCTGGAGTCTTTGATGGGTTAGTTTTTAGTGTATTTAAGTCGGACCATAGTTGTATACTTTGTAAATCCTTATTCATCCTAGCCACATAGTTCTCCATTAAACCAATTGGACGAGGGATACAAACTACCGCATACATAAGTACATTACTACTAACAATTGTTTCCGGAAGATCATTTATGTACATAGAGAATAATAGAGGTCGCAGTACAGAACCCTGTGGAACACCAGAGATAATAACGGATGGACTAGATTCACCGTGCACCATTGTAACTATTTGAATCCGATTCTTGAGGTACTCATGTAGTAGTTTTAGCGAGGTCTTCGAAAAACTAAAATTATTCTTCAATTTTAACAGCAATTCGTATTCGATTTTTTTGGTATTGGTTTTATCTTTGCTGATTTGCAGTGTTCAAGAAACTGACTTCGATAAATGAATGAGTTCGCAATATGAAGTGTAAATCGGATTAAGATTGGCAAAACAAGCTTTACAAATTTTGGAGAGACACCATCAGAGCCAATTGAATTCGACTTAATAGAGCGAATAGCATTTTGAAAGTCATTAACATCAATACTATTACTATTGGAACATAATTGTCGTACAATCTGTATACCAGGGTATTAAATAACAAAACCTTACCATTAACATCAGGTACTAGTATATTATAAATATCATTCCAATTAAAATCGTTCTGTAGAATACTATCGAAATCAATATTGGGAAACGATCTATAATTGAATGATGTGATGCCATTTGCCATGTGGGTCATCGAGTATTTAAAACAGGGAGACTCAGAGTAATGGAACAAGTCCGTAATGTTATTGTTCCGTAAAATGTTAACATTAAAGTCACCACCCATTAATATATTGTTATATCAGATTTAAATTTCTGCAGTCTATATTGCTGCATATAAAGCTTTAAAATAACACACCTATTCTTAGCAACGCCCTGTTTTTTGAAAAACCAAAGTCAAATGGAACAGAAAACTAATCAAAGACCAATGACAACTTAGTGTTTTGCAATATTAAAATGTTCACATCTATTACTAAAATTTGCACATGGGTCTCTATTTTAAAGCGGTCCTCCTTACAATTTCCGGATCTTGTAAAGGGGAAATGTACGTCAGATTGGACACATAATCTAATCAAGTTTGCCCGCACCCTTTTGTCATCGGAAAACAATAACCCGAGTGTTTTCTTCAGCCCTAACAAAGTGCATCTCTTCAGCAAATCTATGCCAGGACCCATTCCTTTTGTTGGATATGTCAGAATTGGATGCATGGATGTTGCGTGGAAATTGGAATTTCCACATTCAACTCAAAAGCTGACATCAAACTGTCTTGGCTATGTGCAGCCTGTCAGTGGCTCATTTCCTTGTCATTTTGATTGGGGCGCTGCTGAATGGATTTTCTCAGAAATGGGGGAATGAGTGCGGTTTCCGGTTGTACGATAACTCCTCTGTTTTATCTCTTCGACACAGGGTGAGACTGCTTCTGGCTTTGTCTTTGTTTGGCCGCAAATAAACGGAAATTCGCTTCTATTCCAAAGAACAATGCAATTGATTTACAGACCTTTTCATTTTCATTTGCAACATGGGGCACTGGTTCTTTGTCTTGAGTTTATAAAATCTCTCCCGAACTACGGAAACCGGACTTGCAAACGAGGGTAAGAGAGTGGCCTCACTCCAGGATGCCTTCTGCTCTGTGGAGGATGCTGTTGATTGTTTGACATTTCTTCGACGGTACATCATCTATGCACTGTGTTGGCAATTAATAAACAGTCCTGAGGATGAATATTGGATACCACCCCTTCTTTGAGAAATTATGAGTGACAGGATGAAACTGTTATAGTTGCAATGTCATAGCATGGATAACTATCATATTTCGCAACGGTTGATTATATTTGCAATCATCCTTCCGTGACGTAGCAGAATGTGTGTTCATCCTGTGATAAGTTAGAATGATAGTGATGGGGGTGACTGTTGATGGTCACTGTCATGTCATGTGCGGCAACATGCCGCTCTGATGTTGCTCCTTAGACGTTATTAGATTTTGAAGTGTTTCCGATGATATTTATGAGACGTTTATATGAGCTGGTGATGATGATGATGATTTTTGATATTTGCACTGCACCCGGAGTAATTGTACAATTTTGTGGGTTGGAGTGCTTTTCTTTTTTGGCGGGATTATATGTGTTATTAATATCCATAAATTGTAGCCTATTGTGTGCGGAGGAGTTGTCGTAATGAGGCGAAAGTGTAAGTGTCATTGTTGTCCACCATAATGTTATTTTCTTTTCAACTACGAGTAAATATTAAAGGTCATAAATTGTGTGCTAGTGCTAGTTTTAGAATTTGACCGCTTTAACGCTTTGGATCTAGTGGAATCTGGCATTACTGGAATTTGTCTATATGTATGCATCCTCGTAAACTGTGATAGTTATTTGCAAGGTTCCGGTACTTACAAGGGGAAGAAAGCAAAAGTGACATTCAGTTGTCTGGTAGATAAAAAATAAAAATAATTTTATTTCCGCAAACAAATTACTTTAAAGGCGTTACTTTTCTGGTCTAAGTTATCTATCAGGTTACTAATTTAAGCTTAGTGGAATATTTAATTTGAGGTACTTCAGAGCATACTTCAGAAATTTGTGTAGCTCCAAGTACCCGTAGTTCTCCCCATAAAAAATGCGTAGGAATTGGATAAGGTCCAACACGTTACTTTCGAGGAATTTTCTCCTATATTCTTCGAAAATGGGACAAACTGCAGTGGTATTTCTTCGAAATGCTCTGACATTCAAATTCAGTAGCCAGGAATGTATTTTCAAAATCTGGAGTTGATGGCATCAAAGTAGTTGGGAATACCAACGTACGATGGATTACAATACTCAACATGAAATCGAGATGGAACAACCTATACTCCTCCGAATGAAGTCGTAAATAGCGAAGGTAAATATCCACCGGAAATAAAAGAACTGATCTGCCAAAAGAGGAGAACACGCAAAAGATGGCAAGAGTCTCGAGCTCCCCGGCACAAAACACTTTAAAACCATCTGTGTAATGAACTCAACAAAGCAATCAAAGATTTCAAAAATTGAGAGATCTCTAAGTATATTGAAAGCTTGACTGCCGAAAAAAGTTCGAATTATTCATAATGGAAAGGCTTGAACGGTATTAAAATACCCCAAATGCAATCGCTACCGATAAGAATAAAACAATGGCGGATGGGCAAAAGGAGACAAAGAGGAGGCGGATTTATTTGCCGGACCGGCGCTAACAGAAGACTTTGGTGGTACGATTATGATACCTGACAACTTTAAAATAAAGAGTGTGTCGTTGGTCGAACTGTCAGACAATAAAAAATCTTAAAAATAACAAGGTCTCTGGATATGATTTAATAACCGGACAGATCCTCAAGGAATGGCCAAAGAAAGACTTGATCAAGCTTTTGCATATTATAAATGCAGCGCTAAGAATATTATTCCAAGGCAATGGAAAGTCGCCGAGGTTACAATGGTTCCAAAGCCTCCAAACGATAAAAAATCGT
This sequence comes from Pocota personata, assembly GCA_963082735.1. Lineage (NCBI taxonomy): Eukaryota > Metazoa > Arthropoda > Insecta > Diptera > Syrphidae > Pocota > Pocota personata. The sequence goes on along the minus strand of OY720429.1, from coordinate 236,054,234 downwards.
ACAGACCGGTATTTGAAAAGCTTTTGTTAAAACGCCTACAACCGATCATTGAAGAAAAACGTTTGATTCCTGACCATCAACTAGGCTTCAGAACAAAGCATTATACAATTGGTTTATGGAATAACAAATGAAATAGAGAAAATCTTAGAGGAGAAAAAGATATGTTCCAGCGCTTTTTTGGACATCTCTCAAGCCTTCGATAAGATGTGGCATAAAGGCTTGAAATTTAAGTTAAGACAGGTTTTTCCGGAACAATTATATGAGATCTAGGAATCCTACCTTGCGAACAGACTATTCCGTGTTAAAAACTGATCGGAATACTTCCAATTTAAGGAAATCGTTGCCGGAGTACCGCAAGGAAGTGTTCTTGCTCCGGTCTTGTTCTTACTGTACACTCGAGATATACCGCAAGAAGAAGGCACTGTCGTGGCTACGTTCGTGGACGATACGGCTACATTATATTGGCTACTTCTAAGACATTCCAAATTAAGCATATATAACAAACTGATTTTATACAAGCAAGTGTTTAAATCCGTTTGCATATTTGGTATACAACTTTGGTGTTGTACCAAACGAAACAACCTTTTCAAAACAAAGGACTAAGAGTCATAGTAAATGCCTCATGGTATATCAGAAACAATGATATCCACAGAGATTTAGGAGTAGCTCTACCGTCGATGACGAAATAACGAACTTTGCTCGAAAACTTGGTATTCGTGGTCATTGCAACAACGTTATACTCCAAATTCTGGACGAGACAAAACTTGTGCGCCGACTACAAAGAACGAAACCGGTGGATCTAGCGCAATAAGGACCAGCTGCATTTAATGGCCGTGATGCTTCAGTAGGTGCTTTTGCTGGAAATCTATTGCGAATATTTTTGAAACTAAAACTACTTGATAAGGAAAGTTAGTTGTAGTAAACCGGTAGAAGGGAGGTGTTGTTTAGTGAGTAAAAATATCACACTACTATAATCCGCTCTGTCCTGAATAACTCGGCAATTGCTCCAGAAATGTGCTCTCACTTCTGTGGACTTACAAAATGTTTTCTCTTTTATTAGTGATGTAGAGCATATCCTGGAATATACCGACTTTGTGGTTTAAAAGATCTCCTAGCATAGTCAAGCCATTTGATAAAAAAAAAAAAAAATATTTATAAGTCCTTCAAGAACATTATGTAGATATGAAGGTACTTTGGATTTGTTAAAAGTCTAATTTGAAATGCAAAGTACTTCGTTAGAAGCAATCGGGATTACAACCAATAAGAACGTATCTACGATAAGGTAGAAAAAATAATAGAAAAACATATCGCTGGCACATTACCAACTGATCCTTGTTTTAATCTTTTCTTGGAAAGGGTACTTCCATTCTCGAACGCACTTCCACTTCATTAAAAATTCACTTAAGCTGATGACGAATCGCTAATGAGACTTTAAGGATTTTGCAGTCAGTGGAATGGAAAATGAAAAGTGAGTCGTCCTTGTTCGTAACTTTTAATTGTGTCACAAAAGATTTATTTCCACCAGCAAGGACCTAGAAGAAATTACACAATTTGCGAATTTGTCTTGCCTCCCTTTTGCAAATATGTATTCCTACATTTTGTGTTCCACATCTTATAGAGGACAAATTCAACCGGATATCCTCGCAGAAGGACGAAGACGTACAGTGAAAAGATACTGATGAAGAAATTACTTTTTTTTTTCTATTCTTCTCTCCCCACTTAACTGCGTTAAGCCAACAATAACAACACGCTGCATACAATGAATACGCGCAACCAGAAGATGAAAATGGAAAATTAATAATTTGTGTGTGCCTGGCAGGATACACTCGCAATACAACACAGAAGGATACACGATATATTTTTTTTTTTAGCGGTGCGGTGTTCCATTTGAAAGTTTAATATTTTTATTATGCAAATTTTTGGTTTCTTCTGTTGTTTCCTCTTGAAAGGGAAATAATCTTTTGTGTATTCATTTGGGCTGAGGAAATGATCCATAGGACAAAGGACTCGAAGTTTACTTATTTTTGGGTAACCCCCTCTGTGCTCTCAAATGTCTATCAATTCAAATTTTTCGTAATCATTATGTGTGCCGCCCAGCGACAGGATGAGTGGAAATCGAATGAACATGAAAAAATAATAAATTATTATTACAAGGACACCCTCTCTGGCGACGCGAGCGTTGGTACTCGTGCTTTAACTGTTGCCACCCTTCAAGTGATGGGTTTTTAATCGAAAAATAAAAATTACCAAAATCGTCCATAATCAATTGACTTTGTAGTTATGGCTTTTTAACGAGGGGATGTTGCTAGTGCTCAGTGCTCTGGGTGAATAAGTAATGTATTTTATAGTACATACTACCAAGGGCTAGTAGGTTTAGTAGTGGGTTTAGGATCTAAATTTCCGTTCACATATCGATGAGATAATCCTTAATGCCAACTCATTACTTGGTTTTACCAACGGTGGTCCAAAGAGTTCTTCAAACCTTACGTAACCAGATTTCTTTACATTAACTTTTATTCACCCTCTCCTCGAGTATGCCAGTCAGTGGCTGAGAAGCCAGTATGCAGAATTGAGAATATCCAACCTCGTTTTCTCGATTTGCTCTTCAACGTCTGCCCTAAAATGATCCTGTTATCTTGCCTCCCTATCAAGACCGCCTAAACCTCATTAACATGAATACCCTTGAAGAACGCAGAGACGTAGCAGACATTCTCTTCATTCATCGAATCCTCTCAGCTTCTGTTGATGTACATCTGTATACCACTCTATTTTCTTCAACATTTTTGATGTCCTTATCTCTTCTATCTACCGACCCACTGTAGCTTTTATGGCTCCAATTAACCAATCTCCCATATGCTGCGGAAGGTTAACTCAAACCATAAAGTTTTCGATATCCCCCTCCTAAAACTCGATCTCCTTCATCAATGTTAGTTTTTAATCTTAGTCTTATTTTTTTTCAGCTTGCATTAAGCTGCAATTAAAACAAAGATTAAATTAAAATAAATTAAATTAAAATTAGTAGAAGGCTTTAAATACATTTGTAAGGCCAACGAACCAATTGAGACGTTATGTAGATGAATTTGTGTTAAGTTTGGGCCAAAGAAGACACTCTACGAGTACTAAGACTCCTTCGGGAGTGGCCCGCCGACTGACTACCGAACTTGTCAAAGTCATTGTAAGAATCTATCCACTCTGCAAACACAAACTTGAAGGACGTCAAAGAATATCAATGTTACAAGCAATCTATGGATCTCCTTAATAATTTTTTTTTTAAAAAGTTCGTTTGAGTGTTTGAAAATTAATTTTTCTATTTCGTCCTTTAAATTTGTTTTGTTTTTTTTCGGATTTTGCAGGCGCAGAGATACAATTCTTAAAAATTTGACAAAAAAATGAAATCCTAAAAGTCTATCCTTGTTATGTATGTACATATGAGGCAATAAGCAACTTTCTAAGGATTCCTTTTCAATTTCCTGTTGACCCATTAAATTCATCCCCATTTGGGCGTACAACAATGCTGAAACTCAAAATCAAATTAACAAGGAAACCGACTATCATTCAATTATACCAGGATTCTTCATTATTCTGTTGTCCAGTAGTATCGCCCTGTTGAACACTCTTCTATTGAAAGTAAATTGTTGAGAAAGAAATTTCGTTGACCACCAACCACGTCCAATTTACTACTAACAATGCGAAGCCTCGAATTTTTTTTCCGCACACAATCGAACAATTGAATCAGAAAAAGTCGTACAAGTCCAATAAATCGGTAGCGCGTCCTGCGTAAGGTTCTTTAGAGGATTCATTCTGCAAATCGCCGATAGTTACCCCAATTCGATTTCGCATTGAGTAATGCTTTTCTTGTTCCGTTTCCCTGTGAACTATTTGCACTTTGTTACCACTCAATGTCAATTATCAATTAAAGGACATTTTTAAGCCGATACATATGTGAAGTGGGAAATTTTTTTTTGACCACTTCAATATGTCAACGAATTAAGATTTCACAGAGGAAGTAGGCATTTTGACAACTGTAAAGGACTGATTGTGTCGGTTGTTAAGGGGGTGCGGAAATCTAATGGATTTGACAGGTCCAGCGGGATACTTTTATCTAAAAAGGATAAAAATGTGTTTTTCTGTATTTTTTCTAATGTATGGTTGGGGGAGAAATTGAGTTAAGAATTTATCTGTGGTAATTGGTTACATAAAACTTTTTCAGTAAGCAAATAGACATGTTTTCGACAGAGTGGGTGAAGTAGAAGGGACTATTATGTGACAGGAAAAATGTGTCAAATCTGATTTCTTTTTTTTAAACAGAAGCACAAAATGGCTGATCAAGTTAAAACTAAATTATTACCGCAGACATATGGATTACAAATAGTTTGGAAGCTTAGCTTAGTCAAGGCAAGCATTTATTTTGGAGGCTCTAGATTCCACAGTGGACTTGGGTCTTAAGCAGTAAGCTTCTTTAGCCACCACAATCTTTTCCAGGTGCTTCAATACTTAAAAATTAATGTGCATTTACATAACTATTTGAAAATAAACACTGATTCCTTTGAATCATGTGCAGCTGGAATGGTTCTTTGTGATAGAAAAAATTGCTGGAAAGCCTCAAGTCGCCATATACAAACTCAGCTGATGACGTCTCTTATGGCAAGTGTATAAAACTATGTCCTGTCCCTCTAGGAAAGAAGGACATCTTTGGTGAGACCATCAGAAGATGCCTGCACGACATGACCTCCGGAAACGGGTCTAGGCTCATCGACTTTGCTGCGGGGCAAAACATGGTAGTATGTAGCATAAAATTCCTACATCTCAACATTCACAAGGCAATTTGGAAGTCACCAGATCAAACTACCGCCATTTACGTTGCAAACTATGGAAGACACTCCTCCAGTGCATTGGATGTTCGAACGTTCCGAGGTGCAAACATCGACTCGGACCATTACCACTGTGAGGAAGTTCAACGTTGAAAGGTTGCAATCACTACCGACCGCAAGATGTTTTGACGATCGAGTTTCCCTAGAAACCAGTGGCAGCACTACCAGCAAGCCATCAGCAATGCGGTGACAGAGGTGCTAGGTTTCACCCCTTTGCCTGCGAGAAACCGCTGGTTTGATGCTGTATGTGTACAGGCAAACGTAGACAAAATGGATGCCTATAAAGAGGACGGCGCTGCTCTACGTGCAGGAAAGGAGAGAGAAGCACGTACTCACACGGAAGAAAAAGGATCATGAGAAAGTTAAGATCGAGGAGATGCAGAGATGTTACGCCAGGAAAGAGATCCGGAATTTCTATAAAAGGGTAAAAAGGGCTCCAAGGTTTCGTTACACAAACGTGTAAGAACAAAACGGGAATACTATAGTAGAGAAGCGGTTGGTACTAAACATATGTAAAGATTATTTCTGCGGACTTTTAAACGGCGACGGAACCCAAAATCCCGTTGCTAGGTAGCCAGATAGTCTCAGCCTGGAGAACAACCAATAAATATCGAAACGAAGCTGAAGCAGTGACAGCTATGCTTAAATCCAGCTGAGCTGTTTAAGGCTGCAAGCGATGACTTGGTAGAGTACATGCACCAACTAATGTGTAAAATATGGTCCGACGAAAGTATGCTAATTAGAACCTTATCACCATATGCCCAATCCATAAGTAGGGAGACCGAATCACCTACGCCAGTTATAGAGGAATTAGTCTCCTGAACATCGTATAAAATTTTATCTGGTGTAACGCTGAAGCGTCTGAAACCATACGAGTATGTCAACTACTGGTGGGGAATTACCAGTGCAGTTTTAGGCCTGAAATCGAAAAATCGGCTTCTTACGCGTATTCCATCTGGGACGGATTTCAAGATTCTCTGTATTGTTCTCTATCTGTACTATCTTTAACAAACCATTGTTACGGAGAATTGTTCACTCTTAGACTCCAAGGATGCTTTCGACCGACATTGATAAAGTCCACCCATCTACATATTAGTTCTAGAATAACCTGTGTTTAATACAGAATTCTTATCCTTAGTACTCAACTGCAAGGATAATGAACAAGTTAACAGCAGAGCCGATAAGTTGACAAAATTGTTGGCAACCTCAAAGTAACGTTTGCCCGTAGCCATCATTCCGATTTGGACAATTTCTGGTCGATAGCATATCCTCGTTTATATTGAGATCTTGTTCAGCTACCCCTGACTTTAAACTAACGAAAGCCCCAACGAAGTAAGCAGCTTCTGGTGATGATGTCGATGTAGTAGTTGCACAGACTAGTGAAAGATAATACCCGATATGTTAGCTTGGGAGTTCGCAAAATCTTTTTAAGAAAATTATTAAAGGACCTGGTGGAACTAAGAATATTGAAATTGATGTTAAACTCATATTCAATCTACTAAGTATGTATCTATAAATATTCCAGTATTCATCAATATAAACTCAAAGTACCCCTGTTATATTTAGATCCACTAAATATTTGAATTATTTCAGCCAAGTCAATCCGATATAGCAGTAGACAAACTGCGTTCTAGTTCTTTTATTTCTCTCATAAAAAAAGTTGCACAAAATTCGCTAATGAAAACAAGTAATTTACATACGGATATGTTTGTGAGTGATTCACTAACGATGCAAAGCCCCGCATTATTGTGACGAAGTGATTTGGACGCATTTCTCTGATTAAGATACGGGATTTCCTCTTGGTACATTAGGTCTGACTTACTTTTCAGATTTCGTCCGAATTTGCAAGAAATCCCCAAAAATGTTGAGTTCCATTGCCTCCAAGAGTATTTAAATAAAGTGCTTTGCTGCTTTAGTTATCAATCAATCTTGAAGTGTTCAAGCATACTCTTTAGTTGGTTCGTTCTAATTGTATATTTATTCACATTAAAAATGAACTTCTCCAAAGTATTCGCTTTCTTCTCTGTGATTTTGGCGGTATTTGCTGTACAAACTGAAGCCGGATGGTTGAGGGACTTCGGAAAGCGATTGGTAAGAGAGAATTAAGCAAAATCAGTTAAATTTTACTAAAACTAATGTTCTAATGCAGGAAAGAACTGGTCAAAATGTTCGTGATGCAACTATCAAAACAATAGCGATTGCCCAGGACGCAGCAAATGTTGCAGCAACATTGAGGGGACATTAGAATTAGTTTATGAAACTAACTTAGACTCCCACAACGAAATTTAGATTAAATAATTTATTAAAAGTCGATTAAAGATATATGTATGTATGTATGTGTTAATAAAAAAAAAATATTTGAAATTTGATTCATGAATCGCCACTTTTCAGTCCATCCTCTTTACTTGAACCTATGCATAAGAGCAGGTATTGGTTTTCTAAAAAATTTACGTATCACGGTACTTCACTTTTTGACCGGTGTATGAACTTACCGAGGCGATTTAGTTCAAAATCAACATCTAAGCAATATTTGACATATACAAGGTCAAGGCATTTTTGAATTTTTGAACGGATTTTTTGAGAAAATAAAAGAAAAATTCTTTTAATGATTTTACTAAAAATTTTGAACTGAGATATGTAACTTAGGCCCGTTGCTGATACGAGTCTTAAATATTTAAGTAATACTTAATGGGTTGCACGAAATACAAAGTAAGTCTTCTAAGTGCTAAGATGCCCCTAAAAATTTGTTCAGCAACTGGAAATAAGCTTCGATGATCTTTACGTTTAAGTTCAACATAGCACTAAATATTACTTAGAGGTGTAAGTATATATGCGCGTGGTCCCTTCTCATGATAAAATTAAAGGCCTTCATCACCTCCTTCTTTAGTGTATTAAGTTTTTTACACTACTGAGGCGTAGTTTCTTGTTTCTTCACCAAAGAAGAAGGACTTGTCTTTCGATATGCGTCCTAGGGTGGGCCAAAACGTACCAACATTTGTTTTTTTTCTGTGTTCTGAGATTGTTGCTCGATCCATTATCTAACATTCACATCCTTTCGCCTGGTATTCGAGTTTTTTTTTTTTTTTTGAATACTCTGCATCACTTAGGACTATGTCCTTTAAAGTTTACTTACCCAGTCATGGAGATAGAGGAAAAGGTATAAGAGTGAGGTGATGATGCGCGTTAATTTTTAATCTTTATTAGTATCCGGAAATATGGAGGAATGCAAGTCATTCTATCATATATTAGTGTGGAGTGGTTGAAAAACGAAAACTTCTGAATTCCACAGTGCGCTGAAAACAGAGTTTAGGACATAAAAGTGTATGGAATTTGCCGCACGTGTATTGAGATTGAATTGATGGACTGGCAGGACACTATTTCATCCGAACACTTGTGATGGAAGTACCGGTAGAGGAGCGTTAAACATTCAACATTTTGGCGGTGTTCGATCGAGAAAATTTGATTGAAAATAAACTGATCACAGATCAAAGCTTGTCACTGAACGCGATCAAATAAACTCAAGCATGTGGTGGGAGCTCCGGTGCAAACATGCGAGTTATATTCAAGTCTCGCACTAATGTAAGCTTTATAGATTACAACCAAGTCTGTGGGAGTGAAATATAGTTTATTTAATTTTTTACTTTTTTCAATTTTTTGAGGAATCCGAGGCATCTAGCTTTAGCCTTAACAGTATCTGTAATCTGCTGATTCCAGTGAAGGTCTGAGCTAATATACATGACAAGTATTGGAAAACCAATATACTTTACAATCAACTCCGTTCATTTTGAGTTTGTAAACATTAGTATCCCGCTCCAGACGCAGGAGACAGCACTGGGTTTTTGACGCATTGAACTCAACTCGTTTTTTCACACAACAATCGATAATTACATCAATCTCAGAGTTGGAGTGTATGCGGTTAAGTCGTACCCAAAAATTTCGCGGTAAGTTGAAGCCATCGAGGGTCGTCTTGGGGTTTTCGATTAGAATCAGACCAGTTGTATATCTGTCTGTCCACTGTTTTAGTCATGCAGTGTTGGCACCGAACTCAGTCAAATTTACTGCAGCGACTGTGCTTAAACGTGGTTTTCTTGCGGCGTCTATGCTGACACGCTACATAAGTGGGGCGTTTCAAGTTCACCAAACTACGGTTGTAAAGCTGAGATACATCGTTGCTGAATGCTCAAGGAGATGTTATGCAATGGATTGGATTGCGAGTGATAAAGGGAAGCTCGTCGATAAAAAGTAGAAACATGATCGAAGAGAGGACTGTACCCTGGGGTACACCAGGATTAGCTAGAACTACTACTTTGAGAAGATGCCACCAACACCATAATACTGAAGCCACACTCTATCGAAAGCTTTGGATATACTCGTATCAAGGGCAGCTGCTCTACGCTTACCATGTTGATGAATCTATTGGTTCAATTTTTCGGACAGGTGTACCATAAGGTCCCCGTGGAACGCTGATGTCGCAAACCATACTAGCAGTCATTAAAGACATGGAAAATTGACAATGCTCTCCATGACCTTGGAAAGCATTGACATTAATACTAGGGGTCGGTTGTTAGAAGAGGGCATTTTATAGCCCTTTTTGGGAATTGGCTGGACGTGCGCAAGTTTTCACCTATCCAAAAAAAATGCTATGTAGCATGATAGATGAAAGAGCTTACGTAGAGATCTGGGCAATGTAGAAGAACACCACTTCAAAACTAGGGGAGTAATCCCTTTTGTACCTGAAATATTGATACAATTGAGATCCTTAAGGACTCGAGCGTCAGAAATGGTTCGAAAAAATATTTATCCCAATTTAACCAGATTCAGCACAGGTGTAGAGACAGAGCTGTCAGATAAGATGAAATTTGCTACAAATATTGCAGCAAGTTTTTTCCTAGAGCACATAATATTTTCATCATTGTGGTTGGTCCTTTAGAACAATGCAATATTTTTAGCTTCACTTTCTGATCGTGTTGGAATTTAGTGTCTCAGAATGTTGTAGTCATTTTGAGCCCATTTTTAGACAGTTTTTCTCAGATGGTGTGTACTGCCATAACTCATAAGCTTCTGCCTTCCGTACGTCGGTTATTTTCCTCTGTTAACAATATGTAGCTAGTTTCTTACATACTCGTATTACAAACTCTAGTTAAGCAAACAATTTATTAGGTGAATACTTTCTCAAGCCCAATCTCTAGAGACCTAATTATTTTGTATTAACTTTCTGAAACACACATGTGGACTATGTCTTTATTTTCTTTTCATTAACTAATTGCCCTGGTTTCCACATGAATGTCCACAAAATAACTAGAACATTTCATATTGCATCCTTTCACCATATGTACGCCCGAATACAACTTCATCGATCACTGATGTTCTTCCAATCACTCAATTACTCCTTTATGACTGTCATTTGATTGAAATTGAATACTTCTGATGCCATTTGATGGCTGTGCACATGTTCTTTGTGAATTATTTTAGCATTTCGATTCATTTTCTCTTTTGCAAAATATTGGGAGAGATGTTCACAGATGAACTTTTCCATAATAAAAGGGAAAATAAAAATAAAGAAAAAGTGAACCCTCCACAACATACGTTTTTTTTTTTTTATTTTTACTAAATTGCAAAGGAATTCCATTCTGAGAATCCTTGTGCATTTTTATTGTTATTATGTTCTCCTCCCGGTGATGGTGCTTTGGTGTACGTATATAAAAAAAAAAAAAAAAATACAAAACATGATTGCATGAAAGTAAGAATGAAAAAGGATATGTTGACATCGTCCTTTACACCGCACCTTGGTTGTTTATTGATACATTTATGGATGCAACAACAGACCGAGAGAAGACAGTTAATGGGTGTACGAGTATGAATCACCCCTCACATGGTGGAAAAACGCGTCATTTTGCCATGTTTCGCGATGACATTTACATTTAATGGGTGTTTACGTACTCGCGGATGTGTTTAGTGGAGTGAAATTGTACGGCAATAATGCGATTTATTTACGGGAAATTATTTTTATCCTTACGGTTAAAGGAAGACTTATTTATGATTAGAGACTTGATGGAAACATTTTAGTTATGTATGAAGGGAATGTATCTTTCTTTAGGGGATATTGGGTACTTACCTATGCATGTGGGAAACAAGAGAACTTATTTGGGCATCTGTGTCTATGTGAGCGGGAGTGTTCATACACTTCTCGCATTATCTCCATGTCGACCGGGTCCCGATTGAAGCTCAGAAGCCTTAGGGGTATCAGTTCTCTTTCAGTGGTGGTTTGGGAGTCGAATGGAGGCTTAAGACAGCCATTGACGAGCTCCCACAGGAGTAATGGTCTTAGGCCGAACCATGTTTTAAAGAGGAACAATGAAACACGTTTTTTTCTATTTTTTTCTCTACCCTATTTTGGTGTGTATCATAAGGCTTGTAAACAAGACGCAGATCTCGCACTTAGTAACATGTGCGATCTGGCTTGTTTATTGTGACAGTGTACATCGATGACGCAAGTACAGTCTACTACACCAGCATATAAGAGATGGTTACATCTTCATGTATGTAACTCAGGGAGCCGACCAACGGCTGAAGAGCCCGTACTTGTGGACAAAAAATTCACTCAATAAAAAAGCCCCTCGTACGCTGACATACTATATTGTAATATCTGCGATTGGATCCGATTAAGGCGAAGTGCAGTTGTCAATAACAGTTTTGTCAATAACAGTTTTTTTTTTTATAATTTGCACGTGTTAAAGGGGATATGAATACCCTTATACTAATGATCACGGTAACCCCTACACGTGCGTTTTGTGGGAAGAGGAAGAGAGAGAGAAAGACAGAGTGGTGTAGTTTGAAACTCAGGTGGTATTAAGTTTCTGTAAACTCCAAGGGTGACTGTCCAGATAACTGGGGAGTATTTTGTTTGTTTTCGCTATTATTGTCGTTGCTTATGATTCACAGTATTTTTGTCCGTCCTCCTGATGTCATCATCACGATCAAGTTGCAATTTAGCCGTATGACCACCCTACTGCCAGTGTTATGCCTTCACAGTAGAGTTGACTTAGCTTTCGCAAGTGATCGACTTTTTTATTTATTTCATGCGAAATAAATAGATGATTCTTGACATCAGGATTCGAACCGTGAATCAACAGAGTGATAAGTGATGATGTTACCACTACACCACGGCCACCCTCTCTTCTCTCTTAAGAAGTGCTTGCGGGTCCCTCTAAAAGTCTTTGGAAACTGAAGATAAAAGTACAATTTCTCCACTTCAGATGCGAAAGTGCTTGTTTAAGAAAGTAATGCATATTTGCGGGATCTTGGTGGTAAAACATTCACTTTCACTATCCAACAAGGAAGATAACTGCCTGACTTACTAGTAAGCTATTAATATAATAGTCGAGGACGCTTGGTCGAGGTCTATGCATAAAATAAGAGCTACCGAAGTTAACACGGTGACCGCTAATACCAAAATAATGAGATACCATAACAGTGAGAGGAGGCGGTTTTGTGCAATTCGAGAGACAATGTCATCACAAAGGATGTTGTACCATGTGGATGGGTAGGTAGGTAGGTAGGTAGGTAGGTAAAGTGGAGGTTCAGAAGAACCCAATGAGCGCTAAGTGTGCCGTTTTGATACCACAAAAAATCGTGTACCCTGTTTGTTAACGTGTGTTATTGGAGATAGAAAATATAATCAGACCCAACCCGTGGAGTTCAGAAGCAGTATTAGTTCTCCAATCCGTTTAGTGGCTATCTCTCTGAAATCATCAAAGAAGGGTTTACCTAGCGTGCGTTGTCTAGTCCTTGCTACGGCAGGACAACTGCAAAGAAAGTGGAAAAGAGTTTCCCTCTCGTTACTGTCTTTGCAGCTGCGACAGAAAGAGTTGTGAGGAATGCCAAGCTTGGCCGCGTGGTCCCCTATAGGCCAATGGCCTGTAATAATGGCTACAATTCTGGCAATATCAGGTCTTGATCTGCCTAGTAGCTCATTTGATTTAGGTTTGTTGAAACTGGGCCATGTCTTCCTTGATATGGCATAACTGGTAAGGTTGTTCCACCCGAGATTGGCGAGCTGGAGGAAGTGGCGGTGTAAATTGCCCTTAACGACTCCTATCCGAATATTGACTCTTTCCGCTAACGAGCCGTTAAGGGCTGACCCTCGCCTGGCTAGCTCGTCTGCTCGCTCATTTCCCTCATAATTGCTGTGTCCTGGGACCCAGGTGAGGGTAATTTCAGAAAGGATACTTTGTTCGTTTATTTCAAACTGGCATTGCTCTACCAGTTTTGAGGATATGGTAACCGAATCAATGGCTTTGATTGCGGCTTGGCTATCAGAAAAGATACCTATATTTAGGTTGGATGTTGGGAGATTTTTTAACATACGGCAAGCTTCCCGAATCGTAAGAAACTTCGCTTGAAAGACACTAGCAGAGTCTGGGAGAAGGAAGGATTTCGACATATTTAGTTGGTCCGAGAAAATACCTGCGCCAACTCCGCAATCCATTTTCGTACCATCCGTATATATACAGATATCAAAGTTATTGATTACCATTCCGTTCTTTCATTCTGCTCTGGTAGGAAACTTTACTGAAAAAGGTTTGATGAAGTCGAGCGTGGGAGTCCTGTAATTGGTCGAAGATGTCACCAGTTCATTTGGTATCGTCTCCAGGACTTTACAGTGGCCATATGGCCTTGCTGTCCAGCACCCAGTTTCCCTGAGCCGGACAGCACTGCATATAGCTGAAAATTTAATGTGGAGTTCAAGGGGGCATCTGTTGGGCAAGATCTAAATGCTCCTGTGATGCCTATGCACGCCAATCTTTCTACTTTTTTGATTCTGTTGGTGTTATATTTTTTAAGTAAGGCGGGCCACCATACTATGGCGCCATAGGTAAGAATTGGACGCACAACGGCTGTGTACATCCATATGGTCATCTTTGGCTGGAGACCCCATTTTTTGCCGAATGTTCTGCTGCAGGTATAGAAAGCTACACTTACTTTCATAACCCGCTGCTCTATGTTAAGTTTCCAACTAAGTTTCGGGTCTAGAATCGTGCCTAAGTATTTTGCACTGGAACCTAGTGAGAGTGGTTGACCGTTTAGCTTGGGGGGAGTGAATTCCTGTAGCTTGGTTTTTCTGGTGAATAGCATCATTTCGGTCTTGTCTGGATTTACTCCCATGCCACATCTCGTGGCCCAAGAGTGTATCTTATACAGAGCACTTTCCATAATTTGACTTATCGTAGAGAGGAGCTTTCCTGATACTAAAAGAACCACATCATCCGCGTACGCAACCACCTTAACCCCCTCCCTATCAAGTCGCACCAAGATTTTGTCGATTGCCATTATCCATAGCAAGGGTGAGATAACACCACCTTGTGGGGTTCCTCTATTTACGATCTTAGTTGTACTGCTATAACCTAGTGTATGGATATAATCGAGTGTCTAAGGAAAGACTCTACACCTAACTCGGTGAGAGACTCTTGAATAGCTTGGGTATGAATGTTGTTGAAAGCTCCTTCTATGTCTAGGAAGGTAGCAAGAGTGTATTTTTTATAATGAAGAGTTTATTCTATCGATCGCACTACCTCATGAAGAGCCGTCTCTGTAGATCGTCCTTTGAGGTAGGCGTGTTGGGATTTCGACAGTGGAGAACTATCCAGGGATTTTCGGATGTGAAAATCAAGGATACGTTTGAAGGTCTTTAGTACAAAGGACGACAGGCTAATAGGCCTAAAATCCTTCGCGGATTCATGACCTCGCCAGCCTACCTTCGGAATAAAGACCACCCGAACAAGTCTCCAACTTTGGGGGACATGGTTTAAGTATAAGCAGCTCCTATAAATCGATAGTAGCCAGGGAATAGCTATGTCTTGCACATTCTGAAGCATAATAGGAATAATGCAGTTAAGGCCGGGTGATTTATATGGAGAGAAGCTGTTTATAGCCCAGGAGATTTTATGATCCGTAATGATGTTTGTAATGCTTTCCCAAGCCGTCGGCGGTAACCTATCAGAACTAGCTTGTTCTGTGCTATTGTCCCTGCAGCCTGGGAAGTGAGTATTCATAAGAAGTTCGAGCGAATCCGCGGAAGTGTCTGTCCAACTACCATCCGCCTTTTTAAGAAAGGAAGGATTATTGTGTCCTTTGGACAGAATTTTGCTGAGCCTCGCGGATTCTTTAAGGATTTCGATAAATTGGCAGTATTATATCCATCCCTCATTCTTAGCCATTCTTATGAATTTCTTATATATTGTGGATGGGAGAGGGAAGAATTTTCATCTAAGATAGATCCTCAGAGGATGGTAGCAACCTTCAAAAAGAGCTAAGGCCTATACAACTAATCGCCGTTATATAACGGCGC
Source organism: Pocota personata (assembly GCA_963082735.1). NCBI lineage: Eukaryota > Metazoa > Arthropoda > Insecta > Diptera > Syrphidae > Pocota > Pocota personata. The sequence goes on along the minus strand of OY720429.1, from coordinate 236,039,015 downwards.
TATTTGCCATACCATACCATATCCACAGAAATACTTTTCACAGGTCCCAGAGGACTGAACTTAAAGTTTGTCCAAAGCGTTCGTTTACTATTGGATAAGTCTCCGGCACTATTTTGAAAGGACTAAGGTAAGGTTATTTTTATACTGTATGTAGGTACTGTGAGTAAATTCCAAAGTTTACTCGTTCTGTCGCAGGTGCAAGGTGGACATAAATGTGATGAGCCTTAGTAACTTGCCTAGTGTAATACTCAAATGTCACATTTCTAGAGAACAATGAATAATCAATTTAGGACTTCAGAAAATCTTATAGTATCTATAGTGAAGCATAGTCTGCTACCAGTTTACGATGAGCTAGCGCTTGGTAGTGTAGGATCTTCTTTAAAGTGACGAGAAGAGAATGTTTTGGGGCCGAATTTCAAAAGTAAGAACAATACTCAAGTCTCAGTCTAACTTGTGCTTTTTACAGGAGAAGGAGTTATTGCGCTGTCAAGTATTCCTTTGCTCTAAACAGAGAGCTCAATTTCACAGATGCCATGTTAACATTGACGTTGCCAAGGCTATAGCTTGCATACAAATTGAGGATACTTGTAGCGCGCCAAATCATGGCTTATTTGATTGCCTCGTCGATATTGGTTCACACTCATTCAATGTCCCCTGCTTATTCGGGACTGTTTATTATAACACTATTTTATTCGCAGCTAACTTTCATATCTAAAGCCGTTTCACCATCCACAACCGTGCGGATAGATTGCATTATTAAATAATTTTCCTCATATATGACACCAAGACGTCCTACAAGTGATGCTGTAACATTTAGAAGAAGTTCAAGAATTCCAAGACGGTTTCATATATTCTCTTCATTTAGGATACGTTGCCAAGCTTTGAAATGACACATCCAAGTGTCATTTCTATTCCCAAAGTCGGTAAAGTTGGTCCAATAAGACCGATTAGCCTCTCGCGATCTTCAGCTGAAAGCACGTGAATGCTTAAATTCTAAAAAGCATGGAAGGGCTCTACATAGATTAGTATCTGCAGTAGAAAAGTCGCTGCAGCATAACGAATTAACGTTAGGGACTTTAACCAATTGATGATGTTCTTAACAGGGCTCGACTCAGTGCCCTTCTTTTCAACGGAGCGGACTTATTTTTAGCTCTCGGATGATTAACTCAACCTTGGTTGACATGCAGTAGGGCAGAGGTCAGCAGAGTGACATCTAACTTAGTTCCATGTCACAGAGTACTCATCTACATAACTCATCACTCTTCATCTCCTCATCAATATATATCCACCGCTTTACAGACTCATCGTTATACACTCATGCTTCTAGTGACTGATTGTCGTATGGATTCATCGCGCTAATGACCACTATCCTTCAGACTCATTATGTAATAGATTTACAATTCTGTAGACTTAGACACTCTTCAATCTATGGAAATACAGTTCTATAGACTCATGGTTCTAACAACTCACGACTCAATAGGGTTACACCCCATCTAAAAGATTTAAAGGTTAATCAGTTTAGCTATGTTAATCAACTCTTGAAAAACCGAATGTACAAATTTTGATCAAATTGAATTAGGTTTTATTGATTACTCTCCCAAAGCACAATCATTTTGACGTTTTGCTAGGATCATGTAATGCAGAAGACTAATGTTCCTACGAGACCTTCCTTTATTTGCGGTTCACATCACAACTACGAGTATGAAGAAGCTGTTGGCTTTGAACCTATGGTCGAACTTCCTTAGCTTTTAAGTGTGTTGACACGAGAAAAATAAAATTGATTTGATGAAGCGTCCACCCAAAGCTATGGTGAAAGTCATGCAACCCAACTATTCCCTTTCTCAGTACTCATCTCCTTCAATCCAAGAAGTCATTACTAATTTATTAAGTACTCAGCGTATAATCTCCCCCATAGATAAACAGACACTCCAAACCGAGCAGTGGTTCAACTCCCCCACTTTTGTTCGTGGCAATATCTTTTTATCCTGCACTCGAGAATCCCCACGGGGACACTCTTCAAATACACAGGACGAGTGTACTCCATTGATACGGGTCCCCAAAACAATTGTGACACAAGCGCGCATGGATGTCCGCGGCGCTTACCCACCCACTAACCGATTGATTCATTTTAATGGAAAATTCTTTAGATACAAAATTAAAATTTCTTTCAGTGTGATGTCGAGGACCATGTTCGTGTTATCTTACCAAGTGGAAAATTTTATTGAAATTATTTCCTTTATTACAATTAGCTCCTGCTGCTGGTGGTGATAATACACCAATGCTCCTCCAAATTGTTACCATAACACCGTCGAGGTTATTGCTTTCAGATAAAACGTAAACTTCACAAAAAGGTGCGATGAGTCCTTTTGTGTTCGTCAACGCAGACCACCGTAGCGCTGAGGGGATCTGTTATAATTATCAATTCAATTCGACGAACCGTGAAAAATCTGTGAGTGACAATCGCGGTGCTGTCAGATTTGAATTCTTTAAGTAGCTAACACTAATGCAAAGGGAGTTGCTTAGCAACTGTCTGTGTATTCATTTTTCATTGTGTGTAAATGATTTGTTGTTTAATGGTAACTTTGAAATTGATCCTTGGGAAATGTTCCTATAATGCGTTACGTGCCTTTTGATGCGGGGTGGCTTATTGCATTTCATACCCATAATCATACTCATAACGATACAAGCCATTTAATCCTGAAAATTATACTATTCCTATGCTAACTAATGTGGTAGTTGCATCAATAAATAACCACCCTCTTGGCGATTATCCTTTTCCGATATCCACCTCTCTAATACGCATCTGTCTTGCCCAGAGGAGCCAAGGGAGGTGAATGACAATAAAAGTCCATCAAGAGCCGCCAGGATAATGTCATGAATTTCTAAAGTTTCCAAAAAATATATTTTTGACATTCATGCGTTTGTGTGTGGGTGAATGAAGGGTGAATAGCCATCGCTTCAGTGAACTTTAGCTTAACGGACCGAATTTCCGGTTTGGTTTTTCCTGTCGAATAGCTACAAAGGAAGAAGTTGCCTCGTTCTCCTTGTCGCTTTCTTTTTTTTTTTCTGTGTCACTAATCACAGGCGATATCCTGGGGAAAGTAGTCAATGGTCTCGCTCTCAAAATCTCAGATCAGACATCAGGGCATCGAGGATTCAAATGTGAAATTGGTTCAGATTGCTGCGGCAAGGAAATGAACAGTCATAAAAATCGTTTCCATCGGCCATTAGTTAACATATTTTCTAAGAAGGATTTGCCTGGGTTTCTATGCGAAAAGGAAGTAATTATTTATGAAATATTAGTGAGATACTTGAAGGGTTTTAGTGGCTTGCGAATTTGTTAAGGGGATGGTTTGTTAATGTTTAAGTGGTACAGTGTTGGAGCTTTAGTCTTTATAGCTCGTGTTGATCTTCTGGAAGACGAACCAATTCTGTGTAAGTTAAAATGTTTATGTTAATAAAAAGAAGTAAAACAAAAGTAAATACTAGGTGATCCTATGCGGAAACGTAGCTTTTATTTATAGATGATGCTACAGTTTGAAGTGTATCTACTTGAAACACACATTTAAATAATTTGTGGCTGTTATAGAAAAAACTGAATCAGATTAAGTAATCTAAAATTGCTTCTTCGGTCATGCATATACAACATCAAATATCTCAATATGCCTCTCTTTCAATCGTCTTCTGTGGGAATCCTGAACTGCATTTCACTATCTCAAATTTGGACCCCTGCATCTTTTTCGCATTCGTATAGCAAATAAAACCAAGTCAATGGATCGATGTATAAAAACAGAATAAATGCTGCACATTTAGCGCATTCACGCATCAAATAAAAATGTTGCTAGTTCAAAGCATACTACAAAACTAGTTTAATAATGAACTTCTCCTGAAATTTCGTCCTTTTTGCTGTAGCTTTAGCCACTTTTTGTGTTTGAAGAAATTCGGAAAGCTATTCGTAAGAGCAAATTTAGTAAATTTGAATTAATGAAGATTTTCTAATTTAATTCCAGGGATGTATTGATCAAAATATTCGTTATGCATCCATTTAAAGGATAGCTATTGCACAAGAAGCAAAAAATGTTGCAGCGACATTGAGAGGGTGAATTGTTTCGTGCTCGTGCATTCTGCGATTAGACAACAACAACTTTATCCTGCGGCATTATTATTATTTAAATATTTATTTATGTGATAGTTGAAATAAAATTAACTGCATAGTAGTTAGTATCTTGCTCTTTTAAAGTATCTTGAAACTTCAACAATATTTACCCAGAAGCGTAGTAGGTAGCAGATCTGCTGCATCCGCTAATGCAGAGAGCTTGGGATAGCGAACAATTTCCACAGGAGTGGAAAAGGGGAATGATCATTTAGCTTCCGAAAAAGGGAAACTTGATGGAATGCGGAAACTGGAGAGGTATATGTGTTCTTCCAGCTGTAGCCAAAATAATAGCAAAAATAATTCTGGACCGAATTAAAGAGCATTTAGATTCTACTCTCGACGTCGAACAGGCAGGCTTTCGCGCTGGATCCTCCTGCATCGACCACATAAACATCTTACGGATCATAATCGAACAATGCGTTGAGTACAGGTCTCCGCTACATCTGTTGTTTATCGACTTCGATAAGGCTTTCGACAGCTTGAATCGAGATGCTATTTGGCTAGTCTTGGGCAGGAGAGGCATCCCGGAAAAACTAATTGCTATTATCAAGGCTACATACGAGGGCGGTAAGTGTCACGTCTTACACAACGGTAAGGTGTCAGAGGAATTTGGTGTCCAAAGTGGAGTACGTCAAGGAAGCATACTGTCACCACTATTGTTCTTGGTGGTTATCAGCGATGTACTCCGTGCAGCATTGACGGAATTAAACAATGGAATTCGTTGGACTATGACATCTTACCTTAAACACCTAGACTACGCTGACGATGTTTGTCTACTTTCACATCGGATAATGGAGCTTCATCTAATGGCCCATAATCTAGAAACTGAGGCAAACAAAGTGGGGCTCAAAATAAACACGGCCAAAACAAAAGTCCTCAGCACTTCCAAAACTAACGCTCAACAGGAAGTCGAAAAAGTTGACAACTCTCTATATTTAGGAAGTGTGGTCTCGGCTAACCGCGGTGGCACCCAACTGGATGTATGCAGTAGAATCGGGAAGGCTAAAGCTGCATTCGGTATGCTATCCACAATCTGGAAAAGTAATGTTATCAGCTTAAGAACCAAGCTGCGACTGTTCCGCTCTAACGTAGAATCGGTACTGCTGTATGGGTGCAGTACCTGGAAGGTGGACACCACTAATACACGCAGGCTGCAAGTCTTCGTAAATAAATGTTTAAGAATCATCTTGAGGATTTTTTGGCCGAATCTCCAGCGAACAGTTTTATATGAGAACGCGCCAAGAACCTATAAACATTACTATACGAAGGAGAAAGTGGCAGTGGATTGGACACACCCTACGGCTCGAAGACAGCTCCATTGCGAAATACGCCATGCAGTGGAATCCGCTCACCCAAGCAGGCAGAATAGCGGGACGCCCTAGGCAAACATGGCGCAGAACAGTTGAGGAGGAATCGAGCTCTAAAGGAATGAGTTGGAGTCAGCTCAAACGCGTTGCAGAAGTACGAACAAGATGGAGCGCAGGCGTGGTTGACGCCCTATGCCCCCGAGGGGTTAAAGGACCTAAGTAAGTAAGTAGCAGGTATGGAAGAAGATGGTTTTATATATAAAGATAGGTATGTACATAAATAGTTTGATAGATAAGTTTAGCTTTATTGACACTTTTTCCATTGAAGCAAAGTATTTTATAAAAATAGTAGACTGTAAGTCTGTTTGGTTTGGCTTAAGGCCGTCTACAAGGTTGACATTTTTGTACATCTAAATTTAATAGAGTGAATACCTTCTCAAAATCGATAAGCAGCAAATAAAGTGGCGATCTATATTCAACGCATTGCTCGATCGCGATCTATATTCAACGCACTTCTGTTCTTCAATATTGGCAGATGACGAAGTTTTTGTGTTACTGAAGCAGCCATGGATATAAATCATAAATACATATTAGTTGAAGTTGGAATTAAAGGAAGAAAGGTTGTGCATGTTGCATGTTTTTTGGGACTTCGGCCAATTTGAAATTGAAATCATTTAAAAAACAAACACTTAAATATTCGGGTTTTGTTATAAATGTATTGTGTATTCAATGCCGGTCAAATGGACACCTCTAGAACTAGCACAGACGCGTGTCCCTTCAGTCATATTTTTATCACATTCTGCGGCATGTCATCCGGAATATCTGCAATTGCGTTGCGTATATTGTCTTTCAATTGTTGCAATGTTGTTAGTTTGGTAGCGTACACCCGGTCCTGTTAAATCTGGTGAGCGCAGCGGCCAATTTATATCCCCAAGTTTCGGCATGAGTCTGCCTGGAAATGACTGTTTCACAATTTCCATTGTTAATCTGACTATATTGCATGTGGCTCCGTCTTATTGAAACAACATGTTTCAGATACGAAGCCGAGCAACTTAACGCAAATTTTATAACATCGCACTATATCGATCGCCGGTAACACTAACAGTCGAACAAACAAATTGTCCAATTATCCCACCAGCTCAAATCGCACACCAAACAGTCAGTCTACGAGGAAGAATAGGTGGTTCATGAATTGCTTGTGGGTTTTCCGCTCCCCATATCTGGCTACTCTGTTTGTTTACAGCTCCACTCAAGTCAAAATGCGCCTCGTCACTCATAATCAATTTTTGAAAAAATTGAGGGTCTCTATTTAATTTGAACATTGTTGCACTGCAGTCCCATCATCCCTGGTGTTTTTTCTTTTTTTTTGAAGTTCTTGAGTCACTTGAATTTTGTACGGAAAGAAAGGCAGGTAGCGGTGCATAATTTTCCACACATGAGTAGACGTTGACAAAATCCCAATTTGTTGAGCACGAAGACGAATCGAAGTTTCCAGACTTTCACACATGACGTGGTCCAGGTTTCGGTAAATCACTTACTGTGTAAAGGTTCTCGAAATTAAAAAAAAATAAAATCACGTAATTTACGTACGAGTAATTTATGTGTTGCAATAATTGATGAACCATTTTGATAAAATGTTTTAATCACTAAAACACGTTGTTGTGGCATCAAACTGTCCATGATGAAATGGAATTGACAGCTAAACACTACTGCCAACTGTCACATAATAAAACTACCTCTGTGAGAAATGGCGCTAATTTCAAATCGGTCCTAGTCTCAAAAAACACCCTGCAGGGTGGCCGTGGTGTAGTTGTAACATCATCGCTTGTCACGCTGTTGATTCACGGTTCGAGTCCTGATGTCAAGAATCATCTATTTATTTCGCATGAAATAAATAAAAAAGTCGATCACTTGCGAAAAGCTAAGTCAACTCTACTGTGTAGGCATAACACTGGCAGTAGGGTGGTCATATGGCTAAAATGCAACTTGATCATGATGATGGCATCAGGAAGACGGAAAAAAATACTGTGAATCATAAGCAACGACAATAATAGCGAAAACAAACAAAATACTCCCCAGTTACCTGGACAGTCACCCTTGGAGTTTACAGAAACTTAATACCACCTGAGTTTCAAACTACATCACTCTGTCTTTCTCTCTGTCTCTTCCCCTTTCCACAAAACGCACGTGTTCTAAAAATTCTTATAAGGGTATTCGTATCCCCTTTAACAAGTGCAAATTATAAAAAAAAAAAAAAAACCTTACAATGTACCTGGCAGCGATATTTTGCAGAGTTCGTTTTAAAAAATAGAAACGTCTGCCTTCCTGACAGAAGAAAATTATAAAATTGATATAGTAGTGAAATTTCAAGACTCATGCAATTTTTCAAAATACCTTCCTCTACTCTTAGGTTCTTCATTGCCTCTCCAGACTTATGGCTGACTTGTGATACGCGTTCGCCTGAGAATTTTGGGACATACGCAATACCTGGGTACTTAAATTTTTTTTTTCACAAATTTAACTGTTTGCCCACCTATTATTTGATGTTTCCTGTTTTAATGGTGAAATTGTGTATCCAATTAGATTTGGTTCGCTAAAAAGCTTCTTTCATCATGAAAACAGACAAGAGGGTGTTTACTTAAAAGCAGGACCACAGTTTACGGAAGCAAGTTTTACTGAAAACCAATATAAAACAAAATTTAGGCTAGGGCGTAATTTTCTGTTTGATTAAAATCTCTGAGGCTGACCTTTTTTTATCTTCTTTACGCTACCTAGCGAGTTCAGTAGACTACCATGAACTCTTTTTAAATTATTTATGGGCTGAGGTGATAGACTTTTGTTGCTGACTCACAGATTCTACTCTGTTACTGAGTTCTTAAATTTTATAAATATTTGACATTCTATTACCTCTATTATAATTTCGTTCAAATTAATTCTAAAAAAGAAGGCTAATGCCACTCCAAAATTATTTTCTGACAATAATGAATAATTTATTAAGGAAATGTGTCGAATTCCACAGATTTTATCAAAAATCCTCTCAGTAAACAGTCTCTTTACTTCTTATACCTGTCAAGCAGACGTGATTATGTAATTAGAATGAATTATATCCCCTCGAGCTGAGTTAATTTGCCCTAAAAGTATAAATCCCTATACCGGAAGTCTTAAAAGGTTTCGTCCTAATCTTAGGTCATAACTAAATTAAAAGTTAAGCAGAAGACTCACTTCACCCCACAGTGTCATGCATTGCACATCCTTCTTCTTCAAAGCACCCTTAAATCCACTTGGTAACATATTAAGACACTGTAAAACACTCAACAGGACTTCAGTAAATTAAACCAACAGTGCAGGGATTAGTAATGAGAGAAGAGGGCTATATAGCTTCTTGGCTTTGACCAGGGCCAAATGGGTTGGTCGAAGCGGATTACGAAATTTACGATTTACATGAATCTATCGACCGCCCATCATGTTACCGATGGCAACTATCCGTACCCTCCGGTATTCCCTTTGGGCGGGTGTTCCTTGCCAAAGAAATCTTCTTAAACTAATGAAAACCAAAAAGAAAGTCAACTGTCCAGCATCCCCTGCTGTTCATCGCTGTCATTCTTTGATGCATACACACACACACACTGTACAGGATACTAGCTATATGCGAATTCTTTAGCTGATTAAGCATCAAATCGGGACTTGATTACATTAATCAATTGCGATCGTTCGTCGATATGGAGTTCAATTCCCCCACCGGTCATCGGTCGACGGGGAATGATGAACGAGTGTAATACCTCGCCTTCTGACTAATGAGCGAGAAAAAATTCCATCCACTTTGGGAGTATATCCTTGATATAGAGGGTGCGCACAGGATGCCCTGAATGGCAACTGTGCATTTTGGGAAATTAAGTTAATGAAGGAATAAATGAGTGCGATGATGGCTTCCATTTAATGAAATTAATGACAGGGATTTCTTTCTGTCTGCCACGATTTCTTTTTCTCCTTGTCGATGAAATTGTGCATCCACTAGAGTGCAGATACTTTGACTTCTTTTTATAATAATAAACCAAATTAGCTAAATGGAATCTACGACATTTTAAATTCCTCTTGCGAGTTACTCAAAATTGCTTTAAATTATTTAGAATCAAAAGATAATTTTAATAATTTTTTATCTTTCAAAAAATACATCACAAAAAAATATATAAATTACTTAAATCTACAGTAGATAGCAGTCAGTTGGCTAATGTATAAGTTAAGTCACTTGTACAATAAATTCATCCTTTTAATGTCGCTGCAACATTTGCTGCTTCTTGGGCAATCGCTATCGTTTGGATAGAAGCGTCACGAATATTTTGACCAGTGCGCTCCTGCAATTAAAAAAAATAAATTTATTCATTTTTTTAATGTAAATCTCAATCTATTGAACTCTTACCAAACGCTTTCCAAATTTCTTCAACCACCCAGCTTCTGTTTGTCCAGCGAAAATGGCCAAGACCACAGCAAAGAAGACGAAAACTCTGGTGAAGTTCATTGTTAAACTGGTTCTTTAGTGTGTTGTACGGATATGGAAATGTTGAATGAGATGCTTGAAGGCGTCAAATGTGTTTGATAACAGAAGCAGTATTTTTCTGTATTTATACCTCAGTCCATCGAGTATCAAGTGGTCTCGGGGATTTCTTTTCTATGCGAAAAGAAAAAGATGCAGAGCTACAAAATGCAATTGGGATTCCCACATAGTGGTGAGTGAAAGAACTTTGAGACAATTGAATGACGCATAGCCGAGTGGTTTCCGTCAAATTTCTAAGAAATTGTTAATTCGAGTAGCTTCATTGATTTGAAGAACATTTATGATCAATGTTCAAACCGTACACATTGTGAGTCTAACAGGAGTTGTATTTAGATATCAAACTTTGATTTTTATTTACTTACCACTACAAATAAATTAAAAACCGGCTGAGTGTTGATCGCACATAATAACCAATACTTTCATTGGTATACCTCTTAAATTTCTACTTAACTCTGAGAGTTATACAGAAAACCGAAGTAGATACATTGGAAGCGTATTGTTAAAGATAGTAAGTTTAGATTAAAATGTTCTATATCAATGTTTTGTTGCTATGTTTTATGGGAAACATTACGTTTTATTAGTAAATATTAGGTCTCATTATAGAAGTTGGTAAAAGCCTGAAACATAAAACCTGACATTGGCAACATTCATATAGAACAAGTACAGCGGGAGACTGCTGACCTTAAAATTGCTGACGCAAGCGAAACGTTCCATCCACCCCAAAATGGGTGCCCTTATGACGTCGTAATTAAAAGAAATAAAATGAAAACTCAAATGGCGTCTTCTGTCATCTTGATATTGACAGTTGTGTAGTAAACAGATGCGAAAAACACGACGATGAACAATGGAACGCTATATTCCTCAAGAAAGTGAAATACTCGTAATTGTATCGATTTCTTTTACGGAATAATTCATCAGTGATAAGAACACAACTTGAATATCGTCGAAGATTTCCCCACTGGTCGCACAATTCAACGCCAAGCTAAACTGAAAATAGGACTTGGTAGACCAAGAACAGGTCATTTGGCCGAGAATATTGACGCTGTGCATGCGGATGTGGAAGAGTGTTCAAAAAGATCGACAAGACGGCGGGCCACGTAATTGATTATTGACTTGAAGATGTTTCCGTATAAAACTCAGATGGTGCATCAGCTGCTACCACAACATAAGCTTCAACCATGAAGGGGACGATTTTGCTTAAGAATTTGTGATGAGTGGCGAAGCAGATTTCCATTTCTCCGGACATGTCAACAAGCAGAATACTCGCTTTTGGGGCATTGAAAACCTGCGTATTATTCAAGAATAGCCTTTACATGCACTGAAAGTTACTGTAAGGTGAGGTGTACACAGACAGGTGTTTTGGGCATTACTTTTTCGAAGACACTGCTGGCAACGCAATAACTGCCGCCAGCGAGCGCTACCGAACTATGTTACGTGACTTCGTTGCGATAGTTCTTTAGTTCAAGAAACTTAATCCAAACTTTAATTTCAAATGTGTTTGCAATTTTGTTTGATACAACACGTACTCTTGTTTGTTACTCGTACAAGCAAAGTTACAACACACACGGACAGACGGAAATTCGTACTCTGTTCAAATGGAAATCATTGTCAGCGCCGCGAATTTTTGGCTAAATGGCTTCGTAAATAATGAAAATTGTCCGATCTGAAACGATGCCAACAGTTTTATAGGCTTCCTTTGCATCCAGAAAAACTCACTGTTTTTTGTGGATTTTGGTCAGGCCATACGTTTTCCGAAATGAGAGAGGCGAGGGGGTAACTGTCAATGGCGAAAGATTTCGAGGCCTACCGATTTTTGGGATGCAAATTGGATGGACATTGACAACGTATTGTTCCAGCAAGACGACTGTGCCACATAGCGAATGAAGCAATGGCATCATTGAGGGAACAGTTACCAGGCCATGTTATTTCAAGAAGAATGTCAACTGGCTGCATCGATCGTGCGACTAGTTTGATCGTATGTGGGGTTGTCTGCGAGACGATCTGTCAGACGGTTGGATATTAAGCTTTTTGATTTTTCGTGATCGGAGTCCAAACTACTGGAAGGCCTCCGTGAGCGTGTGTTTTTCCTCCGTCATTTTACTTCGAATCTCCCATGAACTCTGACTTTCAGCTGGTAGAAAGGACCTTCAATTTTACTACAATGTGTTCAAAATAGGTAGATTTTTTATAGATTTCCACCAGGGTCTGTGGCTTGTTCGCGTAGATCAGTGAATTTAAAAAATCCGAAAGAAAGAAGCCTGGAACTGTCAAATCGGGCGATCTTGCGGGACTGTGCAAATTGTCAAAATGAGAGATTAAGCAGCCGGGAGGAGAGAGGAGGGATTGGCCGTAATTTACACGCGATTGGCGGTCTGCAGATAATAGCTGATGCATTGTTTCAACTTTGTACTGATACATCTGCAAGTCTTTCACCAAAATTTGATGCAAAGACAGTCTATTCATGCGCAATTGAGTGACACGTCATCTGGTTGATGTTTAAGGATACTCTTGGACATCTTCAGTCACAGCAGCAGTATTCTCGACCGAATGGCTGGCCACATTTGCCACTGTCCAGTGTTGAGCCAGTCTCCTTAAGGCGAGCGGCTAAGTGCCCAGTTGTCCCCACACGATAAAGGACGACGAAATTCACGTAGAGCCAAAAATACCGACCTATTATTTATCAAAATCATTGACATAATTATTCCGCTTTCTTGAAGAGTATAGGAATCCATGGTTTATCTATGTGTATTCTGCTTCTGTTTACTTCATAAATGTCAAAGTCGCGATGACCTAAGACGCCATTTACAAAAATGAGAGCATATTCCGATAGGGTGATGACTTTTACGCCACCTTGTAGATACACTGCAGACTCTTAAGTACCCAAGGGAAACCAACCTGAACGAGGTGCTTTAGCTCAAGAACAACTTCGGAAGGTACCAGTAGTAAAATTATTAATTTTTATTTTCCAATTTTCTATTTTACAGCAAAAGTAGGACATTTAAAAATCAGATTCGGACGTAGGAGATAGCAATAATTGTACAATTGTCCTATCGAAAGTAAGACGGTTGGCAACCGTAAGTCATTCATTTCAATTTTAGAATTCTCGACATAATTTGTGAACTGGACGGTTCTGAGGAATTACAGATTCGTAATACGTCGGTAAAAAAAAAATACTTTATCTGCAATGCTTTCGATTCGTAGGTGCGAATTTTGAGGATTCTTTGTCCTCAACCCAATATCTTACCTATGCAGTTCGCAACTACGTAGGGACTAACAAAAGTTCGCTTAGTTGCTGTCAATTAAGTAGGATGCATTTCTGTAGCTTATAATCTAACAACATTTGTTTCCAAATTTCAGAACGATAGGTATAAATTGAGACGAGAAAGAGAAAAATTAGTAACGTAAGCTCAGTTGAAGTTCCACCGCCAACACAGGAAGAAATTCGTTTTGCCATTCTCTTCGGATTTCGACGTCAACTCACGCCAGTCAAAAATCTCCACGATTGCCAAAATGCATACGGAATAACCATCTCCTTGTTACTATTTCAAAGTGGTTTCGAAGATTCCAGACTGGCCATTTTTCTGTGAAGGACGAATTTCGTGAGGGTCGGCCCAAATCCTCGACCGACGATACAAATGTGGCCCTGGTGAAGGCTAAAATTGACGAAGATGCCAGGATGACACAGGAGATGATAGCGGATGAACTGGGCTTGAATGCCATGGCGTGCCCCTGTGCCGCCCCCCTGGATCCGCCCTTGATTGATAGGTATAACTTCGAGGTAGTCAAGGAATTTGTCTATCTGGGTACTGCTACAAACTCGACAAACAACATCAGCGCGGAAATCTAACGTAGAATAACTCTTGCTAATCACTGCTGAGTAAGCAATTGAGGAACAAAACACTATCGAAAAGAACCAAGGAGACGCTGTACAAAACACTCATCATCCCGGTCCTGCTCTATGGTCCAGAAGTATGGACCCTTACCCAGCCGGATGAAAGCTTGCGATGCTTACTCACCCTTTCAAAATTCCTCTTTAAATGTTTCTGTCTGGTGGACTGTTAAAAATCACAATTTTTAGAGGTTTTGAGATTCCTAATTACCAACATTAAGAATACATGATCTCTTACTCTTTCTTTAAGTACTGTGGCAACTAAATGTCGTCGAAAAAGGATAAATGTTCCTCTAAGACCAAAAGTCAAACCACAACGTCAAGTCAATTTCCCACACCCATCAATCCGTGTATCCTTTCAACTACCATCATCACACCCTCTCGCTTAAGCACACTTTACATTCTCGTGAAATTTTCATTCCAGTCAAAGAGGGAGGAAGTGAAAAATTCAAAATGACATTGTATCACATCATTTTTCATGGTCGATGTGTCACTTACATTCGTGTTGTTAACGTATACCCGTGTGAGACTCTGCATCCTTTTTGACGAAGGATGACGAAAAAAAAAAGAATGAAATTTGCATTCAACTGAATAAACATATGGAGATCTCAATGAACTTATCCGCCATTCCCCCCGGTAATGGTAACACATGCATGCGAAAGAAATCATTTTTGTATATCACTGGAAAAATGCAAAAAAATAGAAGAAAATCGCAGCACTCTATACACTTTGTCATGTCACTTGGGGGTTGTCTTCACGTGCGTCTTTATCCACAATCCACATCCCGAGGGATATGACGAACTGTCACCAGACCGTACAGTATAAAGGACAATTTTAAAATTAATGATTTTATGTCATTTTTCAAAAGTAGCACTTTTAGTGTGTGACTAAAGGTGTCGTGGTTGGCATGTGTATGGAAGGAGGATTGCTACTTAACTTTATGATTGCATACTGAAGACGTTGCGCAGTGTAAGGATTTGAAAAAATGAGATACTCGTACACATGATGTTTTTACAGTGATTAATGATGTTTTTCAGTTTTTCAATTTAATCCGTAAGTAGTTTTGAATTTTCGCATTCAATTTATCATTGCAAATCAAAGATTTCATTGGTGGAACTAAGAATATAGAAATTGGCGTTAAACTCATATTCAATCTACTAAGTATGTATCTATAAATATTCCAGTATCCACTAAATCTTTGAATTACTTCAGTCAAGTCAAGCTGATTTAGCAGTAAACAAACTGCGTACTAGTTCTTTTATTTCTCTCATAAAAAAGGTGCACAAAATTCGCTGATGAAAACAAGTAATTTACATACGGATATTTTTTTGAGTGATTCACTAACGATGCAAAGCCCCGCATTATTGTGACGAAGTGATTTGAACGCATTTCTCTGATTAAGATACGGGATTTCCTCTTGGTACATTGATGTCTGACTTACTTTTCATATTTCATCCGAATTTGCAAGAAATCCCCAATAAATTTGAGTTCCATTACCTCCAAGAGTATTTAAATAAAGTGCTTTGCTGCTTTAGTTATCAATCAATCTTGAAGTGTTCAAGCGTTTTCTATCGCTGGTTCATTCTAATAGAATACTTGTATCTATTCACATTCAAAATGAACTTCTCCAAAGTATTCGCTTTCTTCTCTGTGATTTTGGCTGTATTTGCTGTGCAAACTGAAGCCGGATGGTTGAGGGACTTCGGAAAGCGATTGGTAAGAGAGAATTAAGCAAAATCAGTTAAATTTTACTAAAACTAATGTTCTAATGCAGGAAAGAACTGGTCAAAATGTTCGTGATGCAACTATCAAAACAATAGCGATTGCCCAGGACGCAGCAAATGTTGCAGCAACGTTGAGAGGACATTAGTATTAGTTTATGAAACTAACTTGGACTACCACAACTAAATTTAGATTAAATAATTTATTAAAAGTCAATTTAAGATAATATGTACTCGTATGTATGTATGTACATATGTGTGTTAATAAAAATTAAATTTAATTTGAAATTTGATTGATTAATCGCCACGAATTTTAATCTAGGTATGTACGAGTATACGTGGCAAGGTGAAAAGTTATCGGCCTGACAATGAAAGACTGCGATTTTCAATTAAAAAATGATTTCATTTTTCTACATAATCTCCCTTAACTTCAACACATTTGGTCCAGCGTTTCTCCAATATCAATATTCCTTCTCGGAAATGAGAGTCTGGAAGGCTGTGAAGGCTCTCAACTTCTGCATTAGATGCGAAACGCTTCCCAGAAACAAATTTCTTCAAGTTCTACTTCGCTTTCATTGGCGCTGAACCACCGGCTTCCACCAACTGCTTCGACTGCTGTTTCGTTTCTGGCGTGTAGTGGTGGACCCATGTCTCATCCATGGTGACAAATCGCTGCACAAAATCGGTCGGATCCCTATTGAATCAGTCCAAAGATTGCCGCGAAAATCGTTTGCGCATTTGCTTTTGATCGGCATTCAGCAAATGCGGCACCCATCTTGCGCAGAGCTTTCGCAACCCCAAGTTTTTGTGCAAGATGTTTCGCACCCTCTCTTCCGATATACACACAGCCTCAGCTATCTCACTCACCTTCACTCGCCTATCGTCCAACACTATATTTCCACTTTTTCGACGGTTTCGGGTGTAGTTGCGGTTATTGGCCGTCCTTCACGTGGGTTATCTTCGAAGGACGTGCGACCACATTTGAATTCAGCTGCCCACTTTTTAAGGGTTGACATAGAAGGAGCAGAGTCTCCGTAAACTTTTGTCAACTTTGGATGAATTTCCTTAGGGGTTAACCCATCCAAAACGGAGAATTTTATCACCGCACGATATTCAAGTTTATCCATTTTAACGAAAAACAAGCAAGACGTCTACCGCAAAAATTCGCGTAAAGAAACTACTTGAGAAAACAAGTTGAAACTTGTCATACGAACTAATGAGAAGTGCACCCAGGTAGGAAACATAAATTTTTGCTGATTGGAACGTCAACTCTGCGTCAGGCCGAGAACTTTTCACCTTGCCCTCGTAATTGGAAGTCTACTTTTCTTTTGTTGGTCTTAATACAAACCTTTTGACACCATATATGTAGGTCGCTCTTAAAAAAAATAGCGATTCGATGATTGATCTACTAAATTTTATCTGTTTGTTCTCAGTTTTTTTTTTTTTTTTTTTTTTTTTAACAACTAGTTCCTCTTGCAATTTTTTTTTTGTTTTTTACAGTGCCTGTTACTTTGAAATCTCTTCTCAACATAATTATGAAATTGAAAATGTTTCTCTGTCTGTCTGTCTGCGTGCCAGTTTATAACTCAAGAACCACTTAAACAATTTTGAGGTGATTTTCTTCAATGCATTGGAAAATTTTCTGAGTACTTACATCGAAGTAGGGTCAAAATCATCAGAGCGGTTCATTAAATTCGATATGGCGACTAAATTATAAACGTTATGCGAAAAAAGTGAATGAGACACTTTTAGAGTTTGAAAATGTCTACAAAAAGTTCGCAAGGGCATATACCTAAAATCACTAGATAGCTGACCATAAGCACTTTTATGGTTTCAGTGTTTAAATGTTCAATTTTCTTTCATATCTTATAACTTGCGAATAATAGCTTGTGAGCCGATTTTAATGTAGTTTTTTCCACCTACTGATCCTTTTTCTGAGAAGATCAGCTGCTACATTTGATAATTGCCCAATATTACGAGTATGAAGCTGAACGCTCAAGAAGTGTATTCCAAGAGTCCGGAGAAATTGATTTGTCTGCCCCTTTAAATTTGATATGTCAAGTATACTATTAGACACATGTCAAATTGTAGTATGATCAATTTTAAGACCCTGAGTAGTTCTACTCTTATACATAAAAAAGTCAGGGGGAGAATATACATATGTATATCAGACTAGCTGAGGCCCGTGGATTCACTCGCGTGCATTTTGCATTTATCGTTTATAAACGCTTTAGGTTGAATTTTGGGAAATGTTGAAGTACGTGTTTCATGACTGATGTTGTAGAGTAGTTATGCTGAGTTTCAAGTAAATGCGATAAACGATTCAAGAAAATGGTTTCAAGAAAATTAACTACAAAAATGGTAAGACATTTCGTAAAGTTCGTACTTTTTTCAGTCGCTATGGAACACTTTCTCGCCCAGCTATAGTGAACCTGATCAATAAATTTGAGCCAATCGGTCAGGTATGTGATATGAAGACTCCAACTCATGCTCGTAAGATCAGGTTAGTTGAAAACAAATCCAAGTTTGTCAAATAAAAGACGGTCGCAGTAATTAGGTATATCCCAAACCAGCCTACACCGCATTTTGCATACAGATCTTGAAATATATGCTTATAAAGTTCAGCTGACTTAAGAATTAAAGCTGGCAGACCATGGACAACTCCATGCGTTCGTTGATTGGGTGTTAGAAATGCAGTCAGGTGATGCTAATTTTTTTTTTTCAAGAGAATCATCATTCTGCAAGACTTCGTTAATAAGTATAACTGTCGCATCTGGTGCCCCGCAAACCTGAGAGTGATTGTAGAGCAACGTCTCCATCAGGCACGAGTCCCAGTTTGGTGTCGTTTTTGGGCTCGCGTTGTCAAACCTTATTTCTTCGAAAATGAACCGGTGCCACCGTCACAGTCAATGGATTGCGCTACCGAATAATGCTAACCGATTTTTTTCGGACTGAAATTGAAGAGCTTGACTTGAATACTGTTTATTTCCAGCAAGATGGAGCTACGACCGCATTATTGCGCGAGAAATTTCCCGGACGCTTAATTTCGCGTTTCGGAAACCGCGTAGATGGTGCATTTTAACTTTGAGGATACGTTAAGGATAAGGTCTACGCCAATGATCCACCAACGATTCAAGAACTCAAAGATAATACCAGAGCTGTTATTCGCGAAATCAAGCCGCAATTGTCCGAAAATGTCATGCAAAATTTCATCAAAAGGATGAAAATTTGCAAGAAAAGGTGAGGCGGACATTTATCAAACAACGTATATATATATAATGGTAGAAACTGAACTTTAAAATTAAATAAAAATATCCACACTTTTGCGGAAATGAATTTTTTTTTAATAATTTAACGGAAGATTTTTAGATTAAGAAAAAACTCACAATAAGCATTTTAATTAATCTTTAAAAAAATAAGATTAACACGTAAAACTTTAAACTTTAAAATACCTTAACTTATTTAAATGCAATTTGATCTGTCATTGGCGGTAATAATTTAAAAAAATATTTTAAGCTATAGATGATTATTGCACGTCATCAGTGCATCATCTCTAATAAAGCTGACTCGATAACTTCAGATATTCTCTCCATTAGTGAATGGAAATAATGTGGAATATTTTTCACCTTCACCTTTGGAAATGGACTAATAACATGATCTATGAACATGCCATACTCTCCTAACAGAAAGGTCATGGGACTGTGCTTGGTGATTTTTTGACACTTTGACACTTTTAACTCACCCCTAATAAATTGAGTGTGGCGTTGCGAAATCTCTAAAACATACTCGTATACTATGATTTTTAAGAAATATTTTCACAAAAATCTTGTTACAAAGCGGGCGTGGCTCTCAAATTTGTAACCGACGTTCATGGATTCTGATGAGATATTCTAATGATGACAACATCAAATAGCTTTGAAAAAGCAATATATGTATGTTTTTTTTTAGAAAACGCCACCAAAAAGTGGGCTTGGTCATATATAATGCATGGAAGAAGTGCAAAGAAAGTCAACGTCTATGTGCTTCACGTCTAAAAATTTTCAGTTTCTTGCAAAAATGTTAAGAAAACCAATTTTTTTTAAAGTGGGCATGTCTGTGGGCTGATTTGAACAATTATTATAATTATAATTATAACGTTATTATTTATCTACGAGTATGTTACAAACAATGTATTAAACTTAATATGCCCTGGATATTGTATAAAAAACTTCCAGTCAAGTCAAGCTGATATAGCATTAGAGAGAAACTACCTGCTATTACTTTTATTTCTCTCATAAAAAAAAGCACAAATTTTGCTAATAAAAACAAGTAATTTATGTACATACCTACATATATACGTATGTTTGTGAATTCACTAACAAAGCAAAGCCCCGCATTATTGTGACGAAGTGATTTGAGTGCTTTTCTCTGATTAAGATACGGGATTTCCTTTTGGTATATTGAGGTCTGACTTACTTTTCATATTTCATCCGAATTTGCAAGAAATCCCCGAAAATGTTGAGTTCCATTGCCTTCAAGAGTATTTAAACAAAGTGATTTGGTGCTTTAGTTATCAATCAATCTTGAAGTGTTCAAGCATTTTCTATCGCTGGTTCATTCTTATAGAATATCTATTCACATTCAAAATGAACTTCTGCAAAGTATTCGCTTTCTTCTCTGTGATTTTGGCTGTATTTGCTGTACAAACTGAAGCCGGATGGTTGAGGGACTTCGGAAAGCGATTGGTAAGAGAGAATTAAGCAAAATCAGTTAACTTTTACTTAAACTAATATTCTAAATGCAGGAAAGAACTGGTCAAAATGTTCGTGATGCAACTATCAAAACAATAGCGATTGCCCAGGACGCAGCAAATGTTGCAGCAACATTGAGAGGACATTAGAATTAGTTTATGGAACTAACTTGGACTGCCACAACTAAATGTAGATTAAATAATTTATTAAAAGTCAATTTAAGATAATATGCATGTATGTGTGTTAATAAAAAATAAATTTTATTGATGAATCGCCACGAATTTTGTGATGCATACTTTGAAATCTATTTTTGGCTTACCA
The DNA here is from genome assembly GCA_963082735.1 of Pocota personata. Classification (NCBI taxonomy): domain Eukaryota; kingdom Metazoa; phylum Arthropoda; class Insecta; order Diptera; family Syrphidae; genus Pocota; species Pocota personata. The sequence goes on along the minus strand of OY720429.1, from coordinate 236,018,339 downwards.
ATTGGTGGTCTTAATACAAACCTTTTGACATCATATAGGTCTCTCTTAAAAAATAAAAGTGATTCGATGATTGGTCTACTTTTATCTGCTAATTGCTGAGATCGTGCGTTGTGTTCTTTATTATTGAAATTGTATTTGTACGTCATCACTTACCTGTTGCGTGAGCGGATGATCGAAAAGAAACTATTTATTTATTTTTGTTTCTTTATTTTTTAAAAAACTTTATTTTAGTATGTTTGAGGGTGGCCGTGTTGTAGGAGTAACAGCATTGGTTGTCACGCTGTGGGTTCACGGTTCAAATCCTGATGTCAAGAATTATCTATTTATTTCGCATGAAATGAATACAAAATTCATTCAATTGTGCTAAAGCTTATGTCAACTCTGCTGCGACGGTATACACTGGCAGTGGGGTGGTCATATTTCCAATAATTCAACTTGATCGTCATGATGACATCAGGAGGACGGAAAAAAATACTGTGAATCATAAGCAACGATAATAACAACAAAACAAAAAATGGTCCCCAGTTATCTGGAAGCCGCCCTTGGAGATTATTGAAACTTAGTACTATTTCACCGTCTATAAACGCCCGTGCCGTTTAGCGCGTGAAAATTAAAAAAAAAATTCATTATTCATTATTTTATTCATCAAAAGAAGCCACTGTCCATAGCAAGGCTGCACTTCTCGAGATGATTGAGAATTTAGAACTAACTTTGAATTATTCTATGGGTTCCTTTTATAATTTAAATTTGGTGACATTGCACTTTTCTGTGGAAATGGAAAGCAAGGGTCGAGTATTCAGACTATGTCTGCGAGTGTAGCAAGCAAATGCTTACTCGTACGTTATGTGCGCAAAAATGGCTGCACGAGTGTATAACAGGACATGTGGGCTGCGCATGTTGATAATGGAATATGTGCGATTGGCTTATACAGAGAGGGTGTAAGGGGGGCAGACTCGTTACGTAATTTGCGTTGTGTTGTTGCTAGATTTACCAACAACACGATAGAAATTACGTGACAAGCAATACGTTCACTGATGCCGTAATTCGAGCCCTGGTTCTACTCAAGAGAAGTTCAATGTGCGAGGTAACTCATTTCGGAATTTTTTTTTAAAAACTAGCTCCCTTACTATCTATGTACATATGTATAGGGCACCCAATAGAAAAACCCAACATTTTTATGAAAAGTGGTGATATTATTATTTTAATCTAATGCACAAACTCTTAGGGTAGTAATGGAATACAATATCTGCCAAATGTCCGCCTCGGCTCCGCCTACAAATAGTCAATCTTTTCATGAAATCTTTCATTACTTTTGCGCATAACTGCGGCTGTGTTTCGCGAATAACAGCGCTGATATTTTCTTTTCGTGCATGAATCGTTGGTGGAGTATTGGCGTAGACTTTAGCTTTAACATATCCCCAAAGGAAACTGTCTAATGGTGTTAAATCGTACTATCTGAGCAGCCAATTGAAGTCTCCATTTCGAGAAATCACACGTCCAGGAAAATTGACACGCAATAGAGCCACCCAGCTGTGTGGCATTTTCGAAAAAAATATGGCCCAATAACACCGCCAGCCCAGAAACCGTGGATGGAGAGGTTGTTCCACTATTTATCTTGGGTTTTTGGAGCCCCAGATGCAACAGTTTTGTTTGTTTACGTATCCCGACAAATGGAAATTAGCCTTATCACTTAGATTAATTTTGTGTAAAAAATCATGATCATGATCCGTGATATTTCCACTGTTTTTGTAGTGAATTTTCACGATTCCAACACATTGTGCGAGTGCGTATCGATTCATATTTAATAACCTTCTAGTTTTTACTTATCAAAAGTCATCGCAATGATAGTTAAATGTTGACATTTCAACAACGGCACGAAATTTAAAATGACACCTCTTGTTGGATTACCCTGTATATTTTCCTTTTACAATTTCTCTCATACTCAAATTATGAACCATCTAGAACGGGTCGTATGATACCTTATCCCTCATCTTCTAACCCATTCAATAGATATGGCGTTGTGATATTTGTTCAGAAAATACGATGTTCTCTCGATTTTTAAAAGATTTTACCAGAAAATTTGTTGCTAACATTTTTCCATAAAAAAAGTGGGAATGACTGTCAGCATTTGCAACCAAATGTAATGGATTCTGAAACTTCAGATTTGAAGTTTGAAAAAAATCCGTCCAGCCGGTTAGGCTTCAGTCTATGAGACATACAGAATGACAGACAGACAAAATTGAAAGATCATTTTTTTGAAATTTCCTATTATAGTAACGTCAAGTTTGAGCATAAAAAATTAAACAATATGTACATATGTACATATGTACATTGAAGTTAGTGAACAGAGACTTTTTAAGATTTTCTAAAATGTAGTCAAAATCTTGTCTATGTCAAACATGGTTCAAATATTGATTTCGAACAAAATCGATTGAATTACATCCGAAAAGTAGCCAATTTTCAGAAACCGGTTTAGAAGTTAAATACAGTTAACGTGTTTTCTGGAAAAAAATTTCTGGATAGCATAGATCCACCATAACTCAAATATTAAATTTGATCAAAATCGTTAGAACAGTTTTCGAGAAAGTCCATTTTTTTTTTTTCAAAATCGATTATTAGTAAAGTATGGTTAATTTTGAGGTTAGAATGACAATTCGAATTGCACCTCGAAATGTGGCAGAATTGGGAGACCCACTTTATAGAGCTTCTCTATAGTAGAATGTCAAGTCTGATCAGAATCTCGAGATCGAAGATTTCAGGAAACCAATACAGTAAAGCCTCGAAAAAATTAAAACGCGCAATAGTTAAGTATATGGAACAGTTAAGTAAGTTTCAGTCTCCACGTGTGTCTCTAAAAAGTTTAGTTTTGTCTTAACTTTTTCAAGTCATTTTTGTTTTTAGCTTATTTTTCCATTGTCGCTATTTATTATGTAGTTTTGTACGTATGTGTAGGAAAAAAACCATGAAACACAAATGCAGTCGGCATTTACCGTTATGAATTTCGTGCAAATACGTACATATGTATGTACAACTTTACATATCCGTTCACGCTAGTTTCAAAACACAGTTGAATTTGTATTGTTTTGCTTCAGTGCGTGTTTGAATGTGACTGCGACAATGTCAGGAGGACATAAGTAAAGCGGATGCAGCATTTTAAAAAAAATTAGAAAGACGCATTTTGGCTAATCGAATGGCCATGAATTTTCTTGTTTCTGAAGCTGCAATTTCAAAAAATAAAAAAAAAATAAAAAACATATGCTGCAGCGTCGAGCACATGTGAGGAAATTAAGAAGAAAACTTTACATAAGCTAGAAAACGTAGATATGGAGAAGCAGCTGTACAAATGGTTCTTAGATCAACACGAAAGAAAATGTCAAATAAGTGGTTCTATTTTGAAAGCTAAGGCGAAGGACTTTTTGCACAAATCTATCCAAATAAAAATCCAGATGATTTTATGCCAAGTCAAGGTTGGTTTGTAAATTTCAAGTACCGGCATGGAATACGCTATCTTAAGGTGTGTGGTGAAATTTTATCTAGCGACACGTCAACAATCACACAATTTATTCATGCTTTGCGAGCAAAAATGCATGAAATGGAAATCACAAACGATCAATTGTACAACGCTGATGAGTCTGCCCTCTTTTTCCGATGTCTTCCTGATAAAACCTACGTTGCTTCTTGTGAAAAGACTGCGCCAGGCAGAAAAATACGTAAAGATAGAGTGACTTTTATGTTGTGCGCCAATGCAAATGGATCACACAAACTTAAGCCACTTGTGATCGGGAAGGCTGCCAAGCCGCCATGCTTTCTTAATTTTAAAAATCCGCTGGACTACGATTATTCTGCAAACGCATGGATGACAGCAAACATTTTTAAAGGATGATTTTATATATCGTTTGTAAAAAAAGTAGTAAATACTAATTTCAATCATTAAGTTATTTTAAATTGAATTATATTTCGATATGTTCCTATAGGTATGTTGATTCAGTGCTCAAAATGACTTGCCACCATAGGTAATACTTTTACTGGATAATTGTACAGAGTACTCGGCTATCGAAGAAATTCGCTCTGACGACGGGGACATTTTTTATATGCTTCTCCCAATAAATGTCACAGCAGCTATTCAAACAATCGACCAGAATCCAACAAGAGTGACAAAACTCTTTTATCGCAATCAGTTGCTGAATTGGGATGATCATCAGTATGATGACGGAGACGATATCCCAATTTGCATTAAGACCAACATTTGGTAAAAATAAAATAAAATTCAAAGTATGCATCACTAGATCAAAATTCGTGGCGATTCATCAATAAAATTTCTTTTTTTAGTAACACACATAACTACACATTATCTTAAATTGGCATTTAATAAATTATTTAATCTACATTTAGTTGTGGGAGTCTAAGTTAGTTTCATAAACTAATTCTAATGTCCTCTCAATGTTGCTGCAACATTTGCTGCGTCCTGGGCAATCGCTATTGTTTTGATAGTTGCATCACGAACATTTTGACCAGTTCTTTCCTGCATTTAGAATATTAGTTTAAGTAAAAGTTAACTGATTTTGCTTAATTCTCTCTTACCAATCGCTTTCCGAAGTCCCTCAACCATCCGGCTTCAGTTTGTACAGCAAATACAGCCAAAATCACAGAGAAGAAAGCGAATACTTTGCAGAAGTTCATTTTGAATGTGAATAGATATTCTATAAGAATGAACCAGCGATAGAAAATGCTTGAACACTTCAAGATTGATTGATAACTAAAGCACCAAATCAGTTTGTTTAAATACTCTTGGAGGCAATGGAATTGAACATTTTCGGGGATTTCTTGCAAATTCGGATGAAATATGAAAAGCAAGTCAGACCTCAATGTACCAAGAGGAATTCCCATATTTTCTCTTTACCAGAGAAATGCGTTCAAATCACTTCGAAACAACAATCTGGGGCTACTCGTATGCTTCGTTATTGAATCACTCACAAACACACCCGTATGTAAAGTAATAAGAATGTCACCGCTAAGAAAACAAAATTTATTTGTTTTCAGTAGCGAATTTTGTGCAGCTTTTTTATGAGAGAAATAAAATTACTAGCATATAGTTTGTCTACTGCTATATCAGATTGACGTGACTGAAATAATTGAAAGATTTAGTGGGCTTGCAAGTAGGTACAGACACGTGTCGAAGGAGGTTCACTCTGAGACTATGGGATCTTTCACTATTCTAACTACCTAAAGGCTAAATGTTGCAAAGGTCTCATGAAGAAGAAGTTCCCCAAAGTTCATTAACAATGCTCAAGGCCAGCTTCTTGTGGAAGACCACAAAATTCTCCATAGATGGCGACTGTATTGTGAAAGACTTTTCAACGAACAGTTTCCCCGGGTATACTTTCCAATAGCCGCTCCTAACCATGACGAAGTATCCGACATTACTGTCGATGAAGTTAGGAATGCAGTCAAATACTCAAAAAAGAAAAAAAAGAAAAGCGGTTGGGGCCAGACGAGAAAAAGATGGGAGCCATCGGATCCAGGTGGCTCATGATTCTTATCTCCAAACTTATGAGCAGTGATCTAATGCCTAATCAGTGGAGGGAAAGTTATCTTCTTCCTCTGCACAGAGGAAAGGGCGATACGCGAAACTGCGATAACTACCGTTCTGTCAAGCTGATGTCACACACCATGAAGATCGTTGAGCGAGTATTAGATGGCCAAATGCAGAAAATAATACCGCTACCTGATGACCAGTGCGGGTTTGTCTCGGGTTAATCAACAACAGATGTAATCTAAAGTATAAGGATTATGATGGAAAAACATCGTGATTCCTTAAAGGACTTGCATATGGTGTTGGTTGATTTTGAAAAAGCCTTTGATAGACAACCAAGAGATCTCTTATGGGTGGCGGTAAGACAACGAGGAGTTCCGGAAACCTACGTGCGCATGATCATGGACATGTGTGAGGGAGCAAGGACAAGAGTAAAATGTCGCGCAGAGTTCCCAATCAAAGTCACTGTACACCAGGGAAGCGTCCTCAGTCCTTTGTTATTTATTGCAGTCCTTGATTATCTGTTTGAAGGAAAAGTTATGGACCCCAAAGTGCATCAGTTATTCTTTACTGACGATGGAGCAATCATAAGTCACATGTATGGGTGGATGTTTTGGAGGGAAATGGGTACCGTATTAGTTCGAAAAAGACAGAGTATCTGTGCTGCCCGTTCTCTGATCCACACCGGCCTATTCCAGACATTTACTTGAATGGAAAAGTGCTTCCTATCCCAAGTGCGAAAAGTTCAAATATCTGGGATCTATGACCAATAGCGAAGCAACTTGCGATGCTGACATCAAACATTGCGTAAGCGTAGGGTGGATGAAGTGGCGGGAAAACTCCGCTATCTTCTGTGATCGAAAAATGCCCTCTAAGCTGAAAGGAAGGCTATACACCGCAGTTGTACGTCCGGCGCTCACATACGGTTCACAATGCTGGACAATGTACAAATAGTATGAGGGCAAATTAACGGCAGCTGAGATGAAGATGCTTCGCATGACAGCAGGAGTAACAAAGGTTGATACAATAAGAAGTTCGAAGATTCGAGGAAGCCTTCATGTAAAAGAAGACATCACAAGCAAGATAGAGCATGACCGGCTCAGTTGGTATTGTCATGTTAGAATTAGAGATCCTTCGAACCCCGTCAAAAAGACAATATCAATCAACGTTCCTACACAATTGCGCAAAAAAGGCAGACTAAAAAACAACTGGATCACACAAATGCAAAAACACCAGCATTTGATTGGCCTCAGTGAAGAAGTGATCCGAAACCGGGAAGTCTGCGTCTACTTCCTGAGGTCAAACCTGCAAATCCCACAGGCAGACCAGTAGGGATGCGGCAAAGTGGGAGGGTTGTGATCCTTTTACTCCGGATCATAACTTCGCCGTAAGGAGAAAAAGGACTATCTAAAGGCTAATTGAACCAGTTGGAACTTCTTATGATGCAGACGATGCTTATGACATCAACATCCACCAGGTCGTCGAGTTTGTCGAAGAGAAAGTCCCCAGTTGGAGCAGTATTCTTTTGAACAGTGCTGGATAGGTACAAAGGCAATGGAGGATCGTTTCATCCTATTCCGCGTCTCTCCAGCTCCTGCAGAATCCAGCTCCCCAAGATATTTAATGTGTAGTTCTCTAAGTAGCGACGGTCTGATCTCCAATCGTTTTTGCAGAACCTAGCTATTAAAGACAAGGACTTAGACAATTAATTTCCAGAGACTGACACGCCGTGATTGTTTTCCATTTCTGGTTGTTATTGCTCCAGTATGAGTAAATGTTTATATGTAGCTTGAAGACTTTCTGACAGCATTCAAAAGGTGGTGCCTCTTTTAGCGAGCTCTTTAGCTTTGCAATTTTTTGGAATATTTCTGTGGCCTGACACTCAGGATAGGTGAACGTGTAATTCCTGCGCCTTCTCCGTGAGAGACGAGCGGTAAACTTGAGCGGCATTTGAAGTGAGAAAGCAGGATACCATTTACGCTATTGTCGCTTAGCTGTCCGTAAATATGCTATTATCCTGAACAGATATTATGTATAGGTATATTACATTTCAGCTAGCATATGACTTCCTTAATCGCTATTATTTCTGCCTGAAATAGATGCTCAAAGGAGATGCTCAAATTAAACTTCTCGACCAAACTGCATTATAAGTTTTAGAACACCCTATGTAGAAGGTTAACTAAACCGCCATCATTAATGGTAATACTTTTCCACCAATTACAGGCAGAAATGGATGCCCGTAAGTTACGATCAAATCTTAGTTTCAGTGGGGTGTAGTCGGTATTTGCGTATGCAAAATATTATAAATCAAGGATCCGCACTTTCCGTAAAAGGTGGAGGTTTCCGAGTGAAAAGGACCAGTTTGGTTTTATTGAGATTTACTCCCAAACCGGCCCATCTTATGATAAAGGATCTATCTTAGATTATTTGGGTTCTTTTCGGAGACATTAATAGCGGCATTATCTGCATAGGCAATCATTGTATAATACATCCCGCCGATCTGTAGCATATTAACCACCAGAAAGGGACAAGACGAAAGGTTGAGGTTTGCCGTAGTTCACAAGTCTTCTAGTCCAAACTACGCCCAGTTTTGTCATGCATTTTATTTATTTTATATCATAGTTTAGTCGAGGAACATCGACAGAAATTAAGATTTTGATTACATTTCATTTGGCTCTAGGACAAAACGCTGGATTTGAACTCCACTGGATAGAGGATACACGACTTTTGAATTTGTTCGGACTAGATTTACCCGAGGGGACTATAAGCCTGAGATTCTATATTATCTGTATTAATCAAGCGCATCAAAATCATCGGTATCGTGGCTGAACGTCAGTGGGTCGGGCTGACAAATATCGAAAAGTTAAAGTGTGCGGAATTATCCGGAATCGTCTGAAATCATACGGTTTAATCCGAAATCGTCCCAAATCGTCTGAAATAGTCCGGAATCGTGCTGAAAAGTTGTTCAAAATTATGTGGCTTCATCCGAAATTATCCGGGATCGCCCAAAATCGTGCGGCATGCGAAACAATTTCGGATGAAGCCTGTAACTTTTGATCAGTTTAATCTACAAAGTTATACGGAATCGTATGGCTTCATCTGAAATCATGCAGATTATTCTAAAATCATCCGATATCGTCCGAGTTTTGCGGCATTGTCCGAAATTGTCCGGCATCGTGCGGATTTGTCCGGAATCTTCCGAAATCTTGCAGCACGTCTGAAATTGTGCAGTTTCATCTGAAATCATGCGGCTTGATCCGGAATTCCGGCACTACTTCCGAAAGCGACTTTCGGCCGTTCAAAAGCTGAATCCCGTTTCTTTTCACATGAAATCTCAGGAAATCTCAACACACACTTTGCCATTTTGTTTAGCATTAACTCTCCCACAGGATTTGAGAAGTGCAAATCTGTACAAACAACTCCTGTATTCCCCAAAGACAGGCATTATATCCTCATCACCGGTTCTGTCCTGATTTACCAAATGTGAAATATAACCGCTTTCAAACGCAACCCTTCTTGCCAAACTAAAGATTCCAAAAAACAACAACACGGCTGAGTGAATTTCGCAAACGATTTATCCTTTTCGATAAATTTTTATTTTTTTTTCCACCGAAAATAAATGGAAATACATCCGAAACGTTGATATGGGAAATAAATACAATAATAAGCACTGAGAAGAGTAGTGGGTATGCTATGCATATTCAAAAAGCAAAGTAGTGTTTCGCGTCGAAATCATTATCCCCGCTAAACATCCCCCAAACATTGGTGCGCTGGGAGTTGACACATGCTGTACGAGTATACACGCCAACCCGCTCGCATGACACATTCACGAAAATTCCTTAGGGAAGACCGACGACTGTGTCGTCGTTTGAGTAATGATTGCTGGCGAAACGATTTCCTGAAGAAAAAAAAAGTCGCGAAAAAAATGAAAAAAATAGTCCTCCCAACTGAAAAGTGATGGAAAAATCTTATTCAACTCAACACCGCATGTGGAAAAATCTCTTTCATTTTCTCATTCAATGTGTTTACGCATCATTTGGGTTGGGAGGGAGTCGGGATGTGATATCCCGGGGTGCACAATGATAGGAAGCAAACTTCTTGCATGTGACATCATCACCTTTTTGGGGGGTGAGAGTCGGATAAAATGTAACCTTCCTCAGTGAACCCTTGTTCTGATGTTGAATGTGAAACTTTTAGCGAAGAACATGTTTTTCTTTTTCACATTTTGCATTCGCAAAAGATTTTAATCTGCGAATATTAATTTTTAACGAGAATACTGCTGCGAACATGATTAATAGTTCGACAGGATATTATTCGTTTTATGTCTACAACAGATTCCTGTGAAAGGGGTGCGCAGCGTGTCGAGGTGCTTCATTCAAAACAGATAATTTTTGTAAACGATTTTTCCTAAAGGGTTGCCTTAATGGAGCAAATAGGAAAATATTACCTAACAGAATGATAAGAGCTCAGGAAGAACATTTACTTTTAGAGCAGATATAAAACCGCTGTAAGATTAAGTTGAAGCTAACATTGAAGGCTTAAGTGTTTCAGTAACCAGCAAACATTTCTCTGTCATACAACATATTAAAAAAAAAACTTTTTAAAACTGAAAATATCGTCATGATAATGTAATAAATTCGCCGATTAAGTAGAATTAATTTTTAACGAACACAGGAATTTACTATTGTTGACACAATAAATGGTGACCGCGGTCATGGGTAAAGTGTATGGACCACTGAGCGAGACTTAAGATTGAGTCCCAGAAAACACCAACAAGTTTTCCACCTCTAAAAATTGTCATGGGAAGCTTCTCAATTGAAATATGTGCCCTCCGAAAATGTCATAAGATGTCGTAGATCCCTTCCAAGCTACTGTCGCATTCCTCAAATGGCTGGAAGAATCTAGGCCCTAGGCCCTATACGAGCTGGGCAATAGTGCTTGTCGTCCAAACCTGTGAAGGTAAGCTCTGCTCCCCAGGTAGAAATGGGGGATTAATCTCTGCGTCCACGTGCCTTTATCAGAGTGATACCATCGTTCCTGCCATTCTCCCAGACTTGTGCTTGGTGGTGCCTCCTTGTCACATCGACTGTTGATGCCGATGGGCTTCTTTAGGAAGAACGTTTATTGATACCATGCCAGCCACTACATATGCCGCATCGTAGGAGGTTATTCGAAAGGCGCTGCATACTCTGAACGCTTTGATTCTGTAAGCTGCTTCCATCTGCTTTCTGCACGACTTCGTTTTCATGGCATTTGGGAGCCGTACAGCATTATCCATGCCGCAACTCTTGCCGGGGCAGGCGTTGCCTTTGCTGCCTTATCAGCTGCATTATTTTTTTTTTTTTAAAGGAAATTTAATCCATTGTACTACCAAGCAGAACTCCTTTTGGTGTGGTGGTTGGAGAAACTTTTATTTTATTTGTTTCTCTTTTATGCTTGGGTGTATGTGGTTGCTGTTCCCCGTACGGGCTTGAACCTGCACAGTTCTCAGCTGCATACTGCAGATGTTGTTTAAAGGTTAGCCTTGCGTCTGTAGTAATGTCAAGGTACTTCAACTATGGATTGGAAACTAGAACGTGGTTGCTCACGGTTATTCTTATAGTCTCCACAACTCGCCTGCTGCTGATGAGCACTACTTCTGTATTTTTTCTGCAAGTTGTAGGCCCATGCGTACTAGCCAGTCCTGGACCATTCCGATAGCTTCATTGCAGTCAAGCTCCAACTTCAAGGAGTCACTACAACGACTGCTATGTCTTCGGTCAATTATTTTTGAATACCTCGGTTAAGTCTGAGGACGTCATCATACATCAGGTTCCGCAGTGACATTATTCTGCCTCGCTCCATCGTCGGTGTCGTAATGCAGTATCCTATTTCTAAAATAGTCCGTCTACAAGTAGTCTGGTACTCTCTTGGCGGTAATTGCTCGCAGGATGTTTTCCAGTTCGCGGTAGGTATGCAAATAGATATAAGCGGGCTCTAAGGGTGTTTCGCTCGAATCTTAATTAGAGTTAATGGAGCTTTTATATTGTCAAAGTAGGCAGACTGCACACATTTAGAACTGAATATATCTACGCTGCTGTTGACGAAACGACGGTCTGAAATAGTCTTTTGGTGGAACCTTAATGAGATTTGAAGAATCTTCGCTAGCATCTATGTGTTGACAAAGTATTTTCAAACCTATTTCATGGCCGTTGTGCAGAATATGTGCTAAGTAACGCCACTGGTTCTGGCTGATAAGCATATGATTCACCTTTTTCCATTCCGTTATATTTTGTAGTAACAAAAGCAAAAGCATTTGCAATGAAATTCAAGCATATAACCTTTCAGCTTCACAGCTGAACACTCTCCTTCAAAGATCCCATCAATACAACCTTTGCCTAAAGATTATATCTACAAATATCTGTTAGCTCAACTAAAAGTTAAACTTAACATTAAACGGACGCTACAAACACAATGCCTCTGCATTAGCATAATTAATTAAGTGCCGTTGCACCCTCCGGCAATCAAAAGCACAATAATTAGATTCCGCCATCCAATGACAAACAACTGACATTTAACTTAAACGTTTCATTACCTCAAGACGCCTTCAGCGTCATCACGAGTTGCCGACACAAGAAACAGCAGTAATAAAGACAACGCATTCATTGTTCTGACATATGTCAAATTTTAGCTAAGCCCAAATTAATTTCAAGCAGTGTATGAACATCTGATTCCTGGTACCAATCAGTGTGCGCCCAAACGTACCGGAACCAACCCTCATTACCGGGAAATTAGTTCTTCATCTCACAACACAATAGGTCGGTTCACTGTCACCGCTGGCACTTGGCATAATTTTTCCACTCATCACCAGGATGTGGTATCCTGATAAAGCCGACAAACGTGTGCGAACAAATTTCATTTCATTAGGTAAGTGGTACACCAGTCGCTTTTGTTTTGTTCACTCAATATCACGAGGAGCGCAGATAAAGAAGTGATATCCTTCGCACCATCATCGTAATCAACACAACAACCAACACCACCAGGACAGATGAGTCCGAATCCATCACACACAACACCTTTGGCCGAAGCCGTTAAAGTACAATGGACTGAGAGTGGGTAAGACCGAGTCTGTGAGTCCTTTGATTAGTGAGGTGTGGGAAATTAATTCGAAAGTCATCTCCTGTAGAACTTGTTCAGAGATTTGTCATGGTTCCGAAACAATAGAAGCACATCAAGGAAAAGAAAAGAAGTATAAAAAAAGTGGAAGGAAATTAAAGAAAAAAATAGGAAAAAAAAATTCAGCAGGATTACGTAAGTCCTTCAACGAGGGCGACTTTTCTTTTCATGTTGGGCTGGTGTGGTGACTGGCCTCTTATGTCCATCCGTCTGGTCGTTTGTGCCAATGACATTCGCTATTGTCGAATTTAATTTGTAGCTCTTGAGTGCAGAACTGAATGAGAGATTTCGGTTCCTGCTTTTCTGGATTGAATAAGAAATTGCATTTCTGGCTCAAACAGCCGAAGAGTCCTTGATTATGGACATTTTTGTCTTGCGTTGCCGTATTTTTTTTTTCCAAATTCGTAGGTTTTTTTTTTGTATAAGAGAATAAAATTAATTGGACTTTTATTTTAGGAAAACTGGGGATTTCAAAAGGAAAATGAATTTCGGTTGAAAGGATTTCCTTCCGCTTAATATCCGCAGACTCAAAGCTTAATTAAGAAACATAGACGAGGAAAATGTTCAAATTGGTTCGGCATCCATGATAACAATTGCCATCAGTCATTCACGGTACAGGTACGACTACTCTGGATAACAATATTCAAATAATACGAGCTACACAATGAGGTACCATTTATAGAATGTAGGTTCTAATAAGTAAAAAAATGTGGCAGGTAGGTTAGTACAAATATATTTGTTTATGAAATACCCATCAGCAGTCAACTTGGTTCTGTATCGAATTGTTCCTATATACGAGTATACCTACGACCGTATCGATCAACGTAGATTGACTGTCATTCCCCACAGGTACTCCTAGATACTGAAATAAATAGCGAACAAAAAAAAGGAGGTAAACATCCTTTTCAGGCTTTGTTGGCTAGTGGAAAACGGTTCTGATCCATCAGTCCTTGAAAAAGAGGATGCGGTCAATATCGGTGAGAAGTAGGACTCGATATGATCAAAGTTTCATCTCCAGTGAAAGTGATGGACAAAATAAACAGGATGTCATACTGAAATTGGTGCTTTAGTGCGGCGTGAGAGAACGGCAGATAGTTGGGCCATCCGGCAGTACTCTGAAATGCACCGTCTGCATGGATCATAATTCGTCTGTCGAAGTAAAGAGATTGGCAATACCTGATACTTTGCAGTACACCATTGGTGACGGCGTTAGTCACAAAACCAACCAATTGTCGGAAATGGAAGTCCAATGCAAAGCGAACCATACGGGGAATAAAAAAGAGAGACACCATAAAAAATCTTGAAGAATATGGTAGTTTTGACAATCGCGCGGTCCTCTGAGGGGAGAATTTATAAGTAGCCTGATTTTAAATTTTCGAAATATAGCGTATGGAACAGTATCTACAATAAACAAAACTCGGTAGAATTCTACATCAACAGTTGATCACAAGAGATTCAGAGGCGATTTCAACTCCTGAACCAATCGGAAGCTTTGATCCGTCAGCATATTAGGCCAGATCCTCATTACTGGTGACAATCTAATAAATCCTGTCACTTCTGTCGGGAGTTCGTACAAAGAAAGTCTTATTAAGTATCAAATTTCGAATTAAGTTTCACTTATCTTTTCTGAGCTCTGAAATTAGATTTTTGAAAGCTAACTGGAGGACGTCCATGCCACCTTGACATGGTAGGTACGCCGGCGCTAAAATAAAATTATCAGGAGGCCCTCTGACTGACCTCCAAAACTTCAAGAATTAACAAGTCATCATGAAATTAGGTATTTGGGAGCATTAGTATGTGAAGGTGCAGTACAAGCTATAACTTCGCCAGCGTCGCCCTTGAAAATAGTGTTGCAGTGTACTGATCTATATGATAATCCAGGGTTCCTCAATCCATTTAGTCTTCCTCGACCAGCTTCATGGGTACTAATGGATTTTGGATTAAGTTCTTTGCCTATCCACATCCAGATTGGGAATGCACAGTCTACCTCTCTACAGAATTTATTCCGTGTGCACTCGCTGTGCATTCCCTGCTCCCACAGACCATTTTTTTTTAAGGGAAATTTACATATCCCGGAGCAGACTCAATTTCGCTACATTGTACTACCAGGCAGAACTCTTTTTGGTGTAGTGGTTGGAGAAACTTGAATTTTATTCATTTCTCTTTTATGCTTGGGAGGTTGTGGTTGCTGTTCCCCGTCCGGGCTCGAACCTGCACAGTTCTGGTCACAAGCGAACACACTACACCGTGGCCGCCTGCCACAGACCAGTTAGTGTGGTCCTGCGTACTAGCAGAATAAACAAGTGACTAATAGAATAAAGAAGTGAATATAGAACCGGCACAGCTTCAAAAGAGGAAAATTTGACTGCACAATAACTGAAACGGCTACGACACGCAATTAGCCGAAGATCCCTTGAGCGACAAGCATCTGAGAGCTGACATAGCGGTCTAGGCTAATTATCGTCTAGGGCTAGTCGATGAGCAGTAGAAATTTACTGTTTGGTATTAAGAAAGAAGACAATACAACTTTGATTCAGGAAAACATGGGTCTAAGCACATAGATCTTATGCTCCATCTACCTGCTGGGCCTTGGGCAAGAAATGCCAAAAAAAGGATAACCTCTTCGCAGATCCCCTCCCAACAATTTTCTAGGCAAACAGCAGATGAAAACCTATTTCTGCAGCCCAGAAATGATCACAGGAACATACAGAGTGTAACATTACAAGAATATAAATGCTAAAAAAGCACCGGGCTGTGATTTGATAACTGGACAAATACTTAAAGAGCTCTCGGATAAAGCTAAACGTAAACTATTACATATAATTAATGCAGCACACAGGCTAAAGTATATTCCGATGGAATGGAAGGTGGCAGAAGCAATCATGATTCTGAAACCAGATAAGTCGCCAAATGAAATGAAATCGTATAGACCCATTTCGCTCCTACCCGTAATATCTAAGCTATTTGAAAAACTGCTTTTGAAAAGACTCAAGCCAATAATAGAAGAAAGAAATCTTTTACCTTCCCACCAATTTGGGTTTAGAGAGAAACACTCTACTGTACAACAGTAGAAAAAGCACTTGAGAACAAAAAAATCTGCTCAGCCATCTTTCTAGACTTAGCACAAGCGTTTGATAAAGTCTGACATCGACGACTAGAATTTAAATTGCAAAGAGCTCTCCCCGAAGAGTTCAACTTGATTCTTAAATCTTATATCGCAGATCATTACTTTCGGGTTAGATATGAAGATGTATACTCTAATTTAAAGAAATTATCTGCAGGAGTTCCACAAGGAAGTGTCTTGGGACCAATCCTTTATCTCCTATTGACATATATTTATGCAACTTAACAATGAAAAAAATGGGTTACGCTCAGCTGTAAATGATTCCGGAGATACGCATACAAAACTACACAGGCTACTAATGCAGTATCAGGGAAAAGCCCAGCAGAGATGATGCTTAAATTTAATCTTCTTACAAGGTCGGACTTAATGCGAGAATATAACACTGATCAAACAAAGGACGTAGACCATTGCAAAAGAAATTTTGATTTGGGAGATAGGGTTCAGATTCGATATTACCAAAGCAAAGAATGCAAATGGAAATTTGGAAAGGTGTTAAAAAGAGATGGTTATCGTTGATGTCGATGGTGTTCCGTACCGGAGGCATATAGATCAAATAAGACACACTAATGTTGAGGGTAATGCTTCTGATATATTTTCAACATTTCTTCCTACAGATAGTCAACAACTGATGAGGAACAAAGGCGCGAATGGAAAAATCCCAGAAAATATAAATCTATCTTCGGAAAATGCAGTTACAACTGAGGGTAAAGTAATAGGTATCGAGAGGGTCGAGTCATTGGAATATTGGAAATTTTCTCAATAAATTTTGTTAAGGGCTCCATTCAGCTGTTTGAAAACGTCAAATGCGATTGCAAAAAAAAATATTGTAACATAATGTAGCATAATAACTACGCTCCAAAAGTATGCAACACATTCCTAAGTGTCTTTTCATTCGAGGTTCGTGTCCACGGTAAGAGACGGATTATGTCTAAGACGTCGTCGCGGAATTAAGAGAGAATTATAACCACAAGAGATTATTGGCTGCAGCTGTCATCTTGGAATTATTACATCAGAATTTTCTTGTTCCAGTGGTCGAAGAATTTGCTAGAAGTTTCTGGCTATCAGAAATGCGACTATATAAGGACAGATGGCGATCGAGGCAGGGCAGTTGGTTTTCGAACCGCACGAAGAAATTGAAAAATGATAATAGGCGAAGTTGTAATTTTGTGATAAATTGAAAGTTAAGAGTTGTCAAGAAGAAGTAATTAGTTTGGATTTGTGAATTAAGTAATTGAAATGAGATAAAGTGATTTGAGAAGAAAGAGACCTTGTAAGGAAAGAATTTGCGAAGAATAGTATAGTATGAACTTGAATTGTTCTATAGACTAGAAAATAAAGAAATAATCTCACAGAATAACGTTTTATCTACTCGAGCCGTAGCTCGCATATTACAATATCATGAAGGAGACACAGATCAATGGTAGCAAAAAACGTTTGCAGTTTGACGATCGCAAGCCTCAAGTGCTGCAATGACGATCAAATTTACGATCAAAATGACGATCAAATGACGTTTTCGAAAATGGCCAAAGACGAGGTGTTTCTATTCCCCGTCTCTTTCCAAACTACATCTCTATCACCTCTATACAAGAGTCCTACCTCAGCAGGAAGAAGCAGGGTGAAATCGTTAAAAAATATGCATTTAGGCACTACCCACAACTCCAAGACCATGTAAATAATCAAATACAATACATGGTGGAAGAAAACACCAATACCATTAGGCGGCTTAAAAGATTAAGGCCGTATGACTTAATTTCTTAACGAAAATCTAGACATAAATATAAAAATATAGCCTTATTATATATACATACACAGGAATATCTACACGCTCTATGGGCATAAATCTGTAAATAAAGTTTTAAGTATGAGTACACTTAGTCACAAAATTAATATCGGGGTCAGTTAATGACCTTCACCCCCTCAAAACGTTAATAATATATTAGAGAAAAGTTACTGGATGTTACTCTCAGTTGTAACAATAGGAGGTGTTTTCTGTGTGGGATGTTTTTCCATACTTTATGTCCTTGGTAGTATCGTCGGGAAATGGGGTTTGAAGTAAAAATGGTTTTAGTTTTCAATTAGTTCAATGCTTTCCACAAAAAAAAAATCTACCCGCTGTACTATGATGCAGAACCCACTTCTATTGCTAAAAATCGACGGGTGGTATTCTCAACTAGAAGTACTTTTTCGGTCTCTCATTGGAATTTTATATATAATTTTTCTGAACACAGAATAAGCGAAAAATAAAGGAAGGAATTCGTTCCTCAAAAATCTTCCGTAATCCGTGGAAAACTTTTTTTTTAATGCAAGGAAAAATTTGTGGCTGAGATTATGTTAAGCTTAAGTTCCATACCTCAGCTTTCTAGGAATCTTGTCCAATAGGCAGTGGTAAATGCATCAAAAAGTATCCGTGGTAGTCAAGAGCGTCACAAAGAGCTAACTGATCCTTCAGGAAAGCTAGAAGAGCGCAATATTACAGAATATGTAGGTACGTCTGATAGATTTCATACACAAACTTACTTCTATAGAAAGGACACTCAATCCCCGGGGTTTCTGAGAAAACACATTGGTGGACAGAGTCCAGCTCGGGAACACTCACGAAGATTACATAGCGCCCTATATACGTACATTTGAAGTTGTGTAAGGTACCACCAGAGGACTCAGTCTTCTCTTTGGCAAAATAAAAACATTTCTATACTCATAAATGAAAATAATATTTTTATTTTTCGAATTTCAATTAAAATTATTTCTACCGCTGACGGATTTCAATTAACCAACTACACCGCCAATTACAGTTCCAGCAGCAGCAATTTTACCCACATCCGCTGCCGCATCTCCCGTCTTATGGATAGCATTGACAGCGTTCTGTCCAAGATGTTCTACTTTGTGGCCAATCTTTTTCTGCGTTTAATATAAATTTCGTGAATGTTAAGTTTAAAAGGATTTTTTTTTTAATTTTTAATACTTACGATAGCCTTTTTGAATTTCTTTCCAAAACCAGCTTCAGTTGATGCTGTCAAACAGAGAATAAGAATCGCAATGAGTGCGAAATATTTAAAGAATTTCATTTTAATATGAAATGATGTATCTGTTCACTTGGAAAAGAGTCGTCTGTATGGTACTTGCTGGATTGCAAGTGCTTTTATATGAAAAGATTACATGCAATGATTCTTTTATCTTATTCGCTGATAACGTAGATTCTTACGGAATTCCAAGTTCATAGGTACTTAAACACCTTTTGAGATTATGTACTTAGTTAATTAATATTGAAGTGTTATTAATGTAGCCATTGAGAGGAAATGCTATTGAGTAATATCGAAAACATCCTAAGAAAAGATATCAATGTGTTTATTTGAAATTGGCAAACGAGTAAGTTAAGTCGGAGTTTTATTATTTAAGTAAGATAGCAAATACTGCTTTCAGGGAAAGTTTGTTTCACTTAAGTGAGAGCCTTGTCTGAAAGTTGTTCTCAGTTACAGTACAAGTTATAACTTCGCCAGCATCGCCCTTGAAAATGATGTTGCAATGTTTTGACCTATTTGATAATCCAAGGTTCCTCAATTAGAGTCATGTTTATTTAGTCCTCATTGATTAGCAACTTCAAATTGTCTACTTTACTGCGGTGGAGATAGATTTGGTTTGTCGAAATAAATTCCACATTGTTTCTTCACGTGGGGTTTGGCAGGTAGACTACACTTCAAAAGTAACTCTTCAGCAAATAAAGAACAGTCTGACATATGTTCATAAAAGTTTATTATGCCAATTGTGTTTTGATACTAACGCACAATTAACGCCTTACTCATGTCCTTATTAGTCCAGTCAGTACAAACAGAAAAGAGAATAAAGATGGCTGGCAGTTTTGATTTTTGGAATCAATTCATAGACCTGTTAATACAAATTTTGAACTATAAAGCCGGAACTTTTTTGCCTTGCATACGATTAATGCAAACAGACGCACCTGAATAACCAAGGACACCTAAACTTTGCATACCTCTTACATAAAGAACTTTCCGCACATCTAGTGTGGATAATGAAGAGGAACGCAAAGTAGCCAAATTTCTGATTTGAGGTGTTTCAAAATATACTTTTCTTCTCCTTCATAAACATTTTTTTATCCTTGTAAGTTTCTTCAGAAGCCTCCAACTGATCTAGAAAGCTGAAATTTTGCACATATGTATCTATTCTAGTATACATACCGAAATGTAATTTAGCCTCATGTTTGATTCTCAAAAGAAAGGGTGTTGTAAAATTAATTGCCCTGCTCTGGACAGACATACATTATATCATGGGCATGTAAAGGTTTTTAAAAACAGACCTTGATGATGAAATGTCGAGTTTCAAACTCTGCAGACGAATAACTGGTAATATCTAGCAAATGAGTGGATTACAAAACAAGTCAGGGGTCTTTTGGTATTTTGTTCAAAACAATGTTCCGAATTTTATTTCGAAATTTTCAGCTTTACAAAAATTTGTTTGTGATAAATACCTAATATTTCTATAAGCCTAGACAGTTAATACATTTTATAATAAAAAATGTATTTAGTAGTGGATATCCTTTAAAAAAAATCCATGCAAAAGTGTGGCATTTCTGAGAATTGTTAAACAATGGTTTTTTTCGCTCGCTGCAACTCGAAAACTATTCACCTGACAAAAAAATGTTGAGTCATTAATTTTGAGAAATTGTCTCCTTTGCAATATTCATTACAATGACTTTTGGCCTTTTGGCACAAAACCTAAATTGAGCGCCATCCTTACTTGCTCCTATAAAGAGCAAGTATCGGTTTTGTGAACATTTTCTATTTCGAGATTTTGATCAAACTTGGCAATTCTGTGCGCCTGTTTGTCTGCCTTTCTGTCTCTCTATCTGTTTGTCTGTTTGTCTAGACCTTAGCCTGCAGCTAAATGGCTGGATAGATGTAGTTTATACTTCATATCTGGGGTCTATGGGTTCATACTCCGAAGCTCATACTCAAAATTAACGGTACCTTATTACGGGCCAATTTCGAAAAAATGCAATCTTCTCGAAAACGGGTGAAACGATCTGCACTTATGGGACAAGTCGTGCCCTTCATTTCAAGATGGTAGGACAAGGTTGGAGAAGGTCCAAGATTCACAATTTTTTGCAAGTCTAGGTTTGTGACAATTTTATCTTGCACGGAAAAATTTCTAATGACTGGACTATATTTGGATTTCTGCTGCCTCAAGTTTGAATGGATTGTATGATACCCTATCCTTCACCTTTTAACCCATCTCTGATGAAGTGGGCGTGGCGTTATGAAATTTTCAATTCAAATTCAATGATATTCTATTTAAAGTATACTTCCGCTATTTTTAAAAGATAAACTAATGTAAATTAATTGTATGGCTTCTTTTTATAAGAATGTGGGAGCCGTAGTTTGTTACCGAAGTTCATGGATTCTGATTTGATCTTGAAAATAAGGCTTATCCATTACCGAAAGAAGCTTTAAAAAAGCAATATTAGTTTTTTTTTTTTAAGAAAATGCCCCTAAAACGTATGCGTGGCACTGTACAACGTATGGACGAATTATAGAGAATGTGATAGTCCATCCGCCCACAGAAACGCCCACTTTGAAAAAGATGTCTATTTTCTCAATATTTTTGCTAGAAACTGTAAAATATTTTCTATTTAAAATATGTAGACTTTGACTTTGACGCCCTCTTTTAGGGGGCATTTTCTTAAAAAAAAAAAATCATATATAGTTTTTTCAAAGCTATCAGTGAATCCGTGAGCTTCGGTTACAAATTTCGCTACGCCCATGTTCTGCTAAGAACAAGTTGCATCAGTTTTGTGATTTCTTAAAAATCGCGAAAATATCCTCTGAATAGAAAGATAACATTGCATCCGGTTTAAGTATTTCGCTATAATTATCAATATAGCCAAACTTTTTGAAAACTGACATAAAAGAGGGATTGTTCAATATTTAACGGGCGTTTTGAAAAAGGGAATCAAACACTATTTAATTTAAGAGGCAAGGAACCGTACACACCAGGTTTGATCAGTCTAGCTTGTAACACTCTTTCGGATGAATAGACGGAAAATTTTGCTACTTTATACTTCACAGGTATAACGGTTTAGTAGGATACCACTTCTAAAAATCGTCACTCGATACCAAGGGATTTTTATGGAAAGAAGAAGAAGCTTTTTATCTTATTTTTGTCCGATGATTGCAGACAGTTTAAACTTTCTAAGCTGCTGTACTTGCAATCCGGAAAGTGAGTATTTTTCTCATGTTTTTCGTGTCATGGGTGCTACCAGCAAAGGATACATACCGCCTCCCAGAAATTTCTGACCTTCGTGACATTCAGCATCTGCCTATAGAAGATACGCCGTCTTAACCAGATGAATGCCGGACATTTACAAAGAACGTGCTCAGCATTTAGTCCTCTTCCAGGCAGAGTCGGCACTCTGTCTCTGAAGAGAGATTCGGTATGCTAATATGGTGTTTTAGGCAACAGTGGCCTGTGAAAAAACCCAAAGGCTTAGTTACGCTTTCCTTATTTAGTGTAAGGACTTTCTTGAAGCAATACCGCTTGATCAATCATTTGGATTGCTTTATTCCGGGAACGAATTTAAAATGCGATAGGTAAATTTGGTGTCCCCAGTTATTAAGCAAAGCTGTGGTAACTGTTATGGGTCTAAGAATTTTGCAGATTAGCCAGCCATTGCTAGTTTATCCGCAGTTTCTTTACCTCCTATGCATTGGTGACCAAGCACCTAACCAACCTTGACCTAATTGTCTATTGATTAAAAACTCCGGGAATTCAGAGACATGAAGTCTCTTTGTAGGTTTCATTCAACCTCTTCAGGAATGACAAATTGCAAAGTTTTCTGGATAGCATTTTACGAAGCTTTATGAAATCCTTGATAGTTTCAGTGCATGTACCTACAGTGCATCCTTCAAGAGGATTTCCTTGCTATTATTATTGATTTTTTCAAGATTCTTAAACTTTGGTTTCCTGCTTGGCTTTCATAATGATCCTGAAATTTCCTTCGATAAATGCCTAAAAAATCTTCCGCTCATATTATCTACAAATTTTTAGTTAAAAGCTAGTCGTAGTCCACTTAGTTCTAATGGCTCTGAGCAAGATATCATTTAAGTGCTTTGAGCTTAGCGCCCAATCATCATATAATAATCGTGGATTAATAGTTAAGTGCGCGATCACTGTGCTGGAGACACAAGGTTCGAGTCACGGATAATATCAAGAACATTTTTCACCGTCTCAACTCTTGCAAACGTCTGACTGAAAACAAATTGTCTACACCAATAATAAGTTGAATGCTTCCTGAGCGACATTAAAGTAAGTATTAGCCAGTCTATTAATCTCAAGTGTATCTATATCCAATCATTTCACTCATTCACATCAGAGTTCCATTTTTTCCATTTTTCCCAAATTGATTTTGGAAAAACGAATCAATAATCCTTTGAATTAAAGAAACGCCATGCATTCCAAATAAAACATAATTGAACGGATTCCATTTCGCTGGCAAAGTCTCCGACACCAGTCGATTGTAAAAAGTTAATTAAAACATCAGCAACTCCATAAAAGCTTTACTTATCACACTCGTTGCACTCTGGACAATAAAAGGACGTTACTACCGATTTTTTTTTAAAAAAAAAAAGAAAAAAAAGTTTTAAACAATCAAAATTGCCGAATGTTTACTCATCCAGAAAGCAATTTCAAAATTTGAATGAGAAAAACGTACGTAAAATAGCAAAAGAAAGGGATAAAATGGACACCACCCAAAATGCAGTGCACACATTACCCAACTAGGATAGACAAGAATATCCGCAGTGATCCGCAACGTCCGGATAAAAATGATAAACGTTTTTACGTTTTTCCGGTGCCATCATTTTTATCCATCCCCTATATATCCTTTCCGTGTGTGCATGGTAGAAGGGCACTTTCAATTTCGTTCGATGTGTCCTGTGAACGACTTTTTTTTTTGTCTTTCAGTCTTTTTGGACAATGGTTTTCCAATTACCAACACATCCCTCACACCCTTCGATCATGGGTCAGACATAACGACGCCTCAACGACCGCAGTGACTCAAAAGCCGATACACGTACATTTTTTCTCGAAAGTAATCAACGTTCGGCACTGCGCAAGAGGGCGGGTAGATGTATACGCATAATTGTGCCCGGAAATCGAAATGCACGAAATTTTCGTACCCATGTTAATTTTTTATGAACTCTTGCAATAAATTTCAATTTAATCGAAGCGGCAACAAAGAAACAACCAAAAGTATGCAGCAGGAGAAAAAAAAAACGTCCCAACATGAGTCCTTGTTTACAAGGGCAAGGAGGTCTGGTAAACGTTTGCACGTTTTTGTGTCCTTGTCCACATTTTTCATCTGGCAATTTCGGAATCAAAATTCAGTGCACACACACGGCCATCACTCAGAACCACTGACCACTGGTTGACGGCGGCGCCACGGGAGAAAGGGGTGGATAGACTCCATCCCTGTTGCTGGTAATTTTGAACCGTGCTTTCGAAGGGATGACATTTTTTAATCAATTTTATTGAAAGTCATCCAGTTGAAATAAAAGGATTAAAATATTCGGCAATGATACGAACTGATAAACGCTTCAAAGCTGACCATCTGTGATCTAACGTGAAGTACGCAACATTTGTGGGCACAGTTGGTGGGCGGTGAACCGTAATAAATAGCAACTTGTTAACATTCATGAGTTTGGATGGAGACGGTCCAGCGTACTGGTCCAACTAATCGCCAGTCATTCTACTAATTTGAGCAGAAGCTGGAAACTGCACTTATGGACTATGTTTGGGAAGATGTCATACAGATGATGGTCAGAGTGACAAGGCGGATAATTATACGTGAAAAATGGATATCAGATACGGTTTGGCAAGCGAGTAATGACAGATGAGTGAGTGACAGGTGATGTTATCAGATAGGGGGTGGTAATTGGCCATATGCCATGAAGCGGTGAAAGTTAAAATTGTACAAGTAGCTAGGTGCAATCCATTTAATTGTATTTTCTTCGGATGAATTTTTGAATTTAATTTGAGGGAGGATAACTTGGCAGGATGCGTCTACTTAACACTTTTATTGGATGTGACTTAGAATGTTGTAAGAATAAGCTGCATGTACATATAGTTGGATAAATTAGCCTTAAAAGTTAGTTATACATAAAGTATGTTTTGAAGGGAGGAAGGTTATGCACATAGTACGATTACTTTACGATAGGTGGCGCTGAACAACAATTTAGAAAAATAAAAATAAATTTCTGTTTGTTTGTGTGTTTTCAGCTTCGAACCTACTCGGCCAATTGAGCTCAAACTTAGAAATAATCGTTCAATAAAAAAACATATATTTAATTTAATCAAATGTCTTTGCTGTTTCTTATACTACAAACATAGTTTCAATTTCTAACGAAAATATAGGCGCACTGAATCCTTCATTTGAAAATATTACATTAAGGTCTTCGACAAACTATTTGTCAAAAGATTAATCGCAATCATAAAAAAGAAGAATCTGATTCGTAATCACCAGTTCGGTTTCCGAAATAAACATTAGAAGAAAAAAGAGTCTGCCATACGTCCTTTTTAGATGTGGTACATACTTTTGATAAAGTCTGGCATGAGGAACTTAATCATTAGCTGAGAATGCTCTCCCAAACAAAATGCCGAAATCCTGGAATCATATCTTCAGAATTAAACAAGAAGACTCCTACTCCGAATTGAAGGAAATCAAAGCGGGAGTACCATAAGGTATTATACTGGGACCAGTCATGTACCTATTGTACACCAGTGATCTCCCAACGCTTGGAAATATCACCATAACTACCTCTTCGCTGATGACACTGCGATTCTGGCAGTTGATAAAAGCAACGAAGAATCAACACAAAAAGTAGAACTAGCTGTCAACCAAATACATAATTGGACAAAACAATGACGCATTAAGCTAAATGGAGTTAAGTCGGTCCATGTTGACTTAACTAATAAAAGACTGAACTAATAAACCAATCACCATCAATGGACAAATATTACTTACACAGCGAAATACCTTGGCATGACCCTAGATGCAAAACTTCGTTGGAAAGAGCACATCAAGGAAAAAAGAGATGAATTAGGAATTAAATACAGAAATAAAAAATATTGGTTAATAGGTAGAAATTCAGTGCTTTCAACGTACAAAAAGGTCTGATTATACTAGTAAACCGGTGTAGACCTATGGTATTCAGCTTTGGGGTTGTACCAAAAAGAGCAACATGGAAATTATCCAAAGATTCCCAAAAAAGGTACTAAGGAACATCGTCGATGCACCCTGGTACATCAGAAATAATGACCTCCATCGGGACTTTAACGTGGATTTGGTCACCACAACGTGGTCAAATAAAATGCAATAAGACACGAAGGAAGACTCCGTCAGCATGCTAACATCGAAGCATCACAGCTCCGGTTATTAGTCCAGGTGACTAGATTGTAGTATAGAATAAATGCTTGAATTTAAAAAAAATAATGCACGAGTTTATGACTGCAAATCACCGACAAACAATCTTGAGTTGCTTACAACTTATGTTTTGAATGCCTTGGAATCCGGACTTTAGGTTTAACACTGTTTACCGTGAAGTATTGTAACATAAAGTGCAAGATTTTGGTATTCTATAACAAATAGTTAAAAATCGTGACGTTCAATCGAAATCTATGTCCTATTTGGAGTTCCACAAGGCAGCCACTTTGGTCCTTTGTTATTTAATATTTTTGTTAATTGGATTCCATCTTTGGTGTATTTTGGAAAATATTTAATGTACGGAAATGATTTGCGAATGTGAATGACTGCATTAATCTACAGAATGACTGCATTAATCTACAGAATGACTTGGACAATATTGTGTGATGATAGTTTCTTATCACTCAGTGTCATAAACCAGATGTTTGGGGGGACCTAAGCCTCAACCAGTAAGCATCTCCAGCCAGCTCGATCTTGTGCTACCCGCCTGATATTTTGTACACGAAGATGGTTGAAGTCCCTTTCCATTTGTGTGCTCCATCTTAGTCGGAACGTTGATATCCATAAGCTCTACATGTCCTAGCCATCTTAGGCTATAAATTCGTTATTGTATCTCCTCCTCCATTCTTTTTTCTATCAAAACAATCAAGAGTGTTTTCATCCGTCTTTGATTACATCCATACTTCTGTGCGCTATAGTAGGAATGGGATGATGGGGGTTTTATATAAAATCACCTTAGTTGTCAGTGAGAGGGCTTTGCTACTCAATTGCCTTCTTGGTCCAAAGAAACAGTGGGTGTCTATAGTGACTCTTTGCTTGATCTCTGCACTGGGGTCATTGTCTGAATTTGCAGCAAAGTCTAGGTACTTAACTACTTCAAAATTGTCTTCTGTGACGTTCTGCCCAGGTCGCCAATGTTGACTGTCCTTTTTTGATGACAATATTTAATTTAATTTATTTTGCCCTCGTGAACCTCTAAACCCATTTTAACCGCCTCGATTTCAATACTCCCGAAAGCACCACTGACAACCCGCTGCGTTCTTTCAATTATGTCAATGTCATCGGCGTACGCGAATAGTTGTACAGACTTTTGAAAGATACTCGTAGTACCCCTGATGTTAGTTTGAGGATTATGGAAAATTCTTTCAAGTATGATGTTAAAGAAATCAGATGACAGCGCGTCACATTGTCGTAGTCCTTTTCTCACATCAAAAGGCATCGGTGATGTTGTTACCGACCTGGATGGAGTAGTGTTCATTCTCCATCGTCATTCTACACAGACGGACAAGTTTGGATGGTATGCCAAAACTAGACTTTGCTCTGTATACCTTGGCTCTATAGACTCTGTTATAGGCGACTTTAAAATCGCTGAAAAGGTGGTGAATGTCAATTTGCGGTTCCGGGGTTTCTTCCAAGATTTGCTGCAATGTGAATATCTTATCTATGGTAGTCTTTCCTGGCCTAAAACCACACTAATACTGGCTAATTATATTATTGACAAAAGTTTTGAGGCGTTCACATAATATGACAGATAAGATCTTATAAGCGATTTTGAGGAGACTAATACCTCTTTAGTTGGTACAGTTCAGAGGGTTTCCTTTCTTTAGGATCGGGCAACCAATACTGAGGTTCCTTTCGTCGGGCATACTTGGATCCTCCCATATCTTACAGATAAGTTTATGCATGCTCCGTACCAAATCATTCCCAGATGCTTTAAACAGTTAGACCGTCGGCTCTACCCGACGTTTGATTTAATCTTAGATATTGCTATATTCACTTAACTTTTGTTGGGTGGACGGAATTGTTGATCGTCATCCGCTGATAGATAAGTTTTGGTCTTCACTGCTCTTTAACAATCTGCAGAAGTGATCTTTCCAAATCCTCAGCACAGACTGTGAGTTTTATAGTAATAGCAGCAATGTAGTCAACAACAAAATTACTAGGATAGGAATATAAATTGTAGAGAAGAATATCGCCCATAGCTGTTTTGGCTTCTATATATTTATAGGAGAAATAGTTTTGAATGGGTGAATTAGTTATGAAAAGTGGATATTATTGCTATTCTTAAATAGCTATTTTAGCTATTTTTTTGTTTAGTAAATCAATACCAACAAAAAGAAAGATTACGGCGGCATTGCTCTTGTCTATGTCAGAAGACATACTTGTATACGTTCACGATGTGATGTGTTATATTTTCTGCGTGTACCTACGGTTTTATATATTTGCATATATCTAATTGCACTTATGTACTTAGTAGTTAAGCTGAAATACTATGGTTCTATAACTTATACAGAACTTTCCTAAAATAGTAGGGATGTATTGCAAATTTGAGAAATAGCAATGAACATAACCAATATGCATATTTCTTCTATGAAATGCTACTCTATATAGAACTATTCAATGTGGTACGCAAAATAGCAGTATTTGCTGTTCCTAGTTCTCATTTTCCTGCCCTTTTTTTACTATAAAAAATTGCACAATTCTAGAATTGTTGATGAAGCTTAATACTTTGTAATACTGAAAAAGCCTTATTACACAACAGAAATATTATACAAGCAGCCAAGTGCTCTCCCAGATGCAGCCATATTCTTAGTTGTTATGTGGAAATTTTACAGTGTTTTTATCAGGTTTAAGAATGTCGTCGTTTAGACCCCGACCTACAGAGAAAATCCTAAATAAATCAGCAGAAACATTAGTAATCAACAGCACAAAATACAACTCCGAACAATGGATAGATTTTTAAAATCACATCTGGTTACTAATTTGTATTCCTCCAGTGTTCTGGCTTCTGCCATCCATCATCCATCTGTCTACACCCAGCTAAAAGTCATTATACGGGTTATTTTACGTGCGTAGCTAGTTTGACTTTTATAGTTCATCGTTAAGTCGACAGCTTTGCAGAACTGATTTGCATCTAAAATCCATTGAGGTGAGTAATAAATCGCTATTGGGACCTCAAAAAATCATAAAATTGACACAAAAAGTGCGAAAAAATGTAAAATACTCTACCTTCACCCTCCTGTGGTTTCGTGTGACCGATTTCTTAGCGAATATTTATGACTTGTTTATAATAATCCTACG
Source organism: Pocota personata (assembly GCA_963082735.1). Lineage (NCBI taxonomy): Eukaryota > Metazoa > Arthropoda > Insecta > Diptera > Syrphidae > Pocota > Pocota personata. The sequence continues at coordinate 235,988,954 of OY720429.1, read as the reverse complement.
AGTATGTGTGATGTATGTATCTTCCTTGTGATTCATATATCTTTGTTGTATCTCTAGGATAATGGAGACAATTTAAATTATTCTTTCCATTGTCCCCTCGTAATATATTTCTTGAAATTGATATACGAACCCGAGTGCAACTGTTTTAAATGGCCCAAGTCACATATGGATACGTATTACATTCTCGCCTAAGTCTGAGAAATTGCAAAAAGAAGAAGATCCTTAATTTGATTTATTAGCTCAACGTGCAGGCAGCAAAACACAACCCCTATTCTCCTCTGTGCTCGATTGATTCACACCGATTTTAAATTGACAGGACAAAGGACTCACAAAAAAGAAAAAAAAAGGAATCTGGGCCAAACAGTGGTTACTGGTGTCAATGATTTAAGATACTTATGGGTTCATTGGGAATCAAGCTTCTGCTATATTGCTACACCCCCTCGGCTAATGCTTCAATTACACTTTAAAGTAGGGTGCTTGTTAGATGGTGTAATTTCGCAAGAAAATCCTTGTTCGCACGTCTGTCTCTTGTTAGAGTGGAACGAATTGCGAAAAAATGCAAATTGACACACGCGAAGTCTCTTTGCGATTGATGGAAACGTCACCGCTGCTCGGTATGGTATACCTTTGCCTATTGCGAATGTTTGCAAAACAATTTACTGTCAGCTGACAAGGACATTGAGTGTGTTTTTGGGGTGGGGGTTGATGTGGTTTGAGGGTGAACGTGCTCTATTGTTCCCTTCCGAAGGAGACATGAGAAATTGTTCAGTTTATTTGGATCATTTAAGATTGGTTATCCTTTGTGATTTTCAATTAAATTAATTTTGATGAAAAATTACCAGTACATCGTCGTGGCACAGAGAAAGCGGAGCGAAGATTGAATCATGTTTTGATGATGGTGTCATCATTGATTGATGTCGATGATTTGTCATAGGGAGAGAAATCAAAGGAGGGTTAAAATTCATAACAATACTACTCTATTGTGTGCTACTGCTTTTATTTCTAACATATGTACATATCCTGCACCTTCGTTTGTGAAATTTAGAAATAATTGTGTAGCCTATGGTTTCTGACTCACATATTGATTTGACTTGAAGAAAATACAAAAATTACGGAAATTGTGATTCAGTTCATGTAAATGGTCCTCTAAAGGTCCATCATCCTGTCATCCTGGAGGATATGTATTCTTAATTCCAAAGCCTTAGGAATATCTAAATGAGCCGAAACTTGAGGTTAAAACTTCAAATTACTCTGCGTAATAAAGAAAAGAACATTCATCCACAAAAATCGTAAACAAAAAGGATTCTTCACTTCGAATACAGGGTTTACGCTTATCATCGGATTCTAGCATAGAACGAAATATTGAAATGAAAATGAAAGATTAATATACACGGAGTAAGCCTCTTTGAAATCGGGTCGGATTTTCATGAAGTTTATTTAGCTAGCTTAAATGACAAACGACTAATAAAGGCTTCGTGGAAGTAGGATGCTCCGATCCTGCGCCACAAAACAGAATAAGTGTCAGTAGGCCTGTGGCCCAGCGATCCGCAACCGTAAAGCAACAAGCTGGTGTGATATTTTTTTAACTATTAAGGACACCGATTAAGGACATTCTGGAACGTTAGCACCACTCTCGACTCGAGTGATGAAGGTCCCCTGAATGCCAGATTTCTCTACTTAGAATGAATGTTCACGCGATACAAGATCGACAACATGGGGTTAAATGAGGCTGAATGCAGGAGAGTACCTCTCGCCCACAAAAAAACACTGATTTACTCTACTGTGGAAAACTAGAATTAGCAATCGCAAGTCCTTCGTAGGACTGATGCTTACACTAATAGCACGAAAAAGCCTCATATTACGGAAACCTTTCAATGACCGGATATTGAGGGCAAGATTCTAAAGAAAAAATCACGATCTTCCAATATTATGACAACTTTTACAGCCAATTAGGTGCCGTGCACCATTTAACGCCTAACAGGACATCGTGGCCTCGGAGGCCAAAAAGACAATAAAGAACGTTTTGTGAACTTCTGCATTGCCAACCGCCACCGGTACACTGTTTGAGCATAAGACCTGTCACAAGATCAGTTGGGTCTCATCTGATAGGCAGCAAATATCAAACCAGATCGACCACATTGCAATTAGTCGTTGCTTTAGAAGTTGCCTCTTCGATATCCGAAACAGCCGTGGAGCCGGTATCAACAGGCTTGTATTCAGTGTACTTGCACCTATAAGTTCTATAAATCACTCGAAATTTTAGTAAAATCTTTAAAAGGATTTTTCGTTTCTTCTACATTTTTTGAAAAATTCAGTAATGAGCCAATTTTCATACTCCGGTTAAAAAGCAAAGTACCGTCATACGTACACTTTCAGGAAACTAATACCTACTCTTATTCATAGGTGCAAGTAAAAAGAATGGACTTCAAAGTAGGCATCCCTAGAATAAAATTAGCAACGTGTCATTAATAAATTTTTTAATTAAATACCTTTTTTTTATTAACATTAACATACACATTATCTTAAATTGACTTTTAATAAATTATTTAATCTACATTTAGTTGTGGCAGTCCAAGTTAGTTCCATAAACTAATTCTAATGTCCTCTCAATGTTGCTGCAACATTTGCTGCGTCCTGGGCAATCGCTATTGTTTTGATAGTTGCATCACGAACATTTTGACCAGTTCTTTCCTGCATTTAGAATATTAGTTTAAGTAAAAGTTAACTGATTTTGCTTAATTCTCTCTTACCAATCGCTTTCCGAAGTCCCTCAACCATCCGGCTTCAGTTTGTACAGCAAATACAGCCAAAATCACAGAGAAGAAAGCGAATACTTTGCAGAAGTTCATTTTGAATGTGAATAGATATTCTATAAGAATGAACCAGCGATAGAAAATGCTTGAACACTTCAAGATTGATTGATAACTAAAGCACCAAATCACTTTGTTTAAATACTCTTGGAGGCAATGGAACTGAACATTTTTGGTGATTTCTTGCAAATTCGGATGAAATATGAAAAGTAAGTCAGACCTCAATATACCAAAAGGAAATCCCGTATCTTAATCAGAGAAATGCACTCAAATCACTTCGTCACAATAATGCGGGGCTTTGCTTTGTTAGTGAATTCAGAAACATACGTATATATGTAGGTATGTACATAAATTACTTGTTTTTATTAGCAAATTTTGCGCTTTTTTTTATGAGAGAAATAAAAGTAATAGCAGGTAGTTTCTCTCTAATGCTATATCAGCTTGACTTGACTGGAAGTTTTTTATACAATATCCAGGGCATATTAAGTTTAATACATTGTTTGTAACATACTCGTAGATAAATAATAACGTTATAATTATAATTATAATAATTGTTCAAATCAGCCCACAGACATGCCCACTTTAAAAAAAATTGGTTTTCTTAACATTTTTGCAAGAAACTGAAAATTTTTAGACGTGAAGCACATAGACGTTGACTTTCTTTGCACTTCTTCCATGCATTATATATGACCAAGCCCACTTTTTGGTGGCGTTTTCTAAAAAAAAACATACATATATTGCTTTTTCAAAGCTATTTGATGTTGTCATCATTAGAATATCTCATCAGAATCCATGAACGTCGGTTACAAATTTGAGAGCCACGCCCGCTTTGTAACAAGATTTTTGTGAAAATATTTCTTAAAAATCATAGTATACGAGTATGTTTTAGAGATTTCGCAACGCCACACTCAATTTATTAGGGGTGAGTTAAAAGTGTCAAAGTGTCAAAAAATCACCAAGCACAGTCCCATGACCTTTCTGTTAGGAGAGTATGGCATGTTCATAGATCATGTTATTAGTCCATTTCCAAAGGTGAAGGTGAAAAATATTCCACATTATTTCCATTCACTAATGGAGAGAATATCTGGAGTTATCGAGTCAGCTTTATTAGAGATGATGCACTGATGACGTGCAATAATCATCTATAGCTTAAAATATTTTTTTAATTATTACCGCCAATGAAAGATCAAATTGCATTTAAATAAGTTAAGGTATTTTAAAGTTTAAAGTTTTACGTGTTAATCTTATTTTTTTAAAGATTAATTAAAATGCTTATTGTGAGTTTTTTCTTAATATAAAAATCTTCCGTTAAATTATTAAAAAAAAATTCATTTCCGCAAAAGTGTGGATATTTTTATTTAATTTTAAAGTTCAGTTTCTACCATTATATATATATACGTTGTTTGATAAATGTCCGCCTCACCTTTTCTTGCAAATTTTCATCCTTTTGATGAAATTTTGCATGACATTTTCGGACAATTGCGGCTTGATTTCGCGAATAACAGCTCTGGTATTATCTTTGAGTTCTTGAATCGTTGGTGGATCATTGGCGTAGACCTTATCCTTAACGTATCCTCAAAGTTAAAATGCACCATCTACGCGGTTTCCGAAACGCGAAATTAAGCGTCCGGGAAATTTCTCGCGCAATAATGCGGTCGTAGCTCCATCTTGCTGGAAATAAACAGTATTCAAGTCAAGCTCTTCAATTTCAGTCCGAAAAAAATCGGTTAGCATTATTCGGTAGCGCAATCCATTGACTGTGACGGTGGCACCGGTTCATTTTCGAAGAAATAAGGTTTGACAACGCGAGCCCAAAAACGACACCAAACTGGGACTCGTGCCTGATGGAGACGTTGCTCTACAATCACTCTCAGGTTTGCGGGGCACCAGATGCGACAGTTATACTTATTAACGAAGTCTTGCAGAATGATGATTCTCTTGAAAAAAAAAATTAGCATCACCTGACTGCATTTCTAACACCCAATCAACGAACTCATGGAGTTGTCCATGGTCTGCCAGCTTTAATTCTTAAGTCAGCTGAACTTTATAAGCATATATTTCAAGATCTGTATGCAAAATGTGGTGTAGGCTGGTTTGGGATATACCTAATTACTGCGACCGTCTTTTATTTGACAAACTTGGATTTGTTTTCAACTAACTCATGATCTTACGAGCATGAGTTGGAGTCTTCATATCACATACCTGACCGATTGGCTCAAATTTATTGATCAGGTTCACAATAGCTGGGCGAGAAAGTGTTCCATAGCGACTGAAAAAAGTACGAACTTTACGAAATGTCTTACCATTTTTGTAGTTAATTTTCTTGAAACCATTTTCTTGAATCGTTTATCGCATTTACTTGAAACTCAGCATAACTACTCTACAACATCAGTCATGAAACACGTACTTCAACATTTCCCAAAATTCAACCTAAAGCGTTTATAAACGATAAATGCAAAATGCACGCGAGTGAATCCACGGGCCTCAGCTAGTCTGATATACATATGTATATTCTCCCCCTGACTTTTTTATGTATAAGAGTAGAACTACTCAGGGTCTTAAAATTGATCATACTACAATTTGACATGTGTCTAATAGTATACTTGACATATCAAATTTAAAGGGGCAGACAAATCAATTTCTCCGGACTCTTGGAATACACTTCTTGAGCGTTCAGCTTCATACTCGTAATATTGGGCAATTATCAAATGAAGCAGCAGATCTTCTCAGAAAAAGGATCAGTAGGTGGAAAAAACTACATTAAAATCGGCTCACAAGCTATTATTCGCAAGTTATAAGATATGAAAGAAAATTGAACATTTAAACACTGAAACCATATTGCTTATGGTCAGCTACTCGTATCTTGCGAACTTTTTTGTAGACCTTTTCAAACTCTAAAACTCATTCACTTTTTTCGCATAACGTTTATAATTTAGTCGCCATATCGAATTTAATGAACCGCTCTGATGATTTTGACCCTACTTCGATGTAAGTACTCAGAAAATTTTCCAATGCATTGAAGAAAATCACCTCAAAATTGTTTAAGTGGTTCTTGAGTTATAAACTGGCACGCAGACAGACAGACAGAGAAATATTTTCAATTTCATAATTATGTTGAGAAGAGATTTCAGGGTAACAGGCACTGTAAAAAACAAAAAAAAATTGCAAGAGGAACTATAAAATAAATAAATAAATATTTGGCGCAACAGCTCTTTAAGTGCCAGGGCCTAGCTTCTCGCAACCACTCGTGTTATGTGCGTTATATTTTTCACACGAATGAAAGGGACCTACAATTTAGTGCCGTATTCGAACGGCAATTTGTTTTGAGAAGCTTTCTCGTGAGAACAATACTCTCGGATGTTTGTCAGACGTTCGCGAGAGGTGGGATCGTGAAAAAACTTTTTGGTGTTTTTCTGGGATTCGAACTTCGAAACTCTTGCGTAGTGATCCGACACACTAACCACTACGCCACGACGCCCACGACGCAAGAGGAACTAGTTGTTTGAGAAAAAAATAAAAAAATCTGAGAATAAACATCGAATAGCTATTTTTTTTTAAGAGCGACCTACATACATATATGGTGTCAAAAGGTTGGTATTAAGACCAACATTTGATAAAAAGAAAATAAACTTCCAGGTATACTCGTAGAACTAAAGATTAAAATTCGTGACGAGTAATCAATCAAATTTCTAATTAAATTTAATTTTTATTAACACACATATGTACATACATACATATTATCTTAAATCGACTTTTAATAAATTATTTAATCTACATTTAGTTGGGGCAGTCCAAGTTAGTTTCATAAACTAATACTAATGTCCTCTCAACGTTGCTGCAACATTTGCTGCGTCCTGGGCAATCGCTATTGTTTTGATAGTTGCATCACGAACATTTTGACCAGTTCTTTCCTGCATTTAGAATATTAGTTTAAGTAAAAGTTAACTGATTTTGCTTAATTTTCTCTTACCAATCGCTTTCCGAAGTCCCTCAACCATCCGGCTTCAGTTTGTGCAGCAAATACAGCCAAAATCACAGAGAAGAAAGCGAATACTTTGGAGAAGTTCATTTTGAATGTGAATAAATCTTCTATTAGAATGAACCAGCTAAAGAAAATGCTTGTACGCTTCAAGATTGATTGATAACTAAAGCACCAACTCACTTTGTTTAAATACTCTCGGAGGCAGTGGAACTGAACAATGGGGATTTATTGCAAATTCGGATGAAATATGAAAATTTAATCAGGCATCAATGTACCGAAAGGAAATCCCATATCTTAATCAGAGAGATACGTTCAAATCACTTCGTCACAACAGTGTGGGGCTTTGCGTCATTAGTGAATCATTCACAAACATACCCGTAAGTAAATAAAAAAAAAAGTTAATTTGTTTTCATTATCGAATTTTGTGCAACTTTTTTTTTATGAGGGAAATAAAAGAATTAGTAAATTTATCTACTGCTATATCAGCTTGACTTGACTGAAATAATTGAAAGATTTAGTAGGCTTGTAAGATACGTCCACTGTGATACCACGAGATTTTTCGCTATTCTAACTACCTAACGGACTAATTGAACCAGGTGTAGCTTGTTATGAAGCACACGATGCTTCTGACATCAATATTCACCAGTTGGAGCAGTCTCCTTTTAAACAGAGGTGGATAGAAACAAAGGAAATGGAGGATCGTTTCTTCCGATTTCTCGTCTCTCCAGCTCATGCAGAAATTGTTTTTCAAACCAGGCCAGCTATTTAGCGTGTAGACGATCGATTTTTCGAAACCAATCTACAGGGTCTTCCAATAGGGACTTCCGAACTTTAACAGTTGATAGCGGCCATACTGTTGAAGCTACATCTGTGAAATTGACTGTCGTTTATTCAGTCCGTTTTGCCAAATCGTCATGGATGGATATAGCGTTCAACAACACGTGCAAATAATAAAATTGTTTTATCAAAATGGATGTTCTGTTAGGGCAACGTTCCGTGCGCTTCGCCCATTTTACGGTCGCCACAATCGTCCTTCCGAGAGGACTATTCGTAGTGTGGTGGTTTACTGGTTCAGTAAACGATCAACCAACACCCATACGTCGACGAAACGCAAGATCTGCCGAAAACATCGCCGCTGTCCGTGAGAGTGCAGGAGAATCCGAGGCAGTCGTACAAAATTTAACTGACCCAGGAGCTGAAGGTAAACGATCATAGACAACGACGTGTGTTCGCTGAACGGGCTCTGGAGCAGTAGGAAACTGACCCTAAATTTCATCGAAAAATCATCTTCAGCGATGAGGCCCATTACTGGATGAATGGGTAAGTCAACAAACAAAATTGTCGAATTTGGGACGATACCAATCCAAATGAGATCCAAGAGCGTCCAATGCATCTCGAAAAAGTCACTGTTTGGTGTGGATTTTGGGCTGGCATCATCGGTCCATATTTCTTTGAGAACGACGTTGGCCAGGCCATCACCGTCAACGGTGACCGCTATAGGTCGATGATTACCAACTTCTTTTGGCCTGAATTGGATCATATGGACACCAACGACATGTGGTTTCAACAGAATGGCCTCATCTCACGTGGAGGTGATGTGAACTGGCCACCTAGATCGTGCGATTTGACCCCGTTAGACTTTTTCTTGTGAGGTTTTTTAAAGTCGCAGTGAATTTTTCTAGTGGATGGATGTTATATTCCATATATAATGGCATCAATAGGCCTTTCAAACCAATAAAAAATTTCGATGATACACACTTTGTTTGATTTAAATTTAAAGAGAGGAAGCGCTTAATGAAAGACCCTTTATTAGAGCGTTTTTAATGGAACTTAGACAATTACCGTCTAGAAAAGTGACAAGTCTGGAGAGTGTCCCATCTCTAGATGTCATTGCTGATTGCATCCAGTATGAGTGGAGCATATCTAAATTTGGCTTTTTTGGCAAAATTCAAAGGGTAGCCTCCTTTTCGGCTAGTTCGCCAGCTTAGCAAATTCCCGGAATATCTTTGTGGCGTGACACTCAGCATAGGTGAATGTGTAATTCATGTCCAATACATGGGCAAATATACCTGTAGTTACTGCTAGTACCTCCGCTTGGAAAATATGTGTCAGAAAATATCACCGCGGCTACACCATCTTGGAGCTATCCGAATAGAAAATGAATTGAGTTCTTAGTACCTGTCAAGGTGAGCATTCCTTTCTGCTGAGAAATAGATTAGAAAAATTCCCTGTGAAGTGCACGTAAAGCGTAGTGTCGTCTCTGGTTACAATATAGACGATCTGAGCATGCTCAGCTTTCCGTTTGGCTGAGTCTCAGAGCACTTTTAACTGCAAAGCTTACAAATTCTACAGAATGATAATTGGAGGAAGCTGCAATCCATGTTTTTTTTTTTGGATATCGAAGAAACCTCTGACAATACTTCACCCGTTACAACATGAAGCCCTACGAAACAATATGAACAGCATATTTTCAAATTATGATATGCTAGGTATAAAAATGTGTAAATCAGTTATAGATGAACTCCTCGATGGACTAAGAAGAAATCCTATGGGTTATGGATCTTTCCTATTACACATCTTAAAAAGGGAATAGAGAGAGAAAAATGCATCGTGGGTCAAAGATCGAGACTTCCTCTCCAAAGCAGCATCTATCAGGTTGGCAACTAAGTAATTGCCGATTTTTTCAGATAAATAAAAAACATTTTTTAAATACACAAATAAATTTCAATCAATGATATATTTCCCACTTTGTTCGATGACCTTTTGCCATCTTTCTGGCAACTTCATAATACCACGTTCGTTATCGGCAAAAAACTGAATCAATTGCGATTTTACAGCGTCATCATTGAAAGTTTTACAATCCAAAGAGTTTTTCAAATATCGAAATAAATGGTAATCTGATGGAGCAAGGTCAGGGCTATATGATGGATGTAACATCAATTCCCAACCAAGCTCCAATAATTCTTGGCGAGTGACCAAAGATGTATGTGGCCTAGCGTTGTCCTGGTGAAAAATGACACCTTTTCGATGGACCAACTCTGGCCGTTTTTCGTTGATCGCTGTATTTAATCTGTCCAGTTGTTTGACAGTACACATCCGAATTGATCGTTTGATTCCTTGGAAGCAACTCAAAATGCACCACACCTTTCCAATCCCAACAAATGGAGAGCAAAATCTTCTTTAGGTGGATATCAGCTTTCGGGTAGATTCTGCTGCTTTATCAAGCCTGGACCCAGGTCGTTTTCGATTGACGTTACTGTAAATAACCCATTTTTCATCGCCAGTGACGATTCGTTTCAAAAAAGGGTCGGATTCATTGCGTCTAAGATGCAAATCGCAAGCTTTGATGCTTTGTTAAATGCATTTTTTTCAAATCATGTGGAAGCCAAATATCAAACTTTTTAACGAGTTTCATACGTTTTAAATGTTTCTCAATCGCTGTATGTGACACATTTAACTTTTTTGCTATCTCTCGTATAGTTACATGACTATCCGACTCGATTTTGTTTTAATTTGATCATCATCAAGCTCATCTGGTCGACCTGATCGTTGTTCATCTTTCAGTGAAAAATTTCCGGAACGAAATTTGGCAAACCAATTCCGGCACTGTCTTTCTTTTAAGGCTTCTTCACCACACACATCACGTAACTTTTTAGAAGCTTGCGCTGCGTTCTTTCCTTTACGAAAATAAAAAAGTAAAATATGACGCAAATGCTCTTTTTTTGCACCCCATATTAAAACTGACGCCAAACTAACACCTTTTCTCAAAAATACGCGCAATTTGCTTCCAAAGCAAAGTGAGACAGACAGCTAACAAATGTCAAAAGGAAACAAATTTGTCATTGACAGAAGCCATTAAAAAATATGGCCAAAGACATCTATGTGTGAGCTAGGCAATTACTTTGTTACCAACCTGATAAAATGCTACCCTGGGCTTGGCTGGCAGATGGGACTGAACTGGATTGTCCCGAAACTTCGCGATTCTTCTTTTTCTTCTTGGAAACTCTTAACCTTACTTTTTGTAAAGTATAGAACATAAGGATTTTCTAAGACGTAGCAATTCGAGAAAGGGTTTCGAAAATATACGAGTATACACATATTCGCCATTTTGTAACATTCTTCCTTCAACTTTGTATATGAATATTTGGTACTTACTTGACTGGTAAATTTTATCAAATTATGAATTTTATGATTGTTCATAGATATATGTATTTTTATTTTGAAAGGTTATGAATAAATCTGAATATGAATAAGCGGATTGACTACCTTAGTCCTTTTATCTAATTTTAAATTTACAAAGCGCTATAGTCCATTTTAAATAATACCTCCTTTTTTATCCTGTGATCCCTTTTCCCCAGTCGTTTTCTATTCATTCTACATTTTCTTTTTACGGATTTATCTTACATCCAACAATGCAAAGATAACCAAATTACACAAGTTTACAGTTCAGTGAAATTGAAAATTGCAAATTTAGGTAAATGTAAAATTGTCCAACCCCTTCAAACTTTAAAATGTCCTCTTTCATGTTTTCTTGCGGGAATCCAAGCAGTATATCTACCTACTCCTTTCAGAATTAAATTTAAAACCAGCAAAGGACAAACAAAGACAAACCACCACTACCGCCGCTAACAAGAAAAAAAGAATACAAAGAAATCTTTTTTCTTCATAGGTGAGTCCTTCCGCATTCAAATAACATAAGAAAAGGATTTAAAAATGTAATTTGACTATGCATGTCACATTATTTGCAAATTAGCCACCCTCCTTCGGTATACACATATGAGTACGTCATTCACATGACTATGATGTTCACTTTAAGACCTAACTAACCCACAGGGTGAAAGGCCGCACAATGTTTTGACATCTCATCTATCGTCAGTCATCAATATGCATCGATAAATTTAAATAACAAGGACATGTGCCACATGCAAAATAACAAAACAGGATGGAGTCATACGAACGGGAAAAGAAAAAAAAAACATCTTTGATCTTGGGCATCGGATAAAAGAAAATAAGATACTCGTACTACCAATAAATACCCTTTGACATGACATAGAAAATTGGCAAATGTTTGCTTGAGTCCTCGGTAAACAAGAAGCAGCCAAGTGAAACGGTTCTTACTTGAAAATTTTGCAAATTGCTATTCGGTATCAGTTAGATGGAGTTGGACAAAAGGCAGCCTGGCAATGACATTAAGAGGTTGTCCTGCATGGTTAATGGCCACTCAAGTTTTAGAAAAATTAACATTATTGTACGAGTATGTCCTTCTCTTTTGAAGATGATTTGCCTATCGGTGCAACGTAGACATCATATACCGTCTGCCATATTTGCTAACAAACTTTTGTCGTAGGATATAAAGTTGAAACCAATCACTCAATGATAAAGCGTTGGACAAAAACCAGAATGAGATGCTCAGAAAAGCATAAGTCAGCGATTTTTTATTTAAAAAAAAAAAGGATTCCCCAAATATCTTACTGACAATAATCTATTTAAAACTTTTGAGCGAAAAAAGACACGCAAAGCTCCCATCAAAGACAGTCTCATCCCTAGATATGCTCGCGCTATTAAATTCCATCAAACAAGGACTAACTAAATCCCAACACTTTGTCATCTCTCATCGCATCCTTACTCCATACGACGATGTACTATTTTTCACACTCATTGTTTGGTGGAAATTTTTCGTTCAGCTTAACCCAAGGGTTGATCCTTGTAAGCATTCACCCCATCTCCAGTTCCTATCTATTGACTGGGACCTGGTTGGATTCCAATATTTCATTACTCCAGTTGAATTATAATAAAAGGAAGTAGAAATCAAAAATAAAACGAATTCATAACCTTTCTTCGAACGGTTGGTTGCTTTTGAATTCAATTGGAATGTGCGTGAATTCACTCGATTATGTGCAAGGATTTTCTTCCAAAAAAAAAGTTGTATACATCTATATGTATATACACAGAGAATAAACGAAGAAATTGATTTTGACTGCGGGGTCACGTAGAAGACCCTTGTCCTTAGACGCCACCTTTATTAGTTTTTTTTTGTCATCCTTTTTGTAATAAATAATAAAAAAAAAATCGCAAATATCGTGGAAATGAGGGAAATCTTTTTCCACTGCTTTTGTGTGAAAATTGAATTGTTCCACTCGTCGAAACAAGGACGCAACAAGGAGATGAATGTGGAATTTGTTTTAGTGATTTATGTCCGAACGAGTTTAATGTGACAATGCCATTTGATATTGGAAAATTGGATTTGTACTCCTTGTCATATTATATCCTTGTTCGTTTTTTCTAAAAATGAATGTAATTTATTTATCATTCGACATGCGAATACAAGTAGTTTTTTACGTGGTGTTAGGCGGAAGAGATAAAAGGGATCATGGAATGTTTACGTATTAATAAATAAAATAGGAAGTTGGAATATTTCTGTTTGGATTTAAGTCAGGAGATGTTTAAAATTAATACTATTTCCATTCGTAATCATGACAATTTGTACTCTGTGATGTTTGTTAGAAGTTCGCGAGAAGTTTAAAGCGGCCTACAGAAAATCAACTTGGTTATTAACTAAGTTGTAAACACGAAACGTACAGACACCCCAACCTCGTTATCAACATCATTTCCTTTTTAGTTGGAGAGTATGCGGTTCGTAATTGTCGGGTATTTTGAAAATATTTAAATCTCTGTCCTCCGATACAAACTTTGAGCTAAGGGAACAGAAAAAAGTCACAAGGGTCAGATTTGGTGAATACGGTGATGGGTCTATCAATTCCAACTGTAATTTATTAATTTTGGATGTCGCGACCGCCGAAGTATGAGACGGAATGCAAATGCGTTTTTGGACAAAAGTGAACAAGCGCAGTATCCAAAGTGCAGACAGCTTTCTCGTGCTCAGTTCTTCATGCAAAATATGGATGCCTTGTTTTGACATACCCACAGCCTCTGTCATTTCTCTAACATTGGTTCAACGGTCATCCTGGATCATTTGGTGAAGTTTTTTTGATGCTATAGGGGCTGGTTGCCGTTCTTGGCCATCCCGAACGACCGTCATATCACCCAAGCTGAGACGACTACGTTTAAGTCAGCTAGTTATCTGTGCACGGCGGAAAATGGGGTAGAGTCCTCGAAAACAGCATCTAACTCGGCTTTAATTTGTTCGACGTCATTAATACTGGCAAAGTGACGCAACAGTAATGACCCTGTATGAATTGTCTATGATTTTTGCAAATTGCATCTTCGTGATATTGACAGTAGGGTAGTAAACAGATGCGAAATACACGACGATGAACAATGGAACTCTATACTCTTCAAGAACATGGAATAATTGTGTCAATTCAATGAGATGATAGGCCACGCAATTGCGCATTTCCCGGCGGTCTCTGCATAGTATTTTGTCTGGAACACAACCAGCACATCATAAGTTTCAACCATCACGTAAGAATCGGAAGATTTTTCTTAAAAATTAGTCATACAGCACGACGAATGACATTTCCATCTCTCCGGATATGTCAACAAGCAGAATACTCCCGCTTTTGGCTCAATGAATACCCGCGCATTATTCAAGAATAGTCTTTACATCCACTGAAAGTTACTGTATGGTGAGGCGTCTATGCTGAAAGGGTAATTGAGCCCTACTTTTTCGGAGAACTTATGAACCTCAGCTTTGATACATCGAAGGTACCAGAAAAGCTCAAGGAGTCAATTGTTCGACCTATACATAAAGGAGGTAGCAAAAAACAGTCGGAGAACTATCGTCCAACAGCGATTTTGCCAGCCGTAGAAAAGATTATGGAACAAATCGTTTCAAACATAATATGGGGGTTCATCCTAAAACATCACATAATAAGCAAACATCAGTATGGTTTCCAAAAGGGCAGAATCACTAATCAGCTTCTTGAAGATCTCGCTAATCTGATCAACACCATTCTGGGCAAACGTCAGCATGCCTTAGTTCTCTTTCTGAACTTCAGTAAGGCATTTGATACCCTCGACCACAATAAAATTATAGACGCTGTTGAAAGAGTGGGAATTAGGGGAAAGTTGGCGGACTTGATTACAGACTACTTGGCAGAGAGGGCCTTTTGGGTGAAAGTAAAAAATTGCTGTAGCTAGCCTTATATAGTGCAATACGGAGTACTACAAGGTAGTTGACTGGGACCTCTACTTTTAATTTTATATACGAACGAAATGCTAAAATGCTTTACAAAACGTCAGCCATTTGCATATGCGGATGATACGGCTATCGTTGTAGGTTACCAATCCTTAAAAGAAGTAGTACAGATTATGCAAGCCGAGTTTGAGGCAGCAGGGAAATGGTATGATAGTCAATACATCGAAAACCAAAATAATGCACATCCGGAGCCCGAATTACCGAACAACGCAAATAATAATGTTACGTGACTTTTTGATACACGAATTGCACGGAAGACGCTTTTCCAGGCCGTGTTATCCTCCGGTTTTTGCGAATTGTATTGGCCACTGCACACACAACGGGCGACACAACGGGCTTAGTGAAGGACGCTTTGCCAGACCGTGTTATCTCTCGTCTTAGTCCGCAAGATGCTTAGTGGAACAAAATTCAAGGTCAAATCATCAAAAAATAAAACCAACGTTTTTAATTTAGAAAAACAGCTGTAGCTAAATTAAATTGCGCCATTACTTTTGCTCTACCTTGTACAAACGACTGTCAAATAATAACTAGAGCTTCCAAAATGGCTGTCATTTTTAGAGGAATCTATCAAAGCATTTATAATTGTAATACTGGAATAGTTTTGAAAAGTCGGGTTGATGCTCAAAAGTTTTCCGATGAACTATGCAGAACATCTGTCGACTGTAACTCAGTGTTCATTTCGTTGCAATTTTTCGTAGAAAATTAGGTACGAACAACATGGTATTCTCCTGCGAAAAAACATCAAGTCACGTCCTTCCTTCTTACATTTTTATTTCGACCACAGAAATAATACCACTCCCTAATATTTTTACATCAAATGTCCCGATAAGTGCATACAATTTCCACCCAACTTTAGTTACATTATGATCCTAATCCAATTCTGTCCAACATCCATTATGCAAATCTGTAAAATGAAACCAAATTATTTGGAATCTAACCCCACCACAATATCTAGTAGTTATTACCAAGAAACATTATTCGGCTGCTTTATAACCCTTTTTGGCAAATTACTCCGATGGTCTTTATTACACCGATCGATATTTTCAAAGAGTAACAAAAGTACTAAAGTACTGAGATACAGCAATTGCATTGCCAAGAATATAAAACTTGTTTATCGTTTTTTTTTTTTTTTTTTTCTTCGCATGATAAATTTAACCGTCGACCTATAAAAGGATTTCACTGCCATGGTCTGGGTCGCGGACTTGAAAGAGTTCCAATGGGGGCAAAACCAGAAAACTAAAACGAAACAACCACTAAAAAAGCAATCAGGATCCGGGTGAAAATGGCAAAGCAGATCATAAACTATTCGTTAAATTCGATTTTAAGTCCGCTTTACTCCCCTCGTCGATACACAGGTCCTGTCGATAGATGAAAATAAGGCAGTAGTAATGGGTCCGATTGATGGTGGCAGTGGACGACGCGGCGCTTGAGCATTTATGAAGAACGCATCCAGAGAATAATTCTATTCTGCAATCAATTATCAATGGGAGTCTAAATGTCTGAATCCCGTCTCGGTGGATATATCCTATTAAAGAAGCTAAATGTGTAATATCAAAACGATACTGTTGTGGAGACACAGTGTGTGAGAGATATGGGGTGATTTATTTAATCTGTTTTTCGGGCGACATTAGGAGAATCCTCCTGTACACAGTGGCGCCACATTTATCTCACTTGACTATTGAGTGAGTTACATGATATTAATTGAAAAATTGTAGGTATTCCATCGATGGAGGGTTTGCAAAAGTCCACATTAAAAGGAAAGGGCAAATTGCAGCGCTTGTTCGAAATTATTTTAAATTTAACATCTTCAAATGCAACATGTAATGAATGTTTAAGGGCCAATCACGGAGAATGGTCTTGGCTCCGTTTTCTAGACTTGGTCTTTATTTTGACTCGAAGTAACAGACAAAACTTTATTAAAACCAGTTCAAGCGTCTTTCATTTAATAAGAATGATTTTTCTTAACAATGATACAATACATTGAGGGTGGGCGTGGTGTAGTGGTAACATCATCGCTTGTCACGCTACAGGTTCACGGTTCGAATCCTGATGTCAATAATCATCTATTTATTTCGCATGAAATAAATAAAAAGTCGATCAATTGCGAAAGCTTATGTCAACTCTACTGCGAAGGCATAAAACTGGCAGTAGGGTGGCCCTATGGCTAAAATGCAATTTGATCTTGATGATGACATTAGGAGGACGGAAAAAATACTGTGAATCATGAGCAACGACAAAAGCAAAAACAAACAAGCTCCCCAGCCACCCTTGGAGTTCACTGAAACTTAATACCAGCTGAGTTTCAAACCAACTACACCAATTTGTCTTTCTCTCTGTCTCTTCCCCTTTCCTCAAAACGCCCGTGTTCAAAAATTATTATAAGGGTATTCATAACCCCTTTCACACGTGCAAATTATAAAAAAAAAAAATGTAAAGATTTTAAGCCCTTCTTCGTACATACATATGTATGTATATTAAAATCACTGCAACTAATTGCAGATGAGACAGCAGTCCTCACTCACAAAGCAGTTTTCATAAAAGTCCGTTTAGTGATTCTTGAGTATTACGTGTTAAGGTAAACACAGACATACATTGAAGTAATCAGAAATGATTACAAGGTCTTATTCTCTGGCTTAATAAGAAAGCATTATAGAAAAAGAAGAAGATAAAAGTGAGGCCATTCTGACGAAGGGCTGTCATTTTATTAACCAAAAACATTACTTGAAATTAGCAATGGGCATAGTTCTTAAACATTTTTGCCTATTATAAGTCGTATGATACCCTATACGTAATCTTCGAATAAATTCTTAATAAAGTGGGCTCGGCGTTGTGAACTTTTTAATTGAAATGCAATAACATGTTTCTACTCGGAGAATATTTTAATTTTATAAGGAAAATGTTGTTCTGATTTTTTCATAGAATAAAGTAAGCGTGGCTGTCACTATTTGCAACCGAAGTTCACAAATTCGGTTGAGATATTCACAATAAACCATCACAGTAAATAACTTCGAAAGCAAAATATTATTATCTTTCAGGGTTCCGATGCTCAAAAAGTAAAAACAGAACACTTGCAGTGAGTTATCTGTCCGTCTGTCCATCTTTCCGTCTGTTTGTCACACCCTCACAACTTTTGAACCGTTCGAATTAGAGGAATAACATTTAGACCAGTCTTACTAACCAGCCCTTGGCTCTAGACTAACGTTTTGAAAATGTTAAAAAACAAACAAAGTTTTGTAGGTTCGAGTGAAATCGAAGCACAAATTGTTAGGTATAAATAAAATATGGCTATCAAGTCAAAGGTAACGATGCGCTAATTCCAAAAATATATAGTTTCGTTATATTTACTTCACCAGATTTCGAAAGAAATCCAAAGAAAACTGTCAAAAGGAATTGTGGAGAAAACTAAGAGTCGTATGAATAAAAATCTGAGCATGTACTCACTCATGCTCAACCTATTCAATAGCAGACATAAAACTCACTCGCTTCAGCATTAGCGAGTAGTAGCATCAGTGAGCACGTGCTCAGATTTTTATTCATTCGACTCAATATATGTATTTCAGTTTCTAGTAAAAATAGTGAGAAACATGATTTAAGGATCAGAAAATATTTCTTGCACCGCTTAAAGAATCTTAGACATTTTGCAGCATTTTTGGCGACTTCCAATATGTGATCATTCCATCGAAGATGGTTATTAATACACATACCGAGAGTAGCAAGTCTTTCGGTTTCAACGATGCAAGTACCATTCATGGATAATGGTTGAGGGTTAAGGAGACAGCATTGTGTTTTGGAAGCATTAAATTTCACTCTGTTGGTTGAACCCTATTTGATTATGCTGTCCAGGTCGAAATTTAACATACTTTGCCGTTCCTCTTCTACGGCCGAAGAGCAAGGACGTGTGTTAGGGAACGAATATGAAAAACTGAGGGTACTGTCATCAGCGAAGGAATAGATTGGATTAGAAGTTGCAGACAAGAGATCATTTATAAAAATAAGAAAGAGAGTCGGAGACAAAACAGAGCCTTGGGGAACACCAGCAATTATTTGGTGAATTGCAGACTTGAAGCCGTCCAAAACAACTTATATTGAACGCCCCGAAAGGTAATTTCTAATCCATTGAAGAAGAGACTCATCGACGCCATATGTACGCATTTTCGGCAAAAGAGCCCGATGCCAAACTTTGTCAAATGCCTTTGAAATTTCAAGCGCAACCATCTTAGTTTCACCGAAGTGATGGAGAGATTGGTTCCACTTGTCGGAGAGATATGCCATCAAATCACCAGTGGATCTGTTGCTACGAAAAGGTCATTAAGGAGTTTTCGTGAATCGAGATATTTCATAAGCTGATGATTTATCAGCGTTTCTATGACCTTGGAAAGAACTGACGTAAGTGCAATGGGAGGGAGTAAGATTCACCTTTCTTAGGGATGGGCTTGACCAGTGCTCTTTTCCAGAATAAAACTAGAATGGACATAAAATCTTACACAGAGGTTTTGCCAGCATAGAAGAACACCTCTTCATAATTATGGGGGAAATACCATCTGGACTAGCGGATTTGTGTATGTTAAGACCTTTGAGTACTCCTGCAATTGTACGAGTGCGAAAGTGAACTTGTCCCATTTTTTGGTCGTGTAAGAATTTTACACGTCGAATATGGGCATTGCAGTCTTTTCTGGCTTGTTTAAACTTCTTTCGGTTTTCTTAGTAGTTTAGTACTCCTTGAGGGGTAGGAGGTATTTCTCTATGTTGTAAACTATGTATCCTGGGCGCCGTAGCTCAGTGGTTAAGTGCGCAATTACTGAGCTGGAAATTCAAAGTTTAAATCCCAGAAAACATAAAAAAATAGTTTTATCACGGTCCCACCATGAAACAGTAGGTCCCCACTATTCCAGCGGCACACAGCAGGAGTGGCTGTGAGAAACTAGGCCTGGTCTTGTATGGGCTGTTACCGCCAAACTATTTATAAACCATGTATCAACATTTATATACCTTATGAGATATATTATGAAAAAAGAGAACATAGATTGTTGGGGAAACAAACAAGTGTATGACCGCAATGATTTCATCTAACCACCTAGAGGTAGAAAAAAAAATAAAAAAGATCAGATTCTTCATCAGGAATATATTTTATTTTTTACTTTGTTTTCCTTTTGTAATCAACAAATAAATTTTTTTTCTTACACTAAAATGGAATTAGATTACATTATGATTGAATGAATGAATAAAATGCAATAAATATTTTGATGATACTGAGAAGAAAGGCCTTTAATTTATCCCTTCAACGTGGCTGCAACATTTGCCGCTTGTTGTGCTATCGCAATTGTTTTAATAGTCGCATCACGAGTATTCTGGCCAATGCGTTCCTGTAATCAAAAAGAAATTAAATTAGCATTAAATTAAAATGCTTTAAAAAAAGTATATGTTGTTTACCAATCGCTTTCCGAATTTCTTTAACCAGCCGGCTTCTGTTTGTCCAACAATAAGTGCGAACACGACAATGACGAAGACAAATAATTTTGAGAAGTTCATTTTGAATTTCAAATAATAAAATGAAAAGCTGTTGATGGTGATACTTCGGATGTTGGGTTACGATTGATTGTAGATCTCAGAAACAATCCGCATTTATATTTAAAAAAAAAAGACCCAAAGAAGAATGCTCGGGGGTTCCTACACTGAAGTGATGCTGCATTAGCGCCAGATACTAAACATAGGGAAACCCCATTGAATAATTGAAAAGAAGGATCGTATGATGGTCCGTGGATACAAAGAACTGGTTGTGAATTTCTTCTGATGGTAGGTCATTGCTCTTTATGTAGTTAGTATACAAATCTGCAAAATTCATATTATTAATATTTTACCTCCTAGGTGACAAAACAATTCAATTGTTGTCTGAACTTGAAGTAGGTACTTAAGCGATACTCGTATGTGCCATGTAGCGTATGCGGGACATTGAAAAACAATTCTAAATGGAAATCTTACATGCAGGCACGTTTTTCTCTTTGGGCTTCGATAGTGTGTGCCGATTGTTTCGCAAAAATGATTTGATTATATTTTATCTGGCTCCGAGCACTACACAATTGGTTTACTCTGCAACAATCATTTAGCAAATTCTCGTTCAGCTCTAAGTTCATTTCGATATTCCGTCATTTAACTTGGCTCAGCATTTTCTTCTATCAATTAGTGTTCATGCGGCTGTTTGTTTATTTCGCTATTACCACTTAGCATTTAAGAAGGCCTTAATTAGCGTTTTATTTTGCTGTTTAACCAATTGGCCGTAGATATGAATAGGTTTGATCGTAGATATGTCAAGCTTTCTGATTGTTTTGCAAAGGCGGTGCAAGTCGTTATCTTCTGAATTGGACATTGTTTTTGGGTTTTGATTAAGCTATTGTACATGAATCTAATGCATGATTCTAATGAAAGTTATTTTGAATAACATGAATCTGAAAGCTTTATATTAACTGACTGAGAGATTCTAAGGCTGTGGACACACGAAGAGCCGACATATCAAATTTAATGGGGCGTGACTTATGAAATACATTTCTTCGTTCTACGTACAGCTTCCTGATGTTGAACAATAATCGAAAGTATCTTCAATCCTTCTCAGAAAAATGTTTAATAGCTGAAACAAATTATATTGAAATCGACTCAGTTGTTCTCAAGTTATGTGGTATGAACGCAACTGAAGTTAAAACACTGAACAAATCTATTTTTGGCTAGTGATCCAGTGGGGATCTTTTTGAACTCTAAAAGTTTCCCATACACTGTTTCCTAATAGCGTTTGCAGTTTAGCCGTCATATCGAATTTAATGGTTCGCACTGATGATTTTTTTCGATGGTCAAGCGCTTATTGATAATATTAGTGCGTCAGAAATAGCACACAATAACAAGTGCAATGCTAACGGAACTCAAAAAAGAAATAAAGGAAATTTTCTTGTTACGACTTAATAACCGGAAAAGTTCTAAAAAATGTTGCCTAGAAAAGAAATACGTCCCGAGTCAATGGAAAGTTGCGGAAGTCATAATGGTACTAAAACCAGGAAAACCGCCGAGTGAGTCGTATAGACTCATTTCGCTCCTCCTAATTATATTCAACTTTTTTGAGAGGCTTACAGCCGGTTATTGAGGAAAAATCTTATTCTTGGTTACCAATTTGGGTTCATTAGCAAACATTCAACCATTGACCAGGTACAAACAATTAATGATGTAATTGAGTAAGCCCTTGAAAAAAAAAGATTCGCTCAAGCTTATTTATTGATGTCTCGCAAGGCTTTGATAAGGTGTGGCATGAAGACCTGAAGTTCAATTTAAGACAGGTGATGCTTGTACGCCAATATAACGTTCTGACAACATACCTGTGTCAAACACGGAAAACACTCCAAAACAAATTTACTGGTTCCTTGGAAAATATTCCAAGCTTAACATTGAGAATAAGCTGCTCTTCTGCAAGTGCTGAAGCCGGTATGATCCTATTGTATACAACTCTGGGGTGCTAAGAGAAATTATCCATGAACCTTAGTGTATGAATAAGAAACGACGATATCCACAGAGATCTAGGAATTCCTACAGTCAAAAAATTAGTAATACAGTTCTACAAATTCTGCCCGAGTGACATTGATTGCGCCGTCTACAAAGAACCAAACCTTTCGACATAGCCCGGTGAAAATTAACCGCGCCTAACAAGCAGAAACTTTCATTGGAAAGACACCTGCCAAAAGTGTTTATTTCGTGATAAAAAAATTGCTTGATAAGTCTTAACTTAGTGTTGATACTAAGCCTAGCTCAGAAAATATTCCAATGCACAGAGGAAAACCGTATCAAAATTAGGTGAGTAGTTCTTGAGTTATAAATGGTCACACAGACAGACAGACACTTGATAATGTACAAAGAAATTATTGATACACTGAACAAATGATTCTGGAAATTAATAAGTTTTGGGTCGTCTATCTCCTCTATATATGGGATTTACATAACTAAGACATTCTCTATATACCTTAATTCCCAAAAGCTCCCCTATGACATTTTCGCCCTTAACGAAACTAATCTTACTCAAGATTTTTACAATAATGAATTGTTTACGTCCGATTTTAACGTCTTTCGAGATGATGGTCTTGAGAAAGAGGATGATTCCTTGGGTCGAGGTGTTCTTCTGGCGGGTACACAATCGCCTTGACTCGACACTAGTTAAAACTTCGGACACATCTAATTTTGAGTACATTTGTGTCAAAATAACTATTTCAAACGGAAACATTTTTATCCTCTGCTGTTACATTCGACCATCTCAGCTCACGCAGAGTTACCACCTTTCCATAGACGCATTCGATTCTCTGCTTAATGTTATTGATCCTCGCGACACCGTTTTAATTCTGGGGGATTTTAATTTTCCCGACCTCCAATGGGCTCCATCTCCCTCTTCAGATAAGGAAGTCATTTTCATTGACTGTCTATCAGACTCCAGCCTATATCAGTTAAGTGGAGTTACTAATAATCTTGGTAGACAACTTGATCTTATTTTCTCGTCAGATGCTGATAACTGCGTTGTTTCAGCAAGCAACCACCTTTTATCCAAATTGGATCATTACCACCCTCATTACATTGTCTTACAATAACGATAATAATACTGTCCAGTCAGAGTGTTCGTATAGCTTTAATTTTCACAAGGCCGACTACACAAAACTTAGTAACCTTTTAAGTGCTATCAATCTCAACAGCATTTTTAACAGTACACACATTTCTATCGATGATGCACTTGGATTGTTCTACTCTGAAATTTTCAGCTGTTTTATGCAATCCGTCCCATACATGCCCCAAAAGAGTTTCTCGTCATCTCCACCTTGGCATACTAAGAAATTACGCTCACTTCGCAACAGAAGAAATAAGCTCTGGCGTATCTACCTCGAATTTCGCTCTGATTTTAACTTTTCCAAGCACCTCCTTGCACATACGCATTTTTCCGAACTTTGTGAGTTTCTTTATATCAAATATATTGACCGTATTCAATCTGACATCATCGCCGACCCCAAAAGATTTTTTCACTTCATTAATACCAAGAAAAAGTCAGACAGCTACCCATCAACTCTAATATTCTCCAATACATCGTCAAGCGATCCTCGAATAATAGCAAACTTATTCGGCCATTTCTTCAGTCAATCATTCTCTAACCACACATCAGAGCCCGACCATTCTTACTTCTCCTACATGAGAGATTGTGCCCAAACCTCTTTAACTTCAATCGATATAACAGTGGCTCTCGTGAAAGAAAAGATCCAAAGACTTAAATGCGAATACTCCGCTGGTCCGGTTGGTATACCTGCAGTAGTTTTAAAAAAAATGTGTAGACTCTTTAGCTCAACCCCTATCGTCTCTGTTCCAACTGTCGCTTTCACAGTCCTTTTTCCCTAGGCTTTGGAAAAGCTCTTTTATTATTCCCCTTCATAAAAAGGCCCGAAAAATGAAACTCTCTTGCATACCTAAGCTATTCGAAAGTATTGTTTACGATGCAATGTTTTTCCATTGTAAGTCTATATTTTCCCCTCACCAACACGGTTTCTTAAAGGGAAGGTCAACAACCACAAACATAACCGAATTCGTATCCAGCAGCCTGTGCGCATTGGAGGAAGGCAAGGAAGTCGATGTTGTTGCTACCGATTTCAGCAAAGCCTTCGATAAAATTTCGCACGCAATTGTTTTTTTGAAACTCAAAGCTCTCGGTTTTCAGTCTGGGTTTATTGCGTGGATCAAATCCTACCTTCATGAACGTCAATATAAAGTCCTTTTTAGATCCTTTATATCTGATCCCTTTATGGCCCCCTCTGGTGTCCCTCAAGGTAGCCATCTTGGTCCCCTGATTTTCATTTTGTCAATTAATGATGTTGATGGCATTATTAAATATTCCCTTCTGTCAATTTATGCGGACGACATGACAATTTTTGCACACATCTCCACTCCCACTGACTCCCGTGCACTTCAATCTGACTTGAACAGCTTTTCTACTTGGTGTAATAAAAACTTTCTTGAATTGAATGTCAATAAATGCCAAGCTATTACTTATTCCCGGAAGCGTCTTCCGACAGCTCCTAGAACGTACGTGATTTGCGATGAGCCTGTTCCCACTGTCACCTTTCTGCTTGATTTGGGTGTCATTTTCGACAGTGAGCTTAATTTTCGTAGTCATATTGACAATATTATTAGCAGAGCAAATTCTGCGCTAGGTTATGTGAAACTTTGGTCTCTGTACTTTACATTTGTAAGACCAATTCTAGAATTTGCCTGCCAAGTTTGGTCTCCCTATCTCGATACACATTCGTATCGAATGGAGGTTCATCCGTTTTGCTCTACGTGGACTCCCGTAGCCTGACAGATTCAACCTACCTCCTTACGAGCATCGCTTGAACTTGCTGAACATGCAATCGCTTGAAAAGCGCAGAAAAGTTGCCGATATACTATTTGTACATCAGTTATTAGCAGGCAACATTGATTGTCCTATGCTGCTCCAAACCATCTCACTCAGCACCAATCCGCGTATTCTGAGGTCAGTACCTCTCTTCCGTCTCAAGTTTCACCGTACGAATTACGGATATAATGAGCCTATGTCTCGAATGCTACGCATGGCTAATGACTGCCATAACGTTTTTGATTTTCAGTGCAGCAAAAACTCACTTAGAAACTCCCTTTATTCCCCTTCCTCACTCAGGTCTTGATTTAAATTTATGTATATAAACATTGTAAAAAATAATAATTTATAAGTCTCTTTACCGCTTGTATTAAGCTAATTGAGAAAAAAAAAATATACAAATATACATACATAAATTGGTGAAAAATTCCGACTTATTATACAAAATATCATCAGTATCAACTTGCCAAAATAATTATCATATGGACAACTATATCCCCAAATTATGGACCGAGGTAGAAGTTGACTTTATATTATACCTAAAGCAGGTAAAGGCAGGATTGACTGATATTCACTTGCGCTGCAACATAAGCCTGGCCATGCTATTGACGACCTAACATGCGTACTGCAAAGACAAATCAGTTGATTACTGAGCATCAAGAAGTATATGCATGTGTATCTTGATATGCACGTTATTTCGTCTAAGAACTATCAAAATGGAAGCAGATGTGAGTGGGATGTGGGGGCAAGGCTTCAACAATTTTTTTGTTCGAGAAACTTTATCCAAAAATATTTTTTTTACATTTTTGGACTCTTTGAAAGTTTAGCTTTAATTTGATATGTCGCATAATGGGTTGTAAAAATATTTTTTATTTTTCTTGGGGCACACCAAAATTTTATAATTTTTTATACTGCTTGTCTTTGGTCTACCATCTACTATTTATGCACAAAATTTCAGCTCCCTAGGTCAAATGGTTCAAAAGTTTTAAGAGTGTGACGAGCAGACGGACAGATGGATTGAATCCATTAGTGTTCCGTTTACACTATTCTGGTACGGAACACTAAGAGTACTGTTAATTTTGTTAAATTTCTCCATTTTTAGGACAATGGAACTCTATTGCTATCGCTAGCGCTTTTGCCCGTCCGTCTGTCACCACCTCCTTCCGTTCTATGCACGAACAATATGCCAGTGTAATTTTTGCGAAAACCGTTATTTTGTTAGCGGCTCCCTTACAGGAAAATGTCGCAATCAATGTCTTTTTTATTCGTACATATAATAATATAAAGAAAAAAATTTAGTTTTTGAAAAATGACGCCCCAATTTTTCAGTTTCTAGTAAAAATATTGAAAAAGGTATTTTTTTGGAAAACTGAGCATGTCTTCTTAAGTTTCACTTTTTTCCCAGAACTTCAAGCTGTTAAGGAGTTCATCTACCTAAGAGCGAATGGAGGAGAAAATACAATGGCGAATTCTATGATCTATACCAAGATGCGGATGCAGTCCAAAAAATCCAATTGAAGCCCAGCCGTCTGGTTCCAAAAGACTAGGAAGCCTGAGTCTCAGTTTTAATGACCGAGCGATCGCGGATGCCAATTCTCTTGACTAAACAGCTTGGCCTAATCAAGAGAATTGGAAGTAATTGGACGACGATTATGGAAATCTGTGGCGTCTCATCAGAAAACCCTTCACGTATTGGGAGCATGTTACGTTAGCAAGTAAGTGAGTATATCATTGATAATAAATCTTGTTGAAGAAGCCTACAGCCATAAAGCCATGGAAAGTATGAAACCTTATCCATTACCAACGCAGCCTTGCAAACGAATGTGGGTAAGCCTTCACTGGAAATTCAGATTCCTAGTGAATTCTGAGAATCTTTTGTCAGAGTTTCTGTATAGAGTCTTGAGAGTGGTGAAACATTTCCCACGTTCTAGACATTTCAGCTCTCCTTCCCATTGTAAAGCACATACTCGGAAGTGAAGTTATCTTTTTGAAAAGTATAGCTTGACTATCTAAATTTCATAACATTTAAAACTATTATGACATGGCATGGTCATGTCATAATAGGTTTCTTAAAGAAACCGCTGGAGCTCTCACAAGCTCTGCCGTATTTAATATGCCAACACTTCCACCATGTAGACGAATTCTTTTTCATTCATTCATATAAATTTAAGTTGATGTAATTAATTTTGCCGGTAGTGTCTGAAAATAAAACTTAAATGTGCATGTATGGATTATAAACCAAAAAAAAGAAAAAAATGCCGTGCAATAATTAATAGAGAAATGATGATGCTCCGTCAAACTTGACAGCTTTCAGTGGCCAGGCGCTCAAATTTCAATCACAACTTGACATTTGATTACCCAGTTGTTCAATTACTCCCGTCAGCCATTAGTAGGTAATCCCAACTGTCAGGCCAGGATAACAGAAAAAAAAGAGCCGACACTCTACACCACCTTCACCAGGTTACCACCACCCAATTTGCAGTTTCCGTTCGGCGCTACTCAGACAAAAAAAAAAAACCTCTCGAATCATATCGAATTACATTCCTTTTTTCTAAAATTTTTCCCTATTTTCCCCGTGTTGTCGTCCATCAAACAAGAAGGACCACCGTTTGATCGGATTCGATTTGGGTGCGCGCACTCCATTGTGTGCGACGCTGGTAATTTTCAAATCGATTCGTTTCCAATATCCATTACCCAGTCAAGGGACACACAACAAAACATAACAAAACTCATTATTTACCTAATACACTAAATGTCCTGGCGCATAGCATGTGCCAGCGATGATGATGATGCCAGGACTCCAGCCAATATGGTCTAATTTTCTGGAGTTTTCCACTTTAGCGATGGGCCCGCCGAATTCCTTTGTTTGGATACTACAACGATGAAACGCATCTCTCTATATTGTGATTATTGTTATTATTATCCGCTTCGACAACAAGGATATAATAGAAAATGTACACAGAACGCAAGCGAATTCCCTTGAGAGGATGTGCCCATCAAAGAGTGTTCTTTGTTTTGTATGGAATATCCTGTTGGTATCCTGTTCGGTTATCGTTTCTGCTTTTTTTACTTTTTGATTGTTTGATATTGTAAAGTAAACTTGGTGGAAGTTTGAGTAAAGACTAAAGTCATTTCGGGTGTTTGTGTGTGTCCAACCAGTATCTTTTAATCTAGATATGGTGATGTGAATCGACAAGTTCCACTCAGATGTACAAACAAACCAATTGAGTGATTGGTAAATATTACCTATACATTACATGGATTAGCCGGTGTCAGGTGGAGGAAACAATTGCAGCAGTAATGAGATTAGGGGCTGCCTGGACGAATGGTGGTGTAAGAGTCCCATATTTTCGTAGAAAATGTGACCGGACTGCTGGATACTCGTATATGGAATAATTCGTGGAGTCTTTCAAATTAGGAATTTTATAGTAATAATGGGTGACTGCTGGAACGCACTATCAAAAAAATTTAATAACTTTTTTCCTGTGTTTGTTTTTTTTTTTTTTTTTTTCTTTTACAGATGGTCTTTTGATTTTATATAAATGGACAATTGGAACAATGGAACCAGAATTCGGATAGTGTGCCGCTATCATCGCTTGGAGTCCAAAAATGTAGGCCTGAGTTTGGCGGCACTGCTTTGAGTAGATGGACTATAATGAGGCTGGTTAATACTTATGCTGAGCGTGGCACAATTGAAAGAAGGCCTTATAATCGAAATCCTACAGTACGGACGAAAGATACGATTAGCGCTGTAGCTTCTGCCATACAATTGAATCCTTCCGTTTCAACAAGGAAGTTATCTGCTCAAATGGACAGCCGCTGCAGACAATTCTGCATCAGGATCAGAACTTATTTCCATACAAAATTGAAATTAAAAACAAACAGAATCCAATGGTTTTCCCGATTAGCTTGCAAATTTGCCAGAGAATTCTTAAAGTTTATGTTTGACGAGGCACATTCGGATCTAAACGAGAATATCAATAATCAAAATTGCTGAATATAGAGTAACAGTAACCCAGGGATGCTCTATGAGACGACATTGCATCCAGATCGAATCACTATTTGGCATGCAGTTTCATCAAGGTATATTGTCGGACCTTAATTTTTCAAAGAAATCGGTCGCACTGTAACGGCCAATGGAGAACGTTGCTTAAAGATGCTGAAATTTTGTTTTCCCAGATCCACGTCGAAAACGAATACTTTTTAACTCTGTGTGGCTTCAGCCAGATGGTGCAACTTCTCACATTACCAGGACAGTAATGATAGAATTGCAGCGAAAATTCGGCCACGAAATAATCACGCGGAACCACACATTCCGTTGCCCCTCAAGATTACCCGCCCTTACTGCATCTGATTTGTTTTTGTGGGTTTATTGCAAGCAAGAAGTGTATAAGACGAAAACGACCAATTTAAAGGATCTAAAGCAATCAATTCGCACAATAATTGAGGTAATTCCCGTCGCAACACTCCAGACAGTTCTGAACAACTTAACGAGTGTGGAGGCCATTTATAACCAATTATTTTTAAAAACTATTGAAAAAAACTAAATAAAATTGAATTATTATCAAATGAAATAAAAATGAATAAATTACATGAACTAGCAAAAAAGTTATTAGACTTTCTTAATGTAGCAAAATTCATCAGCCACCCTGTATTTGACTAAACTTTTTGTTTTGAAAAATCTAGATGCGCAATTCAAATTGCAGAGTGAAAATAATCTAGAATTATATTAAAAAAAGTCAAACAAAATGCTATGGCCGTAATAGATTGGAAAAGCTAAAAAAGCCATCGGTAAACACGAGGAAGTCACAGAAGTGGGCGTGCACTCAGAAGTGGGCACAAATGTCGTGGCGTTAGTCAGTTAAATATTAATGCCAAAGCCAATGCCTAAAATTTTGTATCGGGTGTCACGCCAATTAGGCATAATATAATAGAAGAAACAAATTAATAAACAAATTATATTTGAGGGATAAGTTCTAGATAGGTGCAAGAATAGATACCCTAAAAGATTCTACCTGTGAGATGAGCGCTTCATAAATTTTTGGGGTGAAATTTCACTCCTCGTTGGCACCATCTTTGGCTTTTGTTTCCTATCTACCGAAAGTTTCATCCTGCTATAAAATTTTGAGAGTTAAAAAAATAGTTTATTAAATATTCAAAAATACAATACAAAAATCTGCCGGGTATAATCATGTATTTCTGACTACTAAGAGTGAAGCTGGGGTGGTTTTAAGCGCGCCAGGTCAAATACACATTCTATTGCTTGCGCAGGTTTTCTGCTTTAATCTCTTGAAAGCTTCTCCTACAATAATTGTAAAAATTGAATTTTCTATTAGAATTCTACGGAACGTATCACGAACTTCTAACAGCTCAGTAAAATTAGACCTAAAAATAGAGTTTACTAGAAGAAATTTGTGGAACTCGGAACGCAAAATGATGGAGATTGCTTACTTCCCGACCTCCTTGTCAGTGGGCGGGATATAAGATTTTCATTAATAACTCCTTTTCCTTAATATTTAGAGAAGATGCAAAACAATAAGACAAAAGTAGCTTTCAAATGAATTTCCTATCCAAATGCATTTACCCTGTGTACAAGTTATTTTTAATTTAGTTCATAAATTATTAAAGGGCACGGCTGGGTCGCATGTACTTGCTCCATATGTACCGTTCTGTTATGCACTGTTCGAGGTACAGACATACAGATGGACAGAATTGCGTAACCCACTTTTTTGAGTTGCTCTGTAATAGTAATACCAAAATTTAAAAAAAAATATTCTTGTTCCTTGCTCCCAGATAAAGTACAAATCTAAAAGCCTCAAAGAATTGTACAAATGTGTATGTACTAAATGTGTTTTATACCAAAATAAACAGAAAAGTTACAATCCGGTTGGAACGGATCGTACGATACCCTACCCCTTATGTTTCAATCCATTCCAAATAAAGTAGGGTGGTGTTGTGAAATTTTTGATTTAAATGGAATATCGTGCAAATCGAAAGATATTTCGTAGCTTTTTCGGGGATCTAATTAAAAAAAAAAAGTGTTTTTTTAGGAGAAAGTCGACATGACTCTCAATATTTGTTACCAAAATTCACGTATTCTGTTAAGACTATCAAAATAAGACTCTTGCTGATCTAAATAGTGTAAAGTTTTTGAAGAAAACACCCACAAGAAATAGCCGTGATACTA
The DNA here is from genome assembly GCA_963082735.1 of Pocota personata. Taxonomy (NCBI): domain Eukaryota; kingdom Metazoa; phylum Arthropoda; class Insecta; order Diptera; family Syrphidae; genus Pocota; species Pocota personata. The sequence goes on along the minus strand of OY720429.1, from coordinate 235,957,424 downwards.
CATAATGTATGGACAAATTTTAGATAATATTACCGTCTACTTATTTGCCTTCCAAATTTTTTTCAGTTTCTAGTAAAAGGGGTTTTTTTAAAAGCGGACTTCAAAAATGTTTTGCGATTAAACTGCTTTGGATTTTAAAAAGCTTACATACAAAATTTCATCAACCTACCTCAAAATTTAAGGCGCAAAAACCTGTGAAATACAGACGGACGGACATGGCTAGATCGAAATAGCTTTCGATGACGATCACTAAAATGTATATAACTGGTGGGCTATCTACTGGTTTCTCGTTAAAAAAAAATGGTATTTTGAGACTGACAGCTCATTTGCGCTCGCGGTACAAAACGAATAGATTTATGGTTGAACAACTTTGGAAAATATTGAAAAACTATTTCCAAAGTGAGTGCTGTGTTGTCGAAACAGTGCAAAGTTCGAAAAGAAAAGTTCGTGAGATTGGCAGGCTAATTGATAACACACGTTATCCTCGTGTTCGTCCTGTGCGCTCAGCGGAATATATTGCTGCTGTTGCCGCGTGCGACTGGTGTGGTTTGTGGAATGGTTGCATTATTGATCCATTTTTCTTCTAAAATGAAGATGGCGATAATGTTACGGTCAATGGAGATTGTTACAGAGGCATAATAACAGATTTTTCTTTGGCCAGAAAGAGAGGAAATGCACTTGGACGATCTCTGGTTCCAGCAAGATAACGCTATGTGCCATAAAAGCCTTTAAACAATCGATATTTTGCGTAATAAGTTGAGAGGATGGGCTAGCCAGACGCGGCAGCCATTTAAATAATAGCAAAGTGTACTCTCTTTAATAAAACAGATGGCCCACCAATTGCACTTTTGGGGATCGTTATAATTTCTCTAAATTGCAAGCTATGTATACAAATTAATATACCCTATGGGATAGGGTGCACAAACTAGTAGTGTTAAGGCAGACGAAACAAGATAAAATCTTAGTTGCTAACACGTTCAGTTAAACTACTATTACTAAAGGGTGGTTAAATTTTAAGGGCCGATGTTGAATGTGAACCACACCTAAACGTCAAGTTTTTTTCTGCATTTCATTTGACATTTCTCAATTTCAGACTAACTCAATTTGAACCATGGAAAGATACACAATCGAGCAACGCGTTAAAGTTATTCAGGCTTATTATGAAAATGGGCGTTCAAATCAAAATGCATATCGTGCATTTCGTGATTCTTTCGGTCAATTTAATCGTCCAAATGTGCGTACAATCGGAAAAATCGTGCAAAAATTTGTGCAAACCGGGTCTGTAGGAGATGTGAAAACACCAGTGCATGCTCGTACAGCTCGTACTGCAGAAAATATTGCTGCTGTTCGCGATAGTGTGGCTGAAGAGCCGTCCACCTCAACTCGTCGTCGTGCCCTCTCACGCTCGTCGTTGATGAACATTATGCATAAAGACTTGCATTTACGCTCTTACAAGGTGCAATTGACTCAAGAACTAAAGCCTCTTGACCATTTCAATCGTCGTCAATGGTCACAATGGTGGCAAGAAATGGCAACAGTGGATGATCAATTTTCGAAGAAAATCATCTTCAGTGATGAGGCACATTTTCATCTCAGTGGATTCGTCAATAAGCAGAATTGCCGCATTTGTGCGAATGATAATCCAAGAGTGATTGTCGAAAAACCAATGCACCCACAAAGAGTGACTGTTTGGTGCGGTTTATGGGCTGGCGGTATCATCGGGCCGTATTTTTTCCAAAATGAGGCCGGTCAGGCAGTTACTGTGAATGGAGTTCGCTATCGTGAGATGATAACGAACTTTTTATGGCCCGAATTGGAAGATATGGATGTGGACGACATGTGGTTTCAACAGGATGGTGCCACTTGCCACACAGCTAACGAAACAATGGCTCTTTTGCGCGACAAATTCAATGGCCGTGTTATCTCACGTGGTGGCGATGTCAATTGGCCGCCAAGATCATGTGATTTGACACCGTTGGACTTCTTTCTTTGGGGTTATTTGAAAGAAAAGGTGTACGTCGATAAGCCAGCAACAATTCAAGAGCTAAAGGATGAGATAATTCGGCACATTAACGTCATAGAACCTCAATTATGCCTCAGTATCATCGAAAATTTGGACCATCGGATGGAGGTGTGCCGCCGAAGTCGCGGCGGCCATTTGGCCGATATTTTGTTCCATACATAATTGAACCATACCAATATTATCATAATAAAAAGAAATGACAGTAATTTCCTAAATAATTTGTGTTTTATTCAAAATCAACATCGGCCCTTAAAACTTAACCACCCTTTAGTACAATCCTGCCTGTTTCAAAGAAGCGTATGTAAAAAAAACATTTAAAATGCCTTATTTAAAAAAAAAAAAATGTATATTATAAAAGTTACATCAAAATCAGTTTCACAATTACATTTAATATTGTGTCTAGTCACCTGACATCTTCTACTGCAAGGTTCGCTCAATTTCTCAGCGTAATCTTCGCTCAGACCCTTCCAAATAACCTTAATTGCCACAATAAGTTATCGTATGCTCACACATCTTCAATAGGGTTCTCATCTGGACTCTGCGGCCGTACAAGTTTCTTAGAAATTATGTGCGTTACTTCTCGCGCCCTCCAGAACCCTATGGACAACTTAGAAAAGTGCAATTTTGCACAGGGATTTTCGCATACGAGAGAAGGAAATTTTCTTTACAACACCCTGTGTTGGTAAAAAGGATTCTTACCCTATTCTGCACACAGTTTCAGGGTTTTTTCATGCAATAAGACAAGGATTGTTTTTATTATAATGTTCGCTGTCGAGATTTTGATTAATTTTGGTATTATATGGGAGCTCGTAAAATTTGGTCCCACAATTTTCTCCGTCTGTCTGTACCTCGGACTGCAGCCTAATCGGCTGGACGGACTCAAACTTCATATCTGGAGTCTGCAAAATAATGCCCAGGGGCAAAATCGGACTTTTCATTCTATCCTCAAAATTTAGGCTAATTTTGAAAATGTGGAATTTTCTCGCCAACGGTTCTAACGATTTTTGAATAACGGTACTTTACATTTTATCCAAAATTGCGAAAAATGGCCGGTTCTCGGATACGATTTTATTGAAAATTGATATCAAAGTCTCTTTCGACATAAATATGTAAGGACATGTCGATACAATTTTTGACATACTCGAATGCTCAAAGAAGTTTTATAGTTATTTAATTTTACGAAATATCAATTTCCCTCTGTTCTTGTTTTGTCTAAATTTGAAATCTAAACAATTTACAAACAAAAACACATATGGAGCAGATCCAGTCGTGACATTTATTATTTTTATCAGTATTCAGAAAAAATATTACATACATATATTTTCTTTTTAACCAGTTTTTAATTTTTTAATTTTTAAGTTAAATAAAAATTATTTTTATGCAGTAAAAGCAAATTTTGGTAGAAAATTTAATGTACGTTTGCCTCTACTATTTTTCCCTAAGTGTGAAGGAGAATAATTTATTGATTTTCATCAATAACTCATCCATATTATATCCCGCCTCTTTAAAAGTGGATGTGAACTTATGCCATTGTCCTATTAGTGGGGACTCGTATAGGGAGTCTCGAATTCCAGAAATTTGTCCGGGTAAAAAGTCTAATTGCTGGGCTATAAAAAGTTTTTGTATAAAAGAAGCCTGAACAACTTTTTTATTCTGGATATGAACAACGTCTTCCAATTCCTTCCTACTGTTGATTAAATGCAGGTCTGTTCCCGCTAATGTATGTTTGAGCAAGAAAACAAGCAGTTGGCGTAGTTAGACATCAGTTACAACACAACTTCTGTATAGTTGAATGAAATGCCTTTCATATTCTTTCACAGAAGAGTATCCAGTGACTTTTAGGCAGTGCTCTCAACTTAAAGTGATACAAAAGCGGAAAAATAGTGTTACAAAATCGGACATTAGTGAAGTATCGTTAATTTTGGAGTTAGTCAAATTGTGAACTCACAGACCCAAGATATGAAGTTTGAAGAAAATTTGACCCGCCGTTTACGCTACAGTCGTGCACACTCACTTTTTTGAGATTCCCTATCATAGTAATGCCAAGATTGATCAAAATCGTTGTATTGTCGTTACAGTTGCAAAAATTGGCGGTTCTTTAAGCTATTTAAGTTTCCTTCAACAATCATGAAGTTCAATACCTGCCTCTAAGTAAATAAGTGGGAACACGCACATTTTTTAGTTGTAGATCACATAGAATAGAAATAAAGTTTGCATCTTAATATGGAGTTTTACAATGAATGATGAAATAGGTGTTTTGTTTAAATATAATTTTGACTCGATCTACCTCAAATAAATTCCATTCACTCTGTCCATTCTTGTTTTCTAATTAATATCACTTAATCTAATACTGCTCATAAATGTTCCATCCTTCTCAAAATGTGACTTTGCGCATTTGTTTTATTAATCATGGACCAGAATTTTATACAGTGGGAAATCCTGATAAAATTTAGCTCTAATCTATGATCTCATCCCCTCATTATTATAGACACTTAAAGCGTCGGCAATAATACCAGAATAGAAGAGTTGCATCCGCATAGCAGGATGACAGGATTAAGAATTCTGCATTTAAAAATTGATGACAAAACATAATGATATTGCCATTGCCAGTTTAAAGCACGGATTGTTTGAATATTTATTAAAAAACAAAGTAATCAATAGAACTTATCTATAATATAGACAAAATACTTTTAGAAAATACTGTCTTTCAATTCCAACATCTGACTTCAATACATCAAAGAGGACCGAAAGAGGTTTGAAAAAATCATTTGGTAGTGGTGGAGCGAGAAACTATGTCACACAAGGAGGATTAACTTTTTTAAAAATGGAACAATTTAGCAAACGAATGCTTTTAAAAATAGTATAATAACAAAATTGAAAGGAAATAGTACGGTAGTACAGCAAGAACGGAAGTAGTATAAATACTACTGAAGTAATACAAACAATAACACTGTTCTGAGGTTTCTTTGTAAAAGTCGTATTTAGCATTGGATATTGCTTTATTGTGCTGTAGAAAATATCAATTTATTCCTTTAGAGCGTCACTGAATTTTGAGTTCAGACACTGCATAGATTGCTTGCCAGTCTATAGAAGAAAACGAGTTACCGATTTTAAGAGCATTCTGTAATCAGCCCATTAGAAATGGTATTCGTTTTGGAAAAATCGGATTCAAGGCATGCACCGCGAGACGCTTAATATCAATACGCTACCACGGCAATATAAAATTGTCCAAAACGTGTTTTAGTATGCCCAATATGTTTAAAAGACCTTAGCTGGTTTGTGCCTATATTTAAGTATATCGCTACCATGCCTCACTGCTTTTGAAAGCTTCTTTATTCTTGATTAGGAACACTGAAAACGATTTGAGCTACTCAATCTTATTCAGAATTTCTGCATTTGATTGATTCACTGAACCAGGAGTTTGCATTACAAAATCATTGGATATGTTGAACGAAGTACAAGATTTGAACGTCAGATACTTGAGGTATTTGAAATTGCAAAGCCGTTCATAGATATTTGGATGGAATGTTAGTTTGTCAGTAACCCAAAGATAATATGCTTTAAGCGTAATTTGAAAAGCATTACTGCAATGATTTGAGTATCAAACACCAGATTCAATAAATTCATTTTTATTATTAAAAAAATGAATAAATATTAGATATATATGTACATTTTACGATTCATTAATAAATATATTGCTGCGTATTTCCTAAAAATAATATTGCGGTTATCCCTGTCTAGATGTTGCAGCAACATTTGCGGCTGCTTGTGCTAATCCAATGGCTTGATACGATGCATCTCGGGTACGTTGCACAACTCCCTCCTAAATAAAATACATTTATTAGTTGTTCTCTCTAAATTACATTTTATCTTTCAAAATCCTTACCAAGCCTTTGCCAATTTTCTTGAAAATATTTCTTGCTTCTGATTGTCCAGAGAATAGAACCAGAACAATAGCCATGACGACAATGAAATACTTGGTGAAGTTCATATTGATCTTGATTTCTTGACTAATTGGTGTTACAGCTTTGAATGATGTAAATAGATTGGTGATTGACTGCCGGTTGCACTTACTATTTATACTCGAGAATAATGCAGCACAAACTGATAACGCGAAGGGATCCCCTTTGCGCGATGCGTTTTAGTCGGGTGATTTACATTCAGTTGTAAGATTTTCTAGCATTTTCCGGACGGGAACAGATGTCACGTATATCATAGAGAAAATTGATTGTGCTGATCACTTGTGTGGGAATTTTCTATTACAACAGCATTTCAATCGACCTCTAATTATACTCGATTCAGAGTAAAATATCTAGACTCTACATTCTGTCCATACATTATTCATGGCTACGCCCACTTTTTGGGGGCGTTTTCTGGAAAAGAAAACCATATATTGCTTTTTCAAAACTATTTATGGAGACGGTTAAGGCTTAATGTGAATATCCCATCAGAATCCATGAACTTCTGTTACATATTATGGGAGCTCCGCCCACTTTCTACTACGAAAAAATTGTAATAATTTTCTGTATGTATTTTTAATAAAATTTGTTTTATTATATAAATTTTTTTTTAATAAAATTTGATTTGCTAACTTCGTTATGCGTGGAGATGGTCCTGCCTGAAAATCATTAACGTTTAACAAAGTGGCAGTGGGAGTCTTTATTAAAGGCTTATCTTCAGTAATATTGAATGGATTCTGATAAAATTTCGTTCCTAAGTTTGCTTGGGCATAAAAATGAACATGGAGTTGAGATAAGATTTGAGGGAGTGAAGGAAGCCATTTTAACATCATTGCATGCTTTGTGGGGGTAATTTAACTCAAATTTCATGCGATTTGATCCCTCTTTGCTTGAGGACTGTACAAAGCTCATTAGCTTATGCTAGATAATGTATCTTTTGTGATGTTTTAGTAGTAAATAAAAATGCTTAACTTACTCCGCAATAAGAATCTAGAACCTCCTACAACCGAGCATGGAGGATACGCGGATGAAAGATTTAAATAATGCTTACACTTGGGTCTATTGGTTCATTGTGATTTCCCTTGCCTAACAAAACTTATTTTGGCCATTGGGCTGTTAGAGTAACGTCAAGATACGAATTCCTTTTTCTCAATGACCTTTGGAAAACCAGGCGGTATTGGTTAGTTCCCTCGCCCTGAGGTTTATATTTTCTCTCATCTGTTTATTGATGTGTATCTACCGTGCCTAGTGCTAATCCTTAAAAAAAGAAGATTACTAGTGCTGCTCTATAGATAACAAAGATTTCAGATTAAAAAATAATGCAGTAAGTAGAGAGTTCAACTGAGTGACTTGCAGAAAACGTTTGCTCCGATTCCCATACCTATTTTTAACCCATCAGTGTAGGACAGTATAAGACATTTTGTTCTACACTGATGTGCTAGTAGCGTGTTGATTAACCAATCTTGTCCTCTTTATTTGTAGAGTGTAGATTCGTAACCATATGAGATGATCAACCTTTATTATTACGTTGGTTAGTTTAAGAAGATTCCTCTCTCGTGTTTCAGAAGTTCGTTATAACTCTTTTGATTAAGTACTGGTTATAGTACCCTGGCATTATCATAATGGTCCAGATGCTTCCATCTACGGTCCGCTTTGTCCAACTTATCGACGTGGATAAGGCACTTAGATATTGGCGCGTCGATATCGGCTATACATATGCTGTTCATACCGAAAGAACCTTGTCAGGCTAGTTCATCAGCTTCGCCGTTATTCGGAATGTTATAGTGACTTGGTACCTGGTTGTACTGTAAAGCACAGTCTTTCACTGTCTTAGATCTTAAAGTGCTGGGTGTTAGGGAATTGATGGCTGCCTGACTGTCGATAACGATATCAGTCTACGATACTCGTACAGTATTAACTGCCAATTAGTCAGCAACTTGGTGAAAAATGGTGACTTCGGCTTCGAAAACGCTACAATGGCTCTGAAGGTTAAAGGAGAGGTGAATGCCCATGTTCTTCGAGAAGACTTCGGCACCAACTCAGTTCTTGGTTTTGGACTCATGCATAAAAATTGACAGCAATTCGGTGTGCAGGTAGTTGATGACTCTGGTCAGATGACAGTACATCAATAGGATACTCTCATTCTTAATGTTGTGCTGGCAGCCAGTTGTTTGTCTACTATATCGATTGGGTTAAGGAGCAGCAGGGTTTATGCGTGGAAGATCGTTTCCTCCTCCTCCTCGTCTCTGTATTTGAAAAGAGACCTAAACTTTTAGCGTGTACAGTGCCCCCTGAGGACACCGATGACGGTGGTGACCTGTGATCGTTTTAGCAAAACCAACCAAGCGTTTTTTATCTGGATTTGTCTAGAGACTCTGCAAGTAGTAAGAGCCTTCCATCTGAGATTGGCATTTTTGACTGCATTCAGCAAGAGTAAATGTTTACATGTAGCGAGATGCATACCTAAATTTTGACTTTCCGGCATAATTCTGATTCTTGTGTCTTTTCTAGCGAGCTCGTCAGCCTTGCAGTTACACAGCATGTCTCTGTGGCCTGGCACCCAGCATGAATATTGAATTGCTGCGCCAGAGATGAGCGCCAGAGACGAGCGGTAATCTTGAACAGCGTTTGAAGTGAGTGAGTATGATACTAGCCTATCCGTGAAAATGCTATCATCCCAAACAGATACTACATCTCGAACAGATACTACATTATGTCTTCATTAATCGCCATTATTTCCATTTGAAATTCGCTACAGTGATCTGGTAGACGGAAGGCGATGTTCAAATTGTGCTTTTCGGATAAAACACCTCCATCCTCCGCATTTCCGATTTTAGAACCGTCTGTGTAGAAGTGAAAAAGGCTCTAAGATAGGATAGTTGGAACAATCGAAGCTGAGCGTCTGTTAGTTCCTAATGAAATCCAAAGATATTGGTTCTACGTATGCATGCCCATGTGGTTTGTCAATTGTTAGTAGAAAACAAGAAGAATTGAAAGAAATTTAAATTGAAAATTTTAGCCTGGTCCTATGTTGCTACAATGGACCGTTTAAACAAGTTTATTAAGAAAATACAATCATTCTACATAAATAAAATTGACTCTATTCTTAGAAACAAGATCTTCTTTTCCCAATCAACCTGGAGCTGGTTGGTACTTTTTTTTTAGTAGCTTCGTAGCATAATAATATAAAATGATTTGCTAATAAAACTTCACATTCAGATTCGTTAAAAATTTAAGAAAACCCCCTAAATTTCTATTATCACTGTAAACTAATCCCCTTTAACCCCATTTTGAATCAAATCGATAAGAAATACACACGAATGTCTGAGCATACGTCAGCAGATAATTTATTCAATCAAAAAGCGAAAGTGAAAAGTAATAACACAGCTTAATGTGTTCTCTTTATTAGGTGACAGCGGAACATGACAGATCTCTGATCGATTTAACCAGAAATGAATTATAATCACTACGTATGCTGATTAGTCATGACATGTGGCTTTTGTGTTATTTTATTGTTTGTGACGTTTTGTCGGGGGTTCGAAAAGTTAATTTTTAATTATGTGATTGAACAGTGAGAGGTATTTCCTATTGTCTGTCACTTTACACTTTACGACTAATTAGCACGAGCCGTAAATGGTTTTCTGGAAATAATTTTATTAAAGTGATTGGGGGATTTGTAATAATTTTGGTCCAGTGATTTAGCGGTGGTTACTTTTTGTATTTCTCTTACTTTTTCAAATGAGTGACCCTATTTCCTAGAACTTGTTGTAAGAGAATGTTTGCGTTCAGTTTTTTTTATTAAATGTTGGAAATGTAGATACTTTTTTTTATTAAGTCAATATAATTTGATAATGGTTTTACAAATTTACGAAAAAAAAAAAAAAATTTAACTACAAACGCTTTTTTGTGTACACCCTATTCTACGAAGCTATATTTATTTGAAGAATACTATGTCCCCCATGACTGCACAAATGTACATTAGGTTGAACAGAGAAAGTGCCAACAAACACTTATTATTTTTCAAAATTTAAAAGGGGCTAGTGTGGATAGGTTTTGGTTTTAGCACCCCACAGAAAATCATACTTTCCAGGGTTCCGGTACTTACAACGTAACAAAAAGTAGTGTCCATGTATCTGTCACAGCCTCATAACTTTTTAACTGTTGGACGTCGAAGGACCAGAGTTGAGTTCTGTTGTTAGGTTTTAGGTTGTTGCACATGAAATGGCTGTTTTTGCAAATTGGTAATTTGGATGACGTTTTAATAAGCAAAAACCAACAGAACGAGACAGTTATTATATGTCAAATTAAAGTGAGAACCCTGGTCTTCAAAACCTGTATTTCATTGTTTTTATTGATCACTGTCAACGTTTTTGTGACCAGCCAATTTGAAATAACAGATAAGAGCCAAATACGGGAAACTTTCTCTTACGAGTTTAAATTTGGACACAATGCAGTAGAAGCAGCAAAGCACAACTAGTGAACGAAAAATTAGGCGTTGGTTTGATAAATATCGTTTAGGAGATATAAGTTTTGAAAATGAGCTTCGTGGTCACCCTGAAGCGGCCATACATGACGACGACCTAAAGGTTTTGGTGGAATCCGATGAACGTCAAACTGTTAGAGATATTGCGGAACAACTAGGCGTTCACTATTCAACAGTTATTTGGTATTTGAAAGCAATAGGTAAAGCGAAAAAGCTACATAAATGGGTTCCACACGAATTGACGGAAATTTGCCCTTCTCTGCTTGCTCGAAACGAAAGAGATCCACTTATGCATAAAATTGTTACGTGTGATGAAAAGTGGATCCTTTATGATAATCGTCGACGATCTGCGCAATGGCTTGATACTGACATAGCACCATAACACATGCCAAAGACAAGCCTACACCCAAAGAAGAAGGTTACAATAAATGCAGAGAAGTACTGCTTGGAATTGCAACATATGCATGAGAAATTGGGGTTAAGCAGCGTGCGTTGGTTAACAGACATATACTTATACTTATACTGCTCCATGACAACGCGAGGCCTCAACTGCAGTATGAAACTATCCCTAAGGGGGATTTCCCCAACTGATTATCATTTGTTTAAGCACCTGGATCATGTTGTTGCGGAGAGAACATATACGGACGAAGCAGGTGTTAAAAACGCCTCCGAAGACTTCATTGGCTCCAGGAATCCTAGTTTGTACAAGAAAGGCAGGCGCAGTACTATCTCGTTGGTAAAAATCTATCGAAGACAATGGCGAATACTTTGATTAATAAAGTTTGTTTGAGATTGAATTAAAAAAAAACCAAAACGAAGAAAAAAAAAAAAACGAAAGCGAGGGCGTGAAGACCAATGTTGAATTTATTTAATTTGAGAAATCCAAAAGGACGAGAATACAAAGCTCAAGCAAGCAGTAAGTCAAAAAAACTCAAACTCTCGCTCACTGTAATTGCTGTTCTATTCCAGAGAGAAGATTAAGTGTGGTTTGATACGAGTACCGTACAATTGGCATGGTATATAAAATAAAACCGATCAAGTCTCTTAACTAATTACACTCAACTAGATAAACAGCAAGTACAGTGAGTCAGAGTTAGATTACAACAATTTGAATTAAGTTGAATAAAAATTTTTTTTTGTTATTAATTATTGCTGGAGTTTCAAACAAAGTTAATTCTTTCAAAAGTTACAAGTGTTTATGGTTTCATTTCAAAAACGGTCAATTCAACAATCTAAATGGCTTAGACGTTAATCCTCTAACAACCGAGCTAGTTTTGTGCACTAGAAACAAATTTAATACCAAGGTGACCAGATTTTAAGAATGAAAAAGGAGTACACACAACCATCAGAAAAAAAAAAAAACAAGTAACAGTGACAAAACACAGCTTCGTCCTAAGACCACCTCTTCATCATCAGTAAAGCAAATATGTACGAGTAATTGATCTTCTTGGATACATGAGCAACAGTGAGAGCTCTGTGGCCAGCCTGCGAGAAGAATGAATCCGTTTATCTGGTTTAGCTTAATCGCGTAGATGCACTAGTCGCCTCTGGCATCATTACTGACCAGTGCCATTGACACGGATAAAGAAGAATCTCTCTGTCACTTACTGAATGTGTCCATCAATTGTTGTGCTAATGTTTTGCCCTTGCTGACAGAAAAATGAGGGTTTTGGTAGTCAGTTATTCACGGAGCTGGATGACCTTCTTCTAGGTAGTTCTAATTCAATGTTTTTTTTTTTTACAAAGTTCAGTGTAATCGAAAATGGGTACAATGGATCCAAATTATGGTCAACGTGACTAATATCAGTTTCGGTTAGTAAAACTCATATCTGGTCCAAATTTCAACATGCTATGTCAAACAGTTCAAGAGTTATGAGACTTTGAAAAACAAACGAACAGACGGATAGAAAACTGAATATCACTATAAAGTTGTTCGCATAAAGATAAATTGTTCAAATCATCTTTGCTAAACGAAAGCAAATCTACCCACGTAAACTTTACCTACAAAAAAGTGGATAGATTACCCGTATATTTAAATTCGGCTCAAATACCGTACGCGAACGAAGCAAAATATCTAGGAATGACTCTAGATGTTAAACTTAAATGGAAATCGCACGTAAAAAAGAAACGCGACGAGCTCGAAAACAAATACCGACAAATGTACTGGCTACTCGGAAGACATTCGAAGTTGAGCCTACATAACAAACTGCTTATCTATAAGCAAGTGCTAAAGCCAGTGTGGACGTTTGGTCTACAACTAGGGGGTTGTACCAGAAAAAGCAATAGAAACAAACTTTTGAAAATAAAGTTCTTAGAACGATCGTTAGCGCACCGTGGTACGTACGTAACGAAGATATTCATCGGGACCTGGGAATTCCCAGCGTCGTCGAAGAGATAACAAATTTTGCTCGTAAACACAAAGATCGAGTTCACGGCCATTGTAACCGTACCGTCATTAAACTACTTGACGCGAACAATTCAATTCGTCGTCTGTAAAGGACATAACCTTTTGACCTCGCGTCATAGTACATGCCGGTCGTGAACGCAGGAACTTTCATTGGAATTTAACCTGTCTAAATCTCTACATTCTTTTTAAATTACATACGAACATCTTTTTCCAAAAATCACGAGTCTCGTAAGCTAAAATAAAACTGATGGATAAGCGTCGACTTAGTTGAGTATTGATCTTGAAGAGTGGTGTTTTTAGTGAGTAAAAATCTCACACTACCATAAGCACGTGCCGTCGGGCCTTATGGTGTCTTTAGAAGATTTTCACCCTCTTGGCAAAAAAAAAAAAAAAATCTTTGCAAATCGTTCTTTCAATATCATCTAAGGGTGCACAATGAACAACTTGTGCATCATCAGCATACAGATGAATTTTGAAATAGGAAACAGTCATTAATAAAAAAGGCTAAAGAGCAAGGGTCCCAAGACTGAGCCCTGAGGTGCACCTTGATCTAGAGTTAAAAGCGTGGATACCGAGCACTCCAATATTACCTGTTGTTGTCTATCCCTGAGATAAGATCATATAAGTTTGTAATAAGTGTAATGTATGTGAAATGTATGTGAATCGGTAGCACATAATGGTAGAAAATTTTAAAACTGAATGTAAATCACCCGACAAAAACGCATCGCGCAAAGGAATTCCCCTGCCGTTATCAGTTTGTGCTGCATTATTCTCGAGTACAAATAGTAAGTGCAACCGGCAGTCAATCACCAATCTATTTACATCATTCAAAGCTGTAACACCAATCAGTCAAGAAATCAAGATCAATATGAACTTCTCAAAGTATTTCATTGTCGTCATGGCTATTGTTCTAGTTCTATTCTCTGGACAATCAGAAGCAAGAAATATTTTCAAGAAAATTGGCAAAGGCTTGGTAAGGATTTTGAAAGATAAAATGTAATTTAGAGAGAACAACTAATAAATGTATTTTATTTAGGAGGGAGTTGTGCAACGTACCCGAGATGCATCGTTTCAAGCCATTGGATTAGCACAAGCAGCCGCAAATGCTGCAGCAACAGCTAGACAGGGATAATTGAAATACATGCATGGTATTACTCCAAGCAAAGGACTGCAGTAGACTTACTTGATTAAATAATTTGAAACTTGTACTCTTGTATATTTTTAAAAATAAAATTTAATTTATTACACATACTTAAAGTCTTATTGCAAGAAATGCTTCTATAGATAGTTTTGGCGAGGGAAAATTACTTCCAAATTGAACTCGTAGCAAGGCAATTACTTATAATTCTGGTATTTCTTTGAAGTAGCAGGTATTCAAGTAGTGTGTTTCCATCAAGATGGGCATTCAGTTTGACTTTTACGAAATTAAAAGATTCTATTTCAATAGCAATTGTGAAAATTCATGGCATGGAGCCGTTTGAATTAAGCAAATAAATACAAAACTAAGTACTGAATAAGACTCAGAAACTCTTTATCGTTGCATAGTGGGAGGAGAGTTGCCATATTGAGAGATTTGATGCAACTGGCTATTTCGTTTTAATGCGCGATTCTGTACCCTGTCTAGAATGTGCAAAACAGTCTTGGGTGCACCAGACCAGATGTGGGCGTTATATTCCAGCTTAGGGCGGACGAATACCTTATAAATTGAGGCCAGATCAGACGTGGTAAAATATTTCTTGCACCGCTTTAGGAATCCTTGACATTTTGCAGCATTTTTGGCGACCTCGAATATGTGATCGTTCCATCGAAGATGGTTATTAATGCACAGTCTTTCTTTTCAGCGATACAAATACCATTCATGCAATGATGGTTGAGGGTTTTGCTTTCGCTTGAGAGACATTGATTATGCTGTCCTGTTCGAAAAAAACAACTTGTATTGAACGCCCCTAAAGGTAATTTGTAATTCACTGAAGAAGAGACTCATCGACTCCATATGCACGCATTTTGGACAAAAGAGCCTGATGCCAAACTCTGTCAAATGCCTTTGAAATATCAAGAGGAACCATCTTAGTTTCGCCGAAGTGATGGAGATATTGGTTTCACTTGCTACGAAAACCATACTGCTGGTCATTAAGGAGTTTTCGTGAATGGAGATATTTCATACATCAACTGACGATTTATCAGCGTTTCCATCACCTTGGAAAGAAGGAACGTAAGTGCAATGGGTCGGTAATTTGAGAGGGAGGAAGATTCGTCTTTTTTTTTAGGGACAGGCTAGACAAATGCTGTTTTCCATCTACTCGGAAAGAGCCCTGAATAGTAGATTAGACAAAGAAGCTTACGCAGAGGTTTTGTCAGCGTAGAACAACACCTCTTCAAAACTATTTGATGGATATCATCTGGACCAGCGGATTTGTGTATGTTAAGACCTTTGAGTACTCCTGCAACTGTACATGTGCGAAAGTGAACTTGTCCCATGGACAATTTGACTCTCTCAAATACAGGCAGAGACAAAGCATTATCTGGCAGCGTGCAGTTCGCTGCAAAATGAGCAGCAAGCAGATTGGCTTTGTCTAAGGTGCTGACAGCTGGGATGTCATTATAAATGAGCGTAGGGATGGCAAATAAGCCAGATTTTTTAATATTTTTGACAAATGACCAAAAATGTTTACTACCTTTGGGACATTGTAGGATTTCTTACCTCAATTTTTCGTCGTGTAAGAATTGTACACGTCGAATATGGGCATTGCAGTCTTTTCTGGCTTGTTCAAATTTTTTTCGGTTTTCCTCAGATTTGTTGGCTTTATAAGACCGAAAACTTACTAGTTTCAACAACGAGTTTGCCTTAGGTTTAATGCTCTTTATTTTGTTAGGAATAAAGTCATTCATATCTAAGAAGATAGTGTCAGTGATCGTATCAGTAGCGGCATCCACGTCGCTATCGAGGAAGCATAGAGACCAGTTAAAACTCATAAAGAAGCTATTAAGGCCGCTCCAGTTGGCTTTCTCGTATTGCCATACTCTACTTTTAGGCATTTTTTCTTACGAGAATTTAGCTGATACGATATTAATAGGTGTAACGCTTGAAATCTGGAAATGTTCTCCCTAATAAAAAAAATATTTCGACGAGAATTCAAGAAAAAAATGAGTGCCATATTTCACTATATATTCAGTATCGTTGCAACAGGCAATGTTATTTTCTGGTCAGACGTGCTACTATCATAATGGCGAGCAAAGAAGAAGAGCAGCGAATTGCAATAGTGAACGAATATCTGCAAAATTCAAATATTCCATTGTATAAAATTGCAAAGAAATTAAAAGTGGCTGTTTCAACGGTATATTCGGTTATAAATAATTACAAGGAAACCCTGTCAGTCCAGAGAAAGGCAGGTTCGGGTCGAAAACTTGGACCTCTGGACCCCAGGCTTCAAGCTAAGATTGAGTGCACTTTTAAGAGAAACTCCAACCTTTCTCTTCGAGGCGCAACGAAAATGCTTTCCACATCAACTGGTACTATCCAGCGCGCTAAATTTAGAGCTGGATTATCATCGTATAAAGTAAAAAAGGTACCAGATCGCGACGAATCAAAGCAAAAGGAAGCAATACGTCGATCTCGAAAGCTTTACGAAAATTTTTTGACAAAATACGATTGCTGTGTAATGGATGACGAGACTTACTGCGTTGCGAACTTTGCTCAAATTCCAGGCAATGAATATTACGTCGCAAATTTTGTTGATGGTGCTGATGCAAAATTTAGGACCCGTTGAGCTTCGAAATTCCCCAAAAAATCCTCATTTGGCAGGTTATCTGCTCCTGTGGCAAAGAAGGTGAGGAATTCATCACTCATGGCACAATTAATGCGGACATCTACATCAAGGAATGTTTACAAAAGCGTCTGCTTAAGTTTATTAGAGAGCATAAGAAATCGGTTCTGTTTTGGCCGGATTTGGCGACATCACACTATGTGAAAAGGACGCTTGAGTTTTTCATTCAAAATAAGATAAATGTTGTGCCAAAGGATGCTAATCCTCCTAATTGTCCAGAACTTCGCCCCATAGAAACGTTTTGGGCTCTAATGAAAGCTAAGTTAAAGACAAATGGTGGAGTATACGAAACGGAACAAATTTTTAGAAAAAAGTGGAGACAAGTGGCCAAAACCTTAACCGAAGATGATGTTCAAGCCTTAATGAGAGGTGTAAAAAGCAAAGTCCGCGCGTTTTGGCACGATCCAAAATAATTCTTATTTTTAAGTATATATTATAAAACCAAACATGTATCTAATAAATGAGTGAAAAAAAAACATATTTTTATGAGTTTTTACTTAAAAAAAAAACATATTTTCTTTTCCAGATTTCAAGCGTCACACACTATATGTCAGACCGACCTAGAGGCGCAAAAACACCAAAGGTGAATTTATCAGGGTGCGAAGTAAGAAACAAGTGCAAGGTATTGGCGGAATGACTTTCAATGTCCGGTTTACCTCAGCGAAAAGTTCAACATAGGTTCGTTTTCAAGAATGGACAGGTAATCTCCAAACTCTTTGTCCCTTATCGATCACATACTGCAGTCAGAAGAAAACTGGAGGGAAATTTGCTCACTCATCACAAACGTGCAAAACGAGCTCAGGAAAATAGAGAGAAGAAGGCAAGATGAAGACATCAATTTAGGAATCACGGCATAATTGGCTAACCAGCCCCGCGAAGTAGTACTCAACGGTAGTTCCGCGGAGAGAGTGGTAGAAAAGTGCAAGGGTATAGATTAGTACGTAGGCAGACTCCTGTCATGATTATTAGGATTTGTGACATGTCCATGCTGGTGGCCCGGACCACATCCATTGGCGCATCAACAAAAACAAAAAAAAAAAAAAAAATTAAAAATAAGAATAATAATGTATACATGTATCTCTCCCTTTGTGCACCCTCCAACAACCTTCCTGTGGCTTTGGGAGAAACAACTAATAAACACAGTAAAACTGCACATTTGTTGTAGATACAAAAAAAAAAAACTTAATGCATCTAAGTTTTTGAATTTTTAATTTTAACGACCCTAAATGTTACGAGCCGCCACAAAGGAAGAAGCCTTTCCCGAGGAATTTGAACTTTATTTTCTATTGTACTAATCTGGAAAAGCAAGACTATTTATTACAAGCAGTGATGATAAAGGAAGTAAATTACAAATAATTTACATTGCATTCCCATTAATGTAAATCACCCGATTTTTCACGTTTGTTTTCCATAATCAAAGGGATCCCCTTATCAATGCACTTGTACAATTTTCGAATATAAATAACAAGTGCAACGTTCAGTCGACAATCAATCTATTTACCCAGTTTAAAGCTATAACACAGCACAGCCATAAGCAAATCCACAATCAACATGAACTTCTCCAAGTATTTTATTGTCGTCATGACTATCGTTCTGGTTCTGTTCTCTGGACAATCAGAAGCAAGGAATATCTTTAAGAAAATTGGCAAAGGCTTGGTAAGGATTTTAAAAGATAAAATGTAATTTAGAGAGAACAACTAATAAATGAATTTTCTTCAGGAGGGAGTTGTGCAACGCACCCGAGATGCATCGTATCAAGCCATTGGATTAGCACAAGCAGCCGCAAATGTGGCAGCAACATCTAGACAGGGATAACTGCAATATTATTTTTAGGAAATACGCAGCAATATATTTATTAATGAATCGTAAAATGTACATATATATCTAATATTTATTCTTTCTTTTAATAATAAAAATTAATTTATTTAATCTGGTGTTTGATACTCAAATCTCTGCAGTAATGCTTTTCAAATTACCCTTAAAGCATACTATCTTTGGGTTACTGACAAACTAACATTCCATCCAAATATCTATGAACGGCTTTGCAATTTCAATTACCTCAAGTATCTGACGTTCAAATCTTGTACTTCGTTCAACATACCCAATGATTTTGTAATGCAAACTCCTGGTTCAGTGAATCAATCAAATACAGAAATTCTGAATAAGATTGAGTAGCTCCAATCGTTTTCAGTGTTCCCAATCAAGAATAATGAAGCTTTCAAGGTATTGAAAAGCAGTGAGGGATGGTAGCGATATATATAAATATAGGCACAGACCAGCTAAGGTTTTTTTTTTGGATTGCGCCAGGGATGTGTAATCTTCAAAGATACTAATAGCCCGAGTGCTACTAGCATGCACGATTCGCAAACCTGAGTAATCGATGCCAGGAATACGCCTACGTACTAAACACACACCCTACACACTTCAACCACTCTCCCCGCGGGACTGCCGTTAGGTATTACTTCGCGGGGCTGGTTAGCAGTTTATGCTATGTTTCTTGTGTCAGCTTCTTCCTCTGTTTCAGTTGCTCTTCTTAGCTTTTCTATTCTCCGCAGCTCTTTTTGTAGAGTTGTTACGAAGGAACATATTGCCATCCAATTCTCTTCCGACCGTAACATATGGTCGAGGAGTAATGACGGACTTGGCAGAGTAATTCTCCATGCCGTGAAACGTGTGCAGTAAAACACTGCGTGCTCCGTATCTTCATCTTCACCTGAGCATTCCGAGCAGGATGGTGAGTTGTCGTGTCCAAATCGGTGTAGATATTTGCGGTAGCCACCGTGGCCAGACAGAAACCAGCTAAGGTCTTTTAAACATATTGGGCATACTAAAACACGTTTTGGACAATCTTATATTGCCGTGGTAGCATATTGATATTAAGCGTCTCGCGGTGTATGCCTTGAATCCGATTTTTCCAAAATGACTACCATTTCTAATGGGCCAGCCATATGGATACTCTGCTCATTACAGAATGCTCTTAAAATCGGTAACTCGTTTTCTTCTATAGACTGGCAAGCAATCTATGCAGTGTCTGAACTCAAAATTCAGTGACGCTCTAAAGGAATAAATTGATATTTTCTACAGCACAATAAAGCAATATCCAATGCTAAATACGACTTTTACAAAGAAACCTCAGAACAGTGTTATTGTTTGTATTACTTCAGTAGTATTTATACTACTTCCGTTCTTGCTGTACTACCGTACTATTTCCTTTCAATTTTGTTATTATACTATTTTTAAAAGCATTCGTTTGCTAAATTGTTCCATTTTTAAAAAAGTTAATCCTCCTTGTGTGACATAGTTTCTCGCTCCACTACTACCAAATGATTTTTTCAAACCTCTTTCGGTCCTCTTTGATGTATTGAAGTCAGATGTTGGAATTGAAAGACAGTATTTTCTAAAAGTATTTTGTCTATATTATAGATAAGTTCTATTGATTACTTTGTTTTTTAATAAATATTCAAACAATCCGTGCTTTAAACTGGCAATGGCAATATCATTATGTTTTGTCATCAATTTTTAAATGCAGAATTCTTAATCCTGTCATCCTGCTATGCGGATGCAACTCTTCTATTCTGGTATTATTGCCGACGCTTTAATTGTCTATAATAATGAGGGGATGAGATCATAGATTAGAGCTAAATTTTATCAGGATTTCCCACTGTATAAAATTCTGGTCCATGATTAATAAAACAAATGCGCAAAGTCACATTTTGAGAAGGATGGAACATTTATGAGCAGTATTAGATTAAGTGATATTAATTAGAAAACAAGAATGGACAGAGTGAATGGAATTTATTTGAGGTAGATCGAGTCAAAATTATATTTAAACAAAACACCTATTTCATCATTCATTGTAAAACTCCATATTAAGATGCAAACTTTATTTCTATTCTATGTGATCTACAACTAAAAAATGTGCGTGTTCCCACTTATTTACTTAGAGGCAGGTATTGAACTTCATGATTGTTGAAGGAAACTTAAATAGCTTAAAGAACCGCCAATTTTTGCAACTGTTGCGACAATACATTTTTACTTGCACCTATAAGGGCAAGTATTGGAGACGTGAAAAAATTCGCCCTCAAGATTTTGATCAATCTTGGCATTACTATGATAGGGAATCTCAAAAAAGTGAGTGTGCACGACTGTAGCGTAAACGGCGGGTCAAATTTTCTTCAAACTTCATATCTTGGGTCTGTGAGTTCACAATTTGACTAACTCCAAAATTAACGATACTTCACTAATGTCCGATTTTGTAACACTATTTTTCCGCTTTTGTATCACTTTAAGTTGAGAGCACTGCCTAAAAGTCACTGGATACTCTTCTGTGAAAGAATATGAAAGGCATTTCATTCAACTATACAGAAGTTGTGTTGTAACTGATGTCTAACTACGCCAACTGCTTGTTTTCTTGCTCAAACATACATTAGCGGGAACAGACCTGCATTTAATCAACAGTAGGAAGGAATTGGAAGACGTTGTTCATATCCAGAATAAAAAAGTTGTTCAGGCTTCTTTTATACAAAAACTTTTTATAGCCCAGCAATTAGACTTTTTACCCGGACAAATTTCTGGAATTCGAGACTCCCTATACGAGTCCCCACTAATAGGACAATGGCATAAGTTCACACCCACTTTTAAAGAGGCGGGATATAATATGAATGAGTTATTGATGAAAATCAATAAATTATTCTCCTTCACACTTAGGGAAAAATAGTAGAGGCAAACGTACATTAAATTTTCTACCAAAATTTGCTTTTACTGCATAAAAATAATTTTTATTTAACTTAAAAATTAAAAAATTAAAAACTGGTTAAAAAGAAAATATATGTATGTAATATTTTTTCTGAATACTGATAAAAATAATAAATGTCACGACTGGATCTGCTCCATATGTGTTTTTGTTTGTAAATTGTTTAGATTTCAAATTTAGACAAAACAAGAACAGAGGGAAATTGATATTTCGTAAAATTAAATAACTATAAAACTTCTTTGAGCATTCGAGTATGTCAAAAATTGTATCGACATGTCCTTACATATTTATGTCGAAAGAGACTTTGATATCAATTTTCAATAAAATCGTATCCGAGAACCGGCCATTTTTCGCAATTTTGGATAAAATGTAAAGTACCGTTATTCAAAAATCGTTAGAACCGTTGGCGAGAAAATTCCACATTTTCAAAATTAGCCTAAATTTTGAGGCTAGAATGAAAAGTCCGATTTTGCCCCTGGGCATTATTTTGCAGACTCCAGATATGAAGTTTGAGTCCGTCCAGCCGATTAGGCTGCAGTCCGAGGTACAGACAGACGGAGAAAATTGTGGGACCAAATTTTACGAGCTCCCATATAATACCAAAATTAATCAAAATCTCGACAGCGAACATTATAATAAAAACAATCCTTGTCTTATTGCATGAAAAAACCCTGAAACTGTGTGCAGAATAGGGTAAGAATCCTTTTTACCAACACAGGGTGTTGTAAAGAAAATTTCCTTCTCTCGTATGCAAAAATTCCTGTGCAAAATTGCACTTTTCTAAGTTGTCCATAGGGTTCTGGAGGGCGCGAGAAGTAACGCACATAATTTCTAAGAAACTTGTACGGCCGCAGAGTCCAGATGAGAACCCTATTGAAGATGTGTGAGCATACGATAACTTATTGTGGCAATTAAGGTTATTTGGAAGGGTCTGAGCGAAGATTACGCTGAGAAATTGAGCGAACCTTGCAGTAGAAGATGTCAGGCCATTATAAATAATGGTGACTAGACACAATATTAAATGTAATTGTGAAACTGATTTTGATGTAACTTTTATAATATACATTTTTTTTTTTTTAAATAAGGCATTTTAAATGTTTTTTTTACATACGCTTCTTTGAAACAGGCAGGATTGTACTAGTAATAGTAGTTTAACTGAACGTGTTAGCAACTAAGATTTTATCTTGTTTCGTCTGCCTTAACACTACTAGTTTGTGCACCCTATCCCATAGGGTATATTAATTTGTATACATAGCTTGCAATTTAGAGAAATTATAACGATCCCCAAAAGTGCATATAATTGGTCCATCTCCAAGCATAGCGAAGTTAACAAACCAAATTATATTAAAAAAACACATACAGGATAGTTACCATCCATTTAGAAGGGACCGAATCATACCCTATCCCCCATCTTCTATCTGACCCCTAATAGAGTGAGCGCCGTGTTGCGAATTTTAAAAAAAAAGATGCAATGATATCTTTCTATGCAGAATATATTTCCGCGATTTTTAAGAAATTTTATCAGGAAATTGTTACAACTTTTTCGCAGCAGAAAGTGGGCGGGGCTCCAAAAATATGTAACCGGAGTTTATGGATTCTGATGGGATATTCACAATAAGCCTTAACAATCTCCATAAATAGCTTTGAAAAAGCAGTATACCGTTTTTTCCAGAAAACGCCTCCAAAAAGTGGGCGTAGCTATGGATAATGTATGGACGGAATGTAGAGTCTAGATATTTTACTCTGAATCGGGTATAATTAGAGGTCCGACAACAGCAACCTGTTGTAATGGAAAATTCCCACACAAGTGATCAGCACAATCAATTTTCTCTATGATATACGTGACATCTGTTCCCGCCCGGAAAATGCATCTGAGTGGGTAGCACATAATGCTAGACAATTTTAAAACTGAATGTAAATCACCCGACAAAAACGCATCGCGCAAAGGAATTCCCTTGCGTTATCAGTTTGTGCTGCATTATTCTCGAGTATAAATAGTAAGTGCAACCGGCTGTCAATCACCAATCTATTTACATCATTCAAAGCTGTAACACCAATCAGTAAAGAAATCAATATCAGTATGAACTTCTCCAAGTATTTCATTGTCGTCATGGCTATCGTTCTGGTTCTGTTCTCTGGACAATCAGAATCAAGAAATATTTTCAAGAAAATTGGCAAAGGCTTGGTAAGGATTTTGAAAGATAAAATGTAATTTAGAGAGAACAACTAATAAATATATTTTATTTAGGAGGGAGTTGTGCAACGTACCCGAGATGCATCGTATCAAGCCATTGGATTAGCACAAGCAGCCGCAAATGCTGCAGCAACAGCTAGACAGGGATAAGTGAAATACATGCATGGTATTACTCCAAGCAAAGGACTGCAGTAGATTTACTTGATTAAATAATTTGAAACTTGTACTTGTATATTTTTAAAAATAAAATTTTATTTATTACACATACTTAAAGTCTTATTGCAAGAAATGCTTCTATAGATAGTTTTGGCGAGGGAAAATTACTACCAAATTGAACTCGTAGCAAGGCAATTACTTATAATTCTGGTATTTCTTTGAAGTAGCAGGTATTCAAGTAGTGTGTTTCCATCAAGATGGGCATTCAGTTTGACTTTTACGAAATTAAAAGATTCTATTTCAATAGCAATTGTGAAAATTCATGGCATGGAGCCGTTTGAATTAAGCAAATAAATACAAAACTAAGTACTGAATAAGACTCAGAAGGTCTTTATCGTTGCATAGTGATAGCAGAGTTGCCATATTGAGAGATTTGATTATATTTTTTTCAGTTTTTGTTCCGAAACTGACAGTTTCTCTCAGTTTTTAGAGTTCCGAAACTTACATTTCAACAAAAAGTATTGTAATAATGGAAACCTTATAGTGAAGTCAGTTGTCTATCCAGAAAGCTGAAATTTCGATCAGAGTTGAGTTTTGTTAACCCGCATACAGATCAAGACAGTTCCAACAAATTTTCTGAATTATGAGATAAAAATCAGTTACTTAGATCAAGAAATACAATTTTCATTGATTTTCTAAAAACAAGTTTCATACATTAAAAAAAAAAAGATTTTGAGTACTTTTTTGAATGTTAGTTTGCGCAAAACCTGAACCGATTTTAATGCAGATTTGAAATTAAAAGTTTTGTGCAAAATTTACTTATATGCAATATTTTCTGATAACTTAATTACAATCACAAGAAGAAGCTATTTTTTTTGAATAAAGCTGTCCTAAAAATGTATCTTCCTAAAAACACTAAAATCTTTCATAAAAGAATGTACAATTTCAGCAACCCGTATAAATTGGTTTTTAATTTTCTCTGAATTTAATACTTCTTTTTTCATACCTATTAACAAATAACGTCCATTAGGAGAGTTTTTCAAATCAGAAGATTCTTCAACTACCTGTGTTTCGTTAAGTGCCAAAACAGCTGTTTTATGGGAATGAGCGTGGACCTACATGTCGAAAAAATTCGTTCGAAGCCCACGGATATTGGTAAAATCAACTCTAAATTTCCTCATCACTACGACATAGAGACACAAAAAGGCACAACTCTGACGAAACTAAGCGAAGCCGCGAAGTGTAGATCCATTCCAAACAAACGGCTCTAGGGGAGTTTTTTTTTTATAATTTGCCCACACCAAAGCTGATATGACTAGAAAAGGGGGGAGAGGAACAGAGGAGATGCCTTTATACGTTGACTTTAAATGTTTGAAGATTCTGATGAGGAAATACAGAGCCTGATAGATCATTCCAAGCATGACGCGTATTGCGGATACAATTTTGAAAGGGAGGAATGCAACTGGCTATTTCGTTTTAGCGCTTGATTCTGTACCCTTTCTAGAATGTGCAGAACGGTCTTGGGTGCACGAAACCAGATATGGGCGTTATATTCCAGCTTAGGGCGGATGAATGCCTTATAAATTGAGGCCAGATGAGACTTGGTAAAATATTTCTTGCACCGCTTAAGGAATCCTAGACATTTTGGCGACCTGGAATATGTGATCGTTTCCATCGAAGATGGTTGTTAATACACGTACCAAGAATGGCAAGTCATTCGGTTTCAGCGACGCAAGTACCATTCATGGATATTAGTTGAGGGTTTTGGTTTTGCTTAAGAGACAGAAACTCCAGTTTTGGAATCATTGTTGGTTGAACCCCATTTGATCATGCTCTCCATTTCGGAATTTAATGTGTTAACCATACGTTGTCGTTCCTCGAACATGAAAAACTAAAAATACTGTCATCAGCGAAAAAATGGATTGGGTTAGAGGTTGCAGACGAGAGATTACTCGTATTTGTAAAATTAAGAAAGAGAGTCAGAGACAAAACAGAGCCTTGTGATACACCAGCATTTATATGTTGAATTGTAGACTTGAAGACGTCTAAGACAACTTGTATTGAATGCCCTGTAAGGTAATTTCTAATCCATTAAAGAAGAGACTCATCGACGCAGAGATGCCTAATGTCAAACTCTGTCAAATGCCTTTGAAATATCAAGTGCAGCCATCTTAGTTTCGCCGAAGTGATGTAGAGACTGGTTCCACTTCTCGGTGAGATATGCTATCCAATCACCCTACGAAAATCATACTGCTGGTCATTGAGGAGTTTTCGTGTAGCAAGATATCGGTAAGTAGACAGGGAGAAAGATTCGCCTTTTTTTAGGGATGGGCTGGACAAGTGATATTTTCTATCTTATCTAGGAGAGATCCCAGAAGAGTAGAGTAGATAGAAGAAGAGTAGAATACTCGTAGACATCTTACGCAAAGTTTTGCCAGGGTGGAAGGACACCTCTTCAGAACTTGGACTATGTTAAGATTGGCTTTGTCTAACGAGCTGACAACTATAATGTCAAGTAAATGAGCTTTGGGACGGCAGAATTTTTAATATTTTTGACGAAAAACAAAAAATGTTTACTACTTTTGGGACATTGTTGGATTTTTTGCCTCAATTTTTGGTCATGTAGGAATTTTAAACGTCGAATGTGAGAATTGCAGCTTTTTCGGCCTCAGATTTGTTGACCGTATAAGGTCGAAAACTGAAGCAAGTACCTACGAACATTCGTGCTCTTTTTTCTACTTGTATTCCTTGAGCAGTTAAACAATAGTATTAAAATTGATAATCCGATTCTCACCTTTAATCGGCTATAATGGGGCAGGGTGTGATTTCCGACCCCCACCCTATCATACAATTTTTTTCTTGTCTTGATCTAAGGAACCATCCGCCAGTGGATTGACCTCTTAATTCGTAACACCCTGCATATTTAGAGTAATTGCTTCAGAACCCTCCGCATACTCGTATCTAAAGAAAATAAACCATCAGGCGAGCAATGAAAATACTGGAGCGCGTCATCTGCTACAGACTGGAAGCAGCAATAGAAACTATAGGAGGGTTGTTGGAGCACCAGTACGGCTTTCAAAAGCCACGCTCAACTGTACATGCAATTAACGTGGTGGTTGAAATTACACAAACAGCCAGAATTGGAAAAGGTTAGCAACTTGCTCGACGGTGGCATTCCTCGACTGGCCTGACTCTGGCAGAACACAAAACCGAGGCAATACTCATAACCATTAGGGGGAAGATAGAAGCGGTCAATTCTACAGTAGGTGAACATATAGGTACAAGATAGGTACATGATTCTCATTCAAAGAGCACATAAGATACATCAGCGGTAAAGCAGCGAACGCCAGTGCTGCAATAGCGCGTATCATGCCCAACCAAAGGACAGCCAAAGGCTGCTCTTGGCGAAACTAATTACATCCATAATCCTCTACCAATCTCGGCTAGAGCAACGAGGATTAACTCAACTAGATTAAAAATCGCGTCAGTGTACCGAATCTGTGCGCTGAGGGTAAATTGCGCATTCTGAACTAATTCAAATGATGCAGCCAGCGGTGGGGCAAGAATGCCTCCAATAAACATCCTGATAGAAGAACAGCAACACAAGTACTACAGGAACGACACTGAGCAAGATGGAACAAATATGGGTGGCGAAAACCGAAAAATAGTAGAAAGAATGCGGAGCATGAAGGAGTGGCAAGGGCGCAGGAATGCATCTGAGAAAGGCAGATGCATTCACCGACTTATACCTCTAATAAAGCCATGTTTAGAAAGGCGTCACCGTAAAGTGGAGTATCATCTAACCCAGATCCTGACAGGACCTGGCTGTTTCCACTCGTACAGTACAAGCATGGTGGTAGCACTTCCTGCCCACACCGGACTGCGCAGAGAACGCCGAACACGTGTTTTTCTAGTGTCCACGATTCATCAGCGAAAGGGAAGTACTGACGAGAAAAGTCGGCAAGTCACCAACACCTGAAAACTTTGTTGGCGAAGGGATCATTATAAATAAACTGTGTGTCCAAGAGAGAGAAGGGAAAGAGTCCAACAGAGCTAGCATATGTAGGAATTACAGCTAAGCCAATCCTCCACCCTGAATAATAGTTAACCATCACCGAAAATACGAGTAGATTTAAGAAAGCAAATTAGGACTTATTAAAAAAAAAACGCCCTTAAAAAGTGGGCGGGTTCATGTAATAATAGTGAGGAATCGCAATTTTTGGAAAGTGGTCGTGCTTGTGAATGGATTCGAAAAATGTATACACTGCTTCGGATTCTGAAAAGCTTACTTATGAAATTTTATCAGACGGACAGACCGACGCACATGGCTAAATCGACGAAACTTTTAATGCTAATTCCAAATACATTTCAGGCCTCTATCGTCTGTACGTACCAAAATTAATATGAAATGGCAGACAATAGATCAAGGAAGTTGGACACAAATCGCAGCCCTCGCGAATTATCAGGACTTTTATTTTTGTTCGATTACCTCTTAGTTTCAGAACTTCCGTGCCGGAGAATAAACCGAGAAAATCCAGTCTTTCCAGGGAAACACATTAAAAGTTTCAGAAATTTTCCAATAGTTCCGTATAGTCCCTTTTTCAAGAAAAACCGCCAACTTATGTACTTCTTTAAATTTCTCCTTAAAATTTGGTCGGAAATTAAGAAAGATGATACAAACAGCTTAAAAAACAAAAATCCATTCCTGCATAATTTACATCCGTTTCAAGCTTGAAGCTTGCGTGCCGATTATTTAATTTTGAGTGCCATCCAAATTGAACGCTTAAGTAGGTTACTAATGCAGTTGACCTGTTAATGATTGAATTCCAATGAAAATTGCGCCTGCGGTTGTAACGTATGACACACAACGTTAACTGACGCGTTGCTCAAAATCAAATCAATACTCGATATGCTCGATAATATTTAACCTCACTTTTCATTTAACTCGATTTTTAAGTGTCATGAAAACATAGCTCCGAGTCATATCCATAAAATACTCTTGTAACAGTTTCCATCCTGTTCAATTTGAAAATCTCCCGCTGTGAATGTTATCCTAGTTCCGCTTAGGGGGACACTATGCATACGCACGTTGTTCTGTGTGTAAAATCATCTCAAAAATCATGACATATTTTCGAGTGCAATCATCATCACCATTAGTGTAGCGATATTGAAATCATCCCCAATAACCATGTTTTCCAATCGAATCGCACCAAGTTATTATCGATTCGTGGAGGATTTGTTAATATTATTTATCCGCCGAAGGAGGCAAAAGCTTAACAGTCATAGGTGGTACAGTCTCTTCATGAGTGATTCCATTCGAAATTTGTCACAAGCAAAGCCTGTATAATGCCAAAGCTGGGTGGGGTGGGCTACACAGCATACAAAGTCTGAAAGCATTATTATTCAAATTAATTTTCATAATCCTGCATTGTACCATTTGCTTGTTGCTGCAGGCATCACTTCATTGCTTAGTCATTCGCAGGACTCGCGCGGAACATTTTGAATTTTAATCAGGATAGGGCGTCAATGATTCGTCGAATATTGTCTGAAATTAAGACGGCGAAACCACGGTAATAGTAATGAAAAGGGAACAGGAGAAAAGAAAAGAAAAGAAATTGAGAAAATCAAGACAACCTGTCAATTTCCCATGAGGCATCACAAAGTTGCCTGTCTATGAACATCCCCATGAGAGGAGGGTGGTATGCCAATTCGTTACTTTCCAATCAATTCCACATCCTTAATGCCAAGTGATTACACAGGCGGTACGGTGTACTTTTTTTCGCGTCGCGTACTAAGATTATGTTGAGTCCTTAAGCCGCCAACGTCTTACAGTCAATTACGACTTTAGTCAGTTTTTCTTTAGCGCGAATGTCTTTTTATTTTGTTGGTTGTGCGTTACAATCAGGATGAGGAAAATATATTTTATTTAAGAAAGAAAGCGAAAAATGAGGGGGCAGAGCATGTGGTGCTGAGTGTTGACTGACATTATTAAGTCATATGATTTTTATGTTGTCACGTATGGCGGGATGTCGAAGAAGTCAACAAATTTAAATTTCAATGTAAAAAAAAAATCAAAGCATGTGTATACACATTATAGTAGCTACATTCATATGTATGCGCAGTGCTGGCTATATTTTTTTAGGGGCACTGAAGAACATCGCATTTCAAAATTAGATTTGGCCCGTATTTAATAAACATTGTGTTATTACCGTAAAATAAATGAAATGCCAACATGCTACCGTATTCTTCTAGTCATATTAAACAAAATTAAGCGAATTACTGACGGTTTTTGTATTTGTTCCTAAGATCGTAAAGGAATACTCAAAGTATGACCATCTTTTTATATACTATCCCATATGGTATATTCATTTTGAAAAATTTTGACGGTAGTTGCCTAAAAGTAGTCAGCCTGTCCGTCCGTATGTCACCCGTTTATGGGCCTTACATTTTGAACAAGGAAGATGAAATTTGGTATATAAGCTTTTCTAGAAAAAAATTCTCCTTTTCAATATTCTTACTAGAGATGAAAAATATGTAATTAACCAAATATGTAGATGTTCACATTGTCTACAATTCGTCCGTACGTTGTGTAATGTCACGCCTACTTTTGGGGTGCTTGATACTGTTTTTTTTTTAAAGTTATTTACAATGCTGGTAGGTAGGTAGGTGTGGTTGTGACAGCATGCGATGCTGAAACATAATTAGCGCAGGGGCGCCGTTTTAATACCACAACTCAAGTGACCTAAATTGTTGTAGAAACTGACGTTGGACTTGTGGGGAAGGAGAGAAAAGATTATTTAAATCCACCCCGTGGCATTGAGGAAACTGATGATGTCCCCGATGCTTGTCTCCGCTAGCTCACTAATATTATCAAAAAGGCGTCTGCCAAGTATACGGTGTCTGACCCTACTAAGGGCCGAACACTTACAAAGGAAGTGAAGGATTGTTTCAGGCTCGTTGGCCACATTGCAGCTACGACAATGTGCATTAAAAGTAATGCCCAGTCTGGCTGCGTGGACCCCTATGGGCCAATGGCCAGTGCTAATTGCCAGAACTCTAGCAATATCTACCCGGCTTCTGTTTAATAGCTCTTGTGTTCTGCGCCAGTTATACTTGGGCCACATCTGCCTGGATATGACATAGTTCTGCAACCCTCGCCATCTATTACCAGCATCTGTAAGGAAATGAGCAAAGATTCTACCCTTAAGGGCCCCTAACGGAATGTTGACATCCTCCGCACGGGAGCAGTCAAGGGCAGATCCCTGCCTCGCCAATTCATCAGCCCTTTCGTTTCCGTCAATGTTACTATGACCAGGCACCCAGATGAGGCTGATCCTAGACCGATGACCGAGTGCGGCAAGCTCTTCCTTGCATTGTTCCACAAGTTTGGAGGAGAAAGCCGCAGATACGATGGCTTTGACAGCGGCCTGGCTGTCAATGAAAATGGCTATGGTGTGAAGTTGTATCGATGTATGTTTGAGGAGACGGCACGCCTCTCATACAGCAAGAACTTCCGCCTGGAATACGCTGCATGAATTGGGAAGACGGAATGAACTAGAGATATTGAGGGATTCAGAAAAGATTCCCGCCCCTACCCCGCAGTCCATTTTCGACCCGTCATTGAAAATGGTTGTATTGAACTCGTTAGTCACCGTGCCACATTTCCATTCCGCCCTGGAAGGGAATCTCACAGTGACATCATTTCGAAAGTTCACCCTGGGAATTATGTAGTCGGTCGGATTTGCCGCCAACTCCCGAGGTAGCAGATTAAGGATGCTGTTGTGGCCGTAGAGACTATAACACCAGCTACCTGTTTCTCTTAATCTAACCGCACTACATGCTGATATGTACTTTATATGAAGGTCGAGTGGTATAAGGTGAAGGATTACGTTCAAGGCTTTTTAAAAGTCGGTATTTTGGTTTTTGTGGTTAAGAGCATCAGTTCAGTTTTGCTCGGATTGACGCTAAGTCCACATCCAGTGGCCCATGTGATAATCTTATCCAAGGCACCTTCCATAATCTCACTGATCACAGCAGGAAACATCCCCGATACCAACACTACCACATCATCCGCATACGCGACAACCTTGACTCCGTCTCGGTCAAGCCTACACAGAATTTTGTTGATTACCATAAGCCAAAGAAGAGGAGAGATAACCCCACCCTGAGGAGTTCCCCTTACAATGGATATGGTGGAAACACTATTACCGAGAGTCGATTGAATGATTCTGGTTTTTAGCACAGTCACTATCCACTTGCTAATAAACTCCCGTACACCCAGTTGGGATAGAGCTTCCTGAATCGATTCAGAATCAATGAACTCCGAACAAATATCTAGAGCCACGCCCACAGAATAAGATACAAAAGCAAATTTTCTGATAGAATTTCTTGAAAATGGCGGAAGTAAACTCTAAGTAGATAGATACGCATATCATTTAATTTGAATTAAACATTTCTGAACACCACTCCCACATTATTAGGGTTGGATTTGGAGGTGAGTGATAGGGTGTCATACGATCTGTTTCAGATGGATTGTATCTGCCCTGTATGTTTTTAGATCTGGCCTTTATTGTTGCCTGTGTATAACACGTTAGCGAGGCCTTTTATTGTGTACATTGAAAGCCAACTTGCAGCTTCTCGGATTGCCATGATTTCCGACTGAAATGTACTACAGTAATCCGGCAGTCTAGTGGTAATTTGAATATCACGCGAATTGGCGAAGACTCCTGTTCTCGTACGCATAAGCTGTTTTAAAACCGTCAGCGGCAATGTCAGATTATTTAAAAATCATACATGGGACTTAGTCAATTGCCCAATGGATAGAAAAATCGTCGACCATAAGTGGATTCTTAAACTGAAGAATTTAGATGTGCATGGGCGAAAAAAATACAAAGCAAGGTTGGTCATAATCATCTGGAAACATGCTCAACGGCCAGGGCGCTATGGCCGGCCTTTAGCAAGAAGAGATCAACTTCTCTGGTGAAACTTAGTCATTATAATACACGTGTCGTTTCTGGAATAATTACTGGTCATTGTGCCATTGGAGTTCACGCGGAGCGACTCGGTGTGCTACATAACGACTACTGTAGAAGCTGCAGGGACGAAGAAGAAATTGAATCAGTTCGTCACCTGCTGTGTGATTGTCCTGCCTTATCCGTTACAAGAATGAGGGCTCTCGGAAGTTACTTCTTCTCGGAATTGGAGGACTTTTACCTAGAGCTTACGGACCTCCTGAGATTTATATCATTATCTGGGTGGTTCTAACAGCGGACTTTTAAAGTTTCCAGGGTTAAACGATTGGGCACAAAGGACCCGAATTTGTTGGTCTAAGTGAGCAGTGACTCTATTTGTCACAAGGCACCCATCTACCTAACCTAACCTAACCTAAGGTTGGTCATAAGTGGATTTACTCAGGAATATGGAATAGATTATATCGAGACATTCAGCTCAGTATCAAAATTCAATTCCATACGCACGCTATTGCAGCTGATGAAGGTCTATCGCTTACCCTTACCCGGCCTTTTTAAATGGCGATTTAAAGGAAGTAATTTTTATGCGACAGAGAAGCTGTAGGATGTCTTATGTACTTAGCAGTGGCTACTCGACCAGACATCGCTTTTGATGTAGGGATGGTATCTCGGTATTTAGATGCACCTAATCAGAACCACGTTAATACTGTAAAGAGAATACTAAAGTGCATCAGCAGATCCAGACGAATGGAATTTTGTTTTAGTTTGTTTTAGACCGGTGACTAGAAGATCCACTTCTGGATTTCACAAAGATAAAAATGTGTGTCACTATTAACCACTGAGTCTGAGTATGTTGCGCTATCCCAAGCTGTAAAGGAGATGGTTTGGCTACAGCGCTTCTTATCAGAATTGGTTCCAACTAAACCTATACGACTGTTTTGAATATGGACAACCAAGGAGTTATCCGGGATATTAAGAACCCAGAATTTCATAAGCGCACAAAGCATATCGATGCACGCTATCACTTTATTTGTGAAATATATGGTAAAGGTGACTTCACCATAAATTATGTTCCTTCTGAACTTCAAATTGCAGATGCATTAACTAAAGCTCTTACTAAAGATAAATTTGAAAAGTTTAGAAATTTGATTGGAGTTGTAAAATACTAATTAAGTTAAATTTTGTTTCAATTAAATTAATTGAAAAGTGGGAGTGTTGAAAATAATGAATAAATGTATTTGAATAATTGAATTTGGCAATGCTCTCATTTAAACTTGGCCTTCAGGAGTTCGGTCATTTTATTTAACTGTCTATACAATAGAAACAAATTTAAATGTCTAAGTAGACATAATCAACAAACAAAACTGATTCTTTTTATTTACAAACAAAGATACTGCCTTAGGACTTTTGCGCCACCGTTTGTATGAATAACGAGAATGGAAACGTAGTAAATCACCTCACTCATAATCTCGCTATTTGTTTCGACAACGATTTGATTTAAATCGTAGTGGTGATAACGGATAATTGGTAATTTAAATTTAAAACTCTAGGGATTTTGTTACAGATACTCGTATGCTTGTATCTTAAAGTTCATTTAAACTCAAATAATAATCAAATATATAAGGAAATATGTGACAGTGTCCTGATTTAAGCTCTAAAATTAAACTCAAATTGACTTTAAAGTTCAACTTTTAGCATTATTATCAAATTGCAAAAGCCCTTCACAAGTCTCTCACGAATATTGTGTATCCAAGATGATCTTCTAACCCGAAAACCATTTTAAAACCATCCAAAAAACCCATTATCCTAATGAGCCCATTAAAATTCCACCCAAGAAACTAGAACACCATTGGAACTATGTGAAAATTACAGCAATTCCTTTCAAGGAAATCCATTAACTTCCCTTTGAACCTTGCACACTCAGGCTTCATTTCGAACACTTTATGACTAAACACTAGCAGTGATTTCGAGAGTAGCGCAGTCATCGCCCGCCCGAAAAACACCACCGTAACGAGATTGGATTACAATTTCACAGGCGATTTATCATTCTAATACGCGATTTATGAACAATTTAAAGCGAAATCAGGCACCATTAAAATTATTTATTATTAAATACACGCCCAGGCGAGTGCCACGAGAACGACTTTACCAGGGTGGTGGTGGTGAAAACGATGCGAAAACCAGGCTAACAGTGTGTCCCGTCAGCGTCGGAATGGGTGGTTGAATTTGCATAGAGGTGAAATGTTTAAAAATTATTTTTGCAAAATTTGAATTTTTGTTTTTTCGCGAGCCAAGTGGTTTCAAGTGTCACCACTCATAAATATGTAAATTGGAGTGGGCGCTCCACAAGTCGTTTACCATGAAGAGGGTTCATAATTTCTTTTCAAAAGTTTGCCTGCGTTTAATTTATTTTACAACTAGAAGTGTGAGACTTGTTTGTTTGGAAATTCACTTTGGAGATGGGGTTCTACGAGTATTTGAAATCTTATGTATGTCAGATATGTTTTCATTTTAGAACTAATTTATTCAAAAACTTAAGTGTTATACGACATACACAGTCCTTTAGGCATACAAGTATACTTAACACAAATAGGTGCTGTAAGAACAATTCAATAAGTAAAATGACAAAATTACGAAATAATATATTAGATTAGCGGCTACTGTTCCGCACAGTTACCTGTATTCTAATTTGGCTTCTTGAGATTTGTGTGTTTGTTCTAATACTCCTACGTATAAAGATACATATGTATCGTAGCTCCGTCAACAAATTATCAAAATCGGATAGAGTACGGTTAAGATGTGGGGGTTACTTACTTATGTTCTATATTCCCTTGTGGGTCCTAGGGTCTCAGCTCTCCCCAACTTTTCCCCAACTGCAGTGCTTCCTTCTCGACTGTTCTGCGCCATGTTCTCCTTGGACCACCAGGTCTTCTGCGGTCCTGAGTTAAGGGGTTCCATTGCATAGCATGGTTCGCTATGGAGCTGTCACCCTTTCGGAGCGTGTGACCAATCCACTGCCACTTCCGTCGTTGGATGGTTGTACCTATTTGTTCCTGACCCGTACTCTCGTAAAGGTGTTCGTTAGAGATACGATTGGGCCAAAAAATCCTTGAGATGTTACGCAGGCACCTATTAACGAACGTTTGCAACTTTCTGGTGATAGCAGTGGTCACTTTCCACGTGCTGCATCCATATAACAGCACGGATTCAACATTGGAGCGGAACAGTCTTAGCTTGGTGTTCAAACTGATTGTATTGCTTCGCCATATTTTGGACAACATCCCGAAAACGGACTTTGCTTTGGCGATTCTGTTGGCTATATCCAGTTCGGTTCCACCATTGGTCGAGACAATACTCTCAAGATACTGCAGTGGTCACTTTCCACGTGCTGCATCCATATAACAGCACGGATTCAACATTGGAGCGGAACAGTCTTAGCTTGGTGTTCAAACTGATTGTATTGCTTCGCCATATTTTGGACAACATCCCGAAAGCGGACTTTGCTTTGGCGATTCTGTTGGCTATATCCAGTTCGGTTCCACCATTGGTCGAGACAATACTCTCAAGATACTGGAAATCCTACTCTCTCTACCGATTGTCCAGCAAAGTTTTTACGGTATTAATTTTCAGCCCGACAACGCCAGCCTTCCTCTCCACATCTGCTGTCATTTGGTGGAGGTCTATAATTCTATGAGAGAGTAAGCATACGTCGTCAGCTTAGTCAAGATCTTTAAGTTGGGATGTAATAGTCCATCGAATGCCTCCGTTTCCCGTCGACAAAGCTGCACGAAGCACATCGCTAATCACCAATAGGAATAGTGTTGGTGAAAGAATGCAGCCTTCTCTTACCCCACTTTGGATCTCAAATTCCTCAGACAATCTTCCTCTGTGCAGAACGTGACATTTGGACTCTTCGTATGTAGCTTTGACAATAGCAATTAATTTATCAGGAATACATCTCCCGCGTAAGGCACGCCAGATATACTCCCTGTTAACACTATCGAACGTCTTCTCAAAATCGATGAACAGCAGGTGAAGTGGCGATCGATTCAACGCACTGTTCGTTGATAATCCGCAGGGTGTTGATGTGGTCGACACAGGAGGATCCAGAGCGGAAACCTGCTTGTTCGATGTTGTTTGATTCGCTCCAGGATGATTTTAGCTATTATCTTAGCTACAACAGGCAGCACGCAGATACCTCTCCAGTTTCAAACTCCATTAAACTACTTTTCTTAGGAAGTTTGGCGATCACTCCCTTTTTCCACTCGTCAGGAAAGCTCTCGACTTCCCAAGCTCTCTCGCGGTGCGTATTCGGGCATTTCTTACATCGGGCACCGCAGTCTGATTTGGGAGCATATCGCTAGCGAATACACGGTTTAAAACCGTAGCAAAATGTTCCTTCCATCTCTTAAGCTGGTCCTCATCCGAAATAAACAAGGAACCGTCTAGACTTTTCACTGGGTGTTGGCTGGAGCTGCGACCACCTGTCAGCTCTTTAGTGATTCTGTAGACTGTAGACTGTACTATCGCACCTTCGTGCAGCATCTTCTGCTTCTGCAGCCAGCGCGTTGATGTAGTTGCGCCTGTCACATCGCACGCTACGCTGAACTTCTATCATCTTCATGCGATATAAGGACTCTAGCTCATTACTTCCTGCTTCTTTCAGCTGTTTCCGTTCGTCAATCCGTCTCCAGGTATCGTCGGAAGGCCACGCCCTATGCCTTTCCTGTGATCGACCGACAATTCTTTCAGCACCAGATGTAAAAACATTTTTCACACAACACCAATGGTCTTGAATGAAATGTGCTTCCTTAATTGTTGGCGCACTGAGGGATCACTAAGTCTATCGATGTTGAACCTAGGCAATCTTGTATTGTCGTGGGATCTTCGAACGGCAGGAGTGTGTAGTTGAAGAGTAGCTATCATAAGATGGTGATCTCTCCCCCATTACTATGACAATGTCTCCATTTGGTGTTGTATTGAAGACGGCGCTTAAGAGATTGCAGAAGCTCTCCTTCTCGTCCTCAGACGAGCCCTCCGTTGGGGCATAACACTGTATGATGGTGACGCGCCGTACTCTAGTCGGGAATCTGGCCGACATACTCCTATCACCATAAGGTTGCCAGGAAATTAGGCCTTTGCGTTCTGTTGGTGTTAGCAGCAGTCCGGCTCCATATTCCTGCGGACTTCCAGATGGTCTTCCGGAATAGAGTAGTACAGTGTTATGCGTTGAGGACTCGTACTCACCTGCTTCTAACCATTTGATTTCGCTTACCCCCAAAATGTCCAGTCTATATCGCATGAATTCTTTTTCCAATTAAAGGAGTCTGACATTGTGAGGTCCTTCGCTTCCCGAGTCGAGGAGCGTCTTTACATTCCAGAAACCTATCTTTGTCCGGGTACAATAGCCAAAAGTCGTTAACATGTGATCATGTCCATAGTGTCGGTTTCTGTAGCGAGCAGGGTTCGGTAACGCAGTTTGCTGGCCCACGTTACCTAGTCTAGAATCAAGGCCCTAGAAAACCCGCACTTGCAATTTAAGCCTACACGCATAAGGGATTATACGTATAGTTACCCTGGAACCACCACTAGGAGGTAAAGCAAGCACGAACTTGATTGTTGCGCTACTGGCCCAAGCCAAGTTTTGAGCAGTCAGTAGTTTCCCGATCAATCGCAATGCAGATCCCCAAAAGATGTGGGGGTTGGGTATATATATGTATATACGAGTATATAAATCATATCTATTGGCCTGCTTCCTAAAGAATTTCCAAATAGATTTTTATGAAATTTGGCTCTAAAGATAAGACTGACACATTAGCTGTCTCATCATCGAATCATCTTTCTCACACATGTAACTCAAACACCCCTCTTAAGGGATTTTGATGAAATTTTGGCTTTGAGCTAAGCTGGACACGTAGACCTATTTGATCATCAAAATCGGATGCAGCAGAGGTAAAATGTAGTGAGATGATTTGTAACCCCACGTCTTACAATTTCTTCCAAAAGCAGCTTGTGCCAGTAGACCTTTTATATTTTTCGCGTAGCTTTTCATAACTACTCGTATACAAACACTCATTTTTTTCAGATTTTTTACGAACATTACCTTGGTTATTGAGGGTTTTTGTATTATTTTAATTTTCCAATTCCCTTGAAGTCCAACTTGATCTTGTTATCTTGGGGTATATTAGGCCCCCAAAAGCACCCCAATAGAATAAATTTTATTTATTATTTTTTTTGTGTTAAACTTCAGCTCTCAGATAGACAGACAAGCAGACACCGTGTTGAATTCATTAGTCTTCCGCTTTATACAATTCTGGTACGGAACACTTAGAATGAATCATAAAAAATAGAAAAAAAAGAAAGGATAAAGCTAGGAATGTTAGCTCCTATAACGTCTTTTGAGTGCACTTCCAAAGCTGCATTCATTGTTTAATCTCCTCAGTTCAGCTGGTAGAAAATTCTACAGAACAGATCGATTCAGTTAAATATTGAAATTAGACGAGTTCAAAGGTAGAACTTTATTCTCTATTTCTAGGGCGCGAGGCAAACATAATTTCTTAGGGGCCTCTTGAGAATATCTTTATAGGCAACTGTGGCCGCTGGGTATTGTAACAACTCCTGAGTAGGCGTCGTAAAACTATCCATTGTAGATACAGTCCGTCATTAAGTTAATTCCGGTCTACCACTTAGAACTGTCTTCTTTGAAGTTTGTAAAACCCAGTGATGGAGTGAAAGAAAAAGGTATAGGGAAGCACTAAGAAGTAGACAGATAAGGAGATAGAGTGCGGTAACGATGAGCGTCAACTATCGTCTCTATACAGCTCAACCTCATGTCAGTCAAAACCAGTTTTAGACACCTAAGGTGAGATCTTCCTTTACCGCGGGATGTATTCAAAGACAGCAGAGCCTAGGGTAGACGAAGTCCTTAACTATCTCAAAATGGTAACTGTCTATTGTGACATTCTATACAAACCCATTTTCGCCACTTCTGTTTCAAGACGAAAGCGCCACTGACAGCCCGCCGGCGTACGTGAATAGTTGAACAGGCTTTTGAAAGATCGTACTCCTGATGTTAGCTTGAGAATTTTGTACAATACTTACAAGTATGATGTTAAGGAAATCACATGACATTGCATCACCTTGTTGTAGTCCTTTTCTGACATCAAAGGCGTTGTTACCAACCCTGATGCATTCTCCATCGTCATCCTATACAGAAGAAAGAGTTTGGCTGGGATAGCTCTGTATAGCTCGTCCCAAAAAACCTTATCATAGGTTTAAAATCAATGACGGTTTGGAGCTCTTGTATTTTTTCCAAGATCTGCTTAAATGTAAATATCAGATCTGGCCTAAAATCACACTGATAGCAAATCGTATACACGATGTTGAGGAGACTGATACCACTGTAATTGGTGCAGTTCAGAGGGTCTCCTTTCTTGAGGATCGGGCTATACTTTCATCCAATAATATATTTTTAGATTAGTTTATGCATGCTCCGTACCAAATCATCCCCAGCTGTTGTAAACGGGGCATTTCGCCTGACAGTGAAGTTTTGGTCATCGTCGCCGTTTAATAGTCTGCAGAAGTGATCTTTCCAGATTATCAGCACCGACTGTGACTCTACAACTACTACATATGTAACCTGCGCTTTGTAAAGGAAAAGTGCTGAAAAACTATAATTGCAGTATACATATATTTAATATCAGTCTCCTTTTCTATCTTGTAGGTCGTTTACGGAGACAGTGTATATGGTATATTCCAGAAAAGTGTCTGCGACACCAATATAGATCCTAGCTACCAGCAGGATCACTCAGTGCTAGATACATTATTAAATAGATACATTATGATCAGAACATTGCTACGTTGAACATTGCTAAGTTGAACAGCAACTATTTTCTGAATTTGGACTTGATAAAATAAATAAGACATATAGAGGCATTTACGTGTTTGATAATTCCTTTAACCAACGATTGATAAAACAAAGTACACAGTTAAATACTTACATACACTACAGTCTAGAGTGGACCTGGACAGAGTTAGCCCTAATTTTTTTAGGATTAATATACGAATGGAAATTGAGTTCACTATCCCAGATAACACTCATGTCACGCATTGAGGTTGCAGTGGCAACATGTTCATTCCTAACAAAGTATTGTAGTATATCGGTGGTTTGGGAAAATACTTACAATAGTAAGCAATAACTTAAAATCTACGAGTATTCGCATTGAGCTTCAAAGAAAAAATATTGCACACCAAATGGAGAAAGTCTAGATATTCTCATGTCAACTGCGTAAACCTATAGGTCTTTTTTCTAAGCGACTGATTCAATGATATTTATAGTCAAAATAAAGATCATCGGTCCTAAATGGCTGCCCTGTTTGGTTTGATACCGTTGATCTGAGAAGAATTTAGTTCTTTGAACTCGAATTTATGAGTACAAGTAGGACTTAATTAACAATATTAAAGCCGGCTGAAAATCACTCGTTTTTAGTTTGAGGAAAATGATTTGGTTAAAGATTTTATTAAAAGCATTTTTGAAATCGTACATATTGTACATACGAGGGTGGGTCAATAAGTCCCTGAAAATTAACACAAATTATGTCGTCACCTTAAATTTACTTCTTTTTTTGTCAAGAATCATCTTTCGAAAGAACACACCCAAAGTTTCAGACAGATCTGTCAAATAGTTTTGTTGTGGCAGCCATTTTATATAGACGCCTACTGGCATTTTCGTTAAAATGGAAAACAAATGAATTTCGAGTGCTCATTAAACACTATTTTTTGCGAGAAAAAACTATCACGCAAACCAAACAAAAGCTTGACAAATATATGGGGACTCTTCACCATCGATTGGAACCATTCACCACTGGTTTACTCAATTTCGGTGAAGTCGTTCAAGCACAAGTGACGCCGAACGTTCTAGTCGCCCAATTGAGGTCACCACACCAGAAATGATCGACAAAATCCATGGTTTGATAATGGACGATCGGCGAGTGAAAGTGCGCGAGTTTGAAGAGGCCACAGGCTTATACATAGCTCAGTGATTTCGATTTTACATAAATATTTGGACATGAAAAAACTTTCCGCAAGATGGGTGCCGCGTTTGCTCACAATCGGCAATAAACGCATTCGTTTGACAACTTCAAAGGTGTGTTTGGCGATGTTCCAGAAAAGTTGTTGAGTTTTTGCACCGTTTCGTAACCTGGATTCACCACAACATACCAGAAACCAAGGAACAGTCAAAACAATGGACTTCTTCTGGTGAATCGAAGCCGAAGAGGGCCAAGGCGGGTTTGTCAGCAAACAAGGTCATGGCGACAGTTTTTTGGGATGCTCGCGGTGTTATTCACATCGATTACCTTGAAAAGGGTAAAACGATCACCGGCGCATATTACACAGAGTTGCTGGATCGATTCCAAGCCGATTTGAAGCAAAAACGGCCGCATTTGGCGAGGAAAAAAGTTATTTATCACCAGGACAATGCACCGGCGCACAAGTCCGTTGTCGCAATGGCAAAATTGCATGAGTTAGGCTACGAACTCCTCCCTCATCCAGCATATTCCCCAGATTTAGCCCCCTGCGACCATTTCTTCTTGTTTCCAAACATGAAGAAATGGCTCGGAGGTATGAGATTTGGGTCGAATGAAGAGGTCATCGCTGAAAAAAAGCCTCAATTTTGAGGGGCTCGAGAAATCATATTATTTGGAGGGCATCAAAAAATTGGAGAAACGTTGATGAAGTGTACGAGTATAGAGCTAAAAGGAGACTATGTTGAAAAATAAAATGTTTTTATACCGAAAAGAGTGTTCCTTATTTCATTTTTCAGGGACTTATTGACCCACCCTCATATTGCACTTAAAATAAATTCAATTTGGTAAGTAGTTGTTGCTTTAGAAAACCATATTGCTTGGCAGAAAAACTGATTTACAGAGAAAAAACATTGTGTCGTCTATAATGCTTTGAAGGAGTTAAGGTGTTCAAGGGAGCGTACGAATGGGAGCGCTTTGGTTTTGGGCTTCGTCACTGATTTTTTGTGTATTTTTACTTTTTGGAAGCTAAAAGTCGTTCATATATAATATTTTTTTTTTTTTTTTGATATTGAGTTTATTTTTATTGAGACGGGTGCAGGACGTTTATAGAGTATGTGATTTCTGCTGAGGATCTTTATCTTCAAACCCCTATTGTGAAGAGGTTCTAAAGCTTAAAACTAACGCACATCCTTACCTCACTCTTCCTCTCTTTATCTATTCACTCTTTAAAGCTTCTCTATACCTTCTCCTTTCACTCTATCACTTCAAAAACATTGTTCTAAGTGGCAAAGAATATTAAAAAAAAAGAATCCAAGTTTGACAGGTACATTAAGTGACATAGTTTCAAATATGCCATTAATGTGTAAGGATTCGTTTATAAGCCGAACGACACGAATGTGAAATAATCTACCAGGCACTGTATTTCCCCATCACTATAACCTTTAAACATTTAAAGCCAACGTGCACAGGCTCCTCCTCTGTTCCTCTTCCCCCTTTTCCTAACGCCTGTGCCCTGAAACAGTTTAAGGGTAAAAAAAAAACTTTAAGGAAGTAGATTTACAGTCTTAATAAGTTTGGCCTCACAACTTTCCACACACCTTAAAGGAATAATCCCACAGATTAGTGGTAGTATTTGAATCATCATGAAATTCACCAATTTTATATTTGTTCCTAAAACGAATGTAAATATTTATTCAGTTTTTTAATTAACACGAGTACGATTAGTATGATATGAATCTGTTAAAACTATTCGAATCATAATAAAACAATGTACAAAACTTTTCCGGGTGAAAAGTAAGTAGTGTCGGTGTAATTTACCCACCGCATTGCGTAGCAAAGGGAACCCCTTACCGGTTTCAAAGTATAAATAGCAAATGGAAACTGCACTTAATTATCAATCAACTCAAATAGTTCCATACTACAACACAGTAGCAGTAGCATACTCGTAACTCAAAACAAAATTTATAATCATGAATTTTACGAAGTACTTCATTGTCCTTGTCGCACTAGTCCTGAT
This sequence comes from Pocota personata, assembly GCA_963082735.1. Taxonomy (NCBI): domain Eukaryota; kingdom Metazoa; phylum Arthropoda; class Insecta; order Diptera; family Syrphidae; genus Pocota; species Pocota personata. Next base: position 235,913,613 of record OY720429.1, on the reverse strand, counting down.
GTTGTGCTCTGGACAGTCGGAAGCGAGAAATATTTTTAAGAAAATTGGTAAAAGTTTGGTAAGTTTTTTAAGAGTTCAAATAATATTGTCAATAAATTATAAAATGTAAATCAATTTCAGGAGGGAGTTGTGCAACGCAGTCGTGATGCAACAATTCAAGCAATTGGGGTAGCACAAGCAGCCGCAAATGTTGCAGCAACAGCAAGGCAGGGATAGAATATGAATAATACAAGCAACTACAAGGCCTACATAGTATTGAGAAATATTTTGAATTTATTTATCGAATTTAATTAAAGAAAGACTTAAACAAAATATACCCAGTATTGCGTTTCTAATTAAAGGTTTCTGCACTCGAAGAGTTCAAATGTGAAGACTCTCAGTATAATCTGGTATTTTTGTGACTGAAGGCAGTTGCAGTTACTAACAGGTGATATTATCTTACTGCTGAAAAATAGACGAGATTACGAAGTAGGGATGGATATCGAATAAAACAATGTTTCGAGGGCTATTATCGATATTTTTGGCATCGATGTTCAAGTGGTTATATTATCGGCACATCTATGTTTCATCATCCCGATTTTTTTAATCTTAATGTTTTGGACTACTAGTTAATTTATCAATTAATTGTGTATAAATTGCCTTAAATTAGCTTTAGTTTTGAAATTCTGACATTTATAGGTACTCATACATTCACCAACAATTGCTCGAGTCCACCGACCGTCGATAAATTTTGAAATTAGAATTGTAATTGCAAGCTAATTTTTAAGGCAAAGATAACTGGTTTATCTAACACTTAAAATGTGGACTGAAAATAAATTTAAATTTCAACGATTAAATTTCAATTAACCATGGCTAACATTTTTGACGCAGATTAAATTTAATCGATTTAGACACAGATTTACACAAATATTTGTTCAGCCAGCATACCACTCAGAAGGCGGGACGAAGTATTTAGAGTTCTAGTCAATGTTTTATTATTATTTTAACGTAAAGTTTTAATGAATACAAATTTCCAACTGACTTTTGTTGAGGATCCTATATTTTTTTTATTGGATTCGTGAAAAAATACTCGTAGACTTCGAGATTTTGATTAATCTCGGTAATAAGTTAGGTTAGGTTGAAGTGGCTGCCATCAAAGAGGCCGACACACTTAGAGCAATGATAGGTCCATTGTGAAACCACATGGATCTTGGGGGAAACATTTCCCTTACCTTCTCATTGAACGAATTTGAGTTTCTGATGAAGCGTAGGAGGCTTCTAATGTCTGTATTTATCAGATCCTTAGGTCGCTGAAGCAGAAGGCTACTAAGTGGAGTTTGCTTCTTTGGGATAGAGCTGGGCAAGTACAAAGAAGGTGAAGAATAGTTTCCTCCCTTCTTTGTCAGCAATCGTTTGAATATACGACAAGCCTTGTTGCATGCTTGCCTTGTTGCACAGTGATGGCACCAATTACAGCACTAATATGAGATCTATGAGGGAAATCAAATTCTTAGAGCATTTCAGATCCAGTTTAGACCAAATCTGTTTTTTCGCTAGACACGTTGTACCACTTGTCCACCTAAGATTTGTTTGCGGCCAGCTTTATTACAACTTTACATGTAGCGATCAGTATACTCAAGGTGACTTTATCTGGTAGAATGAGTATCATTGTTCTATGTCTGGCAAGTTCATCGACCTTCTTTGGAATGCCCCTATGCTCCGGTGAATTTTGAACTGCTCACCCATCTCTATAAGAGACGATCGGTAATCTAGAGCTATTATTGAGCTTAGAGAAAACGATGCAAAGGACTTGATAGCTTGATAGAAGGGAGACGGAAGAAAAGGCTAAGTTTAAGCCTATCAGACAAAACGCCTCCACCTACCCCGTCTTTGGTTTTTGAATTGTTGGTGTAAAAATGCACCGAATTGTCTTCTAAAAATCCATCCGTGGTGACTTGGAAGTTTTTGTCAAAATTTAACCTAGGTATGGTGTAGTCGATGTTTGAGTGGCCAAATATTTTACTGCACCATTGTGCAGTTTCTTTAATGCGAATAGCTGCACATGCTGCCATTTGCCTACCAAAGATGCCGAGGGGTGTCATATGAAACAGAGTATCCAGTGCTGCAGAAGATGTTGTGCGAAGTATTCCGCTATGCACAGACAAGCTGATCGTTGGACTTAGCTTAGTATCTTTTTAATGGTTTATGGCTTTTTCTCTTGGTATAATGGAGATTCTCGAAAAAGTGGGTCTGTCAATTCTGTCTCTCAGTCTGTCTGTCTTTCTGTCTGTCTCTCTGTATGTCATATAGTCGACTTCAGCCTAAACGGCTGAACGGATTATCCCCAAAATTGATATCTGGGGTCTGTGGGTTCACAATTCGAGGTGAATTTTCAGTTTAACCCCAAAACTAACGGTACTTTACTGGCCGATTTTGTAAAAAAATCTATTTTTTCGAAAACGGGTACAAAGATTTTGTTCATTTCAATTACTGTTTTGTTAAAATTTTAAATCTGAGTGATTTACAAATAAATAACATATAAAAAACATAACACGTACATGCACGTGTGACCCAGTCATGCACTTGATTCCTACATGTGTAAGGATCAACGTGTATGTATATCGATGTCATTCATCGATGTTTTCTCCGTCTATATCCATTCCTAATAGGAAAAGCCTAATATTCTAGAAATGATCTGATAGTGACAGACAGATTTAAGCCAAAGTAAGAAAGTATACCACCTCTTTCCCAATTGCCATAATTTCTCTTCAACTCTTTTACGTCATTTATTCCACAGTCAACACGATCTTTTGCCATACTGAGGCAATGTTGCCTTTTTGATTTGTTTTAAGTCAAATTTGGTTTAATTCCATGGCAGTTGATTTAAAAAAAAAAACCTTTTCCATTGAGCACTTCAGATTTTGCTCTCAAATCTCCGATTTTTCGAGCCTAATTTTTTAATTTGGAAAAGTGTGACCATTCAGCTGGCGCTTGTGATTCTGTCGTTTGTGATGCCCTGAAGACACTTAATTGTCCGATAACCTTAGTAGTAAGGCAATTAGTCTAGGTCTTTCTAAAGGACGGAGCAATAAACTTCTTAAAAAAATATCAAACCGCCAGAGCCGTTCTGATACCCGTACGTACGAGTATATCATTATTGATGGACTGCGAACAACATTTCGTACGAATAGAAACGATAATTGATTTTACCTATATTCTTGGTAGGTTTGGAATTTCAAATTCGTACTTTTTATTAACTAAACCTCAGCAAACAATTTTGGGAAGCACATGATGTTAGAAATTTCAGAACTTCCAGTAAAGAAAACATGCCGATTCGTTGCAAATTGTATAATTTTATGGTTCCCCAAATAAATTGATCGATTTCAGATTAATTCATTTATATACACCAAGTTGGGGAATCTTTGCGCTTCAATTAAACAGCGAAAAACCGGTCTCAAACAAACAGCGTGATTTCTTGTCTAACATTCTTCAGAATTAATGACATTCTTTATAAGGCACTATTATTTATTTGGAATGTTAGCGTCGCACATTTTGCATCCAATTGATATCCAGCTAATCAAAAATTATTTATATGCCCACTATTTCGAAATTAGCTATTTGTTTATTAATTTCGACAATAAACAAAGCCATTGTGACAGAGTTATAGTAAAACCACAAAACCGCAAAACTACCATCTGAGAATTAAGAACGTGGGGACATTTAACTAGCGAATGATTCACAGGCTCATTGGTGTTTTTTGTATCTAGATACTATCTGCGCGAGCCCCCAAAACGACAAAGCTACAGTATAATTGACATTCCACTAAGTGTTGACTGGCTGAGTGCGGAAGCATTATTTCCAATTTTCAATGGGAATCACGTAGGTTTGGATACATTTTTAGCGCGGGATATTTTTCCAGACACCGTTTTAGGTGAGGGAAAAACCTTATTTTTTTTTTTTTTTTTTTTGAGCTGAATGAATTATTTGCAAGTGGAAACAAAGGCACGTATGTATGTTCAGGTGCTTTCGGTTGACTTTCTATGATGATGAAGCAAATTAAATTTAAGTAGAACATTAAGATGAGCTGTAGCGCCATCAAACTTTATGGATTAGTAACTCGAGAATATGGTCTACAGAAACTTGATAGTGAAAAATTCTTCAAAATTGTCTGGAATAATGGCACGCGCTTATCTCAGCTTGAGTTTAACATGGAGTGGGTGTGTGCCTGGCAATATATATGTACTTGGTTTTTCGCGGTTACAGCGAAACTCGCTTATTTTAAGTTTGTCGTTGACAGAAAATTTAGTGAGTTAATATTCAGATTATGTACCTTCGAAAAACAATTAATAAAAATCGGTTTCAACTGCAAATATCTCCAAAATGATGCGTCCTACGAAACAAATTATAAAACCCAAATTTTAGGTTTTGAAATTTTCTATAAAACAAATGCCAAATTCGTCAAAATTTTCAAATAAAATAAAGGTATTCAATCGTCCAAAATATCCGACGTTACCATAAAGCTGTGAAAAAATCCTTTTTCGGTCCGAACATCTAAAAAAAAAAAAAATGGTGAGTCATACGAACCAAATTTTTAAATTATTTACAAGGCTTATTTTTCAAAATTTATGCGAATTGAAGATATGCAATCTTTCAAAATGTCCGACTTCGTCTGGAAGTTGATGAAAAAATAGTTTTGGAATGCGAATATCTCGCACACTGTACGTCCTATAAAAAAATCTATTATACTATAAATTATAGGCTTTGAAATTCTCTATAAGATGGAAACAAATTTAATTTTAATTTAATTTATTTAATTTAATTTAATTTCAATTTAATTTATTTATTGAAGCTTAGTACAAGTCTTAACTTAGAAAATTACTCAACCTATATTTACACACAATTATTCTTAAACTAAAACTTAAACTAAAACTTAAACTAAAACTTAAACTTTAAAATGACCGTAGTTGGTGCGGTGGAGAGTGAGACGAAATAGGGGTACGGATCTAAGGTTGCGTGGGTTAGTCTGAAGTGAAATCATTTCCAGTAGTGCGGGAGAATCGATCGTGCCAGTTAATAATTTGTGTACGAAGAGTATGTCAGCTACCTCGCGACGTTTTATAAGGGTATGCAAATTAATTAATTTTAGCCGATTTTCGTAGGGGGGTAAGATATAGTTGTCATCCCATGGGAGACCACGTAAGGCAAAACGGATAAACCTTTGCTGCACGGCTTCGATTCAAAGGGAGTGGTTGTCGTGAAATGGTGACCAAACTTGGCTGGCATATTCAAGGAGGGGTCTAACAAAGGTGATGTAAAGAGACTTTGCAACGTAAGGGTTCGAGAATTCTTTAGATCAGCGTTTTATAAACCGAGAGAAGAATTGGCCTTGTGAATAATTTGATAAATGTGGGAACGGAATTTTAGCTCCCTGTCACAAATAATACCCAGATCGCGTATGGAGGAGACTGCGGGAACAGGCTCGTTGCGAAAGTAATAGGTTCTGAGGGGTGGGGAGAGTCGCTTAGGAAAGAACGTTATGGATTGACATTTGCCGACGTTAAGTTCTAAGAAGTTTTTGTCGCACCATGTGGAATTAAGGTCGTTTTGAAGTAAGAGAGAATCAGTGGGGGTAGATATTATCTTAATGATTTTCATGTCAGCCGCGTAAATAGACAGATGTCTTTTATGATGTGATCAACATCGTTTATTGTTAAGACAAAAATCAGTGGACCAAGGTGACTGCCTTGAGGAACACCTGAAGTGGCGTTAATTCAGAGACTGAAAATCTAAAGAGAACCCTGTACTGGCGTTGCACTAGTTACGATCTAAACCATGAGATGAAAAAGGGAGGAAACCCGAAGGCTTTAAGTTTAAGGTAAATAGTTTGGTGTAGTCGATCGTAATGACATCCACTTCCTTACCTTTCTCTAATATTTTCAGTGTTTTTGGTTAGGTTATATCCGTCTTTATACGGAGTTTAGTGAAGAAATGGTTTTTTAATGCGAATATCTCGAAAACGGGGCGTCCTACCGAAAAAATATTGTTTTTTTTTATAATTTGCACGTGTTAAAGGGGATATGAATACCCTTATACTAATTTTTAGAACACGTGCGTTTTGTGGAAAGGGGAAGAGACAGAGTGTAATTCAATTAAGTTTAAGATTTTTCTACAATGTGGGTGCTGAATTTATATTTTACGAAAGTTGTTGGAAATCGCTTTTCAGTGTGAGTATTCCTAAAAAATCCATAACATAAGTCGCCCTACAATCAAAAATGGTGAAAGCAGCGGTCGAAGGAAAAATTAACTTCACACCAGGGCCCTAATAATCTATCACTTAGCATCTCATCAAAATTTTTGAATAATTTCTGTTGCACAGAATATAAATAGTGCTCAACTTTTCAGATTAGCGTTTGATATTCAATTGAAGAGTGATAAGTTTAGCAAATTAGACAATTTTCTTCTATTTCTGCACCAAATTATTGCACTCATTACTTATCATAAGATATGTTAATCATTTAAGCATAATTTAGCTAAGAAAAAATTCACTTTACTAGTACATATTGATTTTCAAAGCAGTCGGTCTTGTTTATTGTGGAAAAAACATTATTAAATTGATTTAAAATGTTTCCTTTCGAGAGGTTATTGGAAGAATATTCTGAATCGCAAAGAAGACGTGTTATAAATCAGCGTATTAATTTTGACTTAAATTTGTACTCAATGAACGTAGTGGAAGACTTTCGTTTATTGCCTACACAAATCGAGTATGTGCTTTTGCGAATCGCAAGAGACTTTGAGCACAGCAGCTGGCGAAATAATGCATTAACTTCCTTGCAGCAGCTTCTAACAACTCTTCATTGGCACGGAGCACAATATCATTGAATCGGCGCAATGCATTTTGATGGCAAACAAGAATCCATCAATCACTTTCAGCAGTCAACGTGTTAATAAGACTCTGTCACCTTAACGGTTTGCTGCTAAGTGAAACAATACTGCAAAGTTGCGATATTTGTTTTTTTTTTTTGTTAAACAGTTATCATTATTACTAAGCAGACAAGAGATAAATTGAAAAATGATAATTATCACTGACACTTAGCAAACAAATATTTATTTGATTATTTGCTTAGTGATAAGCTGTTGGTGCAATAGGGCTTAGGTGTTGACGCAGGCAGTTAATACTTAACAATCGTTTGGTCACCCGGTGATGAGTCTGGACGGTAACCTCCTGATTTCGGATGAGGATTAGCTCAATAGATGGAGAGAACATTTTGCTTCAGTGCTAAATCACTTAGACGATGGCGATATGATCTCAAATTCGAATGAGTATTCCGAAGCAACAAATTCCCGAATACGCACGGCACCTCCCAGCAAAACAGAAATTATGCCAGCAATCAAGTCCCTCAAGAAAAACAAAGCGGTGGGTATTGATGGCATCCCTGCCGAATTGTTTCAAGCGGCGCGAAATACATCAGCAGATCTGCTGCATCCGCTAATACAGAGAGCTTGGGATAGCGAACATTTTCCACAGGAGTGGAAAAGGGGGATGATCATTAAGCTTCCGAAAATGGGGAAACTTGATGGAATGCGGAAACTGGAGAGGTATATGTGTTCTTCCAGCTGTAGCCAAAATAAAAGCAAGAATAATTCTGGATCGAATTAAAGAGCATTTAGATTCTACTCTGGAAGTCGAACAGGCAGGCTTTCGCGCTGGATCCTCCTGCACCGACCACATAAACACCTTACGGATCATAATCGAACAATGCGTTAAGTACAGGTCTCCGCTACATCTGTTGTTTACCGACTTCGAGAAGGCCTTCGACAGCTTAAATTGAGATGCTATTTGGCTAGCCTTGCGCCGGAGAGGCATCCCGGAAAAACGTATTGCTATTATCAAGGCTACATACGAGGGCGGTAAGTGTCACGTCTTACACAACGGTAAGGTGTCAGAGAAATTTGGTGTCCAAAGTGGAGTACGTCAAGGATGCATTCTGTCACCACTATTGTTCTTGGTGGTTATCAGCGATGTACTCCGTGCAGCATTGACGGAAGGAAACAATGGAATTCGTTGGACTATAACTTCTTACCTTAAACACCTAGACTACGCTGACGATGTTTGTCTACTTTCACATCGGATAATGGACCTTCATCTAATGGCCCATAATCTAGAAATTGAGGTAAACAAAGTGGGGCTCAAAATAAACACGGCCAAAACAAAAGCCCTCAGCACTTCCAACACTAACCCTCAACTTAACATTGCCGGACAGGAAGTCGAAAAAGTTGACAACTTTCTATATTTATGAAGTGTGGTCTCGGCTAACCGCGGTGGCACCCAACTGGACCTATGCAGTAGAATCGGGAAGGCTAAAACTGCGTTCGGTATGCTATCCACAATCTGGAAAAGTAATCTTATCAGCTTGAGAACCAAGCTGCGACTGTTCCGCACTAAAGTAGAATCGGTACTGCTGTATGGGTGCAGTACCTGGAAGGTGGACACCATTAACACACGCAGGCTGCAAGTCTTCGTAAATAAATGTTTAAGAATCATCTTGAGGATTTTTTGGCCGAATCTCCAGCGAACAGTTTTATATGAGAACGCGCCAAGAACCTATAAACATTACTATACGAAGGAGAAAGTGGCAGTGGATTGGACACACCCTACGGCGCGAAGACAACTCCATTGCGAAATACGCCATGCAGTGGAATCCGCTCACCCGGCCAGGCAGAATAGCGGGACGCCCTAGGCAAACATGGCGCAGAACAGTTGAGGAGGAATCGAGCTCTATAGGAATGAGTTGGAGGCAGTTCAAACGCGTTGCAGAAGTACGAACAAGATGGCGCTCAGGCGTGGTTAACGTCCTATGCCCCCCGAGGGGTTAAAGGACCTAAGTAAGTAAGTAAGTAATTGTTTGGTGCATTTGTACTTGCTACTGCTGCCGTATTACCCTTTGCCTGACGCGACATTAAGCGGGTTTTTTGTTAACTTCACAAGTGCAATCGTAACGTTGAGTTCTTGTTTTTTTTCTACAAATTTCTAGAATTACTATTTCAAAATTGATGCAAAACTTAGAAAACTGCATTCATCGACTGCTACATACACTTAATAAAATCATTCTTCTCATGAACAACCCCCAAGTAAATATTTTGCAAAGTAATAACATCAACTAAGCATAGTTGCATCTCAAAACAGGACACCCCATATCAAAACACATCAAACTGCTTAACCCCACATCAATGTCAATTTCTATTCAGTAGCATTATGCAAATGGCCAATGTAATCCAATTCTCCTGTTTCTGACCGTAAGAGACCTTTGCAGTCACAGCCCCTCTAAATTCTTTTGCATTGAATTGCTTTGAATACGGATGGTCCATTTCTTTTTTATCGAAAGAATCTTCAAATAGCCTGATCGACAGTTGTTACATTTTTGTCAGTTTATGTGGATGAGTCCTTAGTTTTCTTCAATCGGTACTCGACCCTCTCTAATGCAAAAGAAGGCTAAGAAGAGTGTGCGTGTGCCACATTATCACTTATTTGTCCCGTTTAAACAAGTGGTACCGTCTCCATCGTTGTATCCCTTTCAATACTTGAGGTGATAAAATTTTACAACGGCTAGCCTAGTGTTGTTGTTTGAAATTGATATTGGCTCTCGTTCATTATGAATGAAAGCAATGGGAGAGGGTGAGCATACTGCACACCAAGACGAAGGGTATTTCCGAATTGACGGCTAATGGGATTTGGTCAAGTACCCATTTAGGGTAATCTTGCAACTGTGTCCGTGTTGGTGATTTTGAATTTCATTTTATGCATCCATTGCGAGCATTTGTACACAATTTCAAATCGATTTCGAATGTTCCTCTCATTCGTTTGGATTAAGAGGCGATACGTAGTAATCTGTAAATTCATATCGGGTTATTGGCCATAAAATGGTCACATTGAACTCGTATTTTCTATAAAATGGTCTGGTGAGAAAGTTTTACAGATTTAAAGTGTCTCCGTATTGACTTTTTGCGAATCATTTTGAAAGGGGTTTTGTACAAGTTTTAAGAAGGGATACTTGCCGTACGATTTATGAATAATGGAATTGAAATACGAGTATATGTATGTACGTAATGCAACGTAATCCTATGAACACTATTCAGCAGGAATATAATATCAGTGTCATTTCAGTAAATTGCCAGCTACACTTATATAATTCCTGAGGTATGTACATACTTGTGATTGGTTCTGGTAAAGAATGGAGCCTCAATATTATTTTAGGCCAGGAAAGTCTACCTTAGGCCATATAATCACATTGCGGCAGATCTTGGAGTAAACTCAGGAGCTCCAAAACTCACATATTTTTCTCGATCTTAAAGTCACCTCTAATAGCTTTTATAGAGACAAGCTATACAGGGTTTTGAACTCTAAGGTATGTCAATTTCGAGCGGTGAAACTCATGTTTAACGTAAAGCAACGTCACATTCTATTATTTGTTAGTGCTCTGTGGTTTAATGATTTAGAAGGAACACTAATGGATTCATTACAGTGTTTGTCTGTTTGTCTGTTACGCTTGCAACTTTTGAACCATTAGACCTAGAGGGCTGACATTTTGCAGATAAACCATGTGTGGAGAACAAAAAATGACAAGGAAAACAAATTATTATGCATAGTTTGTTGAGTAAAAAAAACTTAAAAACCAAGTCAAAAGCGTTGTCCCCCCAATTCCCTCATCTTCGAAACGACTAACGCGAAATACATAGGGAAAGGGAAAATTATAACAAAGTCCTCCAATTTGTTACCCCGTCTCTCCCCGACTTCGATAATTTTCAAACAGACGCACCTACACCGGTTTAACTCAAATCCCAAATCTCTTTAGTGATTTCGAGCAAGCCGTGTGAGAACAAACATACAGGTGTTTGATCTGACCCGAGGAAGCAAAATTAGGATGCGATTAAAATAACGAGTCGAACTTGACTAATTTTTTTTTTAAGGAAATTTACGCTTTACTGTCATAAAGCAGGGTTCGGACTTTTAGCAGTTTCGGGAAAATCTAGCCCGGAAAAACTAAGAAAATCTCTAGCCACTGGCAAAGAATAAAAGCCCCACGTTTCTTTTGGTTACATAAGTAGTCGCAGCGGCACTGGATGGTATCAAATGCGAACTTTTGGTCGATAACGCGAGTACGCCGAAGTCTTCTTAAACCGAATATTCGTCAGCAGCCAACGAATTGTAAAATTAGCACACTTGGTGGAGAAATAGGTGGTTGGCTTTCAACTTGCAGGTAATAATCATGGAATTATAGGAACTGATTTTCTGGTCCCACTGAGATGCATGATAAATTTCGAATCTAATATGCTCTTTGCAGGAAAATGTGAAATTCGACTGATTGCAAAGCAGAGTTCGTTGGTCAAATAATGAATTTCATCCCAAATGAATGTATGGTATGGTGAACAGTTTGTGTGCACTACATCTACTATTCCATGGTCAGGATATATTGTAATAGAACCAAAGTATGACGGTTTGTCGAAGTAGTCGCCAAGTCTATAAACACTTTGGTTAATGGTGGAACATTTGTTCGCGTTGGCAATATCGCAGATTTTCCAATAAAGGTCCCGAGAGATATGAAGTTAGCTTCCATCGAAGAGATTTCTGAGTACAGAAGTACGTCAAAAGAAGGTCAGATTAGTGTCAGTGAACCTTCAGATCATTTGAGCAATCTTTTTAAATTATCTTCAGAAGATTTAAATGAACATGAATGTAGACAATTGAAGGGATTTTTGGTGGAGTTTATGGATGTGTTCTCGAAATCTTCTAGCGATATAGGACGAACATGGGCTTCCCCATGTCATGGTCATAGTACAAAAAAGGACTAAAGCACGAGGTTCTATCGTACAACTTAATATTGTGACCACCAAAGATTCGTTCCTGTTGCCTAGGATCGACGATACCACTGATGTTTTTGGTGGCTCCACCTTCTTTAGAACACTTGATTGCCAATCAGAATACTGGCAGGTAGAAATGGAGGTCGCGGACAAAGACAAGACGGCATTTATTAAGAAAGATGGTCTATGGAATTTCAAAGTCATGAGTTTCGGACTTACGAATGCTCCTGCGACTTTTGAACGGCTGATGAAGAAACTTTTCCACTGACTGACTCTTAATATCTGATTGATCTATTTAGATGCTGTTCTCATTCATGCCAAAAGCTTTGATTAGATGCTGTGTATCCTGCGTACAGTTTTTCAACGATTCAAAGATGTAAACTTGAAAATTTCATCGAGCAAGTGTAGAATATTTCAAAAAGAAGTTGCATTTTTGGGACACATCGGAATACTGGCAGAATCAGTACTCAGCAAAAGGCATTCAACCAAACACCAGTAAAACCGAAGCTATTCGAACCTGGCCTTCACCAAAGAATTTAAAGGAACTTCGCCGCTTTATGGGCCTTTGCACTTATTACAGGCGGTTTGTTTCAAATTTTGCACAAATTACATTTCCTCTTCACCGCTCAACGAAGAAGGATGGTCAATTTCAACGGAGTGAGGTAGACACTTGCACTTCTGTCTTATCCACATCCTGATGCAGAATTCGTCTTGGATGCAGACGCAAATTATGCGGGAATAGTGTTCTCTCACACAACAGATTGGTAGAGAAGTAATCATCGCAAGTCTTTAAGTAAAGCGGAGCGAAAATACTGTACCACCGGAGCTGCTCGCCGTGATAAATACTATTGAACACTTTCATACCTACCTGTTCGGACGAAAGTTTCTAGTGCGTACAGAATGACAACTGCTCGCTGGATAGAACGAATGCAACAATATGACTTATAGAACAGCATCGTGCAGGTCGGCTGTCCTTGTTGGGAAGAAGATTATCGGCATTGTGATGAGAAAGAGCTTAAATTTCAGACGGAGCAGGTAAATGTTATTACCTTTATTAATTTTAGAGTTTCATCTTACAGTTTTGATAGAGCATCGAAAGCAGATGAAGTAACGAGTGTAGTCAGGTCGGTTGGGTTCTTGTCGGTGAGCGACCCGACTGGTCAGAGATTTCAAGTAAACCGGGTGAACTCAAGGTGTATTGGGCACAGTTTGCCGCTCTCAGTCTAGCAGACGATGTGCTAAAGATGTTCCATGACTGCGATTTTGGTGGACATTTTGGCATTAACAAGACCTACGATAAGCTTAGGATACGCTGCTATTAGATTGGTGTTAGACATGATGTGACAGATTATTGCGAGGAAAGTGACACGTGTGGTGCTAGAAAGGGGCCGAAGAGAAAAGCAAAAGGACAGTTAAAAGTTTAATTATCTGGTGAGCTGTTTCATACACGAAAAAGCTCGACAACTTATCAACTGGTGCATTCCCAAAGAGACGACTGTCAGGCGCGGCGATCATCGTGGTATTATTTTTTTTAAAGTTTCTTTTTTCGCATAAAATTGCGTTGCTTATTTTTTAATTCCAATAAATTGAAGTAATTCGTAGCATATTTGCAACAAATTTTATGTTGTAGCGACAATTTTCCGATTTGAAACAAATTTATTGATTTTTTTTTATAAAATAAAAAAATGTGTTAACAAAACGCCCATAAAAAGTGGGAGTGTATATGAACTTAATATGGGAGAATTGTAGAACGCACTAATCTTTACATATTTCCTTGAAACCTTTTTAATCGATTTCTGTTAAGAATACGTCATTTCAAATTTCCGACCCGTAGTAAAGTAGGCGTGGTAATCAACATAAGTAATCGATATATGTGCCTAATAAAGACGTTTACCTAGAAATGCTAAATATCAAAAATGTCAGTTAAACTTGCTGAAAAGTGTCTGCTTTTATACCGCTACAGTATCGCCATACCTTTAGGTGTGACAATCTCTTTCTGATTATTAAGCAACTTCGGATGCTCAAATAAAACGTGAAGATTTACATACGTATGTACCATTTCAGAATGCTGAAGAGATAAGACTAATTCGGGCGGGTATTAATTTTTTCGAGTTGAAATATTAAACACCATTTACGATGGCCCGTTCTGCAAATGGCTTTTGTGATAAGGGATGCTGTTTTGGACCAATTTTTTAAAAAACAGCACATTTCAGTGACACTATGGTTTTATATCTTTCCCCTAATTATTTTGTACTCGCTCTCCGCTGGACATTATCTTTCCCCCCAAAGCAAGCAAAGGGTTAAATCTCTCCATAAATATGACTAATTAGGCCATTTAAAATAACAGAGAGCCTTCTGTTGCACAAGGTCCACTCATTTATTATGATTCAAGAAATAAAATAAAAAGAATCTGATACTAATTATGTAAATTAATCAACGGAAAAGGATGGATTTCAAGCAGCAAAATAAGGTTAAGGGGTGATTCTACCTACTGACGCAGTTAATTGACCAATTTTTTTTTTCCTGAGAACTTTTTCTTGTTAATTGATAAAAACTCTCCAAGGGTGGTGATTTTTACTAATCCAGTCTAGAGAAAGAAAGTGTGAAATGGTTTATTAAAATGTTATTAATTGAGTGACTTTTACTTGAGAAAAAAAAGAGAAATTAATGAGCAATAAATTGACGCGGCTGACACGTGATAAAGTGCTAAGATTCCTTGAAGCACCATCTTTTGCACTAAAATAGATGTAATTCGATAATTTTCTATCGCTAGGGGGTCTTAATCTCCCATTCACCATCTAGAAACTACCACTTCCCCCGCCGTCATTGAGAAAAAGCCTCTTGTCGAGTCAATTAGCAAAAGTCACGTACAAATTACCCAAATCAAGGAGAAACATCTGAAACAGACTTAATGTGCCCTTAGGACAGTAACACATTTGGAACTGTCAATTAGTGAGACCTTTTTTGTGGCAATGAGAAGAATATTAAAATATTGAATGAATAAGTAAATTTTATTGAATTCTGACAAAATAATTGTAATTATTGAACATTAGTCAATAAATAAAAAAATAAAGACCTAAACAATATTCTTTATCCCTATGTCACTTACCACAGGCTCATTCTGGGATTGTCCTACGCATAAGCGTGAGAGGAAAAAGCCCGTGAATGGGTGGTGTGAATAAAACTGAGTGTGAGTGTTCCCTTAAGTCATTAGAGGGAACACTCCATTTGAGGTGAATAAAAATGTTTTTCGTTACACTTAACGAAAACACTCCCCTCACACATTTTGTCAGTTGACGTTGCATTTTATTGAGGGAACACTCGTAAAAGTTGAGTGTGCTTGAGAGGAACTTTTTTTATACAAGAGAATATGGACAATCACTTGGACGAGGAGTACATGGACGAAATTAGAGAAAAACGAACAAAACGAAAGAGATTTGGCATGGAGGAAGAATATTTTGTACAAATTATCCAATTTTATCCTTGTCTTTTTGAGAAAAGCCAAACTCCAGCGATGAAAATGAAAAAGCTAGATGCGCTTCAAGCTGTGGAAGAAAAAATTAAACAAATGTATGCCATTCAGTTGAACAACAAATAAGAAACAAAATCAAAACAAAAGGAGATAAAAAAAAGACAGGAAATTTTCCAATAATATTGAAATCGCATGAAGAACAGCTGCTAAATCTCATGGATTACAAAAATAATCCTATTCTGAACAAAATACCTGGTAAGTATTTTTTTTTAATGGTGAAAATGTAAAATTATTAAATACAATTTTATAAACTTTAAAACACTTAATTGAATTACAAGTGCAGAGCAATGTGGGTTGCCGGGTACCAGCAAAGATTGTAATGTAGCTGGGGACATCCTGCTTCAAGTGGAAGAACTACCAGGGCCGTCAAGGAGTATTCTACAATTGCTGCACGTTACTCCAAAACCTAAAAAAAGAAATCAGAACAATCAATGCTCAGTTAATCAATATTCAGTACTTAAGCTTCAAAAAGAAGTGCTTACTCAGCAAAAGGAGTTGGATTGCCATTCTTGCTTTACTTCTCTCATTTCCTCCATCGACGATGGAAATTTGATCCATAAATCGCTTTTGCACATATAGCGCAACACACCTGCCACACTATCTTCGATACGGTGGATCTATGAATTCCAATATCCTCCCCAACTCCAACTTGGAAACCCGTGACCCCAATATATCTTAAAAAGATTTTTATTTTTTCAAAGTTTGGTATGGCACCACCACGGGTTTCCCCAGTAATCCCGGAAAGGAAATGAGTACTTAACCACTCCACATTGTGAAACTCGAATCTATAGAGGCTCTTAAAGTTATCACCCGTGTGACTGAAATGCCGAGAAATATAATTTTTTATTTTTCGCGTTTGTACGTTTAAAAACATATTTATATTTCACTTTCACTTGGCAAATTATAAGCAACTTCACAGTTCAATTTGACAGTCCTATACTCAATTTTTAAAACTTCAACTTGAGGGGATGAACCTACTTGAGGGAAATTTTTATTCACACCGAACTGAGTGTTTCCTTTGAGGAAAACACTTCCCTCAAGAGGGTTTACTCGGAGTGTTCCCTCAGTTTTTATTCACACCACCCAATATCTCTTAGTGATGACTAAAACAAACTATTTATACTCTCTCCTGTACCGGCTTATTATAAATAATGTCAAGCTAAAGCAATTGACGGTGACGATGACTACATGCGCTTTTTTTCACGGCACAGCGAAGAACCGTGAGAGGGATCAGAAACTCACTGTTCTTACCAACATAATCACAGTCATAATGCTGTATAACGATCGCGTATAATCATCGCCATAGGTTACTCGTATATTTATAGCTTCTTAAATAGAATGAGATGACTGTTATTAAAATTCTATTGTTAAATAGGTTTTACAAGTACAATAGATAAATAATCGGGTGTGGCAAGGAAGGGTGGGAGCCGTGGGTCAGTGGTTTAGTGCGCGATCACTAAGCGCGAGGTTAAAGGTTCGAATCCTAGAAATCGCAAAAATAAAAAAAAAATGTTCGCACGGTCCCATCTCTCGCGAACGTCTGACAAACATCCGAGAGTAAAATTGTCATAAAAAGCTTCTGTCAAGCGAAAAAAATTGGCCTTCGGAAACGGCATAAAACTGTAGGTCCCAATCATTCGTGGGGCACAAGTGGCTGCGAAAAGCTAGGCCAGGCCCTACATTGGGCTGTTAGTGCTAAAATATTAATTTATTTTATGTAGCAAGGAATATTCATTGGTAATTTATAACGAAACAATATTATGTACAATGAAATTACGTTATAATATAATTAATTTCCCATCACAAGTAGATCTGCACTCTGGGACATAAAGTTAGGTCATCAAAGACATTTTTTCTAGTTAATTTTTTCTACTGATTACAGAAATGATTCTCACTCTCACCTGTTCAAAAATTTGTCACTCTTTACCAAAAATGCTATGTCATCGGTGAAGGAATGGATTGGATTTAAAAGTCGCAGATAAGAGACCATTTATAAAAATAAGTGGGGCTCAAAACAGAGCCTTGGCGAACACCAGCATTTATATGATGAATTGTAGACTTGAAGACGTCCAAGACAACTTGTATTGAACGCTCCGAAAGGTTATTTCTAATCCATTGAAGAAGAGACTCATCGACTCCATATGCACGCATTTTCGACAAAAGAGCTTAATGTCAAAGTCTGTCAAATGTCTTTGAAATATTAAGTGCAGCCACTTTAGTTTCGCCGAAGTGATAAAGAGATTGGTTCCACTTCTCGGTGAGATATGCCATCAAATCACCAGTGGACATGTTGCTACGAAAACCATACTGCCGGTCATTGAGGAGTTTTCCTAATCAGCGTTTTCATGACGGCGGCAAGAAGGGATGTAAGTGCAATGGGTCGGTAATTTGAGAGGGAGGAAGATTCGCCTTTTTTAGGGACGGGCTAGACAAGTGCTGTTTTCCATCTCATCTCGGAAAGTCCCCAGAAGTAGCATGAAGTTCGCTTCAAAGTGAACGCAGATTGGCTTTGTGTAAGGAGCTGACAGCTGGAATGTCATTGTAAATAGGCGTTGGGATGGAAGACGATGCAGAATTTTGAATATTTTTGATGAATGACCAAAAATGTTTACTACCTTCGAGACATTGTGGGATGTTTTGCTTCAATTTTACACGTCTTTTCTGGTTTGTTTCTTGTGTCTTTTTTCCTTTGGTTGAGCAATTTTACAAGTTTCATCTGTGTGACTCATAGGAATCAATCTATAAGCTTCTTATCCATTAAGAGCTTTTGTTTTGAAAGCGAAAACACCCCATTCCAGTCATTTTAAAACGTGTTTCAAATCCTCAAGTTTCCTCCCACCGGCGATGGTTTTATTTTGCGGGCACGATCTACGAGCCTCAGCCCATCCACTTTATGGGAAATTTTGCGAAAAGATCTTGGTTCACGAGAATTGAAGCTGCTTGACCATCGTGTGCATCGTTCGTTCGGTGAATGGGCCGAAAACGAGATTGCTCTTGATCCTCATTTTCACCACAAAATTTTGTGTTGAATGGCTATCTAACAAGCAAAATAGCCGCATTTGGAGTGAAGAAAATCGGCAAGCCATTATTGAGACGTCGTTACATCCACAAAGAGTAAGTGTTTGGTGTGCTTTATGGGCTGGTGGAATCATTGGTCCATATTTCTTCAAAAGTTATGTCTGCCACAACGTTACACAGTCAATGGAGCGTCATAGATCTGACTTGACTTTTTCATTCCCAACTGAATGGTATTAATGTGGAAGAGCTTTGGTTTCAACAAGACGGCGCAACATGCCACACAGCGTGTTTTATTTAATTTTAAAGTTCTATACCTCTAAGAAGACATACTTTACAAAACTAGCCAACGTTCTACCCTCTACACAACCTTAGGATGAGGCATTGGACTTATAATCTTATTGAGGCTGGTACAATTGGTTGATGTTGAAATTCTGTTCATCTACTCAGTGAACAGCTGAAACCAATAAGGAGAAAGCTAACATGGTTCGAAAGGAAACGGGAAGTCATTGAATGAAATTGCATAAAAAAACAAGAGCGAGTGATAGTTGTACTATAATTCACATAAAGCTACAAACAAAACACGTTGATCCCAACCCGCGTCTAACTTGAGACAGTAAATCATTCGTGCTAAAACTTTAATTATGTGCTACATCGCTCACTGGGCTACAGTGTAATGATGTACTCCTTCCATTGTATCGTGTAGCTAAATCATCAATTTTTCTTTTCAAATTATTTCTAAGAACAAAATTACACACATCCCTGTCGATTCCTTTGAAAGGATATTTACTTTCTTCTTCACACACAAGTCTGACGTAAGTCTTCCTATTTACCAGCTCCTCTGCGCATTTAACCCAATCGTCAAAAATTCACCTCCTTCATCCAATCTAATTAAAACCGAAAAATAATTAATACCCTCGCGAGCAAACTTACAGGCTTTTTCCAGCAATTTTCGATTCCTCCTGGGAATTCGACACGGGTATTTATTTTATTTCATATATCCGTATGTTGAATGTGCCACGTATACTTTTATGGAGGGTTTTTCCTTAAGAAATTCAAATTCAACCCCCTTGACAATTAGGAATATGTGAACTTATTGAGTACAGTTTTTTGGTTTTCACAAAAATTCTCGTTAATTCGATACATTCAAGGAGCACCAAGGACGCGATGTGGTAGCGAAACGAGACTTTTGATTAATTAAAGCGTCTTTTTCAAAGTAAAGAGGTGGAGAGAACAAGTATTAAGCTTCCGCTTAAAAGGTGTCTAACCGGTATCATTAAAAAGTCGAATTTATTGGTTTCACCTGAAAGGATGTGGAAACTGTTTTTCTGATATCCTTATACTTTTACAAGAAAGACAAGGAAGAAAGGGCTTTATTGTGTGAAACCACCGAAGAGGAAAAACATTCGTTTATGAAAGGGTTTTTATCCTTCGAGGGTGGGATGCGTGAAAGTAATCTGCATATGTGATTACCGGGTGTATGCTCGCGAGCACACATGTGGATAAAATGTTACACTATGGGTTTTTTATGCTTTTATCCTTACAATGTAATCATTTTTGGCTGGTAGGAGGTTTTTCATTTGTGCTGTTTGCTCTATCATATCAGGCGTATGTCTTGTGGGTTGTATGTGGAACAATGATTACATATTTCGTAAAAGGATTAACTTTCTCTTTGACTGATTAATTATGTCCCATTATGAATAAAACTGTTGAGAGTATATTGTTGAGAGGAGGGGAATGGCTGTTGGAATGCGGAGTTATTGCGTTTGCGGGTAAATAAATTGAATTGACGTGTGCTCGCGGTTAGCAATTTTGTATCTTTAGTGTTCCCTTAGGAATGGCTCCACACGTGTGACAGTGTAAATTTTTTATAAAGGGTTAAAGAGAACTTAGGCATGTAAGCTTGAGTCGTAACGTACTTTCAAAGCAGTGTTTGCGAAGGATGAATTATTTGAACACGAACTATTCGTATCTAAAAATTCTCGACTCTTGATATAACAGCTACTGTAGGTGCAAACTCATTCGATATGTTTAAGCCTTCTGTTATCTTCTGCTTGCTGCCTTCTTTTCATCTTTATTTCAGAGCGCCTACTTTCCATGTTGCTACTTTAGAAACCATTGAGGCTCATTCTAAGTTAACGTAAGGAAATCGGGTGGATGATGGTAATATAGGCGGTGGAAATGGTAATATACGGTGATTAAAGAGGATAAATATTTCACAAATACCTTTCATCTATGTTTGGCAAATACTTGAGGTTAAGGTACATTTACCAATTGAAACCTAAAAACCTAGAAACCTAAATCAAAATACACTTCTCACAGCTATCTCTCCTCCCCAGCTGGAACTAATTTATTTGTCATACGGAAGTGGTGGAATGTTCCGAGAAATATTTACAATTTGTGTTCCTTAAAATGGGATAACAGATGAAATCCCAGAACTTGCTCTAACCAAACTATTCTGTTCAGTCTTCGGGCCCATAGCTATTAACCTCCAGCCTGGCTTAAAATACTCACATAAATGAGAACAAATTTGGCAACAAACTTTTAAACCTATCGTTCTATTATAAGGGCATGAAGAACGTGGTTGGTGAACACCGTGTTGTAGCGTGCGTGTCAAGCGAATAAATCGTCTTCGAAGGGCGAAGTTCAATGCCGGTCCTGACTGAATTGATCGGAACTCAACCCTAGGAGACGTCAGTAGAAAGAAGTAAGGGAGTGCGCAGAGGAACTCCTCAAAATGGTTTTCTTTCATGACGAGGTCTGAACAGTAAAGCTGGGTCGGGGGCTGAGAATTAACCCTTCAAAGACCGATATCTTGCTATCTACCAGGAAAATGGTCTATTTCCCGAAAGTTATTTGGGTGTAGCTGTGTATATTCCAAGTTAAGTTTGAAGGAATATATTGACAACCACATTATAAAGGCTTATGAGTCTGACCAAGATACAAATTACAGCCTACAGGGGAGTAACTGGAACTCTAAAATCGGCTTCCGTGGCAGAATTGCAGACAGATTCCTCTGGATCTCCACTGTAAAAAAAAAAAAATATATTTGGCGCAACAGCTCTTTAAGTGCCAGGGCCTAGCTTCTGGCAACCACTCGTGTTGTGTGCGTTATATTTTTCACACGAATGGAAGGGACCTACAGTTTAGTGTGCCGTATCCGAACGGCAATTTGTTTTGAGAAGCTTTCTCGTGACAACAATACTCTCGGATGTTTGTCAGACGTTCGCGAGAGGTGGGATCGTGAAAAAACTTTTTGGTGTTTTCTGGGATTCGAACTTGGAACCTCTTGCGTAGTGATCCGACACACTAACCACTACGCCACGACGCCCACATCTCCACTGTAGTAGCGGAAAAATAGTTAGTGGCAGATTACGGTCAATTTCTCTATCCTGTCGTGGTCGCAAAACAATTTGGCAGCATATGACTACCTTACTCAGGCACTAATATGTAATAGGAGGGTTACTACTAGAATTTCCGATAATGAGCACCTCGCCTTGTATACCGAACGATCCGAAATTGACGTTGATACAGGAGCCGGAGTCTTTTAAATACGATAGAAATTAACTGTTCCTTCAGGATTAACAATGGCTGCAGTGTTAAGTCGAGGAAATAGCCATCATTTAGATAGCCAAACTGATCAAGGAAAGCAAAGAAACATTAGATCGTGAAGGCTCAGGAGTCTCCAACAGTTGAATTAAGGCTAGAAAACCCTGGGAACGGCAACTAAACGATATATCAGAAACCAATACCTTGGCCCTATGTTGGGTAATTGGCAATATGGATATCCCGGTCAATGAAAGAGCTGATAAATTGTAGAGTTGCTGTACCTCCTTGGGTCATATCGCTATCCGGATGGTTTTAACACAGCAGTTTCATTTTACGTTAACAGGGCATACAATAATGAGAGTAATGTATCCAACAGTTGGTCTACGTGAGTAGTGACTGATGAAACTGATCTACATAACCTAACCAAACCTAAAATTAAAACTTCTATGAAGTCGATGGTGTTTTCAACGTCATCCTATGTTAATGAAAATCGGTTTCCGGTTTTTGGTGACCAAGCTTATTTTTACACAAATCAAATTAAATCGGTCGAAGCAAGGCTGCAAGTAGCTACACTAATTTCATTGTAGGAAACGTGACATCCCTCCATCAAAAATAAATTATTTGACCACAAAAAAAAAAAAAAGAAAAAATTTTCTGAATTCATTAAAATGAAACTATCTTAAACCTTCCTGTGGCATGGCCCAAGATAATATTTTGAGAAAAACGTTAGTGCTGGGCATTTTCAGGGGCCATCACGCTGACCTCTGGATGGATCCTCGTTCCTCTTTTAAAGTTGTAGGTGTAGATTACAGGTAGGAAGCTTTGCTGTAACCAAGTTTTAGCGTATAACATAGCCCAACCTACAATTCATACAAGGAAGCGTTGGAATATGTGTATTGCTTGCAATGGAGATTACTTTGAAGGGAGTAAAATGAATATCGATGAATAATTGAACCGTTTTCGTTTTATTGAAGAATTCCGGGTACTTTTTGATCAGAAGGTATATCGCTGAGATACTCTGATACTGAGATTTACGTTGATGTCCTATAAAGTCTGATCGCCTGGTCTGAAAGGGCTAAGATTTGTGCTGCTATCCTCATGCACGACGAAGGTTTGTCATGATGTAATTGAAATCGCTTTACCCTTTCTTTGCCTTTTTCAACTGGTGTCATTTCGAAACTGCCTCTAATCCATTTCTTGTTTTGTCTAACCCTGTTACGTGGCAGGAGCAGAAATTCGATAGCTAGGGCATGAAAGCCAGTGAAGACATATTCCCATCTCAATTGCACAATCTTGCATTTAAACTTTAGAGCGCCAGAAATCGCAGTTTGCAATTAGACAACAAAGGAATATTTTTGTAGTCACACTGGGTTGGTTGTTCTTCAGTTCATTACGAGAAGGAACACTACCCAGTCTCAAAGTTAGTAAGTTTGAAGTTTATATCTAAATGTAGCAAATAACTGAGACAGGAACAGCAAATTCAACCATTGTGTGCTATATATGTTCATATCCTTTGACCATTAAATCTATTAAAATCTTAAATCTTTAAAATCACGGTACAACGTTTCAGTATCTGCTCCGACATCATTATTTTTCGACTCATCCTAATATTATTAAAATTTCAGAACAATTTCTGCAGGCTCAGTTGGTCCTTTTTATTCCGCCCAAAGAAACTGCCCGCGGCTATACAAACTAAACGAACTTGGACCTAACCTTTCTACCACAGAAACGTCTCCATCCACATATAGAAAAGCCCTCATATAAATATTCTATGCGTAGTTTCGAAAATATTTTCGTTTAATTTTTCCCTTTAATCCTTTTTGCTTATCATCCACATTATAACCCTGTCTTCTCCTTCAACGATGGTCGTTCGTATTCAACTTGCGTACAAAGTCGCCCGAGGGCCTTATTTCCACAAAATTGGCAGCAAGATGTGTTTTTAAGTGACAAGTATATGGTGGTGTAGCCACCACAACCAGGGTCGTAAAATTGAATGGTCATTTCGGTTCGTTCATTTGCGAGAATTCATTGTCCCACATGTTACACAAATTATTATTGCATTCAATATGTGTGTGGGTGGGGGTGAGAGTTCTCAACTCTTGAATCAGATACTTTACTCTTAGGTACTCGAAGAGTGGGAGTGCAGTCATTTTTAGCCCCAGGAAGATTTGGCTTTGGACATAGAATAGGGTGTAGGACGTTAGATAGCACGCCTGATGGAAACTTGACTATTCTGATAATCGAATAGAGGTCCTCTTAGTTGGCTCTATCAAACAATATTAGTGCGTAGCATAGCAACAAATTATTCAGTCCCAGTGATTGTGGGAGGTACTCTTGGTTGCTCTTAATTGGTATAATGTACTGCTTAAGATTGCAAGGTAGATTACAGAAATTGCATGTAAATTTGTTTAGGACATCAAAGTTTTAGCGCAATTTGAAGGGACTTTCAAACAATTTCTGATACAAGTGAGTTGTATATAGACTTTAATAACTGTGTGTGCCTTTTATTTGAAACACATGTTCGCCTATAACGCATATATTACAAATGTTGTTGCATCCCAGCCAAAACACAAAGAGATCCAGTACTAAGCCAATTGGTCTTAAATTCATCTATAGAAGCCTCGAACTCTTACAGAAGAGAAGAACGATAACAACAATGAGCTTATTGAGAAGGTCTTTCGAATAAGAATATAAAAATATCGGCTTGGTTGAAGGAAGGAAGTATAGACAAGCAAAAAGCAAAGGTTCTACTTCTTAATACGAAAAAGTCCAACTATTGATAGCTTTCCTCATGTAATTACTAGATTTAGGATTCTGAAGTTCTAAGCAATTCTTATGCCATCATTATGACCCTCTGTCGATGCTAATATCATGTTCCGAATTGGGATGTATTCTCGCATAAAGGAATAAGACCTTAGACAATGCTCAGAGCGGCAAACCTAATTAGTGTGGGCCTGTTTAGCTAGCCGTTGAAGAAGGCTAATAAAGACTAATACTGCTGGTAATTATCCACTCATCCCGTGTAATACCAATACTCTTTTTCAGCGAAAAGTTAAAGTTTCTGAGGTATTTGACCGAGACGTAACCATAGAGAATTGAATGCTCTCTATTCTAGATCTTATATTGGATTTACCATGATATTCTTCCCACAGTTGAGTACCTTGTATATTAGTTCAAGGTAAATTTTGTTTAATTCGCTACACTTTTTCCAACGATCCTCCAACCTTTTTAATAGTCGTTGGCATCTTGATCGTTCGATGAAAATCTCTGTTCCCCGAGCCAAACTTTGAGCTTAGGAAACAAAAAAAAGTCCCAGGGGCACGATCTGGTGAATACGCTGTGTGGTCTAGCAGTTCGAACCGTAATTCGTGAATTATGGCCATTATGGCCATTATGTCCGCCGTAGTGCGAGGGGAAAATATTCCTTCGATATGCCCACAGTGTCTATTATCTCTCTAACTACTGTCATTTAGCAGATGTTGGCGTCCCGAACGATCATCATCAATCAAGCTGGTACGACCAGGTGTTGAATCAGCTCCCAGCAGAGTCCCCGTAAACAGCGTACTATTTGGCTTTAATTTGAGCAGTCATATTGCCTTTTAAATGCAAGCATTTAATTACGACACGATATTAGAAGTGCACTTAAGTGCTTATCACGGGTACCATACGGTCCATTGTGTTTCCCTTTTGTTGTGTGAAACCTATATTTAAAATGTTTGTCTTACGGTCGGTTCTGTTGCAACCAGCCTGCGCTTTTTATGTACTAGTACGAGATCCCCTACTTCGTCAAAAAGCCTGTTTCCCATATGACGGAGGCGGCGGTTTTGAAGATTTGGGCAATCACGTAACAAGTGTTTGATAGTTTCTGTCTCCTCTATACCTTCACAGCTCCTGCAGTGGTCGGGTGTGTTGATGCCTAGTCTAGCAGCCACTTCCCCTATCGCGCAGTGTCCTATTAGAAAACTGACATAGATTGACACCAAAGACTGTCATTACTACAATTGAGCATCCAAAATAGCTAACATTTGCAGAAGTGTTTTTCAAAGTATGTACAAAAGTAGTACTAGAGTAGTTTTGCCGAGTAACGCCATCTTCAGGTTGAGGGGCCGAACTTTTCGAGCGCCATATGTAAGTTAATACTTTAATATTCCATATGTTCTAAGAAATAAATACGATTGGCTTATGGGTTGTATTCAATAATTTGGGCCCTTGTATCTATGTGTCTATCCGCATATATGTGGATATTTTATTACACTCCTTGAGTATCCTGCTTCCTTCTGTAAGGTGTCTTTTTTGTACATCTGTGTAGCTTTCTTCTTGAATATGAAGCTGGCCAACTTCCATACATATTTCTTTTAAAAGTTAACAAGCCGTGTCCAGTTGATTTCCCATTGCTGACATTTACATTGCATCTGAAATCTCCAATAAATTTTTCTTTGTCACTCTGTAAGATTGCTTTTATAGTTCTTCTATAGATGAACATAAATGTCAAGCAGCGTTTCGCAATATTTGATATCGTAGTGCGTCTTATACTGACTGGTCTTTTTAATTTAAACGAAGTTAATATATAAAATGCAATGTTTAAACATACATAGGAACGTAAACAAATCTTCACGTTAAAAGGAAGATTTTGAGATAATGCGGACTTTCCTATCGTATTTCGTTCACGGAGAATACGAATTTTAAAAAAATATTCAAAATATAATAGCTAGCAGATGTTGTTTGTTTTTTTTTTTTTTTTTTGTAAAATGGCAGCAAACCCGCAAACGGATTTTTTGGAAGTTTCCAAGGAGTTTGAGTTTGTCAAAGTGCGAGTCGAACTTCGTGCCGTTAGTGTTCCGTACTGTCATCCGAGTTTTGCTTCCTCGTTAATCTGGTGAAAATGAGAAAACTACGATCGGAATGTATCTGCTATTTTGACACTGACAGCTCTTTCGCGCTCAGAAAATTGACAGAAAGACAGTACGAGTATATGATACTCCGCGGTACGAAATGAATCGATTTACACTTGAACAGCTTTAGGAAATATTGAAAACTTATTTTCAAAGTGAGTGCTGTGTTGCCAAAACAGTGTAAATTTTGAAATGTAATTCCGGTCTAAATAATGCACTAACTGCGCGTGCTGTACGTAGGTTTCTGAAAAAAGTTCGTGAAATTGGCATCGTAATTGATAACACAAGTTATCCTCGTGCTCGTCCTGTGCGCTCAGCCAAGAATATTACTGCTGTTGCCGAAAGTGTGCGCCTAAACCGATCGCCTAGAATCGATGTTTGGTGCACCAAGTTCAATAATCGTGTAATCAGCCGTTTTGGTGATGTTGCTTGGCTTCTGCGGAGCTGCGATTTGACATCGGTGGACTTTTGTTTTGTGGGGTGTCGTTAAGGATCGATGTTATGCTAGCAATCCAAAAATGATTTCGGCACTTAAGCACAATATTGATCGAGCTATTCGTGAAATAGAGCCCCTAACCATCGAAATATACTGCAAATTTAGGTTGACTGGACAGGCTACTGCCAAGCCACCCGCGGCAGGCATTTATATGAAATTATTTTCTGTAAATAATCGCAAAGTGTACTCTCTTCAATAAAGCAAAAAACTATGAAAAATATTAAAAAAAAATTTTTATTATAGCAACTTTAAAAAGACCAACAGATGGCTACTCTATATATCCACTTCCGACTTTGACAGTTCAGAAAATATAAACCTAATAGCAACTTATTTTGTATATTTTTTGGAATAATTTTATTGGAAGAAGTCGTCGACATAGTTTCTTTTCTTTTTCACCATTCACAACAGTGACTGACAACCACAAATGACAACCATCACTCATCCCTCAAATAGAGAATTACTCTACTCCGGCTTTTTATGAAACTTCATGATATTTACGGTCAAACGTCTCTTAAAAGCTAAAGCCTCATTGGATTTTGGTCCATATGAAAGCTATATTTCGAACGCACGCCGTGACACATCATGGAGATTTGTCCTTTAAGTCCGCGATCACTGAGACTCGGTTTTCAGTCCCAGAAAACAACAAAGGGTCGCGAACGTCTGATAAATATCCAAGAGTAAAATTTTCATGACAAGCGTCTCTGAATCAAAAAAATTACAATTCTCTAAATCAAACCCAAATTTGACTGGATTATGGAGCAAATCCGTTAAAGACTAAAGCCTTAACATATGTTACGCCATGCATGTCAATATTTCAGAAACAGAATACTTTGAAGAAATTCCAAAAAAAAAAAACCGAAAAGCCCCATTCACTTTATAGAGTGATGCCAAATGAATTCTTTTCCTCAATAACCCCTCATAGTCGCTTAAGACTTTTGATGACACTTGAGCAGAGTCGCTTGATTACGTCAAATTGACACATTTCAGCAGTTTCAGCCTGATATGACATGCGGGGGTGTCAGCCCACGAGTGCAGAAGTGATTTCATATTTGCTGTCGATTGCAGATTCCTGGAGTATCTCCACACCCACAGCCCAAGTATGTTGCAAGAACTCTATACCCATACTTCCTTTTCATAAAGAAAAAAAAAAGTATCTCATAACGAAAAGCAAATATCTAAGTGAACCAAACGAGAAATATCAGCATTTTTCTTCCAGCACCACTGCCATCCACTGTTTTTTCTTGGCACCACATCAGAATAATCTGAGAAAATGTTTATTAAGACATCATCAGCATGTTGAGTCCTAGTAGGTATCTTTTTACTTCTTTCATTTTATTTTCACAATTTGCATACGTTCAGTTCTCTGAACATAGAACAAGGATGACTAGTAGCAACATGTGGGTTTTATGACAGTCCCTCACCCTATGCTCCATTTGGTGTATTGTTATTGATCCTTTGATAACAAAGGAACATATGCATTGTGTAGTCGAGATAACTTTAAGAGAACATCCCATAAACCGAACATCTTTACGCAAGGGTCAAGCATTGCATTCATTTTTTTTTTACTCTCCCTTGGCATTACTTAAACAGGGGTGATGACTTGCTCGAATATTTTATGCCCTGTCTAACTGTGTGTGCCCGAGTCATTCTTGTATCCTTCAGCAGTTTTACTACCACGTTTACGATGATGATGGATACAATATGTGACCGGACTTAAGTGATATGAAAAATTATAGTAACAGTTCAATTAGCATCGGACTGAAGTAGTAAAACAAGAGGTCCTTAAATATGACCCTGAAATATGGGACACAAGAGATGGAGACTTACAGTCTCTTATGACGAAGGTGATGAAGTAAACCAGTTTTATTACATCCCAAAGGAAATCCTTTATTAACCCGAAAATTCAATTTGCAACCGAGTAAAGGACAAAAACGAGCCCTCTCTGTATGGCTTTCCTTTCATGTCGCGTGCAAAGTGTACTCACATACGAGTACATATCTTGGCCAAATTGCATTACACTCGTTCTTACTTTGGTGTGAAAGTTTACTACTTTAGTGCTGTGAAGGTGGGATAGGTGCTTTAGTGCGAGAGTAGCGTGTCGTTTGGAGGTTATTATATTGACATGGCCTTTATCCGTCTAGACAAAGGATAACAAACGGTAAATTGTGTTGCATCGCACGAGATGAAAGTCATCAAATTTTTTGTTTGGTTGCCTAAGAAGGTTTTTTCCGAGGAAATAATGACGTTCGGTGAAATGGAGTTATCTTTCTTAGCTTTGTGAAGTATGCGGAAAAGTCCTTGAGAGTTTGCAGTATCCAATAAGCGTAGCATAGGTGGATAAAGCTGCAAAGAATAGTCACGGGGCAGTAGAAATAATCACGATAAAATAATAATTTACATCTTTATAGGAATTAATTATTCACATCTAATTCCTGCACCCTTTCCAAAGGCAAGTTGTGGAATGGTAGACCACTATAGCAGTTCCATTTTAGGTGTGCCCTAAGGACATTTTATTGAAGGTTATTACTGCACTCAATCAGATACAAACAGTTGTCACGGAAAATGAGTCTTGTAAATACCGGAGTTCCACAGGGCTCTGTCATGGTACCATTGCTATTCTTTTCATCTAATAACGATCTCCCTGACATAGTCATGACCTACAGAAAAAACATGTATGCCGGTTATATTTAAATTAAATTTTCAAGTCCACTTAGTCTAAGCGAAGATTGTGTTGCACGGGTAAAGGAAGATCGCGAAAATATCTTAGAATGGTCAAAGTGCTATAAACTGAAACTTAATCCTGCTAAGTCAGTTAGTATGTTATGCTCAAAATAGGAGTTTGATCTAAATTATCGCTATTCCTGCGGTTGATGTTGATAAATAACTTGGGTAAAATATTAACCATTCACTTACCTGGTCTAATGCAACAGTATATACAATTAGGAAAGTTTAGTTCGGGTTACTCGTACGATGCCTAAATAAAATAAAATTTGCGTCTAATGACTGTGTGCGTTCCATTCATAATATCCCAAGGTTTTGCAGTATGTTTCTTTTGAAGTCTTCTGTCCTCGGGTTGAATTTGGCTGTATAATATACCTACAAAGTTATCGTAACCTTTTAAAACTATTTAAAATGATCCACTCTAAGTGTCTACTCTATCTGCGTGAAATAATAACTTTTGTTCGTTCAGCGAGAACCTTGAAATTAATTGTACCACTGCATCGGAGAGTTTTCCCTATTTTTTTCTGAAATTCGTTTATGGAACTGCCTCCCAAATGAGCTGCTGTATTCTAGAGAAAGTTCTTTATCTATTCACATTCAGCGAACAGTCGAATGAAAAAAACTGAATGAAATATGCATTGCATGAGAATTTGAATACGAGTAGCTATCGAATGAATGAATATTTCTATACTATCGAACTAGTCTATAGTTTTTATTCGATAGTTCCCACCACTAATAAAGAGCGAACTTGATGGTGCATGGCAATCGTTTGGGTGGCAAGTTCGAGTTGTTCTTCCCGTGTTTACTCTTTGTGAATTTGTTTTTACCCCTAATGAATTTAAAAGGGTGGCCGTGGTGTAGTGGTAACATCATCGCTTGTCACGCTCTTGGTTCACGGTTCGAATCCTGATTATAAGAAACATCTATTTATTTCGCATGAAATAAATAAAAAAGTCGATCAATTGTGAAAGCTAAGTCAACTCTACTGTGAAGGCATATCACTGGCAGTAGGGTGGTCAATGGCTAATATGCAACTTGATCGTGATGATGACATCAGGAGGACGGAAAAAAATACTGTGAATCATAAGCAACGACAATAATAGCGAAAACAAACAAAATACTCCCCAGTTATCTGGACAGCCACCCTTGGAGTTTACAGAAACTTAATATCACCTGAGTTTCAAACCACACCACTCTGTCTTTCTCTCTGTCTCTTCCCCTTTCCGCAAAAACGCACGACTTAAAAACAAAAGTTTATTTTGGCAACAGCCAAACCTTTTGGAGATTAAAATTGGGAATAGTTGGCATTTCCTCTCAGGAGAGTTGTGTACTGACGAACTGCCCGAATTGTAGTTGCAGTTGCCATAATAACCGGTAGGCCATCTGCTAGTTTATTTTTTAATTACATGTTATTTTGACATTGACAGCTCTTTCGTGCTCAAAAAATTGACAGAACAAAAACACAGTATAATTTCTCCGCGATACAAAATGAATCGATTTACGCTTGAACAACGTTGGGAAATATTGAAAACTTACTATATTTCCAAAGTGAGTGCTGTCTTGCCGAAACAGTGCGAATTTTGAAAAGAAATAATGCACCAGCCTTGCCCGATGTACGCAAGTTTGTGAAGAAAGTTCGTGAGATTGGCATGCTAATTGTAAACACAAGTTATCCTCATGTTCGTCCTGTGCGCTTAGACGAGAATATTGCTGCGGTTCCCGTTTTGACCGATTTTTCTTCGAAGACAGAGATGACTACAATGTCGCGCTACAGAGGCATGATAACTGATTTTTTTGGCCACAAACTGAGAAAATGAACTTGGATGATCTGTGGTACCAGCAAGATGGCGCTACGTGCCACACAAGCCGTCCAATAATTGATCTGTTGTGCACTAAGTTCAATAATCATGCGTAGATGTGATTGATGATGTGATCGATGTTATGTTGACAATCCAGAATATTTCAATACCTTCATGTCAGGAGAATTCCAATTCTATAGTGAGATCTTTATAAATATATTGCGTTTGCATAAAAGGGGAGTAGAAATACTCACATTAGATGGTTTGCCACTTCAGAATGGTGGGAGTAGAAGCTGGCCACAGAGATAGTCTTCCTGCGGAGCTTTTTTATTGCAAGATGTGTTAGGGTTGGGAAATAGAGTACCCATAATCACTGCTAAGTGTCATTCAGTAGCTGAATTTCTCTGCATTACGATATCGCTCGCTGCAAAGCTTCATTTCTGAAATTGAATCACCAGCGCTACCTCGTTCGCTGTACAAAGGTCTGTTAAATTGAATAAATATTCTATCAACCTGAATCACCACTGAAATATATTTCGATTATTGCAGCTCCCTATACGAGTAACTGTGCCAGATTTCTTGCCCATTAGAGGCTTGTCTCGCACATTATCATGCAAACGTAGCAACATGTAGCAAACTGATTTAATTTCTTAATGGTCTTATTTTCCTTATGGTTATACAATAGCTATGCCTCTTCATCCTCATTATTCTCATAAATCAAAGTAATAATAATTCTTTCACACATTGCGGAATGTATATTTAAGATTTTTGAAAGATTACAATTATTTCACTGACAAACTGTCACTTCACAGTCGCATTCGTATCGCACAATTTTGCATTAATTTTTCATCGACATTATTTGCCTCCATCATGACAACCATTTCCCGTATGTTAAGGGAAAAAATGTAAAATTCGCTGTTGATATCACTACCCATATACACAATCCGTCAAAAGCGAATTATACTGAATGCTATTCTTTTTTAGTGAAATAAAAAGTTAGCTTTATCAGCAGGCAATAATTCTATGTGGTGCAAACACTCTCTCTCCCTATCTCCATGCAACTCTTTCTGTTTCTATCCTTCATCATTCGAATGAAAAACTTTTGAATAATGATGATGTCAACAGAGGTGGAGAGGTGGGTTGAAGTCGAGCCCATGCATTTTGAACTTTCCATTCCCAGGATGATGTTATATTTATGGCTGCCATGCAGTGTTAGTAGATCCTTTTTGTTACTTTTCCCACGAGCTCTGGCGATTTTTCCTTTTTCCCCCAAAAATCCCACAATTTTCACGAAAAGTAATATTTGCAAAAGCAGTTACATACATTTAATTGAGGTCACCTGTTGGAAATTTGTTACCCGGAAATATTTACTACCTGTGAGTAAGTACATTTTTTCCAAAAATAAAGCCATAAAATTAAAGTGGTAATTTTTTTAATTTAAAATTCAAATAGACCCCATTTGAATGGGAAACGTTGACGGTGACAGAAAAAGATCCCGAAAACTATGGGAAAAAAATAAAATAAAAGGACGCACAGCCGAAGCAACAACATTCCGAGAAAAGCGGTTAATTCTGCGGCTTGCCTCAAATTCCACGCTATCAGCGCCTAAAATTAGGTCAGATATTGTGATATCAGCCAGCGTTACGATGGTCAGAAGGATAATTAAAACCACTGATTAAAAAAAATAAATAGAATCTAGTTCTAGGGCAAGTGTATAAGGAGCTTCGAATGAATTTCACCAGAGAGAATATCGTTTGGAACAATAAATGGAAATGTGTTGTATTTTCGGATGAAAAAAAACTTGTATTTCCACGATTTAAGAAAAAAAGGAACTTATTTTGTGAGGAGCTATCACTTACACAATCCACTTGGAGTAATTACTACAATCAACGGAAATAGCTATAAATATTTGCTGGAACGGGCATTTCCAAAGCTCAAGAATATTTTTGGACCTCTACCCTGGATTTTCTAACAAGATAACGACGAACAGGCAGCAACTGTGTGCCCCTAATGTCAAATGCTATTACAATGTGTCCAACTATGTAGCATATACAGTGTTACCATAGGGAAATGCATATTAATTTGGGCTACTATTACATTTATACAACAGACCCCATCCACATTTCCACGGTAGCTGTTAGCTGGATTCAGTAGAAAAACGTGGAACTTTTACCACTTCCTTTTTTTTTCTCCTTTTTCTGGAAGCAATAAACGATTATATTTGTTTCCTGGCAAGTACCATCAGCGGACTAGACGAAATGTGTCAATCACTGTAATGGATAGTCGGTCGCTCTAAGCATCAATGGCAAGAAGATAAGGATAATGCCCACAGGTCGCTCCACACATCAATTGAGGAGGTCTAACAGTTTAACTATCTGGGAAGTTTTGTATCATCTGATGGCGGGACGCACCTAGACGTTAAGAGCTAAATAAATAAAGCACGCGCTGCCTTTGGTATCCTGTCTCCAGTTTGGAAATTCAGTCAAATATCCTTACGCAGGAAGTTGAGACTCTTGGAATCCAACTTCAAATTCGTCCTATTGTATGCCTGTGAAACCTGAAAAGTCTCGGCAAACATAACGAGAAAGTTACAGGCATTCGTTAATCGCGGTCTGCGATGCATCCTAAAGATATGCTGGTCGAAAATTGTATTCCAATTGTGGAATAAAACGCGCCAGAAGCTGTTTGATGGCGAGATAAGGCACCGAAAGTGGCGCTGAATTTGTCCCACACTGAGGAAGCCAAATGACAACATCGCGAAGCAGTTTTTCGAATTAGAATCCTCAGGGTGCACTGTGGGTTGGGAGACCAAAAACAACATAAAGATCAATAGTCTTGGCAGAAGCATCGACCCAAACGAACACGTGGCCACAGCTGAAATATCTAGCTGCAGACCGAGGGAAATCCAAGAGATTTGTTGCTGCTCTATCCCCCACCCGGTGTTAAAAGAAATATGAGAATTTTTTTTAGCGAGTTGTTTCATTTTCCAGGTATCGATGTGCGATCTCTGGCAGCTTCAACAAAATCGTATTCCATAAAGTTGTATTTCAAGCAATACTACGAGTATGTAACACGCGGCGAAATCAGACTCAAGGAGCGATTTGAATTAGAAAAATTAAGTTTTTCGTACAAATAAAGAGGCTGTTTAGTTGTTATGATTTTGTGAAGAAACTTGATTGTACAATAGTCAAGATACTTGTCTAATGTACAACCAAGAAGCTTATTAGAATAAGCAGAAACATGGTCGAAGCGCTTTAACCCAAAAACATAGCGAGTAATGATGTTAAATGCAACTTGTAGCTTCCGTTGAATGAGCGCGCTATTACAGCAAAAAATTTCACAGCTTTACGATATTAGTGGTACAAGCAGCGATCTTGTTAACATTAGCTTAGTATTTGTTGATGTGTAGCTCCGCAAGGGTGTAAGATTCCTGAGACAGCCATAAATTTTCCGAATTTGGTTATCCCAACACAATGTTTTGCCAAACCAAACACCTAGATTTTTAGCTTTGAGAACGAATTCAATTTCCGTATTCCCAAGATATATGGTGGGTAGGCAGGAGGTATCAAGATCATTTCTACTTATGACAAGGCATTTGGATTTACCAGGACTTAATCGTAATGAATTCTCTTCAGACCAAGTAAGAATTTTAGTAAGATCTTCATTGTGTTTCTGTGCAGTATCTTCGACGAGACCGAGCTCGCTACTTATGTACAGTTGAACATCATCCGCATACATATGTAGCGATGAGTTGTGAACAGTGTTTGGAAGATCTTTGATAAATATTGTAAAAAGCAATGGACCCAAAATGGAGCCTTGGGGGATACCCGCTGAAGTTGCAAGGAACTCGGATTGGATATCATTTAAGAAAACTGCTTGTTTACGATCCGTGAGGTACGACAGAATGAAATTTGCCGCGGATGAGGAGAAAGCAAACGACGTTCTCAGTTTTTTTTACAAGAAGCTCATAGTCAACCGTGTCGAATGCCTTGGAAAAGTCTAGTAATGTCAGAAAAGTGAAATAGTCTTTATCAATCGCTGTCCGTATGTCATCTGTTACCTTTAGTAAAATTGAAGTGCAGCTATAATGCTGTCTAAAACCGGACTGATATGAACAGAGCAGTTTGTTTTATCGAAGATAGGCAGACAGTTGAAGGTGAACAGACTTTTCCAAAACCTTAGACAAATATGGGAGGATTGCGATGGGTCGATATTCTGCAGGTGCACTGCTGGTTGCTTTCTTTTTTAGGACAGGAATGATCTTTGCTTCCAGACTTCGGAAATGTGGCTATGATAGTATTAAAGATGTGTGTTATTGCAGGAAGGATGTACGGTAAAATTATTTTTATGAAATGAGGGTGGATCCCATCAATAACAACAGCTTTCGACTTAATATTGAGGATAGCTCTAACAACATCGGTTTGTTCAATTCTGGTAAGGGAGATGTGCTAGTATTTGAAAGAAAATTGGCAGCCAGTTAACACACTGCAGGTCTCGCTCCAAGATGTTCGGTTGTACACTATTAAAGTCTCGATAGGAATATTTTGATGGTTTTTTACAACATGCGAAGTGGAAAGAGGCAAATAGTAGATCATCCTTGGAAAAAGCGGGAGCAGAAACTTGGCTGTAAAAGGCATCCTGAGCATCACTGGCAAAAAAATAAGTCAAATAGGGTGCTGCTTGCGCTAGTGATATGTGTCGGTTTAGTGTTTTTAGCATCTCAGTTAGAAAAAACGAGTTTGGGCGATCCAATATATTGCAATTAAAATCGCCACAGACAATGGTTTTCCAGAAAGAGAATGAATTGTTTTCTAGGAAGGAATACAGCTGCGAAAGATTCAAGTAACTGTATGGTCGATATACGACACCAATAAGTATTTCCTACCCACACTCATAAGCTGTATGAAACAATACTCAATGGGGCTGCCAGGAGGAGAGGTTGCAATTATCTTGACATGCAATTCCATCCGGAAAATGCATGTGAGTAGGTAGCACATAATACTAGAAAATTTTACAACTGAATTTAAATCACCCGACTAAAACGCATCGCCCAAAAGGGATCCCCTTGCGTTATCAGTTTGTGCTGCATTATTCTCGAGTATAAATAGTAAGTGCAACCGGCAGCCAATCACCAATCTATTTACATCATTCAAAGCTGTAACACCAATCAGTCAAGAAATCAAGATCAATATGAACTTCTCCAAGTATTTCATTGTCGTCATGGCTATCATTCTGGTCCTGTTCTCTGGACAATCGGATGCAAGAAATATTTTCAAGAAAATTGGCAAAGGCTTGGTAAGGATTTTAAAATGTGAAATAAAATTATATAGAGAGAAACTAATCAATTTATTTTCTTTAGGAGGGAGTTGTGCAACGTACCCGAGATGCATCGTTTCAAGCCATTGGATTAGCACAAGCAGCCGCAAATGTTGCTGCAACATCTAGACAGGGATAACTGCAATATTATTTTTAGGAAATACGCAGCAATATATTTATTAATGATTCGTAAAATGTATATATCTAATATTTATTTATTTTTTTAAATAATAAAAATTAAAAAAAAAATTTATTGAATCTGGTGTTTGATAATCAAATCTTTGCAGTAATGCTTTTCAAATTACGCTTGAAGCATATTACGAGCAGCGGTGCCACTTTGCTGCAATAACAGTAGATCTACTGCACTTTTCGCAAAAAAATAAATCTGCTGCCACTAAATCCAATCTACTGCACTCTTGGACTTTAAATAGTCAATGGAGATCTTTACTAGGGAACCAATATCTTTAGGTAAATACTATGATGCTTTAGATTGTTCAATATTTTGGTTTAATTTACTCGATACAAAAAACGCTCTGGGGGAAAAAATATATGTCGAACTTTGCGAGTATATGTTGATTTTGTATTCACTTCCCCATAGTAATGCTGCTGCAGAACGAAAGTTTTCGATTGTAAGCCAAGTAAAAATACAACAAAAACAAACTTAACGTAAATACTCTTGAAAATGTAATTTTTTGTAAGGAAATGAATAATGTCAGCAACGGTTGCTGGACACCCTCAGACTCTCCTGGGCTTTTAGAGTATTTTCAAAATTTTAATTTTATTGATGGAAAGTTTATAAAAAAAACCATTAAAGTGATTAATTAAAGA
The DNA here is from genome assembly GCA_963082735.1 of Pocota personata. NCBI lineage: Eukaryota > Metazoa > Arthropoda > Insecta > Diptera > Syrphidae > Pocota > Pocota personata. Next base: position 235,875,630 of record OY720429.1, on the reverse strand, counting down.
TTTTTAAGATTAAGTTTTATTACCTACTCGTTCAAAAATACATTTGTTAATATAGTTTTAACAATTGATCTTTGTTTTTTGTTTAATAAAAAATCTACTGCGGAAAGATCCAATCTACTGCATTTTTTTTATGATCTACTGCGCTCCTCTTTTTTTGAAGTGGCAACGCTGATTACGAGTAGTAGCAGCAGCAAGAGGATCCAAGTGTTGAATGCAATCGACCAAAAAAGCTTTGCCTGTGGGTGATTGGCGCACATACACTCGTCCGCCTCGCGAGTATACAGAAAATAGCTGATTTTGTTGTTTAAGTTCGTGAGTTTTCCGATATATGATAATATAGTAATATGCGAGCTACGGCTCGAATAGATAAAACGTTATTCTGTGAGATTATTTCTTTATTTTCTAGTCTATAGAACAATTCAAGTTCACACTATACTATTCTTCGCAAACTCCTTCCTTACAAGGTCTCTTTCTTCTCAAATCACTTTATCTCCTTTCAATTACTTAATTAACAAATCCAAACTAATTATTTTTTCTTGTTAACTCTCAACTTTCAATTTATCACAAAATTACAACTTCGCCTATTATCATTTTTCAATCTCTTCGTGCGGTTCGAAAACCAACTGCCCTGCCTCGATCGCCATCTGTCCTTATATAGTCGCATTTCTGATAGCTAGAAACTTCTAGCAAATTCTTCGACCACTGGAACGAGAAAATTCTGTTGTAATAATTCCAAGATGACAGCTGCAGCCAATAATCTCTTCTGGTTATAATTCTCTCTTAATTCCGCGACGTCATCTTAGACATAATCCTTCTCTATCCGTGGACACGAACCTCGAATGTGTTCCGAAAAGGCACTTCGGAATATGTTGCTTACTTTTGGGGCGTAGTTATTATGCTACATTATGTTACAATATTCTGCTTAGTGAGGCTTTCGTTGACAGAGATAAGCTTGTCTGACTGACTGCAGTCCGACGTGTCGTAAACAAAGACGTTTTTTTTTGTTTTACTGTATGCGGCATTAGCTGAGCTAAGCACGGCTATTTTATCTGCTACTGACGAGAATTTAACGACGATTGCAGAGTTACCCAGTTTTCCTTTGGATTTAGTTCTAAAAATCGCTTTTAGTACAGGTGCTTGTGTACAATCAATTGCAGAGCACAGCCTGTTTTATACATTTTGAAGGTCTTCCTTATCGGTATCTGGAACTCCATGGATGATAGCGTCTGTGGACAGTTTGTCACGCTCCAGCGAATCAATTTTATCGTTCAAAGTTGATATTTCTTTTTCTAGTAGAGAGCACAAGACCGGCTCTGAGGTTTGCTCAAGAACTTCGACTCGCCCTGAAAGCGCAGATATGGATTTGTTTACATCTTCAAGGCGGTTAGTGAAATCTGTAACGGTGATATCTAGTTTCGCCAGCAGGACATTATGCATATCCAGTATGGTGGATTTCAGTTCTGAGTTGTACTCTTCAAGCTGTTTGGTCAGTCTCAGCTCAAATGCTTTGCCGATGTTGTCATCCTTTGAGTTAAGAGTTTGTGGTTTTCCGATTTTTGCCAGCAATCTAGTGCTTGGTCTATTTTGGGCTTCAGTCATTTTGACAATTGAGTTAGCGCCCAAAATGAAAACAACAATATCGACTGAGTTCGGAAAGCCGCGAATACTTTTGCTTAAACATAATAAAAAATCGTCAATGGTGAAAAAAGAAATAAAGATTTCGAAAAACACTATTTTAAAGTACACAGTAAAACTTAATTAGGAAAAATAGGAAATTTAATATTTAAAATAACTTGAGAATTGTTTCTGCGACCAAATGTTATGTGTTTATCTGACACCAGCTGTCATTCTCCATCATAAATACATATGATGATCATGATTTGTTCTAATGTGTATTTTAATAAAAAAAAAATATTAGTTAATCAAATTTTGGCATTTTTCATAGTTTTCTTTAGGATGTCCATTTTAACTTCATATTAAATTGCAATTATTTATTGAAAGACCCTTGAGATAGGAATCTCATTAATAGCCTTACAAACCTACAATTTGTTTCAAAGATACGTGTTGAAGTGCTGAATATACATATGTACGAGTATTTATCAGTGTCATTGAATACCTTTGGTTTTAATAATGTGAACTAAATCTATCCTTCCAAAACTTTTTCTTCGGGTATACTTTCATGAGTAATCATAAAAACAGTATGCTGGTCATCTCAATAGCCTTCATCCCCACATAAATAATGTAAGTTTGGTTCATATCCTTAAAATCAAAAATATTCTAGCGCTTTCAAGGCCGGCACACAACTTATACCTCCATTTCCTACAACTCTGCTTATAAATGTTTTATTCCTATATAATCGTACAGCGTTAATTATTAAGTTTTAGATTCGTTGGATTTAAGATCCTGATTTGAAAAAAAAAAATAAATGTTGTATAACTTATGGAATTAATTTTATATAGCTTTTTTGGAATTAACGAAATTCTGACAGGAAAAATCCCTTAATATAGTAACACTGTTGCCGTTGCTGCGGATGATTCGGTTGTTTGAAAACTTGGCAATGTATTGCATTTTTTTCAGTCGACCAGACTCTCTCACAGATAAGCATACGAACATATTGTAGTAGTTTCGTGATTTATTATCCTACTGCTGGTGCTTGTAAAAGCGGAAGGAATTGTATGGTAACCGAAAGTTCATGGAAAGCATGTGACATGAGCACTTGGCTTGGAGATTGCTTGCGTTGGAAAAAGATTGGATTATAAACGGTCCACGAGCAGGGATGATTTATGCTGCGATTGTTTACAAAGACTGGTCAACATTTTCTCCAGATGATGGTAGAAATGCAAATAAATATTCGGGGTCAAATCGGAGGAACAAATTGATACTGTGCGTGTATTCTTGAAAAATATATGACATAAGTGGTTGAACTTGTAGAATAAATTAAAGTTCATTCCACATGCTGACATATTTTTGCATCAAATTGTCCTTAATCTTGGTAACTTGAGCTTAGATAGTTGCTTTCATGTCTTTCGAATTTAATTACGTCGTCTTCTAGAAAATCACATGCTAGAAATTTCACGCTCAGCCTCACATCCGGTTAAATTAGTCAGACAGCGGTCAGCACTTTTGATATTACCGATACGCGCTCGATAATCCTGCTCCGCTATGTCTCTGATATAGAGACTAGGAACAAACAAAGAATTTCATTTGAGCTAATGCCTTCAGCACCTTAATACCTTTAGTCCAATGTTATTCTTCATGCATCTGTCATGCATTATGGAATAATTATACGGTTGACAATGAAATTGAACTCAGACTAACTACCAATCTAATTAGAGACCGGAAGGTATCAGATAAATTGACATATTTTTGTATACTGATAAGAACATATCAGGCAAAGTTAAATAGAATCACAACTCCGTCTGTATCGCCGGTTTAGTCAACTGCCCACTCTATGAGAAAATGAGGCTCTACAATGAACCGAAACCATTCCCATGGTGTGGGACCAGAATGAAGAGAGCAAACGCAAATACAAATAATTTAATCCCCGGAAAATGAAACTTGACAAAAGAAAAAGTATTCTCAACGATTTCCAGCAGCATTCAGTTTGCAAAAAGTTTTATTACAGACATCCAAACAAACATTCAAACATGCATAAACTTCTACAACAATCCACGTAGGTCAGGTTAGGCTAGGTGGCTACCACAGCTCCAGCAGGAACACACTTGGACTGAAAAGCAGGTTCATTGTGATACAAAGGGACCACATAGTGTACCGAATTATGACTGAGAAGGTAGTGAAAATATTTGAAAAACTGTTCCACATAGAGGTATGGTCTGATTTAGGCATAAGCCCAGCAAGCTTACGCAAAGAATACAATCTTGAAGGCTTTCTAGACACTGAAATGGAAGGAGGCTATAGAACCATTAGATAAGCTCTGGAGTCTTTTAGCATAAAACTTTGAGGCTGCGAGACAGGTGCATTGCCCTCTTTTCGAATACCTTTAGGAGTTGTGTTGTCCCAATTCCTACGTATTCTGGTTGAAAACGACGTATTGCTGGAACTAGGGTGTAGTGCTAATTCTAAATTCATCCTATCTTCAAAGTGTACAATACACACAAGTAGACCGACAGTGAATTGATAGGATTGCTTTGTTATTGAGATATTTTCACTTCTCCATCTTCGGAAAAATCGTCACCCCCAGATCCAGGTAGCTACGTATATTGTAGTATAAGAGTTTGCTGGTGGTAAACCAAGGCAACTGCCTTTGTAACACACTGCAACCTAGAATACAATTGAAAATCTGACTGCGCAAGATTCTGTCTTATAATTCAATCTACAAGTGTATAAAATTTCAGCTTCGTATTCTTGAGGAGTATGCGATAATAAAAGGCATACAAACACAAGCTGAGCTCAACTAAAAAATATTTTTAGTGGTGCATCTAAGAAGAGTAAAAAAGGGGCTTTCTATCAGCTTATCTCTTTTCTTTGTTTGTGTCCTACTTTTATTCGTAGGACAATATTCAAAACTATTTTGAATCAATTCTAACAATATTATTGAACTGCGAAGACTCATGGGTTATCTGCAGGAGATTAAGTACAGATTTGTTTTTATCGAATCAACAGTGACCCCTTCAATTTGCTTCGCAGGTCATTAATGTGAGGCTCCCAAAGAAAATGACAGTCAACAGTGGTGCCTAGACCAACCATCTCAATATCTTCACAACTGGTCACATTGGCGGATGATAGTCTATTCAGAAAACTTGTGACGTTGGATAATATGGTGCATCAGCTTTATTTTTGAGACATTAGTTATCAATGCCCATTGTCGTGACACAATTTTCGAACTGCATTGTACTCCGCTTGCATCATCCTTGCTGCTTCTTCTATGGATTGATGACACACACAGCAATTGCCGTGTCGTCTGCGTAGGTGAATGGAAAACTTTTTTTGAAAACAGTTCAGCATTTTATTAGTATAGAAGATGAAAAATAGAGGGCCGAGCCTGCTACCTTGTGGAACTCCATGTGAACGTTCGAAGGTTTTTTCGACCGTCAACCTCGGGATCTCTAGAATACCTTCTATTAAGGGCTAGGTAGGTCCTGGTTGCTGTGCGTTTGACCAACTTGTCAAACGGATGCGAGCTAGCTAATTAGTACGAATTTGAAGTCGCGACAACGAAAAGCGAACACGAGCGAATGTAAACGCAATAGTTTCCCCGAAGGGTGTTTTGACAACGAATCATGGAAGCTTTATTTCACGGAGGGTTTATATACAACATGAAACTAACAGGTTTTGTGTTCGCCTGAGAGACATTACGTTATATTTGAAAATTTGAATAATGTGGCGAATTAGCAGAATACAAAAAATATGGCGAATGGTGTAATTTACGCGCCAGATTCAAATATACAAATTCATTTATACAATAATTCATAAATTGGGAATTGGGATGATTACGATGTGGATGACGATGAAGATGATGATGATGATGATGTTCTGCTCCAACACCATGCAACACTCTATAAGCATTGCTGCAGCAGTCTTTGATTCTTACCCGAAATGTCGTCTCTGCCAAGTAATCTGCTATTCAGTATGTCAGCTTTCTCCTAATTCCATCTCATTGGACTGCATCGATAAGTTTGTTGTGATCGAGGGTATCAAATGCTTTGCTGAAGTCCAAGAACAGAACTAGGGTGTGATGATATTTGCTGAGTCTGGTGTTGATTAAATTCGCGAAATCGCCAAGACTCTGGTTAGTGCCTTTTCCTTTTGGAATCCATATTGATATTTGCTGATAAGATCATGTTTTTGGATAAATTTGTTTCATTATCTTCTCAATGGCTGGCAAGATTGCAGTCGGACGATAGTCTGCTTTTTGCTACGAGTATCTCTCTTGTATATCGGTCGAAGAACTGACTCTTTAAGTTTTTCTGGTACTGCTGGAGGAGGAGCAAAGACATCAGCGATTGATCTTAGGTCTACGATCTGATCCTGTCAGCCTCTGGTGCTTTTTGAACATTTAGATGATACAACAGGTTTTCTACCTACGCGTATTCGATATCTCCCAAACACATAGGGTCTCCTAGAGCAATGTTCTGATTACTTGATGCTGATGTGCAACACCTATTGAAGATAAAAGCTGCCAGTCTCGAAAAAAGATCACCGAATTCATCCACTAATAGTAATAAAGTCATGCAGATCAGGATTTCTTAGTCCTAGCACTTCATTTATTAACGCTCACATTTTCTTCGGATCGTATCTTGTTGGTTAAACTTTTCTTTGTAATACTAATTCCTTATTAGCTCTCTATGATGTCACTGCTAATCCATGGAACGTTTTTCCAATTTTTTTCTTAGGAAATGTAATTTTTGAGTTTTTATCCGTCAGATAGTTTAAAAGCGATACAGGGTCGGTCTTTTCTGTAGCTTGTGTCCAATCTTATAGCTGGTTAACTTTGCTCGTCACTATGAAAGAGTGCAAAGGAGTAGCTGCTTTAATCATATTGCACAACTCTTCTGAAGTCAGCTGTGGACAAAGTTGTTTGCATTATTTCCCATATACTTTCATGTCGCCAAAAACTACCAAATCAGTATTTGCTCCTTTTGTGTGCGTGATTTTTGTGAACTCTTTCCTTAATGTAAATGTACGGATATCACAGATAGATCCACATATTCTCGGAAGGATAATTACAATAATTGTAACATTAATCAATAAAATTTCCTTTTTTATTCAGCATATTTGTTGTTTAAGTAGAGATCCAATCCAGAGAGAAAGAGAATTTTCCTAGGATGAATAATTTAACCTATGACTCATACCTTACCATTCCCTTTAAGTCAAGTCATAATTTTCTATTTATTTCTCAAAGTAAAATATTCAGAATCACTCCAGCGGAAACGAACATATAACACTGCCAACATAACTCTATTAACGAATCGTCTTCCTGTCCACTGTAAGGTCATAAAGTTGTGCATTTTATCACATACAACTTTCTCTGGTGCGGCGCACAAAACTCCAACTGCACTAATGAAAACATATCTCTCAAGTCCTCGCCAGTCCCCCAGGCTGTACAAAAAACCTCACAGTTGCAAGTGCATCGCATTGCCGGAACTTCGCAATGCAAGTGGGCTACCTTCTCACCCGCCCAATTGTCGTTTTACTTTCATTCAAGCACCGGCACCACTCATAGTAGTACTATCATAGTACACCATACTATGAGAACGAAGAGAATGTGTACGTGCCAGACGGCTGTGGCATAGACCGGATACTTTATGGATCACAACCTGGAAACTCTGCTGACGCTTATTTGGGTGTCTGTGCGGAGTGTGTCTGCTGCCGGAAGAGCTAGGGTAAGCGAAAGTATATTTTCCCCATAAAATGTCTGAAACTTCCGTTCTGGGACGACACACAGAGGCTCCATGCTTATCAGATTGGAGGCGAACAAGCACCTAGACATTGCTACCCAACCAACCCATCTCGAGTGGGGTGGCAATCCCCATTGTAGATTCAAGCAGTAACAACGTCGGGATGCTAGATGGTACCACCACAGAGAGCTTAAACTGGAAAAATATTGATTGTATTGCGGCGTGTTGCATGCTCAGGAATTGGCTTTAAGCCAGACTTCTTTCGATATGACAGTGATTTCCCAGTGATGCTGATTGGAGTGACAGCGCAGTGGGATGACCGGGAAGCTGTTGTTATTTAGCTTTTGTGTGATCTGGGTGGATGATGTTTTCCTGTTTCGTCTCTTTTTTTAATTTCGTAGTTTGTGGAGAGTCGGGATTGTTTTGAATGGGTTCGGGATGCCGACATCGAGTAGAAACGTCTAACTAACCATGGTCGTGCTAAATACTCTTTGTTTGCCTGTTTGCTTAGTTTTTTTTTTTTGTTAATCACAGACCATTATGATGATGGAGGATAATAATTATGACCATTTTTTTTCGGTTTTGCAAGGACTCGTATCAATGGCTGAGAGGATTTTATTTTTTTGTTGTTTATGCCTCCGAATGTCTCCAACTTGTGGTTGTAATTGTAATTGTGAATTCAGTCGTAATCAATTAGAAGTTTTGTAGATCTATAGGCGAGACGAAAGAATGATAGAGGATTCGTTTTTTGTTTGGTGCATGTTTTTGTTTCGCTTCGTCTGGAGTATTAATCTGTCTGACGGGGTTAGTACCCGCAACCAAAGTCATGAGAGAATGCACTTCGACCTTAGTTTTATTACTGGATTGCGTCCTTGTGGAGGAAGTAAAGGGTGTCCCAAAATTCAAGCAAGATTTGAATTTTGCGTCATTAGTGCGGTAAAGTGTTGCCAATAAAATAAAAAAAAAGATAGTGTGACAGCTGACAATTCAGGGTTATTCAAAATGGAGTGCTACACGAAAGAACAACGCGTTTTCATTGTTGAGCAATGTTTTAAAAATAATGAAGGTTTGACAGCTACAGTTTGCAATTTTCGTACAAAATATGGTCGGAATAGTTTGATTTCATCAATTGTGAAGAGATTAATTAAAAAATTCAGGGAATCAGTCCGTGATAGAGTTGTTGAGAGTCCAGGAACATCAATTCGGCACCGTGGTTAAGAATTGGACATTTCGAGAAGTTCTCTACAGCGTATTCTCGCGAAAGATTTACATCTTCATGCATATAAAGTGCAATTGACACAACAACTGTAGCCTACTGACCATGCACAGCGAAGAGAGTTCGTTGAATGGATTGTGAAACAACAACAAGGGAATGCTGATTTTTTTCAAACAAAATCATTTTCAGCGATGAGGCTCATTTTCATCTTGAAGGCTTTGTTAATCGTCAAAATTGTAGAATTTGGGGTTCAGAAAATCCACGAGTGATTGTTGAGAAACAAATGCATCCACAAACTGTCACTCTTTCGTGCGGATTTTGGAGTGGAGGCATTATTGGACCATTGTTCTTTGAAAATGTGTCTGGTCAGGCAATAACAGTTAATGGTGCTCGGTATCGCGACATGATAAGTCAGTTTTTTGTGCATAAATTGCAAGATTTGGATTCAATAAGACGGTGCCACATGCCATACACCCCGAGAAACAATTCAATTACTACATGAGTCATTTCATGGTCGTGTAATTTCCCGCTTTGGTGATAGAATTGGCCTCCCAGATCATGCGATTTAACGCCGTTGGATTTTTTTCTTTGGGGTTTTTTGAAGTCTAAGGTTTATGTTAACAAGTTCACGACCACCCACCCACGTCTTGAAGGAGTAAATTGAGCATTGTATCAACGAAATTCAGACACATTTATGCAAAGCGGAAAACCTGTGTTTTCTATCAAAATTACTTCTTGCGTCAATTTTAGGACACTCTTTACTTAAAGCCAGGATAAATTGAATCTTAGGCCTTTACTAGTTATAAACTAATGCCCTGCTCTGCGAAAAAGGAAATAACAGTATCGTCTTCGTCATATCTCAGGTCCCTCACGTGATATAGCTCATGCTAGGAGAGATACGAGCAGATCTAAATCACACGTTTGTTTCATTTTTGATTTATGAGTAGTATTTCAGAATAAAGTTTCAGTTTGCTGAGTGTTAAGTCGCTTAGGTTTCTCTGGTTGATGCAGTTAGTGGCTATTTTGCGCTTTGATTACTTCTTGGACACATAGTATCGGACCTTGCTTTTGGGTGAGCATGGTCTTGCTAGCAGGATCCTCTGGCAGCTACATTCAGTTGCGTCCCTTTCACTAGCGCGTCTTCAAAGAAAAAGTTTGCCTATTTCTCATAGTTCATCTGAACGGGTAATGTAGGTTAATTAACGATGGAATTATTTCCACCTATGCTGAATTCGGTTAAATATTCTTTAAAACCAATATTTATTCGAACGCTTTTAGTAGCTTGAATCCTAATAGATTTCAATAGTAACAAGTCTTCGAGGCCAAATTGGAATTCTCCCCTTTCTTTTAGGTGTTATTCTACCTTGGACAAGCCTATGAATAAGCTCTTCCACTTATCGAATTTCACAACAATTTTTCCAAATAGATGTCGATTCCGAAAAGGAAGATTATTTCCCCTTTCTAATTATAGTTGTAATTTTAATGTTTAGTGGAGAGCATTCTTTACTACCATCCCATCAGTTATCTCGAAAGAAACCGTCTTCTTAATTACAGCCAAAACAATTTCTGGAAACAGTTTTCTATTGCGGACATAATATAGTCGAGAATAGTGTAGAAGCATACCCATCTAATATAACCTGGACTTAAAAAAAAAAACTTGTAATCCATTCAAATAAAATGTCACCGACACCATGAGCTTCAAGCTTTTTAACGAGGGCAATACTCCATACTCTATCGAATGATTAGGCGATATTAAGAGGAGATACTCTGCATTCACCATGATCGTGAATGCACTGGTTCCATTTCTCTGACAGTCAGAGGCATGAGAATTGCCAGTTCTTTTAAAACCAGGTTGTATTAGATGGATATACTTCGACACAATTCTCGACTAATGAGGGTGTTTTTCAGGGCTCAGTACTCTTTTCGACCCTTTTTCTGATTTTCATCAATGACCTCCATTCTGTTCGTCGTCGGACGTCTGCCTTCGCATATTTGCTAACGGCAATGGTAAAGGTGAGACTGTGATTGCAATCACTTCAACTCATCACTCGGTTCTTGAGCAGAGAACAGTTGTAGAGCAACTACAGGATAACTGCTCGCTTGCTCCTCAACAGTTGTGATTGTCCCGCAGTATAAATTGATCAACTTATGCATGTAAAGAATAATTTATTGTCGTTTATTTTGTGTATGTTTCTGTCACCTGTACTTCATTTGTTTTGTTTTTGCTTTTTTGTAAAACTAATATTCCTCATTTTATTATCCATATTTCTTTGTATTTACCCTACCTTGTATAAGAATTACTTTTCGCGACGCTAGACTACTTTGTCTTTATTCAATACTACACAAGCTCAGCAGTGGTATTGCGAATCGAACAGCGAATGCAAAGAGCAAGCGCAACTGAAAACTAAAGAGAACAAAGCAATAAAATGGTAACTTTCAGAAAATCACTGCTAGTTTTAACTGTATTTTCTTTAACTGCTCTCTGTACTCATTGCTATTTGAAAATCGCTCTTAAGTCTATCTTAGGGAAAATGGTCGACTTACACCGACAGCATAAATCACAAAACCAAGCTTCTTAGCCATTTAACAAGATAGCATGTATATACTTGCACCTACATATATGTTGATCATTTGCAAATCACTTGGATTTGAAATTTAAACCAAATCGTCAAAATAATTTTTTGTGTTTTTTCGAAATATCCGTCAAAACTTGAGAAAAAAATATTGTAAAAATTTTCCAAAACTTGGTACGCCCGTAATCTAATATTGCTTATATCGTCGGCATCACATATGTACGAGTATGTACATATAACGACCTCGGTTATAGCGACCACTTTTTTTCTTGGGTGGGTGGTTTCTTCATTATAGGTTTACCTGTATAGGGCTGTCCGATTAACGACCTTCGTGATAAGTCCATTAACCATCTTGATAAGTGATTTTGCCTATAGTTATATTGATTTTAATCAAAATCGATAGAGTCATAGCCAATTTTCGAAAACATGCCAATAAGTAAAGTACCGTAGTATGCATTTTTGTCAAAAATCTGGTACGCCATCTGTACCATAGCTCAGACATAAAATTTGAACAAAATTGTTTCACCCATTCGTAGAGTACCTTTTTTTTATATAATATTCGGTCCATTGTACTACCAGGCAGAAACCTTTTTTGGTACAGTGGTTAGAGAAACTTATATTTTGTTCGTTTCTCTTTTATTCTTGGTGACTGCTGATTGCTGGTGTACGCTCGGGCTCGAACCTACACAGCTCCGTTCACAAGCAAACACACCTACCGATTACACCATGGCCACCGGTACCATTATCTTATGGTATTTTGATCATAATGTAACACAACCAGCAATAGCATTCCCATAGCGAATCTTAAAATGGAGTGTCTTTTACACAACTGTTGAGAGTGACTGTCCTCATTTAATTCCAGGGACTGCAAATAAGTTTTTTTTATAAATCTGATAAAAAAGTCACAGAAGCAATTATGGTAGTTTAGCTTCAAGAGCACCGAAGTTGTCCTAGACAGGTTCAGTTTCTATTTCTTGCATGATTTATTAGGTGCGCAACAAAGTTTTGTGCTCGTATTGTGGCCGTTTTCCGCGCAGTGCTCTGCTCAATCGCATCAATTGAAGTCGATACCGTTCCCCAATGATGGTTTCGTTGGGTTTCAACAGTTCATAATAAATGACACCGACCTGGTCCCATCAGATACACAGCATAATCTTCGCAGCGTGAATATTCGGCCGGGCAGTCCCCATAACTTTCTTTTCTTTGGGTTGCTGTAATGAATTAATTTTTCATCATTCGTCACGATGCGATGAAGAAAACCCTTCTTTGTTTGCCGCTGGAGCAATTGTTCATAGGCGAAAAAACGACGTCCCTTGGCTTCAAATCATAAGGAACCCAAGTTAATTCTTTTTGAATCATTCCAAACGCATGCAATCGCTTGGAAATGGCTTGACGGGTAACTCCTAATGCTGAAGCAAGCTGTTCTTGCGTTTGGCACGGATCCTCATTGAGCAATGCCTCCAATTCAGCGTCTTTGAAGGCCAAAAGGCCTTCCTTCACGCGGACGGTCGTCAACATCGAAATTACCGTCTTTGAAGCGACGGAACCAATCATGGCACGTTGTTTCACTTAGAGCAACATCGCCGTAAACTTCTTGGAGCTCTCGATGCGCTTCAGCCGCCGTTTTCTTCGAATGAAGGAAGAAAATCAACACTTCCCGCAAATAACGATTATTTGGCACAAAATCTGACATTTTTACACAACCAAAAGTATATGACGCCAAAACAAAATCACTAATGTGTCAAAACAGTTTGTTTACCATATGTCTAAGCTCGGTTCATGACGTTTTCAATATGTCAAAATCGACTAGCACTTACTGCTGGAGCCATCTATTGACAAACAGCGAGAACTTAGTTGCGCACCTAATAACAATTCGAAACTTATAATTAAAGTTGATTAATTTCAGACCCTTATTTTTAGGTCAGCAATAAAAGTTATTCCGTTCAGTCAGCCATAATAGTTATTTTGTCACTTTTATTTGCTTATGTCAAAAATATAAGTTATTTGTACTTTTTCTTTATTTTTGGTCGATCCCCAAAAAAAGTTATGATAGTAGTAACTGCTATGAGATGACGTTTAATATAAAAGTCTCCAGTTAACTGTTACAGTGTGGCTTTTCCCCTATAGGTCATAACAAGTTTATTACCTAATTATTACCTTTTATACGTCTGAATATGCGGAATGAATTCTTAATGAACAATCAAGTGAACTACATAACCTTCAACTTTAAGATTAGCTTTCAAAAGACATTTTATTTAATCATTCTATTTATTCTAGCAATTCTATTCTGTCGGTATAATGTTGTTTTCTTTTCACTGATTGCACAAGGAGATACATTATGGCGGTTATAAAATACAAAAAGCGACTTGTATTAAAATTCAAATAATGTACCTAAATCGTTTTCTTTTATTCTGCAGTGCTTCCACCTATGAGTGAGTTGCAAAAATTGCGAGGAATACCGAGGCGGTTTGTGTAATCGTTTGTTCTAAACTTATTCACGGTGAAGTTGGATGTCACTGGTGGAAAACTTCAATTAGCTTAAGTCCAAACCATTTTCTGAATTCAGTTATGCAGACTGGGAGTATTCATAGCACTTTTCAAGTTTTAACTGGGTAAAGTTATTGCTTGCAACTGGTTTTGTAAATTTTAACAAGATTTTTCAAGAATTTTGTGATTTTTATTTATTGTGCTTTACGACCGCAACAGCTGAGTCTCCATAATATTTTCTAAGTCTGTTTTCAGTCTGTTTAATGGTTTCACCGCGCAAAAAGTAGTACTTTATTAAAACACGAAACTCACTTTTTTTCCATTTTGGCCAAACCTAACAAACCAAAGTTCTTTCGATCACTGTAAACAGTCAATTGTTTGACAGATCTACTTGATTTTTTTAGCCTATACCGTGAAAGAAACGAAGATGTCAGAAAAAAAAAATCCTCTATGCGATCCGAGCCCCATCTTGCATCAAAGTCACTGACTTATCGTACTTTATATAGTAACCGAAATCCAGTCTTGTTTGTAAAGTGGTTTGTGAGTGACACACAAATTCACTTGCACTTATGTTGCAAAAGATGGCCAGAAAAGATTTTTTTGAAGCGAAATGAAAAGAAAAGTCACATTCGAAGAGTCTGAAATGACAGAGGCAAATCAGAGGGAAATCTCTATAGTGACAGAGTATTCTCGCGATTTTTAAGAGATTTTACCTGGTAATATGTTGCTAAGACTTTTCCTTAGAAGGAAGTGGGCATGGTTGTCGCCATTAACCATTGCCGTAAATAGCTTTGGCTAAGCAAGTCACCAGCATTTAAGCCTAAAATTTTGAACTGGAAAGATGAAAATCATAAGCTTTTTTAGAATCCGAAGCAGTGCAAGGCAAACACAGTTTTTAAATCAAACACGCCCACTTTCCACTATGTCACTTTTCACTATTCAGGGTTCTGGGACTTACGAGCTAACATAAAGTAAGAACGGAACCCTTATATTCAGAGTCGGCTGAAAGTCCATCCATCTGTTCGTCTGTCTGTCCGTCCATCTGTCCCTCTAGCTGTCACAGCCTTATAACTTTTTAACCGTTAGACATAGAAGGTTGAAATTTAGACCAGAATTGAGTTAACCCGCAGACAGACCAAGAGTAAAATTTCGGAAAAGTTAGAAAACTAAAAAAGTTTTGAGGGTTAGAGTAAAAATAAATGAAAAAAAAAATATTTTCTTTATATAAATGCAATATGGGTGACAATTGTGCTGATTTCAAAAAATATATATTTTCGTTATTTATACTTTATAAAATTTCGATAAAAATGAAAAAAAAAATAAACGGTCGTAAAATGTATGTCCCTCCACCTTATCTCTAAAACTATTGAACAGAACATTTTTTAAAAAAAATTCATGAGAATGTGTCAACTTTCAGAAATAACAGAATTTCTATTTTCATTTTGGTGTATACGAGTATGTCCGTTTTTGAAAATTTTTTACAAACGTGAGTGATAGACAAAAAGACATCTATCGTCCGCTTGTTTTATCGAACAGCGGAATATTTATTCGCACTTAATAAAACGAGGTAAAATATGCATACACATGCACTCACGTAAAACATATACAATTTTGTTTGGCTTGGCTGGAGTAAACAATAAAACTAAAATAAAAAAAATTTAATGTTTGTTTTATATCTAGAAATAGATATATTGTAATTGGCACATGAAGCACTTCCATGCTTGATCCTTGTTTTTTCAATATTTTTTACTATAAACTGAAAAATATCGCTTTAACAAAATATATAGACGTTGCATTCATACTACAATGCCATGTTAACTTTTTCTTCAAAAAACTTGATATTGCTTTTTTAAAGCTACTTATGGTGATGTACAAGCCAAAACCATGGCCACTATCTCATAAGAAGAAGTCATGACATCAGTTTTTCTGACATAATTTCTTAAAGAACATAACACTGAATATGAATTGAAATGGTCACGCCCACTTCATTAGTGATTGGTTAGAAGATGAAGTGTCATACGATCCGTTTCAGATGGATTGTAACTTTTCTGTATGTTTTTATACCCTGCCATAGGGTATATTTATTTTGATACATAGTTTGTAGCATAGATAAATAATAAGGACTGATGCCCAAAAGTACATATATATTTTCGTCCGTCTATCTGTTTGTATGTCACCAGTTCTCGGGCCTTATATTTTGAGCTAGGAACATTAAATTTTATGTATAAGCTTTTTAGAATCTTAAACAGTACGTGTAAACACGTTTTAAATCAGCCCATAAACACGCCCACTTTTAAACAAATTTCGTTTTTTCAATAATTTTACTAGAAGCTGAAAAATATTTATTTAACAAAAATATATGGACACTGCCATTCTCTACAATTCATACGATGCGGTAAAGAAAGACTTCACCTAAGGTGGCGCACACAACTGGAAAACTTCATGTGCAAAACTGAAGGCGGGTAGCACAAGATCGATCTGGCTGGAGATGGTTGTTGGTTGAAGCCCCGGTCCACCCTGGACTGTAACACCATTTAAAGTTAAGTAAAGTAAAGTAGGTAGTAAAATTGTCAAAAAATTTGTGTTGAGACTAGAATTGTTCAGCTAGTTTTTATATATCAATCTTCCACAGGTTCTTAGAAACTTAATTTCAGCGACTACAATCTTTTTCACAACCAGATCGAATGTTCCGATACTGAATTACTCGTCAGACTATCTGAAGCATGTACACGCACCGACTATTTTTCAAGTTTCAATTTTAATTGCCCACTCGAAATTACTCAAAATTTCGATATTGACTGATTGAACGATTAATGATAAGCTATTGGTCATATCATGATATGTTGGCAGCTTAATAGGAAACTATTGTGAAGAACAGTATTTGCCAAGTAGTTAGGTATATGTATATATACTATATATACATACGTATATATAATCAGTCAATAACTAATGAATAATAAATTATCGAAGTCAATCCATGACAAGATTAAAAAAAAAAAAATATCCAAACCATATTATCTACAATGCCTCTGTCGATACTTTTCCAGAAATATTAATGCGACGAGTAGTTGGGACAGGCGGTGTTCAATCAGCACAGAGCACCTCTTTATGCTGAACACTAGTCTTATCATCTATTGTACTATTTGCTCCTCTAGAGCAAATACTGTTTTCTTGAAAGTTTTCGATTTCCAGATTTTGATATTACTATTATAAATGAACTCGAAAAGTGGGTCTCGCAATTCTGCCTGTCTGTGTTTCCGTGTGTCTTTTCGTCTGCATGTACCTCTGATTGTTGCCTAGTTTTCCAAACTTAATTTTCGAAATCTGTGGTTCAATGCCCAGAGGTGACCATGGAATATTCATTCTAACTGCAAAATTAACTGTACGTACTTTACTACGGGCCAATTTTGAAAAATTTCAATTTTCTCGAAAACGATTTCAATAAAAATTCATAACTGAGGTAATATGGAAGTTTGCAATAAAACTGCGTACGTAATATTTTGATAAAAATTCCAATAACTTTACTTTGCTTTGATTTGAATTGTCTACAATTGTTGTCTTAATAATTTGTTTGATTTGTCTCATTCTGGAAACTTTATCTTTATCGGATGACATGGAAAGCTGAAACGGTGCAGAGCGAAAAGGAGCCAATTACATTTCAAAATCTTTAACAACGATTTCCCAGCATGCATTTGCATAACTCCACACATTAAAAAAGACACATCTTCACGCACTTTCCTTAGAGACTAAGGGGTATAACCTTTACGGTTTTCAAAATACAGAGCGTTACAAAGAATGCCTTAAAAATAATTTTTAAACAATTTCCAAGATCTTCCAGATTACCTGAAGAGACAAGTTCTCAATTTTCAAAACACAGGACGCTACATAAAGTATTTTTTTACATTTGTTTATTTAAATTTTTCAAATGTGTATCTTTCGAGGACACCCCTAGTAGAGGTTGCTACAAGAAACATTTTTTGTAGCTCTTAAGTACTCGTACAGTTTCTCAATGTGTGTGTGCCTTTCCACTACTTCCAGGATCATTCGGACTACTACTACTACTAGAAATAATAAATCTTCTACACTTACAGTTCATACGAGGCAGAACGTTAAGAAGATGGATTTTCGATTTTGAAAATTTTCGATGCTGCAAAGTACCTACATTTTTAAATCTCCTTTATACGAGTAATAGTTTTCAATGTGTCACTTCTTGCGTCTGTACTTCTGCATTTATATTAGAAATAGTTGTAGATAGGTTCAATATATCTTCTGAGAATATTATATTATAATATTAATATGCACGACTGGGTCGCACGTACTTGCATCTATAGATTTGAAATTTGAATAAAATATTTAATCATTAAAAATCGAAAAAAAAATATGTATATATTTTCACAATTTTCTAAAATTTGGTATGCTATGATCTTCAATATGTCAAATGTTGCTTATATTTTGATTTTGAACAAAATCGATAAAGTCAATGCTGCAGGCCAATAAGTAAAGTATCGTTACTGGGTGCTGGACAGCAAAGCCATATGGCCACTGTAAGGCCCTGGAGACGATACCAAGTGAACTGGTGACATCTTCGACCGAT
The DNA here is from genome assembly GCA_963082735.1 of Pocota personata. Taxonomy (NCBI): domain Eukaryota; kingdom Metazoa; phylum Arthropoda; class Insecta; order Diptera; family Syrphidae; genus Pocota; species Pocota personata. The sequence goes on along the minus strand of OY720429.1, from coordinate 235,857,402 downwards.
TACAGGACTCCCACGGTCGACTTCAGCAAACCTTTTTCAGTAAAACAGAATGGAAGAATGGTAATCAATGACTTTGATATCTGTATATATACGGATGGTTCGAAAATGGATTGCTGAACTGAACTTATCGAAATCCTTCCGTCTCCCAGAATCTGCTGGTGTCTTTTAAGCGGAGCTTCTTGTGATTCGGGAAGCCTGCCGCATGCTTAAATATCTCCCAACGTCCAACCTAAATATAGGTATCTTTTCTGATAGCCAAGCAGCAATCAAGGCCATTGATTCGGTTACCATATCCTCAAAACTGGTAGAGCAATGCCAGTTTGAAGTAAACGAACAAAGTATCCATTCTAGAATTACCCTCATTTGCGTCCCAGGACACAGCAATTATGAGGGTAATGAGCGAGCAGACGAGCTGGCCAGGCGAGGGTCAATATTCCGATAGGAGTCGTTAAGGGCAATTTACACCTTCACTTCCTTCAGCTCACCAATCTTGGGTGGAACAACCTTACCAGTTGTGCCATATCAAGAAAGACATAGCCCAGTTTCAACAAACCTAAATCAAATGAGCTACTAGGCAGATCAAGGCCTGATATTGCCAAAATGATAGCCATTATTACAGACCACTGGCCTATAGGGGACCACGCGGCCAAGCTTGACATTCCTCACAACACTTTCTGTCGCAGCTGCAAAGACAGTAACGAGAGGGAAACTCTTTTCCATTTTCTTTGCAGTTGTCCTGCCGTAGCAAGGACTAGACAACGCACGCTAGGTCAACCCTTCTTTGACGATTTCAGAGAGATAGCCTCTAAACGGATTGGAGAACTACTCCTGTTTATGAACATTTTCTATCTCCAATAACACACGTTAACAAACAGGGTACACTAGTTTTTGTGGTATAAAATGGCGCACTTAGCGCTAATTGGGTTCCAATGGCGCACTTAGCGTGTATTTACCATTGCTCAAATATAAAGATTTATCAGAATTATTGGAGCAAAATCCAGCCCTCCCGTACAATTTTACTCTTGCTATGTCACTAACTCTAACATAATTACATAGTTAAATACATGCCGGCATTTATTGTTAATACAGAACTTATGTTACTTATAAGTTATAATACTCAAAACTTTATCCCTTTCCACTTTCCATTTGAAATTTTTTTTTAAGTCACTTACTACCATCTACGATATCAAATAAAAGTTCGAAGCCATTTTGTGCCCTCAGGGTGAGACAAATCCCACAAATTGTTATGGCAAATCTTCACTAAACAATTCTTGTTTAGACACTTTATTTTGTAAAATAAATGGCTTTCGAGCCACAAGATGGCGGCCTGGGAACATTTTTTTTCTATTTTTCTTTTTTTTGAAAAACAACTCTTTTGGCGTATAATGACTAAACTAGATAGGTAAAGGTGGCTGTCTGTACTATAGTACAGACACACTTATTGTAGATCAAAAGAGGTTCGTTGTGATACCACTGGATCTATCTCTATTCAACCTACATTGCGGGCTTATTGAACCAGTCGTACCTTCTTATAAAGCGAAGGATGCTACTGACGTCAGTATCCCCCAGATCGTTGTGATCATCGAACAAAGAGCTAAAAGGTGAAAAATTCACGATAAACAAGAAACATAATTAAATTTAGAAAATATTTTTATTTGTTAGTAAAAATCAACATGCTTTATAAATTTCAGGAACAGAAATCACAGATACCTGAGCCCAATATTATCTGTCAAAATTATCATAAAAATATTTATTTTAAAAAATGGTAGAGTAAAGTACAAGATGAGATCTATGTACCAATGATTGCAGTTTTATTCTCCTAAAATGATAGCAAAGTTAAATTATTCTTTTAAATACACAAACAATCTAATTTACGAAGACACCATTACCTAAATAATTTCATAGCGGCCCTATAATTTAGAGTCTCAAACATTATATAATTTTGTTTCTCAATAAAAAGTGAGGTATTAAAATATTAACAAGATGGTATTAAAGACAAAACATAAAAATAGTTATAGCTCCATAAAGATAAGAAGTACGAGTATATTCTAAAGGAAATTTCCAAATATCCAAGCACTCAGACTCGATTTCAATCAATGTACTGCCAGGCGGAAAATCCTTTAACTTTATTCGTTTCTCTTTTTATACTCGATTAGTTGTTGGTTGTTGTTCCCCGATGGGACTTGAACTCCATCGAGTGGTCACTACCCAGAACCTATGCCTATTAAGACTTCTCTGATTAAGACTACCTCAGTTATCTGTACTCTGTATTTGTATAAATGATTAAATCAAGTTGATTGTTACGAGTACAACTCATAGAAAGAGTTCTTAAATGCAGTTATATACCTAGATGCTCAATAGTGTTAGCTATGAATGTATTCAAAGAACATGTACTTTGAGTATTAGTTTACCTTAACCCGACCCTACTCTTAGGAGTCGATAAGGCGGATTATTCATACCGTATCTAAGAATTCAAGTCAACTGTTAAACAGTCATTTCTTTACTCAACAAAATTTTCAAATATGAAAACATTCTGTATTCTAAGGCAGATAAATGCATATACAGCCATGGCCATATAAATAGCACAAATTAACTCGTAATAGAAATATACGTATACTTTAAATTGTACTTGTACTATAGCAAAAAGGTTGTATATATATAACACTGTTTAAAGATAATTAGACACCTACGCATTGTAAGTTCTTTAATTCCCACAAATCCGTTCTTATCAGCATGGCATACCAAACTAGTTCCAACCTACACCACAGTCATAAAGACTAATGACTGATTCCTAATCCTTTGCCCCCATAAAAAAAAGTTATATAACCGATATTAGAATGAATAATGATTTATTGAGCCAACATTCAAGACTAATGATTGCAATGACTTCCCCAAGGATTGACTCACCGTCGGAGGAATTCAAGGAGAACGTGCCACCAAAAACGTAATCGCTATCTTACAGACAAAGTTTTCACACATGCTCACGCAATATGCGTCAGCGTCAGTCAGTGTCACAACTGTCCTCCCTCTAAAGCTAGAGATAAGAGTACTTACTTAGCGGAAAACAAAAAACGCGATTCCACTCTTTCAATCTCTGTTTAGGTCGATTTTTAGTTGCTGATAAGGGGAGTAGCAGCAATTCCAGTGTTGGTAAATACATGCTCTTTAATTGCCCACCTGCGCCTATGACACACACGCAGGTGTTCGGTGTTTGTCTAGTTGTGTTTTACCAAGAATTAAGGTCATTTAGTGAATTGTTGATAGTTCTACCAATCCTCCTATTCTTATTGTATATTCCAGAGTAATTCCAATGAATATTCCAATGTAATCGATTGATATAAAGGGAGGACGTTTAATCGAAGGACATCCAAGACGTGACACCATAAAGTCTGAATTTTTCACATACATACGGGTATGTACATACGGATTTGGGCTACCCCCTGCGTAGGACTTAATATGCAAACTACAATCCAAGGACCGAATTTCGAACGATTGACGTAATACAAACCGCCCCCAACTCATTGAAAAAACTTTCCTCAACATGGAAGCGGGGGAGTCTAATTGAAATTATCCAGACCACCCACTATGGACTGATGAGATAATTTCAAATGAAACTAAGAGTCGGGTGAATTTCTTATGTATGCGACGGCCTATCATCTATAAAGTAGTAATTCTCTGGCAACATGATGATTATTAGGGTGGTATTGGGGGTTCGACTTCGACAATGAATGGTGAGTTCTATAAGTCTTTGTCGGTAGCAGGGAGGGAACTAATGTAAATTTTGAGACTATTCTATTATGCGACGACTACTCGTCGCCACTGGCTCATTATAAGGCACTGTGTTGGGAATTTTGCGTTCTGGTTACCAGTTTGTTGGCATAAATAACGCACTGCGAAGTAGAAGTGCGAGTAGGTATAATTTGTGTACAAGTAGTCAACAGTTGGGTTTTTACTTTTTTTTACTTGAAAAACCTTGAACTTTGCCTTCATAAAAATTATTTTTTTGATTGCACTTACATATTCCGGAGTGGAATGGTGTAGCTAGTTGCGTGTGATTATAGTTGAACACTTAATTTTGTTCACAGCTCTTACGCAACAGTTTGGTAAGCCGCAGATTTTTTTAAGGAACTCTAAATGTAGAGTGTAACACGCATTTTTATTTTTAGACCATGGACTATGTAAATGAAATCCAATATTTAATTGTTTATATTCTACTAACATGTTAAATGACCCCAAACTCGAAAAGTCTAGACATGGTGTACTCACCTAAAAATATAAGCTTTGAAGGAAAGACTTTATTAAATTTAACGTAATATAAACGGCGGGATACAGAAATAGAATTTTCGACTGCAAATGCTTTCTATGACAGAACACTCGTAAAAAAATATTATAAATAGAAGTTTCTGATTTTAAAATTGTTGGTTTTTTGGATGTATGGCTGCTTTAAGACGGAAGCGTTAAATGTATTATACTACTTGTGGACTGGAAAGTTGCAATCCGTCTAGAAGGGATCGTATAACAACCCCCATCTTTTAACTCACTCCAAACATATGCAATAATATCTTTCTATACAGAGAATATTTCCGCGATTTTTGAGTAATTTTATCACAAAACTGTTGCTACAACTTAGCAGACCGTGGGCGTGGCTTCCAAAATTTGTTAAATCAAGTTCACATATTCTGATGAGATATTCACAATAATACTTAAATATCACCGCAAATAGCTTTGAAAAAGCAGTATATATGATTTATTTAAGAAAACGCCCCCAAGAAATGGGCGTGGCCATGTATAATGTACGGAGGAAATGTAGAAAAGGTCAACGTCTACATATTTTATCTAGACAATATTTTTCCGTTTCTAGCAAAAATATGTAGAAAAACGATTTTTAAAAATGGGCATCTTGGGGGTGAATTTTAACAATTTTCATGATTTGTACTGCTTCTAAAAAGCTTATATAGTAAATTTCATATCTGTAGCTCATAATTCAAGGCCCAAAAAGTGGTGACATACGGACAGATGGGCGGACATGGCTAGGTCGACATACATATCTTTTAATGCTGATCACAAATATATATACTTTTGAGGGTCTATCTTTATTATTTCTCTATGTTACAAACTATAACATACCCTGGATAAGATGTAAAAATGCCCTTAACATCACCTCTAATGAGTGGTAAAAGAAGTTCCAAATTACCAATAGTACCTATAGCTATCGTAGTAAAAGCTTGATGATAGCTTGAAGGTAGGGACTAACAAAAGTTCCCTTTACTAGATTTTGAAAAAAATATGCATTTCTTTAGCTTATAATCTAACAATATTTATTTCCAAATTTCAGAACAATAGGTAAAAATGGAGATGAGAAAGAGACGAATTAGTGACGTAAGCTCGGTTGAAGTTCCACCGCCAACACAGTTGCCATTCTCCTCGGCTTTCGACGTCAACTCACGCCAGTCAAAGTTCTGCACGAATGCCAAAATGTATACGGAATAAATGCACCCCATCTCTTGTTACTATTTCAAAGTAGTTTCGAAGATTCCAGACTGGCCATTTTTCCATGGAGGACGAATCTCGTGAAGGTCGGCCCAAATCCTCGACCGACGATACAAATGAGGCCCTGGTGAAGCCTAAAATTGACGAAGATGCCAGAATGATACAGGAGATGATAGCAGATGAACTTAGCTTGAATACTATGGCTGTGTCACGAATTTTAAATTATCACCTGAAAAAAGAAGTCAGCTCGATGGGTTCCAAAACTATTGAATGGAGAGCAAAAAGAGGAGAAGCGAATAGTTGTGCAAATTTTTGAAAAATCGTACCCCTGAGAATTTTATGTAATCCTTTCCAGTATGATGTTCAAGAAATCGTAGTCGTAGTTCTTCTCTGACATCAAATGTCATTGTCATTGAAAAGTAAAAGCAATTCCCTATCGTTCACATACAGAGTGGGCTATTTAAACCTTCGGCATCTGGCAACCCTATAACTTTGACATCTGTTTTCAGATCGACTTAAGACAGCATCAGTCCAAACGAATTTGTGCCATGGAACATTACACGCCACCACAACGCGCTGTTATCGTGCAGTTTTAGATTCAAAACATGTTCTCAATTGTGAAAACGCAACGTGCGTATCGTGCAAAATATCAGGCGTTTATACCAAAAATTTATCGCCACCGGCAATCTTGGTAATGCCAGTCATCAAGGCCGACGTCGTCTGAGGCGGTCTGATGAGAACATTGAGGCTTTACAGGCGAGTGTTGAGAGATCACCTACTATATCGAGTCGTCGCTGTTCTTTGCAGTTGGGTAATCCTCGCACGTTTCTGCGACGCATAATTTGATGCCAATTCTGATCGATAACGCCATGGACAACTTTTGGTTCCAACAGGACGGCGCCGCAGCTCATATAGCCCTAGTCACGATCGCTTTATTGCGTTTTTTGTTCCTCGGACGCCTAATTTCGAAAAATTTTGATTTTGACTGGCCTCCGCGATCACCGAACGTCTCCAGAGTTCCTCCTGTGAGGTTACTTGAAGTCCATAGTTTATATCAACAAGCCACGGACCCCAGAAGCCTTGAAAGACAATATACGACAGAAAATTGCCGCTATTCAGTGATGGGAAATGCCGAAAAACAAGCACATAGCGCCATTCGTTCTGGCAGTGACCATTTACGCGATATTATATTCAAAAAGTGATCAGAACAAATTTCCAAGGTACAAAATAAACGAAAATGACTTCACAGCAAATAATTTGTGTTTTTTTTTAAATTATTACCAAAAAACATCCCGAAGGTTTAAATGGCCCACACTGTAGTATATGTGTCAAATCCTCTGACAAAGTCAGAGAGACTTCCTATCACTGTTCTCAATTGTGATTTAGTTAGTTTAAGAATTCTCTCGGTTTTTTTTTTTTTTTTTCTTTTTTTTATGCGATCTAACGCCTGCCTGAAGGGCTTAGATATTCTATGTCCTTCTACGTTAAACCAGTCTTTTAAAGTAGGGATACAAATCAAGACTCCAGCGTATTTCCAGAAGAAATGTCATTTAGCGATGAAAAATTTACGGGCAATACACACCTCGAACCTGAGAAGACACTCGACGAAGAACGTCACTTGAGCAACATCGTCCCAGAATTAAAATTAACCAAAACTGGTCGGAATACCCTATAAATTAGTACACATCAAACTTTTCGATTACAATAACATTTTATCTATCGAAATTGCTAACTTCTAATAAAACCACCTGGAAATGTTTATCAATAGATACAATCTAAATTTCGTTGATACTCATAGTTGGCACGAAAAACTACTGAAACTAATTGATTTTTTTTTAAACTATTTGCTATTAGTAAGGAACTTTGTTAGTGTGAATAGATAATGATAGGAGATTTTCCTAATTCTGTGGGCAAAGATCGAATTAACAGATACCTATGTAGTATGGTAGAGTTTCCAATTATTTCCCTTGATAAATTAAGACTTAAAATGGTAAAAGTGTAATAAAAAATAGCAAATGGCACACAAGATACGACCATATCATATCTTACGATTTCCGCGTACGCATGCTATGTATGTATCCGTATCAGGTTAGAAAATAAAATAATGAGTATTGTAAGTGTCCAACAGTTGAAAGACTGCAGACATTTTTCTAAATGAGCAGGTACTCAACCTAGATAGTGCGATTAGGTTAGGTTAGGTTAGGCAATTTTACGACCAGTTGGCAAATTGTGATTGTCCTTAGAGTACATGGAAGACATGTGACTAACAAAACCATTTGGATCTGTTAATGAAGTTCTTAAGAGGTAACTTTGCCAAGTCGACCAGGCTATCGAAGAATTTTGTGACTAAGCATCTTAGGCAACGTTCCTGCAGAGCCGGGTAGTTTCATAAAAAGTATTCTATTGGTTCAATCTGTTCTTCGTCCCTACAGCTTCTACAGAAGTCGTTAGTGAAGTTACCTAGTCTTCTGGCCATGTTTCTAACTATATAGTGTCCGGTTGTTATGCCGACAAGTATCCCGATTTGGCTTCTACCGAGAGCAATAGAAACTTTGATCTTTTTGCGTCGATTGAGGGCCATAAGCTGCGGGTCATCGCACAGCCACTAGGGTGCTGCCATGTTCCACAGTCATATTTATGGTGACACTGTCTATAATATTCTTAGTTGCATTAAAGGCCGGTAGAAGCTGCCTGTCTGCAAGCAGTATATCCATGACAGAGCCATCCCTGGTCAGCTTTGGGGGATTCCATTTCGGTACTTTATATTTTTTTTATGGTCTCTGCCCATCAGATCAGATGTCGTTGAAGAAAAAATTCGAAAGTCGCAAAAAAGGGAGCAATGAGGGTAAAATAAAGAGACAAGCTCTATCAATGTTGTGCTTAAGTGCCTCAATCGTTTCTCTATTGTCAGCATAACATCGATCTTTATCAGCACTCCATAAAAAAAAAATCAGCACCGTCAAATCGCAGCTCCGCGGAGGCCAAGCAACATCACCGAAATGGCTGATTATACGATTATTGAACTTAGTGCACAAAAGATCGATTATTGGACGACTTGTATAGCACGAAGCACCGCCGGCTGTCTTTCTGGAACCAGAGATCGGCCAAGTTCATTTCCTCAGTTTCTGGCAAAAATACAAATCGGTTATCATGGTTATATGAAGCATGATGGCCACGGTGTAGTGGCCAGTGTGTTTGATCCTCGTGACCCGAGCTGTGCAGGTTCGAGCCCGAGCTGGGAACCAAAATCACCTGAGCAGAAAAGAGAAACGATCAAAATCTAAGTTTCTCCAACCACAACATCATAAAGCGGTTTCTGCCTGGTAGTACAATGGACCGAAAATCAAGTCTGAGTGCTCTAAGATTTGGAAATTTAATTTTTATAAAAAAAAAAAAAAAGCCTCTGTAGTGCTCTCCGTTGACCGCAACGTTGTTGCCATCTTCATCTTGCAAGGTTGGTACATTATTTCGACCGAAATTTCTTTTCAAAATTCGCACTGTTTCGGCAAGATAGCACTAACTTTGGAAATACGTTTCCAATATTTTCCGACGTTTAATATTAAATGAATTCATTTCGTACCGCGGAGATATGATACTGTGTTCCTGTCAATTTTGAGCGCGAAAGAGCTGCCAGTGTCAAAATAAAATATAAAAAAGATAACCCACCCGTCACAAGTATCATACATTCGAATCATTCATTCCTCATCAATTTCATTTTTGGTATGACTGTGTTAGTATCACTCTTCAGAGACACTGGGGGTTTGGCACCTTGAACTCACCTCAATTTTTCGTACCCCAAGTGACATTAGACATTCGCTGACGCAGGGTTTCCATTATTTGGTATACCCGCTGACATGATTTTCATCAAGGTACCTCATTCACTTTTTTTGTATGCAAAATTTACATAAGTAGATTTGGCATCATTGAGTACGAGGCGCCTAATTTGTATCCAATCATGTAGCTTATCTTCAGCTTTTTGCAGCTTTCTAGTAGCGTCCTCGACCATGCTACCCGTTACCAATATGGCTGTCATCCTAATTCTAATTACAGTATGTCTCGTGTGTATAACAAGTAAAAGATCGGACCGAGTACACTCCCTTGCGGTATTCCAGCTTCGATTTCTTTAAAGTGAGAGTATTTGTTACCACAGTGGGAGCATTTGTTACCACGAAAGTGTCTATCTTCAAGATGGGATTTTAGAAAATTACATAGCGGGCCGGGAAAGACAATCAATCTTTTATACCACACCTTATCGAGGGCTTAGGATACATCAGGACCTTCTCAATTATATTTGATCGATTGTAGAATGATTGCTTCTGAAACTGAATTGGTGATCCGGATTTAGGCGTTTTTGTTATATTATAGGCTGCAGTTGTTTTAGTAATATTTTTCGAATAACTTCTGCGACTTTCCATTGGCTTCGTACATACTGCAATCTAAAAGCAGCGTTTATAAGGACAAAAAGCTTAACACGGGCATTTCTTTAAGACCCTGTCCAGTTATTAAGTCATAGCCTGGAGCGTTGTTGGTTTTATTGGATTGTCAATTTCTTGTTTAAGTTCCGTCATCGTTGAGAATTTGATTCTACAATTGTAATGTCTATGGCACAGCTAATATTCGCGTTAAGATAACCCTCAAAAGTTTCTTCTAAATACGGAGCAAATATTTTAGCCTTTTCTCTATCGTATTAAGCCCTTGTATTAAGTCCTTTTGGCGTTTTTTAACGCCCTTCATGGATTTCCAGAACGAATAATTTGTATCTGTTTCTATTAGTCGTCCTCTGTAAACAGTAGGATTCACTTAGACTAAATGGGGTGCATTGTGTTACCACATGAGCCGGTGATTTCCGCTACTTTTGGAACCATTTTGATATTTGAATTAATTTCTAAATTGATATCGGATTCGGTAATATCTGTAAGTTCCTCGAAGAAGTATTCACACAGAATTAGCTTTCTTGATGAGGATAGCGATGGGCAGCTGCATAATAGGTGATAGGGTGACTCCTCTTCCTCATCCATGCACCTGCGACAGAAGTTATTTGCCGGGATTCTCCATCGGGCAGCGTACCTACTTATTGTGCAGTAGCAAGTTAGTATCCCGACCAGGGTACCTACAAACACATATGTGATCTGCGAATACGTAGCAGTTTTATACTTTTGTTGCGGTTAAGCCAGGGCCACGTCTGTCTTGCATGGTTGCACATATCAAGATTACACCATCGCCCATTAGGCTGTTGCAGTAGTAGTGTATAGGTTCCTTTTCTATTGGTAGATAGGGCCCCTCTTCCGTAGTCGAAGGCTCCTGCTTTGTGCCATTTTTTACTAATTCGTCTGCTTTGCAGTTTCCTCGAATGCCAGGCACACATGCTACAGTCATGTGTACCTGGCATACATACATACATACATAGAATCGCCCGCATAGGGCCAGTAAGTTAAAATAAGATAGTTAAGTTAGTTAAGCTAGTTTTAAGCGTTTTTTGTGTAGCAATAAATTTATTGAATTATCCAATAAAAATGCATTAAAAATGAATGAAAATTAAAATGACAGGCAGAATTGAGGTACCCACTTTTTTGAGTTTATCTTTTATTGTAATGTCAAGTTTGATAACAATTTCGAGATCGGGAATTTTCAGCAAACCAATATTGAAAAAGTCGCCAAGTGTTTGGACTAATCTTAAAGCCGATGTCGACTTTTATAGATAAGCTAAGTAAATTGAATCAGGATACATACTTCAATTGGTTCCTAGACTCATATCTCGTTCTAAAGTAGCAATGGATTCTTTTGTACAACAGTTGGGGGCTGTGCATATTACATAGCCATCCACTCCCAAACTTAATTTGCTGCATCATCAATTTGGATTGTGTCACACGACACACAACAGACGACTAAACCAACAAGGACAATTCAATATATCCCCCCATGAATTAAATTTTATGCAAAACATGACGTAATACTTTACATTATATTACCAATAAAATAGCGTTCTAATTTTGAGCTTCCTTTAGTGTGTCACTTCTGAAGCTGATTTGTGTGCCATGCTGACATGAAATGCAGGATAAGGAATTCCTGGCTTTTTCCGCCCCACACTCTATGAGTATGAGTGTGACTTAACTCTTCACATCGGCCAACGGCTAATATTAGTCATCATTTAGTAAACAATAACTAATCAATAATATTAAATCAACAACTGGAGCAATCACTTTATAATCTCCAAGAGTGTCGCTGATTCATTTTTAGGTGTAATGAATCAGGCAAAGTGTGTGACACCTCATGACTCATACGAAGATGCACATTCAACAACTATTGCATCCTTTGATAACAAAACTGACTGTGTCTAACGATTAATAATTGAATGGGTTGTATATAGGCTAATTACGTACGTTGATAATAAAATTTTATAGATTGAGTGGGTAAACTCTTTACATCAAGACTAATATAATTAAGCTAATTAAAAGAGAAACTATCCCTAAGGTGTCAGCCAAGGCTACGAATCCGCACCCATGGCAATTTAATCGACTTGTTGTTGTTCTCCAAGGACATTGGCTTGAGGATATTTTTTTTTCTGAAATTAATTTCAATTTCCGATGGAAAGTGGAAAAATAGTCAGTAGAGTTGAGTTCGTTATTTTGCTTGTCACTCGATGGGTTGATAAATGTTAAGGTTGACTGACCTATACTGGATGTATGGGACTTGTAAAGGTCGTATCATGTTGAATAGTCACGGAATCATATTTTCCAATGAAACTAGACCACTTCAACCATCATCATTATTAATTCCACTACCATCACGTGACAATTCCATAAGGGCTTAGAAAATGGTGGTGAACTGTTTGCATATACTCGTATAATAAGGGATATTTGCACTTTGCAAGCGAATGGCTGTTAAGGGACTTAACACGGAAACAGGATGTTAACCGACTGGAGATAATTTTTATTATTATGTTTTAAAACCATCACGGATTGTTTAAGCAATCGAACAAATCAATGTCATACACATATTTTTATGATTTCGTAAAAATACATACTACTATCCGAGAAAAGGACGCGTGATACCTTTAACTAAGCCAAACAATAACGTATACTACCCTGAACCACACGCAACCACATCCTTTCCAGCGTTTCTTCAAGGTCCCATCGGTCAGTGTACTTTTTACCCTTTTTGTTCTTATTGTTACCGTCGGTGGTCAGAGAGGAGTAGTGTACTTTTTCCTTCTCAGGGTTGTCCCCTACGAGTATTTGAACGTAACAAAAAGTAAGAACGGAACTCTTGTAGCGAGAGTCAGTTTTCTGTCCGCCTGTCTGTTACAGCTTCATGCCTTTTAAACTGTTCGACGCAGAAGGTTGAAATTTGGACCGTTGACTTTTATTAACCTGCAGATCAAGAGTAACATTTTGAAAAAGTTCAGCAAAGTTTTGGAGGTTAGAGTAAAAAAAAAAAATACTTTTGTATACATACTGTAACATAATGTAGCATAATAACTACGCCCAAAAGTAAGCAACACAAAATTACATTCCGAAGTGTCTTTTCGGAACACATTCGAGGTTCGTGTCCACGGAAGAGAAGGAATATGTATAAGACGACGTCGCGGAATTAAGAGAGAATTATAACCACAAGAGATTATTGGCTACTGCTGTTAACTTGGAATTATTACATCAGAATTTTCTCGTTCCAGTGGTCGAAGAATTTGCTAGAAGTTTCTGGCTATCAGAAATGCTGCTATATAAGGACAGATGGCGATCGAGGCAAGGCAGTTGATTTTCGAACCGCACGAAGAGATTGGAAAACTGATAATAGGCGAAGTTGTAATTTTGTGATAAATTGAAAGTTAAGAGTTAACAAGAAGAAGTAAATAGTTTGGATTTGTGAATTAAGTAATTGAAATGAGATAGTGATTTGAGAAGAAAGAGACCTTGTAAGAAAAGAATTTTCGGAGAATAGTATAGTGTCAACTTAAATTGTTCTATAGACTAGAAAAAAAAGAAATAATCTCACAGAATAACGTTTTATCTACTCGAGCCGTAGCTCGCATATTACAATACAATATGGGTATTAAATGAAAGGTAACAATTCGCTGATTTCAAAAATTTGTGGCTCTGTTATTTATACTTTATCAGGTTTGTAGAAAAATCCAAAAACTGGAAAAATTTATTTTAAACAAAATCAAATGCTAGATAATCGTACAGTAACATCCGAACTGGGAGATAGCGTTATGAAAATGAGGAACGCCACAAGGAGGAGTACTATTGCCACTCCTTTGACTGTTAGTCATTAACGAAATTTCAATAACACTTGGAAGGACGGAGAACAAAGCACACTGAATGAAATTAGAAAGTAGGCAGCTTCTTGCATCCAAGAGGTAAAACAAAAATGGTAGTTGTTAAGTTTGTTTAAATTTGGACTTTACGGCATAGGCTTTGGGTGATATGTAGGTAATGTTGTATGACATTCTATGGATTTGGGCGAGTTAATTGGTTTAACTTTGTTAAGACGTCAGTGATCAGGTGACGGTATTGAATGACCGAGCGAATGCATTGGAATGATGGGCAGACGTTGTTCCAATAATGAAAATGAGGTGTGTCTGTCATTTGACAGATGGAGGTAATGTCAAAGTCTTCTGAGAAAAACTATCTTTTGAAGAAATAATTAATTTTTAATTGTATTTATTTATAATAATTTATACCTACGAGTACATGTAGATAAAAAAAATGGTATTAGTCAGCTGACAGATGTAATTTCTTTGAAATGGCGTTGAGTAAAAAAAAGTTCATGCATTTCTACGAATTTTATTATTTATTTAATTAACTTCACCTCAAACAAATTATTGTAAGAATAAAGAATTATATTAAAATAAAAAAAATCGAACACTGTTTTTCTCACAAATTCTCCCATACGATAACTGAATGTCGAACAAAGTAACAGAAAATTATTCTAAAAGAAGAAGTATTGGACATTCGCAGAAACAATGGACTCTTACATATCCACATCGCCACAGGCTCTGCAGAAGCCTTTTTGTACTCAAACGCATTCTACATCGTGAAAACTGATTTATCTATCATTCCTTGGTCTAGTTCTGAACCTACAGAACTTTACAAAGTCCCAATGGCAAATGCCCACACAAAGGGAAAATTGCTCAAAAGAGATCGCAGATGAAGTCCAGCTATAGCCCAGTAAATTTCGACATTTTTAGTATAAAAAATTTGCGCAAATTAGGACTGGAAATGCGTAAATTTGCTCCAAGAAACATAAATTAAAAGTTTCAATTAAAAATCCTACCATTTAGGGACCGTTCTCAATTTTTCCGTGCTTTAAGTGTGGATAGTTTCTGATTTGTATTTTATTTGGATGGAACAAACAAATTTTATTTTATTGATTTAATTTGAATTTACGAATTAAATAAAAAATATTTGTATACAGTACCTATCTCCTAATATTTGCCTCTAAAAGTGAAAAACAAGGAGTTATTAAATAAAATATTGTAACATAATGTAGCATAATAACTACGCTCCAACAACTATGCAACACATTCCGAAGTGTCTTTTCATTCGAGCATATTTTCGTTCCGAAGTGTCTTTTCATTCGAGGTTCGTGTCCTCAGTTCGTGTCCACGATAAGAGACGGATAATATCTAAGACAACGTCACGGAATTAAGAGAGAATTATAACCGCAAGAAATTATTACCATCTTGGAATTATTACATCAGAATTTCCTTGTTCCAGTGGTCGAAGAATTTGCTAGAAGTTTCTGGCTATCAGAAATGCTGCTATATAAGGGCAGATGGCGATCGCGGCAAGGCAGTTGGTTTTGAACCGCACGAGGAGATTGGAAAAGTGATAACAGCCGAAGTTGTAATTTTGTGATAAATTGAAAGTTGAGAGTTAACAAGAAGAAGTAATTAGTTTGGATTTGTGAATTAAGTAATTGAAATGAGATAGTGATTTGAGAAGAAAGAGACCTTGTAAGAAAAGAATTTACGGAGAATAGTATAGTGTGAACTTGAATTGTTCTATAGACTAGAAAATAAAGAAATAATTTCACAGAATATCGTTTTATCTTTATTACAATATTATATAACTCCCACTAAAAAGGGAGTGGGGAAGTACGCCATGGTTCTACGAGTGCTGACTTTTGATGCACAGATTTTGATATCAATCTCCACCATTTTAAGTAAAGACCCGAGTTCCAACTTTTTTTTTTTATAAACAACTAGGCTTAAACTTTGAAAAGATATAATAATTACTTACGCTAGGACCATCTTAAGATTACTCTAACCCTTACAGACATTTCGTCCTTTCCATGAGAAGTTGAGATGATATTTAGATTTTGCTCAACGAAATTATTGGACTATTGTAGCTTAGAGTGATCCTATGAGCATGCTGTACGGCAACCCATTCTATGGCATAGCCTATATATGCTGTAAGACCATAATAGAATCGCGAAACTGAAGGCTACACACACAAGTGGTAGAGATCCCCTCTTCGTCCGGTAAGATAGATAGCCAGTAGAGAAGTATGTATACAAATATATGCATAAAAGATAGCTTTTATCAATAGAAGTTTAAATTGCTGCTATCTGGTCTTCGAAGGAAGATGGAGATGTTTTCTAAACACAACTTTCGTCAGCCGTTCTAACTAAATAATTCTGAACTCCTCTCCCCTCGGTTACAGAAAACTATTTTAAATTCTATAACTTCTTATCGCCCATAAAGTCACGTATCTAGATATCGACGGTAAAAACTTTTTGAATTATGTATGCATAAAACATTTTCACTATCTGCATAAAGTTCCACAAAAAAAAAAAAAAAACCGCTGACCTCATTCATGTGCGAAACATTAAACAACACATGCATATCTGTATACATCATCACAAGCTAACTCTCTTAGTACGAAATATACATCCATCCTGTCAATCTGAAAGCTAAACAAACAAGTGAAGGCTTATCAAAATGTAAACAGAACGACACATTCCACACGTTTCTTAAATCCACTAATGCAAGTTACTCGGAGCAACAATTAGCCGGCAAATATTGCGCGAATTTTGTATTTTCATTTTCACATGTACGAGTAATCCATTGGCAACACCAACACACCCACAAATTGGTTAACAAAAATTATTGTGGTCTGCACATCGAAGCGCGCCTGATTACTTTGGGAACCATTCATTCGCATTCACAATCATACAGAACACTTTTTTTTCTGTTTTCCTACTCAATGAGAGCTTTTTGTGGCATCTCTCGGGCACAATGACGATCCGGCTCATTAAAAATAGTAAAGTATCTGGCGACTCCAAATAGTTGTACAGCGTAAAGCTTCGAACTCAGTCGTTTGAGATAGTCGCATTAGTTTGGACGCGAAGCGGTGTAGTCATCAATTAGATAAAAAATTTCATTTTGTGAAGTTCTTTATTTTATTTTTGAAATAGAAAGAAAATTTTCTAAATTTTAATATACAAAAGTGAATAAATCTACAGTGTTAATATTTACAAAAAAAAAAAAATATAAATAAGTTTAAATTAAAAAAAAAAAAAAAATCTAGTGGATTGTGAAACATAAGGAAACTTCTAGATATCCTGCTGGGCCTGACATTAACCATTGCGGGCAACTAATAGTAAGTCAATTAGCTGTACAGTTGTACACCTGCCTTAATTTAATATCTTTTTCATCTTTTTTGGTAATTCTGACACCCAAATGACTTAAGGTCTATTGAGGGCGGGCAAATGCCGTGTACTTTGTAGTCAATTTGATTATCCCCTCGACGATTTGTCAAACAACAAAAAACCAAGGCCTTCTTGTGGGGTGGTAATGAATTTATTATGAATTTTTGGGACCATGGAATTTTTTTCAGGGGTGTTTTGAGCACTATTGTTGACCGGTGTGTCGGCAATAGTTGTCATGTGCAATTAACCGGGTGTGAGGGAAATTGAATTAAAGGCCAAGCGTGATGGCTCCACACATTCAGTTGGCATAGTTCCAATTTTCATATGTGAATATCTGTAAACTGTTTAATTCCCATGATACCACTGGAGAACGCAAGGGAGAGTGAAAATCTAATCGACATTGGCAACACTGCAACATTTGCCTTAGTTACAGTGTAAAAGCGGCTAGTATAGCCGATTGTTTATGTTGATAACAATTTAGTTTGAGAGATGATGAGATTGAAGATTTTCAAATAGAAAATTCAAAGTGGGTTTGAGCGTGTTATTATTACCAATGTTTATTGCTGTCAATTTAATTGGGGGGCACATTCGAGTGAATGTTTATGCTTTACGTTAGGATATAAAGTAATTTTTATTAGAAAATTGGGCAATACATATTTTTTTTTTTTAATTTACAGGATGATGATGAAATTCCTATTCTATGAAAAAAGAAAAATTAATTATTCATCATTATAGCAGAAACTGTTGTTGTTGATTTTTCTACTGGAATAGAGAATTCGCACCGCTTTACCAGATTTTTTTTTTAGATAGGAGAGCTAATTTAACATGAATATTCTGTCACGGACGTTGAATATGAAAAGTGCTAGTACGAGTATCTATCTAATAATATTGTTGGTAATTGCTGCTTGTTCGATGTTTTTGTTAAATATAAGCACTGGGGTGGGTTAGAACTGAGCATTGAATTTGTCATCTGTGATCAAAAGGTCGTTTGGTGGCAAGTTTAGTACGTTACTACAATATATTACGATATCTTTGCCATATCTAAAAAAAAAAAACAAGTACATGGAAAGTTGCTACAGAAAGTTATTATAGAAATTTAAAATCGTTCATTATATAGTTTAGAAATGCATGTGAAAGAATATCTGTTATCGCTTGTAATATGTATAAATATATAAATATTTTGGCGCCAACATCCCACACAGGGGCTTGGCCTAGTTTCTCGCAGCCAATCATGCTGTGCGTGTTCTATTTCGCACACAAATTGAAGGGATCTAAAGTTTATTGCCGTATCCGAAAAATGTAATTGAGACTCTTGTAATGAATTTGTGATTATTTCTTTCAGATTATTTAACTTATTAACACGAAGACTTTACACATCGGTGCATTGAATCGATATTCTCCTCACAATAAAATCTAAATCGGTTTGAGGGAGAATGCGCCTTTCTTAACCAACTTGCTTTACCGACAATTTGGGATATACTGAAGTCTTTTAAGCGTTTTTAAAAATTCGAAAACTGTAGGTAATTAGTACGAGTATTCAACATGATTTTATTTTCAAATTTTTCTTAACATAAATTGTTTATCTAACTAATTATATTTAGATAAGCATGGCTAATGCCATCTGCTTAGTAATTAGTAATTGGATAATCTCCATGCTGAGAACTTGAATTTTTCAGTCAAAACTTTTGTCCAATTCGGTTGACATGGCAACATTTCTGGAAAATGTTATCTTTTTGATAGATATAGAATCAAAGTGGTGGTATATGCGGTGCGGATAACGTGCTAATCACAGTGTCGGGGATATTTGCCTCCTCAGATTGAAAAATGGTGGCTTCCACTTATCTTCCTATAAAACGTAGCAACTAAGAATAGCGGTACAGTCCAGCATGGACCTGAGCCTCAACCAACTCGCATCCGTCTCCAGTTTTGCATACGAATTTAGTTGAGGTCCCTTTCCCTTCGTCTTCATTTATTGCGTAATTCCTCGGGGATGGTTTATGTCCATTCGCTCTACATATCCTAACCATCTTACCCAATGAATTCGTCGGACCTTTCTGTTTGTTGTTGTATCGTCTCCTCCATTCCCTGTCGACACAAACGGGACCAAAAATCACACAAATCATTTTTTTTTCATCCGCCTTTGATAACGTCCATTCCTCTGTGCCATATAGCAGGGTCTTATATCAAGTCACCTTAGTTGTCCGTGAGGGAGTTTTGCTACTCAATTGCCTTCTTAGCCCAAAAAAACAGGGGTTGAAAAGAGTGATTCTTCGCTTGATCTCTGCGCTGGTGTCATTGCTTTAGTTTACAGTGGAGTCCAGGTACTTAAATTGCTTAACTTATTATAGCTGTTTATTGTGACGTTACATTCAAGTCGCCGATGATGACTCACCTTTTTCGATGATAGCATATATTTTGTTTTGTCTCGTTAGTACCACTAACGTCCCGAAAGTACCACTGACAGCCCGCTGCGTTCGTCCAATTATCGGCGTACGCGTGTAGTTGTACAGACTTTTGAAATGTTGTAACCCTGATGTTAGATTGAGAATTTTGTACAATCCTTTCAAGTATGATGTTAAGGGAATCAAATGACAGCACATTACTTTTTCTGATATCAAAGGCAACTTTGATGTTGTCACCCTGAACAGATAGACGAGTTTGACAGGAAGGCCAATAATAGACATGGCTCTGTATAGCTTGCTTCTATAGATGCTATCATAGGCAACTTTAAAGTTGTTGAAAAGGTGGTAAGCATTGAATTGGAGTTCCTGGGTTTTTTCGAAGATTTGGCGCAATGTGAATATCTGATCTATGGTGGACTTTCCTGGCCCAAAACTAAACAGAAACCGACTAATCAGATTGTTGACAAAAGGTTTAAGGCATTCACATAATATGGCAGATAAGATCTTATATGCAATAATGAGGAGGGTCTCCTTACTCACGATCGGGCAATCTATGCTGATTTTCTATTCGTCGGGTATACTTTCACCCGACCATATCTTACAGATGTACGCTTCGCATTCAATCATCCCCAGCTGCTTTAAATAGCGGCGGCTCCAGCAGCCTTTTTGGATCTAACTCACACTCTCACTTTGGTCGGGTGGATGGAATTGTTGATTATCATCGATCGAGTTGAAAGAAGCATTCTGTCTGACAGCGAAGTTTTAGTAATCACCACCTTTTAACAGTCTGCAGAAGTGATCTTTCCTAGTACTCAGCTTCGACTGTGACTCTACTATCAGATTTCCTTTTTTATTGCTATTTACGGGTACATTACAGTTCTGCTGTTTTAGAAAAGTTAGGTAAATGTAATTAAATTACATTATAACAGCAATTGCAATTATGTTTCTTGCAATTCCCCAATATAAATTGTTAAAAGAAAACTATTTAAAAATAGCAATAATGGCTATTTTTAATAGCTAATTCTCTTATAAATAATAGCTAAGTCATCTAAGTGGGAAAACTGTTCAATATATTATTTTTAATAATCAGAATTTAGCCTATTTTTCAATTGCAAATGTACTTGGCAAGTACAGATTTCGTGAAAAAAAATTCAAACTCAAAATTTTGATCAATCTTGGTATTACTCTAATAAAGAAATAAAAAATTGGGTCTCGCAATTCCGTTTGCATGTACACACTCCTGCTGCCTAAACCGATTTTCTTCAAACCTCATATCTGGAGTCTGTGGGTTTACAGTTCGATGTGAAATCGGAATTTGAATACTAACCCCGAAATTAATGGTATATTACTAATGCTCGATTTTTTTAAAATTCATTTTTCTCGTTAACGGCTGTAACGATTTCGTTCAAATTTAATATCTGAATTACAATAGATAGTGTACAAGGTTTTTGACAAAATATGCAGATAACGGTACTTTACCTCCTATTTTGCTATTTCCCAGCTATGAGTCAATAGATTTGACTCGAAATCAATATTTAAACACATTTTGATATGTACAAGATTAAAACATAAAAGTTTTGGGAAATTTTCAAAATATTTATTTTTAATTTTTGACGGATTAAAAAAAAGAAAAAAAAAATTATGTAAAACTTGCTAACGATTTTGTTTAAATTTTAAATCTGAGTGCGAATAGACAACATAAAGTTGCATAGTGCTACTACTATGATATAAATATTAAAACCTGGATCATAATTTCTTGCAGGTCTATATGATATAATAAATAGCACATTCGACTATAACATTCCACTATCCCTATTATCCCTATTTCGGCTATTTTTATAGCAGTTATTTCCAGGAAAAAATAGCTAATGGATATTGTGCCTCTAACCTTTGGTAAGTAGTGGGGACTTCAACCATAGGTGGTCTTATGAATGTGCTATCTTAGTTGATAGTCAGTCCGCTGCATCAACATCCAAGCTGGTGGAATAGTATATAGAGAATCACCTCTGTTGCTGACTACGAATAGATTTTTAAAAAGTATAAAAAGATAACAATTTTGAAAGAATGGAAATGTGCAAGGATTTATTCGCATAGCAAGGAGAAAGATCAGGAAGATTACTACTAGTAGATAACTACCCTAAACTAAACCTAGGCAGACAAAATGATTTAGCTAATCCCTAACAAAATGTTTGACTAACTTAAACTAACCAAAACTTAACGGCAAGGTATGTAGATTGTAGATTGGTTGTAAGGATGTACGTGCACTGCGACCTTATAGATCTACGAGTATTATGCTCCCCAAACTTGAAGCTCAGGTCGATGATATACTAGACTTAGAGCACCTCATCCAGTTCAATTGCATTAATGAACCGGAGTATCTTGAGTGGATCCAACGATGGTAGATCTTCTTTAGATAATTGGTAGACATCCAGGTGGTTCCTTCTTTTGTGGATCAATGCTCCACATTCTCTAAGTGGATGCCCTGAGGTTTCTTCAACGTCATCGCAGAATCTGCAGTTTTTGTTTTGCTCTATGTTCAGTTTCCTGAGATGTTGCTTAAGACTACAGTGACCCGTCAGGAAACCTGTTAGAATGAGGAGCTGCTTTTTAATGACATTGATACAGACCTTACTTCCGGTTGTAGTACCCGAGAAGTTATTTTTCCTGTCTTAGCTCCAGGAGTTCCTCGCAAGGTTTGGGTCTCTTGTGATTTTCTTTTGTTCCCAGTTTTTCTCGAATTTTAAGCGGTCCCAGCCCGTTCTGATCTGACGAAGATGGTTTCAGATCCCTCTCTTGCTAGTTCAACAACTGCTTCATTCTCTCTATTCCCACGTGGCCTGGTACCCAGTAGAGGGTGATTCTGTTGTTCTGATCAAGTTCAATGTCTAATTAGCTAGACAAGATACTCCCATACCAGTTTTTACCTGAAATTCATGCGAGATCAGTGCTGTTAAGGAGTCTACGATACTTAGGTTAGGTTAGGTAGATGGGTGCCTTGTGACAAATAGAGTCACTGCTCACTTAGACCAACAAATTCGGGTCCATTGTGCCCAATCGTTTAACCCTGGAAACGTTAAAAAGTCCGCTGTTAGAACCACCCAGATAATGATATAAATCTCAGGAGGTCCGTAAGCTCTATATTACCTAAGTCCTCCAAATCCGAGAAGAAGTAACTTCCGAGAGTCCTCATTCTTGTAACAGATAGGGCAGGACAATCACACAGCAGATGACGAACTGATTCAATTTCTTCTTCGTCCCTGCAGCTTCTACAGTAGTCGTTATGTAGCACACCGAGTCGCTCCGCGTGAACTCCAATGGCACAATGACCAGTAATTATTCCAGAAACGACTAAGTTTCACCAGAGAGGTTGATCTCTTCTTGCTAAAGGCCGGCCATAGCGCCCTGGCCGTTGCGCATGTTTCCAGATGAATCCATCGGCTGTTTGCTCTATCGACGGTTTCGTCTTCTATTTTCTTTCGTAGGGAACTGATTGGGGTTACTACAAAAGGGAGGGCCCGCGATAAGTGCAGCGCCTACCCTTTCCTAGCAAGCTCATCAGCCCTTTCATTTCCTTCGATATCAATATGCCCTGGAACCCAGCAGAGGGTCACCGTATTGGCTGTGGATATTCCATTTAAGACCGATTTGCAGGTTCTCACAAGCCTTGATCTAATTACAGCAGAGTCCAGAGCCTTAATGGCTGCCTGGCTGTCTATATAGACAGTTATCGTTTTACCAACGATATTACTCTCGCGTATAATTTCCGCAGCCTGTATGATGGCTGTGTGTCTTCGGCCTGAAAGACTATTCAGGAGTTGTTTATAATTCTAAAGGAGTTGTTTATTCCTAGGGCCTCACAATAAACTCCGGCTGCCGTGCCAACGTCCATCTTAAAACCGTCTGTATAGAACGCCAGTTCCTTTTTCTTCATGGTTCTCAGGTTCCTTCAGTGCGCTCTGTCAGGAATTCTTATGTTGAATCTCCTTTCAAATGCTAGCGTAGGGGTCATGAAATCAGTTTCCGCCGATCTGCTGGTAGTTCCCCATCGGGATAAAATGGAGGCATGGCCGTAAAGGCTCGATGACCACAATCGGCCTTCTTTCAGTCTTACAGCGGTTTTAGCCGCCAGACTGCTATAGTATATATCAAGCGGAATGAAACTGAGCATGGTTTCCATTGCCGCTGTAGGTGTTGTTCTTACGATCGCTGTGTATATCCAGTACACCACAGCTGGTTTGAAGCCCCACGTGTTGCTGAATACCTTTTTGCAAGAGCTTTCTACGCTAGCTTTTCTACAATACTTTCTGTCGATGTTAAATTGGGCGCATCTTTCAATTGCTTGCACGAGTACTTTTGCTTTGAAAATACTGGAGGAAGTTCTCATGGCTTCCAACGGCAAGGTTTGGCTAGTCACTATCCTATCTCTCACAACATCGGCCAGAGAGATAGCGATTGGAGCTGTCGCTAGGAAAATTAGCATCTTTTTGAGGTTAGAGAGAACATTTTGATTTCCCGCCCGAATTGTGATTCCTTTACGAATTTTGAAGCAAAACCAGTTCAGTGTGCAGAACGACAGATAGACGGAATTTTGCCAAACAAACTTTTCAAGTTCCTTTTTAATGGAAATACTAAAATTAATCAAAATCTTGTAGTCAATCGAAACCAAACAAATTGAACAAGTTTGGGATCTGAAAAAGTCTGAAGTAGGTGTTATGTGTCTCAATTTATCTTTCTACGCTATAGCACATTTTTCATAAACGAATGTATTTGCTTTTAATAGAAAACCGACTCCGTATGTATCGTTAGATTAAATTTCCTTATTTAATGTTCCACTGCTAATTGTTGTTATGTTGGGGGAGGGAGAGCTTATTCCTCATATGCCATACAATTTTCAAATTAAATTTTCATCTTAACTGAAACCAGCTGTTCCATTGCAATAATGAGAAATACAAGCTCATTGACTTACTGATGCATAGATATTAATAATTTTCCCGATTCTTCTACAAAGTGTATGTATCTAAGAATTATGTCATGGCTCCCATTCTGCGCGCGTGATAGTGCTGGTAAAATATCAATAAACTTTACTACCACCATCCGACGAACAAATGACTAGGTCATCAGCGTAAAAATGTTCAAATTAAATTCACTGTAGTACATCGAATGTTCTTTAATGAATAAATCAAATAGAAGTTGTATGGTGACGGTGGCTAGGTGTGTAGGTGAACATGAGCGGAGCGATTCTGCCTGTCTGGGTTGTCTTAAATGCTGATAATAACAAATTTATTTGTTGTGAGCAAACTGAATACCAATTGATTTCCAGTTTTCTAGCTTCCAAGCGTAGCATAATGAAATACTTTGACTAGGGTGAACCTGTGTAACTCAAGTAATCTACACAGTTAAATGGAAGAATGAATGGAATGGATCCGAGAGAAACTGTTTGTGCGTATAGAATCATTGAATTTGTTGTTGGTGTATCTTACACATGATGGTGTCAGTTCTGGCTCTGTGGTCAGCGAGATATTTAATAAGTCGCCCAAGATGAGGTAATGGCTTTGAAGATATTTCAAATGGGAAAAATATTACTTTAAGTTTTCATGAAGGTCTTTCAGTGTATGGCTTTGATTTGGTTTCACAGAACCGGAAGTTAGTATGAATATTTTATTTTAAATGATATTTCTACTTTTGCTTGGTTTCAAGCGTCTGCTTGAGCAGAAAACCAAATCAATGTCATAAATGTATGTCACAAAGTTATGTACATACATACCTCTTCGACAATCTCGTCAATGATTTTGGAAGGAAACATAACCATTGAATGGAATTTGATGTCAGCCTGGCAGAATAACACAGACTATGATCTCCTCTATCCAGAGAGGAAAAAAGTGGCAGTGAAATGTAATTGAATAGTCCTATACACACTTAAACTACCAGGTGCGTGTATTCTATTTCAATCAGAAGTTCCGGCTATACTCAAGACTGCAGAAGCAGTAGAAATAAGATTGATATCTAACTAGGATACTACTATCTATACCTGTTGATAGTCAAGTTGCGCTTAATGCGCCACTATCTGAAATAGTTTTGAATTACAGTACTATGTTGAAGTTATTATGCGTACGAGCCGCGTATAGACTATATTCGGTGCCTGGTCAGTGTGGAATATTAGGTACAAGTAACGAATTTGTGGACGAACTAGCAGATAATGGTGGGAAAAGTAACAAATCGACGATGCGTAAAAGAGTCACTAATCAAAGTCACCAAAATGGTGGAGCAATACTGCTCTGCTATAAGAGGACACATGGTAACACAAACTTTATGATCTGTTTTGGATATTCAAAGAACCAGGACCATCTTTTGTATGGCTAAGTATGGCTAAGGAACATAATTGCAGATTCAAACGCATGCAGTTGCTGCGGGAATGGCTATTTGCATCACGATGGGTCCATTATTGTACCTAGTGTCATTTGAAAGCAGCTTCACAACCCTTTATTAAATTTATTTGCTTTGACACAGGCTGAAGACGGCTGTATAATTCTTAAGCTTTTTCAAATAACGGCAGATCTCGTGAACACATATAAAATCTACACCCGCTCTTGTGGGCAACTCCCAGTACCTGCAATCGAATCAATCATCATAAATTGTAAGGCTCAACAGTACTTTAACTATCGACGTGCAGGTCTGTAATAATTCCACCAAAATATGTTCAGTCTGGTAGAGTTTCTGTCTGTGACCCAACGCCTAAACTTAGACTTAAAATACAAACTCAAATTTATGTTTAAACAAATTTTTTGGTTCTTATGCCTTTTGCTCCAGGAACAATCCTCTTACTTCTAGCCCTCCAAAATGTAGCTGTTATTTTTTTTAAAAAAAAAAGTTTCCCGACTTGTACAGGGCTTGTTTTATCACAGTCCAGCCTTGGGAGTTATTTGCTGGCATAAGATGTACCCTATAGTGTTTATAGACCCTATAGTGTATGAGGTACCTGTTTGCATTTCTGTAACCATCTGCATAATAAGTACAGACCCCTTAGGTTAGGTAAATGGGTGACCTTGTTGGTTGAAATTGCCATTGTATTCAATTTATTTAAAAACCCTGAGAACCTAAATTTTAAAACTGCTAGTTATACCATCCAGATAGATGAATGAACCTCAGGAGTTTGTTAAGCTCAACATTTCGTTGGTCATGTAGTCCTGAGAAGAATTTACTGCCTAGAGCTATACTTATTTTAACGGCTGTACAGGACAGTCATACAGTAGATGGTGGATATATTCAATTTCTTCAACAGCTTCTACAGTAGTCGTTGTACAAATACTTCACGACCAATGCTCCGTTAGGATGCCAGCAATTGTACGAATTTCCCTTCGACTAAAATTTATTACCAGCATTTCATCAACCAACCTTTTCGACTGATTCTGTATTTTCCGTATAAAGTACTAAGCAGTAAACTAGCCCCTGTTAAGGCATGTGAAGTATCCATAACAGACCCTTGTCTAGCTAGTTCATCTGCCGGAACGGATATATACGATATGGATAACTCTATCGACGTTGATTGCAAAGCCTTTGTGGCTACTTGCCTAGCAGCATAGAGTTAATTATTTTGTCTGAATTATTCTCCTCAATAATTATTTCTGTAGGTTGCAATATTGCGAATACCTCGGCTTAAAAAACGCTGCAACCGTCCTTTAGTCTAAAGGATATTTATATTTCGATACTTACAGTAGACACCAGCTCCCGTACCGACATCCAATTTGGATCTGTCGGTCTTTGGTATAGACGCTGTCCTATTTCAGAGAATCTCCGATTGTATTCTGAACTAGACTATAGGAATTCAGGACCATAGGAATACGTTGCTCAGAGACTGGTTTCTCTGAGTCTTAATGCAGTTTTTGCTGCCGAACTTTCGCAATATATACTCGTATCTATTGGAAAAAGATTTTGTATCGTTCCCAGAGCTTACCTTGGTGCCGATCTCATCGATCCCGTCACCCCTTCTGCCCGTTGAATCTTTGTAACGTTTGTATGGTGGCATTTATTTTCGATCCTATGGTCAAGTTGATTACGCGAGTACTAAGCATTTCTTCAACCCATCTGCATATTCCCTAATTATTTTAGCCCTACCCACAGACTATTAACTATTGCCTTAGGGCCCACGTTTTTAAAAGCCCCTTCAATGTTAAGTAAGGCACCCAATGTGAATTCCTGAACTTAAAGGGTTTACTCTATTGTATACTGATCTACCAATAGAATAAATATCCCCAATCTCATCTGTAATGTACATGTCTACTGACTGTTTCAGTGGCTTCAGAAAGAAGGAAAATAGACTTATTGGTCTGCAAACTTTGAGAGTACGGTGATTTATCTTACCCGACTTTGGACAGGCAATGTAGATGTAAATGTACTTTAACCTGCTTGGGTGAGCGGATTCCACTGCATGGCGTATTTCGCAATGGAGTTGTCTTCGGGCCGTAGGGTGTGTCCAATCCACTCCCACTTTCTTCGTATAGTAATGTTTACAGGTTCTTGGCCCGTTCTCATATAAAGCTGTTCGTTGGAGATCCGGTTCGGCCAAAAAATCCTCAAAATGATTCTTAAACATTTATTTATGAAGACTTGCAGCCTGCGGGTGTTAATGGTGTCCACCTTCCAGGTACTGCACCCATACACCAGTACCGATTCTACGTTAGAGCGGAACAGTCGTAGCTTGGTTCTTAAGCTGATAACATTACTTTTCCAGATTGTGGATAGCATACCGAACGCAGCTTTAGCCTTCCGGATTCTGCTGAAATAGAAAGCTGTCAACTTTTTCGACTTCCTGTCCGGCAATGTTAAGTTGAGCGTTAGTGTTGGAAGTGCTGAGGGCTTTCGTTTTGGCCGTGTTTATTTTGAGCCCCACTTTGTTTGCCTCACTTTCTAGATTATGGGCCATTAGGTGAAGGTCTATTATCCGATGTGAAAGTAGACAAACATCGTCAGCGTAGTCTAGGTGTTTAAGGTAAGATGTCATAGTCCAACGAATTCCATTGTTTCCTTCAGTCGATGCTGCATGGAGTACATCGATGATAACCACCAAGAACAATAGTGGTGACAGTATGCATCCTTGACGTACTCCACTAAGGAGCGAATGAATTAATTGCTCACGAAAATTTTTAATCATCGATATTTTTGTCGATTTTATCGGTCTCCAATTCTGCTGGCATAATTGTGGAGGCCGGATTTGATGTCCATGTGCTCCCTATGCCTCCAGAGAAGTGACAATTAAGGAGGGTTTCCAATCTATTCAGCTACCATGACAATTCTAGAAAACAATTGTGTGAGAACCTTGGCAATGACCTTTCTAGGATCAATCGCTTCTGTAGTAGATTCTATAGAGCCATAGAAGTTTCTCCAAGAGTTCTTCTTGGTGAACCTTATTTTCTTTTTTGAGCAGTTTAATGCTCTCTCAGTGCGTTGGATCCCTCTTTAGCAAAGTTGCAACTTTGCCTTGGGATACGTAAATGCTCTTGTATTTTCTCATTCCACCAAGGTGAACAATTGAGAATGAGTGGTGGAATTTACTTTATTTAATTTCTCAGCCAAATCCAATAGGTCTAGCTTCTAGTCAAGGTTATTAGGTCTTTTATTGATTGCACCACACTACGAGTATCATCGGTAGTTTAAGCCTGTAATAAACTTACAGGGTATGTTTATGGAGTTGCCCCCGATGACTAAAAGTAGGTCCATTATACAATGGACCACTGAGTAAGAACGGGTGTTCCATACCACCACATTATAGCCATGCAAGCGTTGTTGAGATCATTAAGATCATTGAAAAAGTGTTCACCTAGTGTAGCTTCTCTAATGTTGGCGAGTGCGGGGCATGTACACAAGAAGTGTATACTTCCTCCTCATCTCTGCAGCTCCCGTAGGAGTCAATGTAGGGGATGCCCAACCCTTGAGCATGCCTACCCATCATACACTGTCCTGTTATTACGTTGGTTAGTTTTGGGAGGGTTCCTCGCTTGTGTTTCAGAAATCCGTTAGACCTCTTTTGGCCACAGTATTCTGTCGGTATTACAATGGTCTAGATGATTCCATCTATGGTTCACCTTGTCTAACTCGTCAGCGTGAAGCCTTGATATCGGTTATGCCTATGCTGTTCATCAGCTTAGCGATTCCTCAGAATGTTACAGTGAGCTGGTACCCAGCTAAAGATCAGGTTATACTTTTCAGCTATCTGACTAAGAGATATGCAGCAGTCTGCCACTGCCTTAGTGCCGGATATAAGGGATTTGATGATTGCCTGACTGTCGAGAGGTGAATGTCCAGGTCTTCCGAGAAGACCCCTGCACCGACTTCATCCTTGATTTTAAACCCATCTGTAAAAATTGACAGCGATTCCGTGTGGAGGACAGCTCAATGAATCGACTCTGATCTGTTCGGTATCGAGTGATTGTGGCCCAAGTTAAGATTTTATTCGGCGGGCAGGTTGTCGGTGACCCTGGGGAGATGATAGTACATTGATGGGATACTGGGATAAGATCGACAACATTGTCGGGAGTCTCTCAGTCTAAATGTTCTATTATCTTGGCTTTTTTTAAACTACTTTCTGTTCTAGTGAATATCTCTTAATTGTTTGAGCCAAAAGCCCTGGAAATAAATCCTACTGGGGAGACACAGTCGGCAGGCGAGTCTCGCTTCTGTTAGTAATCGACGTTGAGGTGTTTGGAGTTGCCCTGCTAGAAGAAACTGTTATGACATTACCCGTACTATTAGTAATGATAATTGGGACCATGCGACATTAAATACTGAATCTAGTTTATGTTTTTTAACGCGGACCACATCCGATCATAGGGAATCTTAGGTAACCGGTTTATTTATTTGATAAATTGTAAACAGAGTTAAACAATCTTTTTTTTTATTGTAAATCGTCTTTTTGAGTGTAATTTGCTTACTTCAAATATCTCAAAACCTGACTAACCATTAACGAAAGCACTATAATTGCATAGGCATTAAGCAAATTAGATTCCGTTTATGTACTCGTATGTATTTACACTATAAGCTAATAATTACATTTTAACAGATAAAACCGATTTTCTCTAATGCATTCTAATTTAAGCTTAGAGTCGTGTTTGAACTATAAATTAGCAATGGCAGATGCCATGCCTATTAAAACTCATACAAACAAATCAACTCTTCAGTTTATTTACGTCAAGAGTATCACATCAGAAAGCCCATATTTGTTCGACTGAAATAGCGCGTTGTGATAAAATGTTCTGTTCGTATAAAAAACTAAAAATTCCCAAAAAAAAAAAGTTTGGTTTTCTCAGAAAAAAATGTTCATGATAAAGTTTTACCCACCTGCGATGATGAAGCTAAAATTTGATCTACCGATAAGATTCCCAGAATGTGTTACTTATCTCAGTTAGTTACATATTTCAATTTCACACAACTAATATTTGTTTTACAATGAAATGATATTTGAATCTTAAATGACTGTGGCTTTACATTAAATTGCCTTGTGTAGATAATATTGAGATTAAATCGATTCTGTCATATAATAATGTAACATGTGATACCAAATAGGGGGAATTTTCGTTACATAACTCTGATGAACTTGTAACATTCGTAATTGGTAAGCAATTAATTTAAATTTATAAGTAAGCTTGATGAGCGAAGCTGCAGATGTTTAATT
The DNA here is from genome assembly GCA_963082735.1 of Pocota personata. Lineage (NCBI taxonomy): Eukaryota > Metazoa > Arthropoda > Insecta > Diptera > Syrphidae > Pocota > Pocota personata. The sequence continues at coordinate 235,826,193 of OY720429.1, read as the reverse complement.
GAACGATTAAATGTATTTTATGCCCCACCTTATTGAGTAAGATGCAAATAGAGCTATTGGGATTCTGAGACAGCAAACGTTACACACGTGTTACATGAGCGTCTATTGGTATAAAATACTGCCGGCAATCAGAAATTCAAGTTCAAGTTCAAAAAAGACATTTATTCATTTAGAATAATTGTTAAATACTAATTCAGTGTAATTATTTATGTCTAAAGGTAATATGTCATTAAGACCTCACCAGAACTTGTACTTCAATGACATTTTCGATTAATATCGGTGTGCCCTAGGCTCAGTTCCTTTTTTCTGATTTACATGAATAATCTCTTTTCTGTTATTCGTAATCCGATTCATTCCTTCGCGGATTATATTACTTACGATTAATCGCTAAAGGTTCCAGAGCAAGGGTCCCAAATCGACGAATCACAGAAGCAGAACTGAGTTGTTCTCATAAAGCGAGATACTAATATGGCAAACTCAGAATGGATGGGGTTGATATTGAGGAATATAATGGTTTGTCAATGCTTTGCATTGTATGTTAGCCCTAACCCTTTATAGAACCAACAGATTACTGATGCTGAAAAAGGTGATGCTAGATAGTTGGGATTAATTAAAAGGTGTAAGCTGATCTATAAAGCTTATGTTCATTAAAAACTTGAGTATAACTCTCATGTTTAGTCGTTAGCTCCATTCGTGTTCAGCGACAAACTTATAGACTGGTCGGTGATCAGTTTATATGTTGGATGCCTAGCGCTTCTGTAAATGAAATTATAAACCTATAATATGCAATGATTTCACATAGTTTCACATAGCTTTTACGCCAGATAAGTTGTCATATAAAGATTAAAAGTAATCGTGACTCAAAGGTACTAGCATTCTTTAACGATATTAATTTTCGTATCTTGATACATCCAACTTTCATTCCGTGCGTATCGGAAATCATTACATAAGTTCAGATGAATAGAGCGATATCCTCAGCTTACATTAGAGTATGCATTTTAAAATCGCCGAGTTCAACAATCGTAACAGTCCGAGGTGGATGAACAAGCCTTGTTCAGCTCTTTAAAGTACTTTTCGCACGTACAAAACAAATTTTAGAAAAAATTATCCGAAAATTTTGTGTTTATCTCGAACTGACCTGTTTTCAAAATGTTTTAGGACTGTGTGCGCTTGATATTTTGTGTTCGATTTCAGGCAGTAGAGTTTATAGCTCGAAAGGTTAAAAATAAAAGAGATTGGTTTATATAATCTACCACTTACAAATGAAACGCAGGCATCAACTTCAATACCAAAGCCATTATTTCCAAATTGTCATAGCAAAGAAGTAATTGCGTTTTCCCTCCCAAAATTGTAGAAAATTCGATACTGACAATACCGAATAACTCTACAACTAGTTTCCCTTCTTCGTTCCTACAGGCTTCTGTTTGGATTCCGTAGCCTTGGCACGTCCTGTTTATCTTCTTGCAGAGCCTTCTAGCACCATTTCTGTGATAACACAAGCTTTGATGAATACTTCTTTTTTCGGAGAAGTCGATAATCTTATCTTTGGTTCTGCACGTTGAGCTCGCTGTCACTATTATATCCGTTAGACTTTCCCATTATTCCCTTTCAGGATATCATTCCTACATTTTCGAGTTCCTCTATAATAGTAATACCAAAAGAGCAAGTAAAAATTATATACTAAGTTGTAGTAGCACGGGTTTCTCACACGTTATCAGCCTTAAAGCGATTTCGCTGTGACTTGACCACTTTCACAGATTGTGCTACACCATTGTTCACATATTTTGACAAAAAAGTTGCATTTTGAATGACTGCAATTGTGAGTCACTGCTGTTAGGGAAATCCAAAGTCGCAGCAGAAATCTTTACTATGCGAACCGCAGTGCGATAGGCTTTTGAATCGTAAACCATATCTTTTCTTGGGCAATGCACGAATGTAAGGCAACCGTGCTATCACGAACTTATCAGTATAATATAAGAGTATGTAAGATCAGAGAAATCGTAAATCAGCCAAAGTTGCATAAGTCATATCGTTTATAAAGTACGGGTTTCAAAATGCGATCAGTCAGTGGCGGAAGTATGAAGGGAGTTATGAAGGTTATGCTAGATTGACATAGGGTTGGTTGCGAAGTTGCGCTATTTTAAAACAGAACGGACTTTAAAATGAAAAAAACTTGCTACATTAAACTATAAAAAAATAGTAGTTATTTTAAGGTCCAAACAACCCATCTCGAACCTGATAGTAATTGTAACGAAACGGGCGGGTGTAACGAAACGGACGAATGGATGTTTTTAATGAGGTGGAAATCTAATCGTAATCTTAATTAGTATGAGTAAATGAATTTGTACCAGTCTTGTGTACAGCTAAATGGTTCCAAACTTTTCAAAGGAACTGAATGGCTGATTACTGACTTCTTCCTATGAAGTCCGACCATATTTAACTCTTATTTGTGGGCTCTTTGTCAGTTTTATGTACTCTTCCTCCATTAACCGAGAGTGCTCTGTACGACAGCCTTAAGGAGCGAGTTGTGTTTTTTTTAGCTCCACAGCCTTCAGCGGTGAGTTGAGTCCTTCACCCTGACAGCCTTCAGCGGCGAATTGGAAGTGTTCAGCGCGACGAATTGTGTTCTTTAGCACGAGAGAATTTTCTGCGACTAGTTGCGTGCTTCCCCCTGACAGCCTTCAGGGGTGAGTTGTGAGTGAATGCGACGAAACATTGTTAAGTGTTAGGTCACCAGATAGACAACTTACATAAATACATTCTTTTTATTAACCTCTCTAACAATTTAGTTTTTTTTTTTGGTTTATCCTGGTACCGGGGCATACCTAAGCCTTTGACTTAAACGCTTCCATATATTCTACCTTTCTCATCTTTGCTAGCCAGTTGAGATTTGATTAGCTAAGCGATTCGTTCTAGAACAATATGAAATGTGGATTTCCACCAAAATTTATCCTTTTCATTGAATGAAGATCGATAGCTTTTATGCACAACTGGGTCGCACGTACTTCACTTGCACTCGTATGTATATATGATGATCATTTGCAAATCAATTAGATTTTAAATTTAACCCAAATTGTTAAAGTGTAAGTTTTTTGAAAAATGTATTAAAAACAAATTTTTTACGGTTTTCCAAAACTTGGAATGCCGTATTCTTGCAGATATCAAATATTGGCCACATGTCGATTTTTATCAACATCGTTCGAGTCATATCCTAGATACAACCAATTTTCAAAAATTCAGTAAAGTACCGTTATACAACATGTTTTCCAAAAATTTGGTATGCCATCTAGTGACATATGTATGCCTAATTTAACCCAACAATAAAATTTAAACAAAATCGTTGGAGCCTTTTTCGGGAAAATCAATTTTTTTCAAAATCGGCCGTACATAGAGTACTGTTAATTTTGGGGTCAGAATGAAAAATTATAATCTATATCAAAAATGTATTCATCGTAAAAGCATTTTTAATATTGTATTTATTTTCATATTTAATTTAAAGATTGAAATATACAAATAAAATGAAAAAAAGCTATTAAACTTCGCGACTCACCCTGTTAAACATATCATTACTGTACCCAGAGCAAGTTGATTTTGTTGTTGAACGGTGTTAACGCCCTCGATTATGTCATAGCAAACAAAAATCACCATAGAGCTTTTTTTGCATCACCCCCAGACTGACATGGCGCGCACACTGATGTCAAGTAAATCCAATCTTGCTTAAGCATCAATTCTTTCTAGCATTCCTCCGCATTTCCCCATGCCATGCCTGCGAGAATGAAGAAGAAGTATTTTTAGTTAAATTCGTCGGCAAAATTGTGCGATTCTAGCAATGGAAAGTGTTTGAGTTTGCTTTTATCTTTATAATGTTAAATTTATTTTTTTGTTGTCATATGGCATATAGTAGACTTTGTTCACAGATGGTATTTAGCAAACAAATTAACAATAAAATTAGAGTTTAGTTTACAGACTGTCAATCATACGAGTGTCTGTGTAAGATGCTAAAAACTGTCATTTTTAAACGCGACAGAAACAAGTAATGGATTCTTGATGTCCATAGAGTTGCATAACCTTGCGATGTTTGATTTTTGAGAATCAGAATTTGTTTCTTTCTTCTTTGTACATTTTTATCTACTATATGTGCATATATTACAGAAACGATGTTATCACTCATGGTAAATCAAATTTATAGGGTGCGATACGAGTATGCTACGAAATTTGTTTGTTTTAACTTGAATGATAACAAAATTTTTGTTAGTTAAGTTGAAAGTAGATATTGATTAGAACGAGAATTTGATTGAGGTACATACCAAAGTGGTGTGTGTACGAGAGAGATTATAAATGGATTTCAAGTCATGTGCTAGCTTGCTCTCGCCTAATTACAGCCTAATGTTAAACCTGAAGTCAAAGTTTATTGGTATCTTCGAGAAATAAATTGCATAAGCAATACGATGAAAGTCTGGCTATAACAGTTTATTTTCCAGTTTAACCAGAATAAGCAACCGGAAATTGATAATAGTTATCCCAAATTGAAAAACGGGTTTGTGATTAGTGTGTGGCAAAGAGGGGCGTTCTTGTTAGGATTGTAACGATATCCTTAAGGTATCGATACCTACTCATTTGAATAGTATCGAATCAAAGTATCGATACTACTCATAATACTTGCAAAAATTATTCGATAACTTCTGATATCGATTTTTTTTCTTTTTTTTTCCAAATTTCCAAATCCCGGAGCACTCAGACTCCATTGCTGTGTTCATTGTACTAACAGGCATTAACTCCTTTTTGGTGTAGTGGCTGGAGAAACTTAGATTTTATTCGTTTCTCTTATATGTTCGGGTGGCTGTGATTGCTGTTCCCCGTCCGGGCTCGAACCTGCACAGCGAACACACTACCCACTACACCGTGGCCACCTGTTAAGTTTATATTGATTACTTTGAAAATAGCATCCCCAATGCTTGTGGAATATAAGCGTTTTTAAAATTTACACAGGATTTAACAAATAGTAGAAAATTCATTATTGAAAGAAAATGTGAGAACACAATAATTGATAAACATCTGAGAAAGTTTTTTGTTTGTTTAGGGTTTTAAAAACTCTAATAACTACTACTACTACTACTACTACTACTACTACTACTACTACTACTACTACTACTACTACTACTACTACTACTACTACTACTACTACTACTACTACTACTACTACTACTACTACTACTACTACTACTACTACTACTACTACTACTACTACTACTACTACTACTACTACTACTACTACTACTACTACTACTACTACTACTACTACTACTACTACTACTACTACTACTACTAATACTACTACTACTACTACTATTATTATGTAAGATATTCGTAAAATTGTGGGCAAGGCTGTCTAGTCATTGACCTAAAAATATTTCGGTTTACGGAATACCTACTCGTAGCACCAGAAAACAATGTGCCTGTGCAGTCCGTCCTCTATAGTGCCCATCGTTAGAAGAAAAATTCCTCTTCTCTAGACCAGCTTTTCTCAAATTCTATTCTACCACTACGAATTGTTATTTTCAATAATAAAAAGAAAATCTATTTTGTAACACAAAAACGTGGGTAATCTACCCAGATTTTGCCGGCTAAAACGTGGGATGGATACCTACGAGTATAATCATTTCAACAAATCATTAGTTCACGAGCAAATCAAAAGTATGTCTGTGAGAAACGGGTTTCTTCTTTCCAATAGAATACAATCCGCCTCAATAAATTATTCATAAGGCTAACTTAAGTATTTACCTCATACCAATCGTGTTACGTGCAAAAGACTTATTTCAAAGTAAAAAAGTAATTAGAATCAAAACAGAATTTGATAACCGTGTGAAATGGAAACTAGTAATAAAAAAAATCACTTCCAGATTTTGTCGAACCTTGAGAAAACAAATTCATTAATGATGTATCTCACAATAGTAAGGTCGTAAAGGTGTTTGGCTCTTTTTCGAAAATAGGTTATAATCTTTTTGTACTGTTTTGAAAGGAGATTCTATTGTGTATAAGTTATCCAAACTATCTTCCACTTAAGTAGGTATTACGTCACCTGTAACATTTTATGCGACATTTGTAGGCATTCATCAACCCTCATACTGGTAGTAAGCGCCGTATCAGACGGCTCGTAATATTTTTATTTATTTTTCCAGTGCTTCTTCCTCCACTCATCCCACGGGAAAAAAAAATGTAAAATGACCTCATAGATCCAAAAGAAAACAAAAGTATACACTGTTTGGGTTTACCAAACGTCGGAAAAATACAAACACTTAACCAGGAAATAAGAAAAGAGAAATAGAGCTTTTAATTGTGTTAGACCGTGGAAGAGAACGAAAGCTCATTTATTAGGATTCTGTCAAATTTGTTCTGACTCTGATTTGATTTGTATCTACTACGTGCGGGTGGCTACAGGTGAATGATTGCAGTTTGACTTTCAATAAGGAAATGAGATAAACTTTCAGACACTGGAATCTGGTCATAAAAAAAAGGATTTAAAAATATCATTATGTTACCTAAACATAGATTCATTATGCTATCTAAGCAGAGATTTGAGCAGATTGTTTTGTTTAAGTCGTAAATTATATGAACACGATAGAAACAAGTAAGAGCATTTTTACACGCGGAGACTCGAAATGCAAGACACTTCGATATTCTCTTTTGGTGTCGTGTGTTACTTTTAGACGTCGAGATTCTACCGATCAGGATTTTTTATATTTCCGCTTCTCGCTTCATTCGTATTTTACTGTTTCAGTGGTGGTTACCGCACACACACGAAACACACCAAAAATTCTTCCGCACGATACACACTCGACGCTGAGAAGAAAAGAATGAAGCAAATGAAAACAATTACGAACGAGGCAAAAGAAAAAACACAAAAGTCTTTCAGATTCTTCTACCCGGCCGACACGGATTACCTCTCCCACTTCTCACCTCCCTTTCATAAAAATTTGGTGTTTTTCATTTCGAGTCTCCGCGTGTAAAAGTGCTCTAACAGATTCTTGATGTCAATACGAGTAGAGTTGCACAACTCTGGACAAGAGATATTGCTTTGAGAGCAAATTATTACAACATTACGTACATATATGCTCGTAAAAGTCGCCTGTTGAAAAAAAAAAAAAAAAAAAAAATTTGAGAACACAATAATAGATAAACATCTGAGGAGGGCTTTTTTGACCATAATCTAGATGCAATTTCCCGAGTTCGTAAGTAGTCTACGGAGACCACAGTGCTCCCGCTTACGTCTATTTTTCTTTCTATCTGTCACGATTTTCTGGTTCTTCAAAGGTAAGTTCTATGAGCATACAAACTCTCATCCGTAGCCGTGCAAAGTACGAGTACATACTCAGCATTCTACAATAATTTCTCTGGTATAAAGTGTCGTTCTCAACAATTTGATTTTGCTGTCACTTCGCAATATTTTTTTAAAAGAAATTTGTGTTAAATTAATGCTGCCAATATATGGCGCTATTCAAGTGACTTCAAATTATAGCGAAAAACCTAACACTTTAAGAGCTCCAATAACAAATATGTACAGTTAGCCACATAAGTATTGATACACCCCCTTTCTCTGCATAACACAAGCAAAAAACAGATTACAGAAGCAAGAAAATAAACAAGTAAAATTTAATTCTATATATTTGAGCAATATAGAACACACTATACATAATTTTAACATAAATTCATTTCAGTTTTTTGAATAAAAGAACAAAAGAAATAAAAAGTCGGTTCCAATGTTGATATAGTATGTGTTTCGGAAACATGGTTTGATCCGAAAATACCTGATTGTGCATACTCAATGCCAGGATATGACATTTTTCGCGATGATAGGCAAAATCGAATGGGTGGGGGTGTTGCAATTTACGTCCGTAGGCCGCTGCCTGTAAAGCTAATTGCAACCTCATCTACTGATAGTCCGTTCGAGTATTGTTTCATTGAACTTGCATGTGAGAGAAGGAAATATCTACTGGGTGTCGTTTATCGACCAAGAAATTACATTGACCTTTCACAGCTTTATTGCTTTCTTGAAAATAATACAACATCGTTTTGGAAAATTATTGTTTGTGGTGATTTCAACTGCAATATTTTAAATCCTGCTATTTCGTTTTCCCTAATTGAAAATATGAAAGCACTAAATCTTGATCTTCTTAATTCGACCATTCCGACTCATTTCACTGACTCAAGTAGTACCCTCCTGGACTTATTTCTTGCAAGTGACACTCAGAATGCTTTTTACAGCCAAGTTTCTGCGCCAGTATTTTCTAAACACAATCTCCTCTTTGCCTGTTTTGATATCGCCACTTGTATAGAACAATTGAAATACTCATACAGGGATTTCAAAAATGTGCGAGCGGATATTCTTGAGCGAGACTTACAACGTGTAAACTGGCTACCAATATATTCGGAACCTTCAACCGACATGCAAGTTGAATATCTGCAAAGCGTGATTACACAGTTGTTTGACTGTCATGTTCCTTTTAGAACTAAGCTTGCAAAATGCAACATCAATCCATGAGATTCTCAGACTAAAAAATGAACGAGATGCTGTATACATGAAGTGGAAATATTTTAGGCTCCCTGAATTTTTCTCGTCTTATAAAGCACTAAGAAATCTTGTATGTTCAAAAATAAGGCAAGCCAAGCGTATTTTTTACATTGAGCATCTTAACTATAAACTTCCCAGCAAGATATTATGGAAGAACTTACGTCAGCAAGACATTTGTGGTAAAATTGATTCAGGAGTTGATAATGTTGATCCAAACCAGCTAAACCGTGATTTCATCAAAATTCAATCGACAAACACTGGAATATCTCCGGTAATCGCACCAAGCGGATCCTTTGAATTTTCCAGGGTTGAGCAAACGGATGTTGTTAGAGCTGTCCTCAAAATAAAGTCAAAAGCTATTGGTGTTGACGGGATCCACCCCTATTTTATAAAAATGATTCTACCGTACATCCTTCCAGCAATAACTCATCTTTCCAACACAATCATAACAACATCCAATTTCCCAAAGTCCTGGAAAGCTGCAAAGATTATCCCAATCCTTAAAAAGAAAGCAACACAAAGAGCCCCAGCAGAATACCGACCTATCGCAATACTTCCATACTTATCCAAAGTCTTAGAAAAAACTGTCCACTATCAAATGTCTACTTATCTTCGACAAAACAACCTTCTTTGTATGTACCAGTCTGGTTTTCGGCAGCATCACAGTTGTACTTCAGCATTGCTTAAAGTAACGGACGATATAAGGGCAGCAACTGATAAAAACTACGTTGCTTTTCTAACTTTGCTAGACTTTTCAAAGGCTTTTGACACGGTTGATCATAGGCTTCTTGTCGCAAAACTTCAAAATTTGTTTGCTTTCTCCTCATCCGCTGGAAAATTAATTTTTTCCTACTTGACAGGTCGCGTACAAGCAGTTTTCGTAAACGGTGTCCAATCCGAATTCTTAACGAGTTTCACAGGTGTCCCCCAAGGATCCATATTGGGCCCACTGCTTTTCACCATCTTTATTAATGACCTCCCGAACGTTGTTCACAACTCCGCAGTGCATATGTATGCCAACGATGTGCAACTGTACATAAGTAGTGCCAGCGGTCTTATCGATAATGCTGCTTATAAACACAATGAGGATCTGAAGAATATCCTTACTTGGTCCAAGGACAATTTTTTAAGTATAAATCCAGATAAATCCAAATGCCTTGTAATCAGCAGAAATGTTCATGATTCAAATATTTTACCCCCTATTTATCTTGGAAATGCTCAAATTGAATTTGTCGACAAAGCCAAAAATCTGGGGGTTTGGTTCAGTGAAACGCTGTGCTGGGATAACCACATCTTGACGTTAATTGGAAAAATCTATGGATGTCTCCGAAATCTATCTTTATTGCAAAACTTCACACCGACAAATACAAGACTAATTTTGGCACGAACTCTACTCGTGCCCCTAATTACATCCAGCTGTCAAATTTTCTGTTGCAATAACGCTATTATAACACGCAAATTACATGTTGCATTTAATAATATAACGCGTTATGTTTTTGGGTTAAGAAGATACGACCATGTTTCCACCTATGCTAAGAAAATACTTGGTTGTACACTAGAAAAGTATCTTGAGTTTTGCACAATCAAGTACTTACATAAAGTCATAACCACCAAACAGCCTCAATACTTATACGAAAAACTAAAATTCGCACAATCACAACGTTCTTTGACGTTGGTTCCACCTCGCGTTACTTATCAGGTCTCGGAACGCCAATTCTTTATTCATGCCATTCGCCTTTGGAACGCACTTCCTCTCAGCGTAAGAAGACTCCACGACGCGAATAATTTTTGTTATACTCTCTTTCGGCATATTACGTCTACATAAATTGCAGATACAAATAATACTATCTAATATTAAAAATTTTCTCATTTCTCTATTGAAATTATTTTAACCTCAGAATTTAACATGAATTTCTAATTTTAATTTTCAATTCTAATTTTAAATAATGTTATGAAAATGTCAACATTTATGCCTTAAAGACTGTTAAAGTCTATTGTAAGTGTTGTTGAAAAGTTGAATAAATGAATAAATGAAATGAAAGTAATAAACTCAACCTCACAAAAGTATTGATACATATTTAAAATTCTTGCTTAAAAAATAAAAGAACGTAGTTTAATATTTTGTTGGGTTACCCCGAGATTTGATTACAGCTTCTAATCTTCGTGGCATCGGTTCCACCAACTTCTTGCAATAGTTTGGGTCAATATTAGCCCATTCTTCTGCAAGAGCGGTTTTTAAAGTCGCCTTGCTAGAAATCCCGTATTTTCTTATTTATTTCTTCAAATGTGCCCATAAATGCTCATTCGGATTTAAATCCGGTGATTGCGGCGATGTATTGAGCATTTTGGGCGTATTATACAGCAGCCACATCTTTGTGTCCCAAGTAGTGTGCTTGGGATCATTGTCCTGCTGGAACAAATAATCCGTTCCCATCTGTAATTTTTCAGCACTGGCTCCAAGATTGGTTTTAATTATGTCTATGTATTTAAACCGGTCCATTATACCGTCAATAAAAACAGGATTACCCACTCCGGATGCAGAAAAACACCCCCACACAAGGACGGAACCACTTCCATGTTTTACCATGTTTTACTGTGGGTATTTTACCTTGAGAGGTTCTTCTGGTTTTCTCCAAACTTTTCGAAAGCCATCCGAAGAAAAAATATTAACCTTACTCTCGTCACTGAAAATTACCTTTTTCCAGAATTCCACAGGGTGGTGACGATGACTTTTGGCGAATAACAACCTTTTCTTCTGATTTACCCCCGAAATGAATGGCTTGCGTATTGCAGTTCTCCCGTGAAAGTTCCATTCCCGAAAAACACGTCTCACTGTCTCGCTGCTTACCGTAATGTTCAGGTTTTCTTTCAGTTGGGTCACAAGTTTTGGTGCACTAATATCGAACCAAATACCCCACCAAATTCCCCACTTCTCGAACCAAATACCGTTTATTTTGAACACTTAGTTTTGTTGGCCTGCCACTGCTACTCTTGTTTTCCAGAGAATTCGTTTCTTTAAACTTTTGGACTATTTTCTGTATAAAAAACGAAGATAAATGTATTGAATAATTTTGTTTTTTTACTATTGTTATGCTGGAATTCGTATTGAACCCAGAGAATGGGGGTGTATCAATATTTTTGTGGCTAACTGTAGGTACACATTTGAAAATCTAACAAATCGGATGAATTAATCATTAGATTCGATAACGTGCTGTCTTACGTTCTGCATAATAATTAATTTAACGTCTACCTACATTAGTCTTTTAAAATAGTTTTTGTCTCACCCCCTAACTTTTTCGCAATACCAACTTAAGTAAGTAGACTGGTGCTGCCTGAGAAAGCTACAGAAATGCGATATTGATAAGTAGGCGCCTCACACAATCCCGCTTTCAGGTCTGAAAATAGCTTATTTGTAACCAGATTTTAAAATAGAGGAGATAAGACATCACCTACCTAATAGCAGAGGTTTCGCCAAACTTTGTGTTGATAATCCTCCTGCTGAGTATTTGATAGATGTAAACGTCAACTTCAGGTGAATAATCGAAGCTTCGAAAGTGCACGTCCTTAATTTGATGCTATTGAAAGTTCATTATCTGTGGGAAAGGAAACCCTGGTATATTCTTTGTAGAGCTGTCTCTACTGATTTTATAGCATTCGATCCTGTTAGGCCTCTGAAAACAGAAGACGAACTGGTTGAATTTGATAATAAATTCGAAGCAGTTTTGTAACAAACGGGGAAGGAAATATATACGTATTTCAAGGAACTTTTAACTGAAAGAGGATGTTCACAACTCATTTTCAAAATAACTGGAATTAGTCGTCCTAATAGAGATGATTTTTGAAAGCCTATGCACTTCAAGGCCACAAGAAAATCTCCAAGGCTTGTGCTAGACTTTCCACATTTCGGTTTTTTCTAGCCCGCTAAATCTTTGGTGGGGTCATTCTCAGCTTACAAGATTATCTAATTTCGCCCTTAGCTTCGCATACTGGACCGTAACTGGACATTTTAGATATTTGTAAACTTGTAGCAAGATTGTCTAGTCCTCCGCCTAAAAATGTTTCGGTTTGCGGAATACAGCAGCAGAAAACACAGTGTCTGTGCAGTCCACCCTCTATTGTAAGAATCATTAGAAAAATTCCTCTTCTCTAGACCAGCTTTTCTCAAAGATTATTCTATTCTACTACTGCAAATTGTTATTTTCAGTAACAAAAAGAAAATCTATTTTGTAACACAAAAGCGTGGGTAATCTACCCAGCTTTTGCCGGCTAAAACGTGGGATGAATACCTATAATCATTTCAGCAAATCATCAGTTCACGAGCATATCTAAAGTATGTCTGTGAAAACGGGTTTCTTCTTCCCAATAGAATACAAACCGCCTCAATAAATTATTCATAAGGCCAACTTAAATATTTACCTCATACCAATCGGGAATCGTGCAAAAGACTGCTTTCAAAGTAAACAAGTAATTAGAATCAAAACAGAATGTGATAACCGTGAGGAATGGAAAATAGTAATAAAAAAAATCACTTCCAGATCTTGACGAACCTTGAAAAAACAAATTCATTAATGATGCATGTCACAATATTAAGTGACTCTTTTTCGAAAATAGGTCATAATCTTTTTGAACTGTTTTTGTTTGTCTATTAGTTATCCAAACTATCTTCCATTTAAGTAGGTATTACGTCACCTCTAACATTTTATGCGACATTTCTAGGCATTCATCAACCCTCAACGTATCAGACGGCTCGTAATGTTTTTTATTTATTTTTCCAGTGCTTCTTCCTCCACTCATCCCACGGGAAAAAAACTGTAAAATGACCTCATAGATCCAAAAGAAAACATTGTTTGGGTTTACCAAACGTCTAAAGAATACAAACACTTAACCAAAAAATAAGAAAAGAGAAATAGAGCTTTTAATTGTGTTAGACCGTGGAAGAGAACGAAAGCTCATTTATTAGGATTCTGTCAAATTGTATCTGACTCTGAATTGATTTGTATCTACTACGTGCATGTAGCTGCAGCTGGATGATTGCAGTTTGATTTTATAATGTGGTATCAGCGATCGATAATGGGAATGTAGAATAAGAAAATGAACCAAACTTTCTGACACTGGAATGTAGTCATAAACATCGAGGGTTGTAGTATACAGCGTGTTTCAAAGAAGCGTGTCTCAAAAAATAAAAAACATAAAAAATAAGAAAATTGATTGTATTTTATAAAATTAATATCAAACTAAATGCCTATGGTATATGATAGCCTGTCATATTCTGCTGCAACTTTCGCTAAATTTTCCAGGGTAGTCTTTGTTCAGACACCCTTCCAAATGACCTTAATGGCCCGAATAAGTTGTCGTGCTGTATTAATTTGTTTCCCTTTTAAGCCTATTCTTCACTAAGGCCCACACAATTTCAACAGGGTTCGTATCTGGACTCCGCTATAGTCAGTCTAAAGTTATTACACCGTTTTCTTTTTTAAAGGATTTGTAGAGGCAACTTCGCTGTTTGCGATCGTTGTCCTCTTATGGAATCCAGTCATGATTTTCGGCTCCATATAATATCTCTGCTGACTTCAATAATCACTACAATATATGAAAGTATATATACATACATATATATATCATCAGCACGAATTCAAAATTAAGGTTTTTAGTGAGCGCAATCTATTTTCCAAATCGCGGAACTCAAACTTCTTGGTATTGCTTCTGTTTCGGTATCGATTAACCCTCAGTAGTCAAAATTATTAACTGTGATTCAACAGTATAATCGTCTGCTTTTATTACATTGCAGGTATGGTAACCCAGCTGCCTTGGTTGACTGGAACTCATCCATCGATTTCCTTTGAGTGTCGGCATCATTTCTTGCTCTGGACTACTTTTCTTTCAGAATTCCAGAGGAAAAGCAGTTGAGAGTTTCGCGAATTCTAAAGTGACGATAGTGTAGAAGATGAATGTCGTTGTAAATTAGGGTAGAAGAAAATATATGCTATGTTATCAACAAAGGATACCTAACATTGACCACTTGAAGAAAACGTCACGATAGGCAGCTACATTTTGGAGATAGTCGAAGACTTTGTCAAGGGTACATTGTAAACTCTGAAAATGTTACCAGGGCAGAGGTCGAGAGCCACGACTTTTTAAGAGCACTGGTATTCCTTTTTTTGTTGTTACTATGTCCTTATTTTAGCTCTGCATTCACCAAACTTGATTAATAATTGTCCAGTAGTTAAAAAATGCTCAGTCATTTAGACTATACCGATGATATCGGTTTCCCGGCAAGTACCATCAGCAGGCTAGACGAGATGTGTCAATCACTGCAGGTGAATGAAGAGTTGGTTGGTCTAAGGATCAACGACAAAAAGATAAAAATAATGCTCACAAGCCATTCGGTACGGTACATCAGTGTATTATTCTGATTATAAAGGAAATATGGTAAAGGAAATATGACGATGATGATGATGACTTAACAAACTAAAAGAAAAGCATTTCAGTTTTTTTTTTCACAAACAATTTGAATTTTTTCGAATTTAGAAGTACTCACATCTTAAACTACTTTCTTTGGAGGTTGCTGCAACTTATACAAAGCATCACACAGACCGAATATGAGTTGTGATTTCCATTTGATTGGATGAGTTCATATTGAACAACATAGACGGTACTCGTATTTGTCATGGCATTTGGCAACCACCGCTATTGATGACCGTATTGCCTGCAACAAGAGCTGTGATTGGGTCATTGGCCAGACAGCAACTGGACAGGATTCGGTCTATGTGAGGCTTAATAATTGGAAAAAAAAAGTAAGATACAAATATATCAAACCGAGGAAAAGTCTTACTGCCCGAACACAATGCACGGTAGCTGTGACGTAGTAGTAGCACTGTACGCCCTGTCAAAAAATGTTGACACCCCTCATTACCGCGACGCGCTACTGCAGCTACCTCATTGTGTTCGGGGAGTTAAACGTAGCAAAATCCATGAATTTAGTGTGAAAGCAAATTTACTACGATCTTAGCAAAATGGGAACGCTGGTTGTAGCTGGCCACATGATGGCCATTTCATAGATAAATGCATATTTAAGTGGCACATTTTATTAAGCACGTATACTTGTGTACATATACATGTGTATGTTTTTAATAAAACCCAAATCAATAGAGAGAAACTAACCTTGAATACTACCTCCTTCTAGCTGGTACACATTCTAATGAAAAACTCGTAATTTGCATGTCACTAGGACATTCATTTCAAAGAAAAAAAAAAAAAAAAAAAAAAAAAAAAACAACAATCGCATGGTCTGATGTTATTACTGATGGCTATTCTACTGCGCATTTACCATCATTAATTGAATAAATTGGCTTGTATTTAGCGATAATTGTATTATCTAGACATAAAATACCAAAATAAATAGTATCATCATTAGTCTCTTGAACTATAACTATATAAACATCATTTCAGACACGATTCAGATAAAACAGGCCAGTCGAAAAAACACTAGCAATTAGAATACTATGGGGTACACTCTTTACCTATCTGGCCTTTGTGCCCCTCCCAGAAATAAATCCTGGATTCGCCCTTGCATATGTGGTTAGTCATGCAGTTTTCGGTTGCCTAGCAAGGTCTGACGGTGTTGTACGTTGCAGTTATCTCACGCCATATACGTTAAGAAGACTTGTTACTTCCTCGTTATCATGCTCCTAGAGTCTTTCCTCGTGTGCTTTGGCCCTAGAGTTGATCACTTCAAGAACAGTAGGTATCCTTAGGTCTCGATGGAGGTTGCTGTTTCTGATGTACCATGCAGCATTCACAATATTTCTAAGGACTTTATTCTGGCAGCTTGACTGGTACATTGCCAGAGTTGAGCGCCATAGTTTCATACTGGTTTTAGGACCTGGTTATATAGGTATAAAAGAATTTTTTTTATTAATTATTAACCCTGACTGCCTGCCTAAAAGCCATTCTATTCTTCACCATATAATGTTTAATTCTATTCTTTTAATTTTAACATGCTTTTTCCAACGAAGCTTGGCATCTAGGGTCACCCATATGGTATTGCCGTGTCTGATACCGCTATAGGGCAGACAGACTTACTCGTATTTGTGAAGTCAAATTGTACAGATTTGCCTGAATTAGTTTTATTCGCTATGACTCTTAGTGTATTGTGTTGTTGGCAGATCTTTGTTATAAAGGAGGTATAACAGAGACCCGAGGACACTTCCTTGAGGAACTCCGGCTTTGACATGCACTAGCTTAGAGCAACAATTTTCTTCTTTTGTATGAAAGTAACGCAATGTTAAATAAGACTCCATTAGGTGGAGTACTTTTCTGGCAGGTACGTTTTCAATTTATTGAGGAAACCTTCATGCCATGCTAGATTGCAGAACACACTTTTTTTTCTAATGCTCTTTCGATTTCAGTTGTTATTCTGTGTTCTTGTTATATGTGCTTCGAAATCCAAACTAGTGATTTGGGATTAGGTTTCTTGATTCTACGATTGGTTTAAGGCGCTTCAAAATCAATCTTTCAAATAACTTTGAAGTCAATGGAAGTAGATATATTGGCCTCGTGATGATCCTTACCTTGTTTAGGAACCATAATTACATCCGTTACTTTCCAAACGCTTGGTACATACTCAAGGCTAATGGTTTTATTCATCAACCGTAAGAGTTAACTAACCCTTTGTTTGGTAGTTGCATCAGGACTTCTGCAGTGACCAAGTCAAAACCTGAAACTTTTTTGTCTTTTAAGTGCCTTATCTCATACTCACATGTCGTGATCGGAGGAATCATAAAACTGTAATTTTCATTGGTATTTAGAAGCTCATCACAGATAGCATCATTAGGCTTAAATATATGCGCTAGATGGTCCGCAAAACAGTAGCTTTTCATCATTGCTTTACTTAAAATTGTTTTCTAGCGATTTTAATTTTGCTTATCCGTTGAAAAGTTTACTGTAAATAATTTTTTTCTTCTTTGGAATATAATATTTCAAAATTTAGGTAAATTTTGAAATAAAGTATTATTTCGACGTTGGAATTTAACATCCCTGCCACATGACATCTGTCAAATTCAACTGTCATCCATAGTAACAGGTAAGCTCTTGCCTTGTCATTATTCAATATGGATGCATTTTGCTGAAAATTCAACAAGTTGACGCCGATTTTTCAAACAAACTCTTATTTAGTGATGAGGTCCATTCCTCACTTAGCTATATAAACAAATCAAATTTCAGAATTTGGGGTTCTGAGAATGCAAATGTGATTACTGCTACGCCATTGCATCCACCACGGGTGACAGTTTAGTGCGTACTTTGGACCTGGCGGCGTGATCGGCCGTTTTTTTTTTAAAGAAAAAAGAACGAAGATTGCAACGTTACGGTGAACTCTCAGCGCAATGGTCCTATTTTTTTTTTTATAATTTGCACGTGTTAAAGGGGATATGAATACCCTTATACTAATTTTTTAGAACACCGGCGTTTTTGAGAAAGGGGAAGAGACGTAGAGAAAGAGTGGTGTAGTTGGTTTGAAAGTGGTATTAAGTTTCAGTGAACTCCAAGGGTGGCATCTAGATAACTGGGGAGTATTTTTGTTTTGCTGTTATTGTCGTTGCTTATGATTTACAGTATTTTTTTCCGTCCTCCTGATGTCATCATCACGATCAAGTTATACCTTCGCAGTACAGTTGACATAAGCTTTTGCAATTGATGGACTTTTTTTTGATGATTCTTGACATCAGGATTCGAACTGTGAACCTGCAGCGTGACAAGCGATGATATTACCACTACATCATGGCCACCCCATATGGTCCTATAATAACCAACTTTTTTGGCCTGAAATTCGAGAAATTGATGTAAGCGACATGTGTTTCTAACTACGTTCCACACGTAGTACTCTATTGCACGAAAAGTTTCCTCGGCTGTTTAATTTCGAGATTTGACGACATCAATTGGCCACCAAGATCGTGTGATCTGATCCCATTGGATTTCTTTTTGTGGGACTATGCTACAGATTTGTTTTATTTATTATTTATTCAAGTTTAGTTTTACATGATTATTCATTTATCTACGAAGCCTGAAGGGCTTATCTGCAGAAGATTGCGTATCAAAGTTTGTAAATTAAAGTTTATTAAGTGAGCTTTAAGTTATTTTTTAGATCGTGTCTATGCAGACAATCCCCAAACTTTGGAGCATTAAAAAACTAACATCCGTGCAATTATGGCCGTACTACAGCCAGAATCAAAAGAATCGAAGTTTGCAAAAACTCCCGTGGCAGTCATTTAACCGATATTGTATTCCATTCATAATGGCATAGTCCAACATTAAAAACCGTAAACCAATTTCATTGAAATCTTTAATACTTTCTATTCCATTTAAATTAAAATCCTGAAGAACAAAATGAATAACCCTGTACTGTTTATTCAATTTTATATATATTTTTCTAATTTGGGCGATCTTCCATTAAATTGTTGGGCAAATATTCATTAGGATCAAAGTTCCAAATTTGGGTGATTTTTTATCTGTACTTTTGCAGATTAATTTTTGGGCGATTTTACCTTTAATTTTAGGCTATATTGCGTTATGAAAATAGGGCTACAAATTTTGAGCGATTGATAATTTTCAATTTTGGGTGAGCAGAAACTATCCCGTCCCATACAGTTTTTTTTCTTGTCGCAGTACGACCTATGATCTGCCATAATTTGATCATCAAAATCGAATCACTCTGTATAATGACTTAACATTAAATTTTAGTTTGTAGTTATGGAGATTTTAATAGCACTAACAAAATTTATTTCTCTAATTTAAATCCACAAATTTCGGAATGGAACTCAATATAAGAAACAGTCATTGGCTATGGTTTTCTTTTAGTTTACATTGAAAGTACGAGTATGTATTTATCTACGGTTGTATGTATATATTTCACTATTGAAAATTAATGTCGAAAAGATTTGTGCTTTGAAAGAGTAATTACTTCTGCACTGTGTTGATACTTTCAAATTGTTTATAAAAGTTATTTAGTTGGCAATTGTTCAATTGTGGCTGATAAACTCTTACGAGAAAGTTGCAAATAGTAAGTTTGCGTCTACATAAAAAGTATGACTAATGTCTTTGCATGTATTTATACCACACAATGAGAGAAATAGTTAGTTTTTTAGTTTAAGTTGACTTTTATTTCATAAAAAGATATTTGTTATAAGGTTCCAAGTCCGTTTTGGTTAGGCCTTAGGATGTTGAGTTGTCTTCTCATGGATGCGTGCTGCTCATTTGGTATTATGCTCAAATTGAAGCCACAGTCGGGCGCTGGTTTTTCCTGATTTGGAACAAAGCTTCCTTTAGTTGAAATAATGTGCGTAAGTACCAATCTTGGCAATCTTTCTTGGTCCATTGCCATAACTTTCGCGATGTAGTCAAAATGCGTTTTTAATGTGTCCACGAGGAGAGGTGGTGTACCAGTCTCCAGATGTAGCATGTATCTCGGAGTATTACTCGGCAAGTGGAAGGTTCATTGCTTAAAAAAAAAAAAAAAACATAGAAACTTGTCGACTACTTCAAGCAAAGCATGAGCCTCATACAAAAGTACAGATATTGCAGTTGGGTGAAATATTTTTTTGCGTTGAGTTATGGGTTACGTACTTATTTTTCATGCAACGACTGCAGACTGAAAAAATTACACTCTTAGCTTCCGATAGCTTCACTGCAAGGTATTTGATCACATTTAAGTTCCCCGGGAATAAAACTCCCAGATACTTGTAGGTAGGTAGGTAGGTAGGTGTGGTTGTAACAGTAAGCTATGCTGAAACATAATTAGCGCAGAGACGCCGTTTTAATACCACAACTCAAGTGACCTAATTTGTTGTAAAAACTGACGTTGGACTTGTGGGAAAGGAGAGAAAAGATTATTTAAATCCACCCTGTGGCATTGAAGAAACTGATGACGTCCCCGATGCTTGTCTCCGCTAACTCACTAATATTATCAAAGAGGTGTCTGCCAAGAATACGGTGTCTGACCCTACTAAGGGAAGGATTGTTTCAGGCTCGTTGGTCATATTGCAGCTACGACAAAGTGCATTAAAAGTAATGCCCAGTCTGGCTGCGTTGTCCCATATGGGCCAATGGCCAGTGTTTATTGCCAGAACTCTAGCAATATCTGCCCGATATCTATTGAATAGCTCTTGCCTTCTGCGCCAGTTATACTTGGGCCACATCTGCCTGGATATGACACAGTTAAAATAGATACTTGTACTTACGTAAGTTTTCAACAATCTCTCCTTGAAAAAACCATCTTTCATTCCGAGAGTACCTATCGCTACCATTCCTAAAAATTATAATTTTTAGATCTACAGTACGCGTCAAACCTGTTCATCATCAGTTGCATTCCTTCCACTGTATCGGTCTGGAGGACCATGTCATCTCCATACTTAAGACCTGAAATCTTTTTCTGACCAAGTTCGAACACAGTTTCCATTTGTTCGTCGTTAATGAAAATGATGAACAATGACGCACTTAGGATGCATCCTTGTTTTACGTTTAGAGAACATTGGTCTCGTACATTGCTCTCACGATTTTGTTTGACGTCCCGATTCTGTAGAGGTTATAGAAAAGTGTTTCCTGAGCTAAGGAGTCAAACACCGCGCCGAAGTCTAGAAAAAAAGCATGTAGCTTTTTGTGTTTCATTTTATTAATCTCAGCAATCTTGACGAGTGAAAAGATTTGAACCACCGTTGACTAATTCTTCCTGAACCCAGCTTGGAATTCATATAATTTTTTGTTCTCCTCGACCCAATAACTTAGGCTAAGTATTCAAGAAGAATATTCCTCTGTAATTTGATACATCTTTATACTTGGGAACATCATCTGATTCAAATATACGGTCGAACTCCGTGGTAAGCCCAATAATGAATTCTGTCGAACAGTTTTTATATAATTCAAATGGAATACGGTCGTCTCCTGGGGCTTTCTTAGATTAAGAATTCTGGATAATTTTCTGAACTTCGTATAAGGTGAACGCAACATCCGAAGACAAAAAATCATGGGTGCCGCAATTGAAAAGCGTGTAATATTTGCGGAATGTTAAGTGGCATGTTAAAATTGTATCTCAATTGTGGCGTCTGTGAAGATTGAGCAATAATACTTGACTATCCGTTTATAAATTGTACGGCTTTCCAGAACTCGGCAGATGATCTCAATATACAAATATTACTACGGCAGCTTTTTGTTACTCAAATGCTTTTTTTTCTCGTAAGAGAGGCACTTAAGGTCTTTGATTGCTTCTCCATAAACAGACTTCAAAATTATAGTGTTAAAGTGTCTCAATAGCCTAAAAAAAGAGCTTTCTCAAACCCGGAGACACTCTCTACCACTTTTGCGGGTTACTTCCTTGATGATTGGAGTTCAATATTCAGATTGTTCTGATATGAAATGCGGAGGCTGTCGTTCCATTTCAATTTTGGTAGAAGTCATCGTTTTTTTTTTATATTGTCCTCATTCATAACTTCCATCGGGATATGAACCGAACAGGTCTTCATTGCCTGCTGAATTCGCATTTCCAGCAGGAAAGTGAGATAAAACAGCAGTCATTAACTAAACACGCCGTTCTTCGAACAAAAGTAAACTCTCCAACAGGATCACATTCGCAGATTCCATGATTTCGTGATTCCTGGTTCCTTTGCTCTCGTTGACTTTATCCTTGGAGTTACGAGTTAAATTCACGGTGGATGCTCTCTTGCGCCGTTTATAAAAGTTTTTCATTAGCAAAACCATTGGCAGAGTACTCAATGAGACTACTCAGTAAATTGTCGATTTATAAGTGATCCAATGTGGTTGATAGCTTAACTCCTTTGTAAAGCATATTACAGAGTGCACAGTATCTGCTAAGTTATACAATAGACTCCCTACATAGATGCAATTGCATCCAAATGGATACACGGATATATTTTTCTCAAAATGGATACATTTTTCCAAAATATTGAATATCATCTAATAACTTTAATTTATGAAATATTTTCTATGTGTCATATAAAGTTATTGCCAGTTGACATGGAATACGAGTAGAACTGAACACAATTGTGGGACATGTTTACAAGAAATTCCCCTGAGTTCATAAATGCAGTATGAGGGTTCTCTTCGCAAACCTTGAACTCACTCATATTTAACTTCTATAAATAGTAAATAAATTCGCATTTCCATTAATTTTCCACAGTGGAAAGGTAAAATACATTTCATATCATTACATTCGAAATAAATTTACTTTAAATTTCGTAGATACATATTTACAAGAGAAAAAACGACTCTCCTATTTTAAATTAATTTAATAATATAGGCGTTGCCATTCTCTATATTTCGTACATACTTTGTGTAGCGTCACGCCCATATTTTGGGGGCGTTTTCTTCGAAAAGTCGTATTTTGCTTTCTCAAAGCTATTTACGATCATGGTTAAGTCTTAAGCGGAAATATCCCCCAAGAAGAAAGATGACATTACATTTGCATTAGAAAGTTCATATCCCCACGATCACTCATATTTCATATCACAGTATCACTCTATCCGTTCTAGGTGGATTGCAACTTTGCTCTATGTTTTTATGTATTTTTTGTCCAAGAGTAAACAAAGTTAATTCAAATATATTTTTCTTTTTTCAAATGGATACATTTTTGAAACCTAATGGATACAACATTTTAAAACCTGCGTAAGCACTGTTACACTGTTTAAAATATATATTCAAAACTTTCACAATTTTCAAGAAGATGCAAAAGGCATATTGCCTGCCTGCGGTCAAGTACTCGACGCGCCTTGCTCTAAGCAAGAAGTTCTTGGCTTCTATTTTTGTTTGAAAAATGAATACGTCCAGCAAGTTTAAACTAAATATAATAGGAATTGTGCAATGGATGAAGGTCCAGATTTCAAGGGTTGTGGTTGGGCATGGACGCGTGCTACCCGTGGTGTTTACAGGAATGTGAATTGCGCAGAAGATTAACGACGCGAACTGAATGATGAGCAAGCAAAAGTGAAAGTTGTATCAACTGTAACTTCACAACGTGAAAATGGGGTTTCACTAACAGTTGTAGTGCTTCATCTTTTGAGCTTCCGAAAGTTCTGTAAGATTTCCAAAAACAAAAAAAGTCGTGCTTAGAGTTGACATTAACAGACAGAAACATCTGAAAGCTAAAAATTGCTTGGACATTCTTCAGTTCGCTACTGTTGTACGAAAAGAGCTACTTATCTCCTTCAACCGGCCTTTGGAGACTTTCTGCTGACATAAGAATGTTTTTTTTTTTTTTTTTTCCTGTAAAGTGAGCGTAGGGTTGCGAAATTTGTAAAACAGATGCAATTATATCTTTCTATACAGAGGAAATTTTATCACAAAACTGTTGCTACAACTTCTTCTTAACAGAAAATGGGCGTGGCTGTCAAAATTTGTGGCCGAAATTCACAGATTCTGATGAGATATTCACAGTAAGACATAACCATCACAGTAAATAGCTTTGAAAAACTAATTTAATTCTTTTTCAAGAACACGCCCTATAAAGTGGGCGTGACCATGCATAATGTATGGACGAGATGTAGAAAAAACCAACATCTACCTGGACAATATTTGCCAGTTTCTAACAAAAATAGTGAGAAAAACGATATTTTTTGAAAAGTAGGCGTGTCTGTGGGCAGATATCAAACATTTTTACATCTGTACTGCTGCGGATTCTATAAAGGTTCCTTACTCAAAATTTAAGGCCCAAAAAGTGGTAGCATACGGACAGACAGACGGACGGACATAGCTAGATCGACATAACTTTTAATGCTGATTACAAATATATATACTCTTGGGTATCTGTCGTTATTATTTCTCTATGTTCCCCACTATGTATCAAAATTAATATACCGTGCATAGGGTATAAAAATAGCACTTCACAATTCAGATAAAATATAAAAGTACGCTCTCTTGCGTCATTCGGAGTGCATTACTATTATATTTATACAATAATTATCAACGATTACTCCCCCAAAGCAGATGTCGCGAACATACAATTTATCTTTGACACCGTATTGCCAAATGTCAATTACAATCTTATCTTTCTAATGTACGTACACCAAAAAAAAAAATCGTACTAAGTACATGCTCGACTTATTGCAACTCGTATCTTATAAGATAAAAAAATATAGAGTTTGCTTGAACTTAAAGTCTACAAACAGATAATTGTGTCTTCTGCTCTTTTTCCAGGTAAAAAGAAATGCTATGCCACCAACTTCATCCGTAGAAGCCGTTCTCCTAACCAAAGTGCTGACCCGTCCGCAAACACTAAACAATACCACAGAAAATATGTGCCTTTCATCGCCTTCAGATACTACCTCAGCTACTTGTAGACGAGCCTCATGTAACAATTTGGACCAAAGTTCAACAGATACATGTACCAACAGCAGTCATTGTAACATAAGACACAGGAAACATGCATCACTCTCAGCGATTACAACAAATACCATAAAATCAACCAAAGTGTTAGAGAATAACAATAAAAGCCACATAGATTTAAGTGAAGATGAGAAGAATGAAGTCTATACAGAGTGCGCAATCAAAGCTGCAATTGCTAATTGTAATGGAAGCACAAAGACAGATGATGATAGTGTAGAGTTTAAGTCACAAATTAGATGGCCGGATCTAATAGCGCAGGTGTTTATACACGTTGGAGCCTTATACGGATTGTACCTGCTGTTTTATGCAAAGTTCTACACATTTTTATGGGGTAAGTTGACATTATTTTTATATAAATACTCGTACGAGTATGTATTCAGTAACTTCACAAAAATATCATTGATTGGTGGGCAATGGGTTAGAGTATGATACGAGTATGATAGTCTATCTATAGTATAGCTTGCAAGTTATGTCGATAAACTCATCGATGGGGTAATATGGAATGTACGATTGTCTGTACATTAACAGGGTTAGTCACAACTTTGGGAAACTTTTGCACAAGTATTCTACAAATAGATATTTATGAGCACAACTCATATGAGGGGATGCAATATCTGAGTTTGTAGCGACAACCAGGCTGCGCTTAAGACCTAGATCAGCAAGGCAATCGCTTCTAAAATAGTTCGAGAATGTAAAAGACTCTTTGAATTAGGTTGACAAGTTGAAGTCTTATTTGGGTCTCACCCACATCACAATGGGATTATGGGAAATGAGATATCCAATTAACTTTCTAGGCAAGGTTCAGAGGAGGACTTCAGTGTTTGGTCTTCCTGCGTTCTCTGTCTGCGGATGGCGTGACTCTCCAGGATGTAGGCAGACTAAACGAATACTCTCGAAGTTCTGTAAAAATCCGAGACATTCCAGCTGTGTCTCAGTAGAAAAAACTGCAGGGAACTTAATAACTTTCTTACTGGTCACTACAGTTTTGCTAAGGATCTTTATGTACTAGGCTTAGGCAACACCATCATATGCGAAGCCTGTGAAGTTACTGTGGAAAGATTCTTCTGCGATTGTTCTTTCTTGGCTCGTATAAGGTGATAAATCTTTGGAGCCGATGTGGTGAGTGCTGGTAACACTAGTTCGTCATCACTGAAGCGCTTACTCATCTTTCTTAAAAAAAAAAGCCTAACAAATTTCATTAGCAGTGGTTTGCCTACTCGTAGTACAAGTACCAGTATCGAGTCTGAGTCCGTATTAGAGCCTTTACGGCTAGACAGATTTAGTTAAACTTCACATTTGGCGTTTATTAGCTTATATCCCGAGACAGAATTCGAACTCTCATTCTAACCCTAAAATTAAATATAATTTACTTAAGGTCAATTTTAAAACATACAAGGAAGTAACAATTCGTCTGAAGCGGATCGTATGATATCCTATCCCTCATCTTCCAATCCATCTCTAATAAACTCCGCTGTCAGGCAGAATGCTCCATTCAACCCGGACGATCAACAATTCCGTCCACCTGACCAAAGTGAAGTGAAGGTACCAATGTCTATGCTTAAATCCAGTAAGGCTGCTAGAGCCGACCGTCTAACTGCTGAGCTGTTGGTGCGGAGCATACAGCAACTCATCTGTACGATGTGGTCAGCATCGATTTATTTTTTTTTTTTTTTAAATTTGCACTTGTTAAAAGGGATATGAATAGCCTTATACTAATTTGTGGAAAGGGGAAGAGACAGAGAGAAAGACAGAATGGTGTAGTTTGAAACTCAGGTGGTATTAAGTTTCTGTAAACTCCAAGGGTGGGTGTCCAGATAACTGGGGAATATTTTGTTTGTTTTCGCTTTTATTGTCGTTGTTTATGATTCACAGTATTTTTTTCTGTCCTCCTGATGTCATCATCACGATCAAATTTCATTTTAGCCATATGACCACCCTACTGCCAGTGTTATGCCTTCACTGTAGAGTTGACTTAGATGATTCTTGACATCAGGATTCGAACCCCCAAGAAAAGAGACCATCTGAAATGCGCCAACTACAGGGCCATATTATGCGAACGCCCAGTCAACAAACTGATTAGTAGCAGTATGGTTTTAGGCCAGGAAAGTCTACCATAGTTTTGACATTTACATTGCGACATATCCTGGAAAAAATCAGGCACTCCTAATCGATACTCACCACCTTTTCATCGATTTCCTGTGATAGCATCTATAGAAGCAAGCTATACGGAGCCGTTTGATGTCAGAAAAGGACGACAAGGTGACACGCAATTATACAAAATTCTCAAGCTATGAGTAACATCAGCGGTACAATCTTTCAGAAGTCTATACAACTATTCGCATACGCCGACTTCATTGAAATAATTGGAAGACCGCAACGGGCTGTCAGTGATGCTTTCGGGAGGATTGAAACAGAAGCGGCGAAAAAGGGTTTAACGGTTAATGAGGGCAAAACAAAATATATGCTGTCATCATAAAAGGACAGTGAACATCGATGACTTGGACAGAATGTCACAATAATTTACAGCTAGAATTTTAAGGTTATTAAGGACTTTGTGTACATTGTGACAGCAGCGCAGATATCAAGCGAAGAATCAATCGTACCAACTGCTGTTTCTTTGGGCTAAGAAGGCAACAACTAAGAACCTCAAAGGCGGATGAAAAAAAAAAAAAAATATTCGTCTGATTTTTGGTCCCATTTGTATCGACGGGGAATGGAGGAGAAGATACAATAACAAACTATACCGGTTGTACAGCGACATCGACCTAGTCAGAAGGGCTCATCGCATAAGATAGCTAGGACATGTAGACCGAGTAGACATAAACTATCCGGCCGGAGAGTCTTCGAATTCATCCCGGAGGGACACTTGTTGGTTGAGGCCCAGATCCACTCCGAACTGTAGCGCCATCTAAAGTAAGTAAACTAAGGAATTTTCGCTCGGAAGACAATGCATGCACCATGTTGTCTAAAAGACTAGTACTTCTGAGTAGAAACCAACTCCATTTCCATTTTTGAAACATCGGTGAAAATCGTGGTCTCGTAATCACTGCATCTACGAGTATGCTAAAGTTATTGCGGGGAACTACATACTCTGATATCACTGTGAGGCTTTCGGAATTGTACTTTCCCTCCAACTTCTTCATGGTTCTTAGTATTGCCGCATGCTCTTAGGTGGTCTGCTTCTCAGTCTGAATGCTCCCTTCGCTGCAGATATTTTGATAAACACATTAAAATATGAAGAATCATATGTAATCATGTAATCCCCATAGTGCATTTATTAAGTACAGGGGCCCCATAGGATGGTACATGTAATAAACACTGTACGGATGCAATCCCTATCTTCCCACAAAGCACCTTTTACAGTCGTAGAAAGCATTAAGTCCTCTTAATCCTCAAAATGGTGCCGTATTTCGCCTTAGTTGAGAGGTATATTGTGATATCAGAACTGGGTTAAATGTTTCCAGAGCCTCAGGGATCTTTTTGAAAAGTTCACTTAATTTTTCTCAGAAACGCTTGCAAGCAAAATTGTAGGGAACGTAAGAACAAACTGGTTGGTATCACTGTATATGCAGATGACCTCGTTGTCTCAGTATTAAGCAATTAGCTACACTCTTTTACTTGTATATTGGCATACACAACTAGTCGTTAAGTTAAGCTTCTAACAACTGATAGAGTATTGTTCACGAGGAAAAAGGAGATTCGCAGCTTCAAACTCTACTAGGATTCTGGTCAATACGGGCTTTCGGAGAATCATGCTTCGTTGCAAAGAATACTCAAATGAGATAGTGAAGATGAAGTAAACATAACCGATTACCTTTCCACTGCACTGATACCTAAAGACGTTCCGATACTACATCGTTATACATGTTATCATACCAGTATCGATAAATTTTTTTCGATATCGTCAGTTTTATCCTACTGAATTTAAACCAATAATTCGAAATGAAATTATAGCATTTCAATATGCTGTATCTCACCAAAAACACGAACGTAAAACACTACTCAAGTTCAAAGACTCAAGCTCTCAAAGAGGTTTGTACACATCGAACTATGCTTGCCACTAGAATTTGCTAGGTTATTGTATTCACGGTTCAAAACTCTGTAATTCTAAAATGCGGCAGTAATGCTTTGGCTTTTGGAAAGCCCAAAATGTTCATTGATGCAGAAGCGTCTTCGAGTGGGAGTGGGGAGCCGAATGAAGCACCGGAGGAAAAACCAGATTACTCAACTTTAGGAGCACCACACCGACATTGCGCATATGAGGGATAAATTGAAAATAGCCCATGGTTCTCCAAAAAAGCCGAACAAGAACTATTCCTATATATAAAAAAAAAATAAATCAAATCCGCTCCAAGTTTGGAACTACATACATGAAGTTATTCTTCCCCAGCTTGTTTAAAATTGCCTAAAAATACTTGAGCATGTGAACAAAATTGGTGTGTTTAGAGGGCCTATTTTTCAAAGCAAGAGCAACTGGGATATTTGTTATTTATCTAGAGAAGTACGTTTTGATTTATTGTTTATAAATTATATTTACGTATAAAATATTTACCTACATTCGTTTTCAATTTTTCTCTTTCTGGTGTAATGAACTCTGGATCACCAGATTATTTTCGGATTTTTATTCTTTAGATTTTACACATGTTCCAATTACAAAAAGGGAAAAAGACCTAACCTCAATCTCAAAAAAGGGAAAAAGACCTAACCGCAATGAACTAGTTCAGCTTCTGTCAAAACAAAGAAAAATGTCCGGATAATCGCACATGCCTGAGGCATCACCAAATCGGTGCTGCCAAGTTACCATAAGTTCATATATTCCTAGTTCATTACACTGGCTTTATTTTTTTTTTTTTTTCGATATTTGATAGTATTGATACTTTTTTTCGATACGATATATACCGGTATCGATACTTTCCATTGCATAGTTTTGAAACTCAAGTATCGATACTCTTTCACATGATAGACAGATGGCAACGATAGAACAGGCAATGATGATCCCCTTCTTGCATTTTCTTACTCAGGTAACTCACAAACCTGTCGTAGCACTGCTATCAAATCCCTTAAACGAATTAAAATATGTATGTCCTAAATGATTCTTTAAAAGACATGAACAGATTATGAAGAAATGTACTGCAGAAGAAACTTAAACAGAATGCTGACGTAGCTAAAAGTCTTACATTTTTCAAGTCAACTCCATTACACTTGGGAACGGTTGAATCTGAGTTGTGAACAGCGTAGTGCATTTTTGGCGCGATCCAATTTGATACACACCATTTCAGGCGTGACCGGCGCTATTATTGTCTTTTAGAATTAATTATGAATCATAACTTATACAGCGCTGGATATTTTGATTAAATTAATATTTCAGTGCAAAAGATTTGTTTTGAAAAAGTGCAAATTTAATTAGCCAGTCTCCAGATGGATGGTGTTATAACCGGAAAAGAAGAAAATACAAAATGGTAGGCTGCATTAATAGTCCAGGAATAGATTAGAAAGATGAGTGCATATTTATAAACAATACCATGAAATTATGATAGAATGCATGTGGCGCATTAGAAATTTACAAATAAATTAAATTTGAATAGATATGTTTTCATCTGGATGTAAGCGCGATGTCATTACTACAAAATATCATCTTAATATTTACTAGAACCATTCAAGGTGACAAAGCAAATAAAACTAATTAAAACAATAGAACGAAGTATTTATCATCACACTTTGTGATATCATTTGTTCCAGATACGCACCACTAGTGCTAGGTCCAGAATTCCATTTTTAATTTACATTCTCTTTTTATTTCAACTTAGGTATGTTTTGCTCTTTTTATTCAATTATTATGAGCTATATATAACCGTGCTTGCCTAATTTGTGTGCTGTGTCATCAATTTAGTCACAGGGGAAAACAAAATTCAGATACTTTGTGCTGTTCCAAATGTAGCTCCGAATTGAATTCTTTTTAGATGACATTTTGAAGAAAAAAAAAAAGTATCAGCATTGAAAAAGCAATATTAAAATATTCACATTTATTGTACATATTTCAAATATGTCCAATAAATATGTCAACTATATTTAGATACATTGCGGTATACTCGTACATGACTATATAGATAGCTGCAATGTCATATTTGATGGGAGTGTGACGTAAATTGACTTAAAATTAATTGTAGAGGAAAAATATTTGATGGATATTCAATCAAAGTTCTCCAATTAACGGGTTTTATTGGGTTGACAGTTAATGGCAATTTCTTGGTGTACACATTTGTACATATTCCTAAAATATAAGCTACTGAGCGCCATTTAGACGCTTAAGGTATGTGCACACCAAAAAATCCTTTGAGAAATATTTTGAAAAACAATTCGAAAACATTTAAAAACATTTGGGGAAACATTTCAGAAAGAATTAATAAATAAATAAATAAGTAAATAGCTTGAGAGATTTTGGCACGCTTTTCGTTGCGTGCAGTCGACTCATATCACGCGAGCGGTGATTCGACACTTGATCTACTGGTCTTTGGTGTTGGTGGAGGCGTACTGTATCATACTGAATTATTATCTAAGTTACTCTCCATACACTGTACTTATTCTTGACTTACTTAGGCTAGGCGCGTACATGCGATTTTAATCGCGCTACTACTTAGTCGCAAAGATTGAAACACGCAATTATCAATATGAATACGCGCGCAGAACATATAAAAATCGAAGCGATTTATGCCTCGATTTGTTTAATTTTTTGAGCGACGCGATAGTCGCCAAAATAAATGAATCATGTGAATTTAAACGAGTAAGAACGCACTGGCGATTTTAATCGCCGCGATTTAAAAATGGTAGTCGCAATAATATAAAATAGTGCGCGCACTGGCGATTTTCTATCGCGCTACTATTTAGCCGCGATAAATGGAACACATGGTTTGTAATCGCAGAAATTAGAAAAATGGAATATGTCCCATATTTATTTGCGATTTTTCAGTCGCAAGTTTTAATGGTTGGCATGTTAAAAATGGATTTCAATAAAAAGAAAATAAAAAACGTAGAAACTTGGTACATCTTATTGTTAGTGAAAGACTATTTTATATTATCGGTGCCTCCATATCCAGTAGGCAAGTATTGGACAGATGGTCATTTGACAAAATTGATTCGTTGTCAGACATAACTACGGTGACTTTTTTTTTGCCAAAATAAACACACAAATAACTTTGTAAACAATGTTATGTCCAAAGACCTTAAAGAACCGCGACTGAATAATCGCCAGTGCTCGGAGTTTTATACTTCTCTCTGTGTTCCAATTTTAAATTTAAATTTACGACTAAAAATTTGCCTGAAAATTAGAGCTTAATTCAATCGCGCCGATTGTTTAGTTGCAAATTGCGCGCACTCGTATTAGAAGCCATTTCCTCTATTTTTTTTTTGCTATTAAAAAATTGCGGCATTTATTGTCGCTTGTGCGCGTATGGTCATTTCCTACAGCGACTACGATTCTTAATCTCCGCGACAGGAAATCGCATGTGCGCGCCTAGACTTAGGCTTCAAACATTTAATTTCTTCGGATGCGCGTAGCGCTTGTGCAACTTTTTTCGGTGGATAGTCAAGTTTTGAATTGACCTGGAACCAAGAAATAGTTAAAGTCAGCGTTCGCAGCCCAAATATTCGTCCATTCAACATTTAGGGTGCTGATTGGAGTCTATAGTATTTTTCGCCGGTTAAACGGAATTCATCGCCTGTTGTTCGGTCGTTTTATCGACCAGAACACCAAAGGTACAAGGTGGCGCAAAAGTATTGACCCAATTTGATTTAGCTATAGCTTTGTTTCTAAATTAAAAAAGGATCATTTTATTTCGTTCTTGGACTTTAAATTTTGTTTCATTAAGTACTCTCAGAAGACGCCAGCAAAGAGAAGCAAATCGACCCCCTATGTCAAAATCACGACTAGTAAGAGAGTGTAAAATTAAATTGAACTTACTTGCCAAATACAACAGAGTCCATCCTACATGGGTACCAGGGCATGAAGGTGTACCAGGTAACGAAAAGGTAGATGAACTGGCAAGGAAAGGAGCAGTATAATAGAACAGAATCCTTAAAAGACAATAGGGGTCCCTCTGACAACTATTAAAACGATAATCAATGATAGGATACGACAGGTGTTCAATAACTACTGGACGAATCTAGACACGTGTAAAGTGGCCAGATCCGTGGTAACAGAACCGAGTAACAACACAGCAAAAAGAGCTTTCAACTCAAGCAGAACACAGTTAAGAGCGATGGTGGGACTTTTAAAAGGGCACACCAATCTCAATAAACACTCGTTCAGACTCGGGCTAGCTGATACAACAATCTGTGCCAACTATGAGGAGGAGGAGGAGGAAGATATAGAATACTTCCTCTACACTGCCCTGACTGAAGAGACTGGGATCCCCAAGGATAGTGGATCTAACATACCTCAGTTAGAAAGGAATCGTTGATATATTGGAGTTCGCTAGACGAACAAGACGATTTCCCGATCACTATACTACATAGTCTCCTTTTGATACTCGCCATGATCCCAATACCTACATCCCTTTTCAGCACATAATTCCCATACACAGTACTATTCCTTTCAGTTCGACAGACGAGGGGAACTCAACGGGCCCAATGGAGGGCTAAGTGAAGAGCATAAGCTCACCCTCTAAAAACAACTAAACAACCAAATACTGGAGATGATATCGTTCAAATGTTGGCCTTAAGAGTTTATGCAAATTTCGGCCCTTTTCATGGCATTTTCACTTTACAAATCGCCAAAACGGCAGTTAACAAGGCCTCCGCTAAGTCCATTGTGTTGCCCGCTGTGTGTGCAGTGGGTTCCGTCTTGTTGAAGCCACATATGTATGCTCCAACCCCAATTCATTCAATCCGGGTACCAAACTGTCACGTAACAGCGCTGGCCAGTGAGAGTTATCGCGTTGTCAGCAGCGAAAGTAGGACAGAATCACCCTTTCAGTACAGACGCCGAACAACACAGTAACTTACAGTGGATGTAAAGGCGATTCTTGAATACTACACGTGTTTTCAATGCCCCAAAAGAGAGTATTCTGCTTGTTTACATGTCCGTAGAGATGGAAATGTGTTTCGCACTCATGATTAATTTTGAAAGAAAATCGTCCTCTTCATGGTTGAGACTTATGATGCGCTGGTTGAATTCCAAATGGGCCTGGTGGTTTGTGAGCAGCAGCTGGTGCACCATTTGAGCTTTATGCAGAAACATCTTCAAGTCTTTCCCCAAAATACCCTGCAGAGGTCGCCTGGAAATACCAATTGCGTGGCCCGTCGTTTCGTTGATGTTTCTTGACACTCTTCCACCTCCTCACACACAACACCCATATTCTCCGTCGACCAGCCTGTTCTTGGTCTGTTAGCCCTTGCTTTATCTCGTCTTGAACCAGCCTCTTCGGGGCGTGCGGCTTGGCATCTAATTGTGCGACCAGTTGGTTCTTATCAGTGATGAATTATTCCGTAAAAATATCGACTTCTTGTTGTGTTTTTCGCATCTGTTTACTATACAACTGTCAATATCACTATGACAGGAGATGTCATTTGCAAAAATCATAGACAATTCACATAGGGTCATTACTTTTGTGCCACCTTGTATGTTGGTTCCAACCAATAAGTCACACAAATCATATCCAAACGTACAATTTCCAATCTAGGGAACCGGACTCTTATCTTTAGGATACCGAGCGGGATATACTGATGCCAATAACCCGTCTTACGGATGTGAGTAACGAAATGATGCACTCTTTTCTATTGAATATACTACTGAAAAGCTCAGGCGTCTATATTGCTGCTAATATTAGATGGCATAACCGTCGCACAAAAAAAAGCCGAGCTTTTTCTGCATGTATTGCCATATCATGTTGCGGGTAAGATAAGATACGTTTCACGCAAAAATCACATATTGAACACCTGCGCGGAACTCTAAATCAATAAAGGTCTCCTATCTCCGAATGTACAGTATCTAGTATCTTTATCAATCTATCTGATTAGAGGGTAAGACCTTTGGAATATCGTAAACGTATTGCTTTAAAGTCTAATTGCAGTTTTTTTCAGTTATTTTATTCTTAACTCTTATTCATTAGTCTGCGCTATTATTTGTTTTCATTTCCTGTTCGATAGGTGCAGGTCGTTGGCATTACCCTCCGATAGGTGATTCATGAGATTTTTTTTTTTATATACGCATTTTTTACTGATAAAGTTTCCACTGAGCCGGTAAATAGCAGTAGCGGTTAGATTGTCCAAAAAACGATCATATAAATTGAAAAAAAGATAAATACATTTTTTTTTTTTGCGAATTGCGTTACTACTTTTCGCACGTACTCACATGTGACTGCCGAATATATAAAATCATTATCATTAGGTGAGTCTATTTCTGGTAAACAAAATTTATTATCCGTGTATTTGATGTGATTGGTTATTACTTTTTTTATTATTATTTATGGAGTTATGCAATACTAATCGGTGGAAACTTCCTTTCATTCGCTGGTAGAAACCATTGAGAGTTCTTTCGAGAACAAGGTTGGTATCTTTTCTTGACATTGAGGGAGCTTTTAACAATGTTAACAGCAGAGCCTACATCTGCTGCATTTCTTAGTCTGAAGGTTTAGCACATGCTTAGGACTATTATTGTCACTACTCTGGCTAATAGTAGTGAAGATTGCTTAACATTCTGAGAAAATAGGGATACAGCATTATAGCCTATGTGGACGACAATCCACACAGTTGGACCCTCAACGAAAAAATACTATTTCATATAACACGGACTACACCGTCCCTCACATTGACTCCAACGTCAAATACAAAGAATTTCAGAATTTCTTGCAGAATGTTTTGTGAAATTTGAAAATGTTTTGTGGTTTTGAATAAATCTTCACAGATGGTTTTAAAACATGGTATGGTACGGGGGCAGGAGATTTATCCAGTGCACCTGATGCAAACATTTAACTTTTTATTTCAGGCAGAAATTACGGGAGTCCGAAAAGTCGCTGCTTGGCTTTCAGTGCACATAGACAGTCAATAAACAATAAAAGTATTGAAATCACCGACAATATGATCCAAGTCGGTAAAGTAATGCTGGATTCCCAGATGTGCGGTTCGGAACCTGTCCCACAGCAGGTGGGATGATATCGGCAGTAGTCTTTCGTTGAGGCAAATCTTGGCTAACCTGGATTTAAAGAGAACGAAATTACTTCTGTCTACAAATAGGAAAAGCCTAAGCTCTACAAGAGGAGTCTTCATCGGGAAGGCATGCTATTACAATGGGTATTCCCTCCTAGCAATGTTCGGAAGGAAAGTCGCTGGGAGTACTTGTATAATGATAACATCGACTTAGCCAGGCTCGAAATTTGTCTCCGAGTTAAAGGGGTTGCACACATATATTCCCTTAAGAAGTAATTCATCACATAGGTAGGTAGGAATGGTTGCTGCCACAACTCACTTGACCTTGTTTATTAGGTGTTAATAGATTGTTAAAAGGGAACGGTTTCAAATCTATCCTGTGACATTCAGGAAACTGATAAACTCTGTGATACTTTTCTCTGAGATTTCATTAAGGTTGCCGAAAAAGGGTTTTCCTAGAGTTGGATGTCGGACTCTACTTAAAGCAGGACACCAGCAAAGGAAGTGGGAGAGAGTTTTCTTCTCATCCATATTTTTACAACTGCGGCAGTGTGTGTTAAAAGGGATGCCCAGCCTAGACGTATGCGTCCCTACTGGCCTGTGACCTGTGGTTATCGCTACAATTCTTGCAGCGTCTACCCGAAGTTCTTGTTTTCTGACACAATTGCAGTTTTCCCAGATCTGCGAAGAAATGACAAAATTCTGCAAACTGTTTCACCATTTGTTTACCACTGAAAGAAAGTGTGAAAAGATTTCGCTCTTGAGAGTTCCCATTGGAATGAGGACTATCTCTGTAAGGGATCTGTCAAAGGCAGACCCACTCTTCGGCAGCTTGTCGGCCCGTTCGTTCCCCTGTATGTTGCTATGATCTGGCATCCAGAGAAGACCGATTTTGATTCGACAACCTAGCGACGGGAGCACTTCCCTATACTGTTCCACCAGCTGGGAAGATGATGTTGTTGAAATCTGGGACTTAATAACAGCCTGACTATTAATGAAAATAGTCTTATTATCCCACACGTTTCATATATTGGCAGAAATTCCGCCTGGAAGACACTGAATGAATCAGGAAGGCGGAAGGATACTAATGTTTTCAGTGTTTTCGAAAAGATTCCCGCACCGAACCCAGTTGTGTTGAAAATTTATTTTGAGTGTGGTGTAGTCGGTCAGAGTTTTTCCCAGTTCTCTTGGTAATGAATTTAGAATCTTGCTGTTTCCATAAGGTCTAGCAGACCAGCACCCTGAATCTTTGGGTCGACTGCGCTACATGCTGAAATGTATTTAATACGGAGGTAGAAGATGCAGAAGCACATTCAAATAGTGCCTATGGCGGCCGTCCTTTGCACGCAGGCCACCAATCTTGTGACTCATATGTAAGTTTTGGACGTGTTACCGCTGTATACATCCATAAGACCAAAGGTTTTCCTACAAGCGTTTGATTTTTTCATTCGTTGTTCGATGTTTAACTTCCAGTTGGGTCTAGCATGACTCTTAAAAACCAAAAGCGCTGGAGGAAAAGGAAGTTATTGGTTGTTTAGCCGTGGAGGCGTAATTCATCGCATAATGTCAATGGTGCTCTGATATCCTTTGTTGTATCACAATGAACCTATCTATTTGGTCTAAGTGTGTTCCTTCCTGAACAAGGGCAGATTCCTAACCTATCGTATCGTACACAATACTATAGAGTGATGTTACCCGAATGAAAGTATTAAATGGAAATCGTGAAGCCAGACAACTATCGTGTTTTATCCGTTCATCCAAAATTCTCTAAAGGAGAAAGGGTTTCGCCCATTTTCAACAGATTTACCCTGCCACTTCTGTCTTTCCTGTGATCATACAAGAAACAGATTAACTAGTACATTAGTAAAGGGCGGTGAATACCGCTTTTTGTTTTTAACTTCTCGGCTAGAAAGGTTTTCAGAAAAATCACGACTCTTGTGGCCACCTGTATACATATCTAGCTACTTGCCAATATGAATCAGCAAAAACCAAGGATTTATCTAATCTAAACGTGTACTAGGAATCAAGTATCTTATTTAACAATCTCTGCGTATGAATTTAGACAAGGTTTCCCAATAAATTGAGCCAAATTTTTTGCATCAAATCTAATATAATACTGCAATTTAGCAACAAAAATCTGTCGAGTTACTTATGGTTACAGGAGTAGTAGTCAGGAAAAGTATGTCGGTAATTTGAAATTTGTTCAAACTATTTAATACTGTCGAAACAACCCAAAGTTTTCTATGGGACAAGTACGAGTAAGGCGCACTAAACTTTAAATTGTACCTTCTTTCATAACAAAAACTCATTTCTTATCAGCTCTCCGTCAATAAAAATATGACCTTATCTATTCCAAGTCTGCAATTTGAACGAGGTTGTATTATTGTCTGTGAGTTGGCTGTTTAACTCTGATTGTTATTGTTACATGTTGATTTGTTTACCTACTCGATGTCTTAGTCATTTTTATGAATCTACCGGACACTTGATAAAAATACAATTTGCTATTTTTATGTTTTGCTTTTTTATAAAGGTCTCAACGATATTATCTTTTAATGACAGTGAGTCAGGAAACGAATCAGAAGTAGGTTATCTAGAAATGTATAGGTTCACTATCAATTATCTTACTGCGTTAAGGCTTGAGATATGGGTGATTTTTTTCATTAAAGATAGACAAACGACCAAAGTAGCGGTTGGTGTGGCTCAGTGATTGCATTCCGCATTCAACATTTTCAATGGGCAAATTGTATCAGTGAGAGCTTTGCTAATCAGAAAACACTCACAAAAGCCGGTAGGTGGATGCAAAAGAACATTGAATAGGCATAATTATAAATTACTAATAATTCGAAAAGAGGGCGCCGTGACTCAATGGTTAAGTGCGCGATTACAGAGCAGGAGACCCAAGGTTACAGTCCCGTAAAAAAAAAACAGGAAGTTTTTTCACGGTCTCACCTCTCGCGAACATCCGACAGTAAAATTGTCATGAGAATCTTCTCTCAATCGAAAAATTGCCCTTCGGAAACGGAATAAAACTGTCGGTCCCAACAATTCGTGCGGCGCACAGCACGAGTGGCTAAGCCTGGCTCTGAATGGGCTCTTAGCAACAAAATATGTTTATTTATTTATTTATGGTGGAAATAACGGAACATGAGCACTAATCATCCAACATTAGGCCGGTGTTTTAGGGAAGGGATTTGGCTGGGTATATGCTGATCACCGATCAGCCTGCAAGCTTATCGCTGAACATGATGAAGCAAACTCAAGCATGTGACGAGAGCATCCGCCCAAAACATGCGAGTTATGAGTATATTCAAGATTCGGACGAAAATAAATTGTAGATTGTTATCAGGTCCGAGTTGTCTACGCGTTGAATTCAACTCAGTTTTTCACACCCCCACCTTGCCGAGGTGTTGTTAACGAATAGGTTATGTCAAGAGTGCTATCATCCGCCAAGGAATGAATCGAGTTATAGAAAGGAGACCCTTAATGTAAATCAGAAAAAGGGACGGAGAGAGTACTGAGCCCTGGGAAACACCCGCATTTGTTGAGAATGGTGTAGAAGTACATCGACTACTTCACGGAAATGTCTCCGACACCATGAGTTTCAAGCTTGTTAACGAGGGCACTATGCCATACTCTATCGAAAGCAACAACTTTGCATTCACCATGATCATGTGTGTTCTAGTTCCATTTTTCGGACAGGTAGGTCATTAAGTACCCTGTGGAATGCTGGTGTCAGAAACCGTACTGAGGAGATGGTTTCTTTCAAAATGCATAACTCATAAGGGCAGCACTGACATCAAAGCTATTGGTCGGAAGTTAGAAGGGGAAGTTTTATCGAATTTTTTCCGAATTAGCTGTATGTGTTTCATCTATCCGGAAAAATGGATGTTGAATATGATAAGTGGAAGAACTTACGCAAGAGCAGAAGACTTGTTACTATTGGCCCTGAAGAGTTGTTTGCTATTGGGATCTTTAGAACTCAAACTAATCAACGTATTAATCCCAAAAAATGTTAAGCCGAATTCAGCGTAGGTGGTAAAAGATAGCAATCTGCAGATTATTTATTTGGAGTTCGTGATGTTCTTATCATTGTAGATGGAAGCCAAGGTGGTGGATGAAGCAGAACCTTTTATTCTTTTCACGAAAGACCAACAAGACTCGCTACCTTAAGTACACCATTCACTTGTTGATCTCCCAAGAAATGGATGATTTAAAATGACATTATAGTCATTTTTAGCCCATTTACAGTACTTCGATTTTTCCCAGAAGGTGTTCGATACCATAACGCAAAAGTTTCTTCAATTGTATTTTCAACTACCGACCTAAGGTCGTCATGGAGAATATTGTCAATATCCACCTTATGGATTATCTAAACAAATACCGTGCTTCTCAATGATCTGCAATGTAGTTCCAGACAAAAGTGTTCCACGACCGAATTGACTGAAAAATTGAGTCAGTGATCCATTTATCAGCATGGTGAATGTGCATAGAGTAGTTGCTCCAGGCGTCACCAAAACTTTTGAAAATTGATTGGATAGTGCCTTTGTGTCGGTATCGTATTCTTAAAATGGGTTGTAAGCTTTATCAGTAATCGATCAATACTAGTTGTACAGATGAATATGCTTCCACCCGTTTCGCAACTAATTCTGCTGTATCGCATAGCTTTGTCCTATCGGTGACATTTTTTCTGATGTTTATTAAAAATCTTCTCTCTGCTACTGCTGACGTCAGCACTATTGACTTCGCCTATTCTTTAACGACTCCACGGCATTATCAATTGTGGTGCGAAAAACATTGTTGATTTTAACGCACCTGAAAACCCATCTCTGAAGCCGGATAATATCATGGAAAACTCAGAATAATTGTAGCTGCTGTATAGGAATCGAATGGTATGTCAATGTTTGACATGTACGTAAGTTCAAACCTATGCCGGAATGGCAGATAACAGATGCTTAGATGCCTTGGATTCAGGGAGCCGCGTGCCGTTTGGGATCGGGACCTTTTTCAGAATATTCGCATTGAAACTTTCACTAATTTCTGGATAACGTCGAATATTTTGAAAGATTCCGTACAATTTTTAAAGAATAGAATTTCAACAAGTATATACCGTTTTCGAGGTATTCACACCCGTGCTGGGCCTGATTAGGACACCCATATTTTGAAGCTTATCACAAATATACATGTGCGACTATTTGTTGAATTTTATTTTCTGACTGACTAGATTTCCTGGTCCTTGATTACTCCAAAACCATAGCAAGAGGGATAATTTAATCTGTCTGCATTTTATCTCGTTTTGTTCGTCAAAATCTCAAACTCCCACTGCTTCGTTTCCATTTGCTGTAGACTCGTCGTCCGTTTTGTGTATCTACATTTCATCAAATTGGTCAAATTGTTTAGGAGATTTAAAATGGCCAGTACCACTATACTCGTAAGAAAATTGTTTACTTCAAACGTGATAAAGAGCACATCGCAGGCAATCAAATTCCATTTCTCGCTACAGTGCATGCTCTGACCTAATGTTCTATAACTCAATTCAAAGCATTTGAATACATTATTCGTTCTGAAATAGAATACCAATGAATACTATGCTTGATTGCATAACTACAAAAAAAAAAAAATCAATATTTGCATATCGCCATCCATTGAGTTGTTGTGGCAAATTGTCTCGCGTGTGACACATCGAGTTGCGGTAATTTAGTTTTAGAACCACTGGTTCTGAGCTTCGCAACTCATCAATTGGGTCCATGAACCCTGAACTCTGGACTTTGATCTAAATTAATTGTTTTATTAGTCGAATTTATTACTTACCCTCTTTAATGAAAGCACATATTTTTTACTTTACTTATAGTCGTGCTTATAATTTGGTCTTCTGGCGTTGGAATCACCGCTGGAGCGCATCGCCTTTGGTCACACAAGTCCTATACAGCTGCATTACCATTGCGCTTATTATTGGTATTCCTGTTCACTGTCGCCGGACAGGTATGGACTCAGTAAGTGGATTCTGTCGAAAGAAACTAATTTGCTTCTTTTTTTTTCTAGCGCGATGCATACACATGGGCTCTGGATCATAGGATACATCACAAATTCTCAGAAACAGAAGCCGATCCGCACAATGCCAAGCGAGGATTTTTCTTCGCTCATGTGGGTTGGCTATTCCTGACACCACATCCTAAGGTGGAGGAGAAACGTAAAGTGATCGATATGTCCGATCTGGAGAATGATCGTGTGGTGATGTTCCAAAGGAAGTGGTACATTCCATTGTTTGCTACCTTCGCTATTGCACTGCCAGTCCTTGTGCCATGGTATTACTGGAACGAGGATCTCTGGATGTCGTTCTGGATTAATTTTAATATGAGATTCTGTTCCACATTGAATGTGGCCTTTTTTGTAAATAGTGTTGCCCATATGTGGGGCAGAAAGCCTTATGATAAGTGAGTTAAAATTCTCTAGGACTTTCCGATTACTAACTTATGTATCCCTTTGCAGGAATATAAGTCCAGTGGAATGTCCAGTTGTGTCATTCCTTGCACTCGGTGAAGGGTGGCATAACTACCACCATGTTTTCCCCTGGGATTACAAGACCAGTGAATTGGGTACTTACACTCTAAACGTTACGACTGGTTTTATCGATTTTTGCGCTAAGTTGGGATGGGTAACTGGACGTGAGTAGTCTTCAAGTTTAAATTGATCGTTTATGGTAAATAAACTATTCGTGTAGGTAAATCGGTTTCCCTGGATATGGTAGCTCGACGTGCAGCCAAATGTGGTGATGGCTCACATTTTCTCAGTGATGAATATGCTCATAAGGATCAAGTATGGGGCTACGGTGATAGAGATCTGCCGGGAGAAGATGCCGCAGAGCTAGAGACAATGAAGGACTAGAGACGGCTTTATTCGAAAAGATTATAAACATTATTTATTTATATGCTTAATGTATTTGTTGTTTGTTTATCAAACTGAATGTTTGTTAAGTGCTTTTAATAGTTTTCCCCAGTGAATTCTAGAAATTCTAAGAACGAACTAATTTTATTGTTTAAGTTATTGCAAGGAATATTTGAATATTTTGTTAATAAAATATTAAATAATCATAAGAGGATTTTCATGAACAGAAGCTGGGTAAAACAAATGTGTGTATACAGAATCAAATATGTGAAATGACTATCTGACAGAAGCAAGCCTAAATCCATTGCTCGTTACTCATTATTTTCCGCAATATATCTTTCGTTTGACGTATTTAGTGTTCATAACAAAAACTGCTGAAAGATCCCCCTCATACCAAAACTATTTAAAACTAAATATAAGGCGATCCTTCTTTCTGAGTTTAATGGGCAACTTATTGACCTTCACATCCGAAATTCCAGCAGAACTTGCACTGAATCTGTGGTTTTGGTGTTGTAATCAAATATTATTTAACACTATACGAGTAGTATCCATAACTTAACTTTGTCCTAAGAAGTAAGAATCAAATCGCTAATCAACTGGTTAAGCCTTGCATCACAAAATTGAAAGATACTTTATGCAAAGTAGCACTTTGGTCTTTTCTAGACACTGTCAGATTTTTTAACAACACTGCTCCATTCAATGAGCTGACTTTTTTAAATACATTTCACAACCCACTATCAGAATGATTAGGTCGATGCTAGGCAGCAGGAATTAAGCCTTCAAGAGAAGATATCATTAGTACCATTACGATGTAAAGAACAACTGGATGCTGAACTTTGAAAATTTATTAAAGACATACAACACTCATCATGGGAAAATACGCAGTCAATCAGAAAAAGGCAAGACAGCTATCCTCTAGAAATCAGACAACTTATTGATGAAAAGCGCAGAGCAAGGAAGAAATGGCAACATACCAGAGCTCCGCAGGACAAAAATAGACTGAACAATCTTTCGCAGCAAGTCAAAAGAAACGTCAAAAAATTAAAAAAATAATCAATCATTACCTAAAAAGACTGTCAAATGAAACTAATTAAGAATTTTCTCCCTGAAAAGCCACAAAAAACCTAAAAAGGCCACTTAAGCATGTTCCCCCAATTAGAATGAAATGGGCTAGGAGTAAAAAACTAAAAGCTGAAAGATTCGCAGAACATCTTGAGGAAATT
This sequence comes from Pocota personata, assembly GCA_963082735.1. Classification (NCBI taxonomy): domain Eukaryota; kingdom Metazoa; phylum Arthropoda; class Insecta; order Diptera; family Syrphidae; genus Pocota; species Pocota personata. The sequence goes on along the minus strand of OY720429.1, from coordinate 235,781,991 downwards.
TTTCAACCAAGTTCAGGTGATACCAACGACGTGCCCAACGATATTTCAGAACAAGAAGATGAGGAAATTAAACTAACAAGGCCAGCCAAAGTCAAAAATTAAATGAAAATGTCTACAAATGCAAGAGGCCCCACGCTTCAATCTCATGACATGACTATTCTTGAACAGCTTCCTGAAAAAACAGTTTTAAGGCTAACGAATATCAGATTAAACTACGTAGCACAATTAAGGAAAGTGGCTGACGTAATTATGATCACAAAACCTGCGAATCCACCTCATGAATCATCATCAAGACTGCTACTCAAAAGACTAACAACTTTTATAGAGCGAAAACAAATTATTCCCAATCATCAATTTGGATTCCGTAGGACATGTTCTACAATTGACCAAGTTCACCGAATTACTAACATCATTGAAAAAAGCACTGAAAGAGAAAAAAGTGTTAGATGTAGCGCAAGCACACGATAAAGTTTAGGACGAAAACTTATCTACGAATTAAAAAAGGCGCTTCCCAAACAACATACGAAGATCCTAGAATCCTACATTGCAGACAGATATTTTCGTATAAATGAACAGAATACGTATTCGGAGCTTAGAGAATTTAAAGCAGGTATGCCCCAAGGAAGTGTACTTGGACCACTACTCTACATCTTATATACATATGATATCCCATCACTGGAAAATAACACGAACATAATGGCAGTTGCTGATAGTAATATTCATTAATCGGAAAAACTGCAAGATGCGATGTAGGAAATTCAAAACTGGAGAAGAAAATGGCGCATCAAATTAAACCAATCTAAATCTGTACATGTAGATTTTACAAACGCGAACACAGTTAAATATCTTGAATGACATTCAACGTAAAACTTCGTTGGAAGGCTCATGTCGAGAAAAAAAAGGAGCGGAGCTTGGCATTCGATATAAAAAGATCTACTGGCTAATAGGAAGACATTCTTGCCTATCAATTTTGAATAAACTTTTAATTGAAAGGCAAGTAATCAAAAGACCTATACAAGCTGAAGTCAAAAGACTCGCCAAAAATCATGAAGATATCATACTAACCCTGAGGCCTTCCAGCTTCTGGACTACATACATCTAGTGAGGAGATTAAGAGGAAGAAAACAATTCTAGGGTGGCCGTGGTGTGGTGGTAGCATCATAGCTTGTCACGCTGTTGGTTCATGGTTCAAATCCTGATGTCAAGAATCATCTATCGATTTTGCATAAATTAAATAAAAAAGCCGATCAATTGCGAAAACTAAGACAACTTTACTGCGATGGCATAACACTGGCAGTAAAGTGGGCATATGGCTGAAAATGCAACTTGATCGTGATGATGACATCAAGAGGACGGGACAAAATACTCTGAATCATGAGCAACGACAAAAGCAAAACAAAAAAAGCTGCCCAGTTATCTGGGTGCTACTCTTGGAGTTTACAGAAACTTACCACCTGGATTTCTCTGGATATCTACACAACGCCTGTCTATCTACACAACGCCCAGCACTGAAAAATTTTAAAATGTAATAATGTAAATGCAAAACTATAAAGCCTTATGGAATGACAACAATCAGTGTAGGGGCGCTCGGAGAGTGCGATTGAGGCTCAGCGTAGACCAAACCAAATTTTATTTTCAGAAGAAGAAAAATGCCTGGATGTACTCGTAACTCTACTAGGCCAAAGACGCAGTTTGAATTCACCTAGATAAACTGTGAACAAAGATTTGTTGGAATTGTTTACGAAACAAGTCGGTCCTCGCGCGGTTATTGTTCTGTACCGCTATTTTAACTGTATCTTAATTTGTCTTTCTCTCTAGTTCACAGAAAAAGATAAAGCTATTGTCATACTTCAAGGGTCAGGTCAAGCAAACACTTTTTGTTCCATGTCTGCCCATATTCCAGACACAAGACACGGTTGAGGACCACTAAAGACATTTTGATGAAATTCTAATTTGTACTCTTCTTTTTTTTTCATTTCTCATTTACTACTAGGCGTCAGATGACCTCGGAATAACCAATTCCTCCACTGGACTCTCTGTTTACTCGGGTCATATCCGCAACGGTCTTGCCCCTCTTCATAGGTGTCTTGCCTTCCACTTTCATTTGCAATACTTGCTTAGCCTTCATTGTCCCGTCTATTCGTTGTAAATGCCCGAACTGTCTCTTCTTAATTTCTTCTAAAGATGGTTTTTGTCTTGCTCACTTCAGCCCGAATTGTTTCGTTTCTTATTCGGTCCCTTTTTTTGTGTTTCCTGCTGTTAAAGCTTACTCGTATATAATATATAATGGGACCATTCGGTCCCATATAGAGCTATTGGTTCGATTATAGCATTGTATAGCTTGAGCTTAGTTTCCATGCTTACCTCCCGTTTGCTCACTAACGTGTGGCTTATTTGGTAGTACGCCGACATTGCTTTCTTTGTTCGGTTCATTACCTCTTGGCCAATCTTTCCATTACAGCTTATTATGGTCCGTAAGTATTCATAGGCCTTAAATATCTCCATTTCTCTTCCGTTGCATGTGATGACTCAAATGGATTTGCTTTTATCGACGTTCATCGCCAGCCCTTTCCTTTTTAGTTCGTCAAACCAATTGCCTGCTGTAATCTGACTGAGTTATTTGCAGCTAATAATAATGTCGTCTGCATACAATAGTAATTGCAAGAAGACAGGTCTTAGTCTCCATATTCCGATTCTGGTACTGTCAGTCTACCTCTTCTATGACTTTGCTATTTCACCAAGGATCTTATACACTGCTTTGTGTGAGAAGGAAGAGTTAAGACAGCAACTGATTATATGAGTAGATGCAAATCTCGATCAGACGCTAGCCATTGTCATTTAGTGTTGTCTCTTCGCCATGAGCTACTCGCTTATATTTATCAATTCTCGCATTAATGTCTCTGGCGATGAATACTATTCTTTCTGCCGCTGTTTTTCTGTCTGTTGTGCTTTGAAACTTTGCATAGAACTCTTTCTTGTCCAGCACGGCGCTGTCCTTCGTCAGTGCATAGACTTGAATGAACCAAACTTTTCTCTCCAAATCAAATTTCATAACTATTATCCTGGAATACACAGGCTACCAGCCACTTACTTTCATCTCAAGTCCTGAGCTTTTGATTTTGCCTTTTGATTTTTGGTCTTTTCTCCCGAGACCTAGGTATATCCACTCTGCAACGCTAAAGTACTATTTCCCTTGTTTACTTCACTTAATTCCAATGAAACCAGTTTGTTATTTTTAATCTCTTGCACCAATTTTACTTATATTCCTACAATCGTCTTTATATTCCAGGTTCCAAATCTCGCTTTCCTTTTCAAATCCGGTGGTCGTCGTCTTGGTCTATCCATTCCGAGGCTCGTTTCCTTTAAATCATTTATAGCTCTAGAGTAGGAGATTAGCTCAACGCCAGACGTCACAACCTTGGCTCGGACCCCTCTCATGGAGTAGGTAAACTAAGGTTTGTTCAGGAGGTATTATACCTGCCGCGCTATTTATCCCTATTGTGCCTACCTCACCATTGCTTTCGCTACCATCACATAATATGCCTAATTTGTGTAGTAGAAGAATGGTCGAGGAAACAACTTACCAAAGGCATTACAATTGTAAACTACAAAGACACGCTTGTGGAAGGTTTACAGATCCTACGAGTTCATGTCCAACCACAGCTCTTCCAATATGCCTTAGAATCGAAAGGTCTGCTGCAGCACTCATACCAATACTCAACGTCGATACAACGCGTCTTGCGAGCTTCATGCCCTCTGAATTAAACTTTTAAAGTAACTTTCCCAGATATGTAGTACGGTGTGGAAGAATAGAAATACACCACATTGAAAGCGTGTCTATCGCTGTGGTATAAATACTTACGGGTTAAAACTAGAGAACGCAGTAGGTGCAGGAATTTATGGGTCTCCAACTTCAAACTAGCAGTAAACTGCTCAACTTTCTTCTTCCGTGTTGAAAATCTGAAGATCAGGGTGGCCGTGGTGTAGTGGTAACATCATCCCTTGTCACGCTGTTGATGCACGGTTCGAATCCTGATGTCAAGAATTATCTATTTATTTCGCATGAAATAAATAAAAAAGTCGATCACTTGCGAAAGCTAAGTCAACTCTACTGTGAAGGCATAACACTGGCAGTAGGGTGGTCATATGGCTAAAATGCATCTTGATCGTGATGATGACATCAGGAGGACTGAAAAAAATACTGTGAATCATAAGCAACGATAATAATAGCGAAAACAAACAAAATACTCCCCAGTTATCTGGACAGCCACCCTTGGAGTCTACAGAAACTTAATACCACCTGAGTTTCAAACTACCCCACTCTGGCTTTCTCCCTATCTCTTCCTCTTTCCACAAAACGCACGTGTTCTAAGAAAATTAGTATAAGGGTATTCATATCCGCTTTAACACGTGCAAATTATAAAAAAAAAGAAGATCACATCAACTTATATATGTAGATACTCGTATTTTTCAGACAGACAGGTAGCATCCGGCTTTCAACTTTCACTTCATTGCTACTCGTATGCACAATAAGATTACCCTCATGTGGATTCCTGGACAACAAAGCGTCCATCTAAATGAAATGTCGGATAAACTAACCAGGCGAGGTTCATAAGTTGGGACTTGAACCTTCCTATGTTGTACTACAGCTAAATTACTGAAAATCGAAAGAAATGTATTAATAGGGACAAGCCATGTCTAGTTTTAACATACCTGCTAAAGCATAAGTCTATGCAATATAACGATAAAGTACTCTCATTGGCTTTTATTTGTTTCTTTTTGTTTTTAATTTATTCTGTAATTGAAAAGAAAATGCTAAAATGTCGCGTAAACAATTGTCATCGTGATATATGTCACTGGTAATATAAAATTATGCTGACATATGTAATAAGTGACATATCTTAGCATTCTCAGAATAAGTGACATAATTTTAATCAATAATTATTTTTTGTAAAACCTGGACGAAATCTCTACTGGCAACATTTGGATTTGATTGGAATAAGATAAAAGATTTTTAAGACAGATGCAATGATATCTTTTATCACAAAACTGTTGTTGCAACTGGCTCCCAAAATTTGTAACCGAAGTTCACGGATTCTGAAAAAATATTCACAATAGACTTAACCAGCACCACAAATAGAATTGATAAAGCAAAATATGATTTTTTGAAGAAATACCCTAAAATGTAAAATGTACGACGAAATGTAGAAAAAGTCAACGCCTACATATGTTACCTAGCCAATAGTTTTCAGTTTCCAGTAAAATTATTGTGAAAAAGACACTTTTTGAAAAGTGGGCGTGTCTGTGGGCGGATTTCAAAAATGTTCACACTTGCACTCTTTTGGATTGCCCCATAGTACAGGGTGACCCAAAAGTCGTTTTCCTACGTATATCTGGAATAACTTTTGAACGAAAAGATAAAAACTAATGAAATAAAATACAAATAAATGTTTATTTCAGGGAAATTTTTTTCATTATGTATGGAAAATTATATCGGTTAAGTGGCCACAATTAGAATGCATGCACTCATGGGCTCTTTTGATGGCACTTTCTATGACGTTTTGAAGTGTTGCCAGCGTAATTTGAGCGATTTTTGTGCGAATGTTGAGTTTCAGCTCCTGTATAGTCTGTGGTTTGTTAATGTAAACTTTTTCCTTCAGGTAACCCCATTAAAAAAATTCCGGAGCCGACAGATCAGGCGATTGCGGCAGCCATTCAAATTCACCGTTTTTTGAGTTAATGTGATTTGGGAATTATTCGCGCAACAAGTTCATTGTCTCACGAGCGGTGTGAGCGGTAGCTCCGTCTTGCTGAAACCAAACCAGCTCAGCATTGTTGTCTGCTTGCACAAGTGGAAAGGAAGTCCTGAAGCATTGTTCTGTAGCGGCACCCATTGACCGTAACGCTAAATCTTACGCGAGGTTATTCCACACCAAACAGTAACACGAAGTGAGTGTAAGGGACGCTGATGGAGATTTTTGGGATTCTGTGTGACCCAAAATCTGCAATTTTGCTTGTTCACAAACCCGCTCAGATGAAAATGTGCCTCGTTGGTCATCATAAAATTTTCCAAAAATTCTTCGTTATTCTCGGCGATATTTAGGACAGGTCTGCAGTACTCCAGACGTTTTTCTGGGTCACCAGGATTGATTGATTGGACCAATTGGATCTTGTAAGGGTATAGGTGCAGATCTTTCCTCAAAATCCGATGAATCTGCTACGCGGGCTGCCTAACTGTGTTGAACGTCGTCGTGTCGATGTTTTAGGATCGGTTGCAACACTTTCCCCAACGACCTGGATGTTTTCGATCGATCGTCCAAAACGAAGCCTGCCCGAACGCCTCACATACCCAACGTTCCCATATTGCTCAATTTTTTTTTTTATTTTTTACATAGGAAAGAGACTTTTAGTCCACCCTGTATATGTGAAGTTTCACCTTCATAGCTCAAAATTTAAGGCCCAAAAAGTCGTGACATACAGACAGGCGGACAGACGGACGGATGGATGGACGGATGCAAGGACAAGGCAAGATAAGCATAACTTTCCACTTTGATCATAAATATACATACTCATAGCTGTCTACCGTTATTATTTCTCTATGTTACGAACTATGAGTCATAATTATAGGATAGGGTAAACGAACAAATTGGTCAAGTGCGAGTCGGGACACGCGGTATTAGTGTTCCGTACAGTTATTTTACTTGTATCTTGTATCTACGTTAATATATAGAAAAGGAATATACATGCATGTATGTTTGCATATTATCGCATTTATAAGGATCAGATCAAAATTAAAACTTGTTGTTCAATGTCTACGTGTCTGTTCGTTCTTGCATGGCTTGCTCGAGAACCACTGAAGAAATTTTCATAAAATTTGATTCGTGGGTTTGTCGTAATTCGTACATACATATGTAGGTATGCATCGTAGGTTTGTCAGAAAAATTTCGAAATCGGACAGAATGTGGGGAGCAGAGTATAAATATTTAAATCATATTTATTGGTCGCCTAACTCAAGAATTTTTAAATAGATTTTTAAAGAAATTCGGCTGGAAACTAAAACTGACCCTGTAGTTGACCTGAATAAAATTGAAATCGGGTGAAGTGGGGGTAAGATATGGGAAGAAGCTTTAGAACTCTTTGAATCATCCTTCTCACACATCCAACTAAAGAACCACATAACGATTTTCATAGAATTTGAGACCTGGGCTAAGCTTGATATGCGGATGTGTTTGCCTTAATATCACAACTTCCAACGTTTTTCAAAAACAGGTTGTGCCAGGAGACCTTTCATATTTTTTCGCGTAGTCATCCCATGACTTTACAAACCCGATTTTTCCCGTTCATACGGTATGGTGTTGGAGAAAGTAAGGGAGGGGACATCAACTTTGCCTTGGATATTGAGGTTTTCTGGTAAGCGATTAGTGTAAAAAAAAATTCAAATTCGTTGGTAATTCAGCTTTAATATGGTATATCGCATGTTGGGGGTCTTATAATTTGTCTTCCTAATTATTTTCGATCCCACATACGATTTGTGTGGAAAATTTCAACTCTGTAAGGCTAACGGCTCAAAAGTTACAAGCGTGTACCTTTTCACTGGCAGACAGACACCATGTTGAATCCATTAATGAATCCATTCTGGTACGGAACTCTAAAAAAATTCACAATCATTTGGCTTAAATCTCAAATCTTAGTGATTTACTGAACATCACGTAGGTAGACCCGATCGTGCATTTTATTTTTCTTGTTCGGACCAATGAATCATCTCCGATAAAATGACATTAATATATGGAACACTCTGTGTACGCAATTTATCTTTAAACTCCTTCCTTTCAACAAGCCTAACTATTTTTCTCTTGAAAACAAGTAAAAACATTCTGCAGATCTTTTATGGCGAATTCTATGAGAATTGAAACTGTATCATCAAAAACGAAAACTATGCATTGCTTTTTTTAAATAATGGATTTTAAGAGTACTCGTAACATTTTTTTTTTTTTTTTTTAAGCATAAAAGGAGCCTAGTTCCTTTCTCCCATAACTTAGATACAGAGATTCAATTGTATACAGAGATTCAATTGTATACATTGAGTCTGCTGTTTCACGTATCGGGTCGAACTTACTACGGGAACCCGCCATTTTTCTTTCGCCGTTAAAAAGAAAAAAAAAAAAAAATGCCGAAAAGTTACAATCCATCTGGATCGGATCTATCTATCCCTGATCTTCTAACCCATCTCTAATAAAGTGGGCGTGGCGTTGTGAGCCTTTTGTTTTAAATGCAATGAAATCTTTCTACTCAAAGAGAATACTCTCTCTGAGTAGAGAGGGTATTCTCTCTTTTTATGGCAGACATTTTCTTAGAAAAAAGTGGAAAAGAAAATTTCGGGAGTGGTGGTCGCCATTTGTAACCGACGATCAAGAATTCTGATGAAATACTCACATCACATAAATATCTTTCAGAAAGCAAAACAATTAAAACAATTAAATATTCTTTTAAGAAAACGCCCCCCGGAAGTAGGCGTGGCGTTATATAATGTATAGACGAATTGTAGAGAATGTGAACTTCAATACTCATACTGCGTTAAAGCAATATTTTTCAGTTTCTATTTATAAAAGGGTTTTTTTTAAAGTGGGTGTGTCTGCGGGTGGATTTACACTTGTACTACTGCGAGTCCTAAGTAGGTTATATGCCAAATTTCATCTTCCTAACTCAAAATTTAAATCCCAAAATTTGTGTTGATGCTGATCACAAATATATATACTTTTGGGCGTGAGGTGAGAAATTAGCCAATTTTCGCAGTTCAGTTAATAAATAAAGTAGCAGTCTTATTGCAAGCATCGGTATTTCATCAGCTATGTGTTTTTGCCGAAATCGTTGAAGTTGTTTTCGAGAAAATTGCATTTTTTTTTTTTCAAAATCGGAGGTTAGAATTAAAATTCCAATCTGCAAGTGGCATTGCAGCCAATAGCGACTACATTGGCTTGAACGAACAACGCTCCAATCAAGTGGACACAGCGGTTCATTGATTAAATTCATGAACCATTGAGCGGAGATCCAGATTCGAGTGTCAGAAACACCAACAAGTTTTCTTACTATCTCACATGTCCTTGGCGTCGGGGCTCTCGGACTGAATTTATCCCCCAACGTCTTGAGTGAATTAAATCCTAAATTTGTTCCGTGCATCTACTTGTATATACGAGTAGTACATATGTAGATATTACCATCTGTCGGGAGCCGCTGATGAGCGGAGCTCTCGAAATGACAAAAACCTTGCAGATTAGTTCAGAGATACATGGATAATTATTCCAGGTGAATAGTCCGCAATATCATCGAAGAGTACAGAACATGGACTGTGCCCAACCAACGGTCTTGATCGGGGTAAGTACATGCCGATCGGCAGGCGTGTCTAACTCGAAAAAAATACTATCTTACGATTCGTGAACTTCTGACAAACATCCGAGAGTAAACCTGTAATGACTAAGATTTTCAATTAGTGCCTTCGGAAACGGCATAACACTGTACGTCTCTTCCATTCGTGTGCGAAAATATAACACGAACACCACGACTGGCTGCAAGAGGCTACACAGGTCATTCCCTGTATTGGCTGTTAGCGTCAAAATATTAATTTATAATCCAGTATTTTCGAATCAAAGGCTATCAACGTTTTTAATTAACATCAGTATAACAACTACAAAACCATCAAAATTATCACAAATATAATAGATACTACGTAGCTCAAGTCACTATTTAAATTTCAAGTTCAGTAAAATAAGAATTAATTAAAAGGCAAACGGTCAATGACAAGACTTATAATACGAGTACCTTTACATTAAAATAATTCAAAGACTTAAATTAAACGTACATGCGCCCCTATGACGAGCTATACCTATTTTTTTTTTTTTTTTTTTTTTTTTTATTATTTATTTCATTTCCAATAGGCACCCAAATGTCCATCGAAATAGAAAGGTATTCCTATTGTAGAATTAACCAACAGCCAAATACAAAGTGCTGGCAAATGAATTAAAGCAATTACGTATGTAGGTAGCTCAGTGGTTGTTAGCTGACACTTGGATTATAGTTTACGATTCATTTTCAGTCGGGAAGTCAACGCGATCGCATTATAACACGAAACGTTTTCCACTGAAGGCAACGTCAGGAAAAAAAAGTGCTGTGATACGAATTTTTATCCAATTTGTAAAGTGCAAACTAGAGGTAAACCATTATAATGTGATTAAGTGATCGTATAAAAGTTAAAATGAATTAAGTTCAATCTGTTCGTAGTTGTGGATAATAGCAAACTAACCGAATTTTATTTATTTTTAAATTTAATATTGACCATAGAAATCAAATATATCCAAATGGTTATATTACATTTCGGAATTCCAGTACAAAATTTTTGCTATCGGTTCGAATTTCCTCCCTACCATCATTTTTATAGCATTGTGCGATGAAGAAATAATGACGGCAGCCATAAATTATTTGCAGCATTTTCCGACGGTGGTCAATCACAGAGACCGGTTGGAGTTGGTTACATCAATTGTAATGTGTATATACCGCCTTAAGCCGTTTTTTGTTGTTGCTAACAATGAACCAGTAGAAATGTTTTTGGTCCAACTAAACCACGAAAGTCTGCCACATAATGTATTTGTGACTATTTAGAGCTGTGAGGACTGATAGATTGACAACAATTCACACTTCGTCATAAACGGAGTATAAAATGAAAACGACAATCTTGTGTTATGTATTTCATGTGGACAAAAGGACGTTCCCATTCGATTACGACAAAATCCAGTTCTGCATACAGAATTCAGATGATGAAGATTGCCAGCACCGCGAAATCTCATAGTATTACCTCCATCGTCCATCCTTCATGGTATTTATTCTTTCTTGGAATTCAAAATCGACTCATTGAACTTCCACAAACTTCCCAATAAATTTTCTTTGGTCCGCCTAAGTCCGCATTTTAACTGTCTATAAAAGCCTACTACGTATGAGACAAACTTAATAGACTTCACGGTGTATTGGGATCTCAAACATTAAGCCTACTACTTCAATGACTTTTCACATCGAAGCGTTGCTAATATCTGTACTTCAAATACTTCAAAGCTGTAACACTCAAAAGACTATTGCTTGAAGTTGGACTAATGGTGAGCATCTGGATCTAGATCGATTCAGTTTAAACTGCGCACAAATTTTTTCACAATTGAATGAGTGGATGAACTTTCTCGACCTCAGCTATGTCGAAATGGGGCTACAGATGGCACTAAAATGTGTTTAACTAAGGCATGATGATATTCATATGTACCAGTGGTGGCTCGGAACAGGTATTGGAATTTAATGTTCTGCAAAAAAAAAAAAAAAAGTTACTTTGTAACTTCCAAGAACTTTTTTAGAATTGCCGCAAAGTTTTCTAGGCATTAGCACTCAAAAATGAATTCCATAAACTACCGGGTGATGTTGGATATTTTGGAAAACTGCGTGCCATAAATTTCAAAATTAGGCATTCATCTTATAGAAAATTTCGAAACGTTTGGTTAGAGTGCACAGTTTTTGAAATATTCGTCATTAAAGCGATTAACTGCGATTAACTGCGAGCAAGACTTTTTATGTTTGAAAAAACTGTGTTTTCAACAAAACTAGGAAAAAAGCTGCAAATTTCCAATGCTAGAGGGTAATATATTATGGGAATTAAGCTTCAGGCACACATTTTTTGTGCACAATTCCATTCCACATAAAAGCAAAGCAGCTATGCACTGTTCGTATAAATGGTGGAAGAAGTCATTCTAATCTTTTCAGACAATGTTACAATGTTTCTCGGTTTTATTTTATCCCTTTGCAATATCTACTCTGCAACAATGTTAATAAAATGCGTTGTTGTCAACATTATGCATATTAAAACAAGTGTATTGTGAAAAAATGTTTTAAAAATATTCAGGGTTCATGTTCGATCAGCGCAGCCAGATTTCTACAATCTCAGCTAATTTGCTACACTTTTTGTGAAAAAATAAATGTAATTACTCCTGTGCTACGATATATTCAAAATTCATACGTTTTTAAATTAATAGAAAGGGATGCTTGTATTTCATTGTTCAATGCTAGGATATACGAAACGCACTCATTTTTCGAACTTTTTGTGTATATACATACATGTGTGCCGTAAAACATAAGAAATTAACTTTTGCTGCACTTTCTTGCAACTTGCTATGCTATTCTGCTACAGAATACATTTTCTAGTGACAGCACTGGTGTCGATATTAGTCATCCTTAAAGTGGTGGGCATACACTTGTCATTCGAATGCATTCTCCACCTATTGGTAAATTGAGGGTGGCCGTGGTGTAGTGGTAACATCATCGCTTGTCACGCTGTTGATTCACGGTTCGAATCCTGATGTCAAGAATCATCTACTTATTTCGCATGAAATAAATAAAAAAAGTCGATCACTTGCGAAAGCTAAGTCAACGCTACTGTGAAGGCATAACACTCGCAGTAAAGTCGTCATATGGCTAAAATGCAACTTGATCGTGGTGATACATCAGGAGGATGGAAAAAAATACTGTGAATCATAAGCAACGACAATAATAGCGAAAACAAACAAAATACTCCCCAGTTATCTAGACAGCCACCCTTGGAGTTTACAGAAACTTAATACCACCTAAGTTTCAAACTACACCACTCTGTCTTTCTCTCTCAAAACGCACGTGTTCTAAAAATTAGTATAAGGGTATTCATATCCCCTTTAACACGTGCAAATTATAAAAAAAAAAAAAAAAAAATGAAAGATCGTCACAGATACACCGTTCACTATTGAAGTTGTGTCTCCCTTAAGCTCCTCAGTAGGTTATTGATTTACAGAGTGGGTGTTCATCCTTTCTGGTACAGAAACATGGATATGGGTCATTCCATGATAAATCGCCCAGCTAATATGGAAGGTTCTGAACGACCCCACTGTGATTTAGTTCAAAATTCTTTCCGGATTTTACTAAAGCAGCTGAACTTCCGGTTTTCAAAATTTTTCAAGAAATAATGGGAGCAATGAGCGCGTGCTCAAATTGAAAACTCTTTCTTCGAGTATACTCGTGACGCATCCATAGCAGCCCACTTCATCACCTATTATTTCCTGGATCGTTTTTGGATTTTCGTCAATTTCTACCTTTACCAGGGCCATATTTATATCGTCCGTTGAAGATTTGGGGCTACCTTCACGAGGTTCGTCCTCCACAGAAAAATGCCCAGCCTGCAATCTTTGAAAGTAGTTGCAAGGGATGTTGCATTCACTTTTGGTATTCGTGGACCATTTGCACTGGTTTGTGTTGACGTCGAAATTCGAAGAGTATGACCAAGCCGATTTCTTGCTGTTTTGGCGGTGAAATGTCTGTCGTCCTTATATCACTGATTTCAAGTTTTCTCGTCTCCATTCTTACCGATTTTGAAATTATAAACGTTAGAGTATTAGAAATCGACAAACAGTCTTTCTTTTTTTCCAAAAACCTATTAATTCACATCTACGAGTACTTACCTACCCTCTGCATATTGCAAGATTTTATTTTCGTTCCTACGAGGTAAAATACGGACTTCAAGGGACGCACACTCTCTTAAAGCCCGAATAAATCATTGCTATGATGAGGCTTCAATCGTTTCATAGAGAAACAAAAAATAAAATCAAAATATACATTAGAAAACTCTTCATACATATAAGTATGCGAGAGCCTTTAGGTCTTAGCACACACTTGTGTTCAAATACAAATAAATTTTTTACATAAGCATTCAAAAAATGTTCATACAGAGTCAAATGTCGATGCATGGTAATTTAAAAATAGACCTATCCAATACCTTATTCGATTATTCTAATAAATTCGATTATTCTGCAATACGTTGAGTTAACCTTAACTGATGACCCACCACAGTACATCAACATCAATTTAATTTAATATTCAGTCGATATGCACATGTTTGGGTATTCAAGTCAAAATGAATATTAAAATCTAATATACATTAACATTAAAGGAATATATTACAATTTGTATTGCAATTCTAGATACTTTTTCCTGTGTTACCTGACAGTAGAGAACTATCACAATGACAGCTACGGAAGGAGATAAGAAGATCTTAAATACTGAATCACAAAAAACACCAACAGATAGTGAACAGAATCCTAGTTCAGATTCAGGAAAAGTGAAACGAGAAGCCAGTTGGCCTTCAGTTTTATTTTATATTCATCTCAATATACTTGGCCTTTATGGTATTTTCATCCTTTTTACATCTACATCCTTTTTAACCATTGTATTCAGTAAGTAGTTCAATACTTAAAAAAAGGATTAAAATAATGTCCTTTTTTGTCTTAAAATTTCAGCTTTATTTTTAAGTTTACTTGGAGTTCTTGGTGTCACAGCGGGCGCACACAGACTATGGACACACAAGACATATCAAGCAAACACACCGCTGAAAGTTTTCCTCATGATTTCTCAGACTTTAGCTGGACAGGTAAGTAGAATGTGGTTAGAAATTGATATAAATAGCCATTGACTGGAAAATAATTGTATTGGAACAAAATACTGTGGATTTAAAAACAACATACGAGAACTGCAAAGACCCCATATGCAGGTTTCACTGAATTGTAAGAGGGGCATTTTAAATTTGGATAAAATTTGCATCAAGGTTCGTCTAAAACTTCCTGGTATCATTACGGTAGCAGCCAGCGAGCCAAATAGTCCTCGCTCCAGGCACAAGAAATGGGATGCACAAAAGTATCCGATGCTGAAGGCAATGTCCCAAAATTTTCTTTTACTAACCTCCTGGCAAAGCAGATTGATCATGAATTGCTGAATTTATCTAAAGCTGTACTACGAGTAGTGATAGGTAATGCCATCGCTTGCATTGAATGAACTTTATTAGGGAGGGTTAGACGCACTATGACGCAATAAAAAAAAGATTTATTGTGCCCCTCCTGGAGTTAGCCAAAGTATCACCGGATTAAAGCAGTTTGTACAGATTAGTTTCTCTTAAGAAATAAAGATCACGTCTAGAGAGAGTAGGCCTGTCTCGAATATCTGGTAAACTCACAGGTAGCTTACACTGTTGAGACTCAAAACCTATCGCACCCACTGCAAAATCTGAATATCTTGTCATATTTTAGTGTTTTCTTACTGAGATGTTCCCTGAGTTTACAGTATTCTCTGCATGACCCCGCTAATATTCTTAGTCCATTTGCTTATAAGCTTTATCTTCTCCGGTTAAGCTTACCGAGAAGGAATTTTATTTGCCTTAGCTTCTTGAGACCCCTCTGGGGTTTTGCTCTTTTGACTTTCTCTCAAGAGCACATACCTAAAGGTAGCTGAAATAGCTGCGCTATATTAAAGTGATTTGTCTAGCGATCTCTTCAAGGCATCTCCTAGCATTACCTTCACTCCTAGAGACTCTTAAAACTAAGGCAGCATGACCACCGATTTGATTCTCTCCTTGTTCATATTTTTGCAGTATATCCGTCAAAAACTAGCAAATCAGCTGCAGTGTGTAGCAATATACGATATACCCTTGGTACCATTTCATCTCTGTTTCAAATGTTGCAAGTCGAAGTTGTGGTAAAATCTGAATACTGAAACGATACTGACTTTTGAGTATTGTTTGGGTAAGAAACTCCGACTCTAAAGCTGTGGTAGGGTGAAAAATATCTCAAAGCGTAGATGTTAACGTATTGAAACATCGACGAACAAAGATGGCAACCGAGGAATCAAGTCATATTTAGAGGTACTCGTAGATCGTAAAAAGTTTCTGGGCATGATGATTTTAACGCTATCATTCTCAGATGCTGGAGAGAGTAATAATATTCTTTTGTAAGTAGATTTTCCCATCCCCTACATCCACTCGTTTTGAATATCCCAGGTTATTGCTATTGCTCCATCCAAATTCTCTATTCAGGTTCTACATTTTTTCATTCAATTTTGAGGTGTTTGGGTTTAAATTGTTTCTTCAAAACGTTTGAACATGCAACATACTGATGACGGTTTGTTGAACAGAAAACCCAACCCAATAGCACCGAGTGTTCTACAAAAGCTACTCTCCTTTCTTATTTTACGTTAAAACGTTTTAAGATCATAGATGGGACATCACCTGTCATAAGGCCTTCGTGCACATGCGCCTTTGATTACTAACTAGTCCACATCCAAGTTGACGCTTATTTGACTGTCTATACTTTAGATATCACGGTTTGTCATCATTCATTTAGCCGATCCATTCCATCCAATCACATTTATTGAACCTCACTGGCACAAATTTAATTTATAAAAGTCTAGGACGTGTCTAGATTTTTCACACGTACACCTCAGTTCATTTGCTGAGACCATCAAGGCATTTATATGTTCCATGTCCACCACTTGATCGTCTCTTTCGCAAGCGACTGTGAGCCCTATGGGGAGACTTAAAAATAAAGCTTTTCATGACTTCCTATTAATTAGCCCACAAGTACCACCACTTCTCATTCAAGGACACACTTAAGTAATTTTATCTGCAAAAAAGTCACAGATAGCTCAGTTTATTACCTTCGCGCTGAAGTTCACCAAGTTCACCTTAAGCAAGCTTGCTTATCGCTAGTTCATTATAAAACAGTACTTAACAGGTATCGCTAGGTGGTGATTATACGGTTTTGACGTTTGAAAGATGCATTGCTTATATTTAAATGTCAAGGTGATGTTACGCATAACCGAAACGGTATATCTAAAGTTTTATTTTAAAGTGCATATGGAAGGCGGAAGTGCTTACACTTTTTTTTATAAGAAGTCATTATCATCGTTTTGTCAAACAAGACCGGAGGCCCTTGAACTAAATTAGTACCAAATTGTTAAATTGTAACATTTTGAAATTTTTGATTCAGCAAAATTTTCCAGGTGAAAGACGATGAAATATGACATCGCGATGAAAGAAGACATAGCGTTTTGTAGGTTGGTGTTGTGTGACAAAGATATCGGAATTAGGTAGGATAAAGTTGTTCTCAAGCTAAAGTTAGAGCTGGTAGACGTGATGAAAGAATATCACAAATAATTAACTCTGACGTTGATTATGCTAAAATCTTTGAAATTGTCGTTCGGTAATAGAAATCAAAAATCATTGACGAAATTTATTCAAATTTTGTTCCTTAATTTGACCTTGTCTGCAAATAGTAAGATATGAGTAGTTTAGTTGAACAGATTTTGATGAGATTTGGTACCTAAGTTTGCTCAGGCTTTCTTAAAAAATTAGAAAAGAATTAACGAGTTGGTTCCCGAATCGTCTTTGTTTGCACGAGAAGTGCTGTGTCATTGATTGACAGATATTTTTTGAGCGAGGTACATACGCCTAAATGTATATTCCGATAATAAGTTCCAGTTGTATTTTATGAAAATTATACAATTAAATGCCTAGGCGTATTGTGACATTGAAAGCTTTAAGGCAGATGAAATTTTGGGTCCCCAAAGGAACTTTTTTTTATAACAGCAAATAGATGATATTTCAGATCATTTCATTGAAAGGCAGTAGTTTCTATCCGCTTTCTCTATGCGCTAGGTGCCATTTTAAAAGAATATTTCATATTTATAGAAAATACAATTGAGACAAATTAATAAGGTTCGAATTTAATATTTGAATTACGGCGAATATATACGAACAGATGGCGCGCCAGGTTTTTACAAAATTTTCCATTTCACGGCTACGGTTGAATCGATTTTATTCGAAATCAAGATCTAACATGGTGTCTTTGACTCCGTCTGCCTGTGTGTTTGTCCCTCTACCTATCAAATGCTTGGAACTTTTGAGTAATTGAGGGTATGCAAAGTCATAACGCACTTCTTTAGGTAAAATTATAACAAGTAAGGGGAAATTATTACAAATCTTCTGGCACAAGCAGGACACCATTTCTTTTCACGTCTACTTTTATTGATTTTCAAACAAATGCATTTACACATCTGAATTAACTCAAAACCTTGAATCTATGAAAAGAGAATCAACATTTTGAACCCCGCACATCAGTCTAAACTTAGAAAACAAATTTCATCAAAATCCTTTTACATGTTCTCGACTTAGGGGGCTAACAAAACATTTTCAAAACTACATATTGCTAATACTCCATCTATTGTTTTACAATTTTTATAAGAGACTACCTTGAGACCATGAACACAAACCAAATTTCAACAAAACCTCTTCAGTGAGTCTTGAACAAATCGTGTGAGAACAAACAAATAGGCAGACCTTGCCTCATTTTGGGTCTAAGAATTATATTTTAACTCCCAATAGAACTAAATATTAGGACCTAAATATGTACTCCTTGCCTTGTAATAATAATGTGACCAATCTTTACCATTCACGACGCCTTTGAAATAAACCTACACTTCTATTGCCGACACCATATTAAAATATATTTAAATTTCCCGCCAATATTGATTATCGCAGACAAAAACCAACACTAACACTGTGTAAGCCCAACGAATAAATCTCGTCAAGTTTACAAATTCATCGTCGATTACAACCATTTATTAATATTAATAAATATCCAAACCACTTTCATTATTTCAGGGTCCAATCTACAATTGGGTTCGTGTCCATCGTTTGCACCATGAACAATTCCAAAAACCCAATGATCCATTTTATAGCTCAGTGGATTTCTTCTCAGCTCAAGTGCGAGCCCAAATCGAAAGTTACTCACCAGAGCAAGAAAAATTGCTGGAACAGATTGATATGTCTGACTTGGAGGCCGATAAAGTTGTTATGTTCCAAAAGAGGTGAGTTCTAGATAGTCATCTCTTGTAACCTGCTATAGAATATGTATTCTCTCTTTTAGATTCTATTGGATTCTTTACGTTATCCTTAATGTCTTACTTCCAATCAATGCACCACTAGAGTACTGGGGAGACACTATTTCAGCTGCAATTTTTGTTACCTTCTCTCTGCGATACCTGATTGTCCTCAATGTGTGCTGGCTGATTAATTCAGCACACTTTGTTTGGGGATTGAATAAGAACTTTAAACCATCCGATTCGAATATGATTTTCCTGATAACAAAGAGCTATTGGCCACAGTATCATTATCTTTTGCCATGTGATTATCAGACTGGAGAGTTTGGAGATTATGGTAAGGATTACTAGGTCACTGACGTCTCAATTCTAAATAAATATTTTTTTTTCCAGCTAAGGATTGCACAACTGCATTTATTAGAGTTTTTGCTGCCATGGATATGGCATCAGAACTGAAAACGATTACAACAGAAGCTGTTAGGAAGGGCCTCACAACAGCTGTAGAAAATGGAAAATCCATAGTAGAGTGCATAAAAGATGCTGCAGTGGTCGAGCAAGAAAAACTACCGAAGGATCATTACTTGGATAAGAGCAAATATCTGTAATAATTTCGGTACCTATATATTCGAATCAGTGGACTCAGTAATTTTAAATAAAATAGAGCAGTTTGCTATTTTTACTAAAATCGTTTATATTTTTTAACCCATGGGATGGGAAGGTATGTTCAGAATGCCTTCGATTTAATTTACATATTTATGTTTAGAGGAAAGCATTTACATCGTCCAGGTGCTTTGTACTACTCGTAACTCAGCGACAAAATTAATAATTTCATTTTTGTTTTGTACGATCATAAAATTAAAAGTCCTCCAAAATCCGGAATGAGCGACGTCCGCCATCTTGGAAAAATGGTGGACCGAGAGATTTCTTATCAAATTTATCACAATTACCTTTGAAACTGTTGAGCTTAAGTTAAAAATTCAATATTCTACGAGATCATAAGATTAGTTTTCATTGACCTTTGTCGTTAATAGGGAAAAATTGCGATTTAAAAAAATGTGCGTATTGTAACTGGTTTTTAAGACTTTTTTTTCGGAAAGCAACATTTTGTAGCAGGCTATGAAAAAGCCAAAAAAAAAAGTTACTGTCTTTAGGATATGTTGAGCCTTTAGAATTATCTATATTTATTTTTCCTAAGGCGTGTTTTTTTTTAGACCTAGCTAGCCGGAAACTTAGAAGCAAGGAATTGTTGTGACTCCACACAGATAGGTGATATTTTAGGTGTAATAGGTGTAATTTTATTCACAGGCTTTCGTAAGCCTGAGGAATTTTCTATTGTTTAGGGATGCATTCGTAAAGTAAAACCGTTTTCCATGAATCTCGTGTGGTAGGGTAGTAGGTGCGACGGTTCTGTTAGGAAGAACCCAATTAGCACTAGGTGCCATTTTGTTACAACAAATCATGTAACCTGGGTGTTACGATGTGTTGGTGAGGAGTCTCTAGATCCAATCTGTGGAATTCAAAAAAGTGTTAAGTTCTTTGATGTTTTTCTCTGAGACTTCCTCTAGGGAATTTTAGAAGGGCTTTCCTAATGCTCGTTGTCTGACTCTAGCTGGTACCGGACAGTCGCATAAATAGTGGATAAGGGTTTCTATTCCAGTTGCGACATTGCATTGTGTTGTGTAGGATACCTAGTTTGACAGCGTGGTCTCCTGTAGGCCACTGATCCGTAGTGATCGCTGTTAATCTGGCGATATCTTCACGCAATCTATTTAGGAAGTCGGTTGTCTATCCTTCTGGATATAACACAGTTTGTTAGCATAGTCCATCTGAGGTTGGCTTTTATAAGGAATATTGAGGACATTTCGGCCTTGACTGCTCCAGCAGATAGTGGACTGATTCCGCAAGTGATCGATGGAGGGCTGAGCCTTGTTCATCAGCAAGTTCGCTTCCATAAACGCTACTATGCCCTGGAACCCAGACCACAATTATCTTGAATTGTCCATCTAGCGAGTCTAGCTCATTTCGGTATTCTAACACTAGTTTAGAGGATATAGTGACCGAGGCGATGGCTTTGATACCAGCTTGGCTATTAATGAATATGGCAATCGCTTGCCTTAGCGTTATATATGATCTGACGACAGGCTTCGCGAATAGCGAGTAGTTCCTCCTGGAAAACACTGGCATTATCTAGAAGTCTATATGATTTTGAGATGTTTAAGGATTCAGAAAATACACCTGTACCAAATCTGCAATCCATCTTTGAACCGTCTGGGTAGATTGTTAAGTCATCCTTAATCACCTGCCCATCTTGCCATTTTGATCTTGTGGGGAATTGAACGTCGAAACGCTTTGTGAAACTCATTTTGGGGATAATGTAATCTGTTGAGGGCGATACAAGTTCTCTCCGTTGAGAGTCCAGACTCTCTGAGTCTGATTGCGTATAGGTCTAGATATAAGAGATGCAGAAGGATTGTTAGAGCATCTGTAGTCTACCGTAGAGCACCAGTAGTGCCAATGCATGTTTTTCTTTGTATCTTGTTAAGTTTAGTTATATTATAGGCCTTTCTTAGAGCCGGACACCATACTATTAACCCATATGTGAGAATCGGTCGTACCACGGCTGTGTACATCCATAGGGTAAATTTTGGTTGAAGGCCCCATTGTTTGTCGAATGTTTTGTTACAGGCGTAGAAGGCTATACATGCTTTCTTTACCCGTTGTTCTATGTTTAGCTTCCAGTTGATTTTATAATCTAAGATAACTCCTAAATATCTAGCACTGGGCTATAGGGAGAGTGTTTGAACATTTAGCCGAGGAAGTGCGAAGTCAGGTATACTAGTGAAGAGCATCAGTTTAGTTTTGCTCGAGTTAACACCAAAACCACACTTTTTGGCCCAGGTACTTACCTTATTCAGAGCATTTTCCATGATTTCACTTATCACAGAGAGGTACATTTCTGACACTAGTATCTGCATGTCGCCTGTATATCCGACTACCTTGATTCTTTCTCTGTCTAATGCTTCAAGGATTTTATTCATGACTATAAGCCATAGTAGTGGTGAAATAACACCGCCTTGAGGTGTTCCCCTGCTGGCAAATGCTACTTCAATGTCTAGAAAGGCAGCTAAAGTGTATTCTTTGTAGTGTATAGATTTACTAACAGTTCGCACTAGCTCGTGAAGGGCTGTCTCTGTTGATTTGGAGAAGGATGTTTCTTCTCTTTTACCCCTCAGATGGTTGTCCAGGAGCCGCTCGAGAGTCTTCAGTACAAAGGAAAGTCAGACTATTTGGTTTGAAATTTTTCGAGTTTTCATGACCGCGCCTACCTGGCTTTGGAATGCAAACTACTCTCGCTCGTCTCCATGATTGGGGTACGTGGGTATTTAATAAACAGTTCCTGGAAATCGGTGTGAGCCATGAAATTGCTAGATCTTGCGACTTTTGTAGCTTAATATGCAGAATGCCGTCCAGATAAGGCGATTTATAAAGAGCTAAGCTATTTAAAGCCCAGGAAACCTTTTTCTTAGTAATAATGGGTGCTATACTTTCCCAGGTGCTAGATTGCAGGCGCTGAAAGCTGTTATCTTTGCAGCCGGGAAAATGTATATTTATTAGAAGTTCTAAAGTTGACTCAGTCCATTCCTCATCTACCTTTCTCAGGATGGATGGATTGGAGAGTTCTTTCGATAAAGTCTTGCAGAGTCTTGCAGGGTCCTTGAGGGTCTCAATAGATTGGCAGTATTCTGTCCATGACTGTTTCTTAGTCACTCTGACAGATTGCTTGTATAATCTAAGGCATTCTTTACAAGGCTGCCAGTATTTACACCTGCTGCAGATATTGAAGGTCTCTCTGGTCAACTTTCTAAGATTAAAGAGTTCCTCATTCCACCAAGAAGGTAATATTTGTTTACTATATTTGATTAGACATTCTGCCAACTGAATATTACTTCGTAAGTTAAGTATTTAAAAATTAAAAAATTATTGAGAAAATTAAATTTTGAAAAAAATCGTTTGAATGAATTGTTAATTGAAAACCTTGATCGAATATATCTAATCCAACTCAGATTCTGAATTTCAACAAATTCGTTCCAGCAATTTATGATAAAAAATAAAAAAATCATTTTCCGAACTTTTTTTTTAAACGTCTAACATAACTAACATATTAATTTCAAACGATACCGTTCCGCTTATTTTTGAGAAAAATTGAATAACACACACATCTAGTAATCGCTACCCACCCCTTTAACTTGTCTTTTTGTTTAATAACTTGTAGTAGAACGATAGTAAAATTTTAAAGCGAAACGAATATTCCCTCATAAAACTATCATAGTAACGAATATATAATTTTCGATTGAAAAATTACATTTGTTCATAATAAAAAAATCATCTTATAAAAAAATTGTTTGAACTATTGAACCACATCCATCTGCAGAAAATTCGTCACATAAATGAAATGTTTATAATCTATAATGGTACTCAATAATTTTATTTATAAGACCACTATGCGTCACGAAAAAAAGCCGTTGCTTGTGGCGAATATTCTGACAGTTGACAACTAATGTCATTATGACTGCAGGCAGAAATACCAATCTTCGAATACATAAAAAAAAATTTTTAAAATCCGACTGACATGTTAATGAACCAGTGGCTAGCTATATTTAAAAAAAACAAGTGTAATATTGACAAAAAACTGGACAAAGGCACACAAAGATCAGGGAATTTATGAAGATGGTTAACTTTCCACACTTCTACAAAAAAAAAAAAAAACACTATGAAGCACATTATACAGTCGGCGGATGTTAATTATCTTAAATTAGATGTTTTTTTTTTTTTAAACAGTTTTTTCTTATTTCTAAATATAGCTATCCTGGAGAAAATCTAAGTCCCATTCAGTTTTTGTATAAGATTAACAGTTTTCGAGATAATTGCAAAAAAACACGTAAAAGGTGGGCATTTCAAGATGGCGGACTTAGTGCAAGTTGGATCCGTTAGAACTTAAAATATGTTGCAAAGAAAGGCAAATACAATATTGGTAAAAAAATAGTTATTAGTAATATTGTCAATTGATATTAATTAATTTTGTCTTGTTGAACATTTTTTTTTCCTAGACAACAAACATACAGGAAAGTTACAATTCATCTGGAACGGATCATATGATACCCTATACAATCTTCTAGTCCATTCCAATGGGCGTTGCGTTGCGAAAATTTAAAAATATATCCAACGATATCTTTGTATTCAGAAGACATATCCCCGACATATAAAGACATTTTATCAGAAAACTGTTGTTAGAACTTTTTCTTAGCAGAATATGGGCGCGGCTGCCAAAGTTTCTAACAGAAGTTCAAGGATTCTGTTGAGATATTCACAATAAGATAAAAAGGTAATGGTTAAGATTACCATTAATAGTTTTTTTTTTGAAAAAGTTTTTTTTTTATCGTAAGTAAACGTCCCGAAATGATACATGTAGAATGTATGGACGGCAGACATTTTTAGAAAAACGAAATTTTTTGAAAAGTAGACTTGACTGTCCTCGGATTTCAAAAATGTTTACACTTGTACTGTTTCGGATTATTGTGAGAAACCAGAGGTAAGTACTCCCTGATTTATTCTAGATGGTGGACTTTGCACAAGACGGATCGATGCAGACTTTTAACACATTGTTGAGGAACACATCTGTAACAATACAATGAACAAATAAATTAGTTATTAATTTTGGCGCCGATAGATGTCTTTTCATAGAAAGATAATAGCTTGTACCAGATTTAATACAATACAATGACCGACTTTACCGCGAGGTTATTGAAAACCATTTTTTAGTGCGAATATCTCGAAAACAGTTTGTCACACGAGAAACATAATGGTCTTATCTACAAAACGGAATTTGAATTTTTTTAAATTTAATGTACTTCAAAATTCCCAACTTCTCCGAAGTTATTATTATAAAATTGAGAAAATGTTTTTCTGTCTGTCTGATTGCATGACTATTTATACGTATACTCGTATGTAACTCAAGGACAGCTTAAAGTACTAGGCTATATGCCAATTTCATCTGGTATCAACACGATGGACCATTAAGTTATATATGCATCGGAGACTGGTAAAAATTATAAGTGCCATGCTTTAAATTCGATATGACGACTATACTATAAACGGAGTTCAAGAAGGTCTACAAAATAGTTCGCAAGAGCATATACGAGTACCTAAAATCACTAAATAGCTAACAATAAACGTTCAGTGATTTAAGGTTTAGTTTCTTACCAAATAGATTGAGAACTGCTGAGCCGAAGGCTTAGAGAAATAATTACGATAAACCCCCAAAAGTTTATATATTTGTGATTAGCATCAGACGTTTGTCGATCTAGTCGACCTTGTGTCTGTCCGTTCGTCTGTCCATATGAAATCACTTTTAAGGCCTTAAATTTAGAGCTAGGAACATGAAATTTCATATATAGGCTTTTACGAGTAAGAACCCAAAGCCGTACCACAAACTACTATTTTTCTCAATATATTGTGCTAGATACTGAAAAATATTGTCCAGTTATAATATGTAAACGTTGAGCTTCTCTACATTAAGTCCACACATTCTATATGGCCACGTCCACTTTTTTGGGGCATTTCCTTTAAAAAGAGCATACGAGGGTGGGTCAATAAGATGTCTTTTCATAGAAAGATAATAGCTTGTACCAGATTTAATACAACACAATTCACGACTTCACCGAAGTGGGTCAATAAGTCCCTGAAAATTAACACAAATTGTGTCGTCACCTTAAATTTATTTTTTTGTTGTCAAGAATTATCTTTCAAAAGAACGCACCCAAATTTTCAGACAGATCTGTCAAATAGTTTTATTGTGGCAGCCATTTTATATAGACGCCTACTAGCATTTTCGTTAAAATGGAAAAAAGTGAATTTCGAGTGCTCATTAAACACTATTTTTTGCGAGAAAAAACTATCACGCAAACCAACCAAAAGCTTGACAAATATTATGGGGACTCTTCACCATCGATTGGAACCATTCACTACTGGTTTACTCAATTTCGATGCGGTCATTCAAGCACAAGTGACGCCGAACGTTCTGGTCGCCCAATTGAGGTCACCACACCAGAAATGGTTCACAAAATCCATGGTTTGATAATGGACTATCGGCGAGTGAAAGTGCTCGAGCTTGAAGAGGCCACAGGCTTATCACATGGCTCAGTGATTTCGATTTTACATAAATATTTGGACATGAAAAAGCTTTCCGCAAAATGGGTGCCGCGTTTGCTCACAATCGACAACAAACGCATTCGTTTGACAACTTCAAAGGTGTGTTTGGCTTTGTTCCAGAAAAATTCGGCTGACTTTTTGCGCCATTTCGTAACAGTGGATGAAACCTGGATTCACCACAATAACCCAGAAACCAAGGAACTGTCAAAACAATGGACTTCTCCTGGTGAATCGAAGCCGAAGAAGGCCAAGGCGGGTTTGTCAGCAAACAAGGTCATGGCGACAGTTTTTTTACCGGCGCATATTACGCAGAGCTGCTGGATCGATTCCAAGCCGATTTGAAGCAAAATCGGCCGCATTTGGCGAAGAAAAAAGATATTTTTCACCAGGACAACGCACCGGCGCACAAGTCCGCAGTCCCAATGACAAAATTGCATGAGTTAGGCTACGAACTCCTCCCTCATCTAGCATATTCCCCAGATTTAGCCCCCTGCGACTATTTCTTGTTTCCAAAAATGAAGAAATGGCTCGGAGGTAAGAGATTTGGGTCGTATGAAGAGGTCATCGCTAAACCAAACGCTTATTTTGAGGGGCTCGAGAAATCGTATTACTTGGAGGGCATCAAAAAATTGGGGAAACGTTGGATGAAATGTATAGAGCTGAAAGGAGACTATGTTGAACAATTTTTTATACCGAAAAGAGTGTTCCTTATTTAATTTTTCAGAGACTTATTGACCCACCCTCGTATATTGCTTTCCCAAAGGTATTTATGGTGACGGCTAGGTCTTATTGTGAACATCTCATCAGAATCCGTGAACTTCGTTTAAAAATTTTGCCAGCCATCCCCACATTCTGCCAAGAAAAAGTATTCTAATAAAATGCCTTTAAAATCGCGAATATAACATCTAAAGAGAAAGATATATTGTAACATAATAATAACTACGCTCCTACAGCTCATTCCAAAGTGTCTTTCTTGGTGACGTAATTGAGCTGCCGATAGTCCACGCAGAACCGCGTGCTGCCATCTTTCTTCTTAACCAGTACAACCGGTGATGCCCACGGACTTTTGGAACTTTCAATCAGACCTTCTTTCTCCATTGCCGAAACCATCTCTGCAACTTCTGTCTGCTTTGCCAATGGAAGGCGCCTAGCAAGCTGCCGAATTGGTCTAGTATCACCAGTGTCTATTCGATGTTGTACCAGGTGTGTTCGGCCATATTCTCCGTCCTGTGAGGCAAATACATCAGCGTACTCATTGATAAGATTCTCTGCCATAGTTCGCTGCTCCTGATTCAGCTCACTGGACTGGAGAATCGTCTCTCTCGTTTCCGCTGTCCAAGGTGATGGGAGAAGTTTTGGAGCATCACGTTCAGATATTGTTGCGACGGCGGTAATCGGCGTGCATTTTCCAGTCACCTCCCCTCGCTTTAGTTTGACAGTGTGTGGTCTTGCGTTCAAAACTCTCACTGGAACCATGCTGTTCTTTGGTTCGACTAACGTCTTTCCCACGATGTAGTCTTGAGAATTCTTCTCTTCGATCGCTTCGAATTTAGATTCCAAGTTCCTGTTTTGCTCATCAAGTTTGCTTTCCAGAGCATCTAGAGAATTCTTTTGTTCGTCCATTGCTTTCTTTTGTTCGTCCAGCTTAAGTTCTAGAGAGTTCTTTTGGTCGTCTATTGCTTTCTTTTGGTCATCGAGCTTAAGTTCCAGAGACTTCTTTTGGTCTTCCATTGTTTTCCTTTGTTCGTCCATGACTGACTTAAGTTGCGTTATATCCGGGTCGGCTACTGTGCTTGCTGGTCCCTCTCCCACGTCAAACTCTACGTCATGCGGATTTTCTCCTTCCTGCTTTATTGCTTCTTCCAGATGAATCAGTAGGGCATCTTTTCCCCTAGTTGTATCGAGATTCCGCTTACTGAGTTCTGCCTTTAGTTGAATTATAGTTAGTTTTCCCAATTTGCGACCCATTTTGCGCAACTAATTAACTCAACACAGAAATCGTTTTTTTTTCACACCACGGAAATAGTTTTTCATAGAATAAGTTTTATCCCACTTCTGACACCAATGTAATATGCGAGCTATGGCTCGAGTAGATAAAACGATATTCTGTGAAATTATTTCTTTATTTTCTAGTCTATAGAACAATTCAAGTTCACACTATACTATTCTTCGCAAACTCCTTCCTTACAAGGTCTCTTTCTTCCCGAACTGAGTTTGCGAAGAATAGTATAGTGTGAACTTGAATTGTTCTATAGACTAGAAAATAAAGAATTAATTTGACAGAATATCGTTTTATCTACTCGAGCCGTAGCTCGCATATTACAATATGTAGTT
Source organism: Pocota personata (assembly GCA_963082735.1). Classification (NCBI taxonomy): domain Eukaryota; kingdom Metazoa; phylum Arthropoda; class Insecta; order Diptera; family Syrphidae; genus Pocota; species Pocota personata. The sequence continues at coordinate 235,753,695 of OY720429.1, read as the reverse complement.
GGATATGTTTTTAAAATTTCGCAACGTTACGCTCATTTTATTAGGTTTGAGTTAGAAGATGGGATATACGAGTAGTATAATACGATCAGTTCCAAACTGATTGTAACTTTTCTGTATTTTTATGGGAGGGATTGAAGCTACGTTTGATTATTATCCGACACCAAGAAGCTGAACACTGAAAAAAGGTATTTCATAAGTCCGGAGAACATTATTTGTCTGTCTTCTTAAATTCGATATGTCGGCTATACTATTAGATATTCGTCAATTATTGTATGACAAACTTTCAGGACTTGAAAAATTCATATTATTAGAATCACAAAAGGCATTTTAATGTTTTGAAAAGATCCATTCACACCTGTAACTTCAGAATTACTCAGCTCATTTAAATGTAACTTATTTTGTCATTATTATTTATATATATATTCATTGGTATTAATTGGAGACTATTTTAAGCTATACAAAATATTAACTGATACTTAATTATGTACCTGATAGTAAACGGAAATGATACGCATCATATTAAACTTTAACCATAGGAAATGGAACAATATCATGACCTATGAATTTTTAAAACAGGCTATAATTTCTAAAAAGAAAGGGCACGAGAGTGTGCCCAAGTGGGTCGGTAGTCTATTATAAATTTCCTGAAACTTTTTTTTCTTTTCATGATGTGACCGAACCGACCTTATACGTTCCGATTTTTATTTAATGTACTCGTATATATTGTCCACTTTCTGAATGGATGTACAAACGAAATCATTCGATAGTTGAAATCAGTCAGTCACTAACTACGGATAGTCAAATTCATTCGATACTGACCAGCATTAATATAAAGGAACCGTTCATAAATTGGGTCGAACAATTTTAAGAAAATTGTATGGGCGATACGTAGGTAATTATAATATTGACCATACAGAATATCCACTATCCGTAACACATTTATCTGTACAGTTATATCCGTATGTTAGGTAATTCTCCAGCTGTTTTCCAACAGCAATGGTAGAAATATATGTATATCAAGAGACATCGTGATGGAGTTAGTTACAATCACCTGAATTTAAACACAGGCATCGATCTTGACATCGTGCCGATTACTGCTTAATTTTGTTGACCGTAATTCAATTTAGATTTAAAACCTGTCGTTCAAATTACAGACCAATTCGCTCACCGCAATCGATAACTCGTTAAGTAGAAGGTAGACTTACAACTCCATTGAACAGAACGAGGTGCCGCGCCTCACTTTCGACATTTTAACACTAAAAACGCAGCCAAAATGTAAATATAATTACATTATCGAGGGTACTCATCTCGTCTGTCATAATTTAACCTCAAAAATCAAGAATTTCGGTCACAGTGATTGCCTTCAACACTCAGCCAACCAGGCGTCATAGTCAGTTGCTTTACACAGAAATGCAACAGTTTCGAGTTCACAAATTTGATGATATTTCAAAATCTATCTGTTATTTACCTTTCTTTTGCTTCTAATGACATTCACAGCACAGCGGTGGCAAAAATAAAAATAAAAATAAAAATAAATAAATAGAAGAAAAATCTGCTGAGTCGTGAAAATCCATTTGGTTTCGTGGTTATTGTCATGTGCAGTATGAATGATGATTTTTAGTAACGACCTAAAGTCAGACGTGTCAACACGATAAATTTTATTACTTGGCCCACCTTAAGGTGTCGACCTGAAACGGCAATTCGACGAATATTTAACTCGATTACGTGTTTTTCTTCTTTTTTTTTTGTGCAATTTTTCGAAAAAAGGACTCTTGAATGGACTATTGATTGATAGTAAAAAAAAAAATTGGATAAAAGTGTTTCAGATTTAATATTTTTGGAGTTAAGCAACTGGTAAAAAAGTGAACTTATTTACATTTTAAAAGTGCTTCGGATAAACACGGAAACAATGGATTTATTGTAAAGAATTTATTTTCTTTTTTTTTTAAATTTTTTGTTTTATGAATAGACAAGCGATTGGGTGTGAGATGTTCTTATTTCAAGCTTTACTCGATTTCACTGGTCTTTGATTTCTAGAATAGTGTTGGCTTTGCATACAGTTGTTCTTGGTTTGTACATTCTGTACGCAGATCATTCTTTCCTCTTTTTAATTGTTCCACATATATATGAAGTGCAATATAAGTACGTAAAGTTTCGAAAATTTATTAGGACACGCGTTTAAATTATGAGACAAATGACTCACAGCGAACGACTGACTCATTGCTAAACCGAGGCAAGGAGAAACTTCGGAAATTTAAAAGAATCGGTTGAGTATCTGTACCTACAAATAAGTTCTTTTATATCTTTTGAAAACATATGTTTTAATCTTAACCCTACAAATTCGATTCCCAAGCTTATAATAGCTGTACAAATTTGCCAACATTTTTATAAGAAATTTATCCTTAATAGTTCCCGGCGGATTGCCAGTAGTTAAGTCTGGAAGACACTGGCAGAGTCCGACAGCCAACAGGACAGGATATGTGACGTATATCCAAATTCGAGGATAATTTGCCGAAATCCGTATCACGGATATGACACGCATAGGTTAGGTTGAAGTGGCTGCCAGCTATTAACGCCAACACATATGGACCAGTGATAGATCCAAGTAGGAAGGGAATAGAGAAGAATTAAATATTAGAGCGGAAAGAGTAGATTTTTCCAAATTAAAAATGCGGTGCTAAACAAGCGCGTTGGCGAGTTCGTATTTTCAGCCGTTCCTAACTTGGAGAAACAGACACTGTTCACAGTCGTCCATTTTGGGTTAGACGCTGCAAAGCAAATCAAGGGTTGATGCTTATCTGAATTTATTATGAAATTGCAAAGCCAATTTGCAATTTCTTCCGCACCTATCTAGTATCCGCTGCTTGTCCGGAACTGTTTAAAAAACATACTTATTCACGCCTAACCTTTTTATCTAAAGGCCTTTCCAAGATTCACAACTCGTGTTCTGTAATTCGGATACTTCATACCTGTGGTAGCAGACAAATTAAGAAAAAAAATTATGTCCGCTTATCTCTTTGGTCCTTGTACGAAAACGATCGATCCAATTCGAATGGAACATGCATAATTTTACGAAATAAATTTGTGAACCTGACCTCGATTCAATAAGTTTTATCCTAACAATACTGCAGACCGCTTGCGCACAATATGCGGATACCAGCCGAAATGTGGGTGAAGTGGCTCAGTGGTTAAGTGCGCGATCAAAGATCAAAGTTTGAATCCAAGAAAAAGTTTTCTCACTGCCCCACCTCTTGTGAATGTCTGACAAACATTCAAGAGTAAACATTTTCATAAGAAGCTTCTTTCAATCGAAAAAAAATTGTCCTTCGGAAACGGCATAAAATTTTAAGTTCCAACCATTCGTGCGACGCACAGTACAAGTGGCTGCGAGAAGCTAGGTCAAGCTCTGTATTAGGCTGTTAGCGCCAAAATATTTATTTATTGATAACTGAATGGATGAAAACTAAAAAATAAAAAAAATACATACAGGAAAGATACAATCCATCTAGAACGGATCGTAAGATACCCTTTTAACTCACTCCTAATAAAGTGAGGGTGGCGTTGCAAAATTTTTAAAACAGATGCAATGATCTTTCTATACAGAGAATATATCCTCAATTTTCAAGGAATTTTAGCACAAAACTGTTGTTGCAATAGTTGTGGGCGTGGCGCCTAAAATTTGTTTAGAAGTTCAAGGATTCTATTGAGATGTTCACAAGAAGACTAAACCATCACCGTAAATAGCAATAAATATTTTTCTTTTTTATTTAAGAAAACGCCCCCAAAAAGTGGCCGTGGCTATATATACGTTTATATACATATATACCAACTGTTTTATCTCCATATTCTCCAGAACTTTGTTAATGGCTGCTTTCCTCATATCTCCAACCATTTTCAAGAAAAACTAGGTAAACTTTTCAATTAATTTAACACAGTGGCGTTTTGATTTCGAATAATATAAGATATACCTACATCAACATCCAACATTTACTACCAAATTGGAACGCTCTGCCATGCTATGTACGTGTTGAAATAAATTTTTTTTTTTTTAATTTATTTCATATTATAGGTATATTGATGCGCATACGTATGTATGTTCACGTGAAGTTAGATTATGTATACACATAATAAAAAGAATATATAAAAATTCTACAAGAGGAGTGTAAATAATTTTACGGGAGTATAGTAGACGAAGTAACAGTAAAATACTCCGATTGTAATAGTATCGGCAGCACTGATTGGGATCGCTATTATTCGAGTGCCACACACTTTTTTTTTTAATTGATCCTTGTCCGCCACATTCCTACACACGACTTACTTGTATTCAGTGACAATGTTAGTAACTTTTGGTTTCTATATATTTTTTTTCGAAAACCATTTACAAGTAATCTGAGATTTTCGGAACAATTTATGGATTTTCAAAAGTGTATATTTTCATAAAAAAAAATGGTCCATATCCTTAAAACCAAAAAAAGGCCACCAACCAGCTTGTCCTTACGCTACGTACAACTTTGCTCATTGATATTTTTCAACTATCTCCAACCGTTTCCGAAAATGGTTAAGTCTACCAAAAATATATGGAAGTTAATTATTTCCATTTAAGAGAGGTAACTTTGCTTCATAGTCATAGAAAAATCAAGGACATTCAAAGTCACCAAACAACGTCCTCCTCCGTTTTCTACAACTTCATTCGCAAGCATATTTACTTGCTATTAAAAGAGGAAATATTAGGTGCATTAAAATTGTAATCAGTTATTTTATTACTACGAGTATCTATAATAGAGAATCTTAAAAAAGTGGATCTTTCAAGTCTGTCTGTCAGACGTGCAATCGCCCGTGGTACGATATTGTGAAAAGCTCCCTCAATATCAAGAAAGGCAACCATGGTATACTCTTTGCACTCTAATGATTTTTCAATGGTGCGTGTCAGCGAGTGATTTGGCATACCAAGTATTTAAAAATTGTCAAATTAATTTTGTTCCGTTTTTAACTGTTTTTTTTTTTTTTTAAAAAAAAGAAGAAAATTAACGATTTTGATAAAATTTCAATTCTGAGTTTTTTGCAAACAATCAGCATACATACTCGTATATGTAGGTTCAAGTTCGTGCTATTTAGTCGTGAACTTTATTTTTTTCACCAACTCTAACCGTTTCGGAATAAAATGAGGTGACTTACTCTGTATCTCTATGTTCCAAACAATGTATGTATCAAAATTAAAATACATTTTGGGATATTAGGAAATAGTTGAGTAAATCGGTCTAAAACTGATTTGGAATTCGTTCAGTAGGGCAGCTATCGAAATGTTAAGGCGGCTTTGCAAAATCGCAGTAAACAAAAATTATAGGAAGACTTCAGGAAGGAGATACCTCGATAGTTTAAACCTAGGGTCGGGTATCTCATACCCTTCAATAAGAACATAACAATTTTGTATTTAAATAAAACACAGAATAATTGAGACATCAGGCTGAAATTTATTCCAGGTATAGTATATATATTAAATTTGAGTATGGATTTGATCTCGTTCATATAACCACCGCGAGCACGTTTGCAGCGATCGATTCTTTGGAGCCAATTTCCACCACTTTTTCACACATCGGCCGGAACGTTGGCAATTTCGCGTTCGATATTGTTCCTGAGTTCCTCTAACGTTGTTGGCTTGTTGGCATAAGCCAGCAACTTAACATAACCCCATAAAAAGAAATCCGTTGGCGTTAAATCGCATGAGAGAGCTGGCCCTTCGATTTCTCGAGATTACACAATTACCGAACTTCCCCTTCAATAGATCAATTGTTTGTGGCATGTGGCACCATCTTGTTGGAACAACATATCACTGATGTCAAGTCCATCCAATTCTTTCCAAAAATAGTCTTCCAACATGGCACGATAGCGAACTCCATTGACCGTAAAATAGCGATCATTTCATTGACGAAAAAATACGGTCACACGGTCACTTTTTGTGGATGCAATGGAGTCTCTTGAAGCACATGTGGGTTTGTTGTTGTCCAATAACGCATTTTTGCTTATTGACAAAGCTATTAAGCCAAAAATGAACTTCATCGCTGAAAATGATTTTTCGATGAAATTCAGGATTTTCTTCAAACCTTTGCAGAGTCCAATCGGAGAAGTTTCGGCGATTCAAATGATCAAGAGGCTTCAGTTCATTTAGTTAGTTTGATCTTCTAAGGGTATAGGCCAAGATCTTTACCAAAAATTCGCTACAATTTGGACTGAGAGTTACCCAATTCCTGTGAACGGCGTGGAACCGACTGATTTTGCTAATTTTGAACTGAAGCACTTACGGCTGCGATATTTTCGGTACTTCGACCGGTGCGTCATCTCACTAGCACAAGAACATTCAATAGTGAATACGTTGACTCTAATTTATCCATTATAGCACACATAGCCAGTCTGGTGGGACTATTTTCACATAATCATATAATTTTTAATAATTTCCAAACGTTGCTCGTTCGTGAGCTTCACTATGATAAAAATGTAAACCTTGATGGACGTTCTGACATTAACAGATTATAAGAAAAGTTTAAGGGTGTGTTTGTATTCAAATTCAAAATTGTTGTATCCCTATTGTAAAACCCTTTACTATTTCAGAACAAGGGTCTTTTTTTGTTTTTGGAAAGGGGGCAGAAACAGAAAGAAAGAAAGATTGGTGTAGTGGTTTGAAACTCAAGTGATAACAAGTTTCAGTAAACTCCAAGGGTGTCGTCCAGATAACTGGGAAGAATTTTTGTTTCGCTGTTATTATCGTTGCTTATGATTCACAGTATTTTTTTCCGTCCTCCTGATATAACGATCAAGTTCCATTTTCAGCCATATGACCATTTATTGTCAGTGTTATGCCTTCGCAGTAGAGTTGACACAAGCTTTCGAAATTGATACTTTTTTATTTATTTCATGCGAAATAAATAGATGATTCTTGGCATCAGGATTTGAACCGTGAACCTGCGTGACAAGCGATGATGTTTTCATTTTCATTTTTAATGCATTTTTTATTAATCGTCAATTCATTACAACTTGCCAGACAAAAGACGCTTAAAACTGGCTTAAATAACTTAACGACGTTATTCTAACTTACTGGCCTTATGCGGGCTATCTAAGCTAAACCTAATACTTAATGTCTTTCGACGTAACCTAACTTTAATTCTTTATTTATTTCATTTTCTTATTACTAATAACTAATAATTACCAAGAAAAAATTTAATTAAACGTAAAAATTAATCGATGATGTTACCATTACACTATGGCTACCCTTAGTAATATAAGGATAAACATTTTATTTTATGAATATTATGAATAAAATGCTTGTGTATAAAACTTTAACCTCGCAATGCTTCAAATCCTATCTATAATACAATACAATAATCTTAAAGTTATCAACTCATAATTTGACATCCTGAACCGTACAATAACGCATTCTTAATTGCTTCTGTAAACATTCGTCTGTTCAAATGATTTTATTTAGTTTTTTTATGAACCATTTAAGTCCGCAAATGTTTACAAAAACTTAAATTGCTCAATACCGGATACTGTTAAGAGAGGTATACATGGTTTAAGTTGTTTGCTAATTTTAATTGATACAAAAATAGACAGTTTCTATTTATACTCGTACATACCTATTGCACAGAATATTTACAAATGCAATAGTGACGGTGAAAATCGTTATTCTCTAACGTAATGGGGTTCAATGTTCAAGATTTTGTCTGTTTTGACTGTCTGGTTAAGATAAAACGATTTCAGTTGTTAGTTTACATATATTTAACGAACTTAATAACATATATACTTATAGATACATACACATATACTTCGCATGTCCTTAAATGTTAGCCTTGTTTTATTAAAAAAGTGTAGGTAGATTTCCATGTAGGTCATATCTAGAGACCGACATTCTTTTCTCCAATTCTGATGATTAATGGATTTAAATCAACTTTTTAAAGTCTGTTTCAATACAGGTTAAAATCATTTGTTTTTTTGTTGTCTACGGTCTTCATGTCCTTCTACCTAAAAAGCTAAAATATGAGATGTCGGAGAGAGACTTAAAACATACAAGAAACCGTCAAACAATCGCTCTATCGCTATCGTTTTAAGTCAAAAAGTCAATTAAAGCTTCGTCTCTTTATAAGATGGATGTGTGTTTTACATCGTATTGTAATCAGATATCTTAAGCTAACCAATACAAGCAACCTCAATACATCAATTTCAACGAGTCATATGTCCGAAACTAACACTAGACTTACCATTGAGATTTTTTGAGTATTTAAATGTGAAGCCACCTCATCCAACTTATTACTTAGGAAATGGGTTTCCACTGCAAGGCCAAACTTAAATGTTAATAATTTGATATCGAGACTTCATTAGAGGCCCGCTAATTGGAGACTATTTAAAGATAGTAGATATCTGAGCCTTACGTAGATATCCGCCTTACAATACGTGTTTTCTTATGTGAAATTATCATATGATTTTGTTTCATATGAGAAATCTTGTAACGTGCACACGATACTTTCACTCAAATGAGCTATCACAGGAGCAAAATGTATGATATCTGTGAGCTGTCATTTAGTTTGAAAATTTTTCGAAAATTGTTTGAAAATTCATGGCATACCAAGAATGATAGAATACAAGATTGCGCAGGTAGGTATAAAAAAATCGCACGTTCTGCGCATGACGTCACCCGAGATTTGACAGCTGTTTGTTTTTGCTGTACATTCAGATTTGACAGCTGCTTGTTTTTGCTGTAAATATGACAGAAAAATACGAGAAATTAAAGTTGGCAGGTCCCCTATGTCGTCACACAGCTGTCAGAAAAAAAAAATATGGCGAACATGCGCAATGCCTAGTCTTGTATTCCATTATTCTTGGTGGCATACTTTATCACTTTTCAATCACAATATAATCATGCAAATTTGCCAAATAAAATGTGAACACATGAATTGGGAGCTGAGTGATTTTGAATGAATGTGGCAAATCACATAAATAACTAACATGGTGATATCATATGAGAGATTACGTAGTGTAAAGCGTACTTAAGTGTATAGCACTTCTCATTTCATTACTTTTAGAGACGTTAATTCGCTACCTACCTCAAAGTAGGATAAAAAGGAGCATAAGCACTTTTTTCGTTTAAAGTCTTAAAGATGCCCTTTTACTAGTATTTAATACGAATCAGCATATGAATTATGTATTTATTACACACCCGCAAGTGGCAACTTAAACTCTACTACCTATTAAAACGAAACTATTTAGGACCAACTTAACAGACTTGTAACTCAAGTAACCAAGTCAAGTTAAATGTATCCTGCGTCTAATTAAACTTTGTAGAACCTAGTGACGAAATCGCAGAAAGTGACAAATTAAAAAATTGGTCAGGGAAGAAAAAAGATTGAGGAGGTGTTCTAGTTCTAGAATATTCATAGAACATTCAATTTTCAAGTGAATATAAGCCTTAACCCTTAAAGGACGGAGTAAAATTATATTATTTAAACGACGGTATGTGGAGAAATAAAGTCCAGAGTTTTGGCAATATTTGAGCTGTTTGTAGTAAATAAGTTAAAACTGAACATTCCAAATTGTACAGGATGCGGCAAAAGTAACTATATGATTTGTTTTTCAAATAAATATTGAATGGGATGAAAGAAACAAAAAAGGTTAAATTTTAAAAGAAAGTTTACTTTATGCTATTTTTTACACTATGTATGAAAAATAACGAACGCAAAAATTTGTTCTTTTTATGGCATTTTCCATAACTTCCTGGGGTTTTTCTTGCTTACTTTAGTTGCTGTAAGTTTTGGGGCTTATTCAAACTCACTTTTTCCTTGAGATAGCCCCACAAGAAAACATCTGGAGCTGTCAAATCAAGCAATCATGGCGGCCAACTCAAAACGCTGAATTCTGAAATTGCTGCGTCGCTAACTCCATTGTTTGTGATTTAGTTTTTGGGCGAGCTGGATTTTCTACCGGAAGAGGTGTAAATCCTCTTTCAAAACCCACCAAAGGGTGCGGTCAGATCGCTGCAACTGGGCAGATCGTCTTCTCGTTGATGTCTCCGCATTTTCTTCGATACTCTGTCTCACAAGATCAATATTTTCGACCGATCTGCCAGTTTGAGGTCTGCCCGTACGTCTTGAATCTCCAACTGTCCCGAATTCAGCAAAATTACCCACCAGCGAACGAATGGTTGGACCCGTTGAAGCAGTTCTTTCGCCATAATATCTCCTGTACGCACGTTGAGTTTTAATTATTATTTTCAAGGAATAGAAAAACAATCTTATTTCTTTGCGTAATTGTGTAGCATTTAATTTTTTATATCTATCAAAAAAAAAGATAAAATATTCGCAAACAAAGAAGTTAAAAAATGTTTACATCACATAGTTACTTTTCCCTGTAGGACAAGTTGTCGTCAATTTGCTCAAAATATACTTATTGTTAACTACTCGTACCTGAAAAACGATGTGAGGTTTAATTCGCAAAGTCTGTTGAGAAATTCGAAGCATCTAAAACCACCATTTGCACTATTAGCAATTATAGGAATACACTGTTAGTTTGAAGCCTTGAACTTTCGTTAGTTAAACAAAAAGCAGTTAAACAAAATTGAATAGGAATCACTTGGATTGTAGTCGTTAATTCTTACTAATTGCAATGAAGTTTAATACTTTTTCCACCATAAATACTTTTGAACTTTTAGCCTCATTGCACTAAGTCCGAAATATAAGTACATTACCATATGTACAATACAATTAAGTATTGGAAGACGAGCGGCTGAAAATAAAATGCACTCGTCAAATCCTTTTAACTTATGCATAGGTATGTAGACCTGTCTATAAGAATACTTACATCCTCCACTAGGATACCATTTAATCATTTGCCAACAAAAGAAATATATGACATCAGGAGGACGGACAAAAATACTGTGAATCATGAGCAATGACAAAAGCAAAAACAAACAAGCTCCCCAGTTATCTGGACAGCCACCCTTGGAATTCACTGAAATTTAATACTAGCTGAGTTTCAAACCAACTACACCAATCTGTCTTTCTCTCTGTCTCTTCCTCTTTCCTCAAAACGCCCGTGTCCGAAAATTAGTATAAGGGTATTCATAACCCCTTTCACGCGTGAAAATTATAAAAAAAAAAGTTGATCTGTTTTCTTTCGCAAAATGAAGAATAGTGTGTCGAGGAACTTCAGACATTTTGAGATATAAAACTACCAAATTGCATTTAAAATCTAGAAATAAAAATCTTTAAACCTATACTCCTTATGAGTGAATTATTCTCGAAATATACCCTCATCTCCTCTGGATTAAAGTCCATTTTACTTCGATAACAGAGGTATCAATATTGAAGTCGTGAGGCACCCAAGATGATATCCTTCGCAGTTAGTGCATTCAGCAGTACAATCAAAAAGTTATACACAATCAGAAAGCCTTTGATTGATGGTTTTCTCCAAAGTGTCAGGAAAGTATTATTAATAGTTATAAATGGTATTTAAAATAACTTTTTCATAAACTTTGGGCCGCACCAGACCATACTCGCAAGCCAGTAAGAAAGAATGAGAAATGCCACCGGAATTGATGAGTCGACCAAAAACCCTCATCTCGTTCATTTATCCGATATTTTGTCATATCTAATCCAAAAGAACTCATCTTTTGTATTCACTTCCGTAGTCATTTCGATTTTCTGTAACTGATCCGCACTTCTACCCGAATCGTAAGGTATGTCATATTTAATACAGAAATCCAATTCAAGCCGTACTCGTACTAATGCAGGTCAATGGTTGATCTATTTTCGGGTACTTAAAACCATTGTTTATTGCTAAAGCATCAAATCAGTTGAGTGCATTCAAGTTGGGTGAACTTAAGACTTTAATTTTTTGACGAATGGCTCAGAATCATTAAAAGATTGCTTTATTAGGTGTCTAGCTTTGTTTTCAAGTGTTGAAAAGGTCTCGCAAGGTCGGAAAATAACACAAATTTTCAGACTAATGGCATCTGTGATTTATTCAACTCCATTTAGAGAGGGATGTTAAGCACTGTCATCCACTTACTCGTATGCACCATTTTTCGCTAGCGAGAATAGGATGTCATGCAACAATTTCAATATTTTTTGAAGTTGATGAATCCTATTTTCTCTCGGTTAGTAACTGCCTCAGTTTTTTTTTTTTTACTTTAAAACAAATTGATTAGACTAATCGATTTGGACCACAAAGTTTGTAAATTGGGCTAAAGATGGGTTTTGCTAGGACGCAATAGGTTAGATAGGTTTTGGAGGTTAGAGTGAAAGTGGACAAATTATATTGTTTTTCTTATATACCTATGTATATACTCACACAATACGGGCGGCAAATGAAAGCTACCGTTGTCGTGATTCCAATAATTTTCTGTTCATCAGGTTTCGAGAAAAAGTAAAAAACTTAATAAACCAAAGTGCATGACTGTGTCGCACATATAAAAAAAAATGTTGACAATTTTCAAAACTTGATACGCCATGTCCTTGCGCATAATGTTTAGATTTCTATTTTCAGCAAAATAGTTTGAATCATACCCGAGAAATGACCAATTTTCAAAAGTTCGTTAATACGATTTTTTTTCCAGAAACACATGCCCAGCCCAACTAGAATATTAAAATTGAACAATTGAACTTACAGCAGTTCTCGAGAAAAATGATTAAAATTAGAATGAAAATTCTAATCCTATAGACCCCAGATATGAATTTCGAGTAGAATCCGTTCAGTCGTTTAGGTTAGGCAGTCGGCCATACATACACATAAACAGACAGACAGACAGAATTAGCACACCTACTTTTCGAGTTCCTGTATATTCGTAATGCCAGAATTGATCGAAATAATCTCCCTATATGTGCAAGTAAAAAGTGTGTAAAAGTCAAACTGTTGTCTATAGCATATTTTTGCTCAAAATTCAATGCCCTTCCAGATCCCAAAGTAACGACTTCTATTTAAAAATACTCTGAAAAAAAGGGCGATGCAATTGTAGGTTACAATTTAAATCTGACACTACTGTGGTTCTGTCAAAGATTAGCAGCTGCTATTTGACATCTGTGAGTACTAATCATTGACTTTTAAATACATTGGCTTATTTTAATCGTTGAAACCCCTCCCTAAAATGGGAGAAATCTAACCAACACGATTTGGACATTGCGAATCGCAAAGACCAGTGCGTTACCGTAGTGAAAATATCACCGCAGTGAGTGACAGTCTTCGTAACAATCCATCAAAATCTATTCCAGGCAATTCAGGTCCACGTAGCGTATTTTAACAAAATATCTGCATCTGCATGCCTATAAGATTCAATTGACTAAGGAACTGAAGCCAACAGGCCATGAATGGCTTCAGATCATGACTTCGTTGATCAACTGTTAGAGAACGACCAGACAAACAAAATTGTCGCATTTGGGGTCATGAAAATCCATGGGCCATTCCCGAACAACCAATGCATTCACAAAAAGTCACTGTTTGGTGCGGATTACAGTCAATGATGAGCGTTCGGGACATGATACCAAATTGTTTTTAGCACCAATTGGACAATATTGATGTGAAAGACACGTGGTTTCAACAAGACTATGCCACCTACCACACCGGTGACCAATATTTCGTGCGATATCACAACGTTGTACTTTTTCTTTGGGTTTATGTGGAGCACAAAGTGTATGCCAATGCTCCTAAACAATGCCAGAAAAAGGAATGAAAAATTTCATCAAAAGGGCCGAAGTTCTGCAAGGATACGAGTAGTCTTGGCGACCATATAACCGATATCATTCTTCATGTTCAATGTCAATGTCATTATATTGATATAAATGTATCAGCAATTTATCAAAAGATAATGTGTTTTACTGCAAATTTATATTGTAACCTACAATTAAATCACCCTGAACATACCATTTATAATGAATTGACAGTATTTATTTATAGGAATTCTTAACGCATTCTAAACCAAGACATACTCCATATCGTATCCTCTAGCTAGTATTTGCTAAAGCCTTTTACTAATAGTACTCGTTAGTTCTATATACGACCCATAGAGACAATTACTAAAGAACTCAGGGTGCTGTTGTACACTAAATGGCATTAATTACTGTGGAAGCCTTCATGGTACTTAAATGATAGTGATGTCTATATTGCTGGAGGCAAGTAAACCAATTGTTAGCCACAGCTGAAATTGCTTTTGCGTGATGGAGATTTATCGTGAGAAGCTTGATGGTCATTAAGACTTTGGTGATTATATTAGGTTCTTTAGCGTCCTTTGATTTAAAGTCAGTTTTCCAAGCTGGCACATTCCAACAGCGAAGTCAACACCCTACTCGTCCAAGAAACCTCAAGAAGAAGAAGGCTTAAACGTAAAAGACTTACCGACCTAATTTTCCAGTAGTAATATGTCCACATCTGTTAACATATGTATGTTCTTAAAATTGCTACCCGTTTATAAAAATATTACTTGTTATTCTTTAAATGTAAATACATGTTATGTAATTTCACTAAATGTAAAGTCACTTTATGCAAATTGTATTATATGTAAATCCATTGTATGCATGAATGTAAACAATTGTACGCACCATAAAATAAGGCGACAACAACGAGCGAAAAGAGGCGCTCGAAGTGAATAAAACCCCCAACGCTTCGGGGGGTGACGTAATTTTAAAGACAAATGTTCAACGTATATTTAGATCCCAATTCTATAAAACAATTTACTAGATGTCATATTATAGACAGTTGTAAATATTCAAGGGAAATAAAAAAAAAAACTCGGATATGATTTTTTGACCCGATCAAAATAATTTCATATCCTCAGAACATGGAAGTAAGAAGGATATTCAAGGTTACCAAACAATGCCAACCTCCATTCTGCATATGTAACTTCGCTCATAAATATTTGATCATTTCCTAATAAAACGAAATAATCTGTTTTTAAAAAAACACTCGGTGTATAGTTATTGGAAGTAACAAAAAAAAGTACGAAATAAAGCGGAGTGAAGGCAATTGGGCCTTCAAACCCTAATCCTATGCCTTTGTAAAAAGGGTGTTTTTTTTAAGCAATAGTACATTTGTCATCTCAGTACAAACGAACATATGTACATACTCTCACACATTTTGCCAAAAAAGCTCTTGTATCTTCCCGGAAAATATGCTTCCATTAAAATCTTGTTTGTGTGTTTCAAAGTTTTCGGAGTCTTTTCCATCCTGTTTACTAAAACAATTTTGCCCTCGGAGTGCAAACAAAATTATCTGCGACAGTCGAGTAAGTCTGAGAACTATTTTGTCTGGCCCTACCCTTACGTTTGCCAGCGTAAGACGTGCGCACTTCCAAACGTACTGAAGTTGTCGGTCTCTATAAATCAATGCTGTTTTGCGCTTATGTTTACTTTCCTCAAAGCTGGCCAGACAGGAATGATTACAGAAAATTTTGGCCCCAGTAGGTGTTAGGCTTTAGTCCCAATGCCTCAGTGCTGTAGCGCATGAATTCGTTATACGACTGCAGGAATCTGGCATTTTGGAGAATTTCATTACTAAAGTGGAGAGGAGCTTTAACGTTATCCTTCACTTTCCGATGCATTATTGTTCGCTTTAAACCTTTCATGTTTTTTGTTTTTACGTACACTCACGTTCGCAATTTCCGAAGTGATTCGCAGAAAGGACTGCGTGGAAATGTGATGTGAATAGGACTTACTAACTTCTCGAAAATCGCACTACCATGTTACCCTTAGTATACCTATAGTATAACTTAAACAACATTTCACGTTTTTACTTATGAAATACTTTTTTTTTTATCGAAAGAAACAAAGTTAAACTAATTCAATAGGTAAAAAGAATTCAATAGGCAAAACAATTCAAAATCTTTGGCATAAATAAAAAAATAAAACAAACCATAAATAAAAAAATAATTAATACTTGCCACAAACAAATAAAAAATGTGTGTATCTTAATCTAGCCTAAGCAAATCACATAGGGTTCTTTTAAATCAGTGAAGTTAATAATGCACTTCAGCTCTTTACTTTAAATTAAGCTAATACAGTAAAACTTTCAAAAAGTGTAGTAACTTCACAATTAAACTTTTGAAGCATATCGACTGTTAATGTAAAGGCATTACAATAGAAATTACATTGAAATGAATACGTATACTAGTAGGCATAAGAGAATCTAGCGATTCCAAAACTAATTTAGAGCGGCTCTTTGTTTTTATAGCGTTCAAATAGCTAAACGGCCTTTGAACAAGAGCGTTCAAACCTAATTGACTTAAGTCGCGAAAATGGAATTCACCAATTGCATTTTTCGTTCTTGAAACTACAGCCCAAAATTTAACTTCATTGTCTTTGGGTATGCTTTCAGGTAAAAACTCATCGGGCCAATTAACGGATATTAATTTACCCCAATGGAGTTTCGCCTTCTTTTGAACTTCTTTCTAATGAAGTAAAAGTAATGGAAGTTTTTTAAACTCTGGGTGGAGTTGGCTCAAACACACTTCCGGCGAAAACGTCGAAACTTGGTCAAAGAAACTGCTGCAGCACGAAAGTATTTTATGCACTTCCACCAGCAGCAAGAAATTTGAAATAACTATTTGTGGTTACTGAAAGGTTGAGCATCGAATGAGCTAAGTTCTCCTTCCGCTCATTGGTGTTCGCTATAATTTAAACGAACGAAGTATGCATTCCAATTTAAAATAAAATAAATATTATGTATATACATGTTTAGCAATTGAAAATCAAAATTAATATTTCTTCAAATATACATACATGTATCAAATTCATTACAAGTCTGGGAAGGAAACTCGTAGTTAATTTACTTTAAAAGGTATTTGCATATCTAGGCTGCAAAGCACCGACGTATTAATCCCCTTCCCAGACCATTTTTTTTTTCTCCTGAAACATTTGAAAATAATATTCATGGCCACAACTAACATTACTTGGAAAACGAAAAATATCGACAGTTTAAAGGCACTTGTTCCCTTGACTTGTCTTCGTGCCTCCAGAGCAAACTTAATTACCCACATTCTGTGTAATTCCCTTCGTTATACCAAACCTGTTAGCATACGAAAGTATTTTCCAGATATATTTACATCCTATCCATTGGTACTTGTTATGCCCACGCTTACAGGTTTAAAGCCAATCATTGGTTCTGGGTAACGTTCATGTAACATCTAATTGAAGCCCAAAACTATAATTGAATACACGTTTCAAATCAAATTTTAAGGTTCACTGATCGATGAATAGCCATCAGGTAGATACTTATCAGATTCCCATTGTAAAATGGGAATTGACAACAAATTAAACACGTTCATTAGATTTTAGATTTAACGCAGACTATGGGCAACATATACTGTTTGCTAATACTTTAAAATTGTTTGTTGTATCTAAAGATACACAGTCTATTCGCTTAAAAGTGATTAATTTGTTCAAATCTGCTCCGTGTGCGTTTATTTACACCCGATGGTGATAAAAGCGTCCAAAGAATCAATCGCCTCAGATGAGTCCACATGCTTAGGCCTTGAAGCTTAATAACTTCGTAAACAATGTGCTAAAAGCAAATGTATCTTACGTGGTACTTTTTTTTGCCGCTTCAAGCATAATTATTGTTTACGGTTTATTGCCACAAATAGGCTTCGACTGAGTGAAGCGCAAATGAAGGCAAACCGTGTTTGTTGTTTTAAAATTTAGCGCGCACAGAGGGCTTCATTTAGAAAGAACCATAATACACCAGTACCGAGTGTGCTAGCAAAGATTTTCAAGAGTTATTACGAGTAAGCATCACCTTGGGTCTCTCATTACAATCGAGTTAAAGTAAAAACAAAAGGTTTCATTTGTCTCATACAAGTATTTCCAAGCCGCGCATATAATTATGACAAATATAGTATGTCACATTGTTCGTAGGGCACTTTCTGAGGTCATATCACGAATACGGCTGCTGTATGCAAAACAGCGAAAATACAATTTAAGTTTTGGTAAAGTTAGTCAAAAAAAAGCAGGGACAAACAAATATATTTCTGTTTTCCGGTGATACAATACCATGAATGCTTTAAAATGCAACGTTGCATTGAAAGAGCTCACGATGCTCGCCAGACAATTTTACTGAAATTTGATGCGGATAAGTGCATTCGGCCGTGACGAGGTAATGGGTTTCAAATTGGCTACAGTCTGCTAAATCTGATAAAATTGTTAAATTGCCTTTGAAAGTACGATGACGCGGTAAATATTGACATATAAAGTGTTGATAATGAATACTCAACTAATGCCTGGTGTACTCTGTTTATGATGTTGGAATTGCAGAGCTAACAAGGTGCTAACTAGGCGTCTATTTAGAATGGGATCATTGATCGGATAGTATTATATGCTAATTAATGATCAAGCAAGTGGTTATTATTAGGTACGCAAATATTTGTGCGAAAATGTGCACCTGTAAAGTTTTTGTGTAAGGTTATGAACCTCGTTGAGATACTTTTTTTTCGGGGCAGGAAACACTCTAATAGAGCACTCAGATACGATAGCGGTATATTGTAGTACCAGGAAGCGACGCCCCGTTAATGAAACTTCTTCGTCTTTCGTAGAAAGAGGAGTAAGAGCTTCAGTGATGAGGCTCCAAACATCTGCTCCCTGATGGAAGTGATGAGGAAGTGTTCCACAGTATCGTCATCTTCTCCATAGGAGTCGCAGGTGCTTAAGCTTAGCACATTAAAATGCTTGGGAAAAGTAAAATGGCCCATAAGAACGCCAGTAAGTTGTCTGCAATCTTTTCTGCTGTGGGACAGCAAGAATGCCATGGGTTTCCTAGAGACGTTCGGGAGCATTCACTTAGTTTGTCTACATCCTGCAGTATCAATGTAAGTTCTGCCTGAGGACGCAGGTAGACTCAACGCAGGTTCAGGTTATGCGAAGATCTCCTCCGAAATTTGTCTAGCAAGTTCATCGGATATTTTATTTCCAGTAATCTCATTGTGACTTGCAACAAAACTCAGTGAGCTCAGCCTTACGACCAAATTCAGACAGCTCTTGCATTCTCCAAATATTTTACAAGAATAAGACTTTAAGCGAAACCTGACTGTCACTATATACGCAGATACTCCGTCTATTCCATCTATTCCCGAAAACATAGTTTATAGCCAATAAGATTGTATAAGTGTGTTCTAATGTTGTCGTCCTCCACGGAAATGCCACCAATAGACCCTTGATTAGTTTTGGAACCAGCCGTGAAAATTCGACTAAAATGCCTCCCTCGCTCAGATTTCAGTTCTGAGTGCGAGAAAAGTCGGCTTTGAATTTATGAATCAGTAGGAGTTGCGTCAGACAGCATATCCATAAGACGAGAGTCGAAAGAAGAAGGAGGTATTGCAATGCATCTAGAGTAGAGCCAGGTGTGCTAGAAAGGTCTTATCATTACCCTGTAGTTCTAAAAGACTTTTTTTTGGGGACTTTTGTCTTTCCGAAGGCAAACTTACACTGCCAAAAAACTGACAGCGCCTCGGCTGTCTTCGACCCAACATGTTTTCTGAGCAAATAAATTTACTATCCTGGACAATTCTTAAATACTTAGCTTTGAAATTCGAATAAAGACGCCATTGAGCACTGGCTAAGTCAGACCGATAAACTTCCTCTTTCTCGTAAAGAGAACGGCCTCAATTTTGAGAGGATTATCCGAAGCCCATTACTAGTACACCATTCATCAATAACTTCTGGGGCCATCTACACCTTGCTGCGGACAGTCTCTAGTCATGATACGGCAAAAAGTATAGCAACTTCATCCGCATATACCTGAGCGTAGACGTTAGAGTTGTTGAGAGTCTTTACCAGAGAGTCGACCACCATTCACCATAACAGTAGAAAGAGAACGCCACCTTGCGGGCAGCCCCTCTTTAGCTCTGCCATTACATATCGGCCACAATCCGCATCCACAACCAAAGTTCACAAGACACTAATGGCTCGCCCATGCCGTGTTGCGTGGCAGAATCGCACATATATTACAAATACATACTCGTACATATAGGTTTTAAAATTCGGAGATATTTAAAGGTGGCCATTGCCTGATGCTTGACCTTTATTTCTGTTTTTCTTTTTACTCCGCTCCCCACTTACGTAAGAATTTGTAAGGATAACTTTCAGTCACACACGTCCAAGTTGAGTAATATAACGTATCTGTGTCAAATCTGCGTCAGTCTACTTTCTTTATTTTACTCACTCAATAAGTTGATATAAATCGCTTCTGATCCAATTATGTTCAGACGCACTTTTACTTATCCTCGTATCTGGTGCGAAAAAGAATGCATAAGTACCTTGGAGTTAATAAATGTTTCCGATACGACACTGACAACGACAAATGATAAAGAAGCCAGTACACAAATAATATTTAAAGTGCACGACTTGGTCGGAAGTAATTGCATTGCAGTGCTATTTATTTTGAAATCCCTCAGATTTGAAGTTTAAGTGAAATTGCAAAAGTGTAAATTTTGACAAACTTCCAAAGCTGGCACTGAAAAACGTCGCTTCTACTCATTTTACTATAAAACATAACAACAAAGGATATAACTGCATCTGTGAGTGTTAATAAATGAAGTAGCTACACGTATTTGTACAGTGTTTCTGTTATCTAATTTGGCATCTCTATTATTGCAAAGTATTAAGCATCAAATAGCCGAGGCTCATATGTACAAACATTCTAGTGTTGTGGAATTTTTTATAGCAAGAATAGATTAAGAAAGAACTGTAAATACTCGTACTGTTATTTGAATACTGGTTATTTTTATTGTTAATTCTCCTATTTACATTACACTCCTACTGTTTTTTTGAAAAAGTTAGCTAAGAGTTATTTAAGCAAAGTATTTGCATTTTTTCTAATAAAAAATACTAAAACAGCTATTTAGGAATAGCAATAGTGGCTATTTTTCATAGCAATTTTTTCTATTTTCATTTCACATGAATATAATGGATATTTCTATAGTTAATTCTCCTATAAATGATAGCTAAAATAGCTACTTAAGAAAGCTGTTCAATACATTTAACAAAATAATGCCAGCTATGGACGATATTCTTTTCTGCATAATATATTACAAACCTAGTTACGAGTATTTTGCTGTTGACCACATTGCTGGTGCTGATCACTATAAAAATTTGAATCTGCGGTAGAAATCCTTGCATTTCTTACCAGATATCTGTGGTGTAAAAAATAGCACACACAGCTATAATATGGAACTATACCGCACTCATTTGGATTACAAAATTGCTAGTAGTGTGTCATGTAATCGCCTGTGTTAAATATTGCTTAGATGTCGATTTGCAACATCGTTTAAGTCATGTCCTAGAATAACCAATCTTCGATAATGTGTATCCAATGACATACTAACCAAACTCAAATATTAAAGTAAATCGTTAGGGCCGTTTTCAAGAAAATGTATTTTTTTCAAAGTCGGTCATTAGTAAAGTAGGTACAATATTTAAGCCGGGGGTTAGAATGAAAATTTCGATTTCGTCTCAAATTGTGGCCGGACAAAGCCCAGCTATAAAATTAGAAGTTAAAAAAAAAATTATTCAGCCTACCCATACGTAATTTGTGTTAAAATAGGTTTCACGTACAGTTTTCCATTTCCTAATGCTTCAAGCATTCGGAGGAGTTTTCTTTACCAAATATATGGGTAAGAATGGGGCAGCTTGAGCAAGATCAGCTTTGAACATCAGAAGTATAGTGATCATGTCAAAAAATTGTATCCGGGATAAGGTCAGTTTCTAACGGTATTGTACTTAAAATGTACAAAAAAGGGGGTTTCTGCATGGCTGCCTAGCGTTTGTCTGTCTGGCTGTCTCTCAATCTGTCTGTCCATCTGTGTGTCTGTTTGTGACATTGTTTTTTGTTTCTTTCAATAACAATAACTTGAATGATTCTTTTTGTTCAGTGTTTACCTGAAGTTGGACTCAAGATCTGTTAATCGTGGTCTCAATTAGAGTAACGATTTTGAAAATATAAATACATTTTTTCGTTCACGATAACTTCCATTTCGATAATACTTACCTTAGTGCAGACTACAGCCCTTTTTGGTGTCAATGGGCCAGCGCACACTGGATCAATTTTCACAGGGGTATATTTTACTTCAATCGCACACTGGATGAATAATGCGGGGGGGAAATTGTGTTATAGTTCATAAACCGATTTTCATTTACCCCTCGAAATTGACAACTTATGTGTGTATTGGTTTTCCCCCGATGTTCAACTACTTCATCGATGGATGAACATTTTACCCTGTTTCTTACTTTACACTTCATCTCCCTCTTCTATAAAGTCAGTTTTACCCTGCGGAAAATGATCCAGTGTGCGCTGACCCAATCGGACTAGCGGACAAACGGTACAGTTCGTTCTTATATCTTCTCATCCATTCCCCGTTGATACAAACAGGACTAAAAATCGCTCGAAGGATTTTACTTTCAAAACAACCGAGGGTGTTTTCATCCGCGGCATTTAGCTGGACTGTTATGATGATGGTTTTCCATAAGCCACCTTAGTTGTCCGTGATAGCGTTTTGTTGCGCGATTACCTTCTTAGCCCAAAGAAGCAGCGTTTGGCAAGGGTGATATTCGATTTTACAGCTAAGACTGGTTAGACAAAGTCCTTAACTATCTCAAAATTGTTGCTCCCTGTTTTGTCGATCTGTTCGCGTCGCCGATGTTGTGTGTCCTTTTTTGATGACAGCATATATTTTGCTCTTGTTAACCGCTAAACCCATTTCCGCCGCTTCTATTTCAATACTCACGAAAGCACCACTGGCAGCCCGCTGCGTTATTCCAATTATGTCAATGTTGTCGGCGTATGCGAGTACGAGTAGTTGTACAGACTTTTGAAAAATCGTACCCCTGATGAGAATTGAGCATTTCTTAAAGAAATCACATGACAGCGCGTCACCTTGCCGTAGTCCTTTTCTGACATCAAAGGCCTCGGTGATATTGCCACCAACATTCGGATTAGGGGTTTCAGACATGCAGTTAATTTTGTGCAGTTTTGGCATGTTCTCTCCTTAACTTTTAAAAACCGATTTGAAAGATTCTTTTTCGGAAAATTCCTTACGTATAACTACAACCATATCAACTATGTAACCAGTGACATTCTAATAAAGTCCACTGAAATTTTTCATTTTTTTTTCCATTATAAAATGGAAGTGCATGCATGGTTCTGCATGCCGGTATTTTATTTTTTTTTTTTTAAAAGTAATTTCCAAATCCCGGATCACTTAGACCCAATTTTCTGTGCCCACTGTACTATCAGGCAGAACTTCTTTTTTTGGTGTAGTGGTTGGAGAAACCTAGATTTTATTCGTTTCTCTTTTATGTTCGAGTGGCTGTAGTGGCTGTTCCCCGTCCGGGCTGGAACCTGCACAGTTCGGGTCACAAGCGAACACACTACACCATAGCCACCCACCATACCGGTATTTACTTTTGGTATTCATTTATTACTTTTGGCCGGCATTACTGTTCGACACATAAAGTACTGAAGTCAATTTTAGAAATTCCTTTTATAGAAAACAGTCGATTACGCCCAAATCAGACAAAGTTACCAAATTTATCATAAGTTTCAAAATTGACAGATGTCGTTTCTTCATATTTTATACTACGCAATGAGGAAACTTTAGCTGAGGGTCTGAATAATGGGGCAACTAGTAAGATGAACAAGTTTTGAAGTGATTTCTATGAAGAGTGGTGGAATAGGATAGAAAAATGGGCCAGTCCTCACTTAGATGTGAAACTAGTTCAGCTATTTTATTAAGGTTCTGTGACAGATAGAGTTGAACATCATCAGCGTATACTCGTAAATGTACTGAGGCATATTTGCATACCAACGCAAGTCGTTAATAAAACTGTAAAACAAAATCGGTCCTATTATTGAAACCTGAGGTACGCCATGCGTAAGAGATTTTAGTACCGAGCATTCGTTTACGACAAAAAAACTCTTTGCCACCAGTTTGACAAATAACTTATCAACTAATTGCACGAACTCCCCAACTATTTCACACACGATTAGTATAATATTCCGTACAGTGCGATTAGTATTCTGTACAGTTATTTTACCTGTATCCTAATTCGGCTTCTACATCAGAAAAAATTATTATGTACGAGTATGTAGGTACAGAGCGTTTTTTATCTACCAAGTCGATGTTTTTTTTTTGACTATCTAAGAAATCAAACATAATTTTGAAGGTTTATAACAGATATGCATGGAATATTATATCGACCAAATATCCCCGGTGTGAATGCGTGCTCTTTCAACGATATTTTGCATATCATTTAGGCATGCTTCGGGTGTTATTTCACAATTTTTTTGAATAATGTTGTCGTTTAGCATCGGGATTGCGGTTGGTTTGTTGCCGTAGACCTTTCCCTTCAAGTATCAATCAGGGGAATGAAGGGGCCAATCGATATCACCCCTGTTTGACATTATGAGTCCGGGAAGATTTTCTCCCAAAATATCCATCGTATCATTAGCTGTATGTGATGTGGCATGGTCGTGTTGGAACCACATGTCTTGTAGGCCCAATGGATCCAATTCGAGCAACAAGAAGTTTTGCAACATATCACTATAGCAATCACCAGCAATTGTTACAGCATTGCCAAAAAAAAAGGCCCAATGATGCCCTCGTAAATTTACGAGGATGTAAAGGTAGTTGGTGTATCAGTTGAGGTTTTTCAGTGCCCCAATATATTTGGTTTATTAACAAAGCCAGATAACTCGAAATCAGCTTCGTCACTTATGATAATTTTTTCACAAATATTGGGGTCGTTAATATGGAGCTGCAATACCTTTTCCGTCCACTCTTGCCGGTGTATATGGTAATTGTTTTGTTGAATCAATTGCATTGCGGGTACAAATGCAAATTTTTTCTGATTATTTAAAAAAAAAACTTGCCGAAAACATTCCAAATTTTTGTGCACGGTATCTAAGGGAAGTGCCCGAAATTTCATTAATATTGTCTCTCACGGCAGCAATATTTTGTGTCATACGTACGTTACGATTCGTTACGATTCGACCGGATTTCACTTTACCTGCCTGAGTTTCAAAATTATTCAATATACGCTGAATGGTTGACTTGCTAGGCACATGATTTAAACCAAAAAGAATTACGTAAATTTCTTCGTGTTTTCACAATTCACGATAAAATGTTTTAATAACTTCAACACGTTATTGAGGTGTTAGATGCTCCATAATATATTGTTATCGACTGCTCTTCACGACCGTCAAATGCGAACTTACAAATGCCATCCAAACCAAACTGGCGGCCAAACATCATTAATCTGGAACATAGAGAGCACCCTGTGTATGATTGTATTTGTAAGTTTTTGTTGTATGGCCACAAGTCTGTTTGTTCTTACATTGCTCGCTGGAGAATCACGAAAGAAATCTTGATGAAATTTGATTTTTGCGTTTATTCTAATATATACGAGTAAGTTGGTATGTTTCATAGTTTCGTCAAAAAATTTTCAAAATCGGTGGGAGTGCGGGTAAGATGTGTAAGATAAATCATATTTATTGGTCACCTAACTCAAGATTTTCTGAATAGATCATCAGCTAAGAATGAAACGGCAGTTGTCTCATCTGAATATAATCTAAATCGGATGAAGCGGGGGTAAGATATGGGGGAGGAGTTTTAATAATTTGCGAATTATCACTCTCACACATCTAACTCAAGAACCACTTAGCGGATTCTGGTAGCGTTTGAGTTAGGCTGGACATGTGGATGTGTTTACTTTAAAATCATCAAAATCGGCTGAAGCAGAGGTAAGATATAGTTCGGTAATTTGTAACCCCACATCTTCCAACTAGCCTTCTCAAATCTCAACTGTAAAAGTTTGTGCACCATTACGTATGAGGTACTCGTATGGGTCTAGCATTGTCATACAATAGGATCGGACCATGTCTATTGACCAACGCAGGCTGCTTTCAGTAGATTTTGCATGCACTATGTAGATTTTCTGATAATATTTGATGGCGTTTATCGTTTCCCCTGGTTAAAGCAATTAAAAGCAGATTGGTCCTTTCGATGTCCACCAGATTGTCACCATAACCTTGTCTGGGTGAAGACAGGGCTTGAGGTATGTTTTGGTTTTTCGTCTACGGCCAATCATAGCTCAGGTCTTTTACGGTTGTCATTCAGAATCCACTTTTCATCACAAGTGATTATCTGGTGCAAAAACGGTTTATTTTTGTGTCTTAAGCTATGCGATGGAAAGATTTCTAGGCGCCGTAGTTTTTGAGACTCGTTCATTCCAGGGGATGCCCACTTGTCGAGTTTCTTTGACTTGCTGGACATGTTGTTTTTATTCCCCATGAAGGACAGTTGGCAAAAAAATTACGAAAGAGCTGATAGGGTTATACCAATTGCACCCTAATTTATATAATACGACGGACGAAAATCCACCCGTCCATATGCTCTACAGCCATTGGTGCGCAATCTAGTAATTTATTAAGGTCCTCTGATTCCATTTTGCACTTTTTAAAGACCGAAAGAATAAATAAAAAATGTATGTTTAGAGAGCTCCAAACACTTCACAACCGAAAGAAAAAACAAAAGAGAGCTATCAAATTAGAGGCATGGAAAAGATCAACGTATTACTCGTATACCACGAGCCTCACAGAATGAAAGTTCAAAATAGAATAGAGAAAAGTGTCATGACTCAAGATTCACCGTGTAATAGCAGACTAACTACTTTCGGTCCACCACATACCATTAATTCCAAAATGTCAGAACTGCAACGGTTAAAAAGTTACAAGTGTGTGACATACTGACGCACAGACAGACAGGCACCGTCTTGTTAAAATTTATACCATTCTGGGATGGAACACTAATAAAATTGTACACAATTCGTCAACTTGCCCACCCACGATGGAATTAGTTGCTCAACTTCTGAATTTAAACAACGAATTGAAGTGTATATGGGATACTGTAGATAGCTGAAAGTATTGTTTACGAAAGTATTGTAATACTTTCAACTGAAACGTAGTTACGACTATCAATCTCACCGTAAGTGAGATTGGGCAAGTGTAGCCCAGTCGTGAACTTTGTTAAACTTGATTGTAACTAATAATAATTATATTAACAACTTAAAAACAAAACCGTTAATTCTATATCATATTGACGTTAATGAATTATTGTCATTACTCATCTCATGCCCTTACTTTTATTTCAAACTTTATTGTGACAATTAAATTCGTTTAACTATCGGTCAGTAATACAATTTGGAAAAACCAAGCTCAGTCTTCACCATCATCATACTTACTCCCTAATTACTCTTACAATGAGTTCAGATGTCAGTACAGAAATAAGAGTCTTAACTTCATTTTTCAAAAGCCATTGTAAATGACAAAACTTAGACGACTTTGTCATTGTGACACTTCTAATGGTTAATTCTATTTGCGCAAATATTTTAACACAACGTCGGCTTACCATCTATGACTATTAAGTTCATTTGACACGTTTTAACAGTTGACACAAAAGTGTTTCGTGAATCTTAATAACCAAAAACCACAAAATCGCAAAAAGTTAAGACTTGGAAGGTCTTAATAGTAAACCGACTGCAATCTTGTCTAGAAAAGTATTTGATTTCTAAAGAAAAATCGGAGATTCCACTAACAATCTTTAGAAATTCCCAAATATCCGTTCTGTGTGATAATTGCATATCAATTTCTCGCATTATTGTCAGTTGATTTTAATTACCAAAGTCTTCAACTTAAGTAACTCTCTTGTTGGTGTCATCCAGTCATCCGTCCACTGGATAAATTCCCTTTTTTTGGAGATGCCAACTTAAATGTGTCCACAAACCAAATGTAAATATTTTTATAGCGCGTCATGAGTTTTCTTTATTTTTGCATTTAGCCAGATTGTTGCTCGAGGCATTGTTGAACCCAACAGGCAGACCACATTGGGGCAAAGAGAGTAAGATGACAGATAAGATACGGCCGCCCAATCATCATCGGTTTAATGATGAATTTACACATTAACCTCAATTACGGGCGATATTTTTAGAGGTTTTTATTTTCACAGGTTGGGTACAGCAGTTAAGGTTTTCTTTGTTTGACATCTCAAAGCTTTACTGTAACTGGGCCTTGGAGGTAATGCAGTAGGTACCTGTACCTATTTGGCGAATAAGGTAGTGGTAAACATGGTATTATTGTTTTTTTGTTTAAATAGAAAAAAGTATGAGGAAATGTGAAAGACGGCGATATGAGTGTGCATAAAATGATGCTATTTAGTTGTTGCCGTGTAATTACGCTTAAGTGAAAGTGAACATTTTTCTTACGGAAGGCAGCGTTTTTATAAGAGATGCGCTAGAAGAGACATTACTTTTTGCTAGGTATGTGATTGTGTTTACTATTTATTGCAAAAGACTTCCATTTCTGTTCCGCGTAATATTTTACTTGATTTTATTTATGCCACCTTATGGGTTGCGTTTTTTATCAAATGAATTCTAAAGGGCACCATTAGGCCCTTCATTGATTTGTCAGTGCAGTATCTGTACTCTGTTCTTAATGCAGTTACCAAGAAGATACCAAAAGCACTTACAATCCCTCACTATTCGATATATTTTCGACTAGAATCGTGCAGTAGATACCGTCCGCTTAGTGGAGGAAACAACTTATCTTATCGACAACTTATCGACACCACGTATGCGCTCAGTATTCATTTGGTACCGCGCCAACCAAGCGAATCAATGCCATACCGTACCGACAAATCAGAAAAGAGTTTAGAGTGAACTTTTAATCGGAGTTTGTTATCAAGTTTGTGCTGTTGACAAAATGCTTAGCGGTACACATATGGCCATATTGATAAATGCGTTTTTTTTTTTTAAATGTTCTCTCAGGAGAGATGAACCTATAAACCTCAGACAGCGCCCTGAGATGTTGACGTGTAGACGCCAGTGGATTCTGCTATTAAATAACAGAAGATAAAAAGCAGGGTGTCTCTTGAACAGAGGCCTCTACTTCAGGAGCTGGTAGGTCATTGAATTTCAAGCCAAAAATATTTTACATATATGCAAGTAAAAACGCACTCAGATTGGAAAATTTGTACATAAGTCTGTTTGTAAATTTACAAAGTGTGATGCGGGAAAACCAACACACATCAGAAAACTTTAAATAGAAAGAAAACTGTGTTGTGAAACGCTCTGTAAATATTACGAAAATCACAAACTAAGCTAGGCTGTATTCTTTCGCGTGATTTATTCTATTTAGTTTGCTAAGTTTCAATATTTTAGGTCATCCCATAACTTCTGAAGGGGTACGGGAAAACATTTAGAAAATTTAAACAAATCAGAAGAAGCATGTTCTGTTCAACACTGTTATTTTGAAATTCAATAATTTCGCGTTACTAAATTTCAGCTGTTGAAGTTATTCGGAAAGTTCGTTAGGGCTGCGGAATGTTACTCACACATAGGAAAACTTTCTATAAATCAGAAGGAAAAGTGGTTTATTCAACACCCTGTACTCCGAAAATCCAAGCTTTTCCACACTGTAAAATATTTCGCAGACAATGCGATGATTCATGAGCATTTTGTTCAAGCAAGATGATATTAGGGTGCTGTCAAAGCAAAACTACAGATATTGTTGTTTGTTGACTCTATGATGTCGTTGATATGGAGTAGAAATAAAGTTGGTGAATGCGTAGAGCTTTCAGGCACTCCAGCATTTACAGCAAATGTGTCCAAAGACACACAATCAGCGGCACTCGATTTCCCGTGTTGCCCAATGTCTGTCGTCCATAGATAGATTACATAGCTCCACCGGTCTCCAGTTCAACGGCGACCATACTACACCATACTACAATTCACTTAATAGTCCATATTCGTCATTTTTCCATCGCTTTGAATAGAATGATGCCTGTTGATTCTGCTCTTAAATTGTTGAAGATTAAAGGATTTCGGAAATATGTCTCCTGTGCGTAAAACGCAAAGATTACGTGTCATGTATTAGAAGGAGCAATAGTAGTTTGCGGAAAGCATTTCTTTTTTTTTTGTAGAGATCGGTTAAATCTGGGCAGATCCCCAGCATGAAGGAAACTTTTTCTGTGCGTAAAATATAGAAAAAGTCAACTGGGCCCTATTGCCCCAACCACTTAACCCTTTACACTTGTCATCTCATCATGAATTTTTTTTTTTTTAAGTGTAAATGATAAGCGTTTCACCAAAATGATTTGAATTCCACTAAGTTATTGATTGAAACTAATCGTTTTCTTGCAAAGTGAAAATGATAAGCGTTTCTCTAAAAAACGAAATGAATTATCAAAAAAAGAAATTAATTGTATAAATGATGATTATGTCAAACTGTGACATAAAACTGCCCACACAGGAGAAACACTATTGCTCGCGAACAGCGTCCATCCAATCCATATCAATGCAGTCAAGTTTCGTTCACTGACAAGAGTGTTCCTTACCGAAACTCAATAAGCTAAGGTTATGAATATAGGTATTGTCCTATTCGTATCTCTGAGATGTCATATATTTGGGAGCTCTTGGGTTCAAATATTTAGTACACACATCATACCGGATTATAAACGGTTGATATTGGGATTGGTTTCATTTTGGTTATCCCATGATTTTGTTCTGTATTTCCCAACCAATTTTAGGTTGTTAATAACCGATGCAGAGGACATACTTTCCCAACTACTTTGTTTCAAACATTCTCAAATCTTTAGCTACATACACCTACTCAATTTGCCCACGCGTTAGAGGAAATTTATCTAATGTTCATGAGTCAAACGTGTGATTTATTCGCGCTCTTTCTACAGAATGACTACTGATTAAATTTTGAAATTCATTTTGAAAAGCAAATTTTTTCTTACCAATATTTTGTTAAACTTATCAATTTTGTTGCCGAAAAGTGATGATTGCAAATATTTGGAGGAACGAAACGAACATCAAGACAGCTTATCAAAACTTGAATGAATTCTTTTCAATTCCTTGTTGAGACAGAAATTTATCGCAAATTATGATAAGTTCCAGTAGCTAGACAAATAGGGCTCTGGTGCACAGTTTCCTGGCAATCCATGAGCTTAACGATGTGCAGCATTACATGAGCTTGAAAC
This sequence comes from Pocota personata, assembly GCA_963082735.1. Taxonomy (NCBI): domain Eukaryota; kingdom Metazoa; phylum Arthropoda; class Insecta; order Diptera; family Syrphidae; genus Pocota; species Pocota personata. The sequence continues at coordinate 235,722,641 of OY720429.1, read as the reverse complement.
TTCATATTCTGGGTCAATGTTTGCACTGCCTGGCTAGTTGGTGGCTCGGTGTGTTTCAGATCTAAACTTTAATTGGGCGAAAATATGTTTGCATAAAGATAGGCTTCTTTTCCAATGAAAAGTGCCTTTTGTTTGCTTGTTCTAGTAATTTTCGTTAACGATGCAGGAGCTAACCTGCATTGTCAACCTCTGCTGCAGACTAATTACTTACGCGTACTGTACAAAACTACATTTTGTTCAGATTCGTCAAGCCAAGCTTATAATATAGGCAGGCTCTATTCACAGGTGGCATTAAAACGTATCACTGCACAATTAGGTTGTATAACAGAGCATGAGATACTATATATGTATGTGTCGCAGCCTTGAGAATAATCTCGCAAAACCCATAGACCAGCTTTTCGGCTTAGATGAGGTTTTCCTTTTTTTTTGTCTATTATGACTCCGAACCAAAATATAGATGTATACATCCACAACAAATGAATCATAGGCCCCCCCGAATGAATAACAGTTCCATTAGTCTCAACTCACGAATGAACTCCATTTTTCATTCCCTCTCCATCCGCAACACACCATCTTAAACAATTTCATACAACATATTCATCACGTAGCTTCCCTCGATCTATAAATCGATCAAGATGCTGCATATACATATGTATATCAGTCTTACAACTCCTCTTACTTCTTCAACACCATTGGCGCGCAAAAAAAACATCCGCGCATCATCACGTGCAATTTGGTTCAGTGGAAGGGATCATATAAAATTGGTGACACCGTGTCATCCCTTCTTAGACCACGTCAACTGCTGCTTGTGTATTCTTTCGACCTGGCCAAGCGGTAGTCTATAAGTAGAAAGTTAAAGAAAATAAAAAAAATAAAAAACAATCTTTAAGAATCCACACGTTTCCAACTCGTCCAAAAGAGCGCGTGTGAATTTTCATTAACATCAGTTATCTAATTGACTATTTGAACAGCACAAAATTTTCAAATAAGCACCACCAACAAAATAAAAATAAGATTACAACGAACAAAAACTCTTAATTATCGTACCTCGGACTGGGCCAACACTACCATCCAGGTTATGTAAAGTGAAAGCATCTCTTTCGCATCTCCCATTCGAACCATCCATAAGCTGCAACCGAAATTCAATACGAAAAAAAAAAAAACCAAAATTAAATTAACTGACAAAGAAAACAACAAATACGCGAAGAAAGAGAGAACCCCAGTATTGGGCAGCACGATCTCGCAATAGGTACAGCCGCAACAGCTACAGATACATGGTTACCTTTGAATTTATTTTTTGGTGAACTTCATAGACGCTGTATCTCAGCATCTTGAATCATTAGTTACCGAGCGTTAGATACGTTTGAGTAGTGTGGTGGTCTAGTGGGCTCTTGGCAATAGGTACTTGTCTAGGTCTATTTTGTCGGTCGGCCGACACGGGAGTCTTCTCGCAGCAACACGCAGTCTGATTACAGAGTCGAACGAAAGTAAAAGTTCGGGAAGTGTAATTACTTGCCTCGCCTATCCAAAAAAAAAACCTTTGTTTTCCGAAGCTTTTCACTTTTTTTTTCTTCGTTCCTACAAAAGATACATATACATAATTGTAATTTTTTTTTTTTTTTTCTTCGAAAATCCTCTTAGTCAGCACCGGCAAAAGAGAAATCGGAAGCCAAAACGCCAAAAAATGGGTCACTTGTCCACTTCGGATCGCGTCAATACGACAGTGGTAACAGCGAACGGATGTACAGTGCCCGAAAAGGATACCAACGGCAAATTACCAGTGTGCAGTAGTAATAATGGGGTTTGTGGTGCAAAGTTAACAAATGGTGGTGCTTGCACCAGCAATGGAATCAGTGCAAATGGTAAAACGAATGGATTTGTGTCCAATGGAAGTGCGAAGCTTTTAAATGGTGATTGTGAGAATGGGGGTAGTCAAACAGTGTTATTGCGAAAAAGTGAAGTACAAGAAGTGGAGAGCGATGCACCTAAAGAAAGCGAATCGAAGGAACATAACATTGATCTGGTGGAATACACAAAAAATTTCAAGGGTGACACATTTATGGGTATCAAATTCGAGGCACCTCTCAAGTGGGACAAGATCATACAGATCTCGCTGTTGCACTTATGGTTTGTCTATGGATTTATTATATTCGATTTGAAGGATTTCAATATATGGACTACGCTTTTTGGTAAGTGAATTTCTGAATTAATTTTTGAATAATTTCCGCTATCTGCTAGGAAAAAGCAATATTAGTATAGCTGACATCAGCTATAATTTCCGACTAGTAGACAACCTTTATTTGAATACATTTGTATCTTATTATTTGTATGACATTTATAGCAACAAATTCTACATCAAAATGACATTTAAAAATATTTAAATGTTGATATTTAACTTATATATTAAATCCAAAATTATGTGCTGGCTAAAAATAAATAATTTATAAATTTTATTATAGAATTGAAGAGAAATTAACTTTTCTCTTCAATATAATTGGAAAAAAAAATCCATCAATTTGTTACCACTTTTGTAGATCTAATACCTACGTTCCTTAGTACCAAGTCGCACTTCACAGAACAAAGGTTTTCACACCATAGCTATACGTTGTTATTTTGTTCAGTTGAATAGATGACAACGCAGGTGTCTTTTCAGCTAAAAGTATAAAAAAAAATCATGTAATCGCTGTTGGACATTTTGGCTAAAAATCGCTCATACGGCCTTGAAATGAAATAAATTTAACTTTTAATCATATTTTCATTCAAAAAGGGTATAATATGCGTAACGTTCATTTCGATCAATTTATTAATCGTAGGCGGAAGAGGAAGTGTTTCCAGACTAAAATCGTACCACTTTGGCTTTGTCCAAAAATGGAACATGACCTCAGTGTTACTAAATTGGTAATTAATTTAGTTTGACAAATTGCAATATTTAATGCACTGCTGCTTAGTGGAATCCCATTTCTGCTATTCTATATCCTTTACCACTCCTGTTACAATGCAGTAAGTGTTTCAAGACCAAACAAAAAAAATAGGAGACCAGCACCCGGATTTACTTCAAATCCCATATACCACTTCACTAAAGTTTCATTATAACATTCGTTTGTTGTCTACACAAATCCGTGTACATATCTTCGCCAAGTGCCAGCTTACCTTCGTGTCTCTAAGTCCCAGTCTATTTGCATTCTTTCTCAGAAGAAGAAGGCAGCATCCAAACAAGATTCTTATTACTCTTCTTAACTATGGCCTACTTAACTTAAGAATCTTTCTAGTTTTCTTGCTAAAATGTTGGCCATATGGCGTTGGGTACACTGTCTTTCTATTTGTGCATCCCTTTCTTTTGGCTATGTAGGTACATAAATTTAAAGGTTACATTTTTCCGAGAATATATTTACGCCTTGCATCGTGAAATCACTCATAAAGGTAATTATTTCTCACGTCTTTTGTGATAATTTTTGGTAGGTTACATTACGAGTATCGTTTTCTTACGAACGTAACGAACAAAAAAAGTAGATTAAAATAGTTTTCTGAATACCTTCCCATTATATTATCCTCATTTTATTAGTCCTGTTTGATGTAAAAGCTAATCTTTTTCAACTCGTTTCAGTGGTCATTTTCTTGTCCAAATTTTCTTTAAATAGAGCTCCAAAAATACAATTTATATTCTTTAAATAAAATGCCCAACTGGTTGGCACGTACCTGCTCCATATGCGCCATTCGTTCATAAATGAATCTGATTTCAAATTTTGGAAAAGTCTCAAAAAAAGAAGAGATTTCAAATTTCGAAAAACTAGTTAAAAGACTTAGCACTTTTTTGACTGTACTTTGATATCAATTTTGAATAATATGGGTAATTTAAAGAAGTACGCTACTAAGTAAAGTACCGTTATTCGTTTTTTTTTTTGGAAATAATTGAGTACGCAGTCTAACTGCAAACTCCCATGTTACTTCAGATATGAATTCTTATCGACATTTTTTTTTAAATTAGTACCTTAAGAAACACAGTCTAATGCCAAACCCCCATATTACTTCAGATATGAAATCTTTTCGAAATAGTTGGAATTGTTTTCGAGAAAATTGAATTTTTTTTTAGATTAGCCTTAAGTAAAGTACAGTTTATTTCGAGACTAGAGTGAAAATTCCAATTATACCTCTGAGCATAAGCAGACACTACATATGTACGAAGTTTGAAGAAAATCCGTCTAACCGTTTAGGCTACAGACTGATGTACAGTCAGATGGACAGAATTGTTAGACACACTTTCACTTGATAAAAATTTCGTAATTGAAAATTTTCAGGAAAACAATAACTTCTCTATAGGAGCAAGTGAAAAATGTAATAATAGTGTCGGTTATGCACTTTTAAATTTTGAGGTACCAAAAAACGTCAAAAAATTACAAAATTCAGAAAGAAGACGCTTATTCTTTTCTCAAATTTTGTGATCAATTAAGATTAAAAAAAAAAATATTTCTTTTAATTGAAAAATAAATAATTTTTAGAAATAAATTATTTGAAATTCACGCCTTCGAAAACGGAAGTTTATTAACATTATTTTGAAACTGCCATTTTGAAATTATACGAGTACTGTACCTTATAAAATCTAGAAACAAAATTAAATATCGCTCAAAAAACAGGTCTGACACCAAAGAGGTTAGAAAGAAAATATTTACCATTTATATAACCTATCCCTTAGTTATACTCTACCCTATATCGAATAGTTAAACCCTCATACATCTCATACATATGTGTATTAATATTGACATATAGTTTGTATATAGGTACATACTTGTGATCATCATCGAAATTTAAGTCGAACTAGCCATGTCCATCCATCTGTACGCCTATCCATCCACATGTCACCAGTTTTTGTGCCTTAAATTCAGAGCTAGGAAGATGCAATTTGGTGTATACGCTTTTTAGAAGCAGTACAAATGTAAAAATATGTTTATTAAAAATCAAGATGCCACAAATTCAATTAGAATTTCTTAATAAAACTTTTCCAAATTCAACAAAAATCCTAATCTGTCACAAGCGATTTGTAAAATCAACATTGCAAAAGGTGCTCTCTAATTTTCGAAGATACCTAACCCTTGCAAGTAAGCTCGTATTGGAAAATATAATATAAATATTTTGGCGTTAGAGCATAACCATAAAAGGCCACGCCTAGCTTTTCGCAACCACACGTCCCACACGTCCCACACGGATGGTTGGGCCTTTATGCGGTTTCCGAAGTTCAGTTTTTTTCTATTGTGGCTTCTCATGTCAATTTAAATCTCGAATTAGATAGTTTATGTTTTCTGGGATTTGAACCCTGAATCTCAGTGATCGCGCACTTAACCACTGATCCACGGCGTGGATAAAAAAATCATCTCTGAGGGTAAAGGACATTTTTAAGAATAACCCTACCATTTCCATACGAAATTTTACAAACAAGTGGAAAAGTAAAATTTACACGAGCAAAGAATAAAGAAATCTTACGGACTTAACATTTACAAGTTCCATAAACTATCAGATCGCTCTAAGAAAATTAAAGAACCAGAGCAGTAAAGCAATACGATGGTTTCTTAACAAAGTTTGATCATTTTGGATCAAAGTCGACTTTAAGCAATTACGACTCCACGAATTTATTGTAAAGGGAAATGTGTCCGATAAATGTAAGACCCCTTCAAATTTCCCAAATTTTACATTTCCCAATGCTCGCAGAAACGTTTGCTGCCATGAATAATTTGGGTACCGCTCACTGCTCAGGAGAACCATGGAGTGGTACCATGGAGTAGTCAAACCCATCAAACTGTCCATAGCTTCGTTCAATGGAGCACCATGGGACTTTACTAGAAAAATAAATTGATATTTCTTAAAATACATAGCTGCAAATGGAGAAACGGACGTTGCAATACTTAATGGACTTAGGATGCGTCAGCCAGTGATTTAAATACAAGATTTTATGCAATACGAGTACGATAGTAAATTGCATAAAAAACCGAACATTTTAGTTTTTATTCAACTTTTATCACTTCTTTTTGTGGACAGTCTTTGCATATTTATATGGGATTTAAGTGTAACCCCTCCTTTTTAATTCATTTAATCGTAAGGCTAATTATATTCTAAAAGTTCAAAAACCGAATTAAATCTCCGATAAGCGAAATCATTAAATTTTGTATTTAGTTTCCTATTTGTTGTATCTAGCAGATGTTCAAATTAAAATAATTTCCTTCAACTTGGATTTTTTTCCCCTATAATTTGCACTTTACGTTCTTACGTAGCACTAATAAGCATTGATTGGTAATAATATGATTGATTGCAAAAAACACTCATACTCATAGCGCAAAGATTATCCACACATATGAGGTTCTACAAGATAGTAATGCGATTTTAGCTAGAGATTGATTACTACTGCAATAGTTGGATGTGTGAAAAAGTTTTCACTGTACTTTGACAGTATAGTCTATCAGAAATATATTTATTGTGTAAAAGTTACAACAATTCATCGACCTTAAACCCTTTTCTAATAGGGCTTTAGTCCACCCGCTTAACCTACCGCTAAAGTTTTGCCTTCAAAGTTAAGCCGGCTTAGCTGTCATCATCAACTAAATTGACTTGTTCCCAGAGAATTATTTTATATGCAAGTTGCCTAGGTTGTCGTTAATTTATAAGTTTTTGAAAAAAAATTTCCATTCAATATTTAGTTTCAAATTTCGAACACTTTTTCAAGAATGAAGACGAATAAACGTAAAATTAGTGATTTAAGGTCGGTATAAAGTCCACAGCCAACACAGCAAGAAATTCGCTTTGTCATTCTCTTCAGACGTCAACTCAAGCCAGTGCAAATTTTCCACGAATGCAAAATGGATATGAGGTGAATACACCATTACTTATGCGCGTTTCCAAGTGGTGTCAAAGATTCCATACTGGGCATTTAGTGTGAAGGGCGAGCCTCCTGAATTTAAAAATTTACGAAGATCCAAGTATAACCCGGGATAGGTTAAAAACTGACCTTGAATACCATAGCTCGCAATTATCTTGCTGGAATCTGAACAAACTTAGCGAACTTTTGGTAGTTCCCCCGTATTATAGAAATAATTCAACCATCAAATCGCTTGCTTCTTGGTTTTGCATCTGTACTTTTGCACATACCAGCGGTCGTGTGAAGATTCCTAGACATCTGGGGTTGATGCTCAGTGTTACCAGAAGCTGTTGGCCCTAAATCCACTTAAAGCGGAAAAAATCTTCTTAGAATATTTTTTCCATTAAAAGCAAAAAACTTAAAGAAAATTAGTAATTTGTGTTGTGAATTCCTCAACTGTGGCTTTATAATGGTGAAATGAAAATTTTCGTTTTAACCTAAAAATTGACGGTATTTAGTGTGAGCCGATTTTAGAAATGCCAAATCAAAATTATGACTTTTACGATTTTATTTAAACTAAAAGTGTTCCTTTGATTTCAAATCTGAGCACAAATTTCTGAATCGCTTTACATCCTACATGGAAAATCTCCCTCATCGCAGCTTTGCATCATCATTATGTTTCGAGCGTAGTATTGCCAGTGTCTGCGTCATATTGGTGACAAAAATAAAATACAATAGGATACCAAAAATTGACATGGCGTAGTAGAGTCCTTCTGTGTCTCCGTCATCTTGGTTTTCCTGGATTCCTATTGACTAACCACATTTCCAAATTGATAGTCACCCATCAGATTGGTGACATAAGGTGTCATGCTTTCACAGACAATACTGGACCCGACTTCATTATGCAATGGTGAGGGTCTCATTCTTTTAAGAATAAGGCATAGATACGCAAAAGTTATTACCATTCATGCCATTCATCTGGCATGGTCTCCTTTGCCCATATTTTAATAATTAGTTAGTACATGCAGCTTACTGAAGGAATTTGTTCAATCTCTAATTTAGATACTTTGCGTTGGGATGGTAAAGATTCGTCGTTATTTGTTGCAATGAATGAGGCTTTCTGTCGGAAATGACTAGTTGTTGGGTCTTCTCTTCTCTATTCATCTGCACAGTCCTGTGAGCCTGTAATCAAGTTGCTAGGTCTGTCTTTACAGATAATATTGTGGGGTCAACTCAATCTGTTTTATTTTTATTTTTTTTCTGTCACCAACATACGCTCATTGTGATACCACTATGAAACAGGGATTACGATCCCTATTTACTGCTGGAACTATCTGTTCCTATCGATTTAGGCACTGCAGGTTTTAATTACAGTATTAAAGAAGTAATATATTCTAATCTATAATAAGGACATGAGCAGAGGAAGAGAAGTCTTCTCCTTCTTCTCATTGTTGCAATTCTTTCTCTGAGCATATCTATCGATGTCCCTATGTTAAGTGATGAAATCTGTAAGTCTCTATCGCGCCTTAGCAGTATCTTTGACCTGTTAAGGTCCAGCGTTGATCATATTAGCCTCACGTTTATTGAAATGTATCAGCGTATGTCAGGTATTTGACAGATGACATTGGCGCGTTTATATACTTTTTTTATACGGAGTGAACCATGTCGAACTAATTCATTAGCCGAGAATGAATCCAGCAGAGAACGATGTTAAACTGTTTGGTTCTCTGTCTAAGTGGCAGTCATTCTCACTGGCCATATAACTTTCGTCTCTATCCTTAGACTTCGTTAGGTGACTTCCATATTATTAATGTTTTAGGCTTTGAAGGCTTCCTCGATATTGATAAGAGATTTTCCGATGCAATAATATTTATCTCTGTGCATGTTGTGACTTGGACAGTAGCCAGATCCATGTGGTTCTTAATATGAAGGTCTAATATTCTGTCGATAGTTTTCATAAGAAAAGAGTTTAAGCTAAGAACGTCACAATGTCCAAATGTCTTCTGAAGTTACGAAGGTAAGTTAACATTACTGGATGTATGCTTGCAAACAATCTGTAAGATGTACACATACTATAGTTTTCAAATGAGTTAACTGCGCAAATAAAATCTTATTGATTTTTAACTGCCGAATTTAAAAGGAAAATTAATATTTTGTTTTGTTTGTCTAAAAATCATCAAAAAGGCTACCAAATCGACTTATCATCATTGGGGTCTAAAAATAAAATCATTAATCTGGCAGTGCTGGCTGTAATAAGTGAGATTACTGCAAACACGCATCCATATATCAGTTGGTCATGAGATCAATTTACATGTGTTATCAGTAAAATCCATCAAATGAAACATACTCCTCTTCATCTGCTTTCAACAAATTTCGAATTTAATGGTTTTTCATTATACTCGCGCATTTTTTTCTCACTCAATGTTGAGCGCAGCTGGTTATGTAATAAATATTTTTTTTTTGCTTCCACGATGTCTCCACAAATTAAACACTTGGAATAGAACATGCGCGTAGAACACACATAATGCTATCTTTTTCATTTGACCATGATCAGTGAACCTAGAAAAGCTGGTCCCAAAGCAACTAATTAAATTAATGACCGTCTTATCTGCATAAATTCGCCAAAAACCAACCAAACCAATACCATAATGACATTTTCTATCGTTAGATAATTGGATAGTTGAATTTGAATACAATTTCGTTTAGTTTTGCAAATGTTTTGTTATTTTACGCTCAAAAAACTAACAAATATAAATCCTCTTACGAGCATACAAATATCACAACAAATTGACGAGTCGAAATTTTAGACTGCATTCTCAGCTCATGTTTTATGCATGTTTAAAATGTAAATACCTCACAGCATCTATCTGAGTAATTCCATAAATTACCAGCAATCCCATGGTAATTATGTACATGATAATTTATTTTTGACGACAATTTCAACAAGACCGCACTGCTTTCCTTGAATTTCATGAACTCTACAAGTACGTTCATGTACCAGACAGTTGAACAAACCAAATGTTCGGTCGAAAAAAAAGGTGCAATTCGTGAAGAAGTGTATTTTAAAGATGCAAATACATACATAACGTGGCAAGCAGCGGGGTAATAACAATTAGTAGGTATGTCGCATTTTCGTACATCTCCATCTTGTTGGAATTCGCCTTAAGCTTTGTGCCAACTTTTTGTTACAGCCTATGACATCATTGGTATTTTTTTTGGAAACGTTTTCCTCCGAAGTGATTGATTGTGTAACCGATGCACGGCAAGTGCAGGTAACGCATCGAAGATTGAGATACAAAAAAAAGTGAAAACGTGTTTTGACATTGAATTGTAAATGCAACTGACGGTCGAAGTTGAAATCTGGTCTGTAAGTTGATCTTACGTAAATGAAAGATTGATGGAGGTTTTGAGTGACCAAATAGTAATCTGCCTTATTCAGGTTGAAGGTATTATTGATCACAAAATTAAGGCATGGCATCCATTAAAGTTTTTACATTGCTGATTGCAGTAATCCATTTTTATGACACCCAGCCAACACATCTATAGGACAGGTTTCCAATCAACTTCGGGGAAATACCAGTAAATTCCCATGCACGCAAGTTCGGAAATTGCAGGCCTTCGTTATTTTTAGCACCGATTACGATAAGTAGTTAGTGAAGATATTTTTAAATTCATATCAATTTTGATCTTAACTTCTCTGCCCATGAGAATTTAATATTTCCCTTTGATAGGGAAAATGAAAATCCAAAAGATACGCATGGTCAATGGTAAATGACTTGAAAATAACTGTTGCCAATCAATTGTAAGCAGAATTTACATAAAATTAAGGAACGGAGTCAATATTTCCGTAGATTTTTCCAAGAATGATCACAAAGGAATCAGTTGTAGGTACATTGGCCTTAGGTATCTGTTTATTGAACCAATAAAAAGTTGTTTCATACATATTTACAGTGTGACCTTTAAATAGCAAGACAAAGTATAATGAAGCTTCATTTCGTATTGGTGCGAACTGTATTCAAGGATGACTACACATTGTGTATTTTTTTTTTTCAAATTGTCGACTAATTTTACTACTCGTATGCGCATACAATACAATTTAATTCTTACCGGGCTCCAGCCATATACACAAACAGTCTTCACCTGAGAGAGCGAGTCCAAAATGCTTCTGGTTGCCTAGGTCAACATTTTTCCTGGTATCCACAATCGCTTTTAAGAAGATTAGTTTTATTTTCTGGAAGCAGTTTACAAGGTAAGGGAATAAGGGAAACTTTAGCGAATTAATTGTTAAATTACCTCACTGATCGCCAGTCTCAAGTCAATATTTCTATTAGTCACAGTAAACTCATCTACCACAAGGATCAGAGCTGGGCCCACTACTATTTATAATCTACGCGATAGAACTGCTACAATCCTTCAAACAAAGGGTTCCCTTCGCATACACCAATGGTACCTACAGCGATTGTAGTGACACATCGATCCTACCGCAGGGCAAATAATGCAAGCAGAATTCGACAAAGGTGCAAGATGTTGTCTTCTTATAAATGTGTCGAAAACCGGGACCTCATTGTTGACCCGTAAATATAGGCATAATTTATCAGAACAACGACTGTAAAACTGCATCAAACGCGTCATGTATCGGGGAAGGAAGGACCCATAAATATTTAGGAGTCACTGGGACAGCCATTATTTTATTTGAAGAAGCACATACCACAACCGGTACTGCAGCAAGTATACTAAGCGCTAACAGAATCACAGATTCTTTATGGCATTGTTGCATGGGGTGGTGCAGCAAAGACACATACCTATATAGAAGCGCTGGAAAAATTGCAGAACAGAGCCTTGAAAGTAATCGCTAGTGAAGATTTTAAAATTCTGAGTGTTTTAAATATCTTCAAGATGGCAGCTGTACTGGAATATTATGAAGATAACTGTTTCCAAAGCCCTTTATAATACGATGTCAACAGAAGAAGAGGAGCTCAGCGTTTGCTCACATTTACTTACATACAGTTCACATTCTGCACTTTATTTTTTTTCTGATGTACTGTTTTCGAGATATTTGCACTGAAAAACAAAAAACGTCTCCTTTCACTTATTCGATGCTTCACAATTCTGTTGCATTCCCTTGCAGTAGGTATCTATTATGCAACACAATTTTAGTAAAATGAGTTGCAGTTAACTTTATGTAAAAGAAAACGAATGTAATTTAAAAATATTTTGATATACATATGCTTGTATGTGTGAATATTTTTTAAAACGAGATTCAGGGTTCACGTGCCGAAAGTCGTTTAAAAATTTCAAATCTATTCATGTTTCATCAAAGTCGATTTACCCAAGTTAGATTTATGTAAACGTGCAAAACCCTAGACAATAAATGACCTTCACACGAATCTTAGGTAGTTTTTCAACTGTGTATTTACATGGTATCTCCAAATTAACACCTTGGTACTTCACAACAAATATTTGACTCTGTTGGAACTTTTAATTCGCAGATTTTTCTACTCGCGTAACAATACCAAATTAGCGGTCAAAATGCCTATTCGCATTAAAATATTATCATTATAGTATGTGTATCTTGCGAAGTGGCACTCGAATTTTAAAGATTTTTCAAATTTTATTTAGGGCTACTAAAGGAACGTACGTATAAAAATATAGCCCTCTTGGAGATATTCCGGTGGAATTTTAGATATAGTGACTGTACTATTTTAGCAACTTCTGTCTACGAATAAAATTAAAAAAAATATAGCTAGTATGACTAGCAATTAATTGTACTATTATGACCGAGAACAAGGGAAAAAAAACCGTCATGCAGATCCAAAAACATAAATTCTTTGATACTTTTGCTTGATTAATATCATTTTTGGCAGAAAAATGTACGGTAGGTAGCCAATATACGTAAACTGCTGTGTGAGGAAAAGGACTAAATATGTTTTTTTTTAAACTGTTTCTTATAAATTCAACATAACTTTTTTGTTGGTCGGAATAATATTCCAACAGTTTATATTTTTGACGTAAATGATAACATAACCAAGCTTCAGAACCGATCATTATCTCTCAAAGATGGGATATATGCATCAGAATTCGAAAACCAAATTTTTTGAGTTTTGCAACTTTTCGCGAGGGTTGGTAATATAAAGTAGACTAAAGGGCTTGCATCCCCATGCCAAAGATTGCCACCATATTTTTTTTCATATTACTGCAAGTAATGACCTGTAGACAGACACTCATGACATCTTTTGTCTATCCGCATTTATTTTACCTAACACATAAATACATCGAACGCCTTATTATAGAACTCGAATCGCATCTTATTAAGCGTGTTCAAGACTAAAGATATTCAGATTTGATTATATGTATAAATCTGAAATCATTGATGAGCCTAAAATTCGGTACTATAATCCATTCTAACCAGGTTTTATTTCGATTATTATTTAAATTTAAAACATACCGCATGACAAGGTTTGTTGAACTCTTAGATTTTCCAATGAATGATGACTGTTCATATTGTGTCTGCTGATCTTCGCAGCAGAACCTTTTTTTATCAATTCAAATTTGTATTGCTAATGAACAGAATTTCTGCGAAACAAAGATTTCACCAATTTAAATATTTAAATCTGTCTCGCATGACTTTAAAGACGCTTAGTAGCTTAGGATGTTGGCCATTATATACAACCATTTTAAAGGGTTTTTTTCGTCATTTATTTATTTATACCGGTTTTGCAATAGCTATCACAATGGGTGCCGCTGGTTGCCTTGGTTTTACACTGACTGTGACCAATCCAAATTCTACTGACTCATGAATGCTACGCACAGTGTAGATCAAGGGCCATTTACCTATTTGTTTTGATGTAAACCAAATTGTATCTATAGATGATGGATCAAACAATAGTGTCGTAACTAGTGTTTTTATTTTTTTATATTTGGTAAGCTTCTGCAATTTAATGTTAGTCAATCACTCGAATTTCGGATGGAGTGAGTAGATGTAATACTGGTACTACGCCTACATATTAATCGGGCCATAGATCAATTGTTGTCTGTTCATAGATACTTAAGAGGTTGATGCAAGCCGTTAAAGAGATGACGATATTGTAAATGAACAAACCGCTGTAGTTTACATCACAAGTTTTTAAATGTTTAATTTTCTAGCATATTAATTTCATAAAGAAAAAAAAATATGATTTTATGATGAAATTTCACGAACAATGGTGTTTACCATTTTGTATAAATATGCATTTTATCTACGCCTCTATATATTTACCAATTAATTGTGATGGGACGATTGGTCATAATGGAATATATTTTATTACTCACGTTTTTAAAGGAAAAGCTATTCTGAAGCATTTCCAAAGTACGAGTATGTATGACTAAAACAAATCTGAATTTGCGAACAATGTTTCAACCAAAGTTCAAAGAAGTGTTCGAATATAAGTCTCTGAAGAAAATTTCTCTCAGACACCAACAACCTGCTGGCAGCGTTGATCAGTGATCTGAAGAGATCTAAAAATAAAAATATAAGATAGGTATATAGTATACTCGTATAATAAGAAATATTCCTTTCCCCCGACGGGATTGAATCACAGATCAGCTGATCAAAAAATTTTTTCATGTCGTTGACGCAGTTCGTTAGCCATCTCGGTCACGAGAAAGTCAAAGCCATACTTGTTCTTCCTAGCCGTAAATTAATATTTATGAAAAAAAAAGTCCGAACTTAGTAAGGTCTCTTAACAGCGTACAGTTACTTGGACAATTTTCTAAACTTACACACCTAGTTAAACCTTTAATTAAGCATTATTTAACAGTATACCTGCTAAGGCAGGTTTCTTCATATTTACTGTGTTCGATTGAAGGTGACAAACTAGAAACAGCTACTTCCAGGAACACCGAACTATACTAACCTATGCATTTTTCATCCAATGTATTTTTTGATACTTAAGGTACAGTTCTCGTTTCTGTTTGAAATGTACATACCTTCCTTCGAAGTTTAGCGTCCAGTGTCATGCCCAAGTACTTAGCTGTGTTAGAATATAGGATAATGCTGTTATTTATAAATACGGGGACATTAGTCTAATTTTTATTTGTGAAATTCATGTGTACTGACTTAAGGTTATTCAGTTTTATTTGCCATTTTCTCTACCAGGTGTTTATATTTTTTATTGATCTTTGAAGGTTTTCTATCGATTCTTGTATTATGTTTCCCACTGTCAGTATAACAGTATCATCTGCAAACGCTGCTGTGGTTGTATTTTCACTTAGCGGTATGTCGTTTGTGAATAACAAATAAAGGGCAGGTCCCAGCACACTACCTTGTGGTACACCAGCTTTGATTTCTTTTACTTCCGAAAACTCATTCTCTTGCTTAATCCTAAAAAAAAAAACGGTTAACTAGGTAGGGTTCTAGAATGGTGCAGAATTGTCTAGGCAGACATATATTCAATTTAACTATAAGTCTTTTGTACCACACCTTATCAAAGACCTGAGCTACATGTAGGAATACTGCAGAACAGAGCTTTATTTCCTCCAAAGCTTTCTCTATTTTATCTGTTATTCTGTGAATATGATCCATCGTAGAATGTTTATATCGAGATCCCTACTGATGTGATGGTATCAAAGATTTTTCCTCTATTACAGGCAAAAACCTTTTAAGCAGGGGTTTTTCAAATAGTTTTGATATCATCGGTAGCAATGATGTATACGATGTGACTTCAGTAGGTGGTTTATCTGACTTTGGTGTCATAATTACCTCGGCTATTTTCCACGTTTGAGGTACGCGTTCCAAACGCAAAGTTGCACTGATAGATCTGTGCAAGTTTGATTGGATGGCTTTTTCCGGTACCTGTTTCATAATCTCCCCGAAAATTAAATCAAATCTTATAGCCTTTTGAGTTTTTATGCTTGTTTCTATTTCCTCTGCTATTTCTTTGCAAGTAACCAGTCGAATGGACCCTTACCTTCTCATTTATTACGACCAGCATTTCAGGTTCTAGTTCCTCATATGGCTTAAAGCGTTTTTCCAAGTGGTCTTCAAACACGGATGCTTTTTGCTGATTATTTTTAACCCAACTACCTTTGTTACCTCTTAAAGGTGGGATATGCGTTGTTGTTTTTTTAAGTTTCTTTGTTGCCCTCCATAGTGAGTACTCGGTACTTGCATCATTTCAAAGGTAGAATCATAGTTATCTATTGTATGGCACTTTAACCAAACTTCTTAACTTTACTGCGAATCTGTTTAAAAAACGAGCTTCAAAAATACCAACTTTAATTGTTTTTATTGAGTGATAATAAGGAAGTGAATAATTTGTTCATAAAGTTTTTGATTCATGCACTCCCAAAAACCTTCAGTCATGCCTGTATACCTTTATAAAACGTCCATGAGAACTACAAATCATTTTGAAGGGTACAACAGTCGACTGACGGGCTGAGTTGAAAATTGCTTAATTTTGTATTTTTTTCCCAAATTTGTTGTTAATATTTTTGTATATTCCTAATTGAAACTGCTTTGTGAAAATTAGTTAAGAAACTAATTTCGATTTATGGTTCTCTGAATCAATTAGGTCCAGTAGAAATCATGATTTGTTAAGTAAAGATACTGCGAATATAAGCTATTGTAGTGAAGGCGAAAAGACGGGTAATGAAGAAGTCGTACAGAAACAATTGTTCAATTCAGATGACAAAACACTTTCCTGTTTTTTTTTTTTTTTTTTTGTTGCGAAAGTAACCGACGTGTAACCGACGGACAAAATCAAATTCTGTTCCCAAGTCCAATTTCGAAGCAAATTGTATCAAATTATTGTTTCCATTTACACACATATGTACGTCCATATACATTGATCCTAATATTTTGCATCCATCGGATTCAATGAGTTCGCGATTTAACAATAACACACGTGCAGACAGAACGTACTCGTACCTAGAAAATTATGTTCACGGGAATTATTTTTTTTTTCTTTCTTTTTCTTATATTCACAATTAGATCGAAAGATTTTGTGAATTAAGATTCAATGAATTGAGTGGTCAGTGCCTTGATATTTCGATTTCATCGATCACAAACCTGTTTTGTATCTGAGGAAGTTTCACCCCACTCGTAATGCTACGTCATTTTTCGTATTCAAAGCATAATGTGGATATTGCACTACAGTAACAGTTATTAGAATATCACTTGCCATACTTACTTACAAAAACCTGATTTGAAATAAGAAAATAAAAACATCTGCCGCCGATTTGGCTGTTCATGAACTTGTATTCGGAGAACCAAAGATTCACCATTACCAAAAGCAATTCGATGAGGATAGATACGTCTTATAGTCGGTATCTTAGGCAACGATTTGAATTTATTATGTTTATGTGTGAATTGGACTTTGAACTTCTTCAGCGGGATCGATAACACTTAAAAAGATGCAAATACTCTGCTAATTTGTGTTGTCAGGACTCTGACAAGTCTCGAGGGTACAATGTTTGCTCTTAAGCATTGTCACGTGCGTAAAGTGTGATAAAAAATAGCTCTACGTACACATTTAATTGCCGGAGGTTTATGATTCGTCTAATTGTTTATGCATAAAAACATTGCTATTGGCGAGTAAATATTGGAACAATTAAACATACCTCCTATTTCATTTTTACAAAGATATTTTAGCAATTTTTTAGTAGTTAGGGTACCTATTGATGTTTGGCACTTTACTTTAGGAAAATGAATTTTTCTCGAAAATTTAGTTCAACATTTTTTCTTTTTCTAGTAATCAGTTCGATCATTTGTTCATGAAATCTAGTAATCGATTTATCCGCGATTTTTATTTATAAATAAAAATTTAAATAAAAAAAAAAAGTAACGAGTTGTTTATTTCATACCGAGTGTATTTCGAGACTTTCCAATAAAGATCTTTAACCAATGCAACAAAAAAAATTATCTCAATCGGTTTAATAATTATGTAAGTAAATGATCGACAGAACGCCCTGTCTGCTTTTTGAATGGGTTGATATAATTTTGAAGCATCTTCGTTCTAACAGAACCCACTGTGTGCGACCGACCGATTTGAGCAATTTTTATTAGTACTAACTTAGTTATAGTTAAGCTTTTTAATCAAACTATTCAAGTCCGCGACGGAAGGTGCAACCAGAGGGAAGAGATTGGAAAGCATTTTTGGTTTACTTTGCAATCATATGTAGAAACTTAGATCTTATTCGCTTCTTTTCATATTCCACGGGTGGCAGTCTGCCAGCTAATAGAATGTTTTATTCTTTGTATATAAAAGACAAACTGTTGTTTGACGTAAAATGCAGTCCACTACACCATGCCGGTTGCCAAGAGCGACACAGGGGAACTGCGAGTTTTAAGTCAGACCCATAAATTTCCGCCTGAAATTCCTTTTTCCAGTATCTATTTACATATTTAAGAAAATCATTAAAAATACCTGAAAGCGTTTAGTGCTGTGCCTTTTTGTAGTTTCATCATCCCTTCCCTACCAGGGGCGCGGTTTTCATGGTCTACGAATTTTTTTTAAACCAATCCGGTCGAGCGGCATATCATTGAAAAGAGCTTCATGGAATTGTTTTTTTTTTTTTTTTTTTTAATTGGACCATACGTACATATGTATGTACAAAAGTTATGCAACTGATCATGCACCAGCGAAAGTCTTTGGGCGGTCGGGTTGCTAGTACCTACTATAATGAGTGTTCTCAATTATGGGTCCTTAATTTTTAAATGTAGTGCATTCCGGGCTAGCTTTTTTAATGTTCTGTGCCAGAGTGGTATAAGTGGAACACTAGTGGATTCAAAGCAGTGTCTGTTTTTCCGTCTGTACGTGTGTTCTTATGTCTATTGACCTAGAGAGCTGAAATTTTGTACAAAAATAGTACGTTATGGACCAAAAATAATTAGAAAAAAAAATAAATAAATAAAAAATAATTCTTTTTTATGGGGGGCTTCTGGGGAATCCCAAGATAAAAAAAAATATTTTTACACCTCATCATCCGACATATTGAATTTAAGCTGAACCTGAAAGGAGTCCAAAATTATAATAAAAAAATGTATTTGTTTGATAAAGTTTTTTGGATAAAAAAACACAAAAACCTCCCCACCTCCGCCGCTCTATCACCGAAACTATTTTTAAAAAATAATGGAATCTTACCCCGTCTTTGTCCGATTTTGATGACAAACGTATCTACATATTCAACGTAACTCAAAACCTAAATTTCCGTTGTGTATTTCTTGAGTTAGGCAGATGAGAAAAGTGATTGGATAATGTTTTAAATCCATCTTCATAACTCACTTCCACTCCATTCGATTTCGATCGATTTCAAGTGCGCAAAGCCCATTTAGCAATTTTTTTTCGTAACGCTGTAGTATCGGCCCTTCTGAAGGAGATACAATTTTATCTCCAAAAAGGGGATGAGTCCCTGGCTAGAGCCTTAACTCTAGGATCAGACGCTGACCAGTATGCCGCACATTGTGTTATACACACACTTGGATTTTACTTTCTTTCCACCTTTCAACTTTGACCTTTCTGCCTTGAGAGGCATTGCCAGGGACCGGAGACTTAAATGCAAAATTATGGGCAAGAAGTGCGTGATGAACATTGCCAGGGATAAAAGTAAAGACATCATTAGTAATACTCCAAATTGGTCTTGGTTCGATATATTTATATTTTGTAAGACCAAGACCAGGTGAACCGCTGCAAAACTAAGACCAAGATATTCCAAACGCGGTTAATTATAAAATGAGTGTATTGGTCTTGACTTTACGTTTAAACATTACTTGTTATTATTTAAGAATCTTCAGAAACATATAAAGTGTTTTTCAATAGGGACATAACAATTTCGTATTTTAATATAAACGCACCCTTAAACTTTTTTATAATCTGTCAATGTCAAAACATCAGTCAAGGTTTACGTTTTTATAATAGTAAAGTTCACGAACGAGCAACGTTTGAAAATTATAAAAAATTACTTCCGAAATTCCGAGTCGGTGGTCGCAACTTTAAGAGCGCTTACTCCAATTTTCGGTCGTAATAATCGTACCACCTGACAGGCTGTGCATGTAACGCATACATTTGAGTCAACATATTCAATATTGAATGTTCCTGTGCCAGTGAAACAACGCACCGGTCGAAGTACAAACGCGTTCGCAGTGGTCATATGAACGAGATCGAATTCCATTCTTAAATTTAACATATGTACTACACCTGGAATAAATCTCAATTATTTTGTGTTTTATTTAAATACAAAATTATTATGTCCTTATTGAAAAACCTTCTACTATACATAAATTTCGTAGTTTGATGACATGTCGCGTGCAGCTGCAATGGACAAAAAACAAAAAAAGGCTTGCTGAGCTACAGTTGGTCACAGCACCTAATCCAGATGCATAAGATATTCATAACAAACATGTCTTCATATCTTTAGTAGCACGTTTTTAGACTTCTTCTCATAAAATCCTGGCTGGTTAGCACTAATAGTATTCACCACTTGATTATCTCGTGAAATTTGTACTGCATTTTTTCTTCCACCCGGTGTACAGTTGTCGTTATAACTTCAAACTATTAGATGAAATGGCAAAATAGAAAATTGCCAAACAGAAAGTGTTAAGTGTAGATTTTGAGAAATCCCAGATGTGTAACCTGTTATTAAGTGGAGAATTTTTAAATCGATAAATAACATGTGAGAACTGGTGTTAATTTATCAAAGTTAAATTCTACAGTGTTATCTCAAGCTAGGTTAGTAGTATCTTCTGAAAAACCTTACATATGTTAACCTTGAAGGCGTTAGCTGAGTAAATTACTGTCGATTCTACGAACGAGGTATTTCAGAAGATATCTACTCGTATTGTAGTTTCTACTTGTTTAAGGAATAGAAAATAAAGCTAAGGCAAGAACCTTTCTACAGCAAATAAGATCACTGGAACAAAAAGCATGCCAAAGCCAAAGACTTTCCGGAAAACAACAATATTAAAAATTAATGAATGAAAAGGATTTAAATACAAATATTTTAGAAATCATAAAAACTTGCAAACCAACTCTTGTAGTATAGAAACAGTATTCTATACTGAGTTTCACTTCCCTGACGTTCGAATTAAAACGTAACTCATCGGTAAAATACCCATTATCCAATCAATTCACACTAGTCTTTAACATTAACAACAGAAAGTGTTAATTTTTTGTGCAAACTACAGTTCTACTACTCATTCAATTGTTGTCAAACAACAATAGCTTTACAAAAGACTCTATTTTGGTCACATACGCCAAACAGTTTGTTTGGAAATCCAATTTCGATTGTGACAACTCTTACGATACACTTTGCCGCGCTATCTGTGATGATGACTTCAATATGGACCCGATGTGGGTCCACACATATTATTAATGAATCGCATGCGTGAATAAAAGAAAATGTGCTTTCGTCACCTGACAATGAAAATTTTAATATTATGTTTTTTTTTTTTTTTTTTTTTTTTCTGGTTAAATGAGGTTGAGGTAAACACACGAGAAAAATCTCTCTGAAATGACACATCCAATGGGTGCATGACGTAACTTAACAAAGCCCTCCTAAAAGACTTGAGCAACAATTGCAGACTTGTTGCTTTCGATTATATTAACCAAAAAATGTATAAAAAAAAACAACAAAAATAGTTAATAGAAAACAAATTTTACTAATTGAAGCAACGCAACTAGCGCTGAAATTGTTCAGCTTACCACTGTGCTAATTGATGGTTACAAGCTCTACTTTTACAAAAGCGGTTTCGGTGTCTCTCTCGGAAATTGTGCAAAAGAAATTTAATTTAATTTTAATTATTTTTTAATTAATTTACTCTATTTCATTTCAGCTTTCTTCACCGGTGGCCTAGCCGGATTTGGTGTTACTGGTGGTGCGCATCGTCTATGGACGCATAGATCTTATAAAGCCAACGTTCCACTAAGGGCTATTTTGATGGCGTGCTTTTCACTTTCGGGACAGGTGAGTTATTCACATGAAAGTTAAGTGTTAAGTAATACGTGCTAATTAGGGTATATAAATCATGCAGAAGTGCTAAATTTAATTTGAAACATGCAGCTTATTGTTTTTTTATAATTAAAAATGTTTGTTTCGTAAGTGATTTCACTTGAAACCAGAGTATGTAATTCCTCGAAAGAAGTGGTCACGATTTTTTTTACAGATTTAACTTTATATCAATTATCGACAGATCGATAAATAAGACCATAAAAATGAATAATAGAAACTCCCTAGCTAATTGATTAAAGTTAATCAAAAATTACAAAACATATTTTTTCGCCTAAGAACAACAACATACTCGTATACAAATTTTCTAACTGTGGATTAGCAACGGAAGAAATGAAATATCTAAGTTTATTAGCGTAAAGTAGTTTATTGTTTAATCAATATTTTTCACCAGGTCGAGAATTTCATACTGCCTTTCGCATGTCAATAATTTACAATAATTTATCACTGGATATATGTTTATAAGTCCCAATTTTTATAACGAACCTGTGATAGATATGATTTTACCGACCAGCGCGTCTTCTTTGACCAATTCTCCAACAGCATAATTCACTCTCTTATGTGTCAGTTGCTATAAAGCTTGTACTGATTAAGACCGATTGCCGATACTGGTCGTAAGTCTGTATCATAAGTGGAACTTGATTTATTTTCGATTACTCCCAAATATTTAAGATCATCTTAGCAAAAATGCAATGCATCCAACTTCAGTTCATTGTCAAATGCCAAATTTCAAATGTCAAATGCCAAATGTCAAATGTATAACGTCAAAAATTGTTTTTGTTCTTCAGTCATTTCAAGAGATATGTCTGCGAATTTAAAATATTTGCTGAAAAGTGTCTCTAATGCCTTACAATCAGCAATGCCTGATTATTTATCAGTAGCAAAAAATAAAAAACATATTTACCAAAATTTGGTATTCGGAGGCCGATGTTACTCAAAGAGTACTTTTGCGATTCGTAAGAGGTTTGCCAAGTGTAAGTAATTTGTTGCTAAAACTGGGTGTGTCTGTCGCCAGTTGTAACCAAAGGTTACTGATTCTGATGAAATATTCACAATATTAGGTCTAACCATCGCCGTAAGCAGCTTTGAGAACGCAAAATAAGGTATTTTGAAGAGAACGCCCCGAAAATATGAGCGTTGCCATTTACAATATATGGACGAATTGTAGAAAATGGCAATGTCTATATACTTTATTAGGTAAACATTTCTTAGTTTCTAGTAAAATTATTGAAAAAAAAAAACAGTTTTTGAAAAGTGAGCATGTTTTTCGGCAGATTTCAGAAATGTTTACGTTTATACTGCCTCGGATTCTAAAAAGCTTGTGTATGAAGTTTCATCCTACGAAGAAAATTATTAAAGGACACTAGACTTTTATTTCTCTAAGTTTTATCTATAGAGATTTATTCCAAGTCTTTCCGTACCAGAGCGTTGATGTTCATTCCTTCTATATGTCCTAGCCATCTTAAGCAATGAATTCAAACCCTTCTGACTAGGTCGATGTCGAGGTACCACCGGAATAGTTCGTTCTCGTATCTTCTCCTTCATATCCCAGCGATACAAAAGTGACCAAACATCACTCGAATAATTTGTTTTCAAAACAACCAGGGGGAGAGGGTCTGAAGTCATCTTAGTTGTCCGCGAGAGGACTTTGCTACTCATTTGCCTTCATACCCCACAGAAAGAGCGGATGGCCAGAGTGATTCTTCGCTTGAAAATTGTTTTTCCGTCCTAATGTTTACATTCCTTTCCACTACTCAGTTTTAACTACACTTTTTGGCAACTTATTAGATTAGATTCTTTATGGCTGGTTATGTATTACTTCGTGGGAGATTACCACAGAAGCTCAGACTTGTGGCCGGGATACTCAATTCGCTTGTAAGGCACGCTATTTGCCGGGAGTTTGCTGTATCACAAAGTATTAATAAGTTCACATTTGATTTGATTTGAGCTTAGATTATATTAAACAATTATTTAATAAAAATAAATTAGAAGATTCTATATATAGTTTAAAATATAATGACTGCAGCTAATCCTAAATCTGGCTAATGATAGATCAGCAAGGAAGTTGGTTAAATTTATGGAAACCTTTGAACTCTAAGCTATTTTTCGATGCTCTGGTCACAAAATGTATTTTATATTCTATGGGTTCCTCAAGGGATAAGACCAGGTCCCTGATACCAGCGCTACAAGTACCGGGATGTCATCCTATTTTTCAATTCGTATACAAATACATTCAAATCCATCCTCTGCCTTATATTAGCATACAGGATGACTCTCATGGCCCTGTTTTGCATCTTATGTAACCTCACTATCGAACCCTGACAGCAAAGGAACTAAATTGTAGCGCAGTATTTGAATTAATAAAAATATTGAAGAAACCCAATTTTCTTTCCCACTTTTTTACATACATATGCATTAGGTGTGCAACTAAGTTCTCAATAGATAGCTCCAGCAGTAAGTGCTGGTCGATTTTGACATATTCAAATCGTCATGAACCGAGCTTAGACATATGGTAATCAAACTGTTTTGACACATTAGTGATTTTGTTTTGGCGTCATATACTTTTGGTTGTGTGAAAATGTCTGATTTTGTGCCAAATAATCGTCATTTGTGGGAAGTGTTGATTTTCTTCTTTCAATCGAAAAAAACGGCGGCTGAAGCGTATCGAGAGCTCCAAAAAGTTTACGGAGGTGCTGCTCTAAGTGAAACAACGTGCCGTGATTGGTTCCATCGCTTCAAAGACGGTGATTTCGATGTTGACGGCCGACCGAATTGGAGGCATTGCTCGATGAGGATCCGTGCCAAACTTAAGAGCAGCTTGCTTCAGCATTAGGAGTTACCTGTCAAGCCATTTCCAAGCAATTGCATGCGTTTGGATTTGAAGCCAAGGGACGTTGAGTGTTGTTTTTTCGCCTGTGAACAACTGCTCCAGTGGTAAAAAAGGAAGGGTTTTCTTCATCGCATCGTGACGGGTGATGAAAAATGAATTTATTACAGCAACCCAAAGAAAAGAAAGTCATGGGGACTGCCCGGTCATGCTTCTACGTCGTCGGCTAGGAAGAATATTCGCGCTGCGAAGATTATGCTGTGTATTTGGTGGGACTTGGTCAGTGTCATTTATTATGAACTGTTGAAGCCCAACGAAACCATCACTGGGGAACTGTATCGACTTCAATTGGTGCGATTGAGCCGAGCACTGCGCGAAAAACGTCCACAATACGAGCAGAGGCACGTAAAAGTGATTCTACAGCATGACAACGCTCGGCCTCACGTTGTCAAACCCAATAAAACCTACCTGGAAACCCTCAAATGGGAAGTCCTACCCCACCCGCCATATTCCCCAGATATTGCGCTATCCGATTATTACTTGTTCCGTTCGATGGCACATGGTCTGGCTGATCAGCAGTTCGGCTCATATGAAGACATCAAAAAATGGCTTGATTCGTGGATAGCCTCAAAAGTTGAACACTTTTACCGTAATGGTATTAGAGCTCTGCCAGAAAGATGGGGAAAAGTTGTAGCTAGCGATGGGCAATACTTTGAATGATTCATTTGTAATCATTTTTTCACAATAAAGTTGCATTCTCATCAAAAAAAACAGCGAGAACTTAGTTGCGCACCTAATACTCGTACATATTCTGCAAACTTATTAAATTTCAGCCCGTTATTGATTATTACCCCTAAATACTTCATTTGTTAAAGAATTTCGATGATTTCTCCTCCGATTTCTATTGTTATTGTGTTTGCATACCTTAGAAACAGACAATCAACAGATAGTCAACTTCAATTTATTGTGTATTACCAAGTTTTCGATCGAGTTTAGATCATGTTGTAGAAGCCTTCTAAATTCCTCTGGATTACTAACTGATATATACAAAAGAGTATTATCTGCGAACAGCATCACCCGGCTATGTTTTATCACGAATTTGATTTCATTTATGTATACCAAAAAGATAAGCGTGACCAGCATCGATCCTTGCGGTATGCCTAATTTGATAATTTGATTCATCAGAGTAATGATCTTTCACTTTAACTATTAGTCTCCTCTCTATTAGATAACTCTAAACCATCTCAGCTCTATTTATTCCTTATCTTGCCTGTTATTTTTTTTTTTTTAAATAATATTCCCCTGTTAATAGTTTCGAAAGCCCGCTTAAAATCAAGGAACACAGACATTATTTTTTCCAATTCCACTTTCCATTTCAAGATCAACCAATGTATCGCCGTCTCACAAGATTGATGTCTTCTAAATCGAAACTGTTTCTCATTCATTAGCCCAATGATTGAATGAAGTAATTGACAAACCTCCTTCCAACGTTCCGAAAAAATTCCTTGTTCTAGTGGCATATTAACTAGCTTCGTGACTTACTACAAAATGAATTATCTTATTGGCAGCACTAAATGCATATTCTTACCATGCCAGTTCATCTGCTTCGTCATCCTCTTCTCTATCATTGTATATATTTACCCAGTCTAGTTTGACCACGTGAATGTTGCATATTTAGTTTAGGGATTAATGATAGTTAAAAACATTCTTCAATCTCATGCTGTCACAGTGCTGCTAATAATTCAGGATGGATTTATTTTTATTATGAGAATTGCAAATGCGCTTTTCGAACTTGTATGAGTATTTAATACAATGACTTGCATGAAACTGCCATCTGGATTAAGACATTAATTTATTTATTTATTTAATCTAAACAAAGAAAACAAAAATTAAAAATATAAGTTAATTTTATTTCTGAAAAATAAAAGATTTAAATTAAAAAAAAAGGAACAATCTCAGAGAAAAAAATTAAAGAAAAAAAATCTTTTCAAAGAGAAAAGAAAGGGAAGAACAGGTATAGGATATTAAAATAAAAGTTCAGTTCTTAGCCACCTCTGGTTTTTCACAAGGCAGCCATCGAAGTCCCCTTCTCTTCATCCAAACTATAAATGATCTTAAGAGGGTCATTAAACACTTCTCCCTCTCCCTCTAAGCTGACTTTACCAAATTGTTCAAAGCCATCCCAAGACTCTAGTCTTCTTCAACATGACTTCGATAGTTTTTCGTTAAATTGTTGCTAAATTTGCATTCGCATATGGATGAAATAATCATTAAAACAAACTGATCTCTTGATTTTGTCAAACGGTGATCCAAAAAATTCTCCAATCCATACGTAACCAGATCCCTTTACATTACCTTTCTTCGCCCCTTCGAGTACGCCAGTAAAGAGTTGTCCCCCTTTCAGGGAGTTCATATATCTAGAATCGAGAATATTCAACGTCGTTTTCTTCGATTTGCTCTTCGAAATCTGCCCTGGAATGACCCTGTTACGTTCGTATCTTGCCTCCATATGAAGATCGCACCAATCTCATTAACTTGAATACCCTTGAAGAACGCAGAGACGTAGCAGGCATTCTCTTCATTCATCGACTCCTCTCAGGTTCTGTCGATTGCACATCTTCATACAACTCTATTTTCTCCAACACTAACCCTCATAATTTACGACGTCCTCATGTCTTCTATCTACCGACCCACTGCACGTCTTATGGGTCCCATGAACCAATCTCCCGTATGCTGCGGAAGGTTAACTCAAGGGTGTTCGCCCCCTCTAAAAAAAAGGAAATTTAAATTAAAATTAGACACCTTGTGATAGGTTCATTATATATACAAGGCTATACGTCTATCAGAAATCCCTTTCACGAATGTGCCTTATATGGTTCTATGAGGTTCATTAACAACTCAGACGCGTTAGTCCTAGCATATGTAATGTTTTTAATAAACGTAACGAAAGCGCTTGTAAATCTAGCAGTAGACATCGAGCTTTGTAATTGGTTAAATCATCAGAGCAATTTAATTATCTTATTGAAAACTTGGTAAACTTCTTCCGTACCCGCTCAATTCGGTTTAAATGAACCTTTTCGTATGGGGATCAAACTCTGGAGACATTATCTATATAGTATGCTAACTTTAGTGTAAAAGGGTTTCGGAAATTCAAAGAATTCCGCTTCAAAAATCCTAGTAAAGAAATTTCTTTAGATATGATAAATGCGAACTGAAGATGAACTTGCAGTCAAGTATCAGAGATCAGAGATTTCATTAATCTTTCCAAGACCATATCATTGCCTGAATAGGTATAGGTAATATTGCTGAGGGGCCTTAAAGCTATAAAAATCTTAAACTTTTCAAGATGTAGACAAGTTAATATTACACCAACGAATCTCGTTGAAGATCTACGCAATCGCTTATTGAATAATTTTTTATGAATATTTTCCAATCATAATACGCCGCGTCGTGGCGTAGTGGTTAGTGCGTCGGATCACTACGCAAGAGGTTCCAAGTTCGAATCCCAGAAAACACCAACAAGTTTTTTCACGATCCCACCTCTCGCGAACGTCTGACAAACACCCAAGAGTATTGTTGTCACGAAAAAGGTTCTCAAAACAAATTGCCTTTCGGATACGGCACTAAACTGTAGGTCCCTTCCCTTCGTGTGAAAAATATAACGCACACAACACGAGTGGTTGCGAGAAGCTAGGCCCTGGCACTTAAAGAGCTGTTGCGCCAAATATTTATTTTTATTTATTTAATATCCTAAACAATTAAATGTGTTAATGAATGAAGGGAAAATATTTGCAAATAAAACAAAAATTAAACACCTAAATGACTTCCCTGAGGTACAGCGCTTGTGGGTAAAGATGTTGATTTTCCCCACTTCGACTATCTGCTTTCTTTAGCTAAGTAAGAAGATAACCATTCTCATCTTGTCTCGCCGAAGGCGTTTGAGAAATCAACATCTACTTGGTGGCCTAATTCAAAACTATCGAAAAAAAACTTAACAAACAAAGTCAAATTAGTGGTGGTTGACCTTCCACTTACGAAGCCGTGCTGAAAACTAGTGATAACATTTTTTATAGGCCTTATTAGGCTAAGGAATTGCAGCAATTCCTAAGTACAATGGGAGGAATGTCATCGAATTCAGGAGATTCAAGTCAAGACATTTAAGACCACTAAGAACATCTGCTCAATATAATCAACTTCACAATAAAGGTTGGTACTTGGAGTATATTCTTGCAATCTTCAAGTACAGCTTGTACGAACTTTTTGCAACTCCTTTTTACTTTTCTGAAAATGGCCGCAATTTGAACATCGATTACAGTAGGAAGTGCGGTGGTTGTGTATCTTTCTTCGATACTCGTATCTAAACTGCTGGGTTTTCGAAAAAATGTATGAATTCAAAATATAGTTTTTATTGCTTGTTTTACACATTGTGCATTTCAAAAGTACGGATTTCTATGCATAAAAATGCAGTCACTATCTCTATCAAACATAAACGTTTTTTTTTTCTACTATCTTCAACAATTTCCGATGAAAATAAGGTGAATTTATTAAAAAACTTAAACCTTTTTTCTTACTCGTAGTTGTAGAAAAACTTACATATTTCTGGAAGCATCTGTGATATATTCAATTCTTATTTGTCTCAATTATCACTGCTCTTAAACTGATTTTATTCAGCTGGTCGATAGATAAGTTGGTTATATAGGTACGTATGTAATGCCCACAAAGGCTTCGTAATAGATTGATGTATTCTAGCTTCAATGAGACAGAAATCTTGAGATAAGCATCATTCATTTGTTAAGCACTTGGTCTCCAAAAAAAATTAATTTGAAAACAAACAAACTGGGAAATCCCTAGATATATTGTTTAGACAACATTCGTTACCACTTAATTATAAATTTTAATTTGTGAATAGAGGAAGTGAAGTTCCTTGACATTTTTTCGTGAATTATCTAATCCCACAAGTTGAAAATTTTCAAGAACACTTTATTTAACATCGTCCATCTAATCCATGTGAATTCTACTAGAACAAATTGCTATCTGACTGGTTACACGTACAACATTTTCATTTATTGAAACTCTAACGGTGTGTGTATAATTTATTAACAAAAATTCTACTACCCCAATCTTTAAATATTCTTATGGTTCTAATTAGTTATAAGACGGGTAGATAATTTTCGGCTATGAGCTTATATTTGACCACCATATTGACGAGTATTAGTAAATATTTATGACATTCTGGTTTATATACATTCTAGAGGACACGCTTTATAACCGGATGTGAATTTTGCAACTGTCTAAAAATATATTTATAAATATTTGTTCTGTTTTTCTTTTCTTTTCTTTAGAATACCATCTACGATTGGGTGCGTGATCATCGCGTTCATCATAAGTATTCTGAAACACATGCTGATCCGCACAATTCAAATCGTGGATTTTTCTTCGCTCACGTTGGCTGGCTTATGATGCTCAAGCATCCGGAAGTACTAAGGAAAGGTCGCCAATTGGACATGACCGATGTCCTAAATGATCCTGTTGTGCAATTCCATCAAAAACACTTCATTCTACTGAAACTCTTGCTGTGCTTCCTGATTCCAACAGTCATCCCAGTATACTTCTGGAATGAAAAGTGGTATTGTGCCTTCCTGACTCAATGCATCTTCCGCTATGTATTTAGTTTGAATTTCACTTGGTCCGTAAATAGTGCCGCTCACATGTGGGGAGCTAGACCGTATGACAAGTGAGTTTAGGATTTTGAAAATATACATAGCTTCTAAGACTAAAACGATGATCCTTTTCCTTTCAGGCGCATTAACCCGAGCGAAAATCTTTTTGTATCTATCTGCGCAATGGGTGAAGGCTGGCACAATTATCATCATGTTTTCCCATGGGACTACAAAGCAGCTGAATTGGGAAAATATTCAGTGAATCTTACCACTTTCTATTTGGATGCGTTCGCAAAAATTGGTTGGGCGTGGGGCATGAAAGAGCCTTCCAAAGATCTGGTGCAACGAACAATCGATAAGTATGGCGATGGAACTCATTTCTCGCAAGGACACGTACACATCGCTGAAATTCCAGATCCTTCAGAGGGTGGGACGTGCTATGATGAGAATAAAAACTTTAAAAATAACTAGTTGAGGTGTTAAGTATATTATAGAGTCTAAGGGAATAGAAATACCATAGATGTTAATAAGGTTAGGTTAAAACCAAACATTATTGTTTTGGGGGATATTCTATGTGGAAGGATATTTATAAACAGATAATTAAAAGAAAATGTACACTCAGAAATATGAAAAAAAAAAAAAAAAAAAAAAACTATTAAATCACATGCACACATTGCTGTATCGGTACGTCATTCATTTTTTTCAAAATGAAAAGCCAAACATTTTTCAACAGCGCTCGCATGTTATAAGACATTTTAGAATTAGTAGCATCATTTGAGTGGTGGAATTCATCGTTCAACTTTTTATTTTAGTTTTAAGGAATTTTTTTATTGATTGGTTATTTTACACAAAAATGGAAAATACATTCATTAAACAAAATGCAATAATTTGTTGTTTTTATTATTATATATACTTGTATGAATTGCAGTTGCCAGGAGCCATAGGTGGAACTTACAAATTTGTTAAAAGCTGCTTTGAAGATACTGAAAGACGTACGAGGGCAGGGTGAAAAGTTATCGGCCTGACAATGAAAGAATGCGTTTTTCAGTTAAAAACTGATTTTATTTTTCTACATAATCTCCCTTGACTTCAACACACTTGGTCCAAGGTTTCTCCAACATCAGTATTCCTTCTCGGAAGTGAAAGTCTGGAAGGCTGTGAAAATATTCGTCTACGGTCCTCTCAACTTCTGCATTGGATGCGAAGCGCTTCCCAGAAACTAATTTCTTCAAGTTTGGAAACAGATGGAAGTCTGAGGGTGCCAAATCAGGTGAATAGGGGAGATGGCCGAGCAAATCGTACCCCAAATCCCGTAGTTTTCCCATCGCCAACGCACACTTGTGTATAGGTGCACTGTCCTGGTGAAAGATGATTTTTTTCTTCTTCAAGCCAGGCCTCTTCACGCGAATTTTGGCATCCAGCTAGTCAAGAAGGTTGGAGTAATATTCACCTGTAATTGTTCTGCCTTTCTCAAGGTAATCAATTAACAGGATCCCAAAACACACCTTTCCGGCAGATGCAATCGACTTCGCTTTCTTTGGCGCTGAACCACCGGCTTCCACCCACTGCTTGGGCAGCTGTCTCACTCACCTTCACTCGCCTATCGTCCAACACGATATCATGCACTTTTTCGATGGTTTCGGGTGTGGTTGCGGTTTTTGGCCGTCCTTCACGTGGGTCATCTTCGAGGGACGTGCGACCACGTTTAAATTCAGCTACCTACTTTTTAACGGTTGACATGAAAGGACCAGAGTCCCCGTGAACTTTTGTCAACTTTGAATGAATTTCCTTAGGGGTTAACCCATCCAAAACGAAGAATTTTATCACGGCACGATATTCAAGTTTATCCATTTTAACGAAAAACACGCAAGACGTCTACTGCAAAAATTCGTGTAAGGAAACTACTTGAGAGAACAAGTTGAAACTTGTCATACGAACTAATGAGAAGTGCACCCAAGCAGGAAAAATAAATCTTTGCTGATTGGAACGCCATCTCTGTGTCAGGGCGAGAACTTTTCACCTTGCCCTCGTATATAATGCAGTTTTCAAAAAATGTCAGAAACTCAGCATTTTAAGCGGATTATAAAATCATATCCGAGAGCATTTCTAACCGAGAAAAGTCCTCAGATCCATTGTTCCCTCTAAAAATATAAGAATGTTTGAATTTCAATTTTTTTAAGTAAGCTATTGGAAACAGCTGGGATTATACACGGTAATGTAAAAATTTGTAAAAAATTGATTGACGCCAAGTTCTCCAGTACTACCACATTATTTGCACCAAACAACCTACCTATAATTCGGCTCCCAATAAGGATGGGAACACAAAACCAAATATCAGAGATCGTAATAAATTCAAAGTTTTTAACTTAAGCGGTCGTTAAGACACAAACTTCAAAAAACTCTAGTTTTGGGACTGACCATCATAACCTCTAGGGTATTTCCCGTGCACATTGTTGAACCATAGTTTCCCAAAAAAAAGGCAAGACAAAGATGTACCAGTACAATAGAAGCAGAAGTTGATACCTTCTGCTTGTGTGTGTTTCTGATCAACATAAAACCTTGAAAATTGGTTCAGAGATAGTGCATGGGGTGTAGACAAATAATAAGAGGATTACACATAATTTTTGAATATGGTTTTGAAAAAATGGGCCAGGAGAGGGTGTATGAGTATGTTCTTATGTCAATAATAGGTATGGGGTTATATCCAGTCAATATACTGGAGTGCGGGGCCACATCTTAATTATCATTGGATATCATTAACATCAAATTTATTCCATAACCATGTCAATTGCAGACATACGAATAGTTGAATAGTTATTAATAAAAAAAAAGAAGAGACTAACCTGGCGATTACCTACCGATGATCTGTCCTTGTCACTTACTGATTACATTAGTTATTTATATACCCATGCCCTATTTTTACAAAAAGTTTTAATATCTCTCAAAAACGTTATCGTAAAAAGGAGTCGTATTGTTTTGTACAAAAATCCTGTAACTATGCGGCCACGAAATTGAGTGATAACTTGTTCCAATGCCTTCCGAATAAAATATGACACTTGGCAAAAGTTGATTTGTTGTGTGTAAATAAACTTAAACAAGTGGCAATCATAGACTAGTATCCTAGACACTCATGTCTATCATAAATAGGGTCCAAAGAACTCCAGAAAATAAGATGTCACATAAGTAGATTCCTCTAACTTGGTAAGATCCGATATGACTCGAACATGGTAAAATCAAAGGTAGGTTGTTCCTAACCCCATATAGAACGACAGCCATCCATTGATTCGTCTTTAGTCCACTTGATGTTGGTCCTTGCGTAAGTTCTCGGAGCCCGCAGTATATGTTTAAACAATCGGTGAAGATTGCTATGCCTAAATCTGTTTTTCATTCCCATATGATTTGGAAAACCGTAGCGAAATCTTTTTTTAAGTTCAGTATACAAATGATGTAGTCAGTTGAATACGTAACCGATCCGAACTCAGAATGCACAACTTAGTCGTCCAGTGCCCAGATTCCTTCAGTTCGAATGGACTACACGATACAATACTTTTAATATTACGTAGTTTCTAATGCAAGTGTTTAAATATAAGTTAAGCCTTTTCAATTTCTAGGTTCCAGCTAAGCTAATTGATAATAGTTCCCAAATAAGTACTGTACCTAACTAGCACTAGACGACAATGAGTGTTTTTTCGTTCAACCGGGGAAGGGTGGTGAACTTGTGGCTTATTTACTCGTACTCGTACTTATTTATTTTATCCAGAACTCCTTCCGTGATTCATTTATCCCAAATCTGCACCGTTACTAACGTCTACGTCTAAGCGGCATCAAGCTCACTACCAAAAAAGATTTAATGGAACTTGAAGCTAGATTTGCGTTCTTTATAACAAAAAAAAAAGGATTTTGGAGCGGATTAGGGAACGGAACAAATGGATTTTTCTTATAGGTCCTCTTCAGTCTAAGAGCAGAAGCACCTTGTATATTATCATTCAGTAATGCATTGAATATCGATCGTCACTCAGATTTCAAAATGCCCTTCGATAGTGTGAACAGAAAGTTTATTTTCCTTGCCTCACTCTTATACATGCCAGGTAGGCAAAACTTACACAGCTACTAAGCAACTTATGATGAATCAGGTTCAGATTAAAATTGAATTAGGAAAGGAGGTTGGTATAGTGTTTAGAGAAAACTGCAATTTTTTTCGTTTCTCTGGCTACCCCAATCGTGGTAATTTGGTCGTAACCAGAATGCTTTATCAGAGAGAAAAAATGCTGTTTCCAGTTTGCTTTTTTTTTTTCTGAACAACCTTCGGATTAACGTGAAACTAAGCTAACTATTGTATACCACCTGTTCGGCCTTCTATGAAAGAATGTGTGGGAGATAAAGTTAAGAGTCGGCATTCTTTCCATAGCGTACGCCACGAAAGTAAACTACATGTATTGTAGTTTACTTAGTTTGAGGAGCTTCAATCTGTACCACCAAATAATCGGACCATAAACAACAACATAGTTTGACAATGCTCGTACTAGTTGCTAAGAATAAGGGCTTGAGGTTACTTTTTCCTTGTTATGAAAAGCATCGTCTCAGGTTCGCAGGTCGAGGAAAGAGTATACTTAGGGCGGATTGCTCTCACTGCTTGCAGATATCCGCAGTGGTTGAACATGGTGTCTTTCTGTTTTCTGTGTGTCCGTTCACACATCACAACTTTGCAACTTTTGAACCATTTGGCCTAGAGAACTGAAATTTTGCACAAACGTTTGATTAACGGAAAATAATTAAAATAATGTACTTTGCTTGTTTTGGGGGCATAATTCAATTAAACTAATTTGTCTAGTACACCATGTCACACAATTATCGACCGTGACATAAGGCAAAGTGTCATAAAGACAAATTTTAACATTTGGCCTAATGTCACGGCATCGATGAAATATGTCAAATATTGAACAAAAATGCTAACAAAAGCAATGCCCCCAAACCGCACTGTAAGTATTCCGTACCGTTATTTTAATTGTATCCTAATTTTGCTTTCTCGTTAATCCACAAAAAAATCAGAAACTTTGGTCGCACTAGAAAGGATCGGGTTAAGCAAGCGCTTTTTGTTATGTTAGGTATGTTTGTTCTCAATCGGAGTATGATTGAAATGAAGTGGCGGTAAGATATGGAAAGCGATTTAAAGCATATTGGAACCACCCAACGGATTTTGATAAAATTTAGGCTTTGATTTTGATAAAATCGGACTTGTGTCCGCCTGGAAATCATCCGAATTAACTCGAAACTCAAATTGCATCCACATCCGTTATGTGGTTTTTGAGTCAGGCGTGTGGGAAAGATTTATGGAACCCCTCCCCATAGTTAAGAAATTATTATGAAATTCGAGTTTATCATTTACCACCACTGTTTCAAACAAAAATTTTAACAAAACGCCCCCAAGAAGTAAGTGTGGATATAAACATTGTATGGGATTATTTCAGACCAGATCACACTTATTTAGACCTATTCATATACACATAGGTACATTCTACTAAGACAATTTATTTCTGAATAAGCCTGTCCATTACAGGCGATCAAAGCTTCAATAATTCCGACGCAACTTGTAATTTTTCAGTGTTCCTGTAACAAAAAGTAAGAACAGAACCCTTATAAGACAGTCAGTTGTCTGTCCGTCGGTCTGTCCGTATATTTATCACAGTCACATTACTGTTGAACCGTTTGACGTAAAAGGTTGACATTTGGCTAACCCGCAGTTAAAAAACATAAAGATTTTGATTTTAGAGTAAAAGTCATAAAATAAAAATAAAATATTTTTGTTTTTTTAAATCACAATGGATATCATATAAAACGCAACGACAACAGGTTCAGAGGAAAAGCTGAAAAAACTGCTAAAAACTTCAAAAGAACTCTATTGTGTCCGTCAGTCACCACCCTCTAGCTCATAAACTATACGTAAAAGCTGTATGCCCACACGAGTAATGCAAAACAACAACCAAAACACAATGCCGATATCATTTTTGAAAGGTGACTGTTATTCATATATGTAGGTATGTCATATATGTATGTATGATGCTAAAAGTAGAATAGTAGTAGCGTAGAATCCAAATATGTTTTTCTTTTCGAATTAAGAATTTTAAATTTGCGCACACAGTGAAGGAATATCCGCGATAAATGAGTGTTACCCGCCTCATGTTTCCAAAGTACATAACTCAAAGACTTGAAAAAAAGAAATAGAGCATTTCTGCAATTTGAAAGATATGACATTTTTTATGTAAGTAACGAATAGTTTACGAGTATTTCATCGCTTCCCCACGTGTCCTGAAATAGCGCCTCTAACCAAAAAAAAAAAAAATTTCAATAAAATTGGTTCAATAATTCAGAAGTTATTTAAGAAAATGGCCGATAGAACGCCCTGTCACTTTTTCATATGAAAAAATACAGGGTGCGGAGACTATTTGGGGACACATGCAAAAAAAAAACCTTTATTAGGATTTTTTTTGACACATGAATACATATGCGTCTGTAGCCAATATTTATTGAATAAAATCATCTCCAGCACCGAGAACAGACTCAATTCGTGACCGGAAAACATAACATGCGGAGTTGAATGGTCTTTGTTGATTTTGGCCATGCTTCGATGGTATCCTGGGAATGTCTAAATGCTCTGCACACAGTGATCTGTTGTTCCTTTTATTGACCTTCTAGTCCTGGTCGACATTTTTTATCAGAAAAAAATCCGAAAATGACTTGGATATTCTAGATACTTCAACTTGTTGAGGAGCCGTCTTTCTCGGAGTACACGCTGGTTTTTCGTTTTCTCGGACGTAAACTGGCCAATTTTCATGGCGTAGGACTTATAGCGGAATTAATCACTCAGATACTTGAGGGTCCCTTACAATTGACCCTTTCTAAGGTCCTGCTGAGTACGATGCTGCACTTATTGAACAAGTTTCAGGCTTTTCTTGCTATCCGAACGTGTTTCTTCGACGACGAGTGTCTTTTACTTCGTTGTGTTAGGTACTTATCGACATTATATCTGGGAAAACTTAAACGGCTGCTATCAACGAGGTCAACACTACGACTGAACAAAAACATGTCCTCAAATAGCTTCCGCACTCTGTAGTTACAGTTTCAAAGTATTTCGTTCTAACGGAACCCCCTATGTTCGAACCGAGTAGTGCTTGACAAATTTTTTCTATAAGCTGTGAATTTGACTGCGGGGATTTTTGACCGTGCCTCTCACTTCTAAAGCCAAGTGAAGCCGCAAGACCGCCTCGGAAATATGCAATTAAGGAGGAAATTTCTTAGGAAATTAAATGTATATTGTGGACGTATTGTAGCTAGTTAAACTTTCTGAAAAGGGCCTTTGAAAATTGACATAAAACAGAGATTGTCTAATATAAAACATGGGCGTGATTTGGGGCAGATTAAAAAAAAAAAGAAAAAACATTCTATGAAATCATTGAGGCAAGCAGCCAGTGTCACACATTTGATTTGTCTAGCACAGACTTTTAGGGGGTTAGCTTCATTATTTCTCTGTGTTACAAATTATGCATTAAAATAAATATATACCCTAGACTAGGTGAGGCATAATTCCCTACGAAACACAGCGGGGAGCCCGACTAGCAGATGATGATTTTTTTTTTCGTAGCCTAATATGCTCTCTAAATAGACTTCCACTTATGTATATAAAAGAGGATATTCTAATCTTGAAAATATAATAATAACTGTAAAAGATTAAACAAAAATTTTTATGTTTTACCACGAAGGGTCAATAGTCGTTTTCTTGAATATCTTAAAAACATTCGATCGAGTTTGGCATAGACTCTTTTTAAGCTAGCCTAATACGGACTGGTGGAACAGCTCGGTTGCTGGATTGACGATTTCTTAAGGATAGATCAATTCAAATCGTGTTGTGTTTCTAATAGGTACCTTTTAACGACCTACTAGGTTCGACAAATAACAAGGCCACATCCGTTTATTAAGAGAAAATCTACTAAAAATCTTCCTATGAATAAAAGCAAACTCAGTTGGGTTCAATGCGAACAAAACACAATTCACTAAATCGTCCATCAAGAGCAAATTATCAGACCCAACGAGGGCATGCATCTTCTTGGCGTCACAGAAAACTCTGCTGTAAAATGACACGCCCACATTATCAACCTAGAATAACGCCCCTTTAGCTTTTTGGTAGTCGGGTACAAATCAGCGTCCATGAAACTGAGCTACCTCTTTAGAGCTAAGAGATACTTCATATTGGTTCATTTCCTTCTGCTATCCAAATCACAAGTTAGACCGGAACTTGAGTATTGTTCTCGCATTTGGAGTTCGGCTGCAACACATCATTCTTTTCATCTACTCAACAGTATACAGAGACGAGCAGTTCGATTAATACAAGTCATCACCATATCGGAAGGTCCTCTCATTTTTGCAAATGGCGTCGTATGTCATCTCGACTTTGACATTTGTGAAGTAAACAGAAGCAGAATACATGTAGACAAACCATTTTTTTTTTTTTTTTTTTTTCGAGGGTTGGTGAAAAAATCTTCCATAGACACTATGAGGATAGCAAGCGCGTGCGCATAGTAGTGTCAGATTCTTACTGACTAAAAAAAAAACCACTCTGCGATTGAATTTGTTATATATTGCAACTAAGAAGGACCTTATCAAGCAATTTTTCTATCATGAAAAAAACTCGTTTGGCGGATTACTTTCCACTGAAAGATCCTGCATGTTCCGCAATCTAGGCGCGGTTGATTCCTATCTCGCCAAGTCGAAAGGTTTCGACCTTTGTAGTCGGCGCAATAAATTGCTTTCATCCAGAATTTGTAGGATTGTATTGTTGACATGTCCGATTAGTCGGTTTCTATGCTTTCTCTCGAAGCTTCTAATTTTAGCTTCGATTATTGGAATTCCGAGATCCCTGTGGATATCATCGTTTCTAGTATACCACGGTGCGTGGACAATTTCTCTTAGCACTTTATTTTGAAAAGTTTGTAAAATATTGGCGTTTGTTTTCTTGGTACAGCCCCAAAGTTGTATACCGTAAGTCCACACCGGCTTTAGCACTTGCTTGTATAAAAGCAGTTTGTTCTCAGTACTGAGCTGGGAGTGTTTTCCGAGCAACCAGTTAATTTCTCTATATTTGATTTCGAGTTCTTTACGTTTCATTTTCACGTGCGAATTCCATTTCAGTTTTGCGTCGAGTGTCATTCCAAGGTATTTGGCCTCGTTTGCAAAAGGTATTCGGGCCAAGTTTAGGAAAATTCGCAAGACATTAGTTTTTTTATAAGTGAAATTCACGTGAACAGATTTAGATTTGTTGAGGGCGATCCGCCAGTCCCTCGTCCATTCATTTACTTTATTCAGTGCGGTTTGCAGTTTTGCAGTCGTTTCTCCGATTGTTTTACCTACGGCTAGGATAGCGGTGTCATCGGCAAACGTAGCCAGAATAGTGCCATCTTCTTTCGGTATATCTCGAGTATATAACAGATAGAGAAGTGGCCCAAGAACGCTTCCTTGCGGTACACTGGCCGAAATTTCTTTGAGCTCCGAGTATTCATTTCCATGTCTAATACGGAAGAGTCTATTCCCGAGATATGATTCTAGAATGTCGTATATAGCATACAGGGATGTTTACTTCTGAACCCAAACTGATAGTCAGGGATAAGATTATTTCCTTTTATAACCGGTTGGAGACGCCTTAGTAATTATCCTCTCGAAAATTTTGGATATAACTGGAAGTAGCGAAATAGGAATAAGATTTTACCTCATTTGGCGGATTTCCTGGTTTTAAAACCATTATAACTTCCGCAACTTTCCATTGGTTAGGCACGTGTTTTAATCTGAGCGCAGCATTTACAATATGAAGAAGCTTAATCAATGTTTTTCTAGGTAAAGCTTTGAGAATTTCTCCGGTGATCAAGTCATAACCAGGAGCTTTCTTAGGTTTTAGATTCCTGATCTCATGTTTGAGTTCCCTTAGCGTTGCACTTGTAAGTGCTAAATCGTCAGATGGTAAATCCGGCCTATTGATATTGTCGTACGGTTTAAATGTGTCTTCCAGGTGGGCCGCAAAAACATCCGCTTTTTCTTTATCTTCCCTTGCCCATTCATTGTGATTTAATTTAATAGGCAGCGCCTTTTGGTGCATTTTACAGCTTTCCAAAGTGAATAATTGGAATCTTTTTTCGCTGTTAGACTTTCAAGTTAAGAGCCTATCGCACCATTCTTAAAATCCTTTATAGTCAACGAATTGCACAGGTGATTCAACGAATTGCACAGGTGATTCAAGTGAGCTTTATGTTGCGGAGCACGACTCTGTTGCCATTTCTTACGCGCTTTTCTTTTTTCCTTGACCAGTTCTTTTATTTCCGTAGGATATCGTAGACCGTATTTGTCCGGAGTTTTCCTTGGATTGGGAGTATTATTCCAAGAGGCGAGCTGTACGATCTCAACGAAGCGATCAACTTCAACCTCAAGTTCATAGGGTGTCGTAAGTGGAACGCTCAGGTCAACATTATCTTCAATAGACAAACCATGGATTGCTATACTCTTCAAGAACGAGAAATAATTGTGTCAATTTTTTTGACAAATAATCGGATCGAATGAGGACTTTTGCACCATCTTGTATAATCAGATTTATGCACTTAGACTATAGATACGACCATGACCACGGCAGACATTACGAAGGCCTCAATGAAATGATTCCAAGAAATGCTTCATTTAAACGGTATCCCATATGGGCTCATCGCGCCCTTTACGCCCATTCGCCTCTGATGAGAGAAGATTTAAAAAAAAAAATTGTAGATACTAATGTTACCTATCACACATTTTTCGCTGTGAATCATGACTCAGAGAACGATATTACGTCTCTGCAATATCCAACCTTACGATAATACCCTCAGTTCCATTACACGGATCTATTGAATTGTTACCACCAACTAAAGTATAACAGTTCCCCTTGCTTAACGGCCTCATAAACGCTTTGCTACTTATTGTTATGCATAAATACCCGACGATCTTGGTAAAGACTTAACTTAAACCACGCTGTCATGCTCCAAAGTATTAATTATTACAAATGAATTGGCTAATTTCTCCATCGCGCCTGACCTATCTTAAAACCGGTTTCCTGTAAATTTCTCAACACTACTACATCCAAAAATAAATTCGAAAAAAAAAAAAAAAAAAAATCAAAAAATCATTGGAAAGCCATAAACAGCACAAAATATTCAACACATGCACGCTAAGTCATCGCCGCGCTGTGTATTTCGTTGTTAACAAAAGTCAAAAATTATTGTTTATGGCTTAAAAACAAATAATGGGGACTTTGAAGCAATCCTCTGGCATTCTATTTATGGCCAATTACACAAACATTTCCATGTTTACCAAATAGATTAAGCCAGCAGTTCCCAAGGTCGACCAAAACAGGTCAAAACTGCCCAAAAATGCATTCTAATATTGTTAATTGCGGAAGGCATGACAACCAGATTACAAATTACTGCCACTCATACATATGTAGGTTTCGCAAGCGGCAATAGATACATAGACCAAAACTTCTTAACGAGGCAAATATCACATACATTTCCGCAACCAGTTGGTATTATCATTAGCTACGACTTATAGCCATGAGTTGGCGGTTTTCATTTCCGGTAAGAAAAAAAAATAACACCCTGTCCTTCATAATAATAAGGGCATTTCCTAATTTCCTTAAATGCACAATTTATCTGAAACTTTCATGGCTATATTCAAAATTAAGTCAAACGAAAATACTGTCAAATTTCATAACACATTTGTGTGTACCTACGTTAAACAATGCTAATGGACGCACACTCATTACACTGAGTTGTTAGTTGCACATTGTCATGGATCTTTCGATAGCATTTTACATGATTATACTCGTATGCGCCCATTCAGCGGTATATTCCAGAAGTTAATTAAGCACATCCATCGTAGGAGTTTTGTAAACACTCATGACGATGACACAAAGCTCTTGGTAAATAAAATGAAATAACGTCCTTCAGCGGCACTTAGCGCTGTGATCTCCAATGGTTTATGACCCGTGTCGCAATTTCAAAGTTACATCGATGTCATCAGTTGGGCTACAGGTGTTGAAACTGTCAAAACTGATTAAGTATGCTAATAGATGATCATTAAATTATTTGAATTCCAACTGATCATAGATCTTACGAAGAAGATCTCTATCACGCACGCGATAGACTGATATGTTCCAAATGGGCAAAGGTATGTAGATACTACGAGTATGTGGAAGAAATCGCTCAACCAGACATGAGTCACTTGGGGAATTTCTTTGATTTGACTTCTGTTCATGATTATTCGCATGTCCTTCAGGTGGAGTACGTTTACTTGCATACTAATTGCAGTCAGCGTGGATTTTGTAAGTCACATGACTGTTCTAAGGTGTTCCAAAAGATGCGTACAAAGGAAGAGTAGGAGATTGAGAAGATGGCTTACGTGACTGTGGTCACAGTCTAGGGATTTTCTTGGAATTTAGATGATAAAGAGGACACGTTCTGGGGGTTTCCTTTTCTAGTCGCTTTATTCTTAGTACATACATACAACTTATTTACAAGAAAGGTTCAATGAACATGGTAACGTCACGTAGGCTACATCAACGTCAAACAAATCAATTAGCTGATCAGGATACTATTCAAGAATAATATGAAGGTTGCTTGTTGTAAGAAAAGTAAGGAGTCTTACAGCCGTTCATAATATTTTTTTAATTCTATCTATCATCGTATAGCATATGTGATAGGTAGATAGATTTATGCTGTATAAACCTATAGTATATTCCAAGTGGGAGATGGTGTGTGATTTGATTCTATTCTTGAGGGGGGGGTTTTTTTTTGTTTGCTTCTTTACATTTCCTTAGGATGTAGCGTGGCGTCTTCCTTTTGTGACTGTTCTAAGGAGAACACACGTATAAACGGAAGAATAGGAAATTGTAAAGATAGCCTACGTGACTATTGTCACAGTCTGACTTTATTGAAATTATGATTGTAAATAGGACGCGTTATTATAGTTAAAATTAGCATATGTGTGGCGCATCAGTGTGGATGAACCCATTACAATTACGAACGAAACGAATGCATTTGGAGGTTGATAT
Organism: Pocota personata; assembly: GCA_963082735.1. Classification (NCBI taxonomy): domain Eukaryota; kingdom Metazoa; phylum Arthropoda; class Insecta; order Diptera; family Syrphidae; genus Pocota; species Pocota personata. The sequence goes on along the minus strand of OY720429.1, from coordinate 235,679,220 downwards.
TTCGTTGGTTATCTGGAAATAGGTACCAAGCTGCGAGAATTATACACTTTTTTCCTTTTTTTCTCCTTTCTAACACCAGAAATCGAAAACGTTATTGCTGATATGTTTTCATTGAACAGGGGATAGTGGGCCAAAAAAAAGACTACTTAAGCTTTAGATCGATTTAGATTTATGCGTAGACATAAATCTAATCGCGAAACATCCTTTCACTAATTAACTAGGGTTAACTTGGAGTGAGTGTTTATCTGCCAACATGTACATATATTGCATAGCTCCGTTGCTTTTATATAGAAAAAAGTGTCTGTAATTTGCTTGAGCAATGGTAAATTGCAGCTCTACATACGAGTATGTATGTATGTACCTACACGGTTTTTTCGCTTTAATAGCGAAATTGATAAGTGTGGCGTTGACAGAAAAATTTTGTGATTTGACATTTAAAATATGTACATACATATGTACCTACATATGTTTTCGGATTGCAGTTAGTGGAAATCGGTTTTAACTGCGAAAATGAAGTGCACGACTGTATTAGGTATAGGGTGGCCGTGGTGTAGTGTTAACATCATCGCTTGTCACGCTGTTAATTCACGGTTCGAATCCTGATGTCAAGAATCATTTATTTATTTCGCATGAAATAAATAAAAAAGTCGATCACTTGCGAAAGCTAAGTCACACTACTGTGAAGGAATAACACTGGCAGTAGGGTGGTCATATGGCTAAAATGCAACTTGATCGTGATCAGGTAGGCGGAAAAAAATACTGTGAATCATAAGCAACGAAAATAATAGCGAAAACAAACAAAATACTCCCCAGTTATCTGGACAGCCACCCTTGTAGTTTACAGAAACTTAATACCACCTGAGTTTCAAACTACACCACTCAGTCTTTCTCTCCGTCTCTTCCCCTTTCCACAAAAAAAAAAAAAACCGCACGTGTTCTAAAAATTAGTATAAGGGTATTCATATCCCCTTTAACAAGTGCAAATTATAAAGAAAAAAAATGTTGTTTATCTGCAAAAAATTCAAATTTGTTTCTAAATTTGTTAGAATTAAAAAAAAAAAACTATTTGACAATTTTCCAAAACTTTAAAGGTCTGGACCTTTCATATATGAAAGATTGTTTAGATTTTAATGTTGAACAAAATCCATCAAGCTATAGCCAATTTTTAAGAATAATAGTTATGTGTAAAGTACCATTATACGCCGGCAAAAACCTGGTACGCCATCTCATAGCACATGGAGTCGTTTCGAGAAAATCGTTTTTTTCTAAAATCGGTCTTTAGAAAAGTACCATTAATTTTGGAGTTAGAATGAAAATTCCGATTTCGCTTCGAATTGTTACCCCACAGACCAAAGGTATGAAGTCTGAAGAAAATCCATCCAGGCAGACGGAATCACACTTTATTGAATTTCTCATCATACTTATGTCAAGTTTGAATAAAATATCGAGATCGGAAATTTTCAATATCCTTATAAGTGTAAGATGAATGATTAACGTCGAAATTCAAAGTTTTAAATTTATTTGCAATATGGAAATTATTCAAAATTGAAGTAATATTTCGCAAAAATTGCGTTGTACAAAAACATAGGTATGATCTAAATTTTGAAATTCTCTAGAAGATGGATAATAATTTTTGAAAATTTTCGAAAACTATTTAGGTCCAAATTTTAGGGTTTAAAACTTAGAGATGGGTGGAGATTTTTTCAAAAACATACGTTAGGGAATTTTTCGAAATATCTGACTACAATGCGAATACCTCTCCTTTAGGTTTTGAAATCCTCTGCAAGATATGTGGATGTCGAAATCTTTCCAAAAGTTTAAAAACAAAATCTTCCAAAACGTCCAACTCTACCCTGAAGGTAATTTAAGTCGTATTAGAAAGCGAATTGTGTTTTATTAAAAATAGTATTGCAATAGAAGTTATAGGGTTTTAAATTCTCTACAAGGGTGATACGATTTTTCAAAATATTCAAAACTAGAGGAAATACATGGAATATATTAAATTTTACCCTAAAGTTTTTGAAAATCTCTTTTGAGTGTGAATGTCTGGAAAACGGTGAGTTAAAATTGTACGTTTTGGATTTTTTCACAAGTTTTTTTTTTTTCTGAAAAGTTTTTAATAATTATCATATTATATCCGTTTTATGGTGGGTTTCATGATATGACTTTTGCACTTAAGTTTTCTTACTCCCTACATCACTTCATGCCTTAATTCTGCTCCTTTTTTCTGAAAATCCTTTATCTGTTTTGAGATGTAATAATGTCTACTATCAACCCTAACAGGATTTGAAACAATTTTATTCATTTGAGTCCTGCAGATAAATAAACGTATAATTGTGGAAAAAATGGTTTGCCCGGAAACTTATGGACTGTAGTGTACATCTCGGGGAGCTTTACAGTGTTAGTCTTTTGTTTTTTTTTTTTTTAAGAAAGAGAAAAAAAAATACAGAATTTTGTATTTACAGACTTTTGAAGTACGGAATTCAGAAAAAGCAAAATTTTGCTCGTATCGAATTTTGTCGGGATTCACAGAATTGTGGAATAAAAAATTGTGACTCGGTCCCAAAAGAGCATCTTCCATATTTCATAACAGACACAAAGACATTTAAAATAGATCGGATTAATTTCTGGAGTAAATTTAGCCAAATTATTTTGGATCTGTGAAATGAATTTAAAGAAATAAAATGAAAGCAGCGTTCCTATCTTCATAAGTTCTGAGAAAATTAGTATGTATAGGTACATACTTATAGCCTTCACACATTCATTTTACTGAATAGCAAGTTCAAGCTTAATCCATTTGAAAATTAGTTTAACCTATCCACTAATAAATTCAACCCAATAGCAAACATACAGGATGTATAAAATAGGAGCCGCTACTTCGGGATCTGTCAGAGCATTGAATTTTCAAGGAACGAACATGTTAAAGGCTTACTTTTGCCATTATGAAGTTATACGGCTATTTATTTACATCCTACTCAGAGTACATTAAGTTTAATACATTGTTTGTAACACAGAGACATAATAACGATAGACCCCCAAATATGAGATATTTGTGATCTGCATCCAAAGCTATGTCAAGCCGTGTCCGTCCGCCCTTATATCACCACTTTGTGGGCCTTAAATTTTGAGCTAGGGACATTAAATTTGGTATAAGCTTTCTACAATCCGAGGCAGTACAAGTGTACATAATTTTTTAAATGCGCCCAGAGACTTTAAAAAAAATAGTTTTTCTCAATATTTTTGGCAGAAACTGAAAAATATTGTGTAGGTAAAATATGTAGACGTTAACTCGTCCATACATTATAAATGACCACGCCCATTTTTGGATGTGTTTTCTTAAAAAGAAAAACATTTATTATCTTTTCAAATCTATTTACGGTTATGATGAAGTCATACGAGTATTGTGAATATCTCATCAGAATTCGTGAACTTCGGTTACAAATTTTGGAAACCACTCCCACTTTCAGCTGAGAAGAAGTTGCAACAAAAGTTTTGTGATAAAATTGGGGAAATATCCTCTGTATAGAAAGATATTATTGCATCTGTTTTACAAAACTTCGCAACGCTACGCTAAATCTATTAGGAGTGAGTTAAAAGATGAGAGATAGGGTATCATACGTTCGGTTCCAGATGGATTGTAACATTCGTGTAGGTTTTCTTTTTCCTCGACAACAGCTCTGACAATTTTGTCTAAATTTCATATTTAGGTTTGGCTAAGCATATGCCACTAGAGGGCGTCATAAATAAATTGGATAACAGTAATAACTTATTAACAAATTTTTGTAAACTGGTTCTATCTCAGATATGACTAAAACGATCGACATCTAAACTATATTTGAAAATTGACAAATTAAGTTTTTTTTTTGATTTTACAACATACAGTGAACAAAAAAAAAAGTTGAACGCCAGCTGCGACTGATTTCTCAGTGGAATATTTTCACAACCTGTTCAGATATTAGAACAAAACAAATGGCAAATAAAAGTTAATTTCTGAAATATTTTGAATCATTTTATTAAAGTTTTGTAAAATCATAAGGTTTTAGTTAAAAATAAAAAAAATTAAAAATCCATTGTTTTTTAATGCCAAAAAAAACTTGAACACTTTTCCGTACTGTTAAATACCGTTACAAGGATTTCCTCATTGTTTTTGTATCTGTCATAATAGTTGCAGTTTATTATTTACATTCCAAGTGTTCAGAAGTATTTAAGATAATTAATAAACCGGTGAAATGGAAAACAAACATATATCTACTGATATGTAGAAATTAATTTTCTAACATTAAGAAATGAAGGAAAAGGTTTTCGACAAATTGCAGAAATTGTGAAAAAGCCATTTTCTTCAGTGCATTACGTCATAAAAATATGCGGCAAAAATGGATTTTTGGAAAGACCTCGTGGAAGTGGGATGCCGAAAAAAATTTAGACACAGGAATTGGAAAGGAGGATTACAAGAACTGTTACACAAAATCCCAAAATTTCAGCTGTTCAAGTCGCAAAAGATTTGTAACGAAATTCGATTGTAAGCGTGCACTCACAGGCCTTTAGAAATTTTTTGCATACAAGGCAATTGAGAGCGTATAAACCTCGGAACAAACCCCTTCTCTCGGCAAAAAATATAAGAAAACGTTTAGAATACGCAAAGGAATACGTAGAACACCAGAAGAATTTTTGGAATACCGTTATTTTTACAGACGAGTCCAAATTTTATATTTTCGGATCTGATGGACGTCGTTTTGTTTGGAGGAGACAAGGAACTGCTCTCGATTCGCAAAATGTAAACGCGATGGTAAAACATGGAGGGGACAGTGTTATGGTGTGCGGTGCATTTGGGTCCTATGGCATTGGAAATTTGGTGTTTGTTGAGGGTAATATGAATAAAATGGATTGCCTTAACATTTTAAAACAAAATTTACCAGAAACAGACGCAAAGTTAGGACTTATTAATGTATTCCGTTTTGTATAAGACAATGACCCGAAACACTCCTCTTACATTGTAAGGGAATGGCTCCTTTATAACACCTTAAAAGTACTGCCTCATCCACCACAAAGCCCGGATTAAAATCCGATAGAACACCTGTGGGCGTATATGGAAAAAAAATTGCGAGAGGGAACAATTAGCAACAAAACACAACTCAAAATGCCTCTTCAAGACATATGGGAAAATATACTCTCGGACGTAACTACCAATTTGGTTTCTTCGATGCAAAATAGATTGAAAGCTGCCTTAGAAGCTAAAGGACATCACACCAAATATTAACTTTTCATTATTTTGAATTTAATGTACTTTTTTCCTTAATTGTTCCTTAGTCTTCAAGTTTTTTTTTGGCATTAAAAAACAATGGATTTTTATTTTATTTTTTTTTTTTCTTATTTATTACTAAAGCCTTATGATTTTACAAAACTTTAATAAAATGATTCAAAATATTTCAGAAATTAACTATTATTTGCCATTTGTTTTGTTTTAATATCTGAACAGGTTGTGAAAATATTCAACTGAGAAATCAGTTGCAGCTGGCGTTCAACTTTTTTTTGGTTCACTGTACATAGATGCCAATCCAGAAGAGACATAGTTTTGCCATGTTCTTTACATACTTGTACATTATTATTATTATTTATTTATTTATTATTATTATTGTTTAATGTTCCAGTAAACTGGAAATACTGTTTGGCAATCCTGAAGAATGATTGTATCACGGTACATTCAGTTAGCGGTGTAATATCGAAAGTTACTAAAACTTTATACCCAGTTACATTAATTGTTTTTCATGCACTGATGACAATTTTCACAAAAAAACACGACTAATTTATGACTGTGATTGGACCGTTTAGGAAGGTGTAGTTAAAAAATGATGAAAAAGATAGCTTTTTTTTTTTTTTGTTGTTTTTTTTGGTATCTTCAAAAGATACCAATGGCCCGTACCATTGGTTATGCCCGATTCATATATCTGACATGATGATCCATAAGTGTCGGCCAGTATATGCCTACGGGCTAAACCTCACCCCTCAGAGAGGCACTATGAGAACCGGCCGCTCGTGCTCATAGCAGTAGGAAATTCGTTCCTCTCATTTTTTCGTTTTGTGGTGGCTACGACTAAGTTACCTTAACAAGTAGTTTACGCTTATGTAGTGTTAATCGCGTTAGGTAGATAGCTTTCCAGCGAAGGCACCTACTAATACCGTCATTACATGCGGTTTTCCCTTACTGCGCCAGATGGTACGGTCTTATTCTTTGTAGTCGGCGCTCGAGGTTTATCACGTCCAGAGTACGGATTATTTCATTATTGCAATGATCATGAAGGCGAGTACGAAGTTTGTGAGCAAAGTTTGTTACTTCATCCCTCACGGTAGCAATTCCTAGATCTCTGTGAATATCACTATTCCTTATATACCATGGAGCATTCACAATTGCTCTTAGTGTTTTGTTTTAGAATGTTTGCAGAACAGTCATATTGCTTGGCATGGTACAACCCCAAAGTTGTATACCGCATGTCCAAGATGGTTTTAGCACTTGCTTATACAGAAGCAGTTTGTTGTATACGCTTAACTTCGAGTACCTCCCGAGTAGCCAGTACATTTCTCTAAGTCTGATTTCGAGCTCATCGCGCTTCTTTTTAACATGTGGCTTCCACTTAAGTTTTGCGTCTAGTGTCATTGCTAGATATTTTGCCTCGTTTGCGTACGGTATTTGTACCGAGTTAATGGAAATAGGTAAGTTGTTTATCTTTTTGTAAGTAAAATTGACATGCGTTGATTTGGTCTCATTAAGGCCGATTCTCCAGGTCTTTGTCCACTCGCATACTTTGTTTAAAGCTCGTTGGAGTTTTCCAGATGATGATTCGATTGACTCATCTATTGCGAGGATAGCCGTGTCATCTGCGAACGTTGCTACGACAGTCCCTTCATCTTGTGGTATATCTCTTGTGTAGAGCAGGAACAGGATTGGGCCGAGAATGCTTCCTTGCGGAACACCGGCTTAGATTTCTTTGAATTCCGAATATTCTGCCCCATGTTTAACACGAAAGAGTCTGTTATTAAAGTAAGATTCCAATATTCTATAGAATTTATCTGGTAAGATTACCCTTAGTTTATATCTCAGGCCTTCGTGCCATACCTTGTCGAACGCTTGCGATACGTTGAGAAAAGCGGTAGAGCATGTCTTTTTCCTGGATCAATCGCCTTTCTTCAATTACTGGGTGCAATCTTTTTAGCAGAAGTTTCTCAAAGACGTTAGATATTATCGGCAGAAGCGAAATGGGTCTATATGATTTCTTGTCGTTTGCACATTTCCCCGGTTTCGGAACCATTATTACTTCGGCGACTTTCCATTGCCTTGGAACATAAAAATATAGCTAAAGAACGAGTTGACAGAAGAAGGTTGTTAGTAGATGACTATGTAACTTGTGTCACTAGGCGTGAGCAGTTCGTCTGCTTATAAATCTGGTACCAAAGCTCTGAAAATAACGTATATTTAAATTCGAGGACTGATTTACTAGAACACCGAATTATGTATACACTTGTAAGTGTGAACAATCTCAGTTTTCATTAGTTCACTCTATCATGGGTCTACTGTAGGTACCTACCTACTCGTAAATTGAAAACGTTTTTTTTAAAGACTCAGAAAAGTATATCAACGAAAAAGTCCCCCTAGCGATAAGTATCAATAGAAATCTTGAAGAGTATTATTTTTTACAATTTTCGCTTTCGTTGAAAAACCAGTTCAAATAGAAAAGTAGGTAAAAAAGAATTAGTATCTTACCACTTGTATCCGGTCAAAAAATAGCTTCAATTATTTAATGACTCAGTGATAGTATTCGATTCATAAGCAATGGCCCTCGCGTGTCATAAGTATGCGTAAGCACTAATTTGCTTCATTGCACATCTCGAACTCCCCAAAGGAATTCTGTTCGAATTAAAACTCAGCCATTTGATTGCCTCAAATCAGCACAATCATCATCATCACCAACAACAAACTCTATCACCACACCTCCCAATGAGGTCGATTACTTTCTAAAAAAAAAAAAGTCAAAATATGCCAGATCGTTGAAAAGTTGTAGATCCAGCATGCGGCTTTGGTTGATTTTATTTTTTATTTCTATTTGTTCATCTTACTTTTATTCATTTTTATTATACAAAGTCAATCAACCAACCACTTCCTAAAATTTAATTGATAAGTTGAAATGTTTTTTTTTTTTTTTAATGTTATTTTCAAAGCCAAAAAGTGAATGAACTTGTACGGTAGTTTCCACCATCAAGTGTCAAAACCGATTGCGTAATGCATTTTATGGTTATCGAATCCAATTTGCTGTAAAATTGTTTTTTTTTTTTTTCCCCAAAAAGTCATTCAATATTGATTTAATGGTCGGCATGCAACAACTCTGACCGAGAAGAGGTGCCGAAAGCCTTAGCTTGTTGTAATCTTCTCCAATAGCAGACCCGAAAAAAAAAATGCTCAATTACTTACACGAAACACTTTTTTCGAACGAAGCTAACACAATTCCGTACCAAATACTTCATAATTTTGAGTAAATAGCATTATATAATGACCACTATGTTGCATTAGTTTGAAAAGTATGAAAAAGAAAAACAAAAATGACTAAATTACATGACTCGCTTCGGATAGAGACAGAAAAAAGGGCCCAGGTGATAGACTTACATCTATTAGTTTCGTCACTGGTTTTGTAAAAAAAAAAAATCATTTCGATAATGGAATTGCTAATGTTTATTTTATGCGACATTTTGTCAAAGTACACGCCTTCGTGTGTTTGTCAATTTTTGGTCTTTGACCGGATTTGTGATATTTCAAATTTGAAAGACACCATATTTGTTATAGAGCGGAAGAAAACAATGTAGTACCCCTGCGCCCACTTGTCATCCAGAATAGATCACGATTGTAAATTAATTCAAAAAAAATAAAAATACAAGTTTCGCACGTGAGCGCTATATGTATGCCAAATTAGTCTCGAAATCTTGCGCACCGGTTGACATTGAGTAGTAGGAAATTGCACGGTGGTTTTTATTTGGTTTTCCTGTGGCCAATGATCTTGAGAAGAATAACAGAAAACTAATTTAACGAGGAAGAATTTCGGGGAATTTCGGATTGTATGTGGAATTCGTTGGAATTTCCTATTTGCGTATTAATTTACAGATACATTTCTGCAAAGATTTGACTTCAAAAGTCCCCAAAACATGGTGAAAGTTACAAGAAGACACTAAACAAAATTAAATTCTTTTCAGTACCGATAAACTCTGTGAGATTAAATAGCAATTTTTTAATATGTACAATGGCTTCATCTGCAGAGCACGAAATGAACACTCTTTCAAACCTTACAAATCGCCAGAGGAAGATACGATTTTTTCGTCATTACTCTAACAGAGAGATAACAACATAGCATATTCAAACTATTCAGCTGCAATCTGGCCTGCGGGTATAAACCGGAATCCCTTCGAACGGTTACCATTAAATATCTGGCCTTGGATCTAAATCTTCTCAATCCAGTAGTTGGGAAGATTTATCCTGAATAGGATATAGAAGATAGCATGGCAAAACGCTCTGCCATTCTTTCCACTGAGCCAACCTCAACACGCATTTTAGTCAGGAAAATCAATGGAGTCTGCTATGGAGTAAAGATGGAGTTAAAGATTCTATTCACCGCAAAGAAGCCTGTCTTATTCGTTATTCTTGATATCGAAGGAGCATTCAACTACACTTCCTATAGGTTCACCAATAGAGTCCCCAATTGTTAAACATGAATGTTGTTAAACGCTCACAACTCCTTTGATCGCTTGTCGTTGATAAACTGCTTCAGTCTTCTAGCATTGAAGCTATAGGCTATTCAGATGACCTAGTAATCACTGCCAATGGTAACTTCGAAATCTAGCGGTGTAACAGTTTGAGCTTTAGAGGTGGTATATGACTGAGGGTCTCTCTCTGAACCCCAAAAAGACAACTACTGTCTCATTCATGAAAGAAGGAAACTAGACCTCTTCACTTTGCCTACAGTATACGATGGAATAATAGAGTTTTAAAAGGAAGCCTGTGCACCACTGCAGACAATACCCTCAATGACATCTTGGATTTGCTTCTCATCCTACTCGTAATCGAAATAAAAGTTATATTAAACATCCATCGCCTTTTTCATTCAAATAAAATTAACCCTTAATCTTATCATAAAGTTTCGCTACGTAGCGAATGGAAACGTGAGGTCGAGGGGGAAGCGACATTGTGATAGGATACATTGATTTCCTATGGTTTAACTCATAGACGTAAGGCGAAGTCGAGGTCGATGCGATATTGTGTTTTAGACATAAATGCACCTCTGACACCGCGGGCAAAATAATTATAATATTTTGAGACAGTAAGGCTCTGAAAGCTCTTGACTCACCTTTAAAGAAATCCAAACTGCGCATGATGATTTATCTTAAAATGAAAAATTTAACTCCCTAGCAAAGGAGTCTGTCTCAACACCACTCACTGACCTTAGCACTTTTTGCGGAATTATCAGGAGTTACTTTAAAATCAACTTTCTCACTCTTTTGGAATCCAATAAAATGTGGCGTGACACGTCAGAGCTGCACCAAGCTCTAGTTCTCTACCTACTTAAACAAGTAAACAAGTAGAAGTTCAGCTTCCTCTTGAACCTTAACCGAAATAGTTTTACAATCCTGACAGTAATCATAACCGGCCTCTGTAAAAAACACTTACACAATACGCGTCTCTCAATGGATCGGTCAGAGAGAATTCTTGACATTCTGACAACGTCTGGTCTGGAGTGAAAAATCGACGCCAAATTATGATACATGAAAGTATGGCATAATAGCGGTGTTTGAGCTCTCCGACATACCTGTATCATCAACTATAGTGCAACCCAGCAGAGCCGAATCTAACGATCGTTTTTCGAGTTATGAGAACATTCATCAGTAGAAATGATTCCACCTCTCTACTCCTAGATATATGTAGCTTTCGATTATTTACCGAGATATATTGGAACATTAATTGGAATTTTAGGTTTTCAAATTTTCTGCAAGATGGATTCCAAAATTTTCGAAATTTATGGGTACACAATCTTCTAAAATGTCAAACTTTACGCAGAAGTTAATGTAAATCGTTTTTAAGTACGATAATGGTGAGATTCACCGTTAATCTCACGAACAAAATTATTGCTACCGAAATTTTAGGTTTTGAAATTATCTACAAGATGGATGCTGAATTTTGTAGAAATCTTTTTTTTGGCTACGAATATCTCGCAAACGGTGCCGAAATAAATTGTTATGGTAATAATTTAGTAATTTTAGGTTTTGCAATTTTTTAGAAGATGGATGGCGATTTTTTCAATATATTCGAAAATTGTAGGTACGCAATCTTTCAAAATGGCCTGACCTTAAAAGAAATAGTGTTTAAATTATAGATTTCAAAGTTATGAATTTGTTTCTATAAAAAAAAGATAGGAGGACGAAATTTAACTTTTGTTATAACCTTTAGAATAAATACAAATGTCGAAAAATTTCCAGTATTCTCAATTTTCAATAGTTCAACTATAAAGAGTTGCTGGTAGTGGCAATTCACTTTTTTTTACGAAATGTAAAACTTCAATACTATACGTCACGAGTAGACGCTGCATAGATAAGCTAGCTCGGAAGATTCAGCCAAAAGTAAATTTCATACGCGTCGTCATAGCTACAATATGAAATAACTGCTTAGATACTCGTAAGCGCCCTAATCGAAACAAGAGCCCACATCAAAGATACGATTTACTTAATATCCAATGTACTTTGTGTATAATATTTTGAGAGTAAGACCGTGTAATAGATAAGTATCTAGAACTTTTGTCGGCGAACTGATTGCCTACTGTCAGTGCTCTTTTAGACCAGTAAAATCGACAGGCGACCAAACTAGCATTAAAACTAGTAATAAACCCATCCCGCGCAAAAAGATTTACACAAAAGTCGTTGTAAATATGGAGTGAGACGATATTGAAAACCGTGTTGTGGTAAATGGCTTTCACAAGTGTAATATGGAAAGAGTAGATACTTTCCGGTCCTGCTTGAAATCACCCGGAATTTTGTGTATCGAATAATTAAATTATTTTAGGACATTGACGGAGTAACTAGCCATCAAAGATCTGGACGCCCTCGCACTGTCAGAGTTCTGTAGCCTGGATTAATCGGAAACCACTGCGAAAGCAGAAAATCTTGTCACAAGAATTGAAGATATAGCAGAAATCCACGTCTCGTATTATCAAACAAGTTTTGAGAGTCAACGCATATAAAAGAAATACTGGCCACTTAATCACAGCCCAATTAAAGCAAAAATGGAATGAAAGATCGAAAACTCTACACTGCCGATACGCGCAAAACGATCACAAGAAAATAATAATAATAATTTCTGTAAACTCCAAGGGTACCGACCAGATAACTGGGGAGCATTTTTGTTTTTCTGTTATTGTCGGTGCTTATGATTCACAGTATTTTTTTCAGTCCTCCTAATGTCACCATCACGATCAAGTTGATTTTCAGCCATATGACCCATATGACCCTACTGCCAGTGTTATGCATTCGCAGTCGAGTTGACTTAGTTTTCGCAATTGATCGACTTTTTTTTTAATTTATTTCATGCGAAATAAATAGATGGTTCTTGACATCAGGATCTGAACCATGAACCCTAAAGCGTGACAAACGATGATGTTACCACTACACCACGGACACCCTCTAAGCCATTTTGTCGTCATATTCAGAGTCGAGTACTCTGAACAATGTATTCGCGATGTTTCCTATAACATTGATGGCCCCTCTTCTAGCTCTTTTTTCCTTTGCTTTATTATGACTTCATTACTCTGCATCAGCTCTTTAACAAGATGGTCAAATTTGTTGTTTATTTGATGATAGTCGTTAGGTTTGTGCATTAAATTACAAACCTTTACTAATCCATTAACATACCTATTTAAATGATCGAACTCCTTCCAATATGTTATGAAAGGTACTAGGAGTAATAAGACACGCGATAAGCGTGTGGACCCCAAAGCCATCTTCATTTTCTTTTTGGGCTGCGAGTTACTGTGACTGCCATTATCATCCGATTCTTGTCGTTGTATACTCATTGTTTCAAGATTAGAGTTAATATCTTCAGTGGTGACACCTTATGAATGGGGCGGCGTAGGACTCCTGTCGAAGTGCAAACATGAGCTACACGAATAATTCCATCGTCTCCTGGGTAAGTTTTTTCGATACGTCATTGTAATAGAGGTATGTTGTCTTCCTTCATTATTACGATTGTTCCCAGTTTTACGTTTGGAACCCGCTATTTCCACTTGAACCGATACTGTAATTGGTTTAGATACTCCAGGTGCCAAGAAATACTCGTACTTGTTCTTTTTTTATTTTATCACCAAAAATGGGTGTACCAATATTTATGACTTGACTAGATACTTAGTTACGTATCCAGTTCATTTACCATTGTATTTGAGATATCTCTTAGAAGATGTGCCGGGCACTTATATTTAGAAAGCCAATGGATAACGTAAACATTTTTGCTTTCACAAGAGTCAAATCAGAAGGCGCTAAAACGGATGTGGTTATAAACGGCTAACGCACGCCGGCAGTAACAAAGAGGTAAATTGACGTTTGCAAGTGTAGATTGTTCTGGCAATCCAAAGTAAGGAGGAGCCTTTGAATACCTTTGTATTTAGCATTGGAAAAAGGAAAAAAGCTCAAATTTATTGAATAAGAGTAAAAGCAATATAATTTTTAGTTCATGACAATTAGTTCAACATACATCACAGCCACTCCATTTCTGGGCATAATCATTGAACCTATTACTTAAATTGGATTAACCTTCAACTTCAAGATTCATAAAATTCAACCAAATTGAACTCAAAGCTACGAGTTGTTATGGTGTGATCCCAAAACAAAGCAACAACCAAATCTAATAAAACCACAAACAGATAACATTCCCAAAAATGGTACCAACCGCATGACCTGGTAGAGATGTCATTTTCTCCATCATGAAAACCCTATAACAACCAAAGTTACCATCAGGGTCAAGCATTACATAAAGCTGCATCTGTCGTAAAAAATGTTGAAAGTAATTAAAAAAAAAAAACATTAAAATATAAATTGAGACGAGAGTAGGTAATAAACAAGTACCAATCCCATTTTTTATGCAACTTCAAAGGGGTGCATTCGATTATGTCAAATCATTTGGATTTTCAATATAAAACTGAAAAAGAAAAATAACAAATAGCCGGTAGGTAGAGATATCTACTTGTACCTATTATGCATATACATTTAATGGTAATTTTTAAATTTGTTATGACATAGCTCCAAATATGTAAATTTCATGTCTAGATGTGCATTAAATGAAACATTTTCAAATTTTGAATGTGCACCTTAGCAGCCGCATCATAAACTTGAATCCACAGCCGCTGCAGTATTATCAGGAGCAGAAGCAGATGACATAAGTGGTTCTTTTGGTGGAGTTTCCGCATCTGTTGGAGCAGTCTGCACATGACGTTCTTGCGGATGAATACTCATTAGTGAGGATGTTCCAGATCCTTCATACTGGAGAATAAGAGAAATAAAGAAAAATTGTATGTTTGTTTAATGAAAAAAATGTTTACCAGATAAAAGATTCCTCGGGCTATTACAAAACCCAAAAGGAGAACAATTGAGATTTTCAGAAATTGCCATAAAAAGACGTAAAGTACCCTGAACGGAATTAAAAACAATTTCTGAAATAATTTGTATAACATTGATAATTTCTTAAAGAAATAGAAAAATATTTCAAAAAAAAAAAAAAAATTATTTGTATGCAGATTTAAAAATAACTGACGGAAGTGAAAATTAGAGGTGACATTAACGCTGTTCAGGTGTAGGAGATTTGTTTCTGCAGCATTGCCAGCAGTAGTGCTAAATTTGAAATATTTTAATATTTTATGAAAAATGCTAGAGAGGGAAGAAACAAACAGCGCCATACGTAAATATGCTTAGAATTACGAATAAAGAAGTTGCTGTATGTGAAACTATATACGTATACAATTTACATTGTCGAGTAGTGGATGACACCCAGTTGGCTATAATTAATAAAATAAAATTATTATTATATAATTCCATTTTATTCTTAGATGCGAGCGTATTTTAACCAAAGCTCAAATTGTAGCTGAAGAGACTCTGCATGGGTGTAGGAGTTATCAAGCAAATGAATAATATTCTGTCACTTTTTTACTTCACTAGTATTGTTTGCGTGAAATTTTTCAGGTTTTGATCAATCTTGGTATTGTTATCATGTAGAAAATGCAGCCATTTTTCTGCATATCGAAATGCAGCCAAAACGGCTGGACGGATTTGCTTCTCTGCATATCGAAATGCAGCCAAATCGGCTGAACGGATATGCTTCAAACTTCATGTCTGAGGTCTGTGGACTAATGCCCAGAATTTGGAATTTCCATTCCAGCCTCAAGACCGTCAGTCTTCACTTCACTTAAGACTAATTTTGAAACATTTTAATTTTCTCGAAACGGCTCTAACAATTATGATTAGAATTTATATATTTATTTTTTTTTATAATTTGCACGTGTGAAAGGGGATATGAATACCCTTATACTAATTTTAGGACACGGGCGTTTTGTGGAAAGGGAAAGAGACAGAGAGGAGACAGAGAGAAGACAGATTGGTGTAGTTGGTTTGAAACTCAGGTATTATTAAGTTTCAGTGAACTCCAAGGGTGCAGATAACTGGGGAGTATTTTTGTATTGTCGTTGCTTATGATTCACAGTATTTTTTTCTGTTCTCCGATCAAGTTGAATGACGGTTCTATATTTATTTAAAATTAGCTACTTCTCGAATATGGTTAATACTACGCTTTTACTAAAGCCAAATGAGATGATTTCAAATAATGCATTTTGAGGTGTTTTCACCATATTCAGCTCATTTGGTTTGACAGTTGACACAAAAAGAGTGCGGTCCAATTTCATGCAGGGGAACATATTAGATGTGTAACTTGGGACGGCAAATTGTTACATTTCAATTGTCATGAGGTCTGTCTATTTGTAAATTCATTCAATATTTTGATATTTCTAGTTTCTAATTATTGCCTCAGAGATTTTTGGAAATGACATTGCAAACAACGTTTTATGTTTCAGTTCTCATGCTGATACATGGAATGACCTCCAAATGTTATAATTCTTTGTTCTTTTTTTTTTTTTTTGTTTACAGTTTCTCATTTTAATTCAAAAAGAAGTATGTTTGCCATCATACATTTACCATGTTACTCGTATTTGCTAGTAATAAGATGATTCGTATGAGAAATAAGACAATTTATTACCTCATTTGCGATTTCTTTCCATCACTCATTTGACTCTAGTGTAAACGTAGTATAAGACGATTTTGTTCAGAATGGATATATGATATAATACTCGGTTCTCACTAGAACCAAATGCGATGACTTCAATTGATACATTTCCGGGTTCAAGCATGATTACATTTTAAGTGTACAACTTCAGACGATCAGTTGTTACTCCTATTTGTAAGTGTATTCGAATCACCAATTCGCGAAACTGATATTTTCCGATTTTATATTCGTTCATAAGGTAATAATCAAGTAATGCATGTTTGTACACACTTTTTGGTATTACCTTAGAGTTATCAGAAATGACGCTATAAACAAAGCCACTTTTCCGATGCTTGAACATTGAATCACCTCAAAATGTCGCAATTTCTTTTTCTTTTAACGCTTCTTCATTCAAATGAATTAAATAAAAGGTATGTTTGCCTTATAGAATTTTATTTTGTGCTCATTTGTCATCTCATTTGCTGGTAATGAGATAATATAGCAAATGTATGGTTAATGAGATAATTCAGCTGTTCTTTTGCGATTTTTTTTTCGTATATTGAAAACATGGCATTCCTTCAAATATTGGACATATAGTCCTAGTTTTTTTTTAACGCAATTGATGAAAACTAGAAATTCAAATTAGAGCGGGATCATCAATTAAATGAAGTCGACTCTGTATACTGTCGAATAGATGAAGAGAATGTTTTGGGGCCGAGCTCCAAACGTGAGAATAATTATTAAACCACGGTCTAACTCGTATTTAAAAAAAATAGCTGTTCCGCTGTAAAGTATCTTCTCATTGGATAATAATGCCATGCTACACCAGACTTGACTGTGGCGCCAAGAAAATGCATGGCTGTTGTACAGTAGACGTGTACTTTCCTGAAAAGGCGTTAAATTCGATTTTCTTCGCATCAAAGTCAATTAAGTTCCCACTGTACGATATTTTGCAGATCTTTGTTTTGTTTTGGTGTTCTTCAAGAATAAAATTCAGTTTTCTGCTCTCCATTTTATGCCGCGAGGACTATTTTGTAGATATAATGCAGATAGTATCTAGTAAGCTAAATCGATCTAACCAAAAGCATTAAAAAACAGGCTAAGTTTTCTAGTACAAGAATCCTGGAAATATTCAGCCAAGAAAAGGGATGAAATCTATGTAAATGGGTGCCAAGTTCAACTTTTTGCAATGTTTTTTTCAAATACTTTTAAATAACTTTTAAAATATACTTAAAATGACATTTGATATGCCTGTCAAGTGCCATACATCTTTGCAATTAAAATGTTAAGAATTTCATTATCCGTGTGACATGGATACGTTCCCCCACCCATCTATATTACAAATATATAACATCCATGTATCTTGTATGTTGACCATGTATGTTAACCTTACGAAGTACGGATAAACATTTCACAGCACTTGTCGCACAACACGTATAGTACCCTATAGATTTTGATGATTAGTTCCAAATTGAGCGAGCTTTAAAAATTTATATCTCAGAAACCGCTTCAGTTAGATACTTCAAATTTTGAAGGATTCCCATTTTGTTCAGAAGGGGCCCGAAATTTGAAATTTTCTTATTGTAGGGGAATCCTTCGCAAAGTTAATTAAGGGTTCTATAAATTATACTTAAGTTATATTATACTTTACTTCGTTTGGAGACCAGAATGGCTACTGAGCCAGTGGCATTACCAACAATTTCGAAACCTTTGTCAGATTAATTATTTATCCATTCACCTTATACAAAAAACAAGATGGCCAAGCATACCAGAATGTAAATTATAAAATGAGTCGAGACAGCCCTTGTTTCGAGGTTTTATCTTTGACAGTATTGAGCAGTAAGTAGTAGCGCTGGAATTCTACAAAGGAAGTGAGCAATAGTTCTCTTCTCACTCTCATCCCTGCAAATGCGGCAAAGTTAGCTTAGCTGTGTGTTTCCAAACTGGCCAGTTACCCGTACTCATCGCCGTAATTCAGGCGCTATCCATACCAATCTTGTTATGGAGTTCATTTGTGCTGACCCTGTTATAAGCGGGTCGTATAATCTTCCTAGATATAACGCAGCAAGTTAATTCACTTCACAAAGTTAGCCATTGTTAAGTAGTGCGAAAAGAGTTGTCACCTTAATAGCTAGCTCCTTGTTCCTGGCTAATTAGACAGCTTGCTCTTTTACCACTAAGACACTATAACTTTCTTCCCAGAACAAGATTAACTTCAACTGATCACTTATACCACCTGACCAATTTTCATAAATAATCAAAATATTGTTTAAAAAAAACTATACATTTTAGGAGATATTACGTTTATGTGGGATAGGGCGTATCAAACTAGGCCAACGACATGTATTTAGTGTAACTGACTCGAACCATCGTTGACAACATTGATGAGTCTACATTTTTCATCACGCACCATTCTTCCATTTCGCTCTAGTGGGTAAATCCGCAGGGAAAACTTTCATGAATTTGAATAGCGGGCATCTGTCATCCATAGTGACAGGTAGTTAGTTCTTGCCTTGCCATTTTACAATATGGATCGTTTAACCACCGCTCAATGCATTAAAAATGTTGCATCTTACTACAAAAAAATAACAGTTCTCAGTATCGTGATTCAAGGACGATTTTTCGAACAAAATCTTCTTCAGCGATGAGGTCCATTTCTCACTCAGCGGCTACGTAAACAAAAAAAAAATGCAGAATTTGGTGTGATGAAATTCCAAATGTGATCGTTGAGAGGCCATTGCATGCACTACTCGTACGAGTGACAGTTTGGCGTCGTGATTGGGCCATATTTTTTTGAAGACGACGAAGGCAATACTGTTACGGTGAATTCTCTGCGCTATGGGTCTTCTCTCACAGGCTATACCCACGTTCTAGATACACAGAAATAGAAACAGAAAACTGAAGACTGCCCTCTTCAGGAAAAAAAAAAATCGCAGTTTAATTGCAAAACCTCAATAAGTGCACTTATTTTTCTCAATGGGTTGGTTTTGCCACTTGTCTCGTTGTTACTAAAGTGCAGCATGAAACCCATTTTGGGGCATAACTGTACGCGGAATTTTTAAATCACAGATCACACCTTGAATTTCCCAATAGCTTTCTCAGCGGCTATGTGACAGAAGTCCCTGCCACATCATCAATCCAAAAAACTTTTTCAGTTTTTCGAGATTTGTTTCATTGGTTTAGTGGCCATATTCTGTTGAGCATATCGATTGGTTTAAGTTGATATAATATTTACAACTTCGTGGTCAAGAATTTGAGAACAAATTTTAAGGGGCGTGTTCTGAGGTAAAATGTATACCTGTAGACTATGTTTAGCGACAAATTCAAAAATTCGCTTATATTTTTGATATTTTCCTCGCCATCATCATGTATTAATGCATTTAAGTCCTCATGTTCTTTCGTCATTGCTATAGCTTCTACTCGTATAACATTCGTTACATTTTCCTCCTCAGTATCATGGTATTCATCTTGTTTGCATAGATGAGTCTTCAGCAGCCTCAGAATCACTCGTATCGAAGTCATATTCACTATTCGAATATTCTTCCGCCGTTATTGCTTCAATTTCTTCAACCGTAAGTCTTCTTTTACTCATTATAATTCATAAAATCGAATACACGAATACCTGAAAACGAAAGCATACAGATGCAAATCGAATCAATTAAGCTGGCTATCGAAAATTGTAACCATGGCCCTAGTGAAGAAATTTGCACAAAAATATCCTGAGGTATCATGGCTATCATATTTGATAGCCAGGACCAAATCATATTTGATACCCAGGACCTTTAACGTCCAGACGTATTGTAATTAAGTAATATGGTGTTCATTTATTTTTTTGTGCCTAAAACAAGTAAGTAATGAACAATTTTTGTTTGGCAATGTGTTAAATAATACTCCACAATATACGAGTACGTATCAAAAATAATCCAATTTGTTGCATATAATGTTTCAATATAATTTTTTTTTAAGTTATATTTTATTCAATGGTGATGATTTACTGTCCACCTGATCCAGAACTATGTAATTTGCATTTTTTCTCCCCATGTGCATCTGCCATAAAAATTACGTAAATTAGTAAGCACTGTTACCTTAAAAAGTTCACAAGAGCATATTTCAAATTCACCATTCTCCCTCGATAATACACTGCTTTCCTCGGTTATATGGGCTAAACCTAATGGGGTGTCTCCTACTTGTCTAAAACTTCTTTCCTGCGATGCCACCGAAACTTCTGATGGGATCTCCACCACGTAAGGGTATCTTCCGGAAGGAAAGCCACTGCTACTCGCTCCATTACGGCAGTAGTTAAAGAAGCGCACTGAATTTGTTTTTGATGAAAAAAATTTTCTTTCATACTGATCAAATGAATAAATGTTTGCACAAATACAAGCAAATCAAGAATTGCTTACCAAATAGAGGACCCCAGAGAGGAGTTCACTTGCCAAAAATAGTACAATCGATAATTTGAAAAGTTTCCATACCAGGAAGAAGGCAACCTTGATTGCAAATCGAAAGCATTTATATATTAAATCCTGTATCATTGGAAATTTTGAAAAAAAGACCGAAAATATGTTGATACTCTTTTGTGGAAATTTCAAAATAATTTACAAATAACTGACGGAAATGTCGTTGCGGCGACATCTTCTGGTGAGATTTTTCAATTTATTCAGCTCCACTTCATAGTACAGCATTGCCAGAAGTAAGAGCGCCGTTTTAGATCTCAGAAATTTAAGAAATTTAAAATGGTATATTAGCTTTAGTTAGTTTTATTATTGAACTGACCTGGTTAAGATCACAGGAGTAAAAATAAAACGATTTGGAAGTAATTTGGCAAGTATATTTTTTTCACGGTTTGACAACTGAAATTTATGGGGAGACAGGCTAGAAAAAATGCAGAGTGCCGCAAAGCGCACGCAACAGACCAAGAGGCTTATAAAGCAACTCTGCATAGGATGACGAGAGAAGCTTACGACATTTACAAGCAGAAGCTCAACCGCTCTTTTGGAAGGGCCTGTCCTGTCAGATGCGCCAGCGGAAGAAATCACCCACCCTGGTGGAATTCGAAAATAGCAGAGCGTCTGCGCACCTACGTTAAGCTTCTCAAAAAGGAAATAATATTCGCTAAGATAAATTCCTAGAGAAGCTTTTGTGGCTCTATTGAATACACCACAGAGGCGGCACGATTGAGGAAGGTTCTCACCAAATCTCCATTACATGTGTCTTCTATTAAGAACTGTGATAGCAGCTGGACAGACTCTTACGAGAATATGCTTGAAGCTCTCCTGAAATGTCACTTTCCTGGCTTCGAATAGGCAGGTACATACTGTCCGACAATCATATCTATGCCAGCTAACATTGAGACTGAAACTATCGACAATTTGATTGACAATCAGAAAATTTCATAGGCAATCAAATCGTATGAAACATACAAAGCACCCGGCATTGACGAGATACATCCTATTATGTTACAAGAATAGGGGAAATATATTATTCCATGGCTCAAGTATATTTATGGTTGGTGTCTCAGATTGGGATATGTTCCAAAAGCTTGGCAAGAGATTAGAGTAGTTTTCATACCAAAAGCGGGCAAAATAAACCACTCTAATGCCAAGGACTATAGACCAATAAGTCTATCTTCATTCTTATTGAAAACACTGGGACTGTTAATAGATATGAACGTCAGAGATGAGATTGGGGATAACTTTTTATCAAAATCACATAAGGAAAGTCAGTAGATACTGCTCTTCATAAAGTGGTCCCTACCATAGAAAACACTCTTCAAGTGAAGGAATACACGATGGGTGCATTCCTTGACATTGAAGGGGCTTTTAATAATGTACGTACTGAAGTTATAGTAGACAGTCTGCGCAGGGCCCAAATACACTCGGGTATATGCAGGTGGATTGAACTAATGCTTAGTACCCGCATAATCAACTCCACATTGGGGGGCATAAGGGGAAGAAAGCGAGTCAAGCGGGGCACCTCACAAGGCGGAGTCCTTTCACCACTCTTATGGCTTCTAGTAGTGGACGAGATGTTAGATATACTAGAAAGGAATGGTTTCAATGTAGCGGCCTATGCCGATGATATTGCCATCTTGGTATCCGGAAAGTTTCTTCCGGTACTCAGCGATCGACTCAATTATGCATTAAAACTAGTGAATAACTGGGCAGGGGTCTGGAAGTGAATCCGACAAAAACCTTGTTAGTGCTATTTACGAGGAGAAGATCGATACCAGAATACAATTACCCTCGTATGAATGGTGTAGTTGATACCTCAAGTAACTGCAAAATATCTCGGCTTAATATTGGATTCCAAATTAAACTGGAAAGCTAACATTGACAATCGAATCAAGAGGCATTTGTTGCACTATATGCATGCAAAAGAGCTGTCGGGAAATCTTGGGGTTTTAAGCCTAAAGTGGTACACTGGCTATACACTGCGGTAGTAAAACCCATTTTGACCTATGGTTCGATTGTCTGGTGGAAAACGTTCGAGAAAAAATATCAACTTGAAAGCATTACAAAGATTCAACGGGCAGGCTGTTTGGGTTGACGGGATCGATGAGATAAACACCGACAGCAGCTCTGGAAATAATACTGAATCTTCTTCCACTTGACATATACTGCGGGAATACGGCAGCTAAAACTGCACTAAGACTAAGGGAACCCGGTCTATGGAAATCTAGACCCTACTGTCATGGGTCTAATTTTAAGTGTCTTCCAAGCCGAAATTGCCGCAATAAAACAAGCTGTGGATATGATTATGGAGGAAGATATTTCAGGGCAAGTAATCAATATCTATGTTGATAGCCAAATGACAATTAAGGCGTTAGAGTCAACATCACTAAGATCCAAGCTTATACAAATTTGTAAAAAAAAACGACTGGATTTTATCTCAGCGGCCAACACGGTGACCCTCTTCTGGGTACCGGGCCCTATTGATATCTCCGGTAATGAAAAGCGGGTGAACTAGCCAGAGAAGGTTCACTTATAAGCCCTTCGCGGGCTCTTTCCGAGGCTAGTTTACCGCTTAGCACCCTATATAGGGAGATAGACATCGAGTCTAATGAAGAAGTTAATGAACGCTGGTGTCGATTACATACATGCGCTACAGCCAAATCATTATGGCCAGTCTACGACAAAAAGAGATCTTTCAATCTTAAAGAACTAAGTCGAAGGGATATCCGCATAGCTGTTGGTGTCGTGACAGGACACTTTGTGATAGGTGATCACGCAGCACGGCTAGAGTTACCTCATAACGACTACTGTAGAGCTGCAGGGACGTAGAGGAAATAGAATCCGTTCATCATCTCCTGTGTGACTGTCCAGCTCTGGCCAGCAAAAAAAGTCGTGTTTTTGGCAGATACTTCTTTTCAGAGCTGGATGAGCTAGGTAGCATTCAGCTAAGAAAACTCCTGAGATTCATATATTTATCTGGGTGGTTTAGCCTAGCGGTCAAAGATTAAATATATTTAGGTCCCCAGGGTTCTAAATATTAGACACAATGGACTCATAGTGGTCTACGGGAGCTGTTGACAACCCTGTCAACAAGGGCACCCAGTTACCTAACTTAACCTAACCTACAAGCAGAAGAGAAGGAAAGAACACCAGCTTCTAAGAAAGAAGAAGAAAGTGCAAGAAAAATGTGAGATCGAGTCAATGAAGAGGTGCTATAGCAGCAATGATATTCTAAAGTTTTACCAGAAGGTAAAAAGATCATGACAAAGCTACCAAGCACGAACAGAAGGCTGTAGTGGTGAAGAAGGAGTCATGAGTCGGCGCTGAGAATTTGGAAAGATCACTTCTGCAGACGGTTAAACGGCGGTGGCGTTCAAAACTTTGCTATCAGGCAAAATGCTGCATTTAACTCCTATGATGACCATCAACAATTTCGTCCACCCGACCAAAGTGAAGTCTAAGCTTAAATTCAAGAAGACTGCTCGTGCCGACGGACTAACCAACAAATAGCAAATTTATAGGTTTTGCCTACCAACCTATCCGGCAAAGGTCGACCTCTCCGATCCGATATGTTTATTTTGGGCAGTTTTCCAAGCCACATATAATACATGGACTTTAAAATTTTTCAACTTCTTTGTACCACCGGAACGGATCAGATCTGAAGCATTATGTTCAGTGCTTTGGAGTTTTATAACCATAGTCGATACACTAAAACACTAAAGAGACTAATGGAGATTCTTCTATGTTCCAATCAAGGCCCAACAGCGATAAAGGAAATAGAAGTCTATACTTCAAAAGATTAAACTTTGGTAACTTTTTTTCTTTTTAGTCTTCACTCAGATAATGCGAATAGCGAGGTAATGCAAAATTTACTTGTTCTGTAGCAGAAGGATATATGTGCTGAAGCGATATTCGCCTGGTTGGCATGGGCATAAAATTGATGGCCCCTAACGACTTGCCTGGTGGGACTCTTAAATGTCGCATTTCCATAATCTCAAAGTTAGGCGCTGTCTTCTGGATATAACTTATGTCCTCCACATCAATAAGACGCAGCAAGTTCTCCACAATAGCTTCTTTCTAGACATAATGCACACGACGGGTCTTGAATGATTTTAATATGATTATCGTATGTGCATTGAATCCTGTAATTGGTAATATAGCTCTAGGTACAGTTCGTCTTATCATTTATAGAATGCTTGATAGTTCTGCAATGAACAAAGCTTGGCAATATATTTTTATTTCATCATTTCCTTCGAGATTTCGTTGCGCAGAATCTCGAAATTTTATTAAAGCAAAATGCATTCCATTTATAAAGCCTGTTTAGTTTATTGTATTTTAGAATCTTTAAATATCTTGTGGAAGCATAAAGGTCCTTTAGAATAGCCTCCAATATTAGACAACTAAACGGTAGAGAGGATGTTTCAATAACAAAACCTAGCTATAGGTAGGTCTTCAAATTTGCACTTTCTTACTCGAAATTTTGGAATGCTTTCTATCAGTCGGCCAAAAATATTATATATATAAAATAAATATGCTAAATGTGCTTCGTATTTGCTTAAATTTTCACACAAGGCGAACTTTTCGCTAAGTTGTATACTGGCAATCTTTCCGAATTGAGAGCAGTTCCAAAACTGTTTTACTTTGCTAAAAGATGGTATACAGCTTATCATCATAGCTCTCATACCTCTGGAGATATTTCACTTTCAAGTAGAACTCTTTCTTATATAATAAAAGGGGGTAGAGTTCCGAACAGTTACTTAAATCGTATCCCAATTTTGCTTACTCGTTAACCCGAGGAAAAAGAGAAAGCTATGGTCGTACTTGAAAGGATTAGGTCTAACAAACTCTTTTTGTTCCATGTATGGCCATAAGTTTGTTTTCACACGCCTGGTTTGAGAACCATTGAAGACATTTTGATTAAATTTAGTTCATACGTATGTGTAGGTATGTCCTGATACATTGGTCATTTCGTTTAAAAACACTCAAAATCGGATTAATTGTGAGCGAGATATGGAGGCGGGGTTTCAAAAAACGTTGTTATCTTTATTAGCTGCTTAAATGAAGAACTCATAAACGGATTTAAATTAAATTTGGATTGTAGACTTAAACTGATCGTTAGTAGTGCCAGTTGAAAATAATATAAACCGAATGAAGTGGTGGTAAAAAAAGGGGAATATTTAAAACATATTCGAATCATCTGTCTGATATGCCTATCTCAAGAACCAAGCAAGGGGTTTTGATGAAATTTGGATTTTGAGTTATGTCGGACACGTTTTTCTAAAAATCATCAAAATCGGATGGAGCCCGGTTAAAATATGGTGGGGTGAATTTTCACCCCACGTATTCGAATATTTTTCAAGAACATCTTAAGCCAGAAGCATTTTATTAAAAAATTTTTCGCCAATAGTTTCGGAGATAGAAGTGAGAGATATTGCCTATGTAATGGTTTTAGAGCTTCATTTTTCAAGAAAATTTTATTCAAAAAAAATATATTTTTTATATTTTCCGACTCCAAGGAAGCTCAGCTTTAATTCGATTTGATACGTGATGGGGTATAAACTATTTTTCTTGGGATACATACTCGAATGCTCCCAAAAAACCACCAACAATATTTTTTTTTTTTAAATTTGTTCCCCAATTACTTTTAGTCCGACACGTATTATTTTTGTATTTCAGCTCTCTAGCTATCAAAAGTTTTAAGCGTGTGGCAGCCACACGGACAAACGGACAAAAAATACCGTGTTGAACCCCTTAGTGTTCTGATTCTAGTACGGAACAATATAAATGCATTATTTAAAAAAAATTCCATTTCTGGCAAGCGCAATTAAAGCTGCAATCCTCAGGTGGGAAATTTGTAAGAGACAGACAAGAACAATAGGCAGCCAGATATAAATGAATGAAATTTAATTAATCACTTTTTTAGTTATACCAGCCCTTAATACTTCTGGTACCATAAAAATCTTAATTTCTTCTATAACTTCTATGAATGAATGTTTTGGCAACCTAAATCCTGTTCTCAGCAAGTCAAATCGATCCGTTGGTTGCCTCAACAATAAATTAAGTCCATTTTCTTCAAAATTCTTCTTTAGTTTTAACTTAAATAAAATATTTAACCCTACATGTAGGATTTCACAAAATTGATTTTAGTTATGCTTGCAATAGCGGAATCACAAATTCACCCAGTAGCTTAATGTGATGTTCCTTAATGTTTTTTTCAGCAACTAAACGATCGATTTGTAGATTTAAATAAGTAAATATTTGTCCAAAGTGACCTTGCTAGTTATTTAGCAATGATCATTTCTTCTTGTCAATAGCAGGAAGCACGCAGTATTATCCACTTATAATCCTTCTAATTTATAGCCTGACCCTAGGCTCTCAGTGAAATTCGGATAACAGATTTTAAACCACATGAATGGAAAAAATTTACCTGAACCAACTCTCTGTTCCTAATCTTGAATTCTCTTTTATTACTTTTCTTTTTCTTTACCACTGGGTTTTTACAGAAACTCTGGCAATACTGCATAAACGTCATTGTTTGGATACCGGATGCAAAGGTCCTTAAAAGTTTCAGTTAAGGAGGCGTTGGCAAATGTCATTTCAAATTGTTTAATTTTTGTCAGCTATCTGCAACCGAAAAAAATAAAAAATATTTAAATTGCGTAGAAATTCAAAATTTTCATGTATTCTCCATGATACATTATTTATTTGATATATTATTTCAATTGATTGTATTTGTTTTCTTAGAATTGGTTAAATTTTATCTTGTGCTCTTTTTGACTTATGAATTAGTTTTGGCAATCTTATTTACGGTAAATATTTATCTATTTCCTTGAATTTAAATAAACGTCTATTTTCCTCTGGAACTAGTATGACAGATATGTTTTCCGGGCATCAAGATCTTCAATGCGTCTCTTTAGGTATTATGACAGTGGAGCGAGCAACAGCAACTTTCCGTCCGGGAGGTACCCTTACATTGTGGAAATACCGTCAGAATCATCCTTACCAGGGAATGTAATGAAAAATAAAATGCATGTGCGATCGGATGAATTCAAATGATATAGGTACCAATGCCAAGAATGTATAAATTTAATTCGTATTACATATTTAGGGCTGTGTAAAAATAAATGTTATGGTTGTCATAATTTCAAGCTGAAAGCTAAAGATGAGTTGCCGACACAGGAAAATAATTATAGGAAGTCCAATTTGATGGAAAAAATATGCTTGGTGACCTTATGTTAAAGTGTCTACAAATCCTTATCTAGATACATGTGAGCCAAAATTGCAAGTGCATTATTATATACATACATATGTATAATAGAAGGCCTTTTATCTTTGCGAAGAAAAAAAAATCTTCATCTCCATAAGTTGACTCCTGTCGGCTATAAAAACCGATAAATAATTGATTTTATTGATGTGAGAACCCTTACTGACTTTGGCAAACATAGTCCTCAGAACTTGAGAAACAGATCATACAGCATACTAGCTATAAAAGGGTGAATTCCAAGCATAGACGCGTAGCACTGCCTTACTTTTAAGCCGGTTAGGTTATAGCTTTCATCAAAATCTCATGAAGAGTTTGGATGATTTTCTTTTAGTATTGAATGACGATTTGCTAAGAAGATGGGACCATCATTTTCCATAGTCTTTAATAATATTATGGGTGGAGATTGCGACACTTTACAGCATGCTGATATACGAGTACCCTCACCCAGTCTTTTTGGAAACCTTTCTTTAAATTTAATTGCTTTCTCGCTATGTGGGGAATACACTTTCATTACATGCCGCTCTGTCCTCTGTTAGCAACACTCTTAATTCAAGAATCACCAAACAGATTTAAGTGAAATTTGGTTTCCATGTTAGGTGCATTGTGTAGATTGTCCTACCTAAAGTACATGTAAATTAGTAGCAAGATATAGAGAGTTGAGTGGTAAAAGTCATGATAATATTTGATTTGTTAGTTTGATCTTGTATGCAGACGGTTTTGTCTGAAAGTCGTGGTGGTAAGATATGAGTGGTGGTGGTGGTCCTTGTAAAGTGACTAACTAAAGAACCACTTAATAGAATTTTATGAAATTTGATCCCATCTGAAAATCATCAAAATTTGGATTTGGTGCTGATAAGATATGCCGGATAAGGTTGGACAATTTTAACTCAAGAGCCGTTTATGTATTTTGATAAAATCTAAAAATCTCTATTAGATGTTCCACAAACAGATGCTTTTTCTCATCTTATCTTTTGGCAATACCCCAAGTACTACTTTTGTACCAATTTTCAAAGTCCTTGTTGGCAAGAAGTACTCTATTGATTTCATCACTTTATATAATACTAGGACACCGTTGCCTCGCCAATTGTTTGGAAACCATGTCAAAAAGTTGATTCTTTGATTTTTTTTAAAAATCAATTCCACCAAATTTGATACCATCTGAAGCGATTGCTGAGAAAGTAGACTTCAAAAACCCTTATTTTGGGACCCCCTCACTGACAATCAATATTATATGGAACTTCATGTGAACATTGAAAATTGCTACAGAGTGTAGACAAAGGAAAAAAAAATTTAAATTGACATATTTTCGACATGATTTCCAAAAAATTACCGGGCAATTGTTTGAATTTTTTATTGGTAAAATTGCTTCAATCTTTAAAAAGAAAACGGAAATGCATAATACATTTTCTGTGGTTTACGATGGGTCTCCAACTTTATAGGTCAATATTAATCGATCTCTAATTTATGACCGCCGGTATTGTAGAATCCGCCGAGGAATTATTCATGAACATGGAAAATCGGAATCTTTAAATAGAAAATTAACGTCGGTCATTTGATTCACTCTCATTTTAAATTGGTATTTGTATGGAGAATGATGCAGTTTAGTGGATTCAACGATTTCGATTTTCGAGTCTCGTGAATCATACCCACCGGTATCGTTCATCTTTGTTTTTATGACGTAACTAAATATGGACTATGGTGATGGTGAAGGTCTTGCAAAAAAATGCACGAAAGAGTGTGTAAAACCAGGACTTTGTTATTGGAGTATATAGAATGGTAATCTGGGCCTTGGTCTTGCATTTAAACATTAATTAAACTTTCTCAATTATTTTATTTTTATAATCTCAACAAATCGAATGAGTACAAATTTTGCCAAAAAGATTTGTCTACCATTGTGCTGCAAGATGAAAGATGAGCTGTTATTTTCGTTGGAGACTTGGTGACAGCAAGAAAATGAATTTCGCTTAAACTGCTTTTTATGCATTTGTGTGCAGTTTTATCGACAACTGCTCAATAGCACGTTTATCGCTAAATTATCTGAAAAATCACGCAAAAAGTGTCCCTGAGACAAAAAAACATCCCTATACTTTGCATATATAAAATTATGTAGGCCGTACCGGAAAAAAGCTAGACTCCTTTCACCTTAAATTAAAATATATTTGCAGTTGTTTATTACAGTATAATTGTAGAACGATTGCAACTAACAGTTTTGTTAGCGGCCATTTTAGGAAGATCATTTTGTAGCAAAAAAAAAAAAATATTTTGTAAGCATTTTTACGATTTGGAAAACCGTTAACAAGCTGCAGCCCTACAAACTCGAACTATATATGATACATACTTTGTTTTTAACTGTCATTTAAAAAACAGTTATCTAAAGAAATTGTACGCAATTTTATTGCAGTTTCGATGCCCAAAGAATTTGCTAAAAAGCGTCAAGTATGGGTCCAATGCTTTTAACTGCGATCAACAGAAAATTTGCAAGACTACGTTCCTTATTCAAGCAAAAGAACAACGGCGTTGTTTGCAACGTCATTTCTTACATTTCTGGGGTAGCATTCTAAACAAAGCTCTTGGGCATTGTTTGATTGCTACCCCAGAGATGTAAGTCATGCGCATATATAACTCTGAAAATGCCAGCCAGAGAGGAAGGTATAATATTAATAATAATATAATAATAACCGAGTTTCTGATATCAAATTGCACTTACACATAGCCAAGGATAGATCACTCATGAGAGAGGTAACAAACTGGCCGTTTCAAGTTACAAACCAACAATTGAACAACACTTTGTTCCCTTGCTGAACATAGAACACGCTGCAAGTCGCATTGTTTGTTGGAAGAAGGGACACTTAGAGATCGCCATATCATAAACTTTATACACTTCGTGGTTCAGATTGCAACCTTGGGTCAAGATAAGAGCAGAAATGAATGGGAAGCGATATTTATTTGGACATCAATCCAAATTACGGTTATATTTACATATTTTTATTCAGTTGAATCACGGTATCCTATAACTTCTGCACTTATAACATTAGTTTTATTATTTCTGGAAAATGTTATAAGTAAACCATTACAATATAAATCTTTGCTTCATTGACCCCACTGTGTGCTTCAAGGCCTCAAATATATGATACTTCTTTAAAAAAAAAATTAATTATTAAAACTTTAATTTTATTGAATGTAGAATTCACACAACATTTTTCCCCCACCTATAGTTTCTCAGTCAACGTCTTTGCAATCTTTATCCACAGCGGACTATGAAACTCCGAAAATAGTTCTTGTATAAGCATTACGTTTAAAAATCGAAAGAAATTATTAAGTCAAACCCAAAATACTTTTAGCAGTTTTTCAATTATAAACCATCATCCTCAAATTTTCCGAGTTCTTTAAAATTTAATGAGGGAAATTTTTGAAAAACCTTTTTCCTGTTGTGGAACTACCTCCAGAAATCTTAAAGTACAAAAACCTGCGGATTTTGACTTAACTGCACCAATTTGGCTCAACAATTTATTATTCATAATCTCCAGTTTCATATCTGAAAATATTGTTCAACAAATCTCTCTCTGATGTGATTTTCTTGGATGAATGAAAGATAACTTTCACTTCGTCAGTCTGTAAATCTGGTCAAAAGCACTTGGTATAAAATTATAGACCAATTCCATTCTCCCCTCAAAATTATTCAGGGCAATAGTGAAAACTAAGCTGAATTTGTCTACTAAAAATTGTATAACTAAAGCATTAGTTTGTATCAGGATGTTCAACATCAACCAATTTTGCAATATCCACACAGTATTGTATAACTGATCAAGAAAACAGGATTCAGATGGAGACGGATTTCGAAAAGGCATTCGTTATTGCTTTGGGCTTTGGGTCTTAATAATTTACTTCTAATGTGGTTGTTCTCGTATTTAGCAGGCAGCAAATGGTTAAAATAGGCAATCATATGTCAAAACCTTTTGTCATAAAATCTGGAGTTCCGCTAGGTAGCCACCTGGGACTTGTACTATGATACTTATACTTTTAATATATGATGTGCTCACCATTTTCGAAACCAGCAAATCTTCTTTATGCAGACTATAAGTCTGTAAGTGATGTGTTCTAAACTTCTTAAGTCTTAAAACACTTAAGCGCAGCAGTTTTACTTTGATTAGAAATTTGTATCCAATTTAGGCTGATTGTTATTTAAATAATCAAGTTTTCCCCAGAGTGGATGAAATTAGTAATTTGGGAATTATTTTTGATCCTGCTCTGACATTCATACACAATTCGTTGTGTGGCTTGATTAAGAGAAGCTGCTTTGAACTCAAAGAGCCACACATTCTTATTTCTTAATCTAGTCAGACTTACATATGTTAAAATATGACTGCATTATTTGTGATACCCTATGTGATCCACATAAAGAAACGATAGAACGAGTGAAAACCAATTTTAAAAAGATTGCTCTTCGAAAATGCAATTGGGGTGAAGTGTTCCTTTGTTTATTTGTCTTGTCGCAGAAGAAATTTTGATATAAAGATGTTCTCCATAGCTAGGTATCATTCCATTTAGGTCATCAGAACATCTGCCGTACCAGTATCTATAGACACAGGGATAGGTCTGCTATCTGTCTCCGATAAGCCAACGGTTTAAGTTTAGATGTTAATGCGAGGTCATCAATTAAGCGAACTGCTGGTCTCTCTATGCTGTCAAGTAGTTGAAGAGAGTGTTTAGGGCCGAAGTTCCATAGATGTGAACAATATTCATCCGTGGACTAACTTTGTGTGAGTGTAGTTGAACACTGTTTTTCTTTTTGCAGCAGCATGACTGCCCGAACACAATGGTGAAGCTGAAGCTGCAGTACGCAACGCTGTCAAAGCTAAAATACACGTACTCTCACACACAATGCGTAGCTGCAGCACAAGTTGAGTCAACTTCAATTTCCGAACGAGCTGCACTACTTTTTGACAGTTAAGAACAAAAACAAAATAAACCAAAATGGCAGAAATTACGGAGAAATTCATAGCATGCGATTTATTCTTCATTAAGTTCTTCAGTTTTTTCAGTCATTATTATAAAAATTATAATTGTAAAATCCAAAACAAAAACATTTTCACGAAACAGTGCGATTAGCTTTCCGTTTTGACAGCTTGTGCAATCGAGCTGCGCTTCACCATTGTGTACCTGCATTGCTACTTCAGTGAACGACTTATTTGACAGTTTGTACCAGAGTATATCTACTTACTGTAAGTTTGTACTACAGCAACTTCATCTGCTGCAGCGCTTCTCCATTGCGTTCGTGCAGTTAGGATGGATATGGTGCGCAGCTGAAAGCTGGTGATGATGGAGTCCATTGCTGGGGTTTTATTTTCTGATTTGAAGCGTCGAAACTTCTCCGATTAGGCACTGTAAAAGTTTCAAGAAAACCCTGAATTTCATCGAAAAATCATCTTCAGCGATGAAGCTCATATTTGGCTTAATGGCTTTTTATGCATTATTGGACAGCAACAAACCCACATGTGCTTCAAGAGACTCCGTTGCATCCACAAAAAGTGACAGTGTGGTGTGGATTTCATGCCGTAGGTGTGGTTGGACCGTATTTTTCATCGATGAAAATGATCGCCATGTTACGGTCAATGGAGTTCGCTATCGTGTCATGTTGGAGGACTATTTTTGGCCAGAATTGGATGGACTTGACATCAGTGATTTGTGATTCCAACAAGATGGTGCCAAATGCCATACAGAGGAGCTCACGAAATTGCCAACGTTCCGGCCGATATGTGTGGAAGAGTGGTGGAAAATTGGTTCCAAAGAATCGATCGCTGCAAACGTGCTCGCGTTTAAATTTAACATATGTACTACACCTGGAATAAATTTCAGCCCGATATCTCAAATGTATAAAGGATATTTTGATTATTAATTTTTAGTGCGGTAATTTAATTAAATTTACATATTTATTTTTCAGTAGCGGAGAAGTAATCCTTATTTGATCCCACTTGATTCACAATTTGTGGGGAAATTTGTAGTTTTTCCCAACATTGCTCAGATGACAAATTATCTCTGATTAACAGAATACCTTTTAGCATCTTAATTTTAATTCAATATCTCCGATAATCTTTTATCAAATTCATTAAACTGAAGACTTTTTCAGTGAGTGGAGTTAAGTTGTAATATTAGATGACTTAGCATTTGACTATGTTCACACACTAAACATTGTTAAATACTTTTGCTAGTAAATAAAATATCGAAAATCCATCCAAAATATTCTGCTAAATCGCATAAAACCGCTTTAAGTTCTGCAGGCAGTAATTTTAAATACAATTTTGTAGGAATACTGCCGCATTTTTCACACTGGCTGGGGTTGTACTTTGTGTATTGCTGAATAGTAATTTAATTTAATTTATGGCTGCTTATTGTATTCATTCGATAATCAACAAGCTGTTGCGCGTTCCTCTTTTCGCCGGTCACTTTGCAATTTCAATTGCAATTTCATTAGTTTAAGATGATTTTACTTTAGATTGGATAGCAAATATTGAATGACGAAAAGGTATAGAACGGTAGAATTGGAGTATAGAAAGAAAATAAATTAACAGAAGCAAAGGGAAAGAATACTAAATCCAGCAGCATACGTGTTACTGGGCCGACGATCCCATCAGTCGAACAGTTTTTTGATCGTATTCATGGGATTTTTGCATTTTCATCTCATTCACCATACGAGTAATGATGCAAACTTTTTGATACAACGTAGATTCTGCATTTGGAATGAAAGTAAAACAGGGTGTAAGAATCCTGGATAAATAGTAATTTTATGCGCCCATATTTTAAAAGTAGAAACAGCTGGGGAAAGATATTTTTATTGGCAATAGTTCGAAAAATTACTTCGACATCCCATTTAATCCCTTTTCCCTCTTTTGGAGTTTTCGTATTTGGCCAGCAGTTAAAAATGTTCGATGTACTCGTTCAGCTTGTGCAATAAAAGGTACTATCTTAATAATTCATCGTTCTATTTTTTTAAAGCCTAGCAATTTGCTAAGTTATGCTGTAATATAAAATAACTAAAGGGTGACCAGATAGCAATGATAGTTTTTTCCAATTGTTATGTTTCAGCAGCTATCAAAGTTATCAATAACA
Organism: Pocota personata; assembly: GCA_963082735.1. Taxonomy (NCBI): domain Eukaryota; kingdom Metazoa; phylum Arthropoda; class Insecta; order Diptera; family Syrphidae; genus Pocota; species Pocota personata. The sequence goes on along the minus strand of OY720429.1, from coordinate 235,644,074 downwards.
TCCAGCTGTTAAAATATTCAGTGAGGTTTTGCCATTTCATAATGCATGACGCTTCCTGAACATGTGGAAATTATTACAAAATATTACAGAATTTTTAAATACGCAACGTGAATTTCGTCATGAGGTTGATCATCATAATGGCTTCAGTGCACAGGCGATTCGTCGCACCGTGGAAAAGTCTGAGCGTGAGTACACTTTTTTGGACCTTGAGCCACCAACCAGACAGACATCAGTGCGAATTGAAGAAAACATAGCCGCCGTAGCGGCCAGTATCGAAGAAGACCCAGAAATGTCGATTCGGCGTCGATCAGCTGAATTGGGCATTGCCAGAGAGTCAACCAGGATTATTTTACGTTTGGATTTGGGCCTTCATCCGTATAAGATTGTGCTGACGCAAGAATTAAAGCCGGACTACCATAGACAACTCCGTGAGTTCGCTAAATGGAAATGTCTTAATAATTCTTCGTTTTGTTTTTTTAAGCATAGCAATTTGCTAAGTTGTGCTGTAATATAAAATAATTATATACTTTCTTGAGATAATTTTAAGTAACTGTGTACCTATAATATTTCCATTTAATCAAACCATGTCTGTGGAATTATCAAGTTTTTAGATTATCGGTATTAATAGCAGAGTCGGACAAAATCAATGTTCATCATCAACTAATTTTGAAGACTGTGGCTGCTGCCTGTTGTTTGAATTAAATTATATAAACTATTTACAAAATTTCGTTTGCTATTTTCTTCAAATTTCTTTTTGCTATCCTTTCTCTTCGCTTTAACAAAGATTTCTGGGTTGCTGTCGATATTTGTTTTATTTTGAAAACCGGAAAATTTTCTGTTAGAATTCCGTCCGGCTTTAGTTTTTTACTTTAGAAGTTTGTGTCTTAAGCTTTTATGAAAACTTTCAATAGAAAAATGCTTGGAACAAATACGAGCATGCTCTTTATTTATTTTTTCATTTCTACCACACTTTTGTTCCCAAATGTTTGGTAATGTTAAATGTCACGGGAATCGAACAAATTTCAAACCTTTCCATTTTAGTTTTTCAAATTTCTTATTTCTATTGTTACTGTAACACTACACAATTAACCATTTTGCAACAATCGCAATATAATTTTTATTATTATTTCTATATTATTTATTTCTATATACCCTAATTATTTATTTCTATATACCTTACTTCCCCTCCATGCATAAATTAAGAGTACACTGGATTGAGGAAAGTTCAAAAGCCATTAATTACCAAAACGAACTAACCTATGGAAGAAAATTGTTCAGCGAACACAGCCCTTGTGACATTTCATTTGACATTTGGTTGAAGTTTCTCAAAATTTAGATAATTTGTTTTTCGTTTTTCTTGCATCCCCTGCAATATTTTCCTTCCAAAATTTTCCATCCTTATTAAATGATAAAAAGAATAATGGACATTGATGTGAAAGCTGGAATCAAGCTTGTCTTGAGGAAGATGGAGGAGGCGTATGCCAACAGGCCGCAGGTACACGAAAATCACGTTGCATCGTTGAGTTTTCTGACCCACAATTTTCACTGATAAGAAATTTGTTAATGAAAATCCATAGGAAATTAATGCCCCCAAGCCTCTGCTGGTAGCTGTGAGCAAAACAAAGCCTGTTGAGATGATAATTGATGCATATTCCGGCGGTCAGAGGCATTTCGGTGAAAACTACGTCCAGGAATTGGTCGAGAAGAGTGCGGATCCTGAGCTGTTGCTTCAGTGTCCAAACATTGGCTGGCATTTCATTGGACATTTACAGGCCAATAAAATCAATAAGGTGAGGATGAAGACAGAGAGTGTATCCCAGGCTTTTAACTGACCATATTTAGATCCTGAATGTTCCAAACTTGTACATGATTGAGACGGTTCACAGTCAGAAGCTCGCCGATTCACTAAATTCTGCTTGGGAACGAATTGAAAGGGAAAATAAGCAACCACTGCGGGTTTTAGTTCAAGTGAATACCAGTGGGGAAGATGGTAAGACAGATATTTTATCAACATCGCTTTTGGAACGATAAAGTTGATTTTTTATAATTTTGCCGTTGGGCTTTAAGGTGATAGTGGTTGTCCAGATATGTAGATGTCAGACGTACATACAGCAACTTATCTAGTAGGTGGAACTTTGGGTTTTTTTTTCTGGCTTCGTAGCTCGTTGAAAGTTGACACCTTTGGGATATGACAGGAAAACATTTTGATTTTGATACGTACACTACCGTTCATAAGTTTAAGACCCCCAACAAGTTCTATGAAAAGAAGATGTTATTACAAAGAAGCGGGAAACTCTTTGTTTTCCCTTTTTTTATACCTATCCAAGGTATGATCAGTTTGTTTCATAGTTTGTAAAACAGTGAACAGCATCCAAATTCTCTTCCTACTGGCGATGTACTGACTGCCACCGTAGGTGTATCTGAAAGAAATGATGTCCAATGGAAACCGTTTGAAAGGCTAAGTCATTTGGACTATGCCGATGACATCTGTTTCCTGGCAAGTACCATCATCGGGCTAGACGATATATGTCAATCACTGCAGGTGATCGGTCTAACGATTAACGGTAAAATGACAAAAATAATGCCCACAGGCCACTCCACATATAAGCGTATTATTCTGAAGCAGACGCAGCTACCTGGGAAGTTCTGTATCATCTGATAGCAGAACGGACCTAGACGTTAAAAGCAGATTAAATAGAGCTTGCGCTACCTTTGGTATCCTGTCTCCAGTTTGGAAATCTAGTCAAATCCCCTTACGTACTTAACCGCTATTTTGCATGCCTGTGAAGCCTCAGTAAACATCACGAGAAAGCTACAGGCTTTCGTTAATCGCTGTCTGCGATACATCCTAAAGATTCGCTGGCTGCAAATTATATCCAACCAGGAATTGTGGCATAAAACAAGGCTGTTGGATGGACACTGAGGAAATCAAATGACAACATCGCGAAGCAGTCCTCAAGGTGCACGGCGGGTTCGAAAACCAAGAATAACGTGGAGATCAACAGTTGTCCCAGAGGAAAACGTGGCTACAGCTGAAATATATTGCTGCAGACCGAGAAAGATGGAAGAGATTTGTTGCCGCCCTTATGTTCCACCCGTGGTTAAAGGAAATACGATGATGATGAAAAGTTATGTCGATCTAGCTACGTCCATCCGTATGTCAGCACTTTTTGGGCCTTAAATTTTGAGCTAGGAACATCTAATTTGGTATATAAACATTCTAAAATACTAAGCAGTACAAGTGTACAAATTTTTAAAATCCTCCCACAAACACGTCAACTCTTAAAGAATTTGTTTTCTCAATATTTTTGCTGGAAACTGAAAAATATTGTCTAAGTAAAATATGTAGACGTTGGCTTTCTCTTTATTTCTTCCATGCGTTACACATAGCCACGCCCTCTTCTTGGGGGCGTTTACTTAAAACAACAATGTATTGCTTTTCAAAGCTATGTCATCAGAATCGTTAGGGACGTTATCTTGTGGAAAGACGAACCATTCCCAATGAACCGAAGACCAGTTCGAATAGCATTGTCATCTGGAATGGTTCTGTAGCCCTCTTCGCTGAAAATTCGATACGAACGAGATCACAGATACCGCTGAAGGAAAAGGCTCTCCACTCCTAAATCGAGCCACCTACATGCTTTACATTGCGGCAAGGTGGTTTGTTGTTCGGAACGTCGAACGAAAATCCTTCTCTTCGTGCCAAACAGTTTTAACTTGAATTCATCAGTCCAAAGAACCTTCTGCAGTCCTTAATATTCCAATTTTGGTGAGCTCTAGCTCACTCTAATCGTTTCTTCTTATTTTGCGCATGAAGTATTTTTTTTTTTTTTTGGCAACACGACGAAACAAATTGCCTCCCAAAGACGCTTTTAGATTGTTGACTGGGATTTCTCTGTTCTTGTTGATCTCTCCGCAGATTTATTGATTATGTTTGCTAGTAATCACAATCACCATACCCAGGTTAAATTTTGACAAAAACTTCAAAATTACCATCTCTTGCAGGTCATTCTGCGAGGAAGATACATTTCTAGAAGACAAGTTGATACATTTCTACACCTACAGTTCAAAAACCAATGACGAGGTAGGTGGAAGGGTCTCCTCTGGCTTAATTTTAGCCTCGTCCTTCCGTCGTCTCTCAAATCATTGTAGCGTGTTTCAAGCCGAAATAACGGCAATAAAGGAAGTCTTATACTGGCTAAATAAAAACGTGATATCAGTAGTAGATCTCCGCATCTTTTCAGACAGCTACGCAGCAATGAAGTCATTGAAATCATTTTTTCTAAACTTAATCCGTCTAAAATAAGGAATCAGATATGTTAGAATGACTAGGTGGTATCCTTTAATGAAGGATTTTATATGTTTGGTTGAGGCTTACTGTTACGACGCCAACGGTGTTTTTCATGTTTTAAAGTTTTCTTCTGGTAAGTACTCGTAGCTGTAAGTTTTAAACTCATTTAACTAAAGGAAATGCATTTTCTACAAAGCAGAACACTTTAACTGCAGCGCGTGTTAGTTAGTTTCGGTTTTTCCCCACTCTGTACTTTTTTTCCGGCTATCCCAAAGGCATGCAATTAAAGGGATAATGCCTGATATAAGTGAAGTGCAAGTAGCCAGCGTTATCTATTTATCTGATAGTGGCCGCACTTACTAAGAAGTGGCCTCAATGCTAGGTAAACACCTAAAAGTCGATTATTTTTCGTCACGTGAAACGTTACAGAGACACCGGGTCATACAAAAGAAGTCGTGGACAAGACAGGTCCACAACGCAAAGAGACGATAAATTTGTTACACACTGAGGAACAGATCTGCAACAGTGAGGTTAGGAATAGACTTAAGCAAGTACGGCATGTTTTCATAAGCTCTAAAATTGTAAGAAGACTTAGGGAGTCCGGAATGAAGTCATATAGACCCACGAAGGGCTCCCTGCTTACCGCATGCCATGTAGTAGACCGTGCTGCATTTTCCCGAAACTGGAAGCAAGTGCTCTTTACTGATGAGTCTAGATTTTGTTTCAGTGTTTCGGCAACATAAAAGCAAAAAATTGGCAGCACTGCTCGAATTAATTGTTTTTTTTTTTTTTGCAACACCAGCGCAACCAAACGTCAAAACAGAACAACCTGCGCAACAGTTGTTTTTCTGTTACTTTCGTTTGTTTTAGATAAGCTTTTGTTTGTTACAGTTCGTTAACTATTATTATTTAATTTACAATATATTATGTGTAAAAAATGTATGAAAGGTAACTTACATATAACAATTTTAATATTTTTTTTGTTTTTCTATTGTGTGTAGCATTGGAACACAACTGTTTATAAATGTTAAAATAAATTGCGCAGGGCAACAGCAACACAAAGCTTGTAGTATTGCCACAATAATGCAAAATTTATTTTTTTTTACTTTTTTTCAATTCACCCATTTATGGACGATCTGGTGAACGATGTGCAACATCGTTCCTAGAGTGACTTATTGTCGTGGTTCAGTCATGGTTTGGGGTATATATTTGAGAGCACGCACGAAGCCACACATGGTAAAAAGTGGCTTTTTGATAGCAGAGCGATATGTAAGACACATTTATGAAGAAATTGTCGTGCAATTTTCCCTATATACTCGTATAGGCCACAATTTTCTTCTAATGTAAGATAAAGTTCATCCCCATACTGTAAATGCAAATGTAAATGCTTGCTTCCCATATCTGAATCTCGTAGAACATGTTGATAGGCTTGGGAGACAGTCAAAACAAATAAATTCAGCTCCTTTTAGCTTGGGAGAACTTGAGATGATATTGCTCGAAAACTGAGACCGAATTTCACACAGAACTTCGCCGACAATCTTATTAGGAGTCTGCTAAGGAGGCTTGAATCAGTCATTGAAGCAAGAGGGGGAATACTAAGTACTAAGATGTCAAATTGAGCGATACTACAATCCTCAAACAATAAATAAAGAATATTCTCCTAGCTCAGCCTACTCTGCACCTACTCATAGAGAACGATGCCATAAAAACAGTGCATCTGATAAGCACATTAATTGGTAGCAAAGTAAATTTTACAGGGATCTAAGTATGCAACGAACATGCGGGGTGCAACTCTTGTTACCATATGTGCAATATTAGTCTTTGGGGCAGGTTCCAGGTCTCATTCTAGACTGGTCTTTTATACAGGCGGGCTTCTAATGGTGGAGCTCTCTGTAGCTGTCGAAGACTATGCTATCGCAAGGACAGTCTACATTAAACTGAAGAAGAATTTAAGGAAAATTCCAAAGCCTTTTCAACCCTTGTAACTTTTTAATTGTGGATCAGGCTATCGAAAAACTAGCGATATCTATTCATGCAGATATTGAAAAGACTGTGATCGGCAACCTAAGCTAAAGGTCCTCAACAAGTAATAGGCTGTAGCCTATTGTGTGCTTAGCACATGTTGACAGATACAAGTGTTATTAGAGGCGCCACGAAGAAGACATATCTGAGCACTTCACGCGTAAGTGCCAAGACAGGATTTTTTGTTGATATTTTGCGATCTGCAAAAGGCATCGTCAGGCTTAGAGCGAACGTCAGTGTTTAAGCAAATTATTTTAGAGTACTTAGTGTTTTAAGCTTCCAATATTATTAATTTTTTGCGAAGTTAGTGGCGTTATCTGACAAATCGATTAGCAATTGGAGATTTGATGAGAATTTAAAATTTATTTTTAATTTTTATAGTGCAAATGAACACCCTCTTCACGTACCACACCTATTCTAAACAAATTTATTAAAAAGTGCTACTAGTTGATTCGTATTTTTGTAAAAATAGCTCAAGGAATTTTGTAACTATTTTTTTCTATTTTTAACAGAAAAGAATGGCGTTGAACCATCACAAGCGATTGCACTTTACAAACATATTCGTGAGAATCTCAAGAATCTTCAAGTTGATGGTCTCATGACAATTGGTCAATTTGGTCATGACTACTCAACTGGTCCCAATCCGGATTTTATAACTTTGATGGAATGTCATCGAAAAATTTGCGATGAATTTATTCTCAGCCCTTTTGCCGTTGAAGTTTCCATGGGAATGTCTGATGATTTTGATAAAGCGGTATGTAACGTAATGATCACACGAAACTCAAGACTTTTCGATTCTTTTTATAGTTTTGTGGCGCGGCAGCTCTCATTTAAACAGAGAAATGTCAAATCTATGTTACACATAATTTTTTACTTTTTTTCAGATTGAAATGGGGAGCACCATCGTTCGTGTCGGAAGTTCTATTTTCGGACATCGTCTGAAGAAGAGTGCCTAAGATACTGCGACTACCAGCGGTAGTCTGCGGTAGCCAGCAAGAGATGCACAAATTCTACAAAACACTAGAGGGAATGTCTTCTTTTTTTTATTATAAATTCGGGTTTTTTTTAAGCAAAAAATACTCGCTCCACTTCTTTGAGGGGGTGGAAAATTGGATTTCCAATGTATAAATGTTGTTATGAATAATAAGTAATGTACTAATAAAACTGTAGACGTGTTAGTGAATATTCATATATTTTTTGGAAGATGTTATATGTTGTGTTGCTCTCTATAAAATTAAAAGACTACGGCCTTGGCACTTAGCTGTATAAAGATTGATTTATGGAGGAATGCATCTTTTATATATGATGTAATTGTCACTGTATATTCTGTTATCATAAATCAGAAGAAGTTGGAGAGCCTTTGTGGATTCTTTTTCAACACTGAGTCAGGGATTTAGGAAATGAGACGATGTCGATTGTGACCTTTTTACAATGCATGCAATCCCTAATGGTGTTGCTGGCACCTGTAGAGTTGGTCCATCACCCTTATTCTCATAGTCGTGACACTCAAAAATAAGGTGACGGACACGTTTTTATTCCCATTAATCCATTCAACTGATACATATCTTGATCGTCTACGGGAATATGCACAAAAGTGAGGCTACAAATGTCTGCTCCCGCATAGAAAGTTCCTATAATTCTGCACTGATTTTTGTTGAGTTGACAATCTGTCACTTCGACTAGGAGCTTAAGGGTGATTAACTGATGAAAGAGTATCTCTGTATTTCGATTCGAAAGTCAATACAGTAACACATTATTGGCACTAATTCGAAAATTGGATCATAATATCTGAGAATCTGTAAATTAAGAACTATAAGTGACCTAACCATAAATTATGGTAGCCAGTCCTGACCTAATGATTCCACTCGGTGCCTTAAAAAAATGCGGAGGACTTTCCGAATCTTTGCTATAATATCAAAGTTGATGATGTCAGTCACAATGAGTAGAAAGTAATAAAATACCTATATATTGGCAAAGATAAGAATGGATAAGTACGTATTGTAATAATAACGGATTGTATGATACCATATGCCCCATCTTCTTTGAACGTGGCTTTGCGAAATTTTTCTAGCGTATGCAATGATATCGTTCTGTACAGAGGATATTCCCGCGATTTTCAGAAATTGTATCACAAAACTGTTGTTACAACTTCTTCTTACCAGAAAGTGGGCGTGGTTGCCAAAATTTGTTACCGAAGTTCACGGTTTCTAATAAAATGTTTACAATAAGACTTAACTATCACCGTAAATATAGGTAGCTTTGAAAAGCAAAATATGGGCGTGGCCAAGTACATATAATGTATGAAAGAAATGTAGAGAGAGTCAAGTCTCCATATTTTACCTAGAAAATATTTTTTAGATTATTGCAAAAACATTGAGAAAAACGAAATTTGTTTAAAAATGGGCGTGTCTTTGGACGGATTTTGACAATTTTTACACTTGTACAGCTTCGGAATCTAGAAACTTACCATGTTCCTTACTCAAAATTTAACGGACATGGCTAGATCGACATAACTTTTGATGCTGGTTCCAAATATGTATACCTTTGGGGTTATATCGTTATTATTTCTCTATGTTACAAACTATGTATCGAACTTAATATACCATGGGGGTAAATTGTCTCATCTGTGAATGTATTACTCGTCACGTAAATGTTTGTATTTTGTTGCTCTGTATACCAACAATATAATGTTAACAACACGCTTTTACATGACGAGTTGTTCACGGATGAGACGATTTTGCACCTGGATAGAGTATAAATTGGTCGATCGGATTAGGATTATGGCATACGATCGTTCACGGAACATAATTTGTTGATGTGAAATAAGGATAGTATTAGAAAAAACCTCAAAACTTGCTATTTGATTATGGAAAAAAAAGAACTTGTGATCAAAAGTAAATAAAGCACTCTTTCAAACGATGTATGAAATATACAAGTCAATGTTTTTATATAATCGCAATACTTCTACAAAGTGCGCGTACGATTTTACTGATCGAATGATATTTCGATCATAACGATCAGAAAAATCCAATTTTCTGGTTTTATCCTGTGTATATACCCTAAGCTCCCCCACCAATTTTTTATGAATCTTATTTAAGCCCTCAATTATTTCATTTGATTTGTCTATATCCCAAGCTCTGCACAAATTATCAAAATTTTATATTGACAAGAAGTACTCTGTAGGTTTCGGTACCTTCTGGTACACCATTTTCCCGGTCATTTTTACTTGCACCAGAAGGGCAAGTAAACTTGACATTACTCATATAATAGAGAATCTAAAAAAAAGTATAACTCAATTCTGTCTGTATGTATGTATGTATGGACATACCTAAACATATGTCTGCAAGTATGTCCCGTTGACTGCAATCTAAACGGCTCGACGGATCTGCTTTAAACTTCATAGCAGGGCTTCTTAGGGCCAGAATTCGTTGCAAAATTTCGATTTTCATTCTAACCTTAAAATTAAAGGTACATTAATAATGGCCGATTCTGAAAACATTTCTCGAAAACGGCTCAAACGATTATGTTCAAATTCGATATGTGAGGTTATCGTAGGCATATGCTTATGTATGGCGTACCAGGTTTTTGCAAAAAAAGTCGTTTAATTAAAATCGGCTATTTCTCGACTATGATTCAATCGATTTTGTTCGAAATCAATAACTGAACAATATTTGATATATGCAAGATCTAGGCATACAAAGTTAGGCAGACGTTTCTGGAGAACTTTACGGTGTACTAACGTGCACCTTGATTTAGCAGATGTTTTAATTTTCCTATACAATCTTCAACATTTTTTGGTTTAAAAAAGTGTTGAGCAGTAAATCTATGAATTTATAGCCAGCACCTAAAATAAGTTCGTTTCTGATATGGATCCAAACCAGATATTAAATAATGAAGTTTGAAATAATTTTTGTTGTCAGTTTATTACTTTTTTAAAAAGAAAAAAGCTTCAGTCCTTGCTTTTGTTTTCAAAGTAAGTTTACATCTACAATTCAATTTCAAATAAATATTATTCTTTTAATTTGTAAATACTTTTAGTTTGTATGCAGACTGTATCCGTATATGTAAGAACAAGTTCCCTGATGAAGCATCCTGCAACCGTGAAAACTACATTAAAATCGCTTCAGTAGTTTCATTTCTTAACCAGTCTAATAATTATGTACTATAATAATCGACAAAACTTGCCATTTGACCATTCAATATACACACAGATGAATATATGTATGTACATATATATACCAAGGCACATCGTGACATAAATATTTCTGATTCTGCAAAAAAAAAAAAAAAATTACATACATATGTATTGTACAATAGAAGTCACCACGAAATAGGATATCATTTTTAAATATTTCAGCATTCACGCATTACAAAGTGAATTGTTTCATTTTATTCATCATGTCTTGAAATCCGGATACTACCACTTTTCAGCACTTTAAAAATGACCATAATTGCGTATACCTATCACCTTTCAGTCAGATTTTTTTTTTTTTCAAAAAAACCAGAAACCATTCCGATACAAAATCTATTGCAGGTGATGTGTGCCAAAAACCAAATGCCATTCATTCACATAATACATATGAACGTGCTATTCTGTAGTGGTATTAACGGTTTTGAATTCTCTGACCGATCGGACCAGTGCGGGGCTATGTGGAAATATTTTCAAAGTGAAAAGAAAAACTATTTTTAAATTCTTTCAAAGTTTGGATATTGTATTGCAGGGGGCTTTGCTGTTGGCATGAAAAAACAATGCTCCGAAGGAAAGAAACAAAAACGATTATTCAAAGCAAACACCGAAAGGCGACAAATAAAATGGCGGCTTTGAATGAAGCCAGAAAATTCGTACCGCTTGATATGAGAATTTTCCTTTCAGTGATTCGATTCGTTATTCCACCCCCTTCCTTGGATTGTGTCTATTGAACTTGTAGAACGAATCGAAATTGCATTTGATTCGAAGAGTCTGTGGATCGTGGGCACTATCAAACGGAAAAAAGATTTGCGATTAAAATTAGAAGAAAAAATGGAATTAAAAAAAAATGCAATTTTCAATATTGGCTGTAATCCAAATTGCCCGACGGACGTTCAGAAAAAATGTTGTAGACAACTATGTATCTAGATATCTAGGCAAATTTTCTATGTATAAATTTAGTAGTTGTTTTACTAGAAATGTTCAAGCAATTGGTAGATTAATTTAATGTCACCCATTAGGAATGTATCTCTATTATTGTTAATTAATAAATTCATATTGCCCAGTCAACACCAATTGATTGATTGGCCTTGAACTCGTTTTTCATGACTATTCAAGTGAATTTAGATGGAACTTAGAACTTTTCTTGTACCTGTATCCAAAATTGTTGGTTTTCATATACTCGTAGAAGTGGAAATCGGATTTGCGGTTTTGAATGGAATAATTTAGCCTTGCAAGACTTTATTGAAATAAATGTTTTTAATATCAATAACTTCCGGTTCTTTTTGACCAGAGTAATCGAAATACATGATTACAAAATGTAATTTATTGCATTTCATAAACTACGATTACTTTTTGAAATCTCTAATTGTCTTAGCGAAATTGAAGGGTGAGGTGATGTTTAAGAGAGGCGTATGGGAAATAGAAAATCTAAGGATGAAAATTGAGTTTAAGGGGCGTGCGTTGGACATTCTTAGGATACGTGGGTGAAAATGGATTGTGTAGTTGGTGGATTTCCTTCATTCCTACCCACACATCCTAAGAAAAGCCGACTTACATCCGTAATAGTTGAAATTGCAATTTCATGAAAGTTCGCTAAATGAATATTAGCGACACTAAATTACAGGACCTTACCTCAAAGTAATTAATTACTGATTGAATTTTGTAAACAAAATTACAGAAAATCAATACTGCAATTGCTAAGTAGTTGATTACGTGTAATAGAGATTACCAAGTAATTCCATTGCTTTGTAGTTTTAACTTAATTGTAAAGTAATCCATTACTCAAATGGATTACTTTTGTAATTTATTATGCCCAAGTCTAGTTTTGGCGTTCATTATCTACTGTTAAACCGTTGGCACATGGAGCTACACAAATGCGAGAAACCTGATCATTAGTCATTAGCTTGTAACTTGTGTATCCCCTCTAAGATGGGGCTATAATTTTCCGACCGGTTTGGGGAATAAAAAAAATAAAGAATGTCCGAGGTTTTGCCTCAACTTTTTTTTCGTTAAACTCGTATAATTTTTGAAATATGGGCTTTACACAAGAATACTTTTATTGGTAGCTTTTGGAATCTTTCATTTAAACATACAGTTTTCGTCAAAACTTATGTTGAAGTAGAAACAAATTAGTAAAAATACGAAATATCACATTCATCTTTATTTTGCAGAGAAACTGTAAATCGAGTGCTTTCATATTTTATTCACTGGATAATTCTTGTCCGATTACAAGAATCAAAATGATTGCAGGAAAACAACATAAAAACCGTTATAACTAACCATAACCATAAGAGGTTGGACAAACTTTTATTAAAATTTTTTTTTTATTGCCTTGACGAGAGGAACATTATCACAAACAAAATTAAATCATTTTGCCAACTTTGTCACCCTATATCATTCCTCCTCCGGGATAGATTTTCTTGATCCCATATAAAAAAAATGACAGTATGACGAGCTCTAACAAACCACATGCAAGCTTGGAATTGTTAGGTTGCCTATTTTTTCTTTGGTATCGTCCTAAAGCTAATAAAGCAGGGTAAAATACGAGTACTAGTGGGTTTTTTAAAGGGTTTATCTTTTTCAAATGCTCCAGCGCTTTACTGTGCAGGTTTTATGACGGCTAAACATATTGGAGCGAAGTAGTGTGGAAATAATACTAAAAAATGACAACTTTTTTGAGGCGACGAAGACGAGTGGGTATCCTGGGTTATACCTATTATATTACTTTACTGGATTTAGTTATGCCAGATTTATCAGATAAATCATAATTTAGTACAAATTTTTAATTTTCTGGACCATTGGGCTATGGCATGAAACCTACTTGACACTATTGTGATGGCGTCACCGATAATTCTTAACCATCCAAAAGGTTAAGAGGTTGAGACCCAATCTTGGATCAAGATAATAAACGTCGGGGTTCACCACGATGTGATGAGAATAGGACCTGGGAGACAGAGGTGGGTTTGAAGAAATTCATTGAGGCTTGTGTCTCCTTAAATGGACGTATCTACCCTTAGAACATGCGGTTTTTCTTGGGTATTCTATCCTACCTGTATTCCTTGGAATGCTGATTTTTTTATTTTTTTATTTTTTTATTTCGATCTATACTGCCTACACAGCAAATGGGATAGTTATATGATTTAACATTTAATTCCAGTCCGTTATCTTACAATTTCCCCTTTCACCAAGCATCATGTTACTCCACAATCAATCACTTCATTTCATCTGGCCTCTACGAGGGTCGGTTATGCTCCTCTGTTAACAGTGGATAGTTTTTGAAGTACAAATAAAAACAAAATGGCGAACGGTATGCAACAATTTGTCAATGTTTTATATTTACACCCTATCCCATAGGGTATATTTAATTTGATACATATATTTATGATCAGCATCAATAATTATTTCATCCGTCCGTCTGTCTGTCTTTATCTCGCCAGTTTTTGGGCCTTCAATTTTGAGCTAGGAGCATGGAATTTTGATTATAAGATTTTTACATTCCAAAGCAGTAATATAAAGAAAATTAAATCCGCTTACAAACACAGCCATTTTTTTGATGTTGACTTTCTCTAAAATTCGTCCGTAAAATACTTTTGTATTTTTACTTTGGAACTATCTGTGAGTTACATTTTCAACTCTCTACGTCAATTGGTTTTCAGGGTTCGAGGATAGAAAGCTTGAAAGGAATTTTTAGACCCAGAGTGTATGCAAAAATATACGTAGAGCTGCATTCACTTATGATGGGTTTCTACACGCTAAAAGACTAGACTCCTTTTCAAACAATTTCTGCAGGACCTGTATGAACGCGGGGGAAGTAATTCTCAATTTCGTTTGCAAGTATCCAGCCCTGTACTAAGTAAGACTGCTCCACCTGCGAGCTCTTATCTTCGACAACCTCGACTACCTGGCAAATACTGACTCTTCTTCATAAGAAGCTCCGGGTGGTTTAATCAGATCTTAGAGTAGTTAGAATAGCCATAGATCTTGCGGTATCACAATGGACCTCCTTTGGGCAAAATATGCCTATACAAAGATGCAGACAGTTACTCTAACCTAACCTAAATACATATGTATGTGTCAGACAGATCGTGGATTGACGCGCATTTCGAGGGATTCGCTGCCTGATGATTTTTCGACTGTTAAGAGTATAAACAGATGGTCTTTGTAGAAACAAAGACAGAAAGAGTCTGGATGGTCACCTAAATGAACAAGCTCTTGTAATCGTTGAATTGTATTAGACATGGTTTGCTTAGCAAACCCAAGTGTCCGAACGATGTCACACAGCCGATATCCGGCCGTCAAAAGTTCAACGCACCAGATAAAAGTTGTACGGGATTCATTGTCCCACCCTGTATTTATGCTGCACATATTTAATTTGACTACCGAAAGTCAAAAAAATACAACTACATTTTTAAAATTACTATAATTAACCGTTAACCCATAGCAGGATTTTTTTTTTAAGGAAAATAACCGAACCTAATTTGCCATGCCCTACGAGTGTCTAGTTGTTTTGAATGGCTAGGTAAAAGTCCAGTATAACTTTACTATAATAAAAGCACTGTAATGGTTGGCATCGTAGCTCACAAACCATAGCATCAGCCATTTCATTTCATGTATTTCAGAGGGCTCAGAGGCCCTTTAAATAAGTAGGTACCTAATTACTATGATCGACGTTACTGCGAATGAAATTTGTATAGACTCTTAAGGTTAAAGACATCAGATAAAGGTCTTGGGACTTACATATACATATGTAATATACTATACTATGTATAGGTAAAAATGAAATGGGGGAATCTGAATAACTACAGCCTGCCCATTATGGTATGAAATCCACTATCACAAGACAAAGCAAACCCTAAATTATTGTTAAAATCCATGTTTAATTGTCGGTTTAGAGAATTTTCGAAATGGTTTTGAAATAACTAATAAAAGTATCATCAAAACATGTTGTGAACAATTTTATAATATTAACCGTCAACTTATACGCTCTGTGAACAGTTTTTATGAAAGTATTCACCTACAAATTTTAAAATTTTCCACTTTGTAATGTACAAAAATAATTGTCCTATCGAGAGCTGTTGAATTTTTACATTTGATAATATTCATATGCCATTGTATAACCTTGTGAAAAATATTTTCCAGCAGCATCTCAATTGTATAGCCTGCTCAGAAATTCAAAAAAACTTCTCAGCAGTATCTCAACTGTAAATTTCGACAACGTCTTTACCGTTACATATATCTAACTCTATTATCACAATGCTCTTATCCGAATTTAAACAAATAAATTTCCCACATATCAATCCTATATTTATATTCAGCTAAAGTAATCTACACGCCCATCCGTGGACCGTGGAAATGTTTTCCTCTGCAAACTCAATGAAAACCGTGCCAATAATTGTTTTCCTCAGACGTATTAATGCCAACTAAAAGGTGTATGCGTGTGACTCACTCTCAATACGCACAAAATAGAATAAAAAAAAATCCTACAAGAATACACAGAAAAAAACAAAAATCCCAACATTCTTGTGTAAGACCCACAAGAATAATCTTTTAAAAAAATTTAATTTTAGATTTAGTCCAATGAATCGAAAGGCATACTACTCAGAGCTACTAAATAAGGAATCAGCATGTATACCTCTATAGCTACAGCTTCACTACAAACACAATATTAGCTTTCTATCTAGGAAAACTCATATCTTTTACCTCATCGCTATAGCAAACTGTTTGTGTGTGTTTGGGAAATTTGGAAAATCTTAGAACGAAGAAAATTCAACATAAAGTACATCGTCCTCACGATAAAATCGATTAGAATAGTCAGTGTGCTCTGACCGCTCGATCCAACCAGACAAACTAAAGTTTAGCAAGATGGTAAGGATTTGAGAAAAAAAAAATTAATAAAGAGTGAACAGTGCAGTTTTTTTTTTATTACAAATTTGCTCAGTAAATAAAAAAATTCAATTAAAATATAAAAAAAAAAATATAATAGAAATAAGTGAATAGTGTAATTTTATAAAAAAAGTACAAGAATTTTTGAAGAAAAAACGGACACAATGGATTATATAACTCTAACAAACCTATAGCACAAGGATTATGGATAATAATTCTTCAACAAAATGGATATTGTGGAATTTTAATTCTTTTTTTTTAAACTGGAATAATTAAAACGAAAAAGAATAAATTATATCAAATAAATAAAATAAAACGCAAATAGAATATTGCGTGTGTACCTAAGTGCGATAAGTGCGAATGTGCAGAGGTGGTAACATGATCCGAACGGTCTCATGACGTAACCCAGACAATTTCGAAATCGTTTCCTAAAATAGACCAAGAACAAAAAATAAAATACGTTTTATGTTGAAATAAAAAAACAATCCTCTTGAAACGTGATCTCAAAATCAATAATGACCATTAAGTGGTCTAATTTTTATTTAAATGTTTTTTTTTATTTTCAAATAGTTATGAAAATTTTACCTGAGTTTTCGGATTAAAGTTATGGTTTAAAACAATTCTAGATATACCTACACAGCAATTTGAGAATAAATTGAATAATTAATTCTACATAAATTTTTAGTCCAAATAAAATTTGGTTGGTCTAAAATGTTGGACAACTTCAAACGCAGTAAGGAAATTACCAATATGTTAAAAGTTATCTTCAACGCAGAAGAGAATTACACTGAAGGTCAATTGAAACAAACATTGCCCATTCAACCTCAACCTTTAAAATCTCGATCAAGCTTTCTGCTTCGACTAACGAAAGATATGTTTAGGAAATTAGACAGGACATTTTTTTAATTAGTATTTTGAATTAGATTTTGGTAATTCTAAGTTCAAATTTTAGAACCTTTGTTCGCTTAAAGTCCAAATTCGAAACATTTTTCTTTGAATTAACATATAACAGCATGGGACGTATAAAACTCTCATTTATAATCTTTGAAATTCCCAGCTAAAACAATAAAGTAAACCAGGAGAAATTAATAATTTGGAGCTTAAATTAAATGATAAATGTTTAAAATATTTTGTTTACATAATCAAAACATCAAAACGAAGTAAATCTTTCTATAATTTGTTAAGAATAAATATATAAAAATTTAAAAAATTGCAGATTTAAAAAACTTTAAAAAAAATACGAAAACAAAAAAGCAAATTTGTAGAAAAATAAAAATTTTAAAACAAAATTTTGAAAAAACCTCCACAGATATACAGAAAACAATTTGTTAATAATTTTTTTCCTTAATTCTTTAAACAGGCCGATGAGAAGAAGAAGGTAAGGAAGAAGAAGACAAAAGAAGAGGGTGGCGCGTCAGAAACAGCTTCTGAGGCCGCATCTGAGGCAGCAACTCCTGCCCCAGCTGCAACTCCAGCTCCAGCTTCGACCACTGGCTCAAAGAGGGCGTCAGGTGGATCCCGTGGATCAAGGAAATCGAAGCGCGCTGGTTCAAGTGTGTTCTCTGTGTTCTCGCAAAAACAAATCGCTGAGTTCAAGGAAGTAAGTATTTGCAAAAAAATATAAACATTAGAAAAACTGCATGAAACCCTCAAAGTACCCATTTCTTAGATGGCTGACATTTTGTTTTAAATGCATACATATTCTTAGCCTGTGTTTGTAAATTTGCTCTGGTATATTTCTTCGTGACATTTCTGACTGAAAGAGGAACAAACAAAATGTGTAATTTGATACCGCCACGTCATTCAAAGTGCCCGTTCTTAATTATCAATTCTGATTGCATTTATTTTAGCTATGTCACAAATAAACATAAATTATAGTCAGACCATACTTTGAAAAGGCTATATAAAGCAGCAGTTGGCAAATGTCTTACATTTTGTCTCTTTTATTACAATTCACAAACATTCAAAACCAAAGCGCGCAAGAACCTCCTTTTACTTGTGCTGCTTATAGTAATTTAAAGTTTAATAACACTTATTTGGCAGCATTTTCGAATTAAACTTCAGAATGTATATATATAGTCAATATTTGTTTGTTCTAAGCAAGTTTTGAAAGTTTCATCTATGTACTGCATAGCTTTAAAGAATGCTCCTTCCTGAACCCCACTTGATTCACAACCATCATACTTAAAGTCACCTCTCCTATCTATTGTAGGCTTTCCAACTAATGGATGCTGATAAGGACGGTATCATCGGTAAGAACGATTTGCGTGCCGCTTTCGATTCCGTTGGTAAAATCGCTAACGATAAGGAATTGGATTCCATGTTATCCGAGGCATCTGGCCCAATTAACTTCACCCAATTGTTGTCGTTGTTCGCCAACCGTATGGAACAATCGGGTGCCAACGATGAAGATGAAGTTGTTATTGCCGCCTTCAAAACATTCGATAACGATGGTCTCATCGATGGTGATAAATTCCGTGACATGCTCATGGGTTTCGGCGACAAGTTCACCATGAAGGAAGTCGACGATGCTTACGATCAGATGGTCATTGACGATAAGAACCAGATCGATACAGCTGCCCTCATCGCCATGCTTACCGGCAAGGAGGAAGAGGAAGAAGGCGAGGAGGGTGCCGCATAAATCTTATAATTTTTTTTTTTTATTTATTATTTATTCAATTTTTTTGTTTTAGTTTAATTTAAAAAAAAAAATTCATTTTTTTGCGAAAAAAAAAACAAGTAAATATGACCAACAATACTTTACAAGAAATGAAATAATTTTTATTATTATTTTTCACAAAAGTAATACCAAAATCAAAGCAATATTGTTACCACCACCTTTTCGGCCATTGCGGTCGGAAATTACTGAATATAAATGCAGAAAAAAACGATAAAAGTTTACGTATAATATATTTTAATTTAATTTAAAAAAAAAGTAAAACAAAACAGAGAAAAAAAAACACCAAAATCAAATTTTCTTATTTATATCAAATCTCTCATTCCGTTGCGTAGTCAAAATTACATCTCATGACTTTGAACGTTTCTAAGTCTGTTTTTCGACAACAGCAAAAAAAAATATTCGCGAAACATCCTATTCGTCACTATCTCATGCAAAAAAGTATCTAAATCTTAACAATTTTCATGGAGATTTTACTAACACCAAAAATGAAAATATTTAAAAAAAAAAAAAATACAAAATCACAAGTGTAGACCTTTACCAACAAAATGAAAAGATATATATCCATATGTATAAATATATATCATACAAAATCTAATATTCATTAACATAACTAATACGATCGTGAATTTACTCGTATATTTATATATATTTATATTATTTTGAGTGTGGAGTTTTTATCGTGTGAAAGCAAGCAATTTAAAAAAATCAAAAAAAAAAAAATTAAAAAATGTATAAATTTTAAATATTTAATATAACAAGGAATAATGCATGCAATTAAATCATACATTTCTAGCAAGCCAAGTCACCAAATGAACATCTAAATTAAATAAGAAATTGATTGCATTATCCCTAGACAAAAAATTTATTTTACAACACCATATCTTTATTCAACACCATATATATAAATACTCGTATATATATAAAAAAAAAAACAAATTCATCCTCTTAAATAATTTTAAAATATCATTTAATTTATTCTTTTGTTGATGCAAAAAGTATACAATTGATCAATGAGAAAGAATCTATACTATTCTATATACTTATTATATTTAATCGCATATTATATGATATTCACACACATTATATATATTCAAACTAACCAAAAAAAAACGAACTGTTTTTTGTGTGGAAAAATATATTACTAACAATCGCATAAAGCATATATAAAAAAAAAAAAGGGTTAAAGTTTCCATAAAAAAAAATAATTAAAACAACATCTGGGCATGACTATATAAAAGATTAGTCTATGCATTAATTTCGAATATAAATATTACAGTTTATATAATTACAGATTTATTCATATTGATGATAAAAAAAAATGATTAAAAAAATATCCAACACTAAATATTTATTTAATCATTATACGTTTATATTTTATTCATATTAGTTTTTAGGATGCAAAATACTATATACATATATATATATATCTAGCATGGTTATAATTATCCAGCAGGAAATAATACTCAATTATTATTAGTAAGAAGATCGATTGTGTGTGTGCATTGATTTTCTTATATAAAAAAAAAAACGATCAAAACGGCAAAACACACACACAATTATACACTTTAGTAGATTTAAACGCACGAAATCTTCAAGAAAAAAAAAAATAGAAAATTAAACAAAAACAAACTACATATTATTATATATTTAATCGAATATTCTATATATATGATTTATTCTTTATTAACTTTTTTTTTTACTAAAAAGAAAATTGGAAATGATTTATGAGAAAAATGGAGATAAAAACGCTTTTGACGAAAGAATTGCATATAATGCTTACAGATTTTTTTTCTGTCTAGAAAAACTAGATTTATAATGAATTATTTGATGTTAAATTGAGAAAAAATGCAAAATAATTAAATTAAAATATATTTATATGAACATTTTTGGAAAAAAAAAACAATTGCTTACTTAGCATTGATGACTTAAGAAAAAAAAAAAAGATACAAACAATCAACATGAAAAGAAAAAAAATAAAACATCTTGTTGCTTAAAAAAAAGTCGTCAAAAATTTCGTTTATTATTTCAAAATTATTTTATATATATTTTTTTTTTTTTTTTTTTTTTTTCTGATTGAAAATGTAGACTTAAAGTATATGTTCAGGACCCGCTAACAACTGCACTAACATTATGTAACACACTAAAATGTACTAACATTGTGGCTTTCAATCATGAGTTCTTAAGTTTTAAGAAATTAGTCCGAATGTTTATTAACATAACATATTTTCATCTCATCGTCAAAACGGAAAAGAACACAGTTCGAGATTAGACATGATGGATTGGAGTGGATTAAAGTCTTACACCTCAGCGATATAAACATCAAACTGGTGTACACATATTTCTCAAACCGAACTAGAGACCAGTAACAGAAGCTAAATGATTTTGTGGAAGCTAAATAAAAAAGTTCTCCAGCAACAACCTGGTTCGAAATGGAGCGCAAAAAAAAAAATTATTTTAAAGGATTTTCTTGGTTTTTTCTGAAAAGTGTCTCTATACTTTGAAAAGTGTTTGAATACTTTATTGAAAGTGTTAACGACTAATGTGCATGACTACAAAAATGTACATAACTTAAATTCTTTCAATTTAATCTTAATTATTTCAAAATAAATATTAGACTTACATTCCTATCACTAATAAATAACAATAATTGTCCTTCGTGTAAATGAGAAACAGCACAATTTCTCCTTAGTAACAGGACGAGGACTAGTATACCTATAGATATTCATTCTGCAAACACAAATTGGTCAAACCATTTTCTTTTTATTAAATCCTAGCGAATACCCGACGTGTGTTGCTACGCCCCAGACATATTTTGTGCTAAAACAACGCTTTTGACGTGAATAATAAGTGGTTGAAATTTCATGATGATCGGTTCAAGGGTTTAGCAATCCATAGGGAACATACATATAAAGTTTAACATTCATATATATACATACATACGTACATAATTTTTTTTTTTTTTTTTTATAATTTGCACGTGTTAAAGGGGATATGAATACCCTTATTCTAATTTTTAGAACACGTGCGTTTTTGTTGAAAGGAAGAGACAGAGAGAAAGACAGAGTGGTGTGGTTTGAAACTCAGGTGGTATTAAGTTTCTGTAAACTCCAAGGGTGGTTGTCCAGATAACTGGGAAGTATTTTGTTTTGTTTCCGCTATTATTGTCGTTGCTTATTATTCACAGTATTTTTTTTCCGTCCTCCTGATGCCATCATCACGATCAAATTGCATTTTAGCCATATGACCACTCTACTGCCAGTGTTATGCCTTCACAATAGAGTTGTCTGGCTTTCGCAAGTGATCGACTTTTTTATTTATTTCATGCGAAATAAATGGATGATTCCTGACATCAGGATTCGAACCGTGAATCAACAGCGTGACAAACGATGATGTTACCACTACACCACGGCCACCCTCAATATAATATAAATAGCATTTACGTTGCTAAAATAAAGGATTTGTTTGTTGCATTATTCTTTAAAGGTTTATGACCTTTTGTGAGTTTTATGTTTTTCTGACAGAAGAAATCCAAAAGAGACCAAAGAGTAAATAGACCGAAAAAGTTTTTTTTTTTTTTTTCAAAAAAGAATATCAGAATATAAGAATATATAAATCCCGGGTGTGGATTAACAAATCAGAGCTTCGTTTCTACGTATAGTTGACTATATATCATATTTTCAATTAGATTTTAGTCTGGGCTTCGAAGTATTTCATAACCTTAAGATAAGGGAAAAATAAATCTTTCTTTTTGTAAATCACTTGTTACTTACGTCTCTCATTATATGGTATGGAACAATGTTCTGTCGAAAAATTAATTTGGTGGGACCTGAACATTCAATCTCTTTTATCTTCAGAAAACATCCACAGATTCAACTTTCGGGGACGTCTTTCGGAGACGTTCATCGCTGAGCATCTCTCTTGGTTCTATCTATCTCGGACATCCAACTTGAACTTGGACTCATCGGAGAAGATTCTTGCCCTGACTCGTAGTGGAAAATCTTGCCTATGTGCTGGTTTAAGTGGACTTATTAGAGCTTTTACCAGTACTTTTTTCACTAAACTTGGTGACATTCTTTTTTTCGGTACTCGTACAAGATCGTTCCTAATGTTTGATAAAGTTTTGAATCGGTGCCGGATTATCAAAAATCGATCGTCTAACGGCATTGTTTTTCTAGCCTTCCAGTGTTTTTCTGCTTATTGGTTCATCCTATCTCTCGTATTTTTTTCTCGTCTAGAAAATCTCAACAAAACACCTGCATATAGATGAAGAATTGTACTTAAATTCTGACTATTCACGTATATATTTGACCTTTAACGATACATTCATTGTAAAGGAAAAATATCCAGTCTTAGTACAAAAACTGAAGAACAGGAATTACTTCAAATTAATAGTGTAACAAAATAAAAATAATGAAGACGAACTTGAGGAAGAACTCTCACAATACACTAAAATAGATCTCCTGATAAAAATAACCTTAACAGAGTGATCCAACAACTTAAAAAGGAAATTAAGAAAGAATCAATGATACCTTCATAGTTTAACCGACGACAAGAACTCTGACTATTCACTATGGAAGAGTATCGAATACTTAAGATGACGTATATAAATATAAATAATCTCCACCAATCAGGGACAGTAGGGACCAGTGAGCTAAAAACAACTCGGATAAGGCGATGGTCCTTGCTCACAAATGAAATAAATGAAAAAAAAAGTGCCTTCACCGTTTCACCAGCCAAAGCCCGGGAGGTGTATAAAGAAATCCAAATAAACCAACAAAATAAAAATGATCCAGGTTTTGAACTTATTACTGCAGAGGTACTAAAACACTTACCCCATAGGAGTACTCATATAAATAAACTACGTTACATTATAAATTCCGCTTTCAGGCTAAATTACGTACTCAGCTTCTGGAAAGTATCCAAACAAATTAAACCGCGTCATATAGACCCGTTCTCTACTACCGATTATGTCAAAACTTCTTGAAAGACGGTTGGTAGTACGATTAAACCTATTACTGAAAAAAAAAATATCTGATACCACCAATTCGGACTCAGTAGCAAACACTCAACTAGCGCACGACTTAGACAAGGTCATCTACAAACTGAAATACCTCATACCAAAGCAATTAGTGGAGCTCCTTAAGTCATACTTATCCCAACGATACTTATTCTGACTTAAGAGAGACAAAAGCGGGAGTTCCCCAAGGAAGCATCTTGGGACCAGTCCTTTACCTACTGTTTACTAGAGACATACCATCTACAGAATGTACAATGTCACTTCTGCTGATGACTCACCCATATTAGCTACCGCGGGCTCTCCGGAGGAACCAACACGAAAGCTGCAAATTGCTTGTAATGAAATAGCAAAGTATTTTGTTGATTTTACTAACAAAAAGATACAACATTATCTAATTAGACTATTTGACACATAAGTGCCATTCTCAAATACTGCAAAGTACTAAGGAATGACACTCAATGTAGAACTTGGACGGAAGGAAAATGTAAAAAAAAAAAAAATGGAAGAACTTGATCATAAATTTCATAAACTCAAATGGCTCATTGGTAGAACGTCTGCACCATACAATGAACTAATGCTGTACAAAAAAGAGCACCGTGCAAAACAACATTGAAGTTAACAACGATTCCAAAATAAAGTTCTTAAAAGTATCGTAGACGTCCCGTGGTATATACTCGTAATAAACATAGATCTTCATCGTGACTTACAGGTGGAAACAGTGGGCAATGAAGTCAAAAAGGGACGAGATTATAGAACCACATAAATGAAGAAGCATAACAACTACTCTTAATCGCAAGAAACCCTTTAACACATTCGCGCAAGTTATGAATGCACATAATGAGGTGACTCAAGTTGCAGATAAACCCATTTGCAAAGTTCAGCAACTCTCCGACGGTACATTCGTGCTTCTGCGAATTCCGTCTGAGTAACTTGAGTTGCAATGGCGTATTTGTAACTTGTGTGGGAAGACACTGAAACGGCAGCTATGACCAAGCGGTGCATGAGATAGTTTTAAATAAAATTAAAAGATGAGTTATTGTGCGGTCGTCAAAGAATAAAGTTGTTGCAAACTGAAAGTTGTTGTTTGGTTTAAATAAAATAAATAATTAAAAATAGTATACTTTCGGTGACGTTTATACACGTTTTTTTCCATTGCTGCAATGGTGCATGACGTCCGTAGACATCATTTAAAAACCTCCTTTTTCCAACAAAACGTCGTAGATCAAGTAGAGTTTTAAAGAAATACAATTTCCGGCGCACCAACAGGAGTAATCACATATATTCTACTGTCAATTTTAGCGATATTATGCCTGCAGTGCAATTAGGGTGTTTCTAAGTGCAGTAGTTTCTGAAATATTGAAAGTGCTCCACCGCAAGTCAACAAAAATTCATGCTGTGCGTGAACGTATTAAACTCGTTGGAAGACAGCAGTAACTAGCAATCCGCTGGAAGATACCTAGAGTATTCTCTATAATTACACTTTTTCATCAAGAAATTGCTCGTTAGTCTCTTAGACTAGTTGCAATGTAAACAAATGTATCTAATGTAATCTATTATAACATTTCAATAAATAAAATTTCAATGCCTCAGTTTATTGAAGCACATTCAAGTTTGCAAAAGTTCGCTAAAGCCGACATACTTAGAAAGTAAAGACGGAGAGTGAATCGTCTGTCCTCAACTTTTGATCCTATTAGACGTAGGAGGTTGAAATTTGGATCAGTGTTAAGTTTTACACAGACGGTTTCAAAGTAAAATTTCAGAAATGTGAAAAACAAAAAAAGATTTCCAAGTTAGAGTAAAAGTTAAGAAAATTGTTTTTCGTGTATATAATTACTATATGGGTATCAAAAGTGATGATGCGCTTATTTAAAAAAAAAAATTATAGTTCCTTTATTTTTACTTCATCAGATTTCGAGACAAATTTAATAAAAACTGTTAAAAAAGGTACTTTCCCCCCACTCGATGTTTTTGAAACCGCAGAATCGAAAAATTTTTAGAAATACGTGAATATGTGTCATCTTCACATGTTTTCATGACAGGAAAACAGTTTTCGAAAAACTTACATATACGAGTACAAATGTGAGTGATAGACAAAATAGCATCTAACATCCGTAATTTTTTTTTTTGCCGTATGGAATCAAAATTAATCACTGGTAACACATCTTTCGTTTGATATTCAATTTTAACGTCTTTGAAAATTTTGATTTAACATAATGACATCTAGTATTCGCCATACTGCGGGATTTGATAACTGAATTACAATAGGTTTAGCCGTTTAGGCTCTACATATGTGGTAACCCAGCTTTGCTTTAATAAATTAGACGAAGTGACGCGTGTAGTCAGCAACTTCGTACTTACATGTAACATATATTTTTGGAACTGTTATTGCTTCGTTTGATACCCCATATGATAGATTTCAATAAACGGCGCCTACTTACCGCCATATTAGATTTCTCGAATAGGCTATAAGCCAGTGGCATCTGCGCCCCTTAGACGAAACATTTGATGGCTTAATCATAACAATTGATTAATCCTTGTAAACATAGCCACATATGTCCGTACATACGGACAGATGTAACACAAGTGAATTAGCCGAAACCCTTTAAAGAGGTTGGCTTGGATACAAGATATTCGGTGGAATTATTATTGACAAAAGTCTGGTGCCAATGTACCTTTAACAAGATAGACAAATTGTCACTAAAAAAAGAAGAACATATAATAATACAGGCCCCTAGATCCTATCAATCTACATATGTATTCTAAACGGATTGCGATCCGTTAACTGAGCTCAAATTTGGCTGCTGCCTGATTCGCTTACGGTATAATGCGCCTCTGGCTGTGACAGATGAATAGACGGAACGATAGATAACTGACTTTCACGAAAAAGGGTTACGTTTTACTTTGAGCTACCTTGAAAGTATTGGTACAATGAATATAACTCTCAAGTGCACTAAGGTACTCGTATATATCTGGAAGCACTCCAAATAATAACAAGCAGGTTTCCATTTTCTGAATCCTTCTGCGTTGACCACATTAACACTTTTAAAATTTTCCGTTAAACAAAACACCGAGTATACATATCTTGGACGCACCTGCTTTTTATTGACTTGAAGGCAAATTTTGATTGAGTGCACAGAAAGTTTGTAGGGCATTACCTATGGAAAAAAGGCATCCCAGACTAAAGTTTTGGCATAGGAGTAGCCTATAAAAGGAACTTGATAATTGACGCATTGTCCGACAAACTTAAAATTCTACTGTCGCCTTTCCAAACATATTGTACGCTAAGCTGCGACTTTAAACGTCGAATCGACTGCATTACGTGGGCGCAGCCCTTAAAAGTGATCTAAGTATTTAAATTTCTGAATTTATTTCTGAACTTATTGTCTGTTTATTAAAAAGGTTGGCCTCGTATGGATTTAGAGCAATGTTCTAAGATAACACAATAACACCACGCATTATTGTATATAGGAAGAACGTAAACCCAATTTAATATTAAAGACAAATTTTAATTTTATCAACAATCTCTAAAACACCCTGTACTGCTGAGCCAAAACTCGATTGAACTCACTCACAAGTAATGTACTTCGAGTGAAACCACTCTCTAAGCCACGAAAGTATCTCAACGAACCAAGCTTGAAGTTAAGGTCTACCATGTTGTCGTGCGCTGACCATCGCTCAGTTGCTTTTCAAATCTTAACTACTACTGACTCACTCGTTCGAAACGAGGTCTTAAAAACAGAAAATGTGAAAGTAAACCTGAATAACAAAAGAAATAAGTAAAAAACCGTTTCCACTGCAACCAAGACGCATAGACGCAAAACCAGCTAAAGAGACGAGGGAAAAGTGAAATTAAAAATTCATACAACGTACACGCCAACGTATCATGTTGATTAACGTTCTGAATTTTGTTTTGGCCACTGTAATCGTTTCTTACCAAACAGGTATAGATGTTCTTAGAACCAATGACTCAAACAAATATTTACTTCTTCGTTTTTTGTATCTACAACAGTTGCTAGTGTTAATTTGATTGCGTATATCTCGCAACATGGCCTACATGGAGAGTTAACCTTCCGTCAGGTAACAACCACTGCGGTTGAAATTAAAGCTAAGCTTGAGACTACCTTGCAATTTCCCGATCAAGCTTGGAGTTGGGGTATACATGAGTTTCCTGTCGATTACACTGAAACGGATGCAAGTGCACGATGTGATTTGGCCAAATTAGGCAAACAGTTGATAAGTTTCGATGATGATTTGGGATTTTTGACACTGCCAGGGAATGAGACGACAGCGTGGACCAAAGATATGCAGTTAACAGGTTTGTTTACTCGCAGTACTCTCAAGGCCATAGTATGATTTGGTTTCTTTTAGGTGAAAAGGGAATCTGGGGTAAGTCTTTGGTGTTAACAGATGCCTCTGGTAACACTCGAGTATGTGGCAGTATTACTACGGTTGATGCAACAGTGGAGCACATGGCGGAAGCAAGGTTCCGAACTCCAATTTCAGGCTCAGTGTACTTTCGTTGGTTAGCCTCAGGTGACACAGGAAACAGTGACACTCTGATCTACTCCGACTTGTATCACATTCAGTCGCAACCGGTCCCGAATAATAATGATCCCGCAACCAAACACGATTGGAAAATCTATGTGACTGATATTTTGGAAAACGATCATCACAGGACCGAGGAGAATTGCAACTTCCTGCAGTTGGTCTTCGATCCACAGGGTTATGGAGAAGGAAAGGGTATTGGAGACCTCGATACTCGATTGGGTAAGATTAGGGTCGCTAAGAACGCTTTGAAAGAAAATCAGCGGGTTATCTTCAAGGATGATAAGTTGGCTCTGTTACCGTCTGACTTAACGATTCCTCATAGGACACTATATTTAGTGTTGTTCGACCATTTACATTCGAATAACTTTTTGGCATGCACGAAGATTCGACATGTAAAGCCTCTGCTATACAAGTAAGTCTTGACTGAAAGTATCTTTTTCATTTCATGGTAATCCTGTCTCGTCTATTTTAGAACCTTTTTCAACTCTGGTG
The DNA here is from genome assembly GCA_963082735.1 of Pocota personata. Classification (NCBI taxonomy): domain Eukaryota; kingdom Metazoa; phylum Arthropoda; class Insecta; order Diptera; family Syrphidae; genus Pocota; species Pocota personata. The sequence continues at coordinate 235,614,952 of OY720429.1, read as the reverse complement.
GCATCAAAGGTGAAGTGAGTTTCAGCGCACGATCCAAGTTCGATCCGACATTTTTGAATTTCACTCTGGCCTCAGCGGGACGGAATACTGAACATGTTAGCAAGAAATTCGCTGAAGACGTATCTGGCTTCCGAATCCATAGTCTACCTCCAGCTCCAAATAGGCGAGGAGAACCTGATTATTGCCTAACAACTGATGAAATATTCAATCCTCATGAGTTAGATCTCAAGTCTGTTCCTCCACCAGGTTTTGGAACACAGGAGCAGTATGCGATTGGAGATCTTAGTGGAAAGCTTCAGAGTCGAAATAAGGATTACTACCATAACTATCTGCTACCTGGAGCCAGCTCAGAGTTGAGTGGAATTTATTGGGATACCTTTCTGCCACTTCAGGGAATCAACAGCATCGTTCATCGCGGTATGGTGATCTACACATTCGATAGGGCGGATCTGGACCACATCAAGGAAAATCCTTGGGGTTGTTCGACGATCACTCAGTATCAAAAAAACGGCATCTATCAAAAGCAGATATCTACCGCGCAGGTTCTCTTCCGGTATCCAATCGTCGGAAGGGTCCTCTTTCGTCAGCCAGCTGAGGAACCATGGCAAGATACTACAGTGATCTTTGAGTATCTGATCCACGCCGATGGATCGACACAGAATAATACATTTGGCCATCGTTGGGCTATTCACAGTAGCGCACCAGGAAAGGATTTCTATGACTGGCAAAATCGGTGCATCAGCGCCGGTGATGTTTTCAATCCTTTTAAGGTTGACTGGGAACAGAGGCCGGCTGATGATTTTTGTAAGCCTCATCTAATGCCCATGTGTAGAGTTGGAGCTATGGATGTTCGACTGGGGAATCTTGCGATTGCCGGAAGGAAGTCACAAGCCACAAAGATTAGTCGGAAAATATTTACGGACTCGAACTTGCCGTTGTCGGGACAACATAATATTTTGGGAAAGTCATTAGTGGTCTATGATGATAATGGACCGAAAGCTAGGGGAGAGCGTTTGGCGTGTTCAGTGTAAGTTTTGCTGCAAAGTTAAGTGCTTATAGGAGTTTATATAATTTGTGTTCTCCTTTCAGAATCATTGGCCATCTTAGACGCAAGGCAGTAGCAAAAGATTGGTATCCCAATGGATCAGAGTTGACAGTTAAAGGAAAGCTTGAAATTGTTCAACAATCCGAGTATGACATGAGCAATGTTGAAGTTGAATTGAAGGGTTTGGTGGCAAACAGTGGATATCATATTCATATGGTAAGTCATCATCATTTGGCTAGCGCCTCACTGATAGTTACTTTCCAGACCCCTGTGGAAGCTAATTTAGCTTTCCCCTGTGAAGCAACATCCTTGTACGATCATTGGAATCCATTTGGTATAAATCCAAAACTTTCTCCACCTCCCAAGCTGGGCTCTACTGACCAGTACGAAATGGGTGACTTGAGCGGAAAGTTTGGAACTCTAGATGGTTTAACGCAATTTGAAGATGCCTACAATGATACCAACCTTCCACTGTTTGGATTCAACAGCATCCTGGGGCGATCAGTTGTGATTCATAAGAAACATAAAAATGCAAGATGGGCTTGTAGTACTTTAGAACGTGGCTATAGTCCACAGGAGGCAAGAGAACTACGTGCAATAGCCTCGTTTCACCATCCTACTGGGTATGCATTTGGTTACGTGAAGATGACGCAGTTGATTCATTCGGATGGTAGTCAGTCGGATACGGTGATTGAGGTTAAATTGCGGCATCCAGGAAAGAATGACCGGAATGTGGTATGTAAAATGGTCTTTGAGATACCTTTCCAACTGTAATTGATTTTATTTTCAGACCCATAACCATAAGTGGCAAATATTTGTGAATCCCGTGGGTGTGGATGCAGCAGTCAAACCAACCGCGACCCGGTGCGTGGCTGGAGGATATGTCTGGAATCCATTTTATACTCAACTTGCAGATCCTTTAAATGTTTGTGGTAGATAGGATTTGGTAATGAAGAAATACTTATTAAGAATCTCTTCCATAGACTGAGCTGTATGAGCAAGAATGTGGACCAGACAATCCTCTCCGATGTTATGTCGGAGATGTTCATTCCAGACTGGGACTCATAAGTAGGAGGATTCAGAATTTGAATTTGTAAAGGACATTTTAATTTATTTTTATAATATGCTAGGTCTTGGTGATAAGCGTGTGGTATTTACGGATCCAAACTTTCCTTTGGAGCAACCAGTCGGCGCCATTGGAAGATCAATTGTTATTTTTAGTCCGGAGAGATCGAATGAGAGATATGCGTGCGCGAATATAGAACCGGATCATAATATTGTGAAATATGTGAACCTACAGAAACCGCCGAGATTTGTTGTGTAAGTAAATAAAACTAGAAATATAATGTCGATCCACTTACTCCCGTCCGTCTGTACGTCAGAAATGTTTTGGCCTTAGCTAATTAACTTAAGATGACGATATAGCTCGGCGTGGACCTGATCCCGAACTTACCTAACTGCATCGAGCTTTGAATACTATTTTGGCTGAAGTTGCTTTCCACTAGGGCTTGTCATATTACGTGAGGTTTAGATTATCGCGTTATCCCTCCCGGATAGATTCAGTGACTTACCGGCCTGGTTATTGTTGATTCGATCCAATCTGACCAATATCAGATATTAGAATTAACAACAGAAATAGGTAGGGAAAGTCCTTAACTACTGATATATAATATGTAGCAGACGTTCTGCCACAGTAACAGATATTGGGTGTTCGTTCCTTATGACAGCGTACCTACATGCATTTATTTCAACTTCTTTACAGTGGAGGCTCGTGTATTGGGGCTCCACATTTCAAAAACGATTTTGATTAAACCTTTAATTTTGAAAAACTTAGAAAAATTTGGCACCCACCAGAGAATGTTGAAGCTTAAATTTTTCACCAAAATATTTTTTTTTTTTGTAGGACTCACCGTTTTCGAGATATTCATCTCAATAAAGATTTTCTTTAACTTCCGGCTGATGTCAAATATTTTGGAAGATTGTGTATTCTCAGTATTCAAAGTATTAGAAAAAAATTTAGACTGTTGAAACTGTTTGTAGGACGCACTGTTTGCGAGATATTCGCGCTCAAAAATGATTTCTATTAACTTCCGGGTATAGTCGGGCAATTTAGTTAATTGCGCACACCTTCAATTTTCGGAGATTTTAAAAATTACAACAACCGTCACGTCGTGTAGAGATTTTCAAAGCCTAAAATTTTGACAGTAGACACTTTTTTCGCAACACGCACTATTTACGATATTTGCACTTAAGTACGAGTAAGCCGGATATTTTGGAAAATTGTGCGCACATTTTTGGAAAAATTTAAAAAAAAAAATTTGGCACTCACCTAATTGAAAACTTCAAAGCCTACAATTTTGACCATAATAATTTTTTTCAAACTTCCGGTTAGAAACGGATATTTTGGAAAATTGCTTATCCCAAATTTTCCGCATTCGAAATCCAAAATTTCGGCCGTAATAATTTTTTTTTTTTCGCACACACTTTTGAAAGATCGTTTTTCTGTAGTAGGACAACTAGTTTGGCACTGTCTGAATTTTAAGATAGATACTTAGGGAGTAGCCAGAAGATCCCCTTACTGTAGCTGCCTTCCAACAATGCGGACTGTAGTTAATGCATTATCAAGGGTATATTGTCTAATGTTCGGTATCTGAACACTGATGACTTTTTCTGAAGTGAATCAAAATCTTCGCTACTCAAGGATGTGAATATGTGGCAGACCCCACTTATCCCATTTCACTGATTATATAAAGCACTGCACTTCTCTAAACAAGCTTTCTTTAGTTAAAGGAATCATATTCTTCTAAGATAGAACACCCACGCTGTAATCATGGCGATTATTGTGATTTTTGTCAACAGCACGACAAAAAAAAAACACGTTTTTTTTAGTCCACCAAGAATTAAGCGTACAAATGATGAACAAGTGGAATAGATCGAAAAGGCAAACTTTATTACATTAGCACAATCATCTACCGCCAACTCAAGCACATTAACGTCAGCATCTTTTCTTACTGATGTGCCGCTGCTCATTATCGCATCTCTGTAGCACTATAAATTAGATTATTCGGCCTTACGTAGGTTATTTTGCGAAATTTCATACAAGTTTTGAAAGTTTTTAAAATGTTGGCCCCCGCCTTGTAGAGAATTTCAAAATATAAACCGTTTTCGAGGTATTCGGTATCAAAGTCGGACATTTTAAAAAGTTCCGCATAATTTTCGAAACTTCTAAAAAATTGGGCACCTACCAGAATACTTAAACACCTAAATTTTGGACCGCTAATATTCTTTATATCAGTGTGGAAGAGTGCTTCAAAAATAATTTTATATTTTTTGAAACGAGAATGGGGGTCCAGGTGCACATGTGCTTCTATGAACAACCTACGGGTAAATAATTGTAGGAGCTTATAAATATGTTACGACCTTACGTTCCTTTGCCCATGACATAATTTAGTTAAGAGTTCACCTTCGGTATAGCAAACCAGATTTGGAAATTTTGTGTTTATCAGACTCAAATTGTCGCCGTTGTTGATAAATTTGTGACCCCATTACCAAATATTGAACTCAAAACTGGTGATACTGCTTACAAACTGTTCATGATTTTTAGTTGAAATGGTAAATCTTCTTACAGAGCACAATTTCTTGAAGAACTTCGCGAGGTTATGGGCATACCCGAATGGATGTTGGATGTCGATGCTCGAAAAACAAAAGAATTACATGGTGGCGCATGCATTCAAATGATTATTCATTTCAAAGGACCCATAGCGCATCGTTTGGAATTGGTAAGTATACGTAAATTAATAAAATTCGTTTGCTAATTACACTTAACCAATTGTGTTCTAGGATATGTCCCGTTTAATAGCTGCTGGGCGTCTTGATGCTCCAAGCTTATATATTCCAGGCTACGTAAATCAGAAGAGAAAGGCAACTCTCTCATACCGTACATGCGGTGTGCGTGATCCAAATGAGAAAAAAAGTATTACTAAATTTTATTTCAAAAATTTATTTTACTTTTTAATTGAAAATTTAAATTTTCAGAAACAAAATCGTTTAGGGGAAGTAGCAGCAATAGCTCGAGACCAAAGACTTTTATACTGTTTTATATTGTTATGTGTTCGTATCTTTTATATTAACCAATAGGTTTGTAAATTTTGTTTTGTAAATACATGTAAATCAAAATGGAATGCATTTTATTTATTTAACAATTGAAAAAAAACCTATAAATTGCTTAAACATTCCTTTCTAGAACTACCGTGTGAAACACTGCAATGTTCCATAGAGTAATTCATTGTATATACCCTTCCAGGGTATAATAATTTGAAACTAAAATAACTAATGGAGCTAGTAAAGGCATATTCATTTAGAAGAATAAAAAACGGAAACCGAGGACCAGGTTAAGCTAAGTCATTAGTCAACTAGGCGTCAGTTTTAGTTAAGACTATTGAGCCATAAATACCCGGCTGCTTTGGAGCCCATCAATTTAATAGTGTCTGATTTGATTAAACGCGCCCACAACTACGTTCGAAATCGTGTTAAATGTAGCACAACCTTTGTTTACGACAGTATACTCGTATATAGAGTTAGAGTCAAGGATACTTCACAGCTATAACGCTGGAATACCTATTCCTGGCTTAGTCAAGGGATTAGGCTCTGTGGTTGATTAAAAATTACTGTACACTAACTATGGCATGAGTAATTGTGCGGTCTGCTAGAGTGAACATTTCATTTAAAGCATAAAATTTAAAATACTGTAGCATAATAATAACTACGCTCCCTAAAAGTATGATGCAACAAATTCCGAAGTGTCTTTTCATTTTGGCAGAATTTTGGTTCGAAGTATCCTTTCATTCGAGGTTCGTGTCTGCGGTTTCCGCAGTTCATGTCTACGAAAGAGACGGATAATATCACGGATGAGAGGGAATTATAACTGCAAGAATGATTGTCATCTTGGAATTTCTCCTGTTCCAGTGGTCGAAGAATTTGCTAGAAGTTTCTGGCTATCAGAAACTTCTGCTATATAAGGACAGATGGCGATCAAAAAGGGGGCAGTAGTTTCTAAACTGTGGCGAAGAGATTAGAAAAGTGATAGCGGGCGAAGTTGTAATTTTGTGATAAATTGAAAGTTGAGATTTAACAAGAAGAAGTAATTAGTTTGGATTTGTGAATTAAGTAATTGAAAGGAGATAAAGTGATTTGAGAGGACAGAGACCTTGTAAGAAAAGAATTGCGAAGAATAGTATAGTGTGAACGTGAATTGTTCTATAGACTAGAAAATAAAGAAATAATTTCACAGAATATTGTTTTATCTACTCGAGCCGTAGCGCGCATATTACAATACAATAAGTGGTGTGAATAAAAAACTAGTAAAGGCTTTTAGTTTAGCTTGCGTTGCTAAAATTTTTCAGCTAATGCTTAAAAATTGTAGTCTTTGCTGTGATATATTTGTATCTATCAATTAGTTTGAACACCATCCTAAAACGTAAGCTAGCAAGATTTGTTTCGTGAGTAATTTTTGTGTTTCCGTCGTTGAAGATGCAGTGAAATAAGGCCAAATTTTAAAGTTTTATTTCACTTTGTGGAAGTGAAATAAGGCCAAACGAATTCACTAATCCAAAGTGCAAAGTGAAATAAGGCCAAATGCTAAAGTCTTTCATGATGAAATCTTTAGGGTAGTTAAAAGCGTTAACAGCCGCATAACGTCGCCATGTGAAGGCCGTTTAGTGTATGAGTCGCAAAGTGAAATAAAGCCAAACGTTAAAATTTGGCCTTATTTCACGGCTCCGTCGTTGAATTTGTTTTGTTAGTAGTTATTCAAGTTTTGTGTTTGCTACAAATAAGTCAGAACAAATTTTAAAATGGATACGTTGACTGAAAGTAGCTCTGAGGTTGAACTTATCTCAGAAAAGAATTCTCAGCGATGCCGTTTTGTGGATTTTTTTAAAAAAAAATACAAAATCTTATTTAATAAATCCTAAGCGCCAAAAATAAAATCTGAAAGAGAAAGAGCTTTGTCACAGTTGCATGTTGAATGCATAAAAACGGTTGAAAAAGAAAATACGAAATATGAGAAATGAAGTTAAAAAAAGTTGACAAGTGGCAACTGGAAACAAATGTTTTTCGCATAAGTTTTGCAAAGAAAATTATTTATTTGTTCATAAAAACAGTTTTTATAAACAAAAGTAATAAAATAAATGATCTGTTGGATTACAACATATTTTTTATTTCTTCTCTCCTCTGTTGCCCCAAAGTCAATTGGTGATGGTCCGTTGAGGTTTTTTCGTAAAAGGTTTCATCTTCGGGGGTATCATTGCCGTATAAGTTATCACTTTCGTCCGATATAAAGTCATCTTTTAAATACTTTGAAATGTTATGCAAAACTGCACAGCAAGTTATTAGAGTAGGGCATTTGTTTAGCTTTATCCGCATCTTATATTGCAGAATAGGAAATTCGCTGCTTCACTATATTCTATGATATTGTAATATGCAAGCTACGGCTCGAGTAGATAAAACAATTATTCTGTGAAATTATTTCTTTATTTTCGAGTCTATAGAACAATTCAGGTTCACACTATTCTTCGCAATTCTTTTCTTACAAGGTCTCTGTCCTCTCAAATCACTTTATCTCCTTTCAATTACTTAATTCACAAATCCAAACTAATTACTTCTTCTTCTTAAATCTCAACTTTCAATTTATCACAGAATTACAACTTCGCCCACTGCACACTTTTCTAATCTCCTCGCCACAGTTTAAAAACTACTGTTCCTTTCTCAATCGCCATCTGTCCTTATATAGCAGAAGTTTCTGATAGCCAGAAACTTCTAGCAAATTCTTCGACCACTGGAACAAGAGAAATAATTCTTGCAGTTATAATTCCCTTTTATCCCTGATATTATTCGTCTCTTTCGTTGACATGAGCTGTGGAGACTTCGTCCCAGACACGTACCTCGAATGAAAGGACAGTTCGAACCAAAATTCTGCCAGAATGAAAAGTCACTTCGGAATTTGTTGCGTCATATTTTTAGGGGGCGTAGTTATTATTATGCTACACTGCCCCCCTCTTAGACGTGTTCGTCCCGAACAAGTGCATCCTCATTTCAGCCATTGTATCGACTCAGTCGGTCCACATGAACCACTTTCATTTTGGCCCTCGGTCCTCGCTGGATGCGGTAGACAACATCGTTGATGCGGGTTACTATTCTGTAGGGACCTTCCCAGTTCCGCTGTAATTTAGGTGATTTCCCCTTTTGGCGATGGGGATTATACAGCCACACCAGATCTCCTTCCTGGAATCCTGACGTTGTTGCCTTGGCATCATACCTGATCTTCATGCGGTCGCTCGTCATCTTAATCTGGCTTCTGGTCCTTTGGTGTATGTCCCTAAGCCTTTCCCTAAGGTCCGCCAGGTACTCTTATTCATTTCTGGGCTCATTGGTAGGAGATCCAAATTTCACCTCACTGGGTAAACGAGCTATTCTACCAAATAAGATTTCGAACGGCGTATGTCGAGTAGTGCTATGCACGGCACTTCTATAGGCCATCAAAAACAAGGGAATCTGCCGGTCCCAATTCCGTTGGTAGTCACCTACGACCTTCGAGAGATGTTCGTCCAAAGTCCTATTGAAACGCTCCACCATACCGTCCGACTGTGGATGAAGCGGGGTTGTCCTTGTCTTTTTGATTCCGAGTAGTTGACACATCTCTTGGAAGATTCTTGACTCGAAGTTCCGCCCTTGGTCAGAATGCAATTCCAAGGGCACACCGAATCTGCTAACCCAATTGTAGACGATCTGCTCCGCCACGGTTCTGGCTTCCTGGTTAGGGATCGGAAACGCTTCCGGCCACTTACTGAAGTAGTCCATCACTACGAGTATATACCGATTACCATTGTCGGTTTCCGGAAAGGGACCTGCGATGTCAATGGCGATTCGTTCGAAAGGTGCTCCCACGTTGTATTGGTGCATCTTACCTCGAGTTTTGATTCTCGGACCCTTGCTAGCTGCACACACGTCGCATTTTCTGCACCAGTCTTCGATATCTTCCTTCGCTTTTAACCAATAAAAACGTTCTCGTACCTTTTCTAGCGTCTTATTCACTCCCAAGTGGCCTCCGGTCGCCCCGCCATGCATTTCCTGTAACACCTCCTTGACCCTCGTCCGCGGTACGACAAGCTGCATTACAAACGACTTTCCGTCGGAGGATTCCCATTTTCTTCTCAGAACACCTTCTTGGACATGGAGGGGGTCCCACTGCGCAAAATATGCCTTTAAGGTCGGGCTTCTGTGAGAGATGTCCTGATGATCCGGTTTCTCCATGTTCTCCTTCCAGGCCAGAATCGGCTCGATATCCGGGTCTTCCTTCTGAGCGTTCCGGATCTCATCTACGCTCCAGCCGGCGATAGGTTCGGCTCTCATTCTTTGGATGGAAACCAGCTCCCGTTCTTCCTGACGCGCACAATGTTTACAATCCGTTCTGCATGGTCTCCGGGACAGTGCATCCGCATTAGAGTGGAGCCTTCCTTTACGATGCTGTAATTCGTAGTCGTAGATTTGCAGCCTTTCGATCCATCTTGCGACCTGACCCTCAGGACTCTTGAACTGTAATAGCCATTTTAAGGCTGCATGGTCTGTGCGAAGAACGAACTTCCTCCCGTAGAGGTATTTGTGAAAATGCTTCGTAGCCAAGATCAAAGCTAGAAGTTCTCTCCTTGTCACGCAGTAGTTCCTTTCTGGCTTAGAGAGCACCTTGCTGAAGTACGCAACCACCTTCTCTTGGCCGTCATGCACCTGGGAGAGTACGGCTCCTACCCCGACATTACTAGCATCTGCATCCACAACGAACGTTTCCCCGGGAGTGGGGTAAGCCAGTATCGGGGCATCGCATAGCCGTTGTTTAAGTGCCTTGAAGCTCTTCTCGCACTCAATTGACCATTTGAATTGTTTTCCCTTTTCCGTCAACTGGTGCAGGTTCTTTGCGATCCCGGCAAAATCCTTCACGAACCGTCTGTAGTAGGTGGCTAGGCCCAGGAAGCTCCTTAGTTGGTGTTTATCCTTGGGGACTGGCCAGTTTTTCACCGCTTCGACCTTCTCTGGATCGGTTCTCACTCCTTTCGCTGAAATTATGTGCCCCAAGTACTTGACTTCTGCTCTGAACAGGGCGCACTTCTTGGGGTTGAGCTTCAGGTGGGCACTTCGAAGCCTTTGAAACACATCCCTTAGATTGTCTCGGTGTTGCGCAAACGTTTTTCCTACGACGATGACATCATCCAAGTATACCAAACAGGTTTTCCATGTTAACCCTTGCAGGACACATTCCATCAATCGCTCGAAAGTCGCCGGAGCATTGCACAGCCCGAATGGCATTACCGTGAATTGCCATAGCCCATTTCCTGCGGTGAAGGCGGTTTTCTCCCGGTCTTCTGGATGGATCTGTACCTACCAGTAGCCACTCTTCAAGTCGAGAGTGGAAAACCATCGGGCTCCTGATAGTGTGTCTAGCGTGTCGTCAATCCGTGGCAGAGGATAGCTGTCTTTCTTGGTGACGTAATTGAGCTGCTGATAGTCCACGCAGAACCGCGTGCTGCCATCTTTCTTCTTTACCAGTACAACCGGTGATGCCCACGGACTTTTGGAACTTTCAATCAGACCTTCTTTCTCCATTGCCGACACCATCTCTGCAACTTCTGTCTGCTTTGCCAATGGAAGGCGCCTAGCAGGCTGACGAATTGGTCTAGTATCACCAGTGTCTATTCGATGTTGTACCAGGTGTGTTCGGCCGTATTCTCCGTCCTGTGAAGCAAATACATCAGCGTACTCATTGATAAGATTCTCTGCCATAGTTCGCTGCTCCTGATTCAGGTCACTGGACTGGAGAATCGTCTCTCTCGATTCCGCTGTCCAAGGTGATGGGAGAGGTTTTGGAGCATCATGTTCAGATATTGTTGCGACGGCGGTAATCGGCGTGCATTTTCCAGTCACCTCCCCTCGCCTTAGTTTGACAGTGTGTGGTCTTGTGTTCAAAACTCTCACTGGAACCATGGTGTTCTTTGGTTCGACTAACGTCTTTCCCACGATGTAGTCTTGAGAATTCTTCTCTGGGTCTGGTTCTACTATGTAGAATCGGTGGCTCCCAAGATCACCTTCCAGCTTCGTCCAAATGATTGTCTCTGAAGACGGCGGCAAAACTTCGTCTTTGCTGATGACTGTCCTGAGAGTTACGGCATTCTCGTTTCCGTACACCATCGGAATCTCCACATTTCGATACCTCAGTACTTGCATCCCGATGTCCAAGATTACTTCATTTGCTTTCATGAAGTCTATTCCGATGATGCACTCGTCGCATATATCTGCCACCAGAAACGCATGGGAGAACGTCAGTCCTGCCAGAGTAATCGTAAGACGAACTTCTCCAAATACCTTCGCCATTTCCCCTGTTGCAGTCTTCAGGCAATAGCTGTTGGTGTTGTGCAGCCAGGAGCTTTTGACGATATCTCTTCTTACAATGGAGGCGGTGGCACCTGTGTCGATGGCGGCTACGCACTTCTTCTTGTTGATTAGTGCCTCCACTGTCAGGCTCGTGTTACCCCGTTTGGTTTGCGAAACTTGAATGGTGGTCCTGGGGGCCTCGATTCCAGTAACCAACTTCTGCCCCGCGAAGTTGGTCCTTACGCATTTCCAGATGCTTCCTCTCTGCTTCTCCTACTTCCGCAATGTGGACAATTTCCTCGTCTAGGTGCACTTCTGCACTGCCGTTGTAGGTGTCCGGTTTGGTTGCAATTCCAGCAACGGATTTGACTTCCGCGAGCTCTGTCTTCATCCATGACGGCTGTTCTCTGGCATGAGCATTCCACGACGGACATTTCCCTGACACGGTGTATTCCCTGGTATGCTTGGTCCGCAGCCTTCATTGACAAAGCGAATGCAAATGCCTCGGGAAGTGTTCGCTTTTCAGCCATCCTTACAGCCATTTGCAGTTGTCTGTCCTCTATGGCCTGAATAAAAGCTTCCACCGCCATTTCGTTGATAAGCTCCTCACTGGCTTTAGGGTATGAAAGATGGGCTAGTCGCTCTATATCCGCTTGCAACTGTTGGAGCGTTTCCCCCCTTTACTGGACTCGACTACGCAGCTGAACCCTGTACACCTGCTGCATGTGTTCATCCCCAAACCGCATCTCGATAGCCTGAACCAGAGAATCGTAGTTCTGCTGTTTATCTTCCGGGATGGTCTGCAAGAGCTCCGCAGCTGGACCCCTCAGTGCAAGTGTGAGTGCAATGGACTTCTCTTCATCGTCCCAGCTATTGGTCATTGCGGCCGCTTCGAATTGCCTTTTATAAATTGGCCATGATGTTTGACCATCGAAGATAGGAGGCTGCATCTCCTTTCTTCTCAGACCGTCAGTGGAATATTCCCGTGCTTTCTGTCTCTTCACATTGCTGAGCTCCTTAGTAAGATTTTCGACTTGCTTCCCTACTATCTCGAATTGCGTATCCACTTTTTCAAACTGAGTCTCTATTTTCCCGAACTGAGTTTCATGTTTCTCAAAATTTTCATCGAATCTAGTTTCGACTTTTCCGAGTTGCGTCTCGACCTTCTCGATTTTCTCTTCGATCACTTCGAATTTGGATTCCAAGTTCTTGTTTTGCTCATCAAGTTTACTTTCCAGAGCATCTAGAGAATTCTTTTGTTCATCCAGCTTAAGTTCTAGAGAATTCTTTTGTTCGTCCATTGCTTTCTTTTGTTCGTCCATTGCTTTCTTTTGTTCGTCCATTGCTTTCTTTTGTTCATCCAGCTTAAGTTCTAGAGAATTCTTTTGTTCGTCCAGCTTAAGTTCTATAGAATTCCTTTGGTCTTCTATTGCTTTCTTTTGTTCGTCCATGACTAACTTAAGTTGCAGGAGCAGACTCGTTATACCCGGGTCGGCTGCTGTACTTGCTGGTTCCTCTTCCACGTCAAACTCTACGTCGTGCGGATTTTCACCTTAGTGCGTTACTGCTTCTTCCAGACGAATCAGCAGGGCATCTTTTCCCCCAGTTGTGTCGAGGTTCCGCTTACTGAGTTCTGCCTTTAGTTGAATTATAGTTAGTTTTCCCAATTTGCGACCCATTTTGCGCAACTAATTAACTCAACACGGAAATCGTTTTTTTTTTTTTTTTTTTTTTTTTTTTTCCAATTTCACACCACAATAGTTATTCACAGAATAAGTTTTATACCGCTTCTGACACCAATGTAATATGCAGGCTACGGCTCGAGTAGATAAAACAATTATTCTGTGAAATTATTTCTTTATTTTCGAGTCTATAGAACAATTCAGGTTCACACTATTCTTCGCAATTCTTTTCTTACAAGGTCTCTGTCCTCTCAAATCACTTTATCTCCTTTCAATTACTTAATTCACAAATCCAAACTAATTACTTCTTCTTCTTAAATCTCAACTTTCAATTTATCACAGAATTGCAACTTCGCCCACTGCACACTTTTCTAATCTCCTCGCCACAGTTTAAAAACTACTGTTCCTTTCTCAATCGCCATCTGTCCTTATATAGCAGAAGTTTCTGATAGCCAGAAACTTCTAGCAAATTCTTCGACCACTGGAACAAGAGAAATAATTCTTGCAGTTATAATTCCCTTTTATCCCTGATATTATTCGTCTCTTTCGTTGACATGAGCTGTGGAGACTTCGTCCCAGACACGAACCTCGAATGAAAGGACAGTTCGAACCAAAATTCTGCCAGAATGAAAAGTCACTTCGGAATTTGTTGCGTCATATTTTTAGGGGGCGTAGTTATTATTATGCTACAATATTATAACGCGTTCCTTCGTTTGAAGATTATTACACGTTATCTCTTCTGTGTTCTAGGTGTTTTATATGGTGTCTATAAATAAAATAAATATTTTGGCCCTAACAGCCCAATGCATTGCCTTGCCTAGCTCCTCGCAGCCACTCGTGCTGTGCGCCTCACGAATAACTGGGACCTACAATTTAATGCCGTTTCCGAAGTGCAATTTTTTCGATTAAGAGAAGCTTTTCGTGACAATTTTACTCTCGGATATTTGTCAGACATTCGCGAGAGGTGGGACCGCGAGAAAACTTTTTTTTTGTTTTTTATTTTTGTGTTTTTTCTTGGATTCGAAACTTGAACGCCTAGCTCAGTGATCGCGCACTTAACCACTGAGCTACGGCTCCCATATGGTGTTTATAGCCATCGGCTAATTCTGTATTCAATAACCCCATGTAAAATTATGTCACTTCTTTGTTCACTCATGTTTTCATAAACACGTGGTCTTTTCAATATTCGCCTAACGTGGACTGATCATTTGCATAACATTACGGGATTACTGGAAAATCCTTCACGCCATGTTGATGAATACGTGAACCGTAAATTCATCACCATGGCGTGAAGGTTTTTTAACGTACGTATCGGTTGCACTGCTGTTGAGCTATTCTTATCGCGTTGGTGGATTTTGGAAATTTAATCAAATCATGCGATTTGAGTAACATCTTTTTGAGAATCGTTTTAAGAACTTTATAAACAGTTGTTCTATGAACTTCCTCTTGTTTTGCAACACCAATCTGGAAGTCAGCATCACTTACGAAGCGAAGGCATATTTCCAGTTGCTATTTATGCGTTAAAGCTACAGTTGTTCCTCAGTTTTCGGCGTTCCGCTTCGAATCAAGGACTCGATTTTTTTCCATTGCATGTCATTTGATTATTCAGGACTGCAACTTTCACAATTCGCTGAATGTTATGTGACATCCCCTCTATATTTGCTGTTGTAAACTGATATCACCGATTTAGATTCCGCTCATATCGCCTTTTAAAACTATCTCTCCATTTAAGTTTTCGCGGAATACTTGGTGATCTGTGTCTAATTTCGGTATTTATTTGAGCTCTGGTTACAATTGGGAGATGAGCTGAAAATGTTTCTCCCTGAACTTCGAAATTCGTAGCAATGTTCATCCATATAACTTTAATAGCACAGTTGTCTATGAGGGAGCTTCCTTATCCTGCTGTAAACGACAGCTCACGACAGTTTACGACAATATTCAAAGACACGTAGCAACATGTTTAACTAGCTTTGATATCAAACGTTCTCAGTAAATATTTTCATTAATCGCAAAAATCCATTAAATAGGTGTACTACTACGTCTACTATGCCAGGAAAAGAAAACCTACAAATTACGAACTATGCTCAGTTTCTTTAGTCGATTTTATTATACCATATCCCATAAGGTGGGTGGCCATGGTGTAGTGGGTAGTGTCTTCGCTTGTAACCTAAATTTTGCAGGTTCAAGCCCGAACGGGGAACAGCAACCACAGCCCGAGCATAAAAGAGAAACGAATAAAATCCAAGTTTCTCCAACCACTATACCAAAAGAAGTTCTGCTTGGTAGTACAATGAACTTCGTGTGAGTCTGAGTGCTCCGAGTTTTGGAAATTTCCTATAAAACAAAAAAAAAATATATATATCCCATAAGATGTATTAATTTTGAAACATACACGTGTAGTTTGAAACATAGGGAAATATTAAAGATCGATCCTAAAAATATATATATGTTCGTTCGTCTGTCTGCGTTTTGTTTAAAAAAAAATATTTTGCTTTCTCGAAGCTATTCAAGGTATATTTCATTAGAATCTGCATGCTTCTGTCAGAAATGGTAACAGTCACGTCAGCCAAGTGGACTGTAGTTTTCCTGTTTTTTTTTTTTTTTTTTTTTTTTTTTGTTATACCCTATATTATATTAAATGCTGACACATAGTTTGTAACAATGTGTAAATTAAGGAATGAAAGTGCCGAGTACTATATGAGACCTACGTTTTTAATGATGAGGTTTTTGGAAGAAAAAGTGAAGACTGATGACAGATTCTAGTACGAATGGAGCGAGCTATTTTTATGAGCAAGAAATCTGAAAAAATTATTTCCTTTCTGTCATAATTTTTCGAAAACTTTACCGTTAATAAGATATTTAAGAAAAAATGTAAAAAAGAAAAAGAAAATGCTGGTCTATTCACCGGTGCCATGAAATAAAGTCTTATGTAAAAAGGTCCAAACGTAATTTTGGACTTTATTGCACTTTTTTGAAAACGCAATAAAGTACAAATCGAAGTGGAAATAAAATCCAAACAACAAATATATGGGGAGAATTGAAGAATCCACAGCTGCTCCCCTGCAACCCCCACTTGGAGTCACTGCAGTATTTGGAGTGGGTACGAGGTTTTTTTTGTATGTAAAGTTCGGAACTGCATCCTTTTTTTTCACAAAATTTACAATACAAAAAAATAATAAATTTGAAAACTAATTTATTTTTAAACTAACAGAACTCGAAAAATGTCTGATTTCCATTTAAAAATATGGACTGAGTATTTATTATAAATGCAAGTAAATAAGACCATTATCAGTGGAAAATATACTCCGTTTTATTCGATTCGTCTTTTTCTTTTAAATAGCTGAGTGCAATAATGTCCCTGGACTTTATTGCACTCTCGTTTTGGACCTTTTTGCATAAGACTTTATTTCATGGCACCCATTCACCTAAAAACAATGACATTCAAGGGCACACAAGTTCATCAAACACATTATCACCACGTTCCCTACATCTCTGCCCTTATTCGCAAGTATTTTTTTTTTAGCGAGTCAAGGCTACAGTACACGACCTCAGCGTACGTTATTATTGTGATGATTAGTGTACGAACAAGTTTTCGACGAGGTTCAATCGGAGTAAAGCTGGCAATTGAGCCAAAGCTTTCGCAGACACCCGTAAATATGGCCTATTTTACAAGGGGTTGACGTGGTTATAGCAATGTAAGTTGCGGCTAATTACAAAACAAGGTGGTGACTAATTCTACCACCTGCAGCTTGTTGTTGGATAGCCGTACGTCAGGGACGAAACTCAAATCGAAGAGCTTTTTGAGATAGGTATAACCTGGGACTTTGCTGGGTTAAGAAACAAACCATTTTTTTCTGACCAGTAATTGATGACAGCCAAATCCTCATTGAGATGTGAAACTAGTTCATCTATTCTATTCAGGTGTTGGGATAGACAGAGTTGAACATTATCAGCGTATAAATATACTGAGACATGTTTGCATACCAAGGGCAGGCCGTTAATAAAAATGCAGAACGAAATTGGTCCAAGTATTCAACCCTGGGGTACACCTTGAGTAAGGGGTTTTAGTGTGGAGCATTTTTCTTCGACAACAACTCTTTTCCACCTGTTTGACAAGCCTTACAGCTCTTTCAACAAAACCAAAAAAGTGTTTAAGTTTCCAGCAGAGGATACTGTGATTGACTTTATCGAAATCCTTAGAAAAGTCTAACAGGCATAGCAAAGTTACGAAACCCTTATCAAATTCTAGGCGTACATTATCCAAGATATTGACCATTGTAGATGAGCAGCTATGTCTTGTTCTAAAACCAGATTGAAACGGACTTAAAGAGGCATTAATGGAGAGATGATTTTGTATTTGCTTTGCTAGCACCCTTTCAAAAACTTTTGATAGACACGGCAAAATGCTGATGGGCCTGTAGTCGCTGGCAATGGCAGCATTCGACTTTTTTGCAACTTGTATCATTCTTGCATACTTCCAAGCTTGGGGAAAAATTTATGTCATAATACAGAAGTTAATTATATGAGTAAGATGACTTAAGATATGTGGCAAAACTATTTTCACAAAACGTAAAGGCACTCCATCATCACCAGTAGCTTTAGATTTAATTGATGCAAGAATACTTCGTCCTCCGAGACCGCTTCAAATTCAGCTTGATGTTGAGCATGAGTATCAGAGCTCAAATCAAACTCCAGACCGCTAGACTCTGCATTATTAGTCAGAAAGTAATTGTTGAGTTCATCAGGATCTAAGGAACAATTTCTACTACCATTATTGCCAATACCAAAAATGGTGGTAGGGAGATGCTCAACTTAGAGTAGTAGTAATTCTGCTTAGACTGACGAACAATGCATGTCGCCTGGAAACTATTTTGTTTCCATTTACTATATAACTTCTTCCTTTTTTAAGCGCACTAAGTACTGCCGAAGTAAACGAAGGTAAACCAAGTATTCCGAATGGAAACAGTTTTTATTGGTACATATGTATCATACAAATACGCCAAAAATAATTGAAAACATTTCAGTTTGTCGTAGGGATCAGTCTTCAGCCTTCGGTGCTCCCAAAGAATCGAGGATGCTGCAGCATGTAGCGCATCTAAATCAATAACACGAAAGTCCTTAAAATGAAATGACGTCGGAGCAATATTATTTGAAATACTAATATTATATGTGCAAAACAGAAGATCATGTTCGGAGATACCTTCAAGAGATAGCTGATCATAAAGAAGAACCGATGAAGGATCAGATACAATAAGAAAATCGAGAAGACTGGAAACTGAAAACATTTTGGGACTGAGTCATTGAATATAGTAAGACCACAAGAGGACACGAAGTCCTTCATTTAGTGAGCACGAGAATCTCTTTTTAGTAAATTAGCGTTGCAATCCCCGCACACGATTATATTGTCGTATACATATTGGAGAAATTTCTGATAACGCAGAAAAAAATGGTTCTTTGAAAATCTTTGGTCAGGAATATAACAGCATGAGATCAAACACTTTTGGTAGCCATCATATATCTCTAATATCAAATATTCCACTGATTCATTATGCGATTTAAAAATCATTCCGCAATTGGTACTTGTTACTCTGTCATTACGAAACAAATTATAATTATCGATTTTGTATAATTCATCTGAGTCATCCGAGTGAAACCAGGTCCCATCAATTCAAACAACATCAATAGACTTCTTCTGAGTTAGAAAGATACAATTTCGTATACAAGCTTTTTAGAATCCGAGGCAACAAAGTGTAAACTTTTCTTTAAATGCGCCCTCAGCAGGCCCAATTTTCGAAAAATGTTTTTACTACTTATAGAAACTTATTTCCAATAAAATATGTCTCTACAATTCATTTATACATTACATAGGGACACGCCCACTTTTTAGCGGCATCTTCTTCAGGCAACAATATTTTCCTTTCTTATCAATTTTTGCAGTGATGGTGATGTCTTATTTTGAATATCCCACCAGAATCTGTGAACTTCGATTACAAATACTTATTCCCAACAACAGTTTTTAGTTTTTCTGAGAAAATCTCTCAAAAATCGCAGGAACTTCCTCTGAGTAGAAGTTGTCATTGCATTTGCAATAAAAAAATTACAACGTCACGCCCACTGATGCGGTCGAATATGAGGGCTAGGGTATCATACGGTTCGTTTCGGATTGTGATTTTTTTGGATGTTTTTAATTTAAGAAATTTTATAAAACATGAAACAAATGTTGTATTAATTTTAAATTATTTATATATAGCTTCTTCCAATTAACTAAATCCTCACAATTTTATAGTAGAGAATTAATTGTGTTCCTTATTCGCATGAAATAGTTTTTAATGTAACATAGGGTATCACACAATCCGTTGCGAACAAATTGTGACACTTCTTTAGTTTTTTTTATTTTAATTTTTTTCTAATTCGCCTAATCAGAATTTGTCTGACCTTTCCAAGCTATTTTTCGATTGAGTCAGTTCTCAGTTGATTGAGTCAGTTGATTGCAGAAATCGGTTCGGTGGACACCCATATTTCACGACAAAAATAAGTTCTGAATTTTAAATTAAAAAGCTTCATATTCTCCGAATAACGAGGTAGCAAAAGTAAATTGTTCAACAAAATGGGTTGACAAATATATGCATATAAAGTGCAATTATAAAAAAAAGTAATAAGAATTCGGTATTAATTCAGTTGGATCTCAATCAACCGAAATTAAGTTTTAAATTTAAAAATAAAGTGTAATGAGAAACATATAGAAAAACTACAATTCGTCTGAAACTGATCATATGACACTCCATCCCTCATCTTCTAACCCATCCATAATAAAGTGGAAATGTCGTTGTGAACATTTTAATTCAAGATCTTTGACATCTTTCTACTCAGATTTTTAAGAGATTCTATCATAAAAACTGTTACTACGACTTATTTTTTTAGAAGAAAGTGGACGTGACTGTCACTCTTTGTAAATAGCATTTTGTTTTAAAAAAAAAATCTTCAAATTGAAGATTTGGAAAATATAAAATCTTATTTAAGATTTTAATTTCAAAATATCTTCACAACTCTTAGAAATCTTCATAACAACTAAAAAAACATATGCCAAATGATGGCACAGCGCTTCCGTTTTTTGGTATTTGGTTTCCAAATCTTGTCTGCACTCCATGTTGACATGTATGTAATGTCATAGCATACTAAAAAATCCAGTTTCAATCAAATCTGTTCAGTATTTCTGGAATTATTTATTTAAAAAAAAGTATTTAAAAACCCACCCCTTTTACGAGTACCTTACCCCCACTACATCCACTTCAAATAAAAACGTCAAATTCCATTAAGTGGTTCTTGAGTTATCAGCGTTACAAACACCATCATTTAGTTAAATGTTGATGATTTTTAGACAAGACCACCTACACGAACATTAGGTCAAGCTAACAAGCCACATTTTACCAATATTCATCAAGTATTCTTGACCTAAGCATGATGACCTTCAGCAATCAACTCCATATATGTATGTATAGCTTATTATCTCCGAACTAGAAACCAAATTTCATTGAAATCTGTTTAGTCGTTCTTGAATTAAGAGTGTGAGAAGTCAGAAAGGGAAAAGGAGATCGGCAGATAGACAGACATGGGACGAAAAGTATTTGTTTTGATCTGGAATGGAAAGATTATTTGGAAATTTTGAAATTGAAGACCAATAATTTTTGGGCTTTCAGAAATTATCACATAGATTCTTGTATTTTGAATAGCGATGAAACAATATAGAAATATAAACTACAATAAACGAACACATGAGCTTTGTATTATTTTTAAAACAAAGCAAAAAAGCTAAAAATACCAACATAATTACATAATTTTTCTTTTGTTATGTAGATCAAGGTAGGTATTACTCGTAGAAATGAGTACCCTGCAAAATACGATTTGAAAAAGTTAAAAATTTAGGCGCTCTAGTGTATGTTCGTGATAGGCTTTCAAAGTACAGATCGTTTTTAAGAAATTATTTCTCTAGTTTATGAAACAACTTCTTAGGCGTGTTTAGCGAAAGCTTCATTAAGCTGTGACTTACAATGGCTGAGTTATCAAGAACATAAGACCAAACATAAGAAATTATATTTCTCTAAATGAACTGCATCAGTGAACTACGAGTATGTCATTTAAAATTGATTAAAACCCTGTGGTATAGAGAAAAGGAAGGATGTAAAGGAGAATTGAAGATTGATAACGCGTTTTCGACTGAATTATCATGTGGTTCATATTTAAAACTAAATTATAGATATGAGGGGGCTAGCGTGAACCTTATTTAAACCCACCCTGTAGCATTAATATAATATAATAGATAACTTCTCCAATGCTTTTCTCCGCAATCTCCTTTAGGTTGTCAAAGAAAGGTTTGCATAGTGTGCGCTGTTTGGTTCCAGTATTGCAGTATTGCAGCTACGATATGGTATACAAATCTATCCAGTGCTAGTCCTCCTCCTTCATTAAGTATTCTGTACCGTCATTTCAACTGCATCTTAATTCAACTTCATCGCTAATCTGGTGAAAAAGAGAAAATATTTGATAGGTTCAGGTTCTGATATGTAGGTAGTTTCATCTAAAAATTGTCGAAATCGGGCGGTGTCTCGGTAAGATATCGGCAGGGTTTTCAGAATTCTCCAAGTCATCTTTGTTAGCGGTCTTATTTAAAGACGTTCTAGCGGTTTTGATGGCAATTGGACTTTGAGTTAAGTCGGATATGTAGATGCGTTTATCGGAAAACGGTCAAAATCGCATGAAGGCGGTGTAAGACATGATGGGCTGATTTTTAGTCCCACATCTTCAGATTGTTCGCATTAATACTTCCGGAGAGAGGAGGTGACATATATTTTTCAAATTTCCTTACATCTGCAGATTTCATTTGATGTGGCACATGGTAGGGTGGGAACATATTTTTTTCCTTGGGTACATTATGACCCCAAAACAGTTTATTTTTTCTAATTATTTTCAATATTTTATTTTATATTAGTTTTGTTGAAAACTTGAACTTTCTAGGTCAAATGTTTCAAAAGATAAAAGTGACATACTGACGTAGGTAGTGTACCGTTTTACTATTCCGGTACAGAGCACCATAAAGTAGAAATTCTATTGAATCCTAACGATATGTACATATGAAATACAATGAAAACGAAGAGCAACAGGTGGTTGCCGTAGAAATGACATTTTCTCATCCCCATACTCGTAAAACTAAAAAGTAAACATAAACAAAAAAATCCTCCCCACAATGACAGAAATGTCATATTATTCATGTCCCACAACGCGCATGTCCTAGAAGTCATAAAAATATCGATCTGCCGACATAATAGTATCCAGTCATTTTCTCAAAATTTCAGTTCAGTGAATAATGGAGTGGATAAACTTTATTGTGTTTTTGGGAATTTTGGGAATTTCAAGTGCCACGTTAAGTGGACCCTATCTTATGTGGGGCCATGAACAACTTAAGAATATGAAATTTCCAGCCCTAACTGAGGCAGACGAGCAAAGTCTATCGACACTTTTCACCGAAGCCAAAGCGGTGGTAGTCTTCATCCGGAACAATACAAATCGGTTGGATGGTGAGAATTATCCAAAGTTCCGTCAATTGATTAACGAAAATGCATGGACCTATCTGCCACAACATACACTGGCTGTGGAGCCCTTTAATTATAACACAAATGTCGAGGTGGGTTAATAAAGGTATGTTCTTGTCATTTGGATGACTTTTTCTTTCGATAGGTAATAAATTTGGTTGGTCCAACATCGCAACAAGATACTGAGATAACAGCACTGTTCAAGGACTCGGTTACTATCTATGGAGAGGGTGAGGTGTTGGGCATGCTGGCCTATCGTGAGGAGGAAGTTCATTACATGTACAAGAGAGAAGCAAATGAAGAGCCAACAACAACTACTAATCCACCTACAGATGAGCCAACTGAGACTAATTTTATTTATCACGCTCCAGGTGAGATGAGTTATTTTTATACACCCACCACATGCCAGATACTTGGTCATTCTTAGAGAATTATTGTAAACACATTGAGAATTTTGTATATTGCTTGCATAATATCTTTGTCTTTCTCTCTAACATGTGTAGCTAGTTATATTTAGATAAGTAGATAGGTGAAAACATGAACTACCACAAGATCATTGTGTGGGTACTATAGTCTCTCTTAATGGCTTGTAATGATTATGCGGTTGTTTAACTGGCATTAAAATAGTCTTTCTTTCCACACGTAAGGTGTTGGGAATTATTACGGAAAAGCGCTCCATTTGATAATTATATTCGTGCATTTGATCTATGAAAGGAGGTCAATTTAACTTGTGCTACTGAGTGCGCATCTGTTCCAAAGACTACAACTAATTTTTTGACACGCATGTTTCAGGAAGTTGAAAGTGTTTGTCGACAACCGACCGGTACTAATTTCTTAGCATTCAATTTTGATAACCGTATGTGGGAATTTAAAAGTCCATAAAAGAAATAAGCTCACATTATTATTAGATACTATTTTACTAATCCAATATATTTTTACTTCCTTTTTTAAAGAGCACGTATTGTTTTCATGAAAAATCCCATCTCGAGATTTTGATCAATCCTGGTATTACTATATAAGAGAAACTCAAAAAGTATGCCTCGCAGTTCTGTCCGTCTGTCAGTGTTACCGAAAGTACTCCCATAGGAGTATTGTGCTACTTTCAACACCTCCGTAAACCCGTACTCCTCCTTTCACACTCGTACTCTTTTTTTTAAAGACCTAAAATATCTTACTCTTGCAGCAAAGTGTGATTTCAACCTTAATAAATTTAATTCACTTCAAATTGAATGCAAATTTGGCACCACTTTTATATTTCAAACTGTCGTCAAAAAGGGAATTTCCCTCTTTTATTTTATTTTATCAAATCGGAGTTTATACGTGACGAGTTTCTCTCTGATCCGAATTTTTCTGACAACTATTTAAAAAATATTGACTCTGTATATCTATGTTGGGGCTAAGGCTGAACTTTTTATTAAAACAAACAAAATTGAAATAAATCAAGTAATTGAATTTAAAGGTATTTGCCGAGAATATTATACGACCCTGAGTGCGCAAATTTCAAAGCGAATCGATTTTGATGACGAAATTTTGAAATCTATACAAGGAATTGACCCTTTAAATTTAGCAGAAAGCGCTACTGAAATAATTTCTTCCATTCCTGATTTGATTAATGAAAATGAAATTGAAAACCTTGACATGGAGTGGCGAACACTAATTTATCAAACTATGGTTTCTAATGCTTTAGAAATAGAAGAATTTTGCTCAGAGATATTTTTCTTAAAAAATGCCCTTGATGAAACACTTTTCCCTCTGACAAGGGATTTTGTAAGTGCTTTGTTAAGTCTTCCGCACAGCAGTGCAGCGGCAGAACGAGTTTTTTCCGAACTGTTTCTCATTAAAGATAAAAAACGGAACGGATTGGAGGTAAATGCATTGAATGCAATTATGAGTTGCAAGGAATTATTAAATGGAGTTGATTGTAGTAAATGGAATCCTTCAAAAAAACTTTTGAAGTCATATAAAAAAAAATGTTTGTTTTTTACATTTTTGTTACACTTTTACCATATAATCTGAATCATAATACCTTAGTTTTTGAAACGCCACTTGTATTTAATGTATTTAATGCATATCTTGTGATTCAATAAGTTCTTAATTTTTATTTTAAAAATAATATTACTATGCATTAAGCTATCTGCTATAATAAGATATATTTTAGAATTGAGGATATATTTACTTACTTTCGTTATTAGAATTAATAATTTATTTATTTATGTTTTGTTTTTTGAACTGTTTTTTTTTTTTTTTTTTTTGATGATTTTTTTTATTGTACATAAAGTTAAAAAAAAAATTGTGTGCACACCCTTATTTTTGAAAATTAAAAAAATATCTGTACTACTATTTATTTCAAAATACTCCCCTTTTTTGGCTGCAGTACTACTTTATAATATTTCTCTCCGGCAACACTGCCGTCTGCACTACTGACTGCAGCTCAAACGGTTGGATGGATTTATTTCAAACTTTATATCTGGGCACCGCCGTGGCTCAGTGGTTAAATGTGCGATCACTGAGCGGGATACTCTTGTATCCCACTCTGCCACCTTTGAGGTACTCGTATATGACTGCATACTCAGTGTTCGCTAAAAAGTCGAAAATGTGCGGCCATATTTCAGTTACGGCTAAGACTATTTTATATAATATCGATACCTAAGTCATTTTAGAGGGAATAATATGGTATTCAAATTGTTGACATATGTATGATCAAAAAAGTTATTTAACATCTTAAAACATTTTTCTTAAATCAAAATTTTATCGACTTTTTCGAACGAAGAACACATATAGGGATATTCAGTCCTTTATTTTAAACGGTGGTTCTTGTCAATCACAAACTTTGGTAAATATTGGTATTCATTCAATCACCCATATATCACTCCCTATTCCAAACAATTTTAACAAATTTAAGATGATACCATCTAGACCCAATCGTATATCGAAGTCAAATACGTATGAAGAATAGCAGAAAGTGTGTATCAGACGTCGTGTAAATGCTCTCAATGAGTTCGCCTAAAATATTCATAGGCCGATGGCAGATAGAAGAAGGGTTGAACCGATTTTATTGCTGTTAGTTTCCTTGTTTGGGAAATGAGCTATTTGTGTTCAATCTTTAAAAAAGATTAACCGATCCGGGAGAGTTCCCATCCATCAAAAAAAAAAAAAATATTGCTTAGTGTTGGATGGATTTTCATATCGCTTCCAGAAAAATCCTCCGACGAACAGAAATCAAATTTCATAATATATACAAGGTTATTCATTTTGAGGTTGGAATTCAAATCCATCTGTCATCCATAGTGACCCTTTATATTATGAATCGTTTAACCACCGCTCAACGCATTAAAATTTTTGTATCTTAACACAGAATGGCCATAGAATGCGCGGAACATACGAGTACGCCGATTGCGTGCTGCAAAATCAACAAGTTGACGCCAATTTTTCGAAAAAAATCTTCTTCAGCGATGAGGCTCATTTCTCGTTTGGCGGCTACGTAAACAAACAAAATTTCAGAATTTGGGGTTCTGAGAATCCAAATATGATCGTTGCATCTACCACGGGTGACAGTTTGGTGCGCGCTGTGGACTGGTGGCATGATCGGGCGAAAGCGTCACTGTTACAAAGAATTCTATGCGTTATGGTCAAATGATAACCAACTTTTTTGGCCGACATTGATGTGACCGTCATGTTGTTCCAACAACCTGCACTCAACACAGGACATTTGGCTCTACTGGACGAAAAGGTCCCCGACCTTTTAATTTCGAGATTTGGAGGCATCAATTGGTTAGATCGTGTGTTCCGACCCGGTTGAATTTCTTTTGTAGGGCTATGCAGACAATCTCCAACCTTTGAAACACTTGAAAACCAACATCCGTAAAGTTATGGCCCCAATACACCAGAAGTCTGCCGAAAAGTCATCGAAAATTACCTCACGTGAATCGAAGTTTGCAAAAATTCTCCTGGCGGTCATTTAACCGATGTTGTATTCCATACTTAGTGGCATAGTCTAACATTTAAAACAGTTAAAAAATTTGCTCTCCGACGACAACACCTCCGTAGCTGATCGGCTGATCTGTAGTTTTTTATTAATTTGTTCAATGAAAAATGATTATATTGACAAATATAAAGGTTCTTTCAATTTGAGTTGTTGCTCGAATGATAAAAATAAACATTTATTGACGAATCGCACAAAAAGAAAATATATGTACACAATAAATATATGTACCTACCTGACATGGTTTCAGCCACCAATGCTATGCCAACAGAGCTATCCGTGCTAACATTCCGTTCGTACCACATATTTTAGAAAAAGAAGCGTGTAATTTAGGCATTTGTAAACCTTCCATGAAAAATTTCCTAAGGAACAAAATACATGCCAAGGATATCGATTCAAATGTTCTAGAGTTACAGCGTCACAACATAAAATAAATAAATTAAACAAAATGTTTTTTTTTTTTAATCCGTTAAAAATAGAAAAAATAACTACATATATCGGCATTACAATGCGTATGTCAAATATTGTTCTTGGACAAAATCGATTGAGCCATATCCGAGAAATAGATAGTTCTTAGTTTTTAAATATAAATCAAAATCGATGTTTTTTTTTCAAAATCGGCCCTTTGCTGGCTGATAATTTGCGATTAGCATGCAAATTTCAATTTCACCTCGAAATGTTAATCCACCGACCTCAGATATAAAGTTTGAACAAAAACCGTCCAGCTGTTTAGGCTGCAATCGGCCGTACATACATACAAACAGAGAAACAGAATTAAGAGATTAAGAAAATCTCGAGATCGAAAATTTTCAGGAAATTAATATTTGCCTTTATAGGTGCAAGTTAAAAGACCTAAGTGGTTTTATTATTAGGAATTAGGATGTCAAATTAGGAAGAGTGTGTGTTGGTTAAACGCACCACTTCCTCTATTCTCATTTCGTAAACCAGTTCGTGCTCCTTATGAATTTCAGTAGATTGAAAAATCTCCAGCCAAAACGCAAAGTAGTATCATAGTAGATATTGGATCGATTCTGCTTCCTCCTCGTTTGCAATTTGCAGAGGATCCGGAAATTACCCCGGCTAGTATGCGGATAGAAGATCTGTCAATTATGTTAATATCAATCTTCGACCATAGTGTAGGAAGTGTGAAGCAGTCGCTCCTGGAGAGTCAACGAGAGTTGGCCTCCTTTTCAATTATACCGTCTATCTTATTGTACAATTTTCTTATTGGTGGCAGTATAGAAGATCAGTCTGACTGGTTACCATAGCCAACCCCAGTCTCGCCAGTTCGTCTGTTACATTATTATGTCCGGGAACCCAGTACAGTATGACTACATTCCGACATTTCTTAACTTTGATTTGGTTGTATTTGATTTCAAAGCATTTTCACTGTCCACAGATGTCTATCTTCGATGCGGGGAGGTTTTTTCTCGAATAGATCTAGCAGCTTTCTCTATTGCAAGGTTGACTTTTGCTGAATGTTTATATAAGCCTTTTTATAAAGGTCAGCTTTCTGAAGGCCATTCGAATTCGCTCGCAATCTATATATACTAGAATGTTCATTAGATTCTTAAGACTAAGTGATATAATTATGCACTGTGGTTATGGTGTCAGTGTTTGATGGCAGAGAGCAAACTTCCTCAAACGCTGACTAAGTAAAGTACATACAGCACCTCGTCTGCATTAGTAATGCCCTAACATTACTTTATTTAAAAAAACAGTCTATAGCATAGATACAGTATAGTAGAGATGGGCGATACCAAATCATATTTGGAATCATCGATGTTTTCGACTAAAAAAATCTATGTTTCTTTATCGATCTTTAAGGTTTCGATACACCGATGACCGAGACCTACCTGATCCTAGATTTAAAAAAAAAATTCTAAATATCAAGATCAACAACTCCAAGAGATTGCCAATAAAACAGCACAACCAAAAGTTAATATACATGATAAAATCACAAGCGAGCCGAACTGCAGATTCTGAGGCTTTTGCAAAGAGCTTGCTTTTGCTTCCACAGTTATAGGGTACTACAATAGCCACCGACATTGGAGGAAAACATTCTGGCACAATTCAAAACCAAGTATGTACTTCAGATTTGATAGATGATCCTCTTCCAAAAATAAATATTTTAGCGCTCACAGGGCCATGCCTAGCTTCTCGTAGCCATTTGTACTGCACCCCGCACGAATTGTTGGGACCTAAAGTTTTATGCCGTTTCCGAGGGCAATTTTTTCGATTGAGGGAAACTTCTCATGAGAATGTTTGTCAGACTTTCACGAGAGGTGGGACCGTGAGAGAACTTCTTTTTGTATTTTTTTGGGATTTGAACCTTGGATCTCCGTTTCAGTGAACGCTTACTTAACCACTGCGCCTCTTCCTTACTGGCAAATACTTGCGCCCTTACATTCGAAGCTGATAAAAACGGACGAATCAAGGAACAGTTTGAACCAGAAAGTTTAAATAAGATGCTCTTCCTTAATTCATCTAATATCGAAGATGTTTTTTTTTTTGATAAAAATATCAAATTTTGAATGAATATAAACAATTTTTAGTGTTATTCCTTTACAACGAGTGTTTTATTTTTACTTTTGTATGATGTATCGATTCTTTGACTTCGATGTTATATCGATACAGAATATCGATGTTTTCGATAACATCACCCATCCCTAATGAGCAGCAATGGGTGCCCATTGTAGTACTAACAATGGATAACTATTTTCCCTAGAAATAGAAGCAAAAATAAATAGATTCAAAAATCGAAAGCTTAAAATAAGTACTTTCTTAATTCGGCTTGGACGTTTTATTTTAAAGACGGGTAAAAGTTTTGGTGTTCAAACCGGATTCAGAGTCTGGCATAGTTCGTAATAGAATGAAGCTTCTAAGTTGTTGCTTCCTTAGGTTTTTCTTTGAAAATGCTTTTAGGAATTTAACTCATGAATGTCATGTCATGATTGTTAAAATACTATTATGATAGCGATAGCCCTATCTCAACCATAGTGTTCCTGGAATGTCTCACAGACCAACTTAGAGGTATCTAAATATGGTGTATATGGAGCTTTATAGGTTTTCTAGAATAATTACACTCTCGCCATTTGTCTGCCGAAAATAGTAAAGGATGTCATTCATTTTTTTTAAATTTCATCATAATGTAACTTTCATATTTGTTGATTTGCAGGAAAAGCAATTTTATACACAACAACTGCGCCGCTGTTAGTGTTAAATATCAATGACTCCAATGGCAATGTTCAACAGCACTCATTTGCCTTGATAGAGCACGATAAAGAGGTCACATTCGATGATCGTAACGACTGGAGCCGTCTGAGTATTGGATTTAAAGTGAACAATACCCGAGTATGCTTCCAGTAGAGACATTTTCAAGATCATTTTCTAAATCATTTGTCTCAAATTTTAGCTCCGATTGCGATTTAATTTCACTCTATCACGGTTCAACTACTGGTCTCTAACGGCTGTTGAAGTTGAATACAAGGAGTATCGCAATAGTTTGCCCTTAGTTGGGGAAGCACCAATTGCTCCGAAAGGATTCTCTTACAGGTGTTCATCGCGGTCACTTATTTTCCGCTTGGGACAGGATAACCTGACCTTAAGTGATTATCAGGTAAGCTTTCCCATCCACTGCTGATTCAGAATCTTTAATTATCATTTATTTTCAGGTCCAACCCTGGTTGAAGGGTGCCAATCGTTTTAGTGATGCCTACAATTGTGTCGGCTTTACCACCGTTCCCATTTGGTCCGGTTTATTTGTAAGTGCCCTTCTGATCGGTCTACTTTTTCTTGGTATTCTAGCACTAATGGATATAAAGACACCAAATAAATTCGAAAGCACTCGCAGTAAGCAACTTACTTTCACCGTTCAGGAGTAATAAATTGGTATAAATATGATGCCAATGCAACAAATACAGTGTTATAATGTTATACCAATTGCAAAAAGATTGTGCAATATTGTGCCAGCAAATAATTATATTTTAAGTTGCATTTTGTTTAATTATTGCAAATATTTTCTCTTTAGGTAGGTATACATATAGTTCTATTCAAAAATTTAAATAAAAAATAAACTCAAACCAAATATAATGGAATTAACAACATTTTTGTTTCCGGTATTTAAGGGGGCTAATCTGACATAGGAAACACGATCATCACGAATGTCTACTTTATTGACAAGGTAAAAAGTGTGAAAACAAAAACATTTTCGTTCAACTGGGCTACTTTCTGTATAACTTGAACCTTGCCCGAGTTGGTTGGAAACAAAGCCCGCAGTATTTTAAATAGTCAACAATTCTTTTCCAATTTCGTTTTATTAAATTTTTTTTCTGAATGTTAAGTGACCTGTATAATAATTAAAAAAGGTACCCCTTTTATTTCATTTAATGCAAAGGCATTGATGATTTGGTGAGATCAGAAACGAAAGCAATATCCGTCAGATCAAACACAAGGTGCAACTTCAAATCTACCGCAAGATTATGTAAAACACTCTTCCGATAATTTAGGCAAAGAAGACACCGCCAGCCACAGCACCATCGACAACTAAGCGGGTGGCCGTGGTGTAGTGGTAACATCAACGCTTGTCACGCTCTTGGTTCACGGTTGAAATCCTGATCTCAACAATCATCTATTTATTTCGTTTGAAATAAATAAAAAAGTCGATCAATTGCGAAAGCTTAGTCAACTCTACTGCGAAGGCATAACACTGGCAGTAGAGTGGTCATATGGCTTAAATGCAACTTGATCGTGATGATGACATCAGGTGGAGGGAAAAAAATACTGTGAATCATGAGCAACGACAAAAAAGCAAAACAAACAAGCTCCTCAGTTATCTGGACGCCACCCTTGGAGTTTACTGAAACTTAATACCACCTAAGTTTCAAACCCACTACACCAATCTTTCTTTCTCTCTCTCTCAATTTCTGCAAACGCCCGTGCCCTGAAATAATTTAATGGTATTCATATCCCATTTGGAGCGCGCAAAATATAAAAAAAAAAAAAAAAGCGTTTAGGAACAATCTCCATAGCACATTACGAGTAACACCAGCAGCAGCAATTTTAAAACAAATCCTAAAGCTTCTGATATAATCTGTTTCTTGATTTAGCCTACAAAACTTCTGTAAGTGAGGACAGCATAGCAATATAACCCATCTGGACAAGACTCATATTTAAAGGTCGTTACGTCTGTACACCTTAAGGGTTACTTGAGGTAATCAGCAAGTCTACGGAGACTGAGTTGTACGAGCTAACGATCTCTATAGAAGGAGCACTAGAGGTCAAAGAAACATCATCAGGCAAGTATTGGGTTCGAAAAAGTGACTGCCAATTCATATTTGAGGACAGAATTCAATTCGAGGCAGAATATGAATTTTCATTCTAGCTCCAAAAAGTAACGATTCTTTGCTAATGGCCGATATTTAAAAAAAAAATTAAGTTGGGTTAGAAATATGTCACTAGATGGCGTATCAAGTTTTTGGAAAAAAGTCGTACTCTTTTACTTTACTTATTAACCAATTTTTGATTAAAAAAATGTTTGTTTAAAATCGACATCTGAACAGTATTTAACATACGCAAGGGCATGACCTACTGAGTTTGTAAAATTTCAAAACAAAATTTCGCTTTTTAGCAAAAGAAAAAGAAATGCATTCTAATTATGTTGCTTAAAACGTACGTGCGACCCAGTCATGCACCTTCTATGTTCTATCGATTAGCCATCTCAAAAGTACCTTTTTATTCCATATTTGTAATCCATTTAGATCAAATGTCCAAAATTTTAATGATATGCCCTTACATATGTCAAAACTGACTTAAATATAAATTTTAAACATAATCGCCTCATCCTTATTTGAAAAATGGACAATTTTCGCAAGTCCATACCACGGCAACATATTAGACATTGAAAAATCAGCATTCATGAAGTTGAGCCAATTATTTAGAGCAAAGAGATACTTTACAGCGCAACAGCTCCTTCCACTGTAAAAAACATAAGTTAGACCAGGACTTGAGTATTATTCTCACTTTTGGAGTACGGTTCCAAAACATTCTCTTCATCTGCTCGACAACATACAGAGAACAACTTCTTATCTCAAGCCACCAGGGCCCATCACCTCTATGACCAACTGGCAACCGCTCGGACATCTCTTTCCCAAAACTCATTCTGCTACAGGACAAGTAAACTTTGGAATTCAATCCCAGGAGACATATTTCCAGAAGTCTCCAATCTCCAACAATTCAAGAGCAGAAGCAACAGGCATCTATCATTCAAACATCTCTTAGCGCTGGCTCAGCATTATAGGTTTGCGGCTCCTGAGAGATTATAAGAAAATAAAGTGCACGACTGGGTCGCACGTACTTGCACCTATTTGTTGCTTATCTGCAAATTACTCAGGTTTAAAATTCAAACAAAGTCATTAAAAAGTTTCTTTTCTTTTTTAAATCCTTTAAAAATACAAAAGAATATTGTAAAAATATTCCACAACCCGGTATGCCACAATCGAACAAAATCGATGGTATAATAGTCACGAAATGGTCAAAACCAGATAATAAGTAAAATACGAATTTTTTTAAAAAACTTGGTAGCTCGTCTGTTGACATATGTCCACTATAACTCAATTATTAAATTAGAACAAGTTCGTTGCAGTCGTTTTCGAGAAAATCGATTTTTTACTAAATTTTTGTAAAATGTCGTTAATTTTAAGGTTGGAATGAAAATTTGGATTTCGCCTTGAACTCGTAAACCCACAAAACTTAGATATGAAGTTTGAAAAAAATCGGTCCAGCAGTTGAGGCTATAGTCGTGCATACAAACAGACTGTAACGTCAAATTTGATTAAAATCCCGAGATCCAAAATTTTGAGGAAACTAATACCTCTTCAAGGTGGATGCTGAATTTTTCAAAATTTGAGGAATCTTTCAAAATGTCCAACTTTTTGAAATGTTAATTCAAAGTATTTTTGAGTGTGAATATCTCAAAAATGATATGTCCTACATATGAAAAAATAAATTGGTCCCAATTTTAAGCTATTAAATTCTGTTGTGCCTAATTTTGAAACATTTTTGAAAATTGTACGAATGTATCCAAAATGTCCGAGACTTACATGAATTTAATTCAAAAAGTTTTTAATTACGAGTATCTTGAAAAAGATACATCATAAGAATTGAAAATAATTTATCGAAATTCTTGTATTTCAAATTCTCTTAAAGGTGGGTGTGTCATTTTCCAAAATTTTCGAAGATCATGCAGAATTTTCCTTATTTTTTAAAAATCTTATTCATTAATTCTGTATTTTGTTTTTTAAAATATGAAAACTAATCCAGTACTTTGGAACACATTTAAAATTCAGATAATGAAAAACTCAATCGGATTAAACCGAGGGTCTCATTTAGAAATCACGAGCAGCCACTGCTCTCGCCTGTGTACTACGAGTATATAATGCACTCTAATATAAATCTCTCAGCATCATCACCTGGATGTGTCTCTCCCCAGAGATCGTACATCCACGTTCTAATGCATAGAAATCCTGCGTCCCCTTCACCTCTGGCAAACGAAATTATACATACTCGTATGTACATCCCAGACGTGGTCTAGTTCAGTGACTTGGAATGTAATGCAGACGAACCGACCCTGCATCTCAAAGACGACATAACTTGATATTGCACCTGATCTATCCGCGTTCACATCACGTCTGCCTCAGAATCAACCTTTTTTCTCTTTCTCTGTCTCTTTTTGGGTCTGAGATGTTTGTGAAAGTTGTCAAGAGAGTCGCTTTGATTCCATTGGGATTTTCACTTGAAAAAGTGATCGCCATCGATTTGGTCTCGTTGCTTCTAAGCCAGTTCTATGCTGCGGTTTATACAATCTCTCACTCATCAATGACTTGATTTTCGCAGCTCCTTCTAATGGCTCTAATTTCTAGTTTTTAATAACTTTTACTAATCGGCACTGCCGTGCGATTTGCTTGAAAGTCCAAACGTGTTCGCAATTAGAAGATGAGAATGCGGCAGAGAGCAGCATTTACTTTCATCGCGAGTGAGTCGGCTTGACGACGGCTTTAATTGGCAGAGAGGTACGAGTACACAAATTAGCAACATTTCTCCATCAGGTACTGTCGGCTACCTACGCACTTACGCACTACGATTGGTGATTCTAGAAGAAGCTATTCGCAGGCACAGCATGTGGAGACGCACAATGCCATAAAGTTGTTCATCGCTATTGTTACCATAGTTCCTTCCCATAGCAGAGATCCGCTGGTGTGGTGGCATTATTCATCTCAGAATTGTTTCCTACAACCAGTTGCGGTGAAAAGTGTGTGGCCCACTCCCTCGGGCGTCTTTACATATTACAACAACTGAACAAACCGGGCCGAGAATACTTGATGTGCCCGTGTTCATCCAGATGCCGGTATCTGTGATTCGAGAGACTTTTCGCCTTCACAGAATTCAATTACCTGGACGCAGCGCGCGAACGTATTTGATTAACGTTTAATTACTCGTTTTTCGACAACACATCCCAGAATTGGTCGGCGGCGTAGAAGCAGAACAAGAAGAGGAAGCAGAAGAAGAAGTTCGAAATAACAATCTCGACTTATGAACAAGATGAAAGTCATTGTGGAGAAGTGGAAGCACTTGAATTTGAAGTTGGACAGCGGAGTTGGTTCCAGTTAGAATTGATTTTTTTTCTTCTCATTTTTATGGCGAAATTAGAAAGTAAAATTTACGAGCCCAAATGATCATTAATGGGGGATGAGGGGCTCTCGGATAGGTGGCAACTTTCTGCGACTGGTGTAACGAAAGTAAACAAGATGTAATAATGGGGTGTTGGGAGCACGTTTTATTGCAAGAGGTTGGATATAGGGTGATGTCTTAGAGACTTACGAAGACCAGATTTATGGCTTAATAAGCATCCTTTATTGGTTGTTTTGTCTTATGGTCTGTTTATTAACGGAGGTACCTATCGTAAATCGCAACACTGATATCGATAGTATCTTATGTCAGGCAGATAACATAAATTTGATTTCGATTTCACTTACATTCCGATCATAATTAGATTATCAAAAAGATCCCGGAGCAGAAAGTGTCTGCAGGCACTTACTATCGTTCTTATGGGAGGTGCACACCAATTTAATCCAACTTTAGTACTCATTTAATATTATATATAAGTACAGCAATTGCGAAAATGATCCACAGGTTATCAACTGAACGTAATAAGCCCATTATTCCTCATTTCTCGTTAAGGGAAAAGGAAACTGAAGTTTTTTAAAATTCTTCTTTGACATTGAATGAATGACCATTGAGCGCCCTTTAGTCAGATATTAGACTGTTGACTGTACTAAACCACAAGATGCAGTTTCAAGTCAATCCTGGTCACCTTTAATAATTGCTCTTAAAAAAAAATTGACTCAATAGCTCGTTTATGGGCCAGGTACGAATACAAGAGATTTTCCTAAAAATGAGCTGTAACTCCAAAATACTATTTTATTGCTGGATTTGAAATCAGCACTTTAGAAAAATACTGATTGAACAAAAAGGTGGTGAATGTTGGAATAGAACCACGGACCATGACATATTCAAGCTGAATACGCAACCACTAAGTCATGCAAGTAACACACAAATAATCACTTGTGATAACCTATTAATGGTCCCTCTAAAGCACACCTCTCGGGTAAAAACTAAGTCTCTGCCATCCAGATGGGAATAATGTTGTTGATGTGGGCCGAGTTTTCCCGTGAATCAGGCTAAGCAGGAGCTTAAGGATATAATAGATTGCACACTACCTTGGTCAAAACATTCTTATCGTACTTGGTCTAACTTAGAAATCCAAAACTCCTCTAAACCCCATAGGCTGAGAGAAACCACTGGTACTCGCAATGATAACAGTGCATTCCCCAGCAGCAAAAGCCACCTATTGTTCGTATTCGACAGTCGATGGAATATAAACTGGATGCTGAAGATCTCTGTCTGTTTGGAACAAGAGACAGACAGCCCCGTATTTGCAAAGTAAAAACCCAGTTTTTGTTTGCTCCCACAAACTCGACTTGCTTGCAGATGCATAAGATAAGAAGGTTGTAAGACAAAGGAAGCATTTTTACATCGCTGTAAACCACATTGTGAATAGAGATATACCCCAATGTCGATATGAGCTATCCGATTGCCAAAACTATGATATTCATATAGCACATCCCAGCAAGGACGATGTGATTTCCATGGTCAAAGCACTCGAAATAAATAAGACGGCATTCCCGCAGAGCGGTACAAAACTCCGCTATCAACATCGTCAGATCTTCTGCGCTCACTCATAGCAAAGATTTTGGAAACCGAGACCTCTCCCCTAACATATAGAACCAGAGTGTAAGAACTGGAAAAGCTACTGGAAAATTCAAAAAAAAAGTCCAAGGCTAAATGAAGTGAATGATTGGGTCGTACGTACTTTTACTACTTCATTTGCAAATCTCCCAGATTTTTTCTTTTTTAAAATTTGTTATAAATCAAAAAAAAAATATTTTGACAATTTTTCAAAACTTAGAATGCTGCGACATTGCGTAATGCCAAATATCGTTTAGATATTGATTTTGAATAAAATCGACCATAGCTGAAAAATAGCCAATCTCTAAAAACCAGTCATTACTTAAGTAGAGTACAATATAATTATACAACATTATGCTAACAGGTATCATACCAAATATGGCGTTTTCGAGAAAATCGATCTTTCGTTCATTTTTGGGGTTAAAATACAAATTTCTTTTCTTTCTAGGCCTTAGTCGTACATACAGACAAAATTGAGAGACCCACTGTTTTGAGATTCTCTATTATATACCAAGTTTGATTAATATCTCGAGATCAAACATTTTCAGAAAATCCAACACTTGACCTTATGCAGGAAGGTGCAAGTAAAAAACTTCAAATTGACCAAGCTGTTAGCTCCAATTAGTGCTTAAAAAAGTCATCATATAGTGCGGCTAATCAAAGTTAGGAATAGTTACAGATCCGGGTCGATCAGGACCAGAACTACTTTTTACTTTTCCGAAACTAAGTTATTAAATGCAGTAATAAACGATTTAATCGGAAACAAGGCATGGCAACGCAAACTTCAAGACTAAGATAAATCGAGTAAACAGTTTTGGAATGTATGATAGTTAAAAGAAAAAATTGGCTACTGCCCTAGCTCATAAACTTTGTAAAAACCATTCGATAGCTAAACCATTATCAGCAATAATGTGGAAGCTGATGTCGAGCATTCCATCAACTTGCTTAGTTCACACCCTATAGACATTGGTGATAGCTTTATTTTCTTTATTTACGTGCAAACTATTTTATTAGCTTTAAAATCATCAAAGTGGGTCTCGATGAAATGAGAAAAAGACTTCTAAGAAATTCCCCAAACTTACTTGCAATGGCTTTCTTAAAGTGGGATACTTTCTAAGCAATGGAAGACTGCAAAAATCCCAATTCTGAAACCTGGTCAAAATACTAACATGCCTTTCAGCTATTCTTTAAGCAAATGTTTCGAAAAACTAATACAAAATAAATTGGTTGTCCATTTAGATGAAAATAATATCTTACCACCAGAACAGTTCGAATTTCTATCCCACCACAGTAGAGTTCATCAAGCTCATCGGATAACGTTACAAGTAATCTTTTGACAGAATATAGCACGGATATGGTCCTCTTTGAGGTGGAAAAACCGTTTATCACTGTGTGACGCAAAGATGTGATTGTCAAACTTGTAAGTTTCAACTTCCTATAGTCAAAATCATTTAATCCTTTTTGTCCGTGCGAACACTCAAGGTATCTGTTAATAATTGATTTTCAAATGATATTTCCATCTACTAAGTGGTGCCCCAAGGGTTGGTGCTTGGACCAATCATAATAAATATGCACATCTGACTTTCTGCAGCTGTGATTCTGGTATCTTTGCAGATGATACATGTATTTATTCATCATATGCGATTGTTTCTAACATTGAAATAAATATGTATACAATCCAAACGTATTTTGACTATTAAAAGATAAAATTAGTGGTGTTCAGACCGAATGGAAATCCAGCGCAAGGAATTTTCAATTTGCATATTCAAGAAATTATTAATAAGGTATGTCAAAATAACGGATATATCAAAACTGAGCAATGAAAACAAATCGATTATTTTCTGAGTAATATTTCAGTCTACAGTGCTTTATGAGGTAATGCAAACAGCCATCTGCGGATACTACTCGTACTTTGATCAAAAAGTTTCAGGAATTTATTCAGAAAATTTAAAATACAAGTTTATTCCTGATAATCGATATTGTTCCCTTCGAAGTACTCTCAATTGACTGAAACGCACTTATACCAGCGCTTTATCCAATGCACGAAACATTTTTTATAATCGGATTTTGGTATAGCCATCAGCGCCGTCTTTGATTTTTCTATTATCTCCTCTCGGCTGCTAAAACGCGTTCCTCGGATCGGTTTCTTTAGTCGATCGAACAGGAAGAAATCGCAGGGAGCCAAATCAGGCGAATTCGGTGGCTGTTGGATGGTATTCGTACTGTTCTTGCTCAAAAATTCAAGAATAAGGATGGCATTGTGCGACGGTGTGTTGTCGTGGTGCAAAACCCACGAATTGTTTGACCACAAATCCTGTCTTGTTTGGCGAATTGCTTCACGCAAACGTCTCATAATGCCCAATAAACCTTGTTGACTATCTGATCTTGTGCCAAGAATTCATGATGCACAACATCGTTTTAATCCATGAAAACCGTGAGCATCGCCTTCTTTTTCGACATTCAGTGTACGCCATTCACTTGCCTGATGCCTGCATTGCGTTTCGTACTCATAAACCCACGTCTCGTCTCCAGTAATTATGCGTTTGATGAATATTGGGTCGGATTCAGCCGCTAAAATCATGTTTTTCGCGATATCAATGCGGTCCCTTTTTTGCATGAAATTCACTTCTTTCGGCACCAGCTTTGCAGCGAAACGTCTGAAGCCCAAATCTTTAACCAAAATGTCTTGAACGGATCCATAACCAATGTTCAAGTCCTTTGCCAGTTCTCTGATGGTCAATTTGTTTTCGGCCAACATTTCTTTGATTTTATTGATGTTTTCGTCGGTTTACGATGTCGACGGCCTACCACTGCGTTCGTTATCCTCGACGGACTCACGACCACTTTTGAAGTGTTTGTGCCACGCATAAACGTTTGTTTTCCATAGAGTATACGAGTAGTTGCCGAAACACTTATCCACTTCTGCAAATAAATTCGGCATTGAGTTTGGTCCTCAGTATCCAAGATTGTGACGAAATTTCTAAAATATTAAAAATTTTTAATTTATTACAATATTCTTATTATCGATGCATCTAACATGAAACTATAATGTGTATCTCATCATCGTAGATTTAGTAGCAATAAATAGTTTGATTTATTGAAAGTTGATTCCAGTTAGAACGAAAAGATACATATACGAGCTATAAAGTATCTTTAAAATTCTTTTTGCAACCCATCATCTTTTCATCTTGTCCGGTAAAACTGGCGGGTCACTGATTTCAAAAAGATAGCTAAGATTAAACGGAATGTCATCACCTTTTAGACGACTTAGATTAAACCATAAATATTTGAAGGACAACGAGACCGGTTAATCCGATGATTTGTCATTAGTCTCTAGTGAATGCCTAAAGTCTCTAATTAAGGAAAAATGGACTGCTGAATAAAGGAGGGTTAACATATAAAGGTTGACACAATTCAATTGCAGATAATAAAATAAACGAAGAATCGATAGACCAGATCTATTAAACAAACTTAAACTCCACCTATTAGTAATTTTTAATGATCAATTAAATTGTTTACCACCTTAATTGCTATTCTCTTCGATACGATGGAAAATTGTGATACTTAGCTGTCTGCAAATTGTTCTCCGGCTTACTTTACGATTATGTACGTACATTATGTATGTCCGTCTGACCAAAACAGCAATATTTTTCGCAATCTTTAAGATCTGATTGTTATGATCATAAATTCATTGCAGTTGCGATTATTGCATTCAAGGAGAAAATTGAGCAGTCTGAGACAACCGCATTTACATATATTGTGGGTATATCGTATGTGGGTCTGGTAGGATGGAGATGGAGTGCTCTTGGAAAATATTATTATTATTATTTTCTTTATTATTACGTAAATAAATTACATTAATAATCTTATAAACTAAGCACTAGCTACCAGGGTTGTCAGCTTAACTATTGCGGACAAACCTAAAAGAAGAAGTGAAGTTGATAGTCGTATCACATACTCACACAAGTAGTCTGGTATCCGCAGTTAGAATTTCAAAATACAAATAGGGTAATTTAAAATGGCACACAAAATCCCTAAAATATAAACAAATACAATTTATTCGTAAACTAGTGAATTCAAACAAAGGATCCGAAGTCAAAGTGGCGGATGCAAAATGACTCGGTTAGTGTTCCGTACTAGCTCGCGTACCACTAAAGACTTTTTAATAACATTTTATTTGTGAGAGTATGTACGAGTATCTATGTACATATATCCTGATACGTCGATCATTTCGTCCAAAAACTGTGAAAATCGGATCAAGTGTGAGTGGGATGGGGAGGCGGGATTTCAAAAATCTTTAAATCATCAATTCAGAAACTCTTGAACAAGTTTCGATGGATTTTGGCATTTATTTGGAAATTGATCCAAATCGAATAGAGTGGAAGTAAAATATGAGGAGCAGTTTAAAACATTTTCGAATCATCATCAATAACTCAAGAATCACAAAACGGGTTTTTGAAGAATTTGTGTTTTGAGTTATGTTGGACATGTAGATACTTTTATCTAAAAATCATCAAAATCGGATGAAGACGGGGTAAGTTCTGATGGGATGACTTTGCACCCCACTTATTATATAAGGAATATAGTTTGACCTTACTTTCTCATATATCTACTCGTATATACTCTAAATTTGTTTTCAAATTTTTCCCATTAATAGTTTCGGTGATAGGGGGGCATCGCCAATGCCATGGTTTTCGAGTTTTTTGTTTGAAAAACTTCATCCAAAATATAATATTTTTTTATGTTTTTTTGGACTCCATCATTTTTTTTTTTTTTTTTTTGTACATTTTTCCCCAAAAGCCTCCCCACAAAAATATCTTTTAGCATTTTTTTCTTTTTCTTATTATTTTTGGTTCACAACCTAGAATTTTTGTGAAAAAAATTCAGCTTTCTAGATCAAATTATTCAACAGTTGCAAGTGTATGACAGACACGCTAACAGACGGACAGACAGACACCGTCTTGAATCCATTAGTGTCGCGTTTACAGAATGCAAAAAAATGCTGCGAAAATTAACATCTAAATTCAAATCCGAAGTCAGAATTTTGCGTTTATTTAAATTTTTTTAACGCTTTTTTTTCAAGCCATTTTGAATGTTAAAATTCTACCTTCACGTTTAAAAATGTTTTGAATTCGCCATTTTTAAATTGACTTGAATTTGTCATTTATTATTAATTTCAAGATTTTAATGTTCTGCACCACTTAACCTTGCTTGTAAATCAAAGGTTTATGGAAATAAATTCCGGAAAATGAAAGTGAACACCACGCACCCACTCCAAATCTGACAGTGACCCCAAGCAGGGGGGTTGCCCCCATACATATTCTACTGTTTATGCATTGTGGATATAATATATATATATATTTGAACATTTGACAAATTTTTAATTTTATATAATTTTTCGGGATTTTTTTTCGGGATTTTGGTCTTTCAGGATTTTGGATTTTCAGGATTTTGGATTTTCAGGATTTTAACCCTAACCCATTCTACATTCGAGTTGAGTGGTTAAAAAACGATCTTCCAGTGTGCACTTGAAAGCAAGCTTTAAGATATAAGGGTGTGCAGTAGAATTCCCACAGGTATTGCGATTGAACTGATGGATTGGCGGGACACAACTACAGATTTCATCAGAACAATTATTGTGGAAATACTGGTACGGAAGCGCTTCGCATCGAACTTCCAGCCGTGTTA
Organism: Pocota personata; assembly: GCA_963082735.1. Classification (NCBI taxonomy): domain Eukaryota; kingdom Metazoa; phylum Arthropoda; class Insecta; order Diptera; family Syrphidae; genus Pocota; species Pocota personata. Next base: position 235,572,244 of record OY720429.1, on the reverse strand, counting down.
GAGTGAGCGAATTTGATTGCAAATAGACTAATACACGCTTGTCGCTGTTGATTCACGGTTCGAATCCTGATGTCAAGAATCATCTATTTATTTCGCATGAAATAAATAAAAAAGTCGATCACTTGCGAAAGCTACGTCAACTCTACTGTGAAGGCATAACACTGGCAGAAGGGTAGTCATATGGCTAAAATGCAACTTGGTCGTGATGATGACATCAAGAGGACGGACAAAAATACTGTGAATCATAAGCAACGACAATAATAGCGAAAACAAACAAAATACTCCCCAGTTATCTGGACAGCCACCCTTGGAGTTTACAGAAACTTAATACCACCTGAGTTTCAAACTACACCACTCTGTTTTTCTCTCTGTCTCTTCCCCTTTCCACAAAACGCACGTGTTCTAAAAATTAGTATAAGGGTATTCATATCCCCTTTAATACGTGCAAATTGTAAAAAAAAAAAAACCCAATCGACTCAGCTCAGACATATGGTAAGAACTCGTGCCCAAACATTCGAGTTGTTTTTTATGCTACCCCCGCAACAGGGATGCCCTCAGATCGCGTTTTGTGTCTGTTATGCCCCAAACAGACCGAGTACGGTCTACTTGAGTTCCCTAGACATGGAAATTCTACAAGTTGTATGCTTTGAATGGCTGCTGAGCGTATTGGTAACCGGACCACAGCCAAATCGTATAGGTTATGTGTGAGGCTTAAATTGTGCCTTAAATCAATTAATCAATCAAATAATTTATAAGACACAGGTCTTTTACTCTTAATGGAAATTAAATACCCAAATAAACGTTGTTTCTGTTTTTTTTATATAATAGCAGCCAGTTGAAGTAACCTCCAGTTTACCAACATCCTTCCCCCGTTCCAATTCCCATTGTACTTTTAGTTTGGCAGTTAAATCTTAGGCTGTCATGACATTCTTAGGTATGTGGCCATGGCGTGCATTCCATAGTAGTTTTCCTAATTGCATGAGGTGCCGGTTATATTTAATGCGCTGTGATACTCTCTGTGAGAGAGACACAATGAATATTCGTCAATTTGGTCCGTACGTGTGTGGGAAAGGCAAGTATCCTCAGCTCTAGGTCTGGTCCGGTGTAATTTAAATTCCTGTGGTTCGGTGCGGAGGTGTGTGGTCACTTTAAGGCAGCCTACGATTTTTATGAGATCATTGCCTCATTTTGGTAGCTGAGTTCGTCAACAGTAAGATCATCCTTGCGTATTTTTGAAACTTCTCTTTCACAATGTAATTGTCATATACGAGTAAGTATTGTCCCCTCCTAAGGTTTACATTTCAAACTAATATCTAGACGTTAGGCAATCTAAGCCTATTTAAAAAGCTAATCTGACAGATCATCAAATTTACCGGTCTTGTTGTCTTTCAAATATTTATGGTTTAATCTAAGTCATCCGAAAGGTGATGACATTCCGTTCAATCTTAGGATAGATCTTTTCGAAATCAGTTGTCCGTCAGTTTTGCCGGCTAAGATGAAAAGATGATGAGCTGCGAAAAGAATATTATAGATACTTTATATGTACGAGTATACGTATCTTTTCGGTCTAACTGGAATCAACTTTCAATAAATCAAACTATTTATTGCTACTAATTTTACGATGATGAGATGCACATTATAGTTTCACGTTGGATGCATCGAAAATAAGAAAATTGTAATAAATTAAAAATATTGAATGTTTTAAAAATCTCTTCACAATCTTGGATACTGGGGACCAAACTATCAACAGCAATCTCCGTCAATGCCGAATTTACATCACACATTTGCATGTTGAAATTGAAATTTTACAAAAAATGTTTCGTGGATTGAATTACAATTTCAAATGTTCCCCATTCACTGTACACAATTCGAATAATTTCCACATGTAGCCGATGGGGGTATTGCAAAAATTGCATTCGTTGGATTAATCAATAGGAGCTAATCGAAGTTAACCCATCAATTTGTGTTACTTTCACACGAAATCAATGCTTCAGTCCAGCATAATGTGTTTACTGGCGAAATTGCTACCGCATTAGTCGTGCGCTGCACTACCTAGAGCTCGGAATGATTTTCCCTGCATTTGAATGCGGTAAACTCATTTCAGGTTGTGTCGACGTAATACACTTAACAAAAAACGATGATGAGGCCTATGGAGATGGTTTTTGTTCCTCCATTCCAGCGATGGAATGCATCTATCGTGATGTAGATACTTTAATGGATTTCGGAAGTCGTAATTGAAACAAAAAACTCCATGGAATCGATTATAATTGAATGAAGATGCAGTTCGATGTAGTCAAGCAGAGAAGAGATTTCCTGAGATTCCATCAAACAGAAATCAGAATGACAGATGCGGTCATTCTGATTTCTGGTTGATGGAAGCCGCAAGTGGCAGCTATATAAATGGCTTGAGTGCGTATGTCTCAGTCCGACATGAGTTCATTTTCTCATTTCAACGTCTCATAGCAGAATTAATGAGATTTGTTTTTAGCTTCCTTTGAAGGTCACTCACGTTTGGTAATATGGGTCACTTGGTCAAGCTATCACAATGCATTGGACCTGTGAAAAGCTTCCGACGACTCTGATATACATTTATTCAAATAAATGGCAACTTTTCACTTTTACCCAATTCGCAAGTGGATTTACCAACATCGGGCATCCGAACTAAAAACCTATTCACAAATGAAAGCGAAGTGCGTGGCCTTGTTTTGTATGTCGTTTTATCCTGAGAGAAGTTGTTATGGAGCATCATCGTTCTTGGCATGGAATTTTGCTCTGTGTGTACGCGTTGATACGCGAAGCGCCTAGGGGTGCACTGCTAGCAATGGAATTCGAAATTTTTTCTTAGAAAGAGAAACTTTGTGTCCACCAGATGACAATTTTTTATTCGCCTTCATTTCGGTGAGAAAAAGTAGGAACCTGTTGCTTTGGGAGGAGGGCGATGATGAAATGTAAACAAGTGAACTGGAATAAATGAAAGACAGACGACAGTTTTATGCGATTAGTAAATCAAATTGTTAATTGCAAGTCAAGAAGTGTTGTTTGTTTGGCGTATTGGCTGGGTCTGTACACTTTGATGTTGTTTGGTATCTTTCTCTTCATGTAATTGCAAATAAATTGTGAAATAGAAATGTTGAGGTTGTGAGTTTCTTTTTCTTTCCTGGAAAACAATCGACGAGTTTGATTTGTTAATCGATTTTCGATGTTCGAGGATGCAGCAATGATTAGAAACAAACATGGAATTTATGGATTTTTTTGTTTCTCCAGTTTCCGCAGATGATTTGCGTTTCTCTCATTAAATATGGGAGATAATATTGCCGAAGCGATGGGAAAGATTAGCTATCGAACTTAACTCCAATATACATAGTTATGAGTACTAGTACTAATTTTTTATTCCTCTAACACACAAAACCAGGCATCTACGAAAGCTCTTCGAATATGCTCTCCGATCCGTTTCAAAGATGTCCGCTGATAGCCATCTGCTGAGGTGTTTCTGCCTTTATTCGATAATTGTGGGATTTTAGGCGTAAAACAAACTCAAACTTCTAAAATCTGTTAAAAGTAGGTAGACTTCCTAAAGATGAGAGATGGAGCGTACTCCTGTAATAAGGCTATGGGCACAGCACAACAAAAAGAGAACAAACGGCTTCCTTGCGCTCAGCAAACCACACTTAAAACTTTTAATAGGTTTCAAATAAAATAAGGCAGAACATTTTGGCAAAACAAATAAAAATAGTTTACTTAAAGACAACAGACGAATGAAGAAGAGCCCACTTTTTGCGTCCACATTTACAAAAAAATATCTAGTCAGAATTAGTGATCTTCAGTTACAAATAGTGACAGCCACACCCACTTTCTTCTAAGAAAATGTTGTTAAAAGATATTTTCTTTGTTTAAATTTCTACAAAATTGCGGAACTATCCTCCGAGTAGGAAGATTTGATTTGAGAATATCACAACACCACGCCCACATTATTAGTTAGAGATAATTTGTAACGTCTGTGTAATTGCTTTTTATTACACAGACGTATCACATCCTGAATAAGTTCCTCTGTCCGATTTCTATGGAAAAAATATCTTAAATCCCAGAGGTCCTCGGAAGCTGAAATTGAAATTGCTGGAAGTTAGTTTCTAACAAAAGGATGTAGAGATATTTGAAAGTTCGAATCATTCACTTCAAACTTCTTATCCGTAGTCTGTAGGTCTATGCCCCGAGGCTTAATCGGAATTTTTGTTCTTACCTCACTTTAATTCTACTACTTACCCTATTTTACATAAAGGGCTTTCAATAGGTACATAACGATTTTGTATTTTAATACAAACGCACCCAAAAATTTGTTTATCATCTGTCAATGTTAGAACGTCAGTCAAGGTTTACGTTTTTATCATGGTGAAGTCCACGAACGAGCAACGTTTGAAAATTATTAAAAATTACTACCGAAATTCTGAGTAGGTGGTCGCAACTTTAAGAGCGCTTACTCCAATTTTCGGTCGTAATAATCGTCCCACCAGACAGGCTGTGCGTGCTATAGTGGATAAATTCGAGTCAACATATTCACTACTGAAGTTTCCTGTGCCAGTGAGACAACGCACCGGTTGAAGAAGTCACGCCGTTCACAGGAATTGGGAATCTTTCAGTCCACAATGTGGAGAATTTTGCATAAAGATCTTGGCCTACACCCTTACAAGATCAAATTAACTGAAGCCTCTTGATCATTTGAAGTGCCGAAACTTTTCCGATTGGGCTCTGCAAAGGTTTCAAGAAAATCCTGAACATCATCGAAAAATTATCTTCAGCGATGAAGCCCATTTTTGGCTTAATGGCTCTGTCAATAAGCAAAATATGCGTTATTGGACAGCAACAAACCCACATGTGCTTCAAGAGACTCCATTGCATCCACAAAAAGTGATTGGACCGTATTTTTTCGACGATGAAAATAATCGCCATGTTACGGTCAATGAAGTTCCCTATCGTGCCATGTTGGAAGACTATTTTTGGCCAGAATTGGATGGAATTGATATCAGTGATATGTGGTTCCGGCAAGATGGTGCCACATGCCACACAGCTGGTCAAACAATTGATCTATTGAAGTAGAAGTTCGGTAATCATGTAATCTCCGAACCCAATCTTTATGGGGTTACGTTACATCGTTGGTTTATGCCAACAAGTCAACAACATTAGAGGAGCTCAGAAACAATATCGAATGCGAAATTGCCAACTTTCCGGCCGATATGTGTGGAAGAGTTTTGGAAAATTGGCTCCAAACAATCGATCGCTGCAAATGTGTTCGTGATAGTTATATGAACGAGATCGAATTCCATACTTAGATATAATATGTGTACTGTATCTGGAATAAATTTCAGCCCAATATCTTAATTATTCTGTGTTTTATTTAAATATAAAATTGTTATGTCCTTATTGAAAAACCCTTCAACACCGATTTTTAAAAAATGCAATTTTCTCGAAAACGGTTCTAATAATTGAAAGAATTCGATTAATGGCACTTTGCTTGCAAAATTGTCTATTTCTCTCATTGGACTTAGATGATGTTCTTTAAATTCTTTAAATTCATTCAAATCTCGGACATATGTACGGTCAAACAAATTTTTTAACTTTTAGCGGTTTTTTTGAAAACTACAAGTTTTCGAAAACAACCCTGACAACTTAGATTAGAAGTCATATCTGATGTAATATAGATGTTTACTTTAAAATTGAGTAGTCTTACGCTTAAAATTAGAGTAACTTATTGGCGGGCTTGGGAAAATTGCCCATTTTCTCTATTGTGGCTACGACAAGTTTGTTCAAAATTGATGCGAAAGTCATTTCACTCACATACATGTTGTTCTACAGGAAGGTAGACTACTTCCTTTTTCAATAACTTTCTTAAAATATAAAACACATTAATTTTGTTCACCAACATCTTTTATTGAGGCTCGGGAAGTGCGTGTGGAATAAAATTTCTGCAAATATTCCTCTTATTCAATTTTTAATATTTTGTATGAATTACTGTATTGATTCTGCCACAAAACTCTTCAAATATTCCTTTTAAATCTGACGACGGTGGGTGCCACTCGACATCACAATTTCTGGAGATAATTCGGTCTGGAAACAGTTGACAGAATAACTGCATTGTTGTGTTGACTGTGTGCAATGAGGCACCGTTCTTTTGAAACCAAATGTTGAGTAAGCCCAAATAATCCAATTCAGGTGTCAACAAATTTCCAATCATAAGGCGGTACCGTTTTCCAGTAACAGTAACAGTAACAGTAACAGTAACAGTAACAGTAACAGTAACAGTAACAGTAACAGTAACAGTAACAGTAACAGTAACAGTAACAGTAACAGTAACAGTAACAGTAACAGTAACAGTAACAGTAACAGTAACAGTAACAGTAACAGTAACAGTAACAGTAACAGTAACAGTAACAGTAACAGTAACAGTAACAGTAACAGTAACAGTAACAGTAACAGTAACAGTAACAGTAACAGTAACAGTAACAGTAACAGTAACAGTAACAGTAACAGTAACAGTAACAGTAACAGTAACAGTAACAGTAACAGTAACAGTAACAGTAACAGTAACAGTAACAGTAACAGTAACAGTAACAGTAACAGTAACAGTAACAGTAACATAATAATTTGCGGATTTTCACTAGCCCAGAACCGACTGCTTTGCTTATTAATATAACCATTTATGTAAATGATAATACACTTCATCACTCATTACGATTTGTTCATGTAACAACTCATTACATTGGTTACATTGGTTACACCCATGGTCTTGTGGAAGAAGCTGTTGTGTGAATCTGAAAACTGAATCTTCTACGGGAACAAATACAAATCATTTTGAGAACTGTGTCGAATTGATGTTGCAGAGAAATTCGGACACGCTTCTTGCACCGCATCAATATTTTCAGATGTTGCCGCAGTACGACGTGGGCCTGGCTTCATCCTATTTGCAGCAGTATCTCTTTCTTCAAATTTTCGCACTATGTGGTAGGTAGTCGGTCTTGTTGGCACATTATTTCGACCTAAAAATCCCGTAATTTTCGTATGGTTACCGAAATCGACGACTGAGTTTGATAAAATGCTTTAACCAAATAAAAACTGTCAAAATTAGACTATACTATACTGGGAGGGTAACACTCCTTTTTCACAGACATTCCTAAACTGTGAGGACAAATTTTAAATATTGTTGGAATCTACTCGAAGATCTCTTTTCAGCAATGTATCACATGCTTATACGAATAAGAAAATGCGTCATTGCTACATTTGCTTATACTGGAGTCACGTTCAAAATAAAGGTTTTTTTTTAAAAAAACGAGAAGGTTGTGACAGATGAACGAACGGACGGACGGGACATGCTTGTGAGAATAATAGGGTTCCGTAGTCTATTGTCTATTACCGGAACCCTGAAAAGTAATGTTGGAGTATGTAGAATTTTAAGAGGGGTACCTGGGAAAATATAAAAAATCTTCAGTCGACTTTTAAGGTTTCCAGACATGGTTCTTCTGAAATAACTTAAAAACTGATTTTTATCAAAATTCGTTGAGTGGTTCTTGAATCAGGTGTATGAAAAAGAAGAATAACAGTTTAATAGTGAGACAACTAATGTGCTATTTTTAACTTCCAAGCAAAATTCCATCAAAATCTCTGTAGCCTTTCTTGAGTTAAGTGACTAACAAAGATTGATTTGCTGGACAAAAATTCAGCACACCAGTTGCTGGTTAATAAGAACTTACTTTCACCCATTCACTTATTAATTTCAGATTTAAGAATTCACATTACTATACACATCTCGCCAAAAGTATTACAAGAGTTATTTTCTAAAATAATTAAAAATGAAAAAAATCCAAAAGAGAGTTTCCAACGGCTGTGGAAATTTCAAAAGTTCTTATTTCATTGTTTCCTACAATACTACGTATCTTTATCATAAATAACTTCATAAATCGTTCTTATTACCCAAACTGGCAAATAGAGATAAATGGTCATCGTTTCCTGAGCGATTAAAATAAATAGCCACTCTTGAAGTAGCTAACTGCTTTTACAGCATACTTCTTCTCTTATGTTAATAATTGTTATTTTTTTCGGAAACATCTTTCCTGAGGCGATTAACGCTGACCCAAAAAAAAAGTTTCCTACTCTAGAGAATTCCAAAACCTCTTTCGCCAAAAGAAGAATAAAACAAACCAAACTTTAATGAAAAGCAACATGCTAACGAACTACAAGCCACATCAAAGGCTCTTCAGTTCACTCATAAATGATTGATTCCATTATATAACCGTTGATCGGCCAAACCAAGGCGTACTCAATGACATCATAAGTGTAGGGTTTCCATCCATTGCATTGCCACACAAAAAGTTAAGAAAAAAACGAAGACAACACAAACCCTACGCGATGCCACATACACGTGCTGTAAGTATCTGAGCTTAAGTGAAGAAGAGTTTCTTGACTTTTATCCATCATCCGGTAGGTATTTGCGCGAAACCACATCCAGGTGCATTCATTAACTTCAGCAATGCATAGGTGGCGAGACGGCCAAGGCAGAGATAATCAAATCATTTCGTCGAAGGCATCCGGCGGACCGGAATTATGTAAATCATTTTATTTCCGAAGATTCGGACGCAAATTGGGCTTGATTATACCAAGTGAGTAGTGTTTTAACATTTTTTTTTTTTGGGCCTAAAGTAGCTGGGTGTTGAAATAAATTGCGAACAAATAGCCGAGTTGAATTAGGCATGCTGCATGCATGATGTTCGCTGTTACTGTTTGGTTTTATGAATGAGAATGGGTAATTTTATTATTTAACACACCAACGAGTGTGAAGTACTGTGAGCGAAAATTTCATAGGTTTACTTGGGTTTTATTTTTTGGTTGTAAAAAGCGAACTTGTCACACTATTAAGCTGAACAAATCTTTCCAGAATTTATTTCCAGTACTATCTATAATGAGCTCAACGTTGCAAAAAAAAAAAAAGAATACCAGCAAGACAGCAACAACGTTTTTATTCGCCGAAATTGCAAGGGCATTAAAATCTTTTGAATCTAGCATTGAGCTTGTGCAATGATTTCTGGGTCTGCACAGCCCTTACTCTGGCGATGATAAGTTTCAAAAACCATGGGAGAAATCCATGTTGTGGATGCAGATGTTAAAAATATGTGATCTCTCTTAACCTTTTGAGCCACTGTCTTCCCGAGAACCTGGGTTTGTGAGAACCTGAATTGTTTGCCTTTCTATAACAAGAACAGTGTCTCAGTTCAGGATCGAGCCGAATTCTATATGCAAATACCAGAAAAGTCAAAAGTGTCCAGTACCCAAAGAAGGCCGTTCAGTATATTCATACTACTTCTGGAGTTCAAATGTCAGGTCGGAGTGAACATCTAAAGTTTGGAAACCTTTTTGGAAACAGAAACATCAGCTCTTCTTCAGACCAATGCTAAATGTAGAATTTGTATGTTGCCGATCTTTCAATAAGGGCGCTCTATCTTTAAAATTGAATAAAAATAGTTGTGGTTGTGTGTGAGATATGCCCGAAATCTTTATTGCGAATTAAAGTAAACATTAGATACGACTTCATTGCCAGGAGGCGATCCGAGAAACCCAATTTTGAATGACCCTTTAAATAAATTTGGCTGGATCTCAGCAATGGCTTGAATGATGTTCCTTTCCAGGCCGTGATTTGTTGTTGTTTTATTAGCATAGGCCTAACGTAGCTCCAAAGATGATAGTCAAGGGCATTAAATCGCATGATCGTGGCAGCTAGTTGACATCACAACTTGTCGAAATACGCGATCTAAAAACTGTTGCCTTAATAACGCCTTTCTTCAATTTTCTGTGAGTCACGCAGTACCATCTTGCTGGACCCGCATATTGTCTATGTCCATATCATACAATTAGGGCCAATAAAAATCGATTATTATCTCTCGATACCATTCCCCATTGACAGTTAGCGCCTGACCAAAATTCACATCAAACAGTAAATTATTCTTGATTCAAAGGTCGTGAAACTATTGTGGATTGGCATCGTCTTAGATTGAACAATTTTGATAATTTACGATAATTCATGTCTGTCCGTGTGACACCACTTTTCGGGCCTTAAATTTTGAGCTAGGAACATGAAATTTGAAGAAATACAATTTTTGAAAATAACCCACAGACACGCACACTTTTCAGTAAATGTAATTTT